>CM077672.1:302729083-304100745 GCA_039707655.1 Elymus sibiricus | reverse complement strand
GCTTGGACATCACATATCAATGTAGCACCACTACTGACCCTAGCAGCGCACACACTACATACTCGCAAAACACTTGCATACACTCACGTCATCTTCACTATTTATGGTAGAGCTAGGGTTTGCAACCATCGCTCTGTTGCTCCCGAGAAAGATGACTGTTGTGGACCATCACATCTGCACCGACAACAATGAGGAGCTAGCTAGCAATGGCGAAGTTAGGTTCACAATGTTGAGAACTATGGTCACGTGTTGCACGAGAGTTGAGACACATCTTCCATGCACATATCAAAGCAAAAAAATATTTGACTAGCTCGGGCTCAAATACATATCGTACTTTTGTCGAACATGGGAGTATTTGGTGTAGTGAGCTTATGGTGCATCCGACACCTATTATGTTGCGATTTTTTGAGTTGAATTTCTGTAAATCTCATATGCAAGTTGGGTCTATATCCTATTTTCTGAAATTTGAAAATGTTTAAAGTATCAACCAGGTGCACTTGGTTCATCATAAGCCCTGGTGCACCGGTATTCTCTCGGTCAACAAGACGGTCTTTTGGGATGGGAACACGTTTGTGCATGTGTTTTGTTCAATCAGAAGGACTGTGCTCCTCTTGTTTCTACAGTCACCGGCACACGTCATGCCTTGTTATATGTTCCGTGCAAAGCTAGTATGACACTTTCGTGAAATTGTTGTTTTAACCAGCGCAATGTGTTGTAAATTTGGGTGGCCTCCCTTGAAATGAAATTCAAATTCTTCTATGACACGAATGTTTTTTCACTAGTAGATCAACTACGACTCAATTATCTTTCTCCATGTAGAACTCTTGGTACCGCGCCCTTCTAAATATACATGTACCATCGGAGGTGCACATTCTCTATTATAGATGTTGAGTACCACGGTTTAGCCACTATATATTGTCTCGTGTTTGCAATAACCTTAATTTTACTCTGACAATCCATGTTGAGTTTGGTAACTATAAAACATCTTGAAATGCTACTCTCCTACGTGTCGTGTGGTACCTTTTTATGTATACTTTTGGTTTAAGGCATCCTTTGGATGACAGAAATCTTTTGTAGGGTTTTATTATGTAGATTTTTTTCCCTATATATTGATCCTTTGGCTATAGAGACAACCTGGTTCAGAGAAACGAAACGTTCAAATGTAAAATAAAATAAAATCCACTTTTCCTACACATGTTTGTGTGTGTGGGGGGGGGGGGGGGGGAGGGGGGTGCTTTTGTCCTGTTTTAGCACTGTAGGGAGGCGCTTTGGTCTCTTTTCTCACTTTAGTTTTGTACTGCGGGTGTAATATTTCTAAATTTTCTTAGTAATCACCACCCCACTGAATAACTTTAGCCTTTTTGGTAACCTTCGGAGTGAGGGAATTTGAGTTTGCACGAGGGAGTTTGTGTAGGAATTAGGCATGGAAAATAGATTTTTACTCCTACTTTCTCGTTTGGTACATGATTGGAATTAATTCGGGATGAAGCCCTACCCACGAATTAACAGTGTCCTCCGCGGAAAGAAATCAGTGGGAGTTTTTTTTTTTTTTGAGGGAAAGAAATCGGTGGGAGTTGGTTCCCTCAACTTCCATCCCTCTTACTACTTAAACTCGCATTTGCTCTGATCAATCAGTGGACTTTTAACCTTCTCACACATCAACTCCCGTCCCTCATATCTAATTACCACGAACCAAACACGTTGTTAACACAAAGAGCAGACAGTTTACAAAAGGTTGCGCAATCGCGTTTGGATGTAGTCACCCCCAAGGGCCGGCGGCTAGCTTTTCTAGTCTGGTTTCTTAAGCTGAAAACACCAAACAGTAATTCTGAAAATGGAAAGAAGAGACTGAAGAGCAGTCTGCATCGTCACTTCATAATGACTGCCGGAACTAGTAAAACACCTCAGACGCCGGGGAATGTTGGTGGAAGAAGACATACGAGTACGATGGGGTCGGCTAAGCTTGGCAAAAAATCTTGTCATGGCATGTTCCAGATCAATAGCCTGAATGTTCCTTGATGTGGCATTTTGCCCCAAGAGTCAGTCGATCATCTGATTGACCGATCATGGAAGGTATATATTTTCAGGAATACACAATTCCGGACACTTACCTGATATATCCTCACCCTACAGCCTCCCATATCACGTCAAATGTTTCCCTAGGAAGTCACTTCCACCACCCCAGTGAGAAAGTCTGTCTCCTCCTTTTCGTTGTCAAAACTCAAAAAACATACTTTATCATCGGCTGGAATGTTGCCTGTCGCACACCGCCGGTTATAGCAGGGCACCCAAAAGACCCTGAGGAAAGCGACGGTAATTCTTTCTTGCCATGCTACTACCAAACTGAAACCTCTTGTAAACCACATGAATTAATTCAGGCACACCAACCGTCCAGCCGGTCGATTCAGGCACCCCCTACATGCATGAATGGTCGACCTGACCGAACCACCGATTCGCCG
The DNA here is from genome assembly GCA_039707655.1 of Elymus sibiricus. Taxonomy (NCBI): domain Eukaryota; kingdom Viridiplantae; phylum Streptophyta; class Magnoliopsida; order Poales; family Poaceae; genus Elymus; species Elymus sibiricus. The sequence continues at coordinate 304,098,286 of CM077672.1, read as the reverse complement.
TGCTACTGCTACCCTCCTCGATCGATCTATAGGAGCCGGCCAGCAGGGCAAAGGGAGAAAAGGGCCTGAAGATGGCGACGCTGGGGATTGAGGCCCAGGGGGGGTCGACCGACCGACCTGGCGGGCGGGCGCCCTCTCGTCTAGGTCAGGACCGGGCCATCTCTCTCGCGCTTGTCAATCAAGGGATTAATGGCGGTCGGGCCGGGTCGGGCGCTGGTCGAACCACATCACTGTACGTAGGGCGCGCCATCACACCACCGCACCCACACCCTTTGTTCTCTGGCTACTATTTCGCATTCAATGGCCTCCACTGTGCCCATTCATTGCTTATACCTTGAGCCCACTCTGTCTGCTCCGCCGGATCCTCTACATACCAAATCAGCCACACATACCAACAAGTATGGATGTAGTATACATAGATCGTAGCTACACTAATCAGAAGCATGGTTGAATGCTCAGTTCATCACACGGTCGATCCTCTTGGCTGGGCGCGGGGGCCCACCGGCCATGACACGTAACGTACGCTACGATAGATAGGAGCGAGGCTAGTGCTGTCAAGTATAGTAGGGTACGGTCTCCACGTCAGGCTCAATTACGGCTTAAATCCCCACCGCGGCTAGGTAGTACAGTGATCGCACCAACTGCCTAATTAATTTGAAGAGTACTACGCGCTGGATCGATGGATGCATATATGGCTAGCCGCCTGGGCCACCTAGGTACTGCATGCGCACACTGGGGTTTCAATGCTCATCACCACAATTCCATCTGTCTATAGCTCGTAGCGGTCCTTGGCCCTAATCTCGTGCACGACGGAAGCACTTTGCTTGATACATTAACTGACAATAATACGTAGTACAGTGATCCTTCTTCATAATAACAACTCGACCAGTACAGCACTAACATGCCTGCAAGTGATAACATCGTATGGGCGTGCGTAAACACATGCAATTAAGTTCAGGTTAGCATGCATGCGAAGCCGCAGTTAGTTGAGATCCTCCCTAGCTAATGATCGGTCCTAATCAATGCATGTAGAATTATTCAGGGCAAAATGGCTGTACCGTGTAGATCCATCAATTTAAGCCGCCCATACCCTATTGCTAGCCGTGGCTTGATCATCTACAGGAAACGCACGGCCCATCTAACTAATTGGAACAGTGTCTTGCCGGTAGGGGAGGGGCCTCCACAGCACTGCGCGGGCCTTGAATGCTAGTTTGAATTCTCTCCCAAGTGCAGTTAATTGCTGCACAATTTTAGCTTTTTCTTTGCCGGCGTTAACGTGGATGGAAAAGGCCAAACATATATGGCTCCCATAAGTTATAAACAATTTATGAGGCACATGATGCGTATTGGCTTGCTGCTAGGTCTGACTATTCAACGTAACTAGATGGTATCCCAGGCATTGTTGCGGGAGGTTGGTAAAATAAATACGTAAATATAGGGTTAAAAACAATTAAAACTAATGCAGAAGTGTTCTCGATTTATATTTTAAAAGCAATAAAGCATGTAACAAATAAAACTTATGGAAGTTAACAAAATGCCATTTTCTAACAAAAGTATGAAGCATGAAGTACATATATATGTATGCTCCAAGCATCCAACATGTATACCATGCATGGCACCATAAAAAAATTATACAGAAAATGTTACTTATAACTGACATGCATGACTTACTGATGCGGCATGGTTGCATTCATAAGTTACTGCAAAAATTACAACTTATTACTAACATGCATAACTTGATGTGGCATAGGTTGATGGATAGGAAAAATATGTAGTGGGTTGAAACTATTTAGGAACAAAGGATGTCTCGCACAATTGTGTGGGAAATGTTATTAATCAACTTAATCTCTTAAATCTCTTCTACCGAAGGACGTGTTATTGTACAAGGCCACACAAAATATTGTTGAAAAATTATTTCAAATTCAAATTCAACTATGCAGCTTTTTGCCATATAATATTTCAGTTGTTGGTTCCAATTGGTGTTCAAAATTAGACCCAAATTACTATGTGTGACCTCATACTCTCTGAGTGCCAAATTGTAGTGCATATAATTTTTTTCTAATGTCAATTTTTTAACTTTGACAAAGTTTTTCTTAAATAAACATTTACAATACTGAATCCGTACAATATGAAAATATATCTCGTGATGAATCTGATGGTATTGTAAATGTTGATAAATTTCACCATAAACTTGATCAAAGTTTACAAAAGTTGGCAAGGATGGAGTATAGATAAATGGAGGGTTTAATGTTCTTCCTTGCAGTAATTGCGCCTGGCAATATATACGTTTATAATATGTTAAATAATGTTATATGTAATATGGTTAGGTACAACTAAAAAATTATTTTATCTTTGGCTTGTCTAAAATTTATCATGACATATCGACTATGATCCATTTAGTTATGATCAACTATTGCTTGTGATCTGATTAGTTACAAAATTTAAATATCCATGTGTTGTTGTCTCACCAGACTAATGATAATTTTTTTTGAATTTTTATTGCATACCTCCCGTTTATGGTTTACCTTCATGGATACAATTGATAGATACTATGTACGGAAGGGTAGATACATATCGAAATGCCAATTAATCTTTGAACTTTGACCACTTTTACGCAAAAAAAAAAACTCTTGTACACCCTTTGTTTCTTTTTACTTCTTATATTAGGTTTGTCTACTGTCAAACTTCATAAGGTTTGACCAGATTTATATTAAAAAGTATCAATATCTAGACCATCAAATAAATACAATATGAAAATATATTGTGTGATGGATCTAATGACATTGATTTGGTATTGTGAATGTTAACACTTTTCTCAATAAATTTGGTCAAAACTTTAGATAGTTTGACTTAAGACAAAACTAATATGTTAAGTAAAAAAGAAAGGAAGGCGGCTATGAGAAGCACGTTTCGCCCTTATTTTAACCTACACACACGCATGCAAATAAAACATAATGATGCATGACCAAATAAAGTGTGTATATTGGGGACAAATTTTAAAAACACTCACAGACACATGCATGCACTCACCTTTATGAACACACGAACATCACCGAAAGGTCAAGAGTAAATCCAGACTGATTTCACCACATGGAATCTAACCATCCGTACCGTGTCTCTGCTATGTTGAGTTCGTATATTGGGGTCCTGGCCACGTTGACGATCCAAAACGACACGTAAAACTTCAATCATGCAGGTCTGGTTGCGGCTAGCTGCGATTGTGCATGTACGTATGCTTGATTATAAAAGGCGATACATTCCCCTTGCTGCCCATGCCATGCCCATAACGGCGTTGACCGAGCAGCGCTACACCTACACAGCATGCATGTGTTGGAGCACCGCGGGCGCCCACTCAGACGCAGAACACGCCCACCGAACTCTTCTCTCTTCCCACCTTCTTTCGTTTTCTCCACGGCGATGCGTCCGGTGGGTGCGCCATCAATGCGCACGAGCTCCCGCGATGTAACACGCAGTGGCGGAGCCAGAACTTTCATGGAGCCTGGGCAAGTTAAGCCTAAGTGTATAATCTAAAATAAAAAATCGGGTACTTAAAGACACAACATATAATATACCACCAAGCTTCAGAATCACAGAACCGCATTAATAATGAAGTGAAAACATAACCATAATAGTCACTCAAAATTTAATTTTAAAGCGAGCTAATATATCAGTATCCGCTTCACAGACCAAATAAAGTTGAGACATGACAACAAAAGATACATAGCCAACCTTGCATAGAGTCCAACTTGCCATGTTGCCAGCACAAGTAAAGCTATCCATACCATATGTCACGAAAAAGACATACAATCAGCCTAGAAGGAACTGCAATATAAAAAATGGATTTGTAATTAAATAAATTTGGTTGTGAGATGTGAAATCAAAAGCTTGCAGGAATAGATGGTCAGATTGAACATACCGATAGTGCACTAAAGAAAATTACGAGGCAAGTGTCCTTTTCGAGACCACATTGCAGTAAATGTTCGAATAATATCCTTATCATCGACTCACTTGAATAACTCCCGCTCGGTGTAACATATCATCAAGTCATTGAACCACTCATTATTGATCTTGCTACGTAGTTTAGTCTTGATAATTTTCATTGCTGAAAAAGCTCTCTCAACAGATGCCGTTGACACCGGCAATATCAAAGCCAACTCAATAAGTTTGTATACCAATGGAAATACCAAATGTTTCTCAGTTTCAACCATCTTCACGGCCAAACTTTGAACATCATCACAAGTAGAAAAAGAAGCATGCCTTTTCACTTGGCTTATATAAGTGAGAAGCTGCTCTCTAATTATTCCACGGTCATCATTGGAAAAGTCATCATGATAAATTTCAGCAAGACGCGCAAGCTTATCAACATTAAACTTTGAGAAAGAATTATTGGGGTCAAGACATGAGAAGCAATCAAGCACACCATTAGCTCCTTCACTGAAGCGGTGATCCATCTCCATGCAAATTTTGTCAATAGCAACATAAAAAATCTCTGCACGGTAATGGTGAAGATTAGTGATAGTCCTCCCTGCTCTCCTTGAGTGACCACGAACTGGTATTACTTCATCCATGTTTGGCACTGGAATACTATTAGCAGCACAAAATTCTTGAACATCACAAAATAAATCATCCCAACCACTCTCTCTTAATGTTGCCAGCCGAGCTTTAACATCATCCACTAATTCCATGGCAAGGACAATATTAAGATCTTTTCTTTGCAAGACTTTTGAGAGCTCATTTGTGATGCCAAACAACTTCAACATAAGCTTTAGAATGAAAGCAAATTTAAAGCTCTCCATTTTTTCTATCAAACCTGCTGCTTGAGATGGCCCACGTCCATGTTCATCAACTGTACTAAGCACCTGTAACACGGAGGACCACATTTGATTCAAGCGAAGCAAGGTAGTATGATGGGAACCCCACCTAGTATCACCTGGCCTAGCAAGGGTAGTTGATTGGTGCAAACCCCTTCCTGTAGATATCTCACCACTCTCAAGTCTATACAGAATATCTTGGTGTTGTGCCTCTGCCAATGCACCCCTTCTCTTGCAAGATGTAGTTGTTGTGGTCACAATTAAGGAGATGTACTCAAAGAAATCATGAATAGATGAGCAACTACTAGCAACAGAGACAGCCACCAACTGCAAAACGATGAGCATAGCAATGAACATAGAAAGCAAAGGGGTTTTCATCTATGATCTTTTTCTGCAAACCATTAAACTCGCCTCTCATATTTGAAGCACCATCATATCCTTGCCCTCGTATCCTTGAAATAGATAACTTATAATGATCAAGAATACCATAAAGAGCATTCTTTAGTGCCTCAGATGTAGTATCTTTGACATGGTGCAGAGCAATAAATCGTTCCACAACCTTTCCTTTGTCATTCAAAAACCTATATAAAAAACAATGTTAGTTGACAACATAGAGAATTATTGACAAACAAATAACAAAAGAAAGTGAAATTACTAACCTCAACATCACCGCCATTTGCTCTTTAACAGATATATCACGTGATTCATCAATAAGCACAGAGAATTGTTTATCACCAAGCTCTGCCATGATCCTCTTGGTAACTTCATGTGCACAACACATTGCAAGCTCCTTTTGAATGTCACCGGATGTCATTGTGCAATTTCTTCCACCACGGTCAAAAGCATCTCTCACTTGTTCATTTTTAGTTTTTTCCAAATCTATCATCTCTCTAAAGTTTCCTTTGTTCAGAGAAGTGGAGGATTCGTCATGTCCACGAAAAGCCAAGCCTTGTGCGATGAGATATCTTGAACAGCTTACAGAACAAGTCAAGCAGATCTTATACATTTCTTCTGATTCCTTGCTTGCTCTAGCAAGATTGCTTGCTACACTTTGTCTTTGATTACTATAATCATCATAATGCTTGACGCAAGAGTTGTGCTTATTACCAGGACCACCAATATGATCTTTGAAGGCTGTAGATGCATGCTTCCAATCTGTAAATCCTTCTTTGGTGAATACTTCATAACCAAAGTGTTCAGCCCTTCCAGGTTGCTTAAAGAGAAAGCAATAAAAACAATAAGCCGCCTTCTTCCACTCACTGTATTCAATCCATGGATGTTTTTTATACCAAGATTTAGAAAATGCTCTTGATGAACGTGAACTTCCAAATTCAGTACGAGGAAATTTATTCAAATCTGGTTGCATTGGACCCTTCAATACATATGCTCTTCTCACTTGATCTTGAATATTAGGAGGATACTCACTAATTTGTTTCCTCTTTCCTGGATCACGCTCAATATCATTTGGATTAAATTCATTGGCAATGTTAGGAGGTGGTTGGGCCTCCACTTCTATTTCCGGTTGCATGCCATTCACATTTTCAGTGCATGCTCTGTTAACCAAAAACCTCCTCATCTCTGAAATGTAATGATAAAGTTTAAATTTAGTTGCTAAACAGGTAAATAAGAAAAAATTGCATGAATACCACAGTCCCCACTAAATTTAAGCCTAACCCCTAAATCCCATTCTTGAACTCTCAGACCATGAGTTATCACAATTCACACACCATAACCTGCATATGTATAATTAGTGGGGACTGGGGGTGTGTGCCTCCAGTGGTGCCTCGATCTGTATTTCCTACTTCCTGACTATTCAGACTCCATAGATGAGAGATCCTTGGCCCTAATTTCCATGGAGATTTCTTACCGAAGGAAGCCGAGCCGAAGCCGAAGCCGGATGAGAGGAAGGAGGGGCTGAGCCGTTGAGGAAGCACCGGACGATTAGACTGCGTGGGAGCCTGGCGTCGCTTGCCGCAGGCGCCGAGCGCCGGCAGACGTCTAGGGTTCAGCCGCCAGCGCCCCTCTGTTGCCCAGTCCTGTGCTAGTCGCGCGTGAAAAACGAAGAGACACGAGAGAGTTGGAGCGATCGATCCGTCGTAGGTTCCTTGGGTTGTTGTTTCTTTATTTCGGCAGCCTGGGCAGGCACGTACTATTCTCGTTTGTTAATTGTTGGGCTTTGAACGTGATTACATGAGAGAAACTAAGGCCCAGTTTGTTTTTTGCCCGGATAAATTAAGTTACGGATCAGTTTGGCCCTTTATTTAATCTGTCTATCGCTGCTGCTAGGAACGAACGAGCCTGGGCAAGTGCCCAGGGTCGCCTGGCGGTGGCTCCGCCACTGGTAACACGCCGACGAATTAGCCACATGTCTGAAGCCTCACATGCGCAACGCATTCTCCATTACGAGATGTCAATTACTGCTACAGTGCCGTCAGCAGACAAAAGGAACAAATTGAAGTACCCGAGGACTATAGGAGCGATCGAGCGAGATAGATAGCGCCATCTCACCTTCCTGGCTCTGGCTGGCTGGCTTCCTCCCGGCCTCCGGTCCGAAGGCGACCGCTCCTGTCTGCGCCGGTGCACTGTGCTGTGAAGTGATCCCCACGTACGTAGCTGGAGAATACGTACGTACGTGCGAGCGTGCGTATCCGTAGAATCGGAGTGGGGTACGTTGTGACAAGTGGGAAATTATTGTACGTTCTTCTATCAATCGAGTATCGATCAGCTTTGACTTGGGAGCAAGAGATATTCTCCAAGCGATCGACCATCTCGACTGACAACTGGACCTTTTTTTTTTTGCGAAGGGACTGACAACTGGACTTAGAACCAGGGAATGATTTTCAGTCCCTTAATCTGTTCCTGGCAATCAGTTTGACATACTGTACGTGCAACAAGCATATGACAACCCATGCTGTTTGATGAATGGAGATTGAAGAAGGTCGACCCAGCAGATCCGTAGAACTCGGAACGATTTGATGATCCGCCCGTCCCCGGAACTGTGGACGTGCTCCACGATTCAGCGTATATGAAATGCACATCTGCTGTGCTGCAGCCTGCAGGGCACTACGTGAAGGTTGTAGAGTGCGCCTCTGCGCGGGCAAACAGGCATGGGAACCGCTACTGCAAATCGACATCCACCGCTCGCGAGGCACTCCGTTTGAGCTCGAGCGCACTGCGCGGTCAGCGGCGTGGGGAATGAACCGCAGGGGAACAAAAGTTTCAATTAGCATGGGCTTCAGTGTTCATGATGAGCAATGTACGCCACTTGAATTGGTGCAGCAAAGAAACCACCCCCTGCAAGTCCAAAAGAGAGTCTCATGAGCAATGTATGCAGCGGCAGATGCCATCAAACCCTTTTATTGGCGGAAATAGTAGCTGGCTGACGCTCCCCGGGGGCCAATCCCAGCGAACCCTCTTCCTGCCATCTGATCAGGCCGCACGGATCTTGGCGCAAATCCTACGCCACGTCAGCTCTCTGGATGTGTTCGCTGTAGGTGATCTCCTGGCGAACGTTTCTATTTATTTTTCTCAAAAAAAAAAAAGCATGGACTGGGGGGATCGAACTCGTGCCATCCGAGCACACTCACCAGTGGGCTAGTGTACTTTTTATTAACATACTTTGGCGCTCAAACATCTTTTATGTATTCGAGTTATTTTTGTTTTTGTTTTCATTTGAAAATAATCAACAAATCCGGATTTTTTTTCATTGTTTTGAAAGAACAAAATTTAGAGGTGATTTTTTTTCTGAGCAATATGCATTTTTAATTATACGTAGCATAGCATTTTTCCAAGTTTTACATGGCATTTTTTTAATAAGAGTATGGTAATTTAATAATTAGTAACATGGCATTTCAATTTTAAGAGATGGCATTTTGGTTATTAAGAGATAAAAAATTTATTTTTTAAGAGATAGCATTTTTATATTAAGAGATGGCATTTTTTATTAAGAGATGACATTTTTTATTTTTTAAGAGATGGCGTTTTTATATTTAAGAGATGAAATTATTAGTATTAAGAGATGACATTTTTATTATTAAAGGATGGCATTTTTATTTATTAAGAGATGGCATTTTTAATTTTAAGAGATGGCATTTTTATTTTTAAGAGATGGAATTTTTTGTTTTTTAGGTGGCATTTTTGTGTATTAAGAGATGGCACTTTTTTTTATCATGGCATTTTTTCTTTCTTTTTTGTTTTCACATGGCTCTTTTTTTATCATGGCATTTTTTTCTCTTTTTTTCACATGGCACTTTTTCGTTCATGGCATTTTTATCCCGAGGGTGGCAGTTTTAAAGTTTTTAGCGTGAAATTTTTCCATTTTTTTATAGTTCATACAATTTTTAAAAATCATACTCACAATTTTTTTTATAAAATTTTAGAGATGGCATTTTTTTTTCATAAGTTAAACCATCGTAAATTTAGAGGTCTTTTTTTTTTTGTTAATGGCGGCTTTTCAAAAAAAAAAACTAGGCCTCTGGCCCAATAGGGGTTCGTCCCGGGGCCTCCTCCTAGCGATCCAGATCGTTTCCTGGGAGCTGCTCCCGGGAGCTCCTATACGACGCGCTTTGCGTCTGACTGACGCGCGCCGCACAGGGACAGCCTCCCGACTGGGCCGGCCCGTTATTGCGCGGGAATCTGTCCAAAAATCAAAAAAATCAAGCGATGGATCGAACCCTGCACCTCACGCTGTCAAGCGAACGCCCCTGGCCAGACGAGCTGACGACCTACACTGCCCATTTACGAAACGTGGGTTATAAGAACGATCAACGGCGTCCGGTTTACTGTAGAACCGGTCTTTTCCAAGTATCTATTTCTTTTTTCTTTTCCTTATTTGTTTTGTTTTATTTTATTTTCGTTTTTTCTTTTTCGTTTCTTTTTTCTTTTTCAAGTTAATTTTTCCATTTCAAACAAATGTTAGCGCTTTTAATAATTTGTTCAATTTTTTTAGAAAATTATATTTTTTCCAAACTTTATTCATATATAAAAAACATAGCTTCGGGGAAAAGATAAAAAAGAAACAGAAAAGAAAAAAAGAAAAAGAAAAACCTAAATGAAAACCAGCCAAAAAAACAACAGGAAAAAAGAAAAACCGATTCGGGGAACCTTCTAGAAGGTTCCCAAAACCGGAGAAAACCATAGCTACGCTAACCGCTAATGGGCCGGCCCAGATCGCGTCGCTGGCTCCTGAATCCTGTGCGAAGCCTCGACAGCTTGACGCAACATGCGTTATATAGGATTTTCCGCTGCTCCCCCCAGCGAACGAACTAGTTCACTAGAGAACGCCCCCTGGCTGACGATTGCCAGCTACGCATGTCTTTATTAAGGCCGATGCCATCAAATATGGCAATTTGTTTTATTGATGGTAAATATGGTAAAAAAATAGTGTAGATCAACTTTCTTTTTTGAGACTAAGAGAATGCATGTGTGTTGCAACGGGATATAAATATTCTGGTACGTTAGCTCGTGATTGCCATGTGCATATTAATGAGATTGTGTAAATAAATGTTTATCAAATCCTGTTCGTGATTTACTTTATGCTAGTTTGATGAAAAGTTTGATAAGTAAATTAAGATGAAATTGGTTTAGGTAAGTAAATTAAGGTGATTGATTAGCATACGGGGAAGGTGCAGACAAAAGGCGCAGTGAGACTAGAACTATTCAGGATTGTGTTGCTTGGACACTGGAATACATACATCAATGTCACGAATCCAAGAGGCCTATAGTCATCCTTAAACTGGACTTTGAGAAAGCTTTTGACTCCATTGAGCATGAAGCAATCTTCCAGATTTTGAGACTCAAGGGGTTTAATGATAAGTGGATTCTTTGGGTGAAGCAATTTTTGACCTCTGGAACTTCTTCTGTTCTTCTTAATGGAGTCCCTGGAAAACAATTTGCCTGCAAAAAGGGAGTTAGGCAGGGTGACCCTCTCTCCCCTTTATTATTTGCAATTGCTGCAGATCTATTGCAGTCTGTGGTGAATGATATGCATGTTAAAGGTCTCCTGCAGCTTCCTATCCCCAGTCATGATAAAGATTATCCAATAGTGCAATATGCGGATGATACCCTCATTATCTTGCCTGCTGATGAGACCCAGTTACTTTCATTGAAAGAAATGTTGCTTCTTTTTTCAAAGTCCACTGGTCTGCATGTCAATTATCATAAATCCTCCATGCTGCCTATAAATGTAGACTCTACTGAGATAGCTAGGTTGGCTGATAGCTTTGGTTGTGTGGTTGGCACCTTGCCTTTCACATATCTTGGTCTTCCTGTTGGTACTACCAAGCCCAAGATTATGGATCTAATGCCTCTGGTTGATAGTATGGAGAGGAAACTATCTGTTAGCTCCTCTTTCCTTGCTCATGGAGGGAGACTGCAGTACCTAATTTCAGCACTGTCTTCTGTGCCAATTTTCTTTCTGTGCAGTCTGGAACTACCTCCTGGTATTCTAAAACAGTTGGAGAGAATTCAGAGGCAATGCCTTTGGAGGAAGTACGGCCATGATTCAGGAAAGGCTATGGCAGCTTGGGATCTGGTCTGTAGGCCTAAGAACAAAGGAGGCTTGGGAATTTTGAACTTGAAGCTGCAGAATGAAGCTCTTCTTCTCAAGCATGCTAGCAAATTCTATAATAAGGCTGATGTGCCCTGGGTTCATTTGATCTGGGACACTTACTATCATGAGAGAGTACCTCATGCAACTGCTCTTTGTGGCTCTTTCTGGTGGAGGGATATCTGCAAATTAATGGATAAGTTCAGAATGGTGTCTTCTGTTCATGTTAATAAGGGTGATTCTGTCCTCTTCTGGTCTGACTCCTGGACGTTGGGTGATTATAACATCCCCCTGGACTGTCGATTTGAGAGGTTGTTCTCATATGCAATGGATCCTCTTATATCTGCCTCTGAAGTTTTTGCCTCTGAGGATTTATCTACACTGTTCCACCTGCCTCTGTCTGAGAGGGCTTTTATGGAACTACAGTCTTTGCAGCTCTTGCTTCAAAATTTTCAGGGAAACCTAGACTTGGACGATGTGTGGGTGTGGAAGGAGGATAATAAAAGCTATACTGCCAAGAAGTATTACACTCTCCTGCATAAGCACATTGTGCCCAATCCACTGTTAGCGTGGGTTTGGTCCAGCTGTTGTACTATGCGGATAAAGTTCTTTGCTTGGATGCTTATCATGGACAGATTGAATACTCAGGACATGTTGGAAAGGAGGCACTGGAATGTCTCTGACTCTAACTTCTGTGTTTTATGCCCCACACGATCTAAGGAAGATCGGGATCATCTCTTCTTCAGCTGCAATTTCAGTTGCAGAGTTTGGAACTACTTGCAATTTTTTTGGCAAGCAGGGGATGATATGACTGCCATAGCACATGTTGCCAGAAGGGAATTTCAGCAACCGTTCTTCGCAGAAGTGGTCTTCTTGGCTTGTTGGAACATCTGGTCTGTCAGGAATGACAGGGTTTTTCGCAATATCCGGCCTTCTTTTAGAAGGTGGAGGGCTAGTTTTATTTTTGATATCTCTCTCATGGTCCATAGGATTAAGTCCAAATACAAGGAAGACCTTATTAGATGGATTTCTTTTTTACCTCCTTGAGGTTTGTATTATTCCAGTAGGCTCTGTTAGTTTTTCTTTTGGGTCCCTTTGGGCTCTGTAAAACTTGTACATTTGTATTTTTCTGGAATAAAATTATTGCTGTGGGAGTTTTCCCCTACAGTTACAGGTAAAAAAAAAGGCGCAGTGAGACAAAAAAACGGTAGGAAAAAATATAATCGGTGGAGGGACGTGATGGAAGGGAAAGAACCGGCTGAGGTAGCGTTCCGCCGGTAGAAAGAGGAATGCTATTTCTTTTAAAAATACTTAGAGATTGAGTGTGGATCAAATATGTATGGTAAGTAAAACGGTTGACGGCCCAGATGAGTTGGGCCGCTATTAGGCCAAGCTGATGGTTATGTACGGATTTCTTAGCCCGCATACAGGGCGCGACATCGTACCTATATCTTGGCTGTCTCAAAAAAAACCTATATCTTGGCTATTGCGAGACGTACTCTCTCTCGCATAGACGATCCCTAGCTGGTCTAGGCCAGGGTGAGTTTCTGTGGAGTGGTTTTAGGAAGCTTCTAGTTCAAAGCGGTTTGAGAATCTTCCGTGCGTTTTTATTTTCTCCTTTGTGTATTTTCTGTGTTGATTTTCATCGGTTTTTATTTTGGTTTTATTTTTCTTGTTTTTAGTGGTTTTCTTTGGTTTTTATGGTTTTTATTTTAGTTTTATTTTGGTTTTTTTTTTCTTGTTTTTAGTGGTTTTCTTTGGTTTTTATGGTTTTTCTTTTTTCTAATACATGTCTACTTTTTCAATACATGCTATATATTTTTCGACATCTGGAGCATTTTGTTGATACATGTTAAATATTTTTCAAATACATTTTTGAATAAGCGTTGAATACTTTTCTTTCAAATACATGTTGAACATTTTTTTGATGATACATTTTTTTTTTGTACATTGTACATTGTATATTTTTAAAAATATCATGGATATGATTTTGAAACAAGTGAACATTTTTTAAGTGTCACGTACATTGTTCTTAATGGTACAAAATATTTTTATAAATATGCAAACATTTTTTACATTGTACAAGTAATTTTGTAAAGGACATAGATACCTAGCGATCGTTCTATATATAGCAATAGAACCGGACAACCAGTTTTACCTCTCTCTCGCAAGGCTGCGCATGGTGAGCAAAGGCAGGGGATGCGCCTGGTGAGCAAAGTGCAGGATGAGGAGAACACCGTGTCCAATTGATTTAAGTATGCATGCATGCATGTGAGGATAAAATGCTGATATTAGCAAAGATTTCAACAAAATTCATAATTCATAAATTCAAAATATTGTGTAACTCAAACTATGGCTCCAATTCAAAATTCGTTTTCACATAAAAAAATCATCGCGATGAGACCTTCTAAACTAGATCCCTTGTTAGTAGGTTTCGATGACTTTTTTGGTGTAAAAAACTACCATGCCCGGTCTAAAAGTAAGTTGCCACGCGTGCGTTATGCATATTACCTTATTGTTTGCCCAGAAGTCATTGGGGTTATGTTTTTCAACAATCCCCCTTCTAGAAGTTAGTATGATGTTTGTGCATGGGTTATCAGGTCTACAGTGTGTATATTACCATGCTATTTACACATAAGTTATCGAGGGTGTATTTTTCAACAACTTTCTCCCCTCCCCTGGGTCAAAAATTTACCATGGTGTTTGTACATAGATTATCAGGTATGTGGTGTGTATATTACCATACTATTTACACATAAGTTATAGGAGATATGTTTTCAACAAATTTTTCCCCGGGTTAAAGTTACATAGTTTTTGTACCTAAGTTATCAGGTCCATGATGCGTATATTACCATGATATTTACAAATAAGTTATCAGGTTTATGTTTTCAACACCCTTTTTTCCCCGGTCAAAGTTTATCGCGGTGCTTGTACCTAAGTTATCAGGTTTGCAGTGAGTATATTACCATCTATTTATACCGAAGTTATCAGGGGTGTGTATTCAACGATTATTTTTCCCAGGTAAAAGTTACCGCGGTGTTTGTACCTAAGTTATTAGGTCTGCAGTACGTAAATTACCATGTTATTTTACACAGAAGTTACCAAGCTATGTTTTCAAGAACTTTTTTCCATGGGTCAAAGTTAGCACGGTATTTGTGCCTAAGTTATCTCGTCTATGGTGTATATTACTGATAACCCACAAGTTTAGGGGATAGTGATAGTCTTCGAGGGTAGTATTTCACCCGAATTTGTTAATTCGACACAAGGGGAGCCAAAAAATATTTATGAGCCTTAGCAGTTGAGTTGTCAATTCAACCACACCTGGGATATAATATCTCTGCAGCAAAGTGTTTAGTAGCACAGTAATTTGATAGTTTTGATAGTTTCAGTAACGGTAGCAATAGTAACAGGAACAGTAACAGAAGCAATTTGTGATGATTGTAACAGCAGCAACAGTAGTAACTTAGCAAAGATCAATATGAGAAAAGCATAGGCATTGGATCAGCGATGGATATTTGTGTTGTATGACATTCATCATATAACAGTCACAACCTAGAGCGACACACAATAGCTCCAATTCATTAATATAATGTAGGCATGTATTCCGTATATAGTCATACGTGCTTATAATAAGAACTTGCATGACATCTTTTGTCCTACCCTCCCGTGGCAGCGGGGTCCATAAGGAAACTAAGGGATATTAAGACCTCCTTTTAATAGAGAACCGGAACAAAGCATTAACACATGGTGAATACATGAAATCCTCGAATTACAGTCATCCCCGGAGAGTATCCCAACTATTGTCACTTTGGGGTCTAGGATCAGAACAATAACAAGTGCATATAACTAGCGGATAGGATCAAGCATTAAGCATGGCAAAGTCATAGCAACATTGTCGGAATCGGGGCTCCGGGGACCCTAAGGTTCGAACACTGGGGTGAGCTCATTCCTACCTCCTCGTCCCCTACCATAGCTAAACTACGGCGAAGCTACGGTGAGAGCGCGCTAGCGGGAGCGGGTCGCGGACTCAGCGGTTTACCCAGGTTCGGGCCACCTTGCGGTGTAAAACCCTACTCCTGCTTGGTTGCGATTGCTCTGGTGCGAGAATACAAGATTTGGGCCCTCGAAGGATCTCTCTCTATCGGTTCCCCAAGATCCTCTCTACAGCGGCACCCTGCCCTCCTTTTATATCTGCCTTGGTCCTCTTCCCCCGAAAACATTGGTGGGAAGGGTTGCCACACAACGGCAAGTTTGAAAGGGGACAGGGGCGCAGTCTATCTTGACAAAAGGTGGTCTTCGTCTGCAAAGTGATTATCCATGACGCGCCGGTGGGCTCGGGAATGACCTCCGCCTTGCGCGTCCACCGTCTTGGTCTTCTTTCACCGATCGGGCAACCTTTGTGGGTTGCTTTGGAGAACGGATTGCTGGTCTTGCTCCCTTAGCAAAAAAGGGGAAAACCTCTCCATCCGCGCCTGCTGGCACGGCCTCTGCCGCCGTTCGTCGCCGCGCGCGTCACCCACGTGGTGGGCACGAGACCGCGCGACCGAGCCGAACAGCGCTTGTCTTGCGTGCCTACGGGAGGGTGCCTCGGGAGGCAACCTCAGGAGGCCGCCTCACGAGAAGGCCTCACGAGGCTCTTGGTGAAATTGTGGCTGAGTCTTGCTTGCCCGCTCCCGGAGGAGGAGTCCTCAGGAGGCCAAGGCCTCATGAGGGGCCTTGCTCGAAGTGCCCGCTGGTGGCCGCCTGTTGGGCCTCCGCTAGGCGTTGCGCTCTGGGTCGCAGGCATATGGGCCAGGATACCCTGGGTTTCACGGGCCCGACAGTAGCCCCTGGGCCCGCGGCGCGCACGTTCCCGCCTACTCGGGGGCGAAACCATGCGGGTCCTAACCGCCTGCAGGCCAAGCGCGACGCGTGGCACACGACGTGACGGGGGACGCCCCCACTTCTCCCACGACGCCTCGGGAACTGCCCGCGCTGACATAAAGCCTCCCCGCGCATGACGCGAGACCATCATTGCCTTCCTTCGCGCGTCCCGTCTCCCCGCATCTTCCTTCCTGCGCACAGCTTCCCCTTTCTCTTCCGAAGCTTAGCCACCCCAGATCTTGGCTGCGCCGCCATGGCGCCCCCTGGCAAGAAGGGAAAGGCGGAGGAGGCGGCGGTCGTGGAGGTGGTGCCGGAGCCTGCTCTAGGTAGGCCCACGATCGTCAACGCCGAGGGGCTTAGCATGGTGCGTCCGATGACCGCAGCCGCTTCTAATGAGTGGGGGGGGGGCACTCAGATCTGGCCGGCTTCGCGCACGACTGCCGACCTCGACGCCACCTCCGCCGTCCTCTACCTTCATACACTCTTCGCCGGCCTGCTGCCGCCGCTCTCTGATGTTTTCAACGCCATTCTTTCGCACTACCAAGTCCATGCGCTGCATCTCAAGCCGAACTCCGTTCTTCTTGTTTCCGCCTTTGCCTTTTTATGCGAGGCCTTCCTGGGCATGACACCCTCAGTGGCGCTCTTCCGCCACTTCATCAGCCTGCGGCTGACTGCGGCGGACCAATGTTTCGGGTGTGCCTCGTTCCACGTCGTAGAAGAGACGGCAGGCGATGGTATCGACATGAGGCTCACCAAGGAGGTAGAGGGCTACAGGCGGCAATGGGTGTACGTGGACGCAGCCCAATTCAGCCCCCTGCTGCAGCTGCCGAGGGCTCCGGCGGCGAGAAGCTCCGGATGGGGGCATGAGAGGCTCGCGGACCCAAGGCTGGCGCGGGTGTGGAAGAGGTTGGCCGAGCTGAGGGCCGTGAAAGTAACAGTGGTCACAGTCATGAGAGAGTTCCTTCGCCGGCGCATCGCTCCCCTCCAGCGACACTCCCGCCCGATGTGGTACTTCACCGGCCTGGGGGACCCGATGCAGCTGAGCGCGGACAGCTTGCTGCCCGAGGTGCTGAACAAGGTGCTCCACACCCTGACTGGCGAGGAGGCGGACGAGCCACCCAAGGATGGGCTCCCCTTGTATCGCTACAGGAACAAGGAGGCGCTGGCCGGCGCAATGCCATGCTTTGACTAGTGGGGGCCGCTTCCAGAGGGCCTCGAGGGACCCCGGGACAACCCTTTGTTGGTGGTTCCAGGCCCGGGGGACCGTGGCGACGCCAGGGCCACGGCGGGCGTCGCGGAGGACGGCGGCGGCCCATCCCGACGGACCTGCCGCCAAATCATCCGCGGGCTCGGAGGCAATGATGACACCGCCCCGCCTGGGGCCGCGCCCACCGTGCTCGACAGGTCGGGGGGGCGTGGGGAGCCCCCACATGGTGGCTGTGAAGCCGCGAACCAGCGGGGGTGGCGCCGAGGGCGAGTCCCGTGGTCCCCCCGCGAAGGAGGCCGACACTGAAGCCGGGGCCACCGAACCCCTGGGCCCTCCCCCGGGAACCGGTCGTGAGAAGGGCCCCTGCGAGGACGGCGGTGGCAACTCCCTGCCACGGCCGCTTAAGAAGAGGAAATGGATAGCCAGTGATGAGTAAGCGTCCGCCTTCCCTTCCTTTGTACCTAGCGTGCCGCGTGTGCCTGAGTCTTTGCTCTACACAGGACCTCCCTGAGCAAGAAGAAGAAGAAGAAGAAGAGGACCCCCGGTCTGGTGGGGGCCACGCCGCCGGTCGCCGGGGCCGAGGGGCGTGAGGAAAGCGCGTGCCATCTGGACACCGGGGCCGGGCTCGCGAAGGTAGAGGGGCAGGCGGCCCCTCCTGAGCCGCAGGAGGACGTGGCTCGGGAGGTCCAAGTGGGCGAGCCTCAGGAGGCGTCCTCAGGAGGCGGCTCTGCGGTCCCTGAGGCGCCCACTGCAGGGGTGGACGTCGTGACGGTAGAAGCGGAGATGCCCGCTCTCCCATCATGCACCACGGGCGGCAGAGGCGCCGCGGAAGGCCCGCGCGACTTGCCGGTGCGCGAAGCATTCGCCGGGGGGGGGGGGGGGGCACCGAGCCCGCGGCGCGCGTTGGCATGGCAAGATGAGTGGGAGGCCCCTGCGAGCCCTCCGCTCCTGTCGAGCTGCGTTGGGCCCTCACGAGCCGCGATGGCTGAGGGCGAGGAAGAGCCAGACCTGGACTGGGCCCTGGCGCTCGTGAGCAGCCGCACCATGGTCAGGCGCGGGGCCTTGCGGAATGCCACGGCCGCGCTAGGCCAGCTCGGGGCAGAGCTTCTGGCTGTAGAGGCGCGCCTTGCTGAAGAGCGCCTACGTCTGGCCCGAGGGTGGCATCAACTTGAAGTTGCTGTTAAGCTGGGCCAGCGCCAGAACGAGGCCGCTCGCGCGAGAGGTGAGAAGGCCGCCGCTGAGGCGAAGGAGGCCAGCGAGCGCACTTTCCGAGAGGCCAAGGAGGTAGACAGGCGGCGCGAGGCGGTGGAGGCCCGCGGGAAGGAGCTCCTGGACCAGAACACCGCGTTGGAGCGGCAGCTCCAGGCGCGAAAAAATGCCATTTCCGCCCGCGAAGAGGAACTGGCGGCCCATGAGGCGGACCTTGAGATCCGCGAGCGGGAGCTCGCGCGAACGACGTCCGCGCAGGACCTGGAGCGCGAGCGGCTGGAAGTGCTGGAACGCGAGGTAGCCGCCGCTCAGAGCTCCTACGCCCAGCGCCTGGACAAGGCCAACGCCAATCTGGCGGCCAAGGAGAAGAAGATTCAGGAGGACGCCGACAGGAGGGTCACGCAGAGCCGCAAGGTGCTTGCCGAGGTGCACAGCAAGAAACTAAAGCTGCAGGAGGACCGCTTCAAGGTGAGGCGCGAGGAGCTCCAGCACGAGATTGCGGGCCTTAAGGAGGTGCTGACCGAAGCGGAAACCCGGCGAGAGACCGCGCTGAAGGCCCAGGCCAACGCCAAGGCCGAGCTGGCCTCCCTCCAGCAGCAGGTGGGGGGCGTCGCCGCCATCGTGGAGTAGGCGAGGGACGAGGCGGCCCGAGCGCGGGGGCGGCAGCTCGAGCGCTCCAAGATGTTCCGCACCCTCGAGCTCCGAGCCCGCCGCGCCTTGGACTCCATTTGCAAGGAGGACGTCAGTAGCCCCCTCGAGGTCCACGACGCCAGCTACATCGACTTCTTCACCAAGCTCGTGGAGCGGCTCGAGGTCGGCGCCAAGAAGGTGGACGGGATCGTCGAGGAGGAGTGCCGCGATCTTCTCACCCAGGCAGCGACGCGCATCTTCAGCCACCTTCTCCATGCCGACCCCAACTTCGACTTCGACAAGGTGATAGCTCCCGTCCCGGAGGAGCTCTGCAGTGACCTCGGGAAGGCGGTGGAGGACCACGTGGATGCATTGCATGCGCAGTTCGCCCACGGCAGCAGCGAGAGCTCAGGCGGAGCCAAGAAAGGTGAAGACGACGACGGCAGCAGCAGCGGCGATGGCGACGCGTCCTCTTAGGCCCTTTCCTCATTATCCTGCACATAGTTAATCGTGGCCCCGTGGGGGTGTGAAGACAATGACTTTTGCTTAAGTACATTATGACTTGCTATAAGGAACGCTTGTACCCTCGTGAAGCTTTCTCTTGAGGCCTGTTTTTCTCTTTTTGCTTGCCTTTTGTGCTCTACTTCGTCAGGGCTCAGCCCCCGAGCGGGCCACAACCGTCGCTGGTATGTCAGGTCGCGATGCCTGGACAAGGCCAGGAGGTGAGGGGCACCGGGGGCTAGTGAGGTCTCCTGAGGCGCGATGCTCAGGGAGCCCCCTTTGACGTGCAAGCGGCTCGCGCGAAGGAAAAAACGGAAGCACTTAGCGAGATCGCGAAAGGGAAAGCTTGGGAGATGGCGAGGGTGGCTCGCGAGGTAGTAGACTTAGCTTTGTGGAGGGTAGCGTCTGGTGGGCCGCCACTTGTAGGGTGTGCCTTGCGAGGTTTCCGCTCGCGAGGTCCCCTGCCGAGATGGCAGTCACAGGCTGGCTCCCGAGGCAGGGCTTGCGAAGCTTTCCTTAGGCTCAAGGGGGCGTCTTGTCATCGGACCACCTCGCGAGGCGTCCTCGTGAGTCCTTTTAGGTGACCCATTCCTGAGATAATTGATGGAAATATACCCTAGAGGCAATAATAAAGTTGTTATTATTTTATATTTCCTTGTTCATGATAAAGGTTTATTATTCATGCTAGAATTGTATTGCCGGAAACTTAAATACATGTGTGAATACATAAACAAATACCGTGTCCCTAGTGAGCCTCTACTAGACTAGCTCGTTGATCAAAGATGGTTAAGGTTTCCTAACCATAGACATGAGTTGTCATTTGATAACGGGATCACATCATTAGGAGAATGATGTGATGGACAAGACCCATCTGTTAGCTTAGCATATGATCGTTCTGTTTATTGCTACTGCTTTCTTGAATGTCAAATACATGTTCCTCCGACCATGAGATCATGCAACTCCCAGATACCGGAGGAATACCTTGTGTGCTATCAAACGTCACAACGTAACTGGGTGATCATAAAGATGCTCTACAGGTATCTCCGAAGGTGTCTGTTGAGTTGGCATGGATCGAGACTGGGATTTGTCACTCCGTGTTTCGGAGAGGTATCTCTGGGCCCTCTAGGTAATACACATCATAAGAAGCTTGCAAGCAAAGTGACTAAGGAGTTAGTTATGAGATGATGTATTACGGAACGAGTAAAGAGACTTGCCGGTAACGAGATTGAACTAGGTATGGAGATACCGACGATCGAATCTCGGGCAAGTAACATACCGACGGACAAAGGGAATTACGTATGTTGTCATTGCGGTTCGACCGATAAGATCTTCGTGGAATATGTAGGAACCAATATGAGCATCCAGGTTCCGCTATTGGTTATTGACCGGAGAGGCGTCTCAGTCATGTCTACATCATTCCCGAACCCGTAGGGTCCGCACGCTTAACGTTCGTTGACGATATAGTGTTATATGAGTTATGTGAATTGGTAACCGAATATTGTTTGGAGTCCCGGATGAGATCCCGGACGTCATGAGGAGTCTCGGAATGGTCGAGAGGTAAAGATTTATATATGGGAAGTCATATTTTGGGTTCCGGAAAAAGGTGCAATTTTTTCGGTATTGTACCGGGAAGCTTCCAGAAGGTTCCGGAGGATTCCGGAGGGGTCCGGAAGTCCACAAGTGGGTCCACCACGTCCCAAGGGCTGGCATGGGCTAAGGGGAGGCGCCCTGGCCTTATTGGGCCAGGCGCACCAAGTCCTCAAAAGCCCACGCAGCTAGGGAAGGAAAAAAAGGAGATTCCTAGTAGGAATAGGATTGGACTTTGGAGTCCAAGTTCACTTGTGTACTATTCACGTGATACTGTTCACGTGGCACTATTCCTTCTACTCCAAGCCCCTACACATATATAAATAGAGGAGAGGGGGCGCCCCAAACAAGACACAACATTGTCTTAGCCGTGTGCGGCGCCCCCCTCCACAGTTCTGTCCCTCGGTCATATTTTCGCAGTGCTTGGGCGAAGCCCTGTGGAGATAGCATCACCATCACCGTCACCACGCCATCGTGCTGCCGGAACTTATCCACTACCTCGCCGTCTTGCTGGATCAAGAAGTCGAGGACGTCACCGAGCTGAACGTGTGCTGAACGCGGAGGTGCCGTACGTTCGGTACTCGGTCGGTTGGATCGTGAAATTGTTCGACGACATCAACCGCGTTGTTCTAACGCTTCCGCTTACGGTCTACGAGGGTACGTAGACACACTCCCCCTCTCATAGCTATGCATCTCCATGGGTAGATCTTGCGTGTGCGTAGAAATTTTTTTGTTTTCCATGCAACGTTCCCCAACAGTGGCATCATGAGCCAGGTCTATGCGTAGATGATATGCACGAGTAGAACACAAAGAGTTGTGGGCGGTGATCGTCATACTGCTTACCACCAACGTCTTATTTTGATTCGGCGGTATTGTAAGATGAAGCGGCCCGGACCAACCTTACATGTCCACGTACATGAGACCGGTTCCACCGACAGACATGCAACTTGTTTTGCATAAAGGTGGCTGGTGGGTGTCTGTTTCTCCTACTTTAGTTGAATCAAATTTGACTACGGCCGGTCCTTGTTGAAGCTTAAAACAGCAAACTTGATAAATCACCGTTGTGGTTTTGTTCCGTAGGTAAAAACGGTTCTTGCTAGAAGCCCGTAACAGCCACGTAAAACTTGCAACAACAAAGTAGAGGACGTCTAACTTGTTTTTGCAGGGTATGCTGTGATGTGATATGGTCAAGACATGATGTGATATACGTTATTGTATGAGATGATCATGTTTTGTAATTTATCGGCAACCGGCAGGAGCCTTATGGTTGTCTCTTTATTGTATGAAATGCAAGCGCCATGTAATTGCTTTACTTTATCGCTATGCGTTAGCAATAGTTGTAGAAGCAATAGTTGGCGAGACGACCACAACGCAATGATGGAGATCAAGGTGTCGAGCCGGTGACGATGGAAATCATGACGATGCTTTGGAGATGGAGATCAAAAGCACAAGATGATGATGGCCATATCATGTCACATATTTTGATTGCATGTGATGTTTATCCTTTATGCTTCTTATTTTGCTTAGAACGACGGTAGCATTATAAGATGATCCCTTCACTAAATTTCAAGATAAAAGTGTTCGCCCCGAGTATGCACCTTTGCTAAAGTTCGTCGTTTCGAAGCACCTCGTGATGATCGGGTGTGATAGATTCTACGTTCACATACAACGGGTGTAAGCCAATTTTACACAAGCAGAATACTTGGGTTAAACTTGACGAGCCTAGCATGTACAGACATGGTCTCGGAACACTGGAGACTGAAAGGTCGAACATGAGTCATATAGTAGATATGATCAACATGGACATGTTCACCATTGATGACTATCCCATCTCACGTGATGATCGGACATGGGCTAGTTGATTTGGATCATGTATCACTTAGTTAACTTGAGGGATGTTAATTTAAGTGGGAGTTCATAAGTAATTTGATTAATTGAACTTAATTTATCATGAACTTAGCCCTGATAGTCTTTGCAAATTATGTTGTAGATCAATAGCTCGCGTTGTAGCTCCCCTGTTTTTGATACGTTCCTAGAGAAAGCTTAGTTGAAAGATGATGGTAGCAATTACACGGACTGGGTCCGTAACTTGAGGATTATCCTCATTGTTGCACATAAGGATTATGTCCTTGATGCACCGCTAGGTGATGGACCTGCTGCAGAAGCTACTGCAGACGTTGTGAACGCCTGGCAGGCTCGATCTGATGACTACTCGATAGTTCAGTGTGCCATGCTCTACGGCTTAGAACCGGGACTACAAAAGCGTTTTGAACGCCATGGAGCATATGAGATGTTCCAGGAGCTCAAATTGATATTTCAAGCTAATGCCCGGGTTGAGAGATATGAAGTCTCCAACCAGTTCTTCAGCTGTAAGATGGAGGAGAACAGTTCTGTCAGTGAACACATACTCAGAATGTCTGAATACCACAACCACTTGACTCAGTTGGGAATTGATCTTCCAGTTGAGAGTGTTATTTACAGAGTTCTTCAGTCACTGCCACCAAGCTATAAAGGCTTCGTGATGAACTATAATATGCAAGGGATGGAGAAGACAACTCCCGAGCTCTTCGCGATGCTGAAATCGGCGGAGGTAGAAATCAAGAAGGAGCATCAAGTGTTGATGGTTAACAAGACCACTAGTTTCAAGAAAAAGGGCAAGGGAAAGAAGGGGAACTTCAAGAAGAACGGCAAGCAAGCTGCCGCTCCCACGAAGAAACACAAAGTTGGACCCAAGCCTGAAACTGAGTGCTTCTACTGCAAAGGAACTGGTCACTGGAAGCGGAACTGCCCCAAGTATTTGGCGGATAAGAAGGATGGCAAAGTGAACAAAGGTATATTTGATATACATGTTATTGATATGTACCTCACTAGTGCTCGTTGCAGCGTCTGGGTATTTGATACTGATTCGGTTGCTAAATATTAGTAACTTGAAGCAGGAGCTGCAGAGTAACGGAGACTAGCTGAGGGCGAGGTTACGATATGTGTTGGAAGTGTCTCCAAGATTGATATGATCAATATCGACACGCTCGTAATACCTTCGGGATTAGTATTAAACCTAAATAATGGTTATTTGGTGCTTGCGTTGAGCATAAAACATTATATCTGGATATTGTTTATTGCAAGACGGTTATTCATTTAAGTCAGAGAATAATGGTTATTCTGTTTATATATATAATATCCCTCGTGATCATGCACCCTTGTGAATGGTTTATTCTTGTTGAATCTCGATCGTAGTGATACACATATTCATAATATTGATGCCAAAAGATGCAAAGTTGATAATGATAGTGCAACATACTTGTGGCACTGCCGTTTAGGTCATATTGGTGTAAAGCGCATGAAGAAACTCCATGCTGATGGACTTTTGGAATCTCTTGATTATGAATCATTTGATACTTGCGAACCATGCCTCATGGGCAAGATGACTAAAACTCCGTTCTCCGGAACATTGGAGCGAGCTACTGATTTGTTGGAAATAATACATACCGATGTATGCGGTCCGATTAATGTTGAAGCACGCGACGGGTATCGTTATTTTCTAACCTTCACAGATGATTTGAGTAGATATGGGTATATCTACTAGATGAAACACAAGTCTGAAACATTTGAAAAGTTCAAAGAATTTCAGAGTGAAGTAGAGAATCATCGTAACAAGAAAATAAAGTTTCTACGATCTGATCGCGGAGGCAAATATTTGAGTTACGAGTTTGGCCTTCATTTAAGAAAATGTGGGATTGTTTCACAACTCACGCCACCTGGAACACCGCAGCGTAATGGTGTGTCCGAACGTCGTAAACGTACTTTATTGGATATGGTGCATTCTATGATGTCTCTTACCGATTTGCCACTATCGTTTTGGGGTTATGCATTAGAGACAGCTGCATTCACGTTAAATAGGGCACCGTCTAATTCCGTTGAGACGACACCGTATGAACTATGGTTTGGCAAGAAACCTAAGCTGTCGTGAGTGCGCACGGCTCGTGAAGCAAGGATATGACAAAATACACCATGTATGGAAACCGAAGTTTTACTGAGGCAAGATAACAAATTCCATTACACAACCAAAAAGAGATGCGGCTGCCGTGTCCGGCGCGGGTCAGCTTGAGGTTGGTGCAGCCCGTGGGGCGCCCTCAGTTGATTGTTTCGCCAGAGCGGAGCATGGGGTTTCCACCGGGGTGTGGGTATGATCGCGGGTCAATCATTCCGCCAGCGCGGAGCATGGGGCTTCCACTTGGGTGTGGGTATGATCGCGGGTCGATCATTCCGCCAGTGCGGAGCATGGGGTTTCCACTTGGGCGTGGGTATGATCGCGGGTCGATCGTTCCGCCAGCGCGGAGCATGGGGCTTCCACTTGGGCATGTGCGGGAGCTTTCGCGTGCCCGTCAGGCGAACGCATTGAGAGTCTCCGGGGCGTGTACAGCCCCATTTCATTCATATGCGTGAGGGTCATGGGTAGAACTTGTGGAGGTGTTGGATGTTCCAGGCGTTAGGCACAGGAACTCCGTCCTCCGTCTCCAGCCGGGCTGTGCCGGGCCTGGAGACATGAGCAACCCTGAAAGGGCCTTCCCACATGGGTGAGAGCTTGTGGAGTCCCTCTCTGGAGAGGATCCTGCGTAGGATGAGGTTGCCTACCTCGAGAGTGCAAAGGCAGATGTTGCGGCTGTGATAGCGACACAGGGCCTGCTGGTATCTTGCGGCGCGAAGAGCGGCCTGACGGCGGGCCTCCTCAAGGAGCAGTAGGTCGGCCTCCCACGAGCCATCTTGACGAGCCTCGTCGAAGGCAAGGACTCACGGAGAGCCGTGCTTAAGCTCCGAGGGAAGGACTGCCTCAGCTCCGTAGACGAGGAAGAAAGGGGTCTCGCCGGTAGGCTTGGTTGCCGTTGTGCGGATGGACCACATCACAGACTGCAGTTCGTCAAGCCAGCCCTTGCCGCAGGCTCCGAGCTTCTTCTTGAAGCTCCTCGTCTTGAGGCCCTTGAGGACCTCAGCGTTGGCACGCTTGGCCTGGCCGTTGCTTCGCGGGTGCGCCACAAGGCATAGCAGATCTGCGTGCCGATGCTGGCGCAGTAGGACTTGAAAAGGCCGCTTGTGAACTGGGAGCCATTGTCGGTGATGATGCGGTTGGGGCCTCCGAAGCGGCTCATGAGGCCCTTGATGAACTTGACAGTAGAGCCTGCCGGGATGGTGTGCACAGGCTCGACCTCTGCCCACTTGGTGAACTTGTCAATGGCGACATAGAGGTAGCGGTAGCCGCCAGCCGCACGAGGGAAAGGCCCCAGGATATCCAGCCCCCAGACCGCGAAGGTCCATGAGAGGGGAATCGTCTAGAGGCCCTGCACTGGTTGGTGGACCTGCTTGGCGTGGTATTGGCAAGCTTCATAGGATTGGACCAACTCGGTGGCGTTGCGGAGCACGGTGGGCCAATAGAAGCCACTTCGAAACACCTTGCCGGCAAAGGTGCGTGACGAGGAGTGGTGGCCGCAGTCTCCTCCACGGATATCGGCGAGCAACTCGCGCCCTTGTTCTTCTAAGATGCACCGCAATGAGACGCCATTGGGGCGCCTGCGGTACAGCTCGCCGTCTTGCAAGCAGTAAGCGGTGGCTTGCCGGGCCACACGCTCTGCTTCTGAATCCTCCTCCGGGAGGGTGCCGTGGAGCAGGTAAGCCTTGAACTCCGCAGCCCAGCTGTCTGCTTGAGGCTCCAGTGCAAGCAACAAGCGGGCTCCTGAGGCCGGGCCGTAGTCTGGCACACCCGTGGGCGGTGCGGGTGGGAGTTCTTCATGAAGCAGCGTGGCGCCCACGGCAAGTGGTGCAGCTGATGGCCTGAGGAGCCTTTCCTCGAAGATGCCAGGGCTCTGGGGCTCACGGTGGGATGCTTGCTTGGCGATGTCATCAGCCTGCTTGTTGCCACCGTGCGGGACGTGCTGCAGCTCCAAGCCAAGGAAACGCATGGGGAGCGCGCCTGCGATGGCCGCGGACTTGGGGTGGTCCTTAGAGTCGAAGGTGATGGCGTACTGCGACCACTTGAGGGGCCGTGCGGCCTCAGGCTTCGGGAGGGCGGCGTTCACTTCGCGAGTGAACTACTTGAAGTGGCGGCTGGACACGGGAACCAGAGCCCCGCCGAGGATGTAGGAAACCGCGTGAGGCTCCTGGTAGCCCCCAGTGCCCTCGTCAGGCTGGTTGACGTCGTTCCTCCGGGGTGGTGGCGGCAGCGGAGGAAGAGCGGCGTTGGCCTGAGGGTTTGCCTCACGAGGCTGGTCACGCCAGGCGGCCTCACGAGGCTGGTCGCGCCAGCCTTGGCAGAAGTTGCTGTTGCCGTTGCGGCCGTCCCAGCGGTTGCTGCCGCGGCCACCTCCGTGACCGGCGCCGTGGTCGTTACGGTCACCTCGGCGGCCCAGGCGCTCATCGCGGAGCAGCTTGAGCTCCTGCCAGTCTTCAGTGCTGTGGGAGCGCATGTTGTGGTAGACACAGAGCAGGCGGCCGTCCTTCCTGGGTTCGTTGCGGTCCCGGCCGCGCTTCTGCTCGGGCTCCGCCGCAAGCACGGCAGGGCCCTTGCGCTTGACGTCCTTGCTCTTGGCGTTGGCGGCATCGGGGTCGTTGTGGACGAAGAGGCGACCTTCTTCAGCCTTGGCGCACTTGTCGGCGAGGTCGAACAGCTCAAGCATCGAGTCCAACTCGTCGTTGATGGCGAGCTTCTCACACATCTTGACGTCCGTGACGCCAGTGGAGAACGCAGAGATGACGGCCGCGTCGGAGGCACGCGAGATCTTGTTGCGCACCTGGCTGAAGCACTGGATGTACTTGCGGAGGGTCTCGTCTGGGCGCTGCCGCAGGTCGTTGATGGTGAGGGAGTGGTCGTGCGTGCCCTTGAAGTTGGCGACGAACTGGCTGCAGAGCTCGCTCCACGACGAGATCGACGCCTCAGGGAGATTCATGAGCCAGGAGCGCGGGCCGTCCTTGAGGGCCATGGGGAACTAGTTCGCCATGACCTTGTCGTCGCTGTTCGCCGCCTCGACGCTCAGCGCGTAGAGCTGAAGGAACTCTGTGGGGTTGGGCATGCCGTCGTAGCGTGGAGGTAGTTCCGGCTTGAACTTCGTGGGCCATACCACGCAACGCAGCTCGCGAGTGAAGGCGCGGCAGCCCACGCCGCTCAAGGGAACACCGCCGGCGAGGGCGGCATGGTTCTGGCGCCCAGCCGCCGCAACCTCCTGGACGGCCCGGTCTTGGTGCCGGCGCTGTTGCTCGAGGAGCACACGCGCATCAGGCGGCGCACAGCGGACGATCTGGCAGCTGGCCTCGTGTCGGACTGGTGTGGACGCGCCACGGGATGGCTCACACGCCCGCGCGTTGCGCTGGGGCCCGGTGAGCTCGTCGCACAGAGGAGGTAGCGGGGGAGCGCCAAGCGCTACGTCCCCAGCGCGAGACAGCAGAGGGTGGAGCGAGTGCGAAGGCGCCAGAGCGTCCCCGGCGGCGTTGACGAGCTCGGTGATGCGACCAAGCCAAGCGTCGTAGCCGGCGTCAACTGGACGGTAGCGAAGCAGCTCGCGCGCCATGAGTAGCGTGGCCTGCACGTTCGGCAGCCCACGACGGGTGAGCGAGGAGGAGGCCGTGGTGGTGCCGCCGTCTACCTGCACGGAGGGGTGCAGGAAGGAGTCCTGCTGCTCACGAGCAGCAGGGTCGGTGGCGGCAGCGGCTGCGGCCTCGACAGGGCGGCGGCGATTGCCGCGGCCCACCGGCTCCGTCTGGGCCATGCGACCCGCCCTGCGCTCGGCGCGCTCACGACGAGCGTCGGCCATGAAGCTGGTGGAGTGGAGGACGGAGTGGAAGAACAGTAGCGCACCCCTACCTGGCACGCCAAATGTCAAAATCGGGGCTCCGGGGACCCTAAGGTTCGAACACTGGGGTGAGCTCGTTCCTACCTCCTCGTCCCCTACCACAGCTAAACTACGTCGAAGCTACGGCGAGAGCGTGCTAGCGGGAGTGGGTCGCGAACTCAGCGGTTTACCCAGGTTCGGGCCACCTTGCGGTGTAAAACCCTACTCCTGCTTGGTTGCGATTGCTCTGGTGCGATTTGGGCCCCCGAAGGATCTCTCTCTATCAGTTCCCCAAGATCCTCTCTACAGCGGCATGTAGGATCGAAAGTATGTCTAGAGGGGGGTGATTAGACTACTTGACCAAATAAAACCTAACCTTTTCCCAAATTTTAGTTGTAGGCAGATTTTAGCAATAGTACATGTCAAGCATCACCCTACACATGCAATTCTAAGAGTATAGCAGCGGAATGTAAGCAATTGCATATGTATGTAAAGGAGGGATTGGAGATTTCAAACGCAATGAAGACACGGTGGTTTTTGGCGTGGTTCCGATAGGTGGTGCTATTGTACTTCCACGTTGATGGAGACTTCAACCCACGAAGGGTAACGGCTGCGCGAGTCCACGGAGGGCTCCACCCACAAAGGGTCCACGAAGAAGCAACCTTGTCTATTCCACCATGGCTTACGTCCACGAAGGACTAGCCTCACTCGGGGTAGATCTTCACGAAGTAGGCGATCTCCTTACCCTTTCAAACTTCTTGGTTCAACTCCACATCTGGTTGGAGGCTCCCAAGTGACACCTAACCAATCTAGGAGACACCACTCTCCAAAAGGTAAAATACGGTGTGTTGTTGATGAACTCCTTGCTCTTGTGCTTCAAATGATAGTCTTCCCAGCACTCAAACACTCCTCATAGGTTTGGCTATGGTGGAAGAGGAATTTGAGTGGAAAGCAACTTGGGAAAGGCTAGAGATCAAGGTTCAAATGGTAGGAATGGAATATCTTGATCTCAACACATGAGTAGGTGGTTCTCTCTCAGAAAATGAATGGTGGAAGTGTAGGCACGTTCTGATGGCTCTCCTTACTGAGAAGGATGGGGTGGAGGGGTATATATAGCCTCCACACAAAATCCAACCGTTACACACTTTTGACCCAACTCGGTGGCACCGAAACGATCATCTCGGTAGCACCGAACTGTGTAAAAGATATGAACTTTAGGAATCTCGGTGGGACCGATACGAACAACTCGGATGGACCGAAGTGCAATGGCTTAGGGCAATCTTCATCTCAGTGGCACCGATTGCATCAACTCGGTAGGACCGAAGTGAAGCAATAAGGCAACAGAGAGTTGGCAAGCCATCTCGGTGAGACCGATATGCATAACTCGGTGAGACCGAAGTGAATGCAACCGATTACAGAGAGTTGGCAGGGCCATCTCGGTGGGACCGAGATCCATTTCGGTGGATCCGATTTGTTAGGGTTTTGGCAGTGGCTAAGTCTTGGATGAACTCGGTGGGGCCGGATTGGAAATTTCGGTGGGGCCGAGTTGGACTTTAGGTTTAGGACATATTTGGGTAGAGAGAGTGGTTGAGGGTTTAGGAATACTGTCACTAAGCATTTGAGCAGAAAGACCATTAAGCAACACATCATCCCCTTTTAATAGTATTGGCTTTCCTATGGACTCAATGTGATCTTGGATCACTAAACCAAAAATGTAGAGTCTTGATCTTTTGCCAATCCTTGTCCTTAGCATTTTGAGGGGTCCACATCTCTAGTCCATGCCATGCCAATCATTGAACATCCTGAAATCTTTAACTTGAATGGACATTAGTTCAATGAGATATATGTTGTTATGAATTACCAAAACCACCAAGGGAGCAAATGTGCTTTCACGGCACCCTGCCCTCCTTTTATATCTGCCTTGGTCCTCTTCCCCCGAAAACATTGGCGGGAAGGGTTGCCACACAACGGCAAGTTTGAAAGGGGATAGGGGCACAGTCTATCCTGACAAAAGGTGGTCTTCGTCTGCAAAGTGATTATCCATGACGCGCCGGTGGGCTCGGGAATGACCTCCGCCCTGCGCGTCCACCGTCTTGGTCTTCTTTCACCGATCGGGCAACCTTTGTGGGTTGCTTTGGAGAACAGATTGCTGGTCTTACTCCCTTAGCACAAAAGAGGAAAACCTCTCCATCCACGCCTGCTGGCACGGCCTATGCCGCCTTTCGTCGCCGCGCGCGTCACCCACATGGTAGGCACGAGACCGCGCGACCGAGCCGAACAGCGCTTGTCTTGCGTGTCTTCTGGAGGGTGCCTCTTGAGGCAACCTCAGGAGGCCGCCTCGCGAGGCTCTTGGTGAAGTTGTGGTTGAGTCTTGCTTGCCCGCTCCCGGAGGAGGGGTCCTCAGGAGGCCAGGGCCTCATGAGGGGCCTTGCTCGAATAGCCAGCTGGTGGCCGCCTATTGGGCCTCCGCCAGGCGTTGCGCTTTGGGTCGCAGGCATACGGGCCGGGATACCCTGGGTTCCACGGGCCTGACAAACATCAATCTCAGAACATAGTGGATACTAGGGGTCAAGCCCTAACAAATTGACTCGATTACATGACAATCTCATCCAACTCCATCACCGTCCAGCAAGCCTATGGAGGAATTACTCACACCCGGTGGTGAGCATCATGAAATTGTTGATGGAGAACGATTGATGATGACGATGGCGATGAATCCCCCTCTCTGGAGCCCTGAACAGACTCCAGATCAGCCCTCCTGATGAAGAACAGGAGGTGGTGGCGGCTCCGTATCGTAAAACGCGATGAAACTTTCTCCCTGATTTGTTTCTCCGCGAGACGGTACTTGGCATGTGGGGCCCACAAGCTCACAGGGCGCGCCCTGGGGGGGTGGGTGCGCCCCTGAGCTTGTGGCTCCTGGGTGCCCCCCTCCAGTAGTTCTCTTCGCCAATATTTTTTTATATATTCTAAAAATAATCTCTGTAAATTTTCCGCTCAATCCGAGAACTTATATTTCTGCACAAAAACAACACCATGGTAGTTCTGCTGAAAACAACGCTAGTCCGGGTTAGTTTCATTCAAATCATTAAAATTAGAGTCCAAAACAAGAGGAAAAGTGTTTGGAAAAGTAGATACGTTTGGGACGTATCAACTCCCCCAAGCTTAACTCATTGCTTGTCCTCAAACAGTTCGGTTGACAAACTGAAAGTGATAAATAAAAACTTTTACAAACTCTTTCGTTCTTGTTGCTATATATATGCTTAACTAGTGTTCATGTTTTCAGCAAAGATTATGAACTAACCATATGAATGATAACACTTAGGTCTCACATTTACTCGTGACAATAACATAACCAACTAGCGAGCACTAATAAGATATCTCGGATGCCAACAATTTGTCAAAACAATCATGATATAATATGATAACATGGTATCTCGCCATCCCTTTCTGAGACCGCAAAACATAAATGCAGAGCACCTCTGAGGTTCAAGCAGCGACTAAACATTGTAATTCAGGGTAGAAGAGATCCAGTCATGGTCACATCCAACATTAACTAGACTTAATGCATAAAAAATGACAATAGCGCTCTCAAGGTTGGTGCTTTAAATGAGAAGGTGATGACTCAACAATGAAAGTAAATAACATGAAAGTAAATAGAAGGGCCCTTCGCAGAGGGAAGCAGAGATTTGCAGAGCTGCCAGAGCACGAAGCTTAAAACAGAGATGAATACAATTTGAGAGGTGTGTTTTTCCTGTCAATGTCATGACAAAGGATTTCGATATCTTCCATGCTAAACACATCATAGGCAGTTCCTAAGCGGAAAGGTAAATTTTACTCCCCCTCAACCATACAAACACAAGCCATGGCTAGCCGAATACACGGGTGCCCTCCAAACAATAAACTTTCCGGGGGAGTTTGTTTTGCTACATTTTTCTTTATTTTCAAATTATAGGACTGGGCATCCCAATTACCAGCCTCTCTCGTGCAATGACAAGTGAATAAACACCATCCTGAGAGTAACCCACTTAGCATGGAAGATATCGACCGCCCCGTCGCTCCATGCGCGGTACGGGCACACAAAACATATGTTTATTTGAATTATTAGAGGTGGCACATGCAAATTTACTTGGAACGGCAGGGTAATACCGCATGTAGGTAGATATGTTGGACTCATCTAGAACAACTTTGGGTTTAAGGATTTGGATGCACAAGCAGTATTCCCTCTTAGTACAGGCGAAGGCTAGCAAATAGGTTGAGAAGCGACCAACTAGAGAGCGACAACGGTCATAATCATGGATTGCGAATAATTAACATTGGATACGAGCATGAGTTGGATATAAACACCCTGAACCTAAATATCATGAAGGTTGTGTTGGTTTTGATTCAACTACATGTGTGAACATGTGCCAAGTCAAGCCACTTGAATTATTCAGAGGAGGATACCATACTAGCATACTACATCACAACCATTTTAATGCATGTTGACACACAAGATAAATCATTATCCACTCCTAGCTATTTAAGCATGGCATGAGCAACTATAATCTCTAATTGTCATCACAAATATGTTTACTCAGAATATGCTGAATCATGGATACTAAGTTAAACATATTTACATAAGCAAAAAAGAAGAAGAGTTCATACCAGCCTTTCTCGACCACAGTCACTTCATCAAATCATCGTCATTATTGCCTTTCACTTGCACGACTGAATGATGTGAAAATAATAATATTGCAAGTGTTCCGTGGACTAAGCTGGAATCTGCAAACATTTTATTCAAAGGGGAAGACAAGGTAATATTGGCTCTTCGTTAAATCAACAATAAAGCATATACGAGCCACTTTAACAATTCTAGTATAGTCTTCTCCATACGACGACTCAACTAAAAGAAAAGAATTTTAGAGAAACACACTGAAATATTTTTGGACTTTTTAGTTTTTCTGAAGAAAGCAAACTGACTAAGGAAAAACAAAAAACGAGAAAAACTATTTACATGGGAGAACTCCCAACAAACAAAAGAAGAAACAAGAAATCTTTTTGGGTTTTCTTTTACTACTACGAACTAACTAAACAAGAAAGAAAGACCAAAAAGAAGCGAGAAATATTTTTGGGTTTTCAAAGTTTTTCAAACTCACAAGAAGAAAGCGAATATAAAACTATCATGGATATACAATGAAAGAGGATGTACACCGACAACTGGAATGAATGTGTGGTACATGAATGTAATGTCGGTGAGAAATACGTACTCCCCCAAGCTTAGGCTTTTGGCCTAACTTGGTCTATGGCCCTGGCTCGAAGTGATCAGCTCCAGGATAATACTGAGGCTCCTGGGGATCCCACTGTGGCTGCTGAGGCTCCCACTAGGGCGGCTGAGGCTCCCACTGATAAGTCGGTGCTGGAGTGGGTGCAGCTGGCAGCGTAAGGCCCCAATAGGCATAAATATCCTCAGGCATAATAGTGTACCTGCCACTGGAAAGATCGAACAAAGACGGCGCAGGCAAAGTAATAATCTCACGAGTGCCCTGACTAAATATCAAGTTATACCTAAATCGTCTCTCGCCAGAATCAATAAAATTATGCCCAACCATGCTACTATAATCAAGATATTTGGTAGGCAAAATCTCATCCTCCTCATCTCTAATAGGAATCTCAAAGTGTCTAGCGAGGCGAGAAGCATAAATACCAACATAAATAATGCCCGTCGAATGGTTAGTGTGTAACCATCGAGCAATCATAGCTCCCAAACTAAAAGTTCTATCACAATAAAGAGCATAGCGTAAAATAGCAAGATCAGGTGAACTAAGCATTCCACTCTCCCATCGACCAGTTAAACACCTCCCAGCAAATAATGAGTAATAACGCAAAACAGGAAAAAAAACTAGCCACTCTGGCTTCAGAAACTCCTCTCGTCTCCCCCACAGTCACTGCGGATATAAAATCCGCAACGTCCCTTGGACGTGGCTCTAGAGGGCTGCCCTCATTAGGAATTTTGCATACTTGGCAAAATCTGTTAAGTGTCATTTCTTGAGGAATATCATAGAGGTGGAATGACACGGTGGGCGTACCCCCCCCCCTAGCATGAAAGTAGAAATTTTGCACAAAAGTATTGGTGAGCGGGAGGTATTGATCACACTTATCTTCGAGGAACAGAATGATGCCGACATTGTTCGCCAAATGATAGAAATCATCATGAATGCCCGCATCCCTCAAGAATCTGTTGCATGGCCATTCGCACGGCCGCACCTCGGCCGCACGAGGAAGGTTATACTTGGGCTTCTCCTTCGGTGTTTCATCGGACTTCCGGCTCGAAGAACCCCTCAACATCCTCCTAAGTATTTTCTTTTCTCTAAGAAATTTCTGAAATTTTTAGTCCCTCAAAATAAAAGTGAACAAAACTCAACAAAATTGATGGCAACTACTCCCACAAGTGTCTAGAAGCTATATCATGCATCAAAACTACTTTGAACCATATAAATTCAACATGCAAGCTCATATACATGGTCACCACAGCAGCAAAAATTTGCAAAACATAAAGCACTAGAACAAAAACTAATTGGAGCATCGGGGGAGTCACAAACCAAGGAGCGATTCCTCAAAACAGTTTCAGAAATGGAGCTCCGAGAAAGGAGATCGAAAATCGCACAAAAATGAGCAAGAACACGGGTTAGGAGGCAAGTTTGATTTTTTCTGGAGGTGGAAGAAGGTGTTGGGCTGGTGCACTAAGTGAGGGGGCCCCTGTGGGACCCACAAGCTCACTAGGCGCGCCCAGGGGTGGTGGGCGCGCCCTGTGAGCTTGTGGCTCACAGGTGCCTCCCTGGGGTGTGTTCAGTGCCAAAAATTCTTAAATAATGTAGAAAAAATCATAGTAAATTTTGAGGTCATTCCGAGAACTTTTATTTTCGGGGCATTTTTTTATTGCATAGATAATTCAGAAAACAGGATAATCATGGCATTCTACTTTATTAAACTTTGAATAACAGAGAGTAAATAGAATGTACAGTAGGTTGTGCTTACTAAATTCATCAACCACCTGCCCCTCAAAAAGAATCCATTAATAAGGTTGATCAAGTCTTATTAACAAACTATTTCCGAGTAACATGAAATCAAAGAATTGTCGTATAGCACTAGGTTACCTCAACGGGGCTATACATTTCCCCAACAATAAGAATTTCATATCTCTTTTTGACGGTCAGAAGAGGAAATTCGAAACCTCCAATAGTGTTTGTCACAATTTTTTCAATGGAGTTGATACTATTCACTGAATTTTGTTTCTTCGGGAAGTATACCATATGTTCATCATCATTGACATGAAAAGTAACCTTGCTTTTGTTGCAATCAATAACAACTCCTGCAGTATTCAAAAAGGGTCTACCAAGGATAATCGACATACTGTCGTCCTCGGTCATATCAAGAATAACAAAGTCTGTCAAGATAGTAACATTTGCAACTACAACAGGTACATCCTCACAAATTTCAATAGGTATAGCAGTTGATTTATCAGCCATTTGCAAAGATATTTGAGTAGGTGTCAACTTATTCAAATCAAGTCTTCTATATAATGAGAAAGGCATAACACTGACACCGGCTCCTAAATCACATAAGGAAGTTTTGACATAACTTCTTTTAATGGAGCATGGTATAGTAGGTATTCCTGGATCTCCTAACTTCTTAGGTACTCCACCCTTAAAAGAATATTTTGCAAGCATGGTGGAAATTTCAGCTTCAGGTATCTTCCTTTTATTAGTGACAATATCTTTCATGTATTTAGCATATGGAGCCATTTTCAAGATATCCGTCAAACGTGTTCGCAAAAAGACGGGTCTAAGCATTTCAGCAAAACGTTCAAAATCCTCCTCATCCTTATTTTTCGGAGGTTTACTAGGGAAAGGCATGGGTTTTTGAACCCATGGTTCTCTTTCTTTACCATGTTTCCTAGCAATGAAATCTCTTTTATCAAATCTTTTGTTCTTAGGAGGTGGGTTATCAAGATCAACAACATGTTCTATCTCTACATCATTATCAAGTTCTTTATCATTGTCTGGTTGAACATCATCATGACCATCATCATTATCATTATCATTAGGTGGATGTTCATTACCAGATTGTGTCTCAGCATCGGAAATAGAAACATCATTATGATTCTCAGAAGGTTGTTCTATCACAGGTTCACTAGAAGCATGCGAAGTTTTACCATTTTTCTTTTCCTTTTTCTTCTTAGATGAACTAGGTGCATCAATATTATTTCTCTGAAAATCTTGCTCAGTTGTTTTAGGATGACCTTCAGAATATAGAGGCTCCTGAGTCATTCTACCTCCTCTAGTCACAACTCTAACAGCGTGATCATTCATTCTATTATTCGTTTCATTAAGCAAATCATTTTGTGACTTAGAGATCGACTTGTTCCAACTGAGTATGAACCATGGATGAATGTTTACTTAAACCTTCAACATCATTAGCAATCCTAAACATCAAGTCACTCAAGCGATCAATCATAATAGCATTTCATTTCAATTGATTGCTTAAAAATATAATTATCAAATTCATCCAGGCATTGACTAGCAGATTTATTGTAAGGAATATCACCTTCATCGAACTTATAAAGAGAATTTACCTTTACTACCTGTGTCAATCTATTTCTTCAATAGGTGGTAAATTCTGGACTGAGGAATAGAATACCTCTCTTCTTCGGAATTGGTTTAGGTGGTGGTTCATGAAGTGTCCAATCATCGGCATTCTTTAACATATTGTTAAATAGTTCTTCAACCTCTCCAACAGTTCGTTCCCTGAAAATACAACCAGCACAACTATCTAGGTAGTCCCTAGAAGCATCGGTTAGTCCATTATAAAAGATATCAAGTATTTCATTTTTCTTAAGAGGATGATCTGGCAAAGCATTAAGTAATTGGAGAAGCCTCCCCCAAGATTTTGGGAGATTCTCTTCTTAAGATTGCACAAAGTTAAATATTTCCTGTAAAGCAGCTTGTTTTTTATGAGCAGGAAAATATTTTTCAGAGAAGTAATATATCATATCCTGGGGACTACGCACACAACCAGGAGCAAGAGTATTAAACCATTTCTTAGCATCACCCTTTAATGAGAAAGGAAACAACTTAAGGATATAGTAGTAGCGAATTATTTCCTCATGAGCAAATAGGGTGGCTATATCATTCAATTTGGTAAGATGTGCCACAACAGTTTCAGTTTCATAACCATGAAAAGGATCAGATTCTACCAAAGTAAATAACTTAGGATCGACAGAGAACTCATAATCCTTATCGGTAACAAAGATAGGAGAAGTAGCAAACTTAGGATCATATTTCATTCTCTTTATCATAGCTTTTTCTTCCAGCTTACTCAGTAATTTCTTAACACCATCTCTATCATTACAAGCAAGAAATTCTCTAGCCATCTCCCCATCCATAACATAACCATCAGGTATCTTAGGCATTTCAACTCTAGTAGGAGAGCTAGGCATAATAGGTGAATCATAATTTTATGAAGTTTCAGCATTCTCAATTTCTTTAGCTTTAGCAATTTGTTCATCAAGAAATTCACCTAGTGGCACAGTATTATCAAGCAGAGTACTAGCATCAATACAAGTTTCATTTATAGCAGAAGTAGTATCATCAATTACTTGTGACATATCAGAATGAATAGCAGGTGGTGGTGTCGCAAGCCAACTTAAAACAGAAGGTGAATCAAGTGCGGAGCTAGATGGCAGTTCCTTACCGCCCCTCGTCTTAGAGGGTACGATCTTAGTCTTAGCGTCTTTGAGAATCTTCATAGTGTAAAATCCCAACTGAACTCAATAAATAGAGCTATGCTCCCGGCAACGGCGCCAGAAAAAGGTCTTGATAACCCACAAGTTTAGGGGATCGCGACAGTTGCTACTTGTAAACTACGTTGGGATTTCCCCAAAGAGGAGAGGATGATGCAGTATAGTAGAGATAAGTATTTCCCTCAGTTAAGAACTAAGGTTATTAATCCAGTAGGAGAACTACACAGAACCTCGTTAGCAACACCTACACACACAAAAGCAAACACTTGCACCCAACGCAAATAAGAGGGTTGTCAATCCCCTTAGCGGTTACTTGCAAGGATTAATTCTGATAGTGATAGATAAAAGAGTAAATTGCAAAATAAAATAAAAGTAAATAAATTGCAGCAAGGTATTTTTGGGTTTTAATATATGACAAAAGTAGACCCGGGGGGCATAGTTTTCACTAGAGGCTTCTCTCTAGAGCGCAGAACATACGGTGGGTAAACAAATTACTGTTGGGCAATTGATCGAAAAGCGCATAGTTACGACGGATTCATGGGAATGATCATGTATATAGGCATCACGTCCGAGACAAGTAGACCGACTCCTGCCTGCATCTACTACTATTACTCCACCCATCGACCGCTATCGAGCATGCATCTAGGGTATTAAGTATAAAACAGAGTAACATCTTAAGAAATATGACTTGATGTAGACAAAGTAAACTCAAGCAATATGATTAAACCCCATCTTTTTATCCTTAATGGCAACAATAAAAATACGTGTCTTGTCCCTTTCTGTCACTGGGATATAGAACACCACAAGATTGAACCCATCACAAAGCACCTCTCCCATTGCAAGATAAATTAATCTAGTTGGCCAAACCAAACGGATAGATCCGAGAGAAATACAAAGCTATAACAATCATGCATAAAAGAGTTCAGAGAAGACTCAATATTTCTCATGAATAATCTGATCATAAACCCACAATTCATCTGATCCCAACAAACACACCGCAAAAGAAGATTACATCGGATAGAACTCCAAGAACATCAAGGAGAACTTGGTATTGAAGATCAAAGAGAGAGAAGAAGCCATCTAGCTACTAGCTATGGACCCGTAGGTCTGTGATAACCCACAAGTATAGGGGATCGCAACAGTTTTCGAGGGTAGAGTATTCAACCCAAATTTATTGATTCGACACAAGGGGAGCCAAAGAATATTTGCAAGTATTAGCAGTTGAGTTGTCAATTCAACCACACCTGGAAACTAAATATCTGCAGTAGAGTGATCAGTAGCACAGTAGTATGATAGTTTGATGGCAGTAGCAATAATAGTAACAGTAACAGTAACGGCAGCAGCAATAGTTTTGTAGCAATTGTGACAATAGTAGCAACAGTAGTAACTTAGCAAGAACAATATGTGAAAAACTCGTAGGCATTGGATCGGTGATATTGTTGGATAACATTCATCATGTAACAGTCATAACCTAGGGCGACACAGAACTAGCTCCAATTCATCAATGTAATGTAGGCATGTATTCCGTATATAGTCATACGTGCTTGCGATAAGAACTTGCATGACATCTTTTGTCCTACCCTCCCGTGGTAGCGGGGTCCATAAGGATACTAAGGGATATTAAGGCCTCCTTTTAATAGAGAACTGGAACAAAGCATTAACACTTAGTGAATACATGAACTCCTCAAACTATGGCAATCACCGGAAAGAATCCCAATTATTGTCACCTTGGGGTATGCGGATCATAACACATAGCAGGTGCATATAACTTGCAAGATCGGATCAAGAACACAAATATATTCATGAAAACATAAAGGGTTTAGATCTGGAATCATAGCACTCTAGCCCTAGTGACAAGCATTAAGCATAGCAAAGTCATAGCAACATCAATCTCAGAACATAGTGGATACTAGGGATCAAGCCCTAACAAAACTAACTCGATTACATGATAAATCTCCTCCAACTCATCACCGTCCAGCAAGCCTACGAAGGAATTACTCACTCCCGGCGGTGAGCATCATGAAATTGGTGATGAAGGATGGTTGATGATGACGATGCCGGAAGATCCCCCTCTCCGGAGCCCCAAACGGACTCCAGATTTGGCCTCCCGATGAAGAACAGGAGGTGGCGGCGGCTCCGTATCGTGAAACGCAATAAAACTTCCTCTGTTATTTTTTTTCTTCGGGAAGCTGAATTTATAGCGTTGGAATTAGGTCAGACGGAGCCACGTGGGCCCCATGAGGTACTAGAGCGCGCCTGGGGGGGGGGTGGCGCGCCCTGGTGCCTTGTGGGCACTGGGTGGCCCCCTTCTGTTGATTCTTGCGCCAATAATTTTTATATATTCCATAAAAATTCTCCAAAAAGTTTCATCCAAATCCAAGAACTTTGATTTTCTGCACAAAAACAACACCATGGCAATTCTGCTGAAAACAGTGTCAGTCCGAGTTAGTTACATTCAAATCATGCAAATTAGGGGCCAAAATAAGAGCAAAAGTGTTTGGAAAAGTAGATACGATGGAGACGTATCAACTCCCGCAAGCTTAACTCATTGCTTGTCCTCAAGCAA
Organism: Elymus sibiricus; assembly: GCA_039707655.1. Classification (NCBI taxonomy): domain Eukaryota; kingdom Viridiplantae; phylum Streptophyta; class Magnoliopsida; order Poales; family Poaceae; genus Elymus; species Elymus sibiricus. Next base: position 304,056,773 of record CM077672.1, on the reverse strand, counting down.
TTCAGTTGACAAAGTGAAAGTGATAAAGAAAAACTTTTACAAACTCTTTTGTTCTTGTATCTATATATATGCTTAAATAGTGTCCAAGTTTTCAGTAAAGATCTTAACTAACCATGCAAATGATAACTCTTAGAAATTATATTCACTCATATTAATGGCATAATCAACTAGCAAGCAATAATAAGATATCTCAAATGCCAACACTTTGTCAAAACAATCATGATATAATATGACAGCATGGTATCTCGCTAGCCCTTTCTGAGACCGCAAAACATAAATGCAGAGCACCTCCAAAGTTCAAGCAGCAACTAAACATTGTAATTCATGGTAGAAGAGATCTAGTCATGATGCACACAACATTAACTATTCACAATGCATGAGAATGACAATAGTGCTCTCAGGTCTGGTGCTTGTTTTAGAAGGTGATGACTCAACAATAAAAATAAAATAACATAAAAGTAAATAGATAGGCCCTTCGTAGAGGGAAGCATGGATTTGCAGAGGTGCCAAAGCTTGAAGCTTAAATCAGAGATAAATAAATTTTGGGAGGTATGCCTTTCCTGTCAACGTCACGACCGAGAGTTTTCAATATCTTCCATGCTAAACACATTAGCGGCGGTTCCCAAGCGGTAAAGTAAAGTTTACTCCCCCTCCACCAACAATCACAAGCCATGGCTAGCCGAATCCTCGGGTGCCCTCCATACCAACAACTTTCCGAGGGAGTTTGTTTTATTATTTTGCAATTTTAATAGTGGGACTGGGCATCCCGATTACCAGCCCCTCTCGTGCAAGGACAAGTGAATCAACACTCATCATGAGAATAACCCACTTAGCATGGAAGATACTGACCGCCCCCTATCGCTCCATGAGTGGTACGGGCACACAAAACAGATGTTCATTTGAATATTTAGAGGTGGCACATGCAAATTTACTTAGAACGGCAGAGTAATACCGCATATAGGTAGATATAGTGGACTCATCTGGAATAACTTTGGTTTATGGGTTTTGATGCACAAGTAGCATTCCGGCTTAGTACAGGCGAAGGCTAGCAAATAGGTTGAGAAGTGACCAGCTAGAGAGCGAAAACGGTCATAATCATGTATTATGAGTAATCAACATTGAATACTAGCATGAGTAGGATATAAACACCATGAACATAAATATCGTGAAGCCTATGTTGGTTTTGAATGAACTACATGCGTGAACATGTGCCAACTCAAGCCACTTGAAACATTCAGAGGAGGATACCATATCATCATACTACATCACAATCATTTTAATGCATGCTGACACTCAAGATAAATCATTATCCACTCCTAGCTACTTAAGCATGGCATGAGCAACTATAATCTCTAATTGTCATCATAAACATGTTTAATCATAACATGCTGAATCATGGATACTGAGTTAAACATATTTACAAAAACAAAGAACAAGTTGAGTTCATACCCGCTTTTCCTTGCCACAGTCACTTCATCAAATCATCGTCATTATTGCCTTTCCCTTGCATGACCGAATGATATGAAAATAATAATAGTACAAGAGTGCCATGGACTAAGCTGGAATCTGCAAGCATTTATTCAAAGGAGAAGACAAGGTAAAATGGGCTCTTTGTTAAATCAACAATAATGCATATGAGAGCCACTCAACATTTTCATCGTGGTCTTCTCCTTACAATGACTCAACAAAAGAAAAGAATTTCAGAGAAACACACGAAAATATTTTTGGAGTGTTTGGGTTTTTCTAAAGGAAGTGAAATAAAGAAGAAAACAAAAAACAAGAAAAACTATTTACATGGGAAAGCTCCCAGCAAGTAAAAGAAGAAACGAGAAATCTTTTTGGGTTTTCTTTTACTACTACAAAACTACAACTAATTAAACTAGAAAGAAAAACCGAAAAGAAGCGAGAAATGTTTTTGGATTTTCTTCAAAGTTTTTCAAACACACAAGAAGAAAGCGAGAAAATAAAACTAGCATGGATTATACAATGAAAAAGTATGAACACCGACAACTGGAATGAAATGTGTAAGCATGAATGTAATGTCTGTGAGAAATACGTACTCCCCCAAGCTTAGGCTTTTGCCTAGCTTGGTCTACTCCCACGGCTGTCCTGGATAGTAATCGAAATGGTAGCTCGTAGAGGCGTTCTGAGCTGCCTCCTCAGCCAGACGCGCAGCCTCAACAGCCGCATTGTACTCGTGCACCTCACTCTCATGAAGAAAATATCTCTGTTTGTTCTGAAAATCAAAGAGGGCAGGAGCAGGCAAAGCAACATACACAGAGTGATATTTATTAAAAACTAAGTTATATTCGTAACCCTGTGCGTTGCGTTTCAAAAACCTATGTTCTCGCATTACTTCGAATATCAAATATTTATAAGGCAAGAGGGGATCATTGAATTTGGGCGAGACCCCTAACTTTGTAGCTAACCGGGAGGCATAAACTCCTCCATACAAATCACCACTACCCGCATTACGCTGTAGCCTACGTGCAACAATAGCCCCAAGATTATAAAGCTTGCTACCAGTCAAAGCTGTATGAATAAGACTCAGATCAGGGGCGCAAAGTGCACTACAGTCTTGCTTACCAACAACGCAATTACCATTAAAAAGTGCAAAATACCGAATAGCGGGAAAATGAATGCTAATTATTCTGGCCTGTGTGATTCCCCTATCCTCACCGTTGCAAAGACTGTTGAGAAACAACTCATAATCAGATCTTGGTGGTTCATCTAATGAACCCCAATATGGAATTTTGCATGCATCACAGAATTCTTCTAGAGGCATATTATAAGATTTGTCATAGAGGTGAAATAAAACTCTAGAAGTGCGCTGGTGATAGTCAAAGTTTTGAGTAAAGGAATGAGTGAGGTTGTAATGCTGTGGTGGCTTATCTGCGATAAAGGCTGAGAGCTCGGCATTGTGAATATATTGGTCAAATTCCTCCTTGATGCTAGCACCTAGCATGAACTCGTTGCACGGCCATCGACATGATTTTGCTTCGGTACCTCACACTGAACTTGCCCTTGGTTCTTCATATGATTGGCGTGCCGAGCTTTCACTTGATGACGCTTCCGATGACCTCCTCCTCGAAGAACTTCTCCGGAAGATATTCATTTTCCTATGAACAAATTTCTGAAAATTTTGGGCCACAAAATGATATCAATAAAACTTCACAAGATTGATAGCAACTACTCATATGGATGTTTAGAGGCTATATCAAGCATTCAAACTACTTGGAACTCAAAGAATTCAACATGCAAGCTCATTTTCAGTAGCACCAAGAGCAGCTAATTATGCAAAATATAATCCACTAGAGCAAAAACTAATCGAAGCAATGGAGGAGTCACATACCAAGGAGCAATCTCCCAACACAGTTTTGAAAACGGAGCTCCGAGCAAAGAGATCGAAAATTTCAGTTTTGTGAGCAAGAACAAGAGAGAGAGAGAGAGCTACCAGGAATTTTTGCTAGAGGTAAGAGACGAAGTGGGCTGAAGGAATAAGTGAGGGGGTCCCTGTGGGGCCCACGAGGTACCTGGGCGCGCTAGGGGGGGTGGCGCACCCTGGTGCCTCGTGGGCACCTGGGGCACCCCCCTGGTATGTGTCCAGTGCCAAAAATTCTTAAATATTACATAAAAATTCATATCAAAATTTTATTGCATTCTGAGCACTTTTATTTCTGGGCACTTTTTTATTGCACGGATAAATCAGAAAACAGGATAATCATGGCATTTTAAGATAATAGAAAACAAAAAGTGAGTACGGAAGGTTGTGCTTACTAAATTCATCGACCACATGCCCCTCAAAAAGAATCCATTAATAAGGTTGATCAGGTCTTATTAACAAACCATTTCCGAGTAACATGAAACCGAAGAACTTTCGTATAACACTAAGTTACCTCAACGGGGATATGCATCTCCCCGATAATAAGAGTTTCATATTTCTTTTTAATAGTCGGAAGAGGGATCTGAAAACTTCCAATAGTAATTGTCGAAGTCTTTTCAATAATATGAATACCATTCACTTGAAATTGTTTCTTCGGAAAGTGCACCGTATGTTCATTACCATTGATATGAAAAGTGACCTTGCTTTTGTTGCAATCAATAACAGCCCCTGCAGTATTCAAGAAGGGTCTACCAAGGATAATCAACATGTTGTCGTCCTCGGGCATATCAAGTATAACAAAGTCTGTTAGGATAGTAAACATTTGCAACTACAACGGGCACATCCTCACAAACACCGATAGGTATGCCAGTTGATTTGTTAGCCATTTACAAAGATATTTCAGTGGGAGTGAGTTTATTCAAATCAAGTCTTTTATATAAAGAGAAAGGCATAACACTAACACCTGCTCCTAAATCACACAAAGCGGTTTTGACATAATTTCTTTTAATGGAGCATGGTATAGTTGGTATTCCTAGATCTCCTAGTTTCTTAGGTACTCCATCCTTAAAATAATAATTTGCAAGCATGGTAGAAATTTCAGCTTCAGGTATCTTTCTTTTATTTGTGACAATGTCTTTCATGTATTTAGCATAAGGAGGCATCTTTATAATATCAGTCAAATGAGTGCGCAAAAAGACTGGCCTAAGCATTTCAGCAAAGCGTTCAAATTCTTCCTCATCTTTTTTCTTAGATGGTTTAGGAGGAAAGGGCATGGGTTTTTGAACCCATGGTTCTGTTTCTTTACCATGTTTTCTAGCAATGAAGTCTCTTTTATCATAACGTTTATTTTTAGAAGGTGGGTTATCAAGATCAACAGCAGGTTCTGTTTCAACATCATTATCATGTTCTTTATCATTATCTGGTTGGGTATCCATACGAGCTTCATCATTATTATTATCATCAGGTGGTTGTTCATTACCAGATTGTGTTTCAGCATCAGAAATAGAAACATCATTACTATCTTCTAAGGGTTTTTCTACCTCAGGTTCACTAGAAGTATGCAAAGTCCTATCATTTTTCTTTTTCTTTTTCTTTTTAGATGGACTAGGTACATCAACACTAATTCTTTGAGAATCTTGTTCAATTCTTTTAGGGTGACCTTCAGGATAAAGTGGCTCCTGAGTCATTCTACCTCCTCTAGTCATTACTCTAACAGCATGATCATTCATATTGTTATTCATTTCATTGAGCAATTCATATTGAGTTTGAACCATAGATGCATGTTTACTCACACCTTTAACATCATTAGCAATTCTAAATAACAAGTCACTCAAGCGATCAATCATGTAGGCATTTAGTTTCAATTGTTTCATAACATTTGCACTGAAGTGATCTTGCTTAATAATATAATTGTCAAATTCATACAAGCATTGACTAGGAGGTTTTTTATAAGGAATATCACTTTCATCAAACTTTATAAGAGAATTTACCTCTACTACCTATGTCGGTTTGTCAAGACCATGTATCTCTTCAATGGGTGGTAAATTCTTAACATCTTCAGCTTTAATACCTTTTTCCTTCTGGCATTTCTTTGCTTCTTGCATATCTTCAGGACTAAGATATAAAATACCCCACTTCTTCGGAGTGGGTTTAGGCGGTGGTTCAGGAAGTGTCCAATCATTATCATTCTTCAATATATTATTCAATAATTCCTCAGCTTGTTCAATAGTCCGTTCCCTGAAAACACAACTCGCACAACTATCTAGGTAGTCCCTAGAAGCATCGGTTAGTCCATTGTAGAAGATATCAAGTATTTCATTTTTCTTAAGAGGATGATCAGGCAAAGCATTAAGTAATTGGAGAAGCCTCCCCCAAGCTTGAGGGAGATTCTCTTCTTTAATTTGCACAAAGTTAAATATTTCCTGTAGAGTAGCTTGTTTCTTATGAGCAGGAAAATATTTTTCAGAGAAGTAATAAATCATATCCTGGGGACTACGCACACAACCAGGAGCAAGAGTATTATACCATTCCTTAGCATCACCCTTTAATGAGAAAGGAAACAATTTAAGAATATAGTAATAGCAAATTTTTTCCTCATGAGCGAATAGGGTGGCTATATCATTTAATTTAGTAAGATGTGCCACAACGGTTTCAGTTTCATAACCATGGAAAGGATTAGATTCAACCAAAGTAATTAACTCAGGATCGACAGAGAATTCATAATCCTTATCAGTAACAAATATGGGAGAGGTAGCAAACTTAGGATCATATTTCATTTTCTCCCTCATAGATTTTTCTTTCATTTCAGCAAGTAGTTTTATAACTTCATGTCTATCATTACAAGCAAGAATAGCTCTAGCTGTCTCCCAATTAAACCAATGTTCATCAGGTGTTTCAACTCTAGTAGGTGAGCTAGGCATAATAGGTGAATCATGATTCTCAAGAGTTTCAGCATTTTCAATTTCTTTAGCTTTAGCAATTTGCTCACTAAGAAATTCACCAAGTGGCACAACATTATCAGGCATAGTACTAGCATCATCATGAGTATCATTCAAAGCAGAGGTAGTATCATCAATAACTTGCGACATATCAAAATTAATAGCATGTTGTGGTGTTGCAAGTTTACTCAAAATAGAAGGTGAATCAAGTGCAGAGCTAGATGGCAGTTCCTTACCTCCCCTCATCTTAGAGGGAACGATCTTTGTCTTAGCGTCTTTCAGATTCTTTATAGTGATAAGTAGATATAAATCCCAAGTGACTTAGCAAATAAAGCTATGCTCCCCAGCAACGGCGCCAGAAAAAGGTCTTGATAACCCACAAGTATAGGGGATCGCAACAGTTTTCGAGGGTAGAGTATTCAACCCAAATTTATTGATTCGACACAAGGGGAGCCAAAGAATATTTGCAAGTATTAGCAGTTGAGTTGTCAATTCAACCACACCTGGAAACTAAATATCTGCAGCAGAGTGATCAGTAGCACAGTAGTATGATAGTTTGATAGCAGTAGCAATAATAGTAACAGTAACAGTAACGGCAGCAGCAAGAGTTTTGTAGCAATTGTGACAATAGTAGCAACAGTAGTAACTTAGCAAGAGCAATATGTGAAAAACTTGTAGGCATTGGATCGGTGATATTGTTGGATAACATTCATCATGTAACAGTCATAACCTAGGGCGACACAGAACTAGCTCCAATTCATCAATGTAATGTAGGCATGTATTCCGTATATAGTCATACGTGCTTGCGATAAGAACTTGCATGACATCTTTTGTCCTACCCCCCCGTGGCAGCGGGGTCCATAAGGATACTAAGGGATATTAAGGCCTCCTTTTAACAGAGAACCGGAACAAAGCATTAACACTTAGTGAATACATGAACTCCTCAAACTATGGCAATCATCGGAAAGAATCCCAATTATTGTCACCTTGGGGTATGCGGATCATAACACATAGCAGGTGCATATAACTTGCAAGATCGGATCAAGAACACAATTATATTCATGAAAACATAAAGGGTTTAGATCTGGAATCATGGCACTCGGGCCCTAGTGACAAGCATTAAGCATAGCAAAGTCATAGCAACATCAATCTCAGAACATAGTGGATACTAGGGATCAAGCCCTAACAAAACTAACTCGATTACATGATAAATCTCATCCAACTCATCACCGTCCAGCAAGCCTACGAAGGAATTACTCACTCCCGGCGGTGAGCATCATGAAATTGGTGATGAAGGATGGTTGATGATGATGATGCCGGAAGATCCCCCTCTCCGGAGCCCCAAATGGACTCCAGATGTGGCCTCCCGATGAAGAACAGGAGGTGGTGGCGGCTCCGTATCGTGAAACACAATAAAACTTCCTCTCTTATTTTTTTCTTCAGGAAACTGAATTTATAGCGTTGGAATTAGGTCAGACGGAGCCACATGGCCCCATGAGGTACCAGGGCGTGCCTGGTGGGGTGGCGCACCCTGGTGCCTCGTGGGCACTGGGTGGCCCCCCTTCTGTTGATTCTTGCGCCAATAATTTTTATATATTCCATAAAAATTCTCCAAAAAGTTTCATCCAAATCCAAGAACTTTGATTTTTTGCACAAAAACAACACCATGGCAATTCTGCTGAAAACAGCGTCAGTCCGGGTTAGTTCCATTCAAATCATGCAAATTAGGGGCCAAAACGAGAGCAAAAGTGTTTGGAAAAGTAGATACGACAGAGACGTATCAGTCTGTGGTAAACTACTCACACATCATCGGAAGGGCACCAAGGTTGATGTAGAAGCCCTCCGTGATCGATTCCCCCTCCGGTAGAGTACCCAAAAAGGCCTCAAGATGGGATCATGGAAGAACAGAGGCTTGCGGCGGTGGTAGGGTTTTCTTGTCTCGCTCTCTGTTGGTTTCCGAATATTTGAGAATTTATAGAAGTGGAATTAGGTCAAAAGGAGCCACGAGGGGCCCACAAGGCATCAGGGCGCCGCCCCTAGGGTCGCGCCCTATTGCCTTGTGAAGCCCTCGTGAGGCTTCTGGCTTCCTCCCGAAGCTTCCAGGGTCTCTTTTGTCCAGAAAAAAATCGTCAAAAAGTTTCGTGGCATTTGGACTTTGTTTGGTACTGATTTCCTGAAAAACCAAAAACAAGCAGAAAATAGCAACTGGCACTGGGCACTAGGTTAATAGGTTAGTCCCAAAAAATGATATATAGTTGCATATAAAACATCCAAGATTGATACTATAATAGCATGGAACAATCAAATATTATAGATACGTTGGAGACGTATCAAGCATCCCCAAGCTTAATTCCTGCTCGTCCTCGAGTAGGTAAATGATAAAAGCAGATTTTTTGATGTGGAATGCTACCTAACATGTTTCATCATGTAATCTCTTTACGGTATGAATATTAAGATCCAAATGATTCAAAGCAATAGTCTATAATTTGATATAAAGACATCAATACTTAGGCATACTAATAAACAATCATGCCTTTCAAAATAAAAATGCTAAAGAAAGTTATCCCTACAAAATCATATAATCCTATCATGCTCCATCTTCTTAACACAAAGTATTTATCATGCACTACCCCGATGACAAGCCGAGCAATTGGTTCATACTTTTTAACGCGCTTCAGCTTTTTCAACCCCCCACGCAATACATGAGCGCAAGCCATGGATATAGCACTATGGGTGGAATAGAATGTGGTGGTAGAGATTAATAAGGGGAAGTCAAAAAGAAGAAGATAGTCTCACATCTACGCGGCTAATCAACAGGCTATGAAGATGCCCATCGATTGATGTCAATGCGAGGAGTAGGGATTGCCATGCAACAGATGCACTAAGAGCTATAAGTGTATGAAAGCTCAACATGAAAACTAAGTGGGTGTGCATCCAACTTGCTTGCTCATGAAGACCTCGGGCATTTGAGGAAGCCCATCATTGGAATATACAAGCCAAGTTCTATAATGAAAAATTCCCACTAGTATATGAAAGTGAGAAAATAGGAGACTCTCTTTTTCTCTCAGTTTTTTTTCTTTTTTTTCATGGGCTCTTTTTGGCCTCTTTTTTTTCTTCTTTTTTTCCTTTTATTTTCCTCACTGGGACAATGCTCTAATAATGATGATCATCATACTTCTATTTACTTACAACTCAAAATTACAACTCGAAACTAGAACAAATATGACTCTATATGAATGCCTCTGGCAGTGTACCAGGATGTGCAATGATACTAGCGTAACATGTATGAATAATGATGAACGGTGGCTGAGCCACAAATACTATGTCAGCTATATGATCATGCAAAGCAATATGACAATGATGATGTGTGTCATATAAAAAGAACGGTGGAAGTTGCATGGCAATATATCTCGGAATGGCTATGGAAATGCCATAATAGGTAGGTATGGTGGCTATTTTGAGGAAGATATAAGGAGGCTTACGTGTGATAGAGCGTATCATATCACGGGGTTTGGATGCACCGACGAAGTTTTGCACCGACTCTCGATGTGATAAAGGGCAATGCACGGTACCGAAGAGGCTAGCAAATTGCGGAAAGGTGAGAGTGCGTATAATCCATGGACTCACATTAGTCATAAAGAACTCACATACTTATTGCACAAGTTTATTAGCCCTCGAAGCAAAGTACTACTACGCATGCCCCTAGGGGGATAGATTGGTAGGAAAAGACCATCGCTTGTCCCCGACCGCCACTCATAAGGTAGACAATCAATAATAAATCATGCTCCAACTTCTTAGCATAACGACAGATCATACGTGCATGCTTCGGGAATCACAAACCTTAACACCAATATTCTTACTAAACCACAATTATCTACTAGTACCTCCCCCATATTACCATCTTAATATCGCAAAACTATTGCAAGGAATCAAACTTATCATATTCAGTGATCTACATGAAAGTTTTTATTATATCCCTTTTGAATACCTATCATATTAGGACCAACTTCATAACCCGTGCATATTATCATTACTATTTATTTGACTCTCAAAAAGATATATGTGAAGCATGAGAGTGCAACTGTTTCTTTAAAACGTAACCACCACCGTGCTCTAAAAGATATTAGTGAAGCACTAGAGCAACTGCCTAGCTCAAAAGATATAAGTGAAGCACATAGAGTATTCTAACAAATCACGAATATTGTGTGTCCCTCTCAAAAAGGTGTGTTCAACAAAGATGATTGTGGCAAACTAAAAAGCAAACTATAGCACAAGACGCTCCAAGTAAAACACATATCATGTGATGAATAAAAATATAGCTCCAAGTGATATACCGATAGATTGTAGACGAAAGATGGGATGCCATCCTTGGCATTCCCAAGCTTAGACGCTTGAGTCTTCCTTGAATATTACCTTGGGGTGCCTTGGGCATCCCCAAGCTTAAGCTCTTGCTACTCCTTATTCCTTTAGCCTTCATAGTCTCACTCAAAACTTGAAAACTTCAGCACACAAAACTCAACAGAAACCTCGCGAGATCCGTTAGTATATGATGTCTACTACACAACTTATTCTTGTAGACTCGTGTTGGGCCTCCAAGCACAGAGTTTTGTAGGAAAGTAGCAATTTTCCCTCAAGTGGATGACCTAAGGTTTATCAATCCGTGGGAGGCGTACGATGAAGATGGTCTCTCTCAAAGAACCCTGCAATCAAATACAAGAAATCTCTTGTGTCCCCAACACACCCAATACAATGGTAAATTGTATAGGTGCACTAGTTCGGCAAAGAGATGGTGATACAAGTGTAGTATGGATAGTAGATATAGGTTTCTGTAATCTGAAAATATAAAAACAGTAAGGTAGTAAGTGATAAAACGGAGCACAAACAGTATTGCAATGCTTAGAAACAAGGCCTAGGGTTCATACTTTCACTAGTGCAATCTCTCAACAATGCTAACAGAATTGGATCATATAACAATCCCTCAATGTGCGACAAAGAATCACTCCAAAGTTCCTATTAGCGGAGAACATAAGATAGAAATAGTTGTAGGGTACGAAACCACCTCAAAGTTATCCTTTCCGATCAATCTATTGAGCCATCCCTGTAAGTGTCACAAACAGCCCTAAAGTTCGTACTAAAATAACACCATATGATACGCATCAACCAACTCGAATGTCACCTAGATACTCCAATGTCACCACAAGTATCCGTGAGTTGATTATACGATATGCATCAAACAACTTCAGATTCATAATATTCAATCCAACACAAAGAACTTCAAAGAGTGCCCCAAGATTTCTACCGGAGAAAGTAGGACGAAAACGTGCATCAACCCCTATGCATAGATTACCCCAATGTCACCTTGGGAATCCGCGAGTTGAGTGCCAAAACATATATCAAGTGAATCAATATAATACCCCATTGTCACCACGGGTATTCATATGCAAGACATACATCAAGTGTTCTCAAATCCATAAAAATATTCAATCCGATAATGGTGAAACCTCAAAGGTAAAAACTCAATTCATCACAACAAGATAGAGAGGGAGAAACACCATATGATCCAACTATATTAACAAAGCTCGTGGTACATCAAGATCATGCCAAATCAAGAACGCGCGAGAGAGAGATAAAACACATAGCTACTAGTACAAACCCTCAGCCCCGAGGGTGAACTACTCCCTCCTCGTCATGGAGACCGCCGGGATGATGAAGATGGCCTCCGATGATGATTCCCCCCCTCCGGCAGGGTGCCAGAAAAGTGCTGTAGATGAGATCGTGGAGGTACAGAGGCTTGCGGCGGCGGAGTCGAAGTTCTAGGGTTATTTCTAGGGGTTATGGTATTTATAAGAATTTTTGGTGTTGGAATCACGCGAAGAAGGGCCACAGGGGGCCCACGAGGCACCAGGGCGCGCCTGGGGGGTGGCGCGCCCAGGTGGCTTGTGGGGCCCCTGTGGATCTTCTGCTGTTCCCCCGAAGCTTCCTGGGTCTGTTTCCTTGCAGAAAAAATCGTCAAAAAGTTTCGCTGCATTTGGACTTCATTTGATATAGATTTTCTGGAAAACCAAAAACAAGCAGAAAACATCAACTGGCACTGGGCGCTAGGTCAATATGTTAGTCCATGAAAATCATATAAAATCCATATAAAAGTGCACCAAAATCATACAAAACTATAATAAACATGGCATGAATACTTCATAAATTATAGATACGTTGGAGACGTATCAGCATCCCCAAGCTTAATTCCTGCTCATCCTCGAGTAGGTAAATGATAAAAGAAATAATTTATGAAGTGTGAATGCTAGCATAGTGCAAATAATTTATGAAGTGTGAATGCTAGCATAGTGCATAAGTTTGATCAATGATAATTTCAATCACTTTTCCTAGCATCATAACAGCAACACTTTCTCATAAAACTCATCATGATAAAGTAGTAATCAATTCACATGTTATGGTTTAAACAGTGTATTCTCTTGAAACTTAACAACCTATGTTCTTAGTCACCAAACAATTTCAATTCAACTTATTTTTAACAAAGTCCAAGTAAGAGCTCCACATACTCAATTATCATATAGTCTTCTATGATTGCTAGTACTCAAAGCATATTTTTAGAACAAATGGCATCCATCGAACACAGAGAAAGATAGGGGCTTAATGTTTCGCCTCCCAACTTATTTATCATAGAGATAATTGTCAACAATAATAATTCATGATTGAATATATTTGACTGGCCATATGTGCCTGGATCTTTCCCCACCACATGATGCTTGCCAACTAGAGAATAATTAAGTTTGAAATGAGAAGTAATACTATTGACTCTTGCATAAAAGTAAATACATAAAGTAAAAGATAGGCCCTTCGCAGAGGGAAGCAGAGGTTGTCATGCACTTTTTATTTTTGGATGTGCAAGCTCTTAATGCAAAGGAACATCACATTATATTGCCCCTTGTGATAGCAACCTTTATTATGCAGTCTGTCACTTTTATTTCTTTACCATCACAAGTTCGTACAACGCTTTTTTCCCTTGCAATAAAAGATCATACATATTTTAGGAACAATTTTTATTGCCTTTTGCAAAGATGACAACTTACTTGAAGGATCTTATTCAATCCATAGGTAGATATGGTGGACACTCATGGGAAGAAACTGGGTTTAAGGGTTTTTGGATGCACAAGTAGTATCTCTACTTAGTACGAATTTTTGGCTAGCAAAAGATCCTAAGCAAGCACCACATGTTGGAGGATCCATAACAATATAACTTCTATGCAAATATACCCAAACATAACTCATTACGTTGTCTTCCTTGTCCAACTTCAACTAATTTGCTCAAGTTTGAAAATAATTAATGGGTATTCACAATCATAAAAGATGTCCAAGATAATATATTTATTTGTGAAAGTTCTCTTCCTTATACTAATCATTCATGAATTGCTTGTATGACCAATATTGTGATTGTCAAGCTTCAATAGATTTCACTTTCTAACCCAAATGTGAAACTACTACTAGACATGATACAAGCATATGAAGCACATATAATTTCAACTTTATGATATTCAATTCATTCAACAATTTACTCATAGGATATAAGTGAAGAACAAGAGTAAATGACAAACTACTCCAAAAAGATATAAGTGAAGACCAAATGAGTAGTTAAGTAAATAGGTAGCTATGTGAGGACTCTCTCTCATTTAAAATTTAAGATCTTGATAATTTTATTCAAACAGCAAAGAAAACAAAATAAAATGCCATTCCAAGAATAGCACATCTCATGTGAAGAAGCAAAAACTTAGGCTAACCGATAGGTGTTGATGAAGAAAGGTGGGATGCCAACCGGGGCATCCCCAAGATTAGTTGCTTCAGACTTCTTAGAATAAATACTTGGGATGCCAGGCATCCCCAAGCTTGAGCTCTTGTGTCTCCTTAATTCCTCTCATATCACGGTTTCTCCTAAATCTTAAAAACTTCATCCACACAAAACTCAACAAGAACTCGTGAGATAAGTTAGTATAAATCAACTCAAAACCTTAACATTCTCTACAGTAACAAATCACTAAAATTATAATTAAACATTGAATACTAAATGCCTCTGCATATTTAATACTCCTATCCTCAAATAGAATCATTAAACAAGCAAACATATGCAAACAATGCAACCATAACCGAAATCTGCCAAAACAGAACAGTCTGTAAGGGGGATTTAAAATTCATACTTCCCTAACTCCAAAAATTCTGAAAAATTACCACATGATAGAGAACTCATGCATGATTACTGTGTAAAAATTTCATATTTTTATCATGTTCTGACTATTCAGGAATATTCTGGACATAACAGAAAACTTTCTGTTTTCAAACAGCAACACATAAACTTACAAACGGAGCATGGTAAAGGCTATAATTGGCATTTTATATTGAACTAAAAGATACAAAACATGATTATTGATAACAGTAAGCAAATCTCAACAAAATAAAATGATGCTCCAAGCAAAACACATATCATGTGATGAATAAAAATATAGCTCCAAGTAAGGTTACCGATAATGTTGAAGACGAAAGAGGGGATGCCTTCCGGGGCATCCCCAAGCTTAGACGCTTGAGTATTACTTGAATATTACCTTGGGGTGACTTGGTAATCCCCAAGCTTAGGGCCTTGCCACTCCTTATTCTCCACATATCAATATCTCACCCAAAACTTGAAAACTTCAATCACATAAAACTTAACGGAACTTGTGAGATGGGTTAGTATGATAAAAATAAATCATCCACTTAGGTACTGTTAAGACAAGATTCATAATTTTTCCCACATAACTCCTACTATATTCCATAATTTTCACAATTTATATTGACCAATATAAGCCATAGAAACTATAAAACAAGCAAACTATGCATTGAAAACAGAATCTGTCAAAAACAGAACAGCATGTAGTGAGAGGATTTGAAACCATACTTATGTACCTCCAAAAATTCTGAAAAATTAGGAAAACGTAAAAAATTTGTAACCCAATCCTGTGTAAAAATTTCAGAATTTTCTCATGCTCCAGTACAGAATAGAAATTCCAGCACTGGATGCAAAAGTTTCTGTTTTTGCACAGAATCAAATCAACAAGTATCCACACTATCCCAAAGGCTTTACTTGGCACATTATTGAAAGAAAACATATAAAAAATGATTAATACAGTAGATTAATCATGTGAACACAAAAAAAACAGTAGGGGTAAATGTTGGGTTGTCTCCCAACAAGCGCTTTTCTTTAATGCCTTTTTAGCTAGGCATGATGATTTCAATGATGCTCACATAAAAGTAAAGAATTGAAACACAAAAGAGAGCATCATGAAGAATATGACTAGCACATTTAGGCCTAACACACTTCCTATGCATTGGGATTTTGTGAGCGAACAATTTATGGGAGCAAGAATCAATTAGCATAGGAAGGCAAAACAAGCATAACTTCAAAACTTTCAACACATAGAGAGGAAACTTGATATTATTGAGATATGTAAAAGCATATGATCCTCTCTCATAATAATTTTCAGTAGCATCATGAATGAATTCAACAATATAACTATCACATAAAGCATTCTTTTCATGATCTAGGAGCATATAATTTTTACTACTCTCCACATAAGCAAATTTGTTCTCATTCATAATAGTGGGAGCATCGTATGAAACTCGAATACTATAAATTGTTTCCACATTAAAAGAGTGATGTTCAGTAAAAGTATTTTTCATAATTATAACAAGTATTATAATAATAATCATCACTATTTTTCATAACATAAGTATCATCACAATAATCATCATAGATAGGAGGCATGCCATCATCATAATAAATTCGCTCATCAAAAGTAGGGGGAATAAAAAGATCATTTTCATTAAGCATAGCATCCCCAAGCTTAGGGGAAACGTTATTTGCAGCGAATAAATTCTCAAAAATATCATTCCAATCAAACATAGCATCCCCAAGCTTGTTGGTTTGCATATCATTAGCATTACCACTATTATCATCAACAATATGAATAGCACCAATAGTATAACAATTATTATCATATTCCTCCAAGTTGGTGCCATAAAGATTTTCAAGATCATAAGAAGTATCATTATCTTCCCAATCATAATCATCACAACAAGCAATAGGCATAACAAAATCATCATCAAGTGTATCATCTTCCACAATTATTTTTGATTCATTCTCATGAGGTACAACAATAATAGGAGCAACATTATTTGGGAGAGATACCTCTTTACCTATACTTTTCCTTCTTTTCTTTTTCTTTACCACATTATGTGTGGGTTTATTTAATTCTTCCGAGCTTCTTATTGAAGAGATTGGTTGGATAGTAAGCTCCTCCTCGTTACCTGTTTCATCATGAGAGACAATAGGAGGGAAAGTGGAAATCTTTACCTTTCCATTAGTATTTCTTTTATATTCTATTTGTTTTCCCGTTTTTCTATAGTTGGCTATATAAGCATTCTCATTGCAATTTACCACACAAAACATATAGATTTCCTCTAAATTATTTTCAATGTCTTTTGTGAGAATGAATACTTCAAACCAACTATTTTTATGTGTCAATTCTTCACACCCCAAAAATAAACAAAGTTCATTATAAAGTTCAAGGGTGATTAAGTTATTGCAATATTTGGAAATGATTCGGAAAAAGCATGCATTGGAAATTAAGTTGACCAACTTTATTGCAAAGTTCACAAGTAATAGGATAAAGAGAACATAATTTTGTAGCAAATTCATCTATCACTTTGAGCAAAAAATTGGTTCTATCATGTTTATGCTTCTTACAAAATCTATCATCCCTATAAGGCATGTCTTCACAAACTTTATGCACTCCACAAAAATTGACATGCTTATAAGAAACATTTTTGTCATGACTAGTGCAATCATCTTTAGTATTTTGGATATTCATAGAATTCATACTAACAACATTGCAATCATGCTCATCATTCAAAGGACTCACATTAAACATTTTATTAAATTCTTCTTCTATTAATTGAGCACAATTTTCCGCTCCATCATTTTCAAGAAAGACATTATAAAGACGAATAATATGAGGCAACCTCAATTCCATTTTTTTGTAGTTTTCTTTTATAAACCAAACTAGTGATAAAACAAGAAACTAAAAGATTCGATTGCAAGATCTAAAGATATACCTTCAAGCACTCACGTCCCCGGCAACGGCGCCAGAAAAGAGCTTGATGTCTACTGCACAACTTATTCTAGTAGACTCGTGTTGGGCCACCAAGCGCAGAGTTTTGTAGGACAATAGCAATTTTCCCTCAAGTGGATGACCTAAGGTTTATCAATCCGTGGGAGGCATAGGATGAAAATGGTCTCTCTCAAACAACCCTGCAATCAAATACAATAAATCTCTTGTGTCCCCAACACACCCAATACAATGGTAAATCGTGTAGGTGCACTAGTTTGGTGAAGAGATGGTGATACAAGTGTAGTATGGATAGTAGATATAGGTTTTTGTAATATGAAAATATAAAAACAGCAAGGTAGCAAGTGATAAAACGGAGCACAAACGGTATTGCAATGCTTAGAAACAAGGCCTAGGGTTCATACTTTCACTAGTGCAATCTCTCAACAATGCTAACATAATTGGATCATATAACAATCCTGTAGGAGATATGCCCTAGAGGCAGTAATATCAGTTACTTTTGTATCTCCAAGTTTGTAATGAATGTTTATGATCCATGCTATAACTGCAATGATTCTCGAGTCTACAATAACCACGAGGCTTGGAGGGAAACTCATGTGCACGTGTGGTATAATAAACGGTATATTGTATTCCTAGTCTTGCCTCTAAGACTGGCTCAAGTATTGCATGATGATCCTGTTTTCCTGATCATGGGCATGGCTATGCCGGCAATTTTGAGGACACGATGTTAGTAGAACACTTGTGTTGAATCGACCCAAATTGATGTTATACTATGAGATATATTCGTCACAAGTTAATGGTTAAATAACACAGAGATGGTTAACGTTTGCATGATTCCTTAGACCATGAGAGTATCGAGTTTCTTCATGCTTGCTTCATGAACTTTGGGGTTTGTTAAACGTCATCCGTAAATGGGTGGCTATTACGGCGGCTTACGGGTTCATGGAAAAGTATGTCAAGTAACTTGATAGCTCAAGATTGGGATTTGCTCCTCCGTCGATGGAGAGATATCTCTGGGCCCTCTCGGTGTTACAGTGTCCATCATCGTCTGGCCAGACACTTTGTGATTTGATCACGGGGATGGCGGAACACGGGAACGAGAAAAGAGAACAATACCGGCAACGAGGTAACTGGCATTGTGGACAAGTTGTTGATCCACGAGGATGCCTACATGTCTCACCTCGGGTAATTGTAACATATCGCGAAGCAACAGGAATAGCACACGGCAACTGGAGGTTCACTCGAATATTTATTCGTGTGGGTATAGGGATCGATATGGGTGTCCACGGCTCCGATGTTGATCATTGATCGGAAGGGGTTCCGGGTCATGTCTATGCTTCACCAAACCTATAGGGTCACACGCTTAAGGGTCATCTATCTGTTGAATACTAGACAGGGAGTCTGAGAGAAAAACACCGAAAAAGTTTCGGACAGCGGAAAAGTTCCGCAGAGAGAGGTCACCGGATGAGTTCCGGTGAAACTGAAAAGTTGTTTCAGAGGATACCATAAAGTCAAATTGGTTTTGGCACATACCTGATAATTCTTGGAGGGTGCCAGAATCATTCTGGAAACTTTCTGGAATTTTCCAGGATGAAAACCGGAAATGTTCCGGAGCTGCCGAAACCGCTTCAGATGCTTTTCGCAGATGAAATCACTAAACCGGAATTGTTCCGGCTCGCGTTGAAAATTATTTTGGTGGGTACTAGAATTGTTCTAAGCCCACATGAATATTTTCAGTTCGATCAGACGCTGAAAAATGTCGTCGTGAATAGTGAAAGTGCTTTTTGGGATATTTTTGGAAAGCCACCTTTTGGGGCTTTGCTCCAAAAGATCTTGGGGATGACATGGATGGATAGGGGCCAATTTTGGGGCCCCACATGAGGGTGTGGCCGGCCACATGGTGGACTCCTTCATGGAGTCCCCCTTGTTCCTTGGTTTCACCTTTTAGGTCCTTGGGAAGGACTCCTTTCCATGTGGGTTTTGGGTTTTCTTGTAAAACCACCCTACCCCTTGGGTTTCCTATAAATAGGAGGTGTGTGGGCTGCCATAAGACACACTCTTGCTCTCATACACAAAGCCATGCATGATCTGGCATTCTTCTCTCCCTCCCAGCGAAATAGTTTCGTAGAGCCGAAAGGCTGTCTGGGTTCCGGCAGGAACTAGTTCTGGACGGCGAAGCCCTGCCGGATAGATGACACCGTATGTGTGCAACCCCGTAGAGAGGTCGTAGTTTCGATCTTTTGCCTGAGGGGCTGTTCGAGGGTCCTCCCGGAGGGCTGTCCGAGTTTCCGTTCGAGTTTCGAGGGTCCTCCCGAAGGGCTGTCCGTGACATCGTCCGGGGGACTGTCCGACCGCCTCCCGAAGGGCTGTCCGACGAGGGAGTACATTCTCGCGGTTGGGAGGTTGTAAAATCCTAGCTGCGGGAATCTGCACCAACGATCTCCACCGACTCTTCTTCTGCTGCGCTACGAGTCGGTACGGATCAGATCAAACTTTGTATGCAATCTCCATAGTGGTCCTGGGCGTGCTCGCTATACTGAAATTTTTTGTTTTCTGTCGCGTTCCCCAACAAATCCCTCAATGTGCAACAAAGAATCACTCCAAAGTTCCTATTAGCAGATAACATAAGATAGAAATTGTTGTAGGGTACGAAACCACCTCAAAGTTATCCTTTCCGACCAATCTATTGAGCCATCCCTATAAGTGTCACAAACAGCCCTAGAGTTCGTACTAAAATAACACCATATGATACACATCAAGCAACTCTAATGTCACCTAGATACTCCAATGTCACCACAAGTATCCGTGAGTTGATTATACGATATGCATCAAACAACTTCAGATTCATAATATTCAATCCAACACAAAGAACTTCAAAGAGTGCCCCAAGATTTCTACCGGAGAAAGTAGGACGAAAACGTGCATCAACCCCTCTGCATAGATTACCTCAATGTCAACTCGGGAATCCACGAGTTGAGTGCCAAAACATATATCAAGTGAATCAATATAATACCCCATTGTCACCACGGGTATTCATATGCAAGACATACATCAAGTGTTCTCAAATCCATAAAAATATTCAATCCGATAATGGTGAAACCTCAAAGGTAAAAACTCAATTCATCACAACAAGATAGAGAGGGAGAAACACCATATGATTCAACTATATTAACAAAGCTCGCGATACATCAAGATCGTGCCAAATCAAGAACACGCGAGAGAGAGAGAGATAAAACACATAGCTACTAGTACAAACCCTCAGCCCCGAGGGTGAACTACTCCCTCCTCGTCATGGAGACCGTCGGGATGATGAAGATGGCCTCCGGTGATGATTCCCCCCCCCTCCGGCAAGGTGTCGGAAAAGGGTTGTAGATGAGATCGTGGAGGTACAGAGGCTTGCGGCGGCGGAGTCAAAGTTCTAGGGTTATTTCTGGGGGTTTTGGTATTTATAAGAATTTTTGGCGTTGGAATCACGCGAAGAAGGGCCACAGGGGGCCCACGAGGCACCAGGTCACGCCTGGGGGGGTGGCGCACCCAGGTGGCTTGTGGGGCCCCTGTGGGTCTTCTGCTGTTCCCCCGAAGCTTCCTGGGTCTATTTCCTTCCAGAAAAAATCGTCAAAAAGTTTCTCTGCATTTGGACTTCATTTGATATGGATTTTCTGGAAAGCCAAAAACAAGTAGAAAACAGCAACTGGCACTGGGCACTAGGTCAATATGTTAGTCCATGAAAATCATATAAAATCCATATAAAAGTGCACCAAAATCATACAAAACTATAATAAACATGGCATGAATACTTCATAAATTATAGATACGTTGGAGACGTATCAGTATAACAAACAAATCTTAAACTTTAGGTACTGTTGTAAATTGATTCATATTTAATATTTGCATAATGCTACTGTACTCCAACTTCTCCATGACTCATACCCCCCGATACGATCCATAGATTCATCAAAATAAGCAAACTATGCAACAAAAACAGAATCTGTCTAAAACAGAACAGTCTGTTAAGATCTGAATTAAAGTCATACTTCTGTAACTCCAAAAATTCTGAAAAATATGAAAACGTGTGAAATTCATATATCAATAATTTGTAAAAAAAATTCAGAAGGTTCTGACGCTCCAGCAAAAAATCAAAATTCCAGCACTGGACGCAAAAGTTTCTGTTTTTTCAAACAACATCAATTATACTATCTTCCAAATCATCACAAAGGCATTAGTTGGCACAAACACTGATTAAAAGATAAAAACACAATCATAAAAGAAGCTATAATTGTGTAAACACACAAAAACAGAAGAAAGGTATTGGGTTGTCTCCCAACAAGCTCTTCCTTTATAGCCATTAAGATAGGCTTTGCGATTTTAATGAGGCTCACATGAAAGATAATATTTGAAACACAAAGAGAGCATCATAAAACATGTGACAAACACATTTAAGTCTAACAGACTTCCTATGCATAGGCATTTTATAGGTAAACAAATTATCAAGACAAGCAATATCTAGCATATGCATATAAAGAGAATGAAACATTAATAATTCCAACACAAAGAGAGGTAATTTAGTGATATGAAGATTTTTATAACCATGTTTTTGTTGGCAAACGTCGCATGGGAAACAAAATATTTCCTACGCACATGCAAGATCTATCCATGGTGATGAGCATCTACGAGAGGGAGAGTGAATCTACATACCCTTGTAGATCGCTAAGCAGAAGCGTTTAAGAAACGCGGTTGTTGTAGTCGAACGTCTTCGCGATCCAAATCGCAAGTCGTCCCTCGATCCAAACACGATCTAGCGCCGAACGGACGGCACCTCCGTGTTCAACACACGTACGGCTTGATGACGCCTTCACCTCCTCGATCCAGCGAGCGATGGTGAAGTAGTGGATGAGTTCCGGCAGCACGACGGCGTGGTGATGGTGGTGAGGAACAATCTCTGCAGGGCTTCGCCAAGCACTACGGAGATTGTGACGGGAGGAACTAGAGGGTTAGGGTTGCCGGCACACGGCTTGGGAAATCTTGATCTCTCCCGTGTGCTAGCCCTGCCCCTCTATTTATATGTTGAGCCCTGGGGTCTAAACTTGGAGAGAAAGCCTCCACAAGGTCGGTTTTGCCCGCACAAGGTCGGTTTGGCCCGCACGGAAGGAGTCCCACTCGGATTCCAGCAGTACCGCGCACAAGCGGTAGTACCGCTCACGAGCGGTAGTACCGCTTGAGCGGTAGTACCGCTTCACACAAGCGGTAGTACCGCTTACGCGGTAGTACTGCCTTACAAGCGGTAGTACCGCTTAAGGCAGCAGCAAAACTTCCTTTTGCACTTTCCAATACCTCGTGGGCTTTACCCCTTTGGCCCATATAAAGTGTTGCTGCACCCGAACACTTCGGTAAACATCCGGAACCCCTTTCGGTGAATTCCGGAACCCTTCCGGAGATCAAAACACTATTATCACATATATCAAACTTTACCTCCGGACTATTCCGGAGATCCTCGTCATGTCCGTGATCTCATCCGGGACTCCGAACAACCTTCAGTCACCAACACAATAACTCAACTATACTAATCGTCACCAAACGTTAAGTGTGTAGACCCTGCGGGTTCGAGAACTATGTAGACATGACCGAGACACCTCTACGGCCAATAACCAATAGCGGGACCTGGATGCCCATATTGAATTCTACATATTCTACGAAGATCTTCATCGGTTGAACCTCTATGTCAAGGATTCAGTTAATCCCGTATACTGTTCCCTTTGTTCTTCGGTATGTTACTTGCCCGAGATTCGATCGTCGGTATCTCTATACCTAGTTCAATCTCGTTACCGGCAAGTCTCTTTACTCGTTCCGTAATACAAGATCCTGTGGCTAACTCTTTAGTCACTTTGCTTGCAAGGCTCATTGTGATGTTGTATTACCGAGTGGGCCCTGAGATACCTCTCCGTCACACGGAGTAACAAATCCCAGTCTTGATCCATGCCAACCCAACAGACACCCTCAGAGATACCTGTAGAGTACCTTTATAGTCACCCAGTTACGTTGTGATGTTTGATACACACAAGGTATTCCTCCGGTGTCAGTGAGTTGCATGATCTCATGGTCATAGGAACAGATACTTGACATGCAGAAAACAATAGCAATAAACTGACACGATCATATGCTATGTTCGTAGTTTGGGTCTTGTCCATCACATCATTCTCCTAATGATGTGATCCCGTTATCAAATGACATCTCATGTCCACGGCTAGGAAACCTTCACCATCTTTTGATCAACGAGCTAGATAACTAGAGGCTTACTAGGGACACAGTGTTGTCTATGTACCCACACATGTATTTGAGTTTCCAATCAATACAATTATAGCATGGATAATAAACGATTATCATGAACAAGGAAATATAAAAATAACCAATTTATTATTGCCTCTAGGGCATATTTCCAACAATTTTCCTCTCTCATAATAATTACATGTAGGATCATAATCAAATTCAACAATATAGCTATCATATAAAATACTATCTTCATGATCCACATGCATAAAAGTTTTATAATCTTCCAAGATAGTGGGATTAACATCAAGTAAAGTCATGACCTCTCCAAACCCACTTTGATCAAAAATTTCATAAGATTGAACACTCTCCGAATATGTGTGATTCTTTTTACCTAAAGTTGACACTCTTCCAAACCCACTTTCAATATTATTGCAAACATTATTATCAATAACATATTTATCATGAGGCTTAAATAATTTTTCAAGATCATAAGAAGCATTATCACCCCAATCATGATCATTACAATAAGTAGTGGACATAACAAAATTATCGTCCCCAAGCTTGTAGCTTTGCATATCATTAGCACAATTGACATTAATAGAATTTATAATAATATGTTTGCAATCATGATTTTCATTCAAGGAGCTATCAAGTATGAGTGCTATAGCAATAATTTCATTTTTGACATAAGGAACTATAGAAAGTTCATCTCTATAAGCATCATTAATATTGGCATCATGGCCATAAGAATAGCAAGCATCACGTGAATCAACGGAATCATAATTATCTATGGGTTCATGCATATCATTATTCTCTTCCAAAGTAGAAGACATTCTCTTAATAAATTCATTAACATAGGCATTATGAGCATAATTTTCACAGCAATATTTAAGTATGTCAAGATTTTTAGATTTGTAGAGAGTAGCATCACACTTTTCAATCAAAGAATCAACTTCATAAGCACCCTTAAAAGCAACAAATTCTTCAGTTTGTTCGATATCATAGTAACTATAAACACCCTTGGCATAAGAAGATAAGATTTCATTATCATTAAACTCACATAGGTAGGGAAGGTGTTTTTTAGGGTTCTTAGAGCAACAGGTAAGATCATAAATTTCACATAGATTCCAAGCATAACATAGCAAACAATTTATTTGATTCCATAAGAGTCTCCCTTTTTGAGACAAACGGTGACGCACAAAATGAGCATGCTCATCTAATGATTTTTACTCAACTAAACTAGTTGGGGTTTCAGCACGAGCACAAATGGATCGAAGATGATCCAAGTAGAAAACTTTAAGTGGATTCATAGTCATCTTAATTTTTTGCTTTCATTTTCTATTTTTGTGTGTTAACATGAAGGCAATAAAAGCAAGCAAGTAAACTAGCAAATAAAATATTTTTGTGTTTTTGTGATTTTGTTTTAGAAGTGGGGGAGATGAAAATGAGAGGCAAATGCAAATAAAATAAATGCAAGTGGATGATAGTTTATGCGAAGGTACTCGATAAGTTTTGGTGATGTTTCCCCGGCAACGGTGCCAGAAATTCTTCCTGCTACTTGTAAACTGCGTTGGGATTTCCCCGAAGAGGAGAGGATGATGCAGTATAGTAGAGATAAGTATTTCCCTCAGTTAAGAACCAAGGTTATCAATCCAGTAGGAGAACCACACAAAACCTCGTTAGCAGCACCTACACACACAAAAGCAAACACTTGCACCCAACGCAAATAAGAGGGTTGTCAACCCCTTAGCAGTTACTTGCAAGGATTAATTCTGATAGTGACAGATAAAAGAGTAAATTTCAAAATCAAATAAAAGTAAATAAATTGCAGCAAGGTATTTTTGAATTTTAATATATGATAAAATTAGACCCGGGGGCCATAGTTTTTACTAGAGGCTTCTCTCTCGAGCGCAGAACATACGGTGGGTAAACAAATTACTGTTGGGCAATTGATAGAAAAGCGCATAGTTATGAAGGATTCATGGCAATGATCATGTATATAGGCATCACGTCCGAGACAAGTAGACCGACTCCTGCCTGCATCTACTACTATTACTCCACCCATCGACCGCTATCCAGCATGCATCTAGGGTATTAAGTATAAAACAGAGTAACGCCTTAAGCAAGATGACATGATATAGACAAAGTAAACTCAAGCAATATGATTAAACCCCATCTTTTTATCCTTAATGGCAACAATACAAATACGTGTATTGTCCCTTTCTATCACTGGGATATAGAACACCGCAAGATTGAACCCATCACAAAGCACCTCTCCCATTGCAAGATAAATCAATCTAGTTGGCCAAACCAAACGGATAGATCGGAGAGAAATAGAAAGCTATAACAATCATACATAAAAGAGTTCAGATAAGACTCAAATATTTCTCATGAATAATCTGATCATAAACCCACAATTCATCGGATCCCAACAAACACACCACAAAACAAGATTACATCGGATAGAACTCCAAGAACATCGAGGAGAACATGGTATTGAAGATCAAAGAGATAGAAGAATCCATCTAGCTACTAGCTATGGACCCGTAGGTCTGTGGTAAACTACTCACACATCATCGGAAGGGTAGCAAGGTTGATGTAGAAGCCCCCGTTATCGATTCCCCCTCCGGCAGAGTACCGGAAAAGGCCTCCAGATGGGAGCGTGGAAGAACAGAGGCTTGCGGCAGCGGTAGGGTTTTCTCGTCTAGCTCTCTGTTGGTTTTCGAATATTTGAGAATTTATAGAAGTGGAATTAGGTCAAAAGGAGCCACGAGGGGCCCACAAGGCATCAGGGCGCGCCCCCCTGGGGGTCGCGCCCTGTTGCCTTGTGAAGCCCTCGTGAGGCTTCTGGCTTCCTCCCGAAGCTTCCAGGGTCTCTTTTGTCCAGAAAAAAATCGTCAAAAAGTTTCGTGGCGTTTGGACTTCGTTTGTACTTATTTCCTGAAAAAACCAAAAACAAGCAGAAAACAGCAACTGGCACTGGGCACTAGGTTAATAGGTTAGTCCCAAAAAATGATATATAATTGCATATAAAACATCCAAGATTGATACTATAATAGCATGGAACAATAAAAAATTATAGATACGTTGGAGACGTATCAACAGTCTTCGAGGGTAGTATTTCACCCAAATTTGTTGATTCGACACAAGGGGAGCCAAAGAATATTTATGAGCCTTAGCATTTGAGTTGTCAATTCAACCACACCTGGGATATAATATCTCTGCAGCAAAATGTTTAGTAGCACAGTAGTTTGATAGTTTTGATAGTTTCCGTAATAGTAGCAATAGTAACAGGAATAGTAACAGAAGCAATTTGTGATGATTGTAACAGCAGTAGTAGTAGTAACTTAGCAAAGATCAATATGAGAAAAGCGTAGGCATTGGATCAGCGATGGATATTTGTGTTGGATGACACTCATCATATAATAGTCACAACCTAGAGCGATACACAATAGCTTCAATTCATCAATATAATGTAGGCATTTATTCCGTATATAGTCATATGTGCTTATAATAAGAACTTGCATGACATTTTGTCCTACCCTCCCGTGGCAGCAGGATCCATAAGGAAACTAAGGGATATTAAAGCCTCCTTTTAATAGAGAACCGGAACAAAACATTAACACATGGTGAATATATGAACTCCACGAATTACAGTCATCCCCGGAGAGTATCCCAACTATTGTCACTTTGGGGTCTACGGATCAGAAGAATAACAAGTGCATATAACTAGCAGATAGGATCAAGAAATCAAATATATTCATGAAAACATAGAGGGTTCAGATCTGAAATCATGGCACTCGGGCCCTAGTGACAAGCATTAAGCATGGCAAAGTCATAGCAACATCAATCTCAGAACATAGTGGATACTAGGGATCAAGCCCTAACAAATTGACTCGATTACATGACAATCACATCCAACTCCATCACCGCCCAGTGATGACCCACAAGTATAGGGGATCAATCATAGTCCTTTCGATAAGTAAGAGTGTCGAACCCAACGAGGAGCAGAAGGAAATGACAAGCGGTTTTCAGCAAGGTATTCTCTGCAAGTACTGAAAATAGCGGTAACAGGTAGTTTTGATAGCAAGATAATTCATAACAAGTAACAAGTAGCAAGTATAATAAAGTGCAGCAAGGTGGCCCAATCCTTTTTATAGCAAAGGAGAAGCCGGAATGAACTCTTATAGTAAGCAAAGCGTTCTCGAGGACACATGGGAATTTCATCTAGTCACTTTCATCATGTTTGTTTGATTCGCGTTCGCTACTTTGATAATTTGATATGTGGGTGGACCAGTGCTTGGGTGCTGTTCTTACTTGAACAAGCCTCCCACTTATGATTACCCCCTCTCGCAAGCATCCACAACTATGAAAGAAGAATTAATATTACTCTAACCATAGCATGAAACATATGGATCCAAATTGTAACACCCCTGTGTAAATGAGCTACAGTGATCTCCATGTTAATGCTAAGCTACTTTGTTTTGCAATGAATGATCACAGTGGAATCATATCTCATTTCAAACTCCTTCACTGGATTCAAATTAAATTTGCAAGTGAAATATGAAGTTGCACAAAAGTTGCTGCAAAATAGTTCATCATTTAGCAAAAAATCCATAACAAATAATTGTTAAGGAAAATAACATCACCTCATAGCTAAGATGAACTATAGCAATTAATTTAGTGCCATTTCAGCATTTTAAAATGCCATTTCATTTGTGAAAAATTCAAATGGGTTCAGTTGTCTCCCAAACTTTTTGTGGCAGTGCCAAAAATCACAAAGTATTTATGTGGCCAAGTTCCACATTTTACAAGAGTGATTTGGCAGCTAAAATAATTGCAAAGCAGTTTCTGTAAAAGAGAAAACAGAAAGCAGAAAAGAGGAAAAGGAAAAAGAACTTACCTGGTCTTTGGCCCAGTGCTACAGTGCACCGGCCCAGCCCAGCTGGCCATCGTCTACCTGCTCCCTCCCCTCGTGTCGCCATGGCCATGGCTGAGCGCACCGCGCCGGCCACTGCTCACCACGGCGACGAGGCAGGTGAGCCGAGGGGATAAGGACGCCCCCTCGAGCCCCTGGACGCCTCCAGCCACTCGCTCCCTCTCTCCAATGCCTCTCCCCTCTTCCTCCTCCCTTGGCCGACGCTGACGTCGCCGCGCCCCTGTCGTCCCCGCGCTTGCTGCTCGTGTCTGGGAGGTGTGCCGCCGTCCGCCTCTTCTTCCATGCCTACGAACGCGAGCTGGGGGGCACTCTAGCGCAGGATCGGCATCGTCTTCAACCTCGGGAGCCGCCGCCGTTCATCGTCGATTCCGGCCGCCTGCTGCTACTAAACTGCCCGCCGAGCCTTCGTGTGCTCCTCTGGTGAGCACCGTGGCAAAAGCCCTCTCCCATGCGCCCGTTTCCATGCTCGCTGCTGCTGATGCCAGAGTGGTCGGAGCTCAGCTCTGCCGCGCTGCTCGCTGTCGATGTTGCTGTTGCTGTCAGGGCCACCTGAGCGTGTCGTCGTGCTCAGGGCGTCACCTAGGTGCAGCCTGGCCCTTCGCTTCGCTCTAGAACGCGCTGCACCGCCGTTTCTGTCTTAGCCCGTAGCACCGCCGCCAATGACCACATCGCCGGCCCCGTTTTCGGCGACCTTTTGGTCCAGCTCCACCACCGCTTGACGCGCGCGAGCCGTAGCTTTCGAAGGCGCCCAACCGCGCTTCGAATGGACCTCTGTACACGATTTCCGGCGTGACCCGAGGCCCTCCACCGTGTTTTCGGGTCGCCAGCGGCGAGACGCCGGTGCCGCTGATGTGGCAGACCGTGGGGCCCCCTCTGGGTCCCTGACTAGTGGGTCCCACTGACCCAGTTGACTGGTCAACTAGTCAGCGTTGACCTGCTGACTCAGCCCCGGGGCCCACCGGTCAGCCTCTGCTGACCGGGCAGTTGACCCAGTCAACTAGGGCCCATTGTCAGCCCCTCTATGCAGTGCTGGGTGCACTGCACCGGGTGCACCCAGCCTTTCCTCTCTGGTGTTTTTCGAATTATTAATAATTCAGGAATTTCAAAAAACGATTAAAACTTTGAAAAATCATAGAAATTAAACCGTAGCTCGGATGAAAATGTTTTCTATATGAAATATTATCAGAAAAATCTAACGAATCCGTTTATGTCATCTGCATGAATGTTAGAATCATCTAGGTAGCTGAACCTATAACTTTAGGCCTATTTCTGGCAGATGAATAGTGTCTGACTACCGGTTAATAATTCCAAGTTAATTCCTAAATTAACTAAAATTGTTTAGAGATGCATTAGGTCACCCATGCATTGCATTTTGCCCTGTCATGCTCTGTGATTGCATTTATATGCTTTGTATTTATTTGTTTCCTCCCCCTCTTCTCTCCGGTAGACCCCGAGACCGCTGTTGACCCCGAGTACGACTACGTCGTCGATGACCCGTCCTTCTCAGCAGAGCTTCCAGGCAAGCAAATCCCCTTGATCATTTCAATATCGCCCATTTCATTCTCTCCCGTGCTTGCATTAGAATTTGCTACTGTTGTCCGAAAGCTCCTATTCTGATGCATAGCCTGTTTTTGTAACTGCTGTTGATACCTTACCTGCTATCCTAAATGCTTTGTATAGGTTGGTTAGTGATCCATCAGTGGCCCCGCACCCTTGTCCGTGTTGCCATGCTTTGCTTCCGGATGCTCAATCAGTGTGGTCGACGTGCAGAGACCGACACATCACTGCACACCCCCTTAGTTGTACGACTCTGCAGAGCTACTATCGATGCCAAGGGTGATACCTCCTACCTCACTCCTGATGATATCTCTATAGCGTAGCTAGTCGATTGTGGGTTACCGAGGGTGATTCCTCTTTCACCACCTCCGATGATGCCTCTGTCGTGCAGCCCCTCAAGTGTGAACCCATCGAGGGTGATTCCTCCAAGTTCATCTTGACGGTTACATCGAGTGGGAATCCATCGAATGTGATTCCTCGGATTTCCCCCATGATGTTACGGACACACTGTTACCTTACACTGTTCCCCATTTATTGTTACTGCAGGACTGAAGGGACAGGCGGTACCACCCCGGTAGAGGTGGACCTGAGTTCCCGACAGTCTCTGGATAAGTCAGGTTGACCAGGAGGGTACCCGCGAGATAATTACGCGGCACGGCCGGGCAGGCAGAGACCGCCCTAGAGAGGGATGGGCCTAGACCTTGTCGTAAGACCGCGAGATGGGGCGACAGGATCACTGATCGTTTCCGCGAGCTCCCAATACACTAACGGTTTGGATATATGATCTGACTAGGCCTCTGGCCTTTTTGCACTAACCACCACGCGGGATAAGATATGGGCACTCGGCGGCGTATGATTCTCCCGAAAGCTTTGTCAGATGCCCAGTTCAGCATTGTGGCACGGTCGGATCGTGCCATCCAGGTCAGAGGTGGCGCTGGTATTCACCGTCCTCACAACGACCCGGAGTGCTTAGGACGATTGGCCCATGACCCCTTCACACTTAGGATGTAGACCGGCAGGGACCTCTCTGCGAAGCCTAGGTAGGACTACGTCGTGTTGATTAACCGAGGCCGGGCATGACCTGGAAAAGTGTGTCCGGCCACAGTTAATCGAGCGTGTTGGGTAAGTTGGTGCACCCCTGCAGGGAAGTTATCTATTCGAATAGCCGTGTCCACGGTAACAGGACGCTCGGAGTTGTATCCCAATCTACTACAACTAAAACTGGTTACATGTGATACTAAACTGATATTATGGCTCCGGGATCGCTTTCTCGCAGGGTGTCGAGGAAGGATCTCTGGGTGTTGCTAATATATATTTGTTACTATATTATATGTTATTCTACTCTCTTCTTTTGCTACAAGACGCTGCAAGATGCTAGTCTTCGATAGGCTAGACCTTCCCCTCTATTCTGGCATTTCTACAGTATAGTCCACAGATACAGCCCCTTCCTTTGATGCCGATGCATACTTAGCATAGATCTGATGTAAGTCTTGCGAGTACTTTGGATGAGTACTCACGGTTGCTTTGCTACCTTTTTCCCCCTACCCGGTTGCTGCGACCAGATGATGGAGCCCAAGAGCTGGAGATCCTCGATGGTGCCTACTACTACATGGAGACCGATGACCAGGAGTAGTTTAGGAGGCTCCCAGACAGGAGGCCTGCACCTTTTCGATCTAGTTGTCATTGTTTTGCTCAGCCTTCTTAAGGCAAACTTGTCTAATTATGTCTGTACTCAGATACTAATGCTTCCGCTGACTCTTGTGTAACTCGAGCTTATGTATTCAAGCCCTCGAGGCCCCTAGCTTGTAATATAAAGCTTGTATTATTTTATTTTGTGTCTAGAGTTGTGTTGTGATATCTTCCCGTGAGTCCCTGGGCTTGATCATGTGCATTTGCGTGTATGATTAGTGCACGGTTGAGTCAGGGGCGTCACAAGCTGATATCAGAGCCGACTGCCTGTAGGTAGCCCCCTTTCCAACTCCATGGCCGAAGTTGAGTCTAGTGTCCAAAAACTGTTTTACTAACCTTGTTGTGTGTCTTACGGGCCCACATCGCCAATGGTTGGGTTTAGGATCCTTTATTCCTCTCCTTTACTCTGCGACTCTGATCTCTCTTCTATTCGGGTTAAAGATTTGGCTAACTCTAACATTAGGTTCTCGTGTTCACATCCTCCCGGGGAGCTGGATTACTTACAACTATTTCATTAAATGTCTGACACATCATACACATACTGTCTTTTGACATCTTTGAGCTCCTTGAGCTTAAGGAGGAACTCGATAAATCACTCCGCAAGGTTTCATTCGTCCAAATTCCTTTGCTTGGGGAGCACCTTCTCTCTTTGTCAAGAAGAAGGATGGTATGAACCGGGTGGTCCAAGATTACCGGCCTATCAACCAGGCAACCATACAGAATAAGTACCCGCTTCCCTGGATCAATGATCTGTATGATCAACTTGTTGGTTCCTCAGTATTCTCTAAACTCGATCTGAGGTTGGGTTACCACCAGATCCGAGTTCGTGAAGAGGATATTCTGAAGACAGCTTTTGTTACTCGATATGGCTCATCGAGTACACCGTCATGTCTTTCGGCTTAACCAATGCTCCAACAACGTTCTCTCGATTGATGAATTATATCTTCGTGGATTACCTCGACAAGTTCGTCGTCGTTTATCTGGATGATATCCTAGTATATTCCAAGAATAAGGAAGGACATGCTGAACATCTTCGTCTTGTTCTGGAAAAGCTTCGAGAGCATCAGCTATATGCCAAATATTCCAAGTGTGAATTCTGGTTATCTGAAGTGACCTACCTTGGTCATGTGATTTCCAAGGATGGTATGGCTGTCAACCCAGAATGAGTCAGGCTATGCTTGACTGGACTCCTCCAAAGAATGTTAAGCAAGTCAGGAGTTTTCTCGAACTCGCCAGCTATTGCCACTGCAGTTTTCTCACATCCACGATGTCTTCCATGTATCACAACTTCATCGTTGCTTCAAGGATCCACACCGTGAAGTGGATCATGAAGTGCTCGAATTGCAAGATGATCTCTCTTATAAAGAGCATCCGATCCACATTCTTGATCAAGCTGAACGTCGAACCCATCAGAAGGTAATCAAGTTCCTTAAAGTGCAGTGGTCGAATCACACTGAAGATGAAGACACTTGGGAACATGAAGATCGCCTACGGGAAGAATACCCCGACCTTTTCCCTTCTACCTCCTAAATTCTCGGGACGAGAATTTCTTTTAGAGGAGGAGAATTGTAACACCCCTATGTAAATGAGCTACAGTGATCTCCATGTTAATGCTAAGCTACTTTGTTTTGCAATGAATGATCACAGTGGAATCATATCTCATTTCAAACTCCTTCACTGAATTCAAATTAAATTTGCAAGTGAAATATGAAGTTGCACAAAAGTTGCTACAAAATAGTTCATTGTGGCACCCCGGTTCAGAGGAACCAAAACACCCCGTATTCCATCCCAGAGATCAAGTCTTCTGGAATACGGCACTGCTTGGCATAGAACAAATCAGCTCTTTAATAATATGAGTACAAGGGTTCGATATTACAAAGATTACAGGGGCTCGACAATACTACGCCTGTTCAGATAGCTCTATGCTAGCAGCGGAACAACTCGTAGCAGAATAACTCCTAGCAGCGGAACAGCGACAACGGTGATGGACTCCACTCCGCAGGGACTCTGGCTGGGACGCATCCTAGAGCGCAACCTCAGGATCCTCGACAAACAATCAATCACGGCATCACCTGCAATCTGGCATGACACGCCAGGTGAGTACTTTGAATGTACTCGCAAGCTCACAACAACCAAAGCAATCAAGACAAATAACAGCATGGCATTTACAGGTTAATTACCATTGATGAACATGATACTACTAGAATCAACATGAGAGTGAGCATGGCATATACATGTTACTCATGATATGAACATGATGATACTAGCACTAGCATGCAAGGGGGTCTATGTTTAAGGTCTCATGGACCAACTTACTCTGCTCGGAGGTTATCTCGTAACCACCATTGGTAACAATCTTTCTTACCGTCGTGATCATCACACGATCACCTCATGATCAACCATCATTAAGAATACCATCGTGATCATCTTGTGACCACATAAAGATCAACCAACTTATTTTCTCATGGAACCGGGGTTGTTAATTATCCAGGTTATTATTACTGTTGACCCATAATGTGACCTACTACGAACTGTGTCCATGACCGAGGACGCGGCTATCGATAGATTATACACTCTGCAGAGGTTAGTACACTGTACCCACACCACAGAACTCATGGCCTCGTGCTCCCATTCGGGTGGACCAACGGCATTCCGACAAAACCAATCTATTGCATGACACTCTCCCGGCCACTCCGATAAACTCCCCTTTGGGCTATGTCATGGGTGGCCCCGATGTCAACTCGTGACATCCGCCACCTTCGTGGCCGCCACCGTCGTGGCCAAAACAATCTCGTCCCAAATGGGGATAACCACGCGCAAACAACTCGGGCACAAAAGGCTTATGGCCGCCTACCTGATCAGGGTAGCGCGCGCACATAACCTTCCCTAGTTGGAGGCACCGGCGAGAGGCATGACAATAGACCGAATTAGGGCCTCCCCATCCAGGCAAGTGTGGTTGCACTGGTGAGCTCGATTCGGTGGCTCCATGACTCAGTCAACAGATTTGTTCAAGTTTGATTAATGCCAGGTTTAACTTGAATGGTGATGAGCTGAGTCATAATAAAATAATATGATGAAATAACGATGCATATGAGCATGATATTAGTGTAACCATGGATGGGCAACATAACCATTTAACATCATAACATCAACAATGATAAATCATTTAGTCTACGGGATGCAACTGAGCATGGCATAATGATCATGAATATCACAAGTATTTGCATAACAAACCATAACTATTCATGTGAGCATATCCTTATCACTAGCATAGAAAATAAATCCAAGAACTAACATGATAACAATAATATTAGCAAATAATCGTTTAACTGGATGAACATGGCATAAGAACGAGCATGGACTCACAAGCATATAGTATTCACAAAATAATTGAATGAGCAAACAATTATTCCAATATTCAAGTGGAAGCCATGGCTATTGCAATGCCATCATGCAAGTGGCTGTTGTGGCTTGCCTGGTGTTGATGGAATCACCGGGAAGAAGTGCGAGGAGCTCGCGAAAAAATTTGCCGGAAACATTTCCCTCTCGAAGGGGGCTGTTTAAGGGCAAGGGCAAAATGGTCATTTTTACAGTGTGAAAACATTATGAAAATGATACCAACGGAACGGGCTTGACGAACAGAGAACGTGGGCTTTTGAATCACCTGAAACTGAGTTACGGTTGCGGAAATACGGCCGCTCATTCGTTAGGCAGAAAAACAAATAAAACTGTGCTTTTCTGCTGCTAACGGACGAACGTCCGCTATTTTAAGGATTTCGGCGTCGGCTGAAAAAAACAGAAAGCGCCTTCTCAGAAATACGTCTTCACCGTAGTGAAAGCGTATACTTCACTGATGAAGCAGGAGAGTACGCTTTCTCAACCGAAAAGCGTATTTCCAGGAATACGCTTCCACTTAAAAAGAGACCAGGCCCAGCTGTCGGCGGCACATACCCCTTCACTGTGTCTATGACACACGGGGCCCACCCAGCTTCTCTTTCCTTCTGTCTTCTTCTTCTACCTCTGACAGGGAATAGAGCCAGCGCCGGCTGGGCTCGATGCCGACGCGCGGAGGCACGGCGGCGCTCGTGGAGGGGCGGGGCGAGCTCGCGGGGCTCAGCCACGCCCGCAGGTGACCGCCGGAAGGCCCGGGAGGGCCCAGAGCGAGCTGTCCACGGCCAGCCGAGGAGATGGCTGCGGGCGGCATTGGGGTCATGGGCACGGACTTCCCCGGCAGGACTAGGAGGTGGGGGTGAGCTCTAGCGGGCACTGGCGTCCTCTATGTGGCTGAATGGAGGAGAGGGGAGCGCACAAGAGCTTGGTTCGGGCCATATCCGAGATGGCAGCCATGGACGCCGTGAGAGCAGAGGAGGGGTTCTATGGTTCGAAGGGGCTGTGCTATGAGGAGGGAGGGTTGAGGACATGCTAAATAGCCAGGGGAGAAGACTCGGGAAGGAGAGGAGAGGTGGCACCGAAGCTCCGAGACCACGGCGACGTGGCCGCATTTCGGCAGAGCATCTGTGGTCGGCACAGCCATCCAGGGGCTAGGGGACGAGGGTTGGCTGTGACCAGACGGCGTGGGGGGGGGCTCGTGGCGCGCGGGGGCGAGCTGGGCGGCCGGAGAGGGGCCTCCCAAGGGGTCCAGTGCCCAGAGCACGCCCTCTGCCTGCTGCGCACGCGCTCTCCGCGTGGTCACCGCGTGGACATGGTATTGCCACGTGTTTTGGGCAGTCCAAGAGTGTCCGGCAGGTTGAACCCTCCCCTAGAAGATGTTAGAAGCAAGGAGACAACAGGGGTGGCCCAAGAGGTGACTGAACTAAGCACAAATCCTAGTTAGCAGGAAGGTGTTTGATTAGTGGTGTGGATAAAGCACAAGTCCAATGGACATGATCTTTGGGTGAGCTTGATCAAACACTAAGATGACTGTCTTGGCAAATTACCAGCTCAAATGGAGGGGTCTAGGTAGCACTTGCTTTGCAAAGTACCACACTGGACAGAAACATGAAAATGGAAGCTGCACTCAAATGGATGATTGGATTGAGCTGAAATTTGGTGGAGGATGATGATTAGGGCATATGAAGGCACTGTAAAAATTTTATACCATTTGGATATATAAAAATGGTACTTCCTTCACAATGCCCCACACTGGACAGAAACTTGGGGGAATTTTATGGAGAAAATGGTTTGACAAAATGATGTTTATTTTGGCATGCACAAAGGATATATGGATATTTATGTACTGGATTAATTTCAGATTTTATCAAGCAATATAAATATAGTTGCTTCACAAACTGAAATTGGGACCAGAAAACAAGATTTGAAGGTGTGCTCACATAGATTGGGGGATGGGGATGAAATTTGGTGGAGAGTAATGATTGGATCATATGAATGATCTACCAAAATTTCAACTCATTTGGATTAGCCTAGCTAGTACTTCCTTCACAAAGTTCACAAAGCTAGGAATAAAAGATCCTAATACCGCCCATTTGGCGGCGTGGGCCCGTAACCCACACAGCCATGTTAGTAAAATCGTTTTGCAAAGACTAGACTCAACTTCGGCCAAGGATTTGGAAAGGGGGTTCCTACAGGCAGTCGGCTCTGATACCAACTTGTGATGCCCCCGACTTAATCGTGCACTAATCATACACGCAAATGCACACGATCAAGCCTAAGGACTCACTTGAAGATATCACAACACAACTCTAAACACAAATAAAAGTCATACAAGCTTTATATTACAAGCCAGGGCCTAGAGGGCTCGAATACATAAGCTTGAGTCATACAAGCATCAGCGGAAGCATTAGATATCTGAGTACAGACATAAAAGTTAAACAGATAGGCCTTAAGAAGGTGGCGCAAAACAATGACAAAGATCGAAAGGCGCAGGCCTCCTGCCTGGGTGCCTCCTATCTACTCCTTGTCATCGGCGGTCTCCACGTAGTAGTACTCTCCACCAGAGGGGTAGTAGTAGTAGTCGTCGGCTGGCGCAGCTGGCTCCGGGGCTCCATCATTTGGTCGCAACAATCGGGTATGGGGAAAAAGGGGAAGCAAAGCAACTGTGAGAACTCATCCAAAGTACTCGCAAGACTTACATCAAAACTATTCTACTTATGCATCAGTATCAAAGAAAGGGTTGTATCAATGGACTGGACTACAGCAATGCCAGAATATAGTAGTAGCAGCAAGTAGTAACAACACCCAGAAATCCTTCCTCGACTCCCTGCGAGGAAGCGATCCCGGAGCTATATATCCATTATCATCACAAGTATCCGGTTCTAGTTATAGAAGATCGGGATACTCTCTGAGCGTTCTGTTACCGTGGACACGGCTATTCGAATAGAAATACTTCCCTGCAGGGGTGCACCATCTTACCCAACACGCTCGATTAACTCTGGCCGGACATACTTGCATGGTCCATGCCCGGCCTCAGCTGATCGACACGTCGTAGCCCTACCTAGGCTCAACAAACAGGCCAGCACGCCGGTCTACATCCTAAGCACTCAGGGGTCTTGGGCCCATCGCCCTTTGCACTCCTGCGTGTTGCGTGGGCGGCCGGGAGCAGACCTAGCCCCCTTAATACAAGCACGGGCGTTCCCAGTCCAACCGGGCGCGCGACGCTCAAACACTGAAGTCTGAAGAACTTCGGTTGATACATACGACGCCGAGTGCCCATACTTATTCCCGCGTGGTGGTTAGTGCGAAAAGGCCAGAGGCCTACTCAGATTACATATCCTAACTCATTAGTGCGTTGGGAGCTCGCGGAAATGAGCAGAGATCCACGATCATGTGACCCCGTCGCCCCGTCTCGTGGGCTTACGGCAAGGGCTAGGAATGCCCGGCCGTGCCACGTAATCATCTCTCGGGTACCCTCATGGTCAACCCGATACCACATCTCTCACGGGTACCCCTCGGGGCCGACCCGACTTTATTAGGTATCTGTAGTAAAGTCAAAGTAATTGTGTGTCCATAACATCAAGAAGGAATCCGAGGAATCACCCTCGTTGGATTCCCACTCGATGCACCCATCAAGGTGAACCCGAAGGAATCACCCTCGATGGTATTCACACTTGCGGGATTGCACGACAGAAACTTCGTCGGAGGTGGTGAAAGAGGAATCACCCTCGGTAGCCCACAACCAACTAGCTGTACTACAGAGGCAACATCAGGAGTGACATAAGAGGTATCACCCTCGACACTCGATATTAGCTCTGCAGAGTCGAGCAACTTAGGTAGGGTGTGTGGTGAAGTGCTGGTCTTAGCCCGTCAATTACATCGATCGGGGCACTGGTACTAAAGCGGGGCAACTAGGACAAGTAAGAGGGGCCACAGATGGTTCACCAACCAACCTATACTCATTTAGGATATCAGGTATATTATCAATAGCAGTTTACAAAAACAGGCTATGCATCAGATTAGGTATTCGGAACAATAACTGTAGCAATTCTAATGCAAGCATGAGGGAGAAAGAATAGGCGATATAGGCATGTTCAAGGGGGTTTGCTTGCCTGGAAGCTCTGTGGCAAAGGAGGGGTCGTCAACGGTGTAGTCGGACTCCGGAGTTGTGTCTGTCTCGGGGTCTACCGGATAAGAAGAGGGGGAAGAAACAATAAATAAAAGCAAATGGATGCAACACAGATGCATGGCATGGCATTATGCAGTGCTGGTGGTGGCCTAATGCAATGCTACATGTCACAGACGAAGCGGGAAAATATCTGGGATATTTTCCCGGCGTTTAAGCAAATATCGATATACTGAACTGGAGGGGAAGGTTCCATGTTCAGATAGATAGGAGTGATGGTCAAGCATTTTGACCACATATTCGGATTCGTCTCGTTTTTCTGATCAACTTTCATGTTGAAAACTTTTCGATCCGAGCTACGGTTGAATTTCTACGAATTTTCAAAGACTTAAACCTTTTTCTGAAATTCTGGAATTTAAATCTAATTAATAAATCGCATTATCTAGAACAGTGCACGTGTGACGTCAGCCT
Source organism: Elymus sibiricus (assembly GCA_039707655.1). Lineage (NCBI taxonomy): Eukaryota > Viridiplantae > Streptophyta > Magnoliopsida > Poales > Poaceae > Elymus > Elymus sibiricus. Next base: position 304,016,842 of record CM077672.1, on the reverse strand, counting down.
GACGTCAGCAAGTCAACCCAGCAGTTCCAAGTCAAAACTGACAGCTGGGTCCCATCAGTCAGTGACACAGTGGACTAACAGAGATTAAAACAAACTAATTAAGTTAATTAGCACGTGGCCCCACATGTCAGTGTCTATTTAGTTTAACTAATTAATTTTAATTATAAAACATTAATTAAACGGGTGGGGCCCGCCTGTCAATGGCACTGTGTGCCCAGTCTGCTGAGTTGACCAAGTCAACTCGGTCAACTGGGGCCAGGGGCCCCACTGGCAGTGACCCAGGGGGCGGCCCCAGGTGTGCCAGCTCGGCGGCGGGCGGCGGCTTGACGCCGGCGACGCCAAACGCGGCGGCACGCCTCGGATATCGCTGGAAAACGACTACAGAGCGCCGTTCGACGCGCGGTTCGGCGCGTTCGAACATGCATTGCGCGGCGCGTCGATCTACGGCGACGGCGCGGGCTGCGGTGGCCGGAATTCGTGACGGCGAACGACGGAGGCGGCGCCGGAGTTCGGGCGGTGGCGGTTTCGGCACTAGGGGGCACAGCAAGAGCAGCGAGCGGCGGCGTTCGACTCCTACACGTGCGCTGAGCACGACTACGAGCTCGGACGAGCTCAACGGTGAGTGAGGCCACGGCGGCAAGCATGGCTACGGCGGCGAGTTCGGCCATGGCGAAATTGGCAGCTACGGGCGCGGTAAGACGAGAAAGAGGAGGGGAGAGGAGGCGGAGCTCACCGAGCGGGCTCACGGAGGCCCTCTGTGTGTTCGGGAGCGCAGCACGGCGGCGAAACGACGGCGACACCAATGGCGACCGAGGAGGAAGAAGAAGGCGGGGACAGCGATGCGTTGCTCCCCGACTCGCGTTCGAGGGCGTGGACGACGTGGTCGATGATGGCGAGGACGCAGGACACGGCGAGGAGGCGAGGCGAGGTCGATGGCCGCGGCTACGACGGCGAGCGGCGACGGACGCGCTTGGGCGTCGGTGGGAGAGAGCAAGGGAGAGGCGAGAGAGGAGCAGCGAGTGGATCTGGGCGTCGAGGAGGCGGAGGGGGTCGACCTTATCCCCTCCCGGCGCCCTGTAGCGTCGCCGTGTCGACAGCTCGCATGGGAGAGAGAGAGCGGGAGGAGGGAGAAGGGCCGGTTGGGCTGGGCCGAGTGCACTGTGCACTTAGGCCTAGCCGTTTAGGCCTTTTTGTTTTTCCTTTTCTGTTTTTCTTTTTACAGAAATATTTGAAAAATAGATGAGCTGCCAAAATGCATTTTGTAAAATGTGGAGTTTGGCCACATAATTACAGAGGAATATTCTGCACTGCCATAAAAAGTTTGGAGGCCAATTGCATTCATTTAAATTTTGAATGGCATTTAAAGGAGCCAAAATGGTGCTGTTGGCACTGTTTTCATGAAGTTAGAGCCATCTAGGGAATTTAGGTGATGTTGTTTTCTGGAACATCATTTATTATTGAATATTTGCTAAATGATGAACTTTTTCCCGGGAATTTTTGAACAACTTCAAATTTCACTTTGAATTTGAATTGAATTCAGTGGAGGAATTTGAAATGAGATACTAATCCAACATGATCAAGCATTGCAAATCACAGTGTCTTAGCATAATCATCATGGATTATTGTAGCTCATTACATAGGGGTGTTACAATTCTCCTCCTCTAAAAGAAATTCTCGTCCCGAGAATTCAGGAGGTAGAAGGAAAAAGATCGGGGTATTCCTCGCGAAGACGATCCTCGCGTTCCCAAGTGGCTTCATCTTCAGTGTGGTTCGACCACTGCACTTTCAGGAACTTGTTTGTCTTCTGGCGGGTCCGATGTTCAGCTTGATCGAGAATGCGGATCGGCTGCTCTTTATAAGATACATCATCTTGCAAATCGAGCAATTCATGATCCACTGCTTGGTGCGAAGATTCCTTGAAGCAACGGCAAAGTTGCGACACATGGAAGACATCGTGGATGTGAGAGAATTGCGGCGGCAATTCCAATTTATATGCCACATGTCCACGTCTGGCGAGAATGCAGAAGGGACCAATGTAGTGTGGAGCTAGCTTGCCCTTGATCCCGAAGCGATGAGTGCCCTTCATAGGAGTGACACGCAGATATGCTTGCTCACCAGGTTGATAGATCGATCCCAAGTGTTTACGATCATAATTGCTCTTCTGGCGAGATTGAGCTGCTTTGAGATTTTCCTGCACGATATGGACTTGCTCTTCAGCGTGTTGAATAACATCCGGACCAATGAGCAGCCGTTCCCTAGTTTCCGAACAATTCAGAGGGGTTCGACACTTACGTCCATATAGTACCTCAAAGGGGGCCATTTTCAAACTTGCCTGATAGTTGTTGTTGTAAGAGAATTCAGCATACGGGAGAGATTCTTCCCACTTCTTGCCAAATGAGATGACACAAGCACGCATCATATCTTCAAGCACTTGATTTACTCACTCGACTTGGCCTTGGGACTGGGGGTGATAAGCTGAACTCCAGGTTATATGAGTTCCCATAGCTTCTTGGAAACTTGCCCAGAACTTAGAGGTGAAAAGGCTGCCACGGTCTGAACTGATCTCCTTCGGAATACCATGGAGTGATACAATTCTGGAGATATATAACTCTGCTAACTGACTAGCAGTGATCGTCTCCTTGACTGGTAGAAAGTGTGCAACTTTGGAGAGTTGATCAATGACGACAAGAATAGCATCATGACCCTTTTGTGACCTGGGAAGTCCAGTGATAAGATCCATTTGCACCTTGTCCCATTTCCACTCAGGGATAGGGAGCGGTTGCAGTATCCCAGTAGGCTTCTGATGTTCTGCTTTAACACGACGGCAAACGTCACATTCAGCAACATATCGCGCAATGTCCTGCTTCATCTTAGACCACCAGTACCTTTGACGGAGATCACGATACATCTTGGTACTACCCGGATGAATAGACAGTGGTGTATCATGTGCCTCCTTCATGACTTTGTCGGTCATAAGCTCGAACCGAGGTACTACAATGCGGTCTCTGAAATACAAAGTTCCATCTTCAGCAAGCGAGAAATCTCTGTACTTTTCAAGGTTAAGATCTCTTTTCATCTGATCAACTTCAGCATCTTTTGCTTGCGGATGCTTAACAGCCTTCTCAAGATCTGGCTGTATAACAAGGGTATTAAGAGAACCCTGTGGAACGATGTGAAGGTTCAGCTTGCACAGTTCTTCATAAAGATGAGGTTGAGCTCGCTGAACCATGAGGTTGTTGCAATAGGACTTGCGGCTCAAGGCATCGGCCATCACATTAGCTTTGCCAGGGGTATAAGAAATACCGCAATCATAGTCCGTAATCGTTTCCAACCATCTCTGTTGGCGGAGATTGAGATCCAGCTGAGTAAACAAATACTTCAGACTTTGGTGATCAGTATATATCTCACATCGATTACCAAGGAGGTAATGTCGCCACAGTTTCAATGCATATATCACTGCAGCAAGTTCAAGATCATGTACTGGATAATTCTCTTCATGAGGATGCAACTGTCGGGAGGCATAGGCAACCACTCTGCGTTCTTGCATCAGGACACAGCCTAATCCCTGACGAGAGGCGTCGCAATAGATCACAAAGTCCTCGCGGGAATCCGGAGGAGCGAGCACTGGAGCAGAGGTCAGCTTGTCCTTGAGGGTCTAGAAACTTTCTTGACATTTATCTGTCCACTCAAACTTAACGCCTTTGTGAAGTAGATTAGTCAGAGGCTTGGCAATTTTTGAGAAGTTCTCGACAAATCGACGATAATAGCTTGCGAGCCCGAGAAAACTTCTGACTTGCTTGACATTCTTCGGGGGAGTCCAGTCAAGAATAGCCTGAACTCATTCTGGATTGACAGCAATGCCATCCTTGGAAATCACATGACCAAGGTAGGTTACTTCAGATAACCAGAATTCACACTTGGAATATTTGGCATATAGTTGGTGCTCTCGAAGCTTTTCCAGAACAAGATGAAGATGTTCAGCATGTTCTTCCTTATTCTTGGAATATACCAGTATATCATCCAGATAAACCACGATGAATTTGTCGAGGTAATCCATGAAGATATAATTCATCAGGCAGGAGAACGTTGCTGGAGCATTAGTTAAGCCAAAAAACATAACAGTGTACTCATAAGAGTCATAGCGAGTAACAAAGGCAGTCTTGGGAATATCCTCTTCGCGGACGCGGATCTGATGATAACCCAACCTCAAGTCGAGTTTAGAGAACACCGATGATCCAGCAAGTTGATCATACAGGTCATTGATCTGAGGAAGCGGATACTTGTTCTGAATGGTGGCTTGATTGATAGGCCGGTAATCTTGGACCAATCGGTTTGTACCATCTTTCTTCTTGACAAAGAGAGAAGGTGCTCCCCAGGTAGAGGAACTTGGACGAATGAAACCCTTGCGAAGTGATTTGTCGAGTTCCTCCTTAAGCTCAAGAAGTTCATGCGGAGGCATCTTATAAGGACGCTTCGCAATAGGAGTATACTGTACCAAAACCTGCGGGTCATAGCGACGCAGCACATAAGGAGTACAGACAGCAGTGTAGTATCCAGTCTCATCCCCAGCGGGAGCATACGGGATGTATCTGAAAGCAGTCTCCTCCAAGCGACTGTTATGCTCTCCACGGAGACAGGCAATAGCAGTATAGGCAGCATCATGGACGGCCATGTCGATAGTCACTGCAACACCATGAGAGGTGTGCAACTCAGTGATGGAGATGTCCTGCCGATCAAAGATGCGAACCATGGCATGATACTGCTCCTGGTTGAACTCATGGTAATCCTCGTAAATTGTGTACTCGGGGTACCAGCGATATCCCAGCCTAGTCAAAAGGTCGACCAAGATAGCGGGGAACCCAGTCGCATCAAGAGCCATGGTGTGGCGTACAAGCTGTCTTGCGGGACGCATCTGAAACAAAGGAGTGCAAGATGTCAAATGATAGTGTGAGAAGCATAAGATAGCATTGGAAAGAAATGTTGCAGATAATCCAGCTCTCTGGGTGAATGTGATTACGAGAACCTAACGTTAGAGTTAGCAAAATCATTTAACCCGAAAAGAAGAGAGATCAGAGTCCCAGAGTATTGAAGAGTAATAAAAGATCCTAATACCACCCAATTGCGACGTGGGCCCGTAACCCACACAGCCATGTTAGTAAAATCGTTTTGCAAAGACTAGACTCAACTTTGGCCAAGGAGTTGGAAAGGGAGATTCCTACAGGCAGTCGGCTCTGATACCAACTTGTGATGCCCCCGACCTAATCGTGCACTAATCATACATGCAAATGCACACGATCAAGCCTGAGGACTCACTTGAAGATATCACAACACAAATCTAAACACAAATAAAAGTCATACAAGCTTTATATTACAAGCCAGGGCCTCGAGGGCTCGAATACATAAGCTTAAGTCATACAAGCATCAGTGGAAGCATCAGATATCTGAGTACAGACATAAAAGTTAAACAGATAGGCCTTAAGAAGGCGGGGCAAAACAACGACAAATATCTAAAGGCGCAGGCCTCATGCCTTGGTGCCTGCTATCTACTCCTGGTCGTCGGCGGTCTCCACGTAGTAGTACTTTCCACCAGAGGGGTAGTAGTAGTAGTCGTCGGCTGGCGCAGCTGGCTCCGGGGCTCCATCGTCTGGTCGCAGCAATCGGGTATGGGGAAAAAGGGGAAGCAAAGCAACCGTGAGTACTCATCCAAAGTACTCGCAAGCCTTACATAAGAACTATTCTACTTATGCATCGGTATCAAAGAAAGGGCTGTATCAGTGGACTGGACTGCAGCAATGCCAGAATAGAGAGAAAGGCCTAGCCTATCGAAGTCTAGCATCTTCAGCGGTCTTGCAGCATTAGAAGAGTGCAGATTAGTACATAAATATAGTAGTAGTAGCAAGTAGTAACAACGCCCAGAAATCCTTCCTCGACTCCCTGCGAGGAAGCGATCCCGGAGCTATATATCCATTATCATCACAAGTATTCGGTTCCAGTTATAGAAGATCGGGATACTCTTTGAGCGTCCTGTTACCGTGGACACGGCTATTCGAATAGATATACTTCCCTGTAGGGGTGCACCATCTTACCCAACATGCTCGATTAACTCTGGCCAAACACACTTGCATGGTTCATGCCCGGCCTCGGCTGATCGACACGTCGTAGCCCTACCTAGGCTCAACAGAGAGGCCAGCACGCCGGTCTACATCCTAAGCACTCAGGGGTCATGGGCCCATCGCCCTTTGCACTCCTGCGCGTTGCGTGGGCGGCCAGGAGCAGACCTAGCCCCCTTAATACAAGCGCGGGCATTCCCAGTCCAACCCAGCGCGCCCCGCTTAAACGCTGACGTCTGAAGAACTTCGGCTGATACATACGACGCCGAGTGCCCATACTTATTCCCGTGTGGTGGTTAGTGCGAAAAGGCCAGAGGCCTACTCAGATTACATATCCTAACCCATTAGTGCGTTGGGAGCTCGCAGAAACGAGCAGAGATCCATGATCATGTGACCCCGTCGCCCCGTCTTGTGGACTTATGGCAAGGGCTAGGAATGCCTGGCCATGCCAGGTAATCATCTCTCGGGTACCCTCATGGTCAACCCGATACCACATCTCTCGTGGGTACCCCTCGGGGCTGACCCGACTTTATCAGGTATCTGTAGTAAAGTCAAAGTAACCGTGTGTCCATAACATCAAGAAGAAATCCGAGGAATCACCCTCGTTGGATTCCCACTCGATGTACCCGTCAAGTTGAACCCGGAGGAATCACCCTCGATGGTATTCACACTTGCGGGATTGCACGACAGAAGCCTCATTGGAGGTGGTGAAAGAGGGATCACCCTCGGTAGCCCACAACCAACTAGCTGTACTACAGAGGCAACATCAGGAGTGAGATAAGAGGTATCACCCTCGGCACTAGATATTAGCTCTGCAGAGTCGAGCAAATTAGGGAGGGTGTGTGGTGAAGTGCTGGTCTCAGCCCATCGATCACATCGATCGGGGCACTGGTACTAATGTGGGGCAACTAGGACAAGTAAGAGGGGCCATAGATGGTTCACCAACCAACCTATACTAAGCATTTAGGATATCAGGTATATTATCAATAGCAGTTTACAAAAACAGGCTATGCATCAGATTAGGTATTCGGAACAATAACTGTAGCAATTCTAATGCAAGCATGAGGGAGAAAGAATAGGCGATATAGGCATGTTCAAGGAGGTTTGCTTGCCTGGAAGCTCTGCGGCAAAGGAGGGGTCGTCAACGGTGTAGTCGGACTCCAGAGTTGTGTCTGTCTCGGGGTCTACTGGATAAGAAGAGGGGGAAGACACAATAAATAAAAGCAAACGGATGCAACACAGATGCATGGCATGGCATTATGCAGTGCTGGTGGTGGCCTAATGCAATGCTACATGTCGCAGACGAAGCGGGAAAATATCTGGGATATTTTCCCGGCGTTTAAGTAGATATCGATATACTGAACCGGAGGGGAAGGTTCCATGTTTAGATAGATAGGCATGATGGTCAAGCATTTTGACCACATATTCGGATTCGTCTTGTTTTTCTGATCAACTTTCATGTTGAAAACTTTTCGATCCGAGCTACGGTTGAATTTCTACGAATTTTCAAACATTTAAACCTTTTTCTGAAATTCTGGAATTTAAATCTAATTAATAAATCGCATTATCCAGAACAGTGCATGTGTGATGTCAGCCTGACGTTAGCAAGTCAACCCAGCTGTTCCAGGTCAAACCTGACAGCTGGGTCCCACAATTCAGTGACATAGTGGACTAACAGAGATTAAAACTAACTAATTAGGTTAATTAGCACGTGGGCCCCACATGTCAGTGTCTATTTAGTTTAACTAATTAATTTTAATAAACGTTAATTAAACGGGTGGGGCCCGCCTGTCAGTGGCACTGTGTGCCCAGTCAGCCGAGTTGACCAAGTCAACTCGGTCAACTGGGGCCAGGGGCCCCACTGGCAGTGAACCAGGGGGCGGCCCTAGGTGTGCCAGCTCGGCGGCTGCCAGTGGCTTGACGCCGGCGGCGCGCCATGGATCTCGCCGGAAAACGGCTATAGAGCGCCGTTTGACGCGCGGTTAGGCGCGTTTGAACGTGCGTTGGGCGGCGCGTCGATCTACGGTGACGGCGCGGGCTGGGGTGGCCGGAATCGGCGACAGCGAACGGCGGAGGTGGCGCCGGAGTTCGGGCGGTGGCTGTTTCAGCGCTAGGGGGCATGGCAAGAGCAGCGAGCGACGGCATTTGACTCCTACACGTGCGCTGAGCACGACTACGAGCTCGGACGAGCTCAACGGCGAGTGAGGCCACGGCGGCGAGCATGGCTATGGCGGCGAGTTCGGCCATGGCAAAATCGGCAGCTACGGGCGCGGCAAGATGAGAAAGAGGAGCGGAGAGGAGGTGGAGCTCACCGAGCGGGCTCACGGAGGCCCTCTGGGTGTTCGGGAGCGCAGCACAGCGGCGAATCGACGACGACACCAACGGCGACCGAGGAGGAAGAAGAAGGTGGGGATGGCGATGTGTTGCTCCCCGGCTCGCGTTCGAGGGCGTGGACGACGTGGTCGGCGACGGCGAGGACGCAGGACATGGCGAGGAGGCGAGGCGAGGTCGATGGCCGCGGATACGACGGCGAGCGGCGACGGACGCGCTCGGGCGTCGGTGGAAGAGAGCGAGGGAGAGGCGAGAGAGGAGCGGCGAGTGGATAAGGGCGTCGAGGAGGCGGAGGGGGTCGACCGTATCCCCTCCCGGCGCCCTGTAGCGTCGCCGTGTCGGCAGCTCGCCGGTGCGCGCGCACTCAACCACGGCGAGGCTGACATGGGGAGAGAGAGAGCGGGAGGAGAGAGAAGGGCCGGTTGGGCTGGGCCGAGTGCACTGTGCAGTTAGGCCCAGCCGGTTTAGGCCTTTTTGTTTTTCCTTTTCTGTTTTTCTTTTTACAGAAAGATTTGAAAAATAGATGAGCTCCCAAAATGCATTTTGTAAAATGTGGAGTTTGGCCACATAATTACAGAGGAATATTCTGCACTGCCATAAAAAGTTTGGAGGCCAATTGAATTCATTTAAATTTTGAATGGCATTTAAAGGAGCCAAAATGGTGCTGTTGGCACTGTTTTCATGAAGTTAGAGCCATCTAGGGAATTTAGATGATGTTGTTTTCCAGAACATCATTTATTATTGAATATTTGCTAAATGACGAGCTTTTTCTCAGGAATTTTTGAACAACTTCAAATTTCACTTTGAATTTGAGTTGAATTCAGTGGAGGAATTTGAAATGAGATACTAATCCAACATGATCAAGCATTGCAAATCACAGTGTCTTAGCATAATCATCATGGATTACTGTAGCTCATTACACAGGGGTGTTACACCCGGGTTCAAGACCACATAGCCACGGAAAAAGGAACTCCAAATAAAAATTCAAAGAAATCCACAAGAAAAAGAAAGGGCAAAAAATCGGGGTGTCACATTCATCATTTAGCAAAAATTCCATAACAAATGATTGTTAAGGAAAACAACATCACCTCATAGCTAAGATGGACTATAGCAATTAATTTAGTGCCATTTCAGCATTTTAAAATGCGATTTCATTTGTGAAAAATTCAAATGGGTTCAGTTGTCTCCCAAACTTTTTGTGGCAATGCCAAAAATCACAAAGTATTTATGTGGCCAAGTTCCACATTTTACAAGAGTAATTTGGCAGCTCGAATAATTGCAACGCAGTTTCTGTAAAAGAGAAAACAGAAAGCAGAAAAGAGGAAAAGGAAAAAAGAACTTACCTGGCCTTTGGCCCAGTGCTATAGTGCACCGGCCCAGCCCAGCTAGCCATCGTCTACCTGCTCCCTCCCCTCGTGTCGCCATGGCCGTGGCTGAGCGCGCCGCGCCGGCCACTGCTCACCACGGTGACGAGGCGGGTGAGCCAACGGGGTAAGGACGCCCCCTTGACCCCTGGACGCCTCTAGCCGCTCGCTCCCTCTCTCCAATGCCTCTTCCCTCTTCCTCCTCCCTCGGCCGACGCTGACGTCACCGCGCCCCCGTCGTCCTCGCGCTCGCTGCTCGTGTCTGGGAGGTGCGCCGCCGTTCGCCTCTTCTTCCACGCCTACGGACGCGAGCTAGGGGGGCACTCTAGCGCGGGATCGGCATCGTCTTCAACCTCAGGAGCCGCCGCCATTGATCGTCGATTCCGGCTGCCTGCTACTACTAAACTGCCCACCGAGCCTTCGTGTGCTCCTCTGGTGAGCACCGTGGCAAAAGCCCTCTCCCCTGCGCCCGTTTCCATGCTCGCTGCTGCTGATGCTAGAGTGGCCGGAGCTCAGCTCCGCCGCGCCGCTCACTGCCGATGTTGCCGTTGCTGTCAGGGCCACCTGAGCGTGTCGTCGTGCTCAGGGCGTCGCCTAGGTGCAGCCTGGCCCTTCGCTTCGCTCTAGAACATGCTGCACCGCCGTTTCCGTCTTAGCTTGTAGCACCGCCGCCGCTGACCTTGTCATCGGCCCCGTTTCCGGTGACCTTTAGGTCCAGCGCCACCACCGTTAGACGCGCACGAGCCGTAGCTTTCGAACGCGCCCAACCGCGTCGCGAATTGACCTCTGTACATGATTTTCGGCGTGGCCCGAGGCCCTCCGCCGTGTTTTTGGGTCGCCGGCGGCGAGACGCTGGCGCCACTGATGTGGCAGAGCATGGGGGCCCCTCTAGGTCACTGACCAGTGGGTCCCGCTGACCCAGTTGACTGGTCAACTAGTCAGCGTTGACCTGCTGACTCAGCCCCGGGGCCCACCGGTCAGCCTTTGCTGACTGGGCAGTTAACCCAGTCAACTGGGGCCCATTGTCAGCCCCTCTGTGCACTGCTGGGTGCACCTAGCCTTTCCTCTCTGGTGTTTTTCGAATTATTAATAATTCAGGAATTTCAGAAAACGAGTAAAACTTTGAAAAATCATAGAAATTAAACCGTAGCTCGGATGAAAATGTTTTCTATATGAAAAATGATCAGAAAAATGTAATGAATCCGTTTATGTCGTCTGCATGCATGTTAGAATCCTCTAAGTAGCTGAACTTGTAACTTTAGGCCTATTTCTGGCAGATGAATAGTGTGTGACTACCGGTTAATAATTCCAAGTTAATTCCTAAATTAACTAAAACTGTTTAGAGATGCATTAGGTCACCCATGCATTGCATTTTGCCCTGTCATGCTCTGTGATTGCATCTATATGCTTTGTATTTATTTGTTTCCTCCCCCTCTTCTCTCCGGTAGACCCCGAGACTGCTGTTGACCCCGAGTATGACTTACATCGTCGATGACCCGTCCTTCTCAGCAGAGCTTCTAGGCAAGCAAACCCCCTTGATCATTTCAATATCGCCCATTTCTTTCTCTCTCTTGCTTGCATTATAATTTGCTACTGTTGTCCGAAAGCTCCTATTCTGATGCATAGCCTGTTTTTGTAACTGCTGTTGATATCTTACCTGCTATCCAAAATGCTTAGTATATGTTGGTTATTGATCCATCAGTGGCCCCGCACCCTTGTCCGCGTTGCCATGCTTTGCTTCTGGATGCTCGATCAGTGTGGTCGACGTGTAGAGACCGACACATCACCGCACACCCCCTTAGTTTTACGACTCTGCAGAGCTACTATCGAGTGCCGAGGGTGATACCTCCTACCTCACTCCTGATGATATCTCTGTAGCGTAGCTAGTCAGTTGTGGGTTACCGAGGGTGATTCCTCTTTCACCACCTCCGATGATGCCTCTGTCGTGCAGCCCCTCAAGTGTGAACCCATCGAGGGTGATTCCTCCAAGTTCACCTTGACGGTTACATCGAGTGGGAATCCATCGAGGGTGATTCCTCAGATTTCCCCCTTGATGTTACCTTACACTGTTACCTTACACTGTTCCCCATTTACTGTTACTGCAAGACTGAAGGGACAGGCGGTACCACCCCGGTAGAGGTGGACCTGAGTTCTCGATAGTCTCTGGATAAGTCGGGTTGACCAGGAGGGTACCCGCGAGATAATTACGCGGCACGGCCGGGCAGGCAGAGACCGCCCTAGAGAGGGATGGGCCTGGCCCTTGTCGTAAAACCGCGAGACGGGACGGCAGGATCACTGATCGTTTCCGCGAGCTCCCAATACACTAACGGTTTGGATATATGATCTGAGTAGGGCTCTGGCCTTTTCGCACTAACCACCACGCGGGATAAGATATGGGCACTCGGCGGTGTACGATTCTCCCGAAAGCTATGTTTTGCTCAGCCTTCTTAAGGCAAACTTGTCTAACTATGTCTGTACTCAGATACTGATGCTTCCGCTGACTCTTGTGTAACTCGAGCTTATGTATTCAAGCCCTCGAGGCCCCTGGCTTGTAATATAAAGCTTGTATTATTTTATTTTGTGTCTAGAGTTGTGTTGTGATATCTTCCCGTGAGTCCCTGGGCTTGATCGTGCGCATTTGCGTGTATGATTAGTGCACGGTCAAGTCGGGGGCGTCTCACAAATCAATCCCTTACGGAATAGCGCATAAACTAGGGTTTAAGCTTCTATCACTATAGCAACCCATCATCTAATTACTAATCCACAATGCCTTCCCTTAGGCCCAAAGATGGTGAAGTGTCATGTAGTCGACGTTCACACGACACCACTAAAGGAAGCACAACATACATAGCATCAAAATATCGAACGAATACCAAATTCACATGATTACTTATGACAAGACTTCTCCCATGTCCTCAAGAACAAAAGTAACTACTCACAAATCATATTCATGTTCAAGATCAGAGGGTTATTGAATAGCATTAAGGATCTGAACATATAATCTTCCACCAAATAAACCAACTAGCATCAACTACAAGATGTAATCAACACTACTAGCAACCCACAGGTACCAATCTGAGGTTTTGAGACAAAGATTGAATACAAGAGATGAACTAGGGTTTGAGATGAGATGGTGCTGGTGAAGATGTTGATGAAGATTGGTCCTCCCACGACGAGAGGATCATTGGTGATGTCGATGGCTTCGATTTCCCCCTCCCGGAGGGAAGTATCCCCGGCGGAATCGCTCCGTCGGAGAGCAAAATAGCTCCTGCCCAAGTTCCACCTCGAGACGGTGGTGCTTCATCCCGAAAGTCTTCTTCTGATTTTTTTTTCTAGGGCAAATGGCTTCATATAGCAAAAGGAGGGGGCCAGAGGCCTGCCAGGGGCCCCACAAGCCAGGGGGCGCGCCCCCCAGGCTTGTGGCTTCCTGGTGGGCCCCCTTCTGTTGATTCTTTCGCCCGTATTTTTTATATATTCCAAAATAGTTCTCCGTAAATTTTCAGGTCATTTGGAGTTGTGCAGAATAGCTATCTCTGTTTCACCCCTTTTCGGTCCAGAATTCCAGCTGCCGGCATTCTCCCTCTTCATGTGAATCTTGCAAAATAAGAGAGAAAAGGCATAAGAATTATACCATAAAGTGAAATGGTGATCAAAAACATAATAATTATCAATAGGAAATCATGATGCAAATTGGACGTATCAACTCCCCCAAGCTTAGACCTCGCTTGTCCTCAAGCGAAAGCCGAAATCGGTAATCATGACCACATGTTTAGAGAGAGAGGCATTGATAAAAATAAAATACGGACATGGAGCATCATGATCTTTATTATAACAGCAATATATCATCATAAAACTTCTCATGAAAAAGTGAAAATTCATCCACAAGTTAAAGTATGAACCATAAACCAAATTGAAAACTAACAAACTATGATCTCAGTCACTGAAGCAATTGCAATTCATCATATTATCAGAAAGAGTCTATGTAAGAGCTTTGTTTAGCAAGTTCACATACTCAACTATCATTTAGTCTTCTATGATTGCTGACACTCATGGCATACTTATGGAGCAAAAGTTTCAGTCGAACACATAGAAAGAGAGGGGCTTATAATTTCGCCTCCCAACGTATTTACCTCAAGGGTAATGTCAACAATAATAACTCATGATTACCTACATCCAACTGGATATATATGCCTGGATCAATCCCCACCACATGATGCTTGCCAAGAGAGAAAATAAAAACGAAATAGAGGAGAATACTATTAACTCTTGCATGAAAGTAAATACATAAAGTAAAAGATAGGCCCTTCGCAGAGGGAAGTAGAGGTTGTCATGCGCTTTCTATTTTTGGATGTGCAAGCTCTTAATCTAAAGGAATGTCACTTTATATTGCCCCTTGTGATAGCGACCTTTATTATGCAGTCTATCACTTTTATTGCTCCACTATCACAAGATCGTACAAAGCTTATTTTCCCTTACAATAAAAGTTCATACATGTTTAGGAGCAATTTTTATTGCTTTGCACCGATGACAACTTACTTGAAGGATCTTATTCAATCCATAGGTAGATATAGTGGACTCTCATGGCATGAAACTGGGTTTAAGGGTTTTTGGATGCACAAGTAGTATCTCTACTTAGTACAGAATTTTGGCTAGCAAAAGATAGGGGCAAGCACCACATGTTAGAGGATTCAAAACAATATAACTTCTATGTGAATATAAGTAAACATAACCCATTACGTTGTCTTCCTTGTCCAACGTCGACTATTTGACATAGAATATTTAATGGGGGCTCACAATCATAAAAGATGTCCAAGATAGTGTATTTATATGTGAGACCTCTCTTCCTTTATTACTTTTTCATGAATTGCAACAATGACCAATACTATGTTTGTCAACTTCCAACAAGTTTTATCAATTATACTTCTTTTATGTGAAGTCATCACTCCCCATGGGATTAGCATATGATCTTATTTTTTTCTTTATTTATTTATAAGATTGGATCAACAAAAGCAAAACACTCAACTCAACCTACTCTTTATTATATAACTTTCACACACGATTACATAGATAGAGAGATCACAAAGCAAGCACTCGAAAATAAATCATACTAAAACTTTATTCTTCTAAATCACGAAATAACTAAGGATCGAACTAAGATAGATAATGATGATAAAAAGTGATGGTGATACGATACCGGGGCACCTTCCCCAAGCTTGGCACAAGCCAAGAGTGCTGCCCATACCCATGTACTCAATTCTCCTTCTTGGGTGATGGTGGTGATGAAGTGATAGGCTTGTCCTCCATCTTCCAAGGCATTGGTTCTCCATCATAAAAGGACGAACGTGTTTCCAGAGTCCGGAAATTTGCAGCTAAACTCATACCTTTGAACTTTGCCTCATACTCAAATTTTTGGTTTTGTAGATCATATATTTGGGCCTGAAGATAATCAATCTGGTCATTGAGCTTGAAGATGACGTCCCCAATATTCTTGCCGTCCACCTTGTGCTCACGGATGAAGTCTGTGATCATGGAGTGGTTAGCACAAAGTCCGCACTCCACCATCCCCTGGCACTTGAAGATCTCATGTTCTACCTCTTCCAGCCTGGCCTTCTCGCTCCCTGTCTTCTTCGGTCCTTGAACGTCCCGGATGTGTAGCACCCCCTCACCTCAATGTCTTGAGGGTGCTTCATCACCTCCGGTGGGTACGGGTTGATGACCTTCTCGTAGAACTTGTCCTTGGACGAGCTTGGAGACGCCACGGCGATTTAGATCTGTCAGAAAAATAGCCCGAAACAAGAACAGAGGAGAAACTTGCGATACGGTGGTCAAAACACCCATGAGTATATATAATGAATTTTTCCCATGCAAAACAAGTAATATGGAAGAAAAACGGAGTCGGGAAAGTCCACGAGGGCGCCACAAGCCTGGTAGGCGCACCCTGGGGGTAGGGCGTGCCCCCCCCCAAGCTTGTCGCCTCCTCGTGCACTTTTCGGACTGTTTATTATTTTCCTAATTTTTTATATATTCTAAAACATACAAAAAGTACTTTTATGGAAGTTTTGGAGTCGGTTTACTTACCGTACCACATACCTACTCCTTTTCAGGATTCTGGAGCGTTCCGGAAGGTTTCTTCTATGTACTCTTCCGGTGTCATTGTTTGAATAATATTAGTTTCAACATTAATGGGTGTACCTGAGATATAATGTTTAATTCTTTGTCCATTAACCACTCTCGGATTATTGCCTTTGGGGTTGTTTATTTTGATGGCTCCGGAGCGATAACTTCTTCGATGATATACGGTCCTTCCCATTTAGAGAGAAGTTTTCCTGCAAAAAATCTTAAACGAGAATTGTATAATAGAACATGATCACCTACTTTGAATTCCCATTTTTGAATTCTCTTATCATGTCATCTTTTAAATTTTTCTTTAAACAACTTGGCATTTTCATAAGCTTGGGTTCTCCATTCATCTAAAGAGCTAATATCAAATAACCTCTTTTCACCGGCAAGTTTAAAATCATAGTTAAGTTCTTTAATTGCCCAATATGGTTTATGTTCTAACTTAAGAGGTAAATGACATGCTTTACCATAAACCATTTTATATGGAGACATACCCATAGGATTTTTATAAGCAGTTCTATAAGCCCATAATGCATCATCAAGTTTCTTAGACCAATTCTTTCTGGATCTATTAACGGTCTTTTGCAAAATTAATTTTATTTCTCCATTAGTTAATTCAACTTGACCACTAGACCGAGGATGATAAGGAGATGCAATTCTATGGTTAAAATCATATTTAGCAAGCAATTTACGAAAAGCACCATGAATAAAATGTAAACCACCATCAGTCATTAAATATCTAGGGACTCCAAACCTCGGGAATATAACTTCTTTAAGCATTTTAATAGAAGTGTTATGATCAGCACTACTAGTTGGAATAGCTTCTACCCACTTAGTAACGTAATCAACAGCAACTCAAATATGAGTATACCCATTGGATTTAGGAAAAGGTCCCATATAATCAAAACCCCAAGCATCAAATGGTTCAATAACAAGTGAATAATTCATAGGCATTTCCTGACGTCTAAAACATTACCAATTCTTTGACATTCATCACAAGAAAGGACAAACTTACGTGCATCTTTGAAAAGAGTAGGCCAATAAAAACCAGATTGTAATACCTTGTGTGCAGTTCTGTCTCCCGCATGGTGTCCTCCATATGCCTCGGAGTGACACTTACGTAGGATTTGTTCCTGTTCATGCTCAGGTACACAACGTCTAATAATACCATCTACTCCTTCTTTATATAAATGTGGGTCATCCCAAAAGTAATGTCTTAAATCAAAGAAGAACTTTTTCTTTTGTTGGTATGTGAAACTAGGTGGTATATATTTAGCAACAATGTAATTAGCATAGTCTACATACCAAGGTGTATTACGAGAAGCATTTATCATAGCTAATTGTTCATCAGGAAAATCATCATTAATAGGAAGTGGGTCATCAAGAACATTTTCCATTCTAGACAAATTATCAGCTACAGGATTCTCAACTCCCTTTCTATCAACAATATGCAAATCAAATTCTTGTAGCAAAAGAACCCACCTAATAAGTCCAGGTTTAGCATCTTTCTTTTCCATAAGATATTTAATAGCAGCATGATCACTGTGAATAGTAACTTTGGAATCAACAATGTAGGATCTGAATTTATCACATGCAAACACAACTGCTAAAAATTCTTTCTCAGTGGTAGCATAATTTCTTTGAGCACTGTCTAGAGTTTTACTAGCATAATGGATAACATTTAATTTCTTATCGACTCTTTGTCCTAGAACAGCACCTACAGCATAATCACTAGCATCACACATAATTTCAAAGAGTAGGTTCCAATCAGGTGGTTGAACAATAGGTGCAGAAATTAAGGCTTTCTTAAGTATTTCAAAGGCTTCTACACAATCATCATCAAAAACAAATGGAACATATTTTTGCAACAGATTAGTAAGAGGCCTGGAAATTTTAGAGAAGTCTTTTATAAACCTTCTATAGAAACCAGCATGACCGAGGAAACTTCTTATACCTTTGATATCTTT
Source organism: Elymus sibiricus (assembly GCA_039707655.1). NCBI lineage: Eukaryota > Viridiplantae > Streptophyta > Magnoliopsida > Poales > Poaceae > Elymus > Elymus sibiricus. Next base: position 303,998,950 of record CM077672.1, on the reverse strand, counting down.
AGGACATGGCATTTTCTCAATAGCATCAACTTTAGCTTTATCAACTTCAATACCTCTTTCAGAAATTTATGCCCAAGGACTATATCTTTATTTGCTATAAAGTGGCACTTCTCCAAATTCAAGACAAGTTTAGTTTCTTCACATCTTTGCAAAACTCGATCAAGGTTGCTCAGGCAATCATCAAAAGAAGTTCCGTAAACGGAGAAATCATCCATGAAAACCTCAACAATCTTTTCACAAAAGTCAGAGAATATAGCAGTCATACATCTTTGAAAGTTAGCAGGTGCATTACATAAACCAAAAGGCATACGACAATAAGCATAAGTTCCAAAAGGACAAGTAAAGGTGGTTTTCTCTTGATCTTCAGGTGAAACAGGTATTTGAGAAAAACCAGAATAACCATCTAGGAAACAAAAGTGTGTATGCTTAGATAATCTTTCTAACATTTGATCAATAAAAGGCAAGGGGTAATGATCTTTCCTAGTAGCTTTATTTAATTTCCTGAAATCAATTACCATCCTATAGCCAGTTACAATTCTTCGTGGGGTAAGTTCATTTTTATCATTAGGAACAACAGTAATACCTCCTTTCTTAGGAACACAATGAACAGGACTTACCCATCTACTATCAGCTATGGGATAAATTATACCTGCTTCCAGAAGCTTTAATATTTCAGTTCTTACCACATCCTTCGTTCTAGGATTCTTTGATGATCAACAACGGGTTTAGCATCTGGCTCCATATGAATTTTATGCTGACAAAAAGTGGGACTAATGCCCTTAAGATCATCAAGAGTATATCCAATAGCAGCTCGGTGCTTCTTCAGAGTTTTAAGTAATCTCTTTTCTTCATGTTCTGAAAGGTTAGCACTAATAATAACAGGATATATCTTCTTTTCATCAAGATAAGCATATTTAAGTGTATCAGGTAATTGCTTTAATTCGAACACAGGATCACCCTTGGGTGGAGGTGAATCTCCCAAGGTTTCAACAGGCAAATTATGTTTATGGATAGGTGCTTGTTTAAAGAACAGCTCATCTATTTCATTTCTTTCATTCATATGCATATGATACGTCTCCAACGTATCTATAATTTATGAAGTATTCATGCCATGTTTATAACAATTTTATATGGTTTTGGTATGATTTGATTAGAACTAACCCGGACTGACGCTGTTTTCAGCAGAACTACTGTGGTGTTTTTTTTGTGCAGAAATAAAAGTTATCGGAATTGGACGAAACTTTTTGATGATTTTTTTGGACCAAAAGAGACCCCCGAAGCTTCGTGGAAGGACCAGAAGCCTCAAGAGGTGCTCACAAGGCACCATGGCGAGGCCTGGGGGGTCGTGTGGTGTTACCTTGTGGGGCCCTCATAGCTCCTTTCCGCGTGATTCCAACGCTGAAAAATCCTATAAATAGAGAAACCCCCAGAAATACACCTAGAACTTCGACGCCGCCGCCGTCGCAAGCCTCTGTACCAAAGAAATACCATCTGGAGCCCTGTTTCGGCACTCTGCCGGAGGGGGGAATCATCACCGGAGGCCATCTTCATCATCCCGGCGGTCTCCATGACGAGGAGGGAGTAGTTCACCCTCGGGGCTGAGGGTATGTACTAGTAGCTATGTGTTTGATCTCTCTCTCGTGTTCTTGATTTGGCACGATCTTGATGTATCGCGAGTTTTGTTAATATAGTTGGATCATATGGTGTTTCTTCCCTCTCTATCTTCTTGTGATGAATTGAATCTTTCCCTTTGAGGTTTCGTTATTGTCGGATTGAATATTTCAGATTTGAGAACACTTAATGTATGTCTTGCATGTGGATACCCATGGTGACAATGGGGTATTCTATTGAGTCACTTGATGTATGTTTTGGTGATCAACTCGCGGATTCCCGTGACCTTGGGGAATCTAGTCATAGGGGTTGGTTGCACGTTTTCATTATCTTTTCTCCGATAAGAAACTTTGGGGTACTCTTTGAAGTTCTTTGTGTGGATTGAATATTATGAATCTGAAGTTGTTTGATGCCTATCGAATAATCAACTCACGGATACTTGCGGTGACATTGGAGTATCTAGGTGACATTAGAGTTGGTTGATGCGTATCATATGGTGTTATTTTAGTACGAACTCTAGGGCTGTTTGTGACACTTATAGGGATGGCTCAATAGATTGATCGGAAAGGATAACTTTGAGGTGGTTTCGTACCCTACAATAATTTCATCTTATGTTCTCCGCTAATAGGAACTTTGGAGTGATTGTTTATCGCACGTTGAGGGGTTGTTATATGATTCAATTATGTTAGCATTGTTGAGGGATTGCACTTGTGAAAGTATGAACCCTAGGCCTTGTTTTCAAGCATTGCAATATCGTTTGTGCTCACTTTTGTTACTTGCTACCTTGCTGTTGTTATTATTTTAGATTACAAAAACCTATATCTACTATCCATACTACACTTGTATCACCGTCTCTTCGCCGAACTAGTGCACCTATACAATTTACCATTGTATTGGGTGTGTTGGGGACACAAGAGATTTCTTGTATTTGATTGCAGGGTTGTTTGAGAGAGACCATCTTCATCCTACGCCTCCCACGGATTGATAAACCTTAGGTCATCCACTTGAGGGAAATTTGCTACTGTCCTACAAAACTCTGCACTTGGAGGCCCAACAACGTCTACAAGAATAAAAGTTGCGTAGTAGACATCAGCATATCATTCTCATGGTCTAGCAAATATTGTTCTAAAGGATTAGTAGGAGGCACATCAATATAAGACCAATAATTTCATCCTTATTAGGTAATTCTTTATCATGAGGTTGTCTACGAAACTTAGAGAAATTAAACTCATGAGACATCTCACCAAAATTAACACTGACAATTTCTTTAGTGCAATCGATCTTGGCATTAACTGTATTCAAGAAAGGTCTACCAAATATAATGGAACAAAAATCATCTTGTGGTGATCCAAGAACAAGAAAATCAGTAGGATATTTGATCTTACCACACAAGACTTCAACATCTCTAACAATCCCAAGTGGTGAAATAGTATCTCTATTTGCAAGCATAATAGTAACATCAATATCTTTAATCTCAACAGGTGCAATATCATTCATGACTTCTTGATAGAGAGTAAACGGAATAGCACTCACACTAGCACCAATATCACACAAACTATGATAGCAATGATCTCCAATTTTAACAGAAATAGCAGGCATGCCAATTACAGGTTTGTTTTTATCTTTAGTGTCTGACTTAGCAATTCTAGTTGCTTCATCACAGAAATATATGACATGTCCATCAATATTATCAACCAAAAGATCTTTAACCATTGCAACATTAGGTTCAACTTTAAAGTGTTCAGAAGGTCTAGGTGCTCTAGTTCCTTAATCCTAACAGGGAAAGGAGGTTTCTCAATATAAGCAGTAGGCACAGCTGGATCAACATGGTAAACAATTGTTTCTTCCTTAACACTAACAGGTTCTTCATTCAATTCAATAGGTGGATGATATTTAATCCATTTCTCCTTAGGGAGATCAACATGAGCAGCAAAAGATTCACAAAAGGTAGCTACTATCTCAGAGTCAAGTCCATATTTAGTACTAAACTTATGAAAAGCATCGGTTTCCATAAAAGATTTAACACAATCAAACTCAAGATTTATACCTGACTCATTACCTTTGTCGATTTCCCAATCTTCAGAGTTACGTTTAATACTTTCCAGAAGATCCCATCTGAATTCAATAGTTCTCTTCATAAAGGAACCAGCAGAAGAAGTATCGAGCATGGATTGATCATTATGAGAAAGCCCACATAAAAGTTTTGAAGAATTATTTCTCTTGAGAGCTCATGATTGGGGCATGTGTGCAACATATACTTAAGCCTCCCCCAAGCTTGAGCGATACTTTCTCCATCACGAGGCCAAAAATTATATATATAATTCCGATCACGATGAACCAAATGCATAGGATAAAATTTCTGGTGAAATTCCAGCTTCAACCGGTTCCAGTCCCATGTTTCAGTATCATCACATAGCCTATACCATGTCAATGCCTTTCCCTCCAAAGATAAAGGGAATACTTTCTTCATAACTTCATCTCCGCATAAACCTGCAAGCTTAAACAATCCACAAATTTCATCCACATATTTCAAGTGCATATCAGGATGTACCGTTCCATCTCCTGCATAAGGATTAGCTAGCAGTTTCTCTACCATACCCGAATGAATTTCATAATAAATATTTTAAGTAGGTTCAATAGGTTGAGGAGCAACTCTCAATGCTTTCGGTCGAGGTGAAGATACCCCGAACAAGCCCCTCAAAGGATTACTTTCCATAGTGACAAGTGACAATAAATTTCAGCACGTAATATAAATGTTTCCTTACCAAATTCCACTCAACAAAGGCGCTTCACTCTCCGGCAATGGCGCCAGAGAAGAGTCTTGATGACCCACAAGTATAGGGTATCAATCGTAGTCCTTTCGATAAGTAAGAGTGTCGAACCCAACCAGGAGCAGAAGGAAATGACAAGCGGTTTTCAGCAAGGTATTCTCTGCAAGTACTGAAAGTAGCGGTAACAGGTAGTTTTGATAGCAAGATAATTCATAACAAGTAACAAGTATAATAAAGTGCAGAAGGCAGCCCAATCCTTTTTATAGCAAAGGACAAGCCGGAACGAACTCTTATAGTAAGCAAAGCGTTCTCGACGACACATGGGAATTTCATCTAGTCACTTTCATCATGTTTGTTTGATTCGCGTTCGCTACTTTGATAATTTGATATGTGGGTGGACCGGTGCTTGGGTGATGTTCTTACTTGAACAAGCCTCCCATGTATGATTACCCCCTCTCGCAAGCATCCACAACTACGAAAGAAGAATAAAGATAACTCTAACCATAGCATGAAACATATGAATCCAAATCAGCCCCTTACGGAATAGCGCATAAACTAGGGTTTAAGCTTCTGTCACTCTAGCAACCCATCATCTAATTACTACTCCACAATGCCTTCCCTTAGGCCCAAAGATGGTGAAGTGTCATGTAGTCGACGTTCACACGACACCACTAAAGGAAGCACAACATACATAGCATCAAAATATCGAACGAATACCAAATTCACATGATTACTTATGACAAGACTTCTCCCATGTCCTCAAGAACAAAAGTAACTACTCACAAATCATATTCATGTTCAAGATCAGAGGGGTATTGAATAGCATTAAGGATCTAAACATATAATCTTCCACCAAATAAACCAACTAGCATCAACTACAAGATGTAATCAACACTACTAGCAACCCACAGGTACCAATCTGAGGTTTTGAGACAAAGATTGAATACAAGAGATGAACTAGGGTTTGAGATGAGATGGTGCTGGTGAAGATGTTGATGAAGATTGGTCCTCCCATGATGAGAGGATCGTTGGTGAAGTCGAGGGCTTCGATTTCCTCCTCCCGGAGGGAAGTATCCCCGGCGGAATCGCTCCACCGGAGACCAAAATAGCTCCTGCCCAAGTTCCGCCTTGAGACGGCGGCGCTTCGTCCCGAAAGTCTTCTTCTGATTTTTTCTAGGGAAAATGGCTTCATATAGCAGAAGGAGGGGGCCAGAGGCCTGCCAGGGGCCCCACAAGCCAGGGGGCACGCCCCGGGGGTAGGGCGCGCCCCCAGGCTTGTGGCTTCCTGGTGGGCCCCCTTCTATTGATTCTTTCGCCAGTATTTTTTATATATTCCAAAATAATTCTCCGTAAATTTTTAGGTCATTTGGAGTTGTGCAGAATAGCTATCTTTGTTTCACCCCTTTTCGGTCCAGAATTCCAGCTGCTGGCATTCTCCCTCTTCATGTGAATCTTGCAAAATAAGAGAGAAAAGGCATAAGAATTGTACCATAAAGTGAAATAATGATCAAAAACATAATAATTATCAATAGGAAATCATGATGCAAATTGGACGTATCACCCAGCAAGCCTACGGAGGAATTACTCACACCCGGTGGTGAGCATCATGAAATTGTTGATGGAGAACGGTTGATGATGACGACGGCGATGAATCCCCCTCTCCGGAGCCCCGAACGGACTCCGGATCAGCCCTCCCAGTGAAGAACAGGAGGTGGTGGCGGCTTCGTATCGTAAAATGCGATGAAACTTTCTCTCTGATTTTTTTTCGCGAGATGGTACTTATAGAGTTGGAGACTTGGAGTTAGGGAAAACGGAGGCATGTGGGGCCCACAAGCTCACAGGGCGCGCCCTGGGTGGTGGGCACGCCCCCTGAGCTTGTGGCTCCTGGGTGGCCCTCCTCCAGTAGTTCTCTTCGCCAATATTTTTTATATATTCTAAAAATAATCTCCGTAAATTTTCAGCTCAATCCGAAAACTTTTATTTCTGCACAAAAACAACACCATGGTAGTTCTGCTGAAAACAGCGTATGTCCGAGTTAGTTTCATTCAAATCATGCAAATTAGAGTCCGAAACAAGAGCAAAAGTGTTTGCAAAAGTTGATACGTTTGGGACGTATCAATTACCGTGCTATTTATGCAAAAGCTACTGAGGTTATCTGGTAAAAAACATTCAACAATCCCCCTCCCCCCGCAGTTCAATGTTATTATGGTGTTCATACATAAGTTATGAGATCTATGGTGCGTATATTATTGTAAGTGCATCAAGTGCCCCCTTAGTGGTTTTGGAGTATTGAAGACAAATAGGTTGAGGAACTAATGTGTTTGTGAGTATACACAGGAGACAGAGTCCCTGAAGATTTGGTTTAACGCATGGAAGACGACCCCTAAAAATAGATTTCTTCAAGTGAAGAATTTGGTGATGAAATTGGTACGGCCTTTGAAGAAATTGATGTGAAGACTTTGAAGCTTGAAGACTTTTGTTTTCATAGTTTCTTTTCTTCTTCTTTGAGTCATAGGAAAAACCGTATTGTTAAAGGGGGTCTAGGTGAAACATATTTCACATTTCCAAAGTGATGCTCAAACTTACTCAAACCTATACACACAAAAGCTGCTTCGAGTGAAGCCTTTGGAAATCTCCAGTACAGCTGACGCATTTGCTAGCGACAGTGACGAAGTTCATCTGGTCGCTGACGAATTTGGTCAGGCTGAGGAGTTAGGAGTTCGCCAGTGCGATCTGCCTACCGTGAGGAAATTGAGTGCCCCGACAAAATTGAGAGTTCAATTTTCCGACCGTTGCTGCGCTGCGTGCCAGTTGTCGAGTGGATCCTTATCTTGACAACAGTCGAATCAGTGAAGGGCATTTATGACAATTCATGTCGGGTTGCCCCCTGGCTATAAATAGCCAGCCCCCTCAACCACTTGTTGGTTGGCTGCTCCGAGAGAACTTGACACTTGTCATTTGAGAGCAACCCACCCTCCGACGACTTTGAGAGAATCCTAAGTGAGGAAAAACCCGGAGCCAAAGTGATTGAGCATCACTGAAGAGATTGATCTGTGTGATCCGACGCTTGTTACCTTTGAGGACTGTCAATCCTCCAGACGGTTAGGCGTCATGTTCTGAGCACCCAAGAGTAATTGTGGCATGCCGGTGAACAAGTCTGTGAAGGTTTCGGAAGTCTACCTTGAAGACTTACCACGAGTGATTGGGCGAGGACTAAGTGTCATTAGCTCAAGAGGAATACGGTGAGGACTAAGTGTCCTCTGAGGTAAAACTCAGCCGCCTCAACCAGACGTACAGTTGATACAGCAACTGGAACTGGTCTACCAAATCACTGTGTCTTCATCGAGCTCAACCGGTTTCAAATTCCTCACTCCTTCACTTTATTACTATTCCGCTGCTGAAGTACTTGTGTCGTACCTTTCTGAAGAATTTGAACTGAAGACTTTCATCATGCTGTCCCATTTTCTTCAGTTCATTTTCCTCATGCTTATCTGTGTGTATTATTGCATGTTCTTCACCTACTTATGCTTCGTATGCATGCTTTCCATATCTGTGTAGACTAAGTTTTAATTCTTTTCCTATTTCTTCACTCTGTTTTTCGTTAAAGTCTTCGGAGTTTGATGAATTTCTAAAAATCTCCCATTCACCCCCCCCCCCCTCTGGGAGTTATCCTACACTTTCAATTGGTATCAGAGCAAGGTACTCCCTTGTTCTGTGTGATTTTGGTTTATCCACCTGGATTTTTAGTTATGTCGACCGCAGGAATGATCAAGGTCTCCACTGTGTGCCCCATCTTCGCTGGCACAAACTACCCGTACTGGAAGGTCATGATGCGAAAGCGTCTCCTTGCCACGAACAGCAAACTATGGACTGTCACTGAACTGGGATTGAATGATCTTTGCAAGAGGGCGAATGCTGAGGACATTCGCAGATACACTCAACTCGATGCTTGGGCCAAATACATCATCTGTTCTCATCTGACCAAGGATGAGTTCACTCGCATCTCCCATCTGAGCAATGCGAAGCTCATCTGGGACAGGACCTCCGACGTCTATGAAGGGGCATATAGACGTGATGATCCCTGGCTTGTGGAATTTGCGAATTCCCTCAGATCCCGGGAACCTGATGATGCCTCCACTTCATCTGCAGTTTGTCTCATGGCTCGAGGTGCAAAGGTAACCTCACGAGAAGCTTACTTTGAAACTTCCAGTGATGATGACTCTGAATGTGAATCTAAACCAAGCTATAAGAAACTTGCTAAAATTGCAACTGAGTAACAACATGCCATGGAAAAGATTCAAAAACTGCTAGACAAAAGCGATGACCTGTTGGACGAGGAAATGAATCGTAGTCAAGCCCTGTCTGAGGATCTCAGAAGGCTTAAGTCTCAATATAACAAACTTGAAAGTCGTCATGTGTCCCTCTCAGCTGAACATGAGAAGCTATCCTATGAATTTCTTCAAAGGAAGCAAGATCTCGAGAAGCTGAGAGCATCTCATGATGATCTTCAAAACGAAAACGATTCACTCCTCGCTCAACAGATCAGTACCGCTCAGGAAGAATTTGTTGCACCATGCCTAAAATGCCTTGAACGTGATAATGCTAATTCTTCAGCTGAATGTTCAAATGCTTCTGTTCTTGCAAATGCTTCAACTGCTACGGTGGCCACTAACCCCTCACTTGAGGAAGCCACCGGGAATACTGATGAAAATGCAGGGCTGAAGGAATTGTATGCCACTGGCATGTACAAAAGCCTCAAAGGGCATCAAACCCTGTGTGACGTGCTCAAAAAGCAAATTCTTCATAGGAACCCTAGGAAAGAGGGTATTGCCTTTGAGAGAAAGCTCAACGCTGATGGTTCGTATTGGAAGCCTGAGCAGTATCCCAAAACCACATGGGTTGTTGCAAAGGGACCTCCAGTAGACCCATCCACTTTATCTGGCTATACTTGTGATTCTTCATATTCTTCAGATGAGTCATTTGACTCCAACTATAAACTGTTCAAGAATCAGAATGGTGAGGTCTTTGCCAGATTCATTGGTATTAACTGCAGGAACGGTCCACCTGTGAAGGAAATCTGGGTTCCTAAAAGCCGTCTGGAAAATCTTCAGGTGAATGTCATCATGACACCACCGATGAAGAAGAAACTTCCCAGGGCAAATTCTTCACAGGGATCAAAGTCGTCAAATGGACGCAGACCCACTTATGGTCGCACTAATGCCTCTGTTTCGCAGGGAAATAAACATCGATTTGATGAATATGAGCATTATTCTTTGAACCACTATGTTCACAAATCTTCGAAGAATTTCTCTGCTTATTCATTCAATTACTATAGCCCTCCTGTGAAGAGAAATGCATATTCTTCAATGCCTAAGTTCTCCATTAATGCACTTCGCCACATTGCTTCTCAGCCACCTATTCAGATGTGGGTGGTTAAGAAGAAGAACTAATCTCTTCTGCAGGGTCAGGTCTTCAGACAACTAAATGTCTGATGAATTTGCTGAAGACCTGACATAATGCCTGTTGGGATGCAGGCTAATCACGATGAAATGAACAACTCATTTCACACATCCCTTATGATTTCTGATATTTTTTTTCTTGATAAAATTGTCTGACGAAATTGATTATCATCATATTCTTCACTTTGAAGCATATGAATTTGTAAGTCAAACTAATGCTTCTACAGGATGATACACCTTCAGCCACTGAATGGGTCTTGGATAGTGGCTGCACGAATCATATGACTGGAGATAGGAATCTCCTCACTGATGCTCCCCTTACTCCGTCTCATCTGAAGCATATAACATACGCTGACAAAGGAAAAAGCAAGGTATTGGGACTAGGTAAGGTTGCCATTTCAAAGGACCGACACATGGAAAAGGTGATGCTTGTCGAGTCCCTTGGATACAACCTCATGTCTGTCTCAATGCTCTGTGATCTTGATATGATTGTCATCTTTGGCAAATATAGATGCATTGTGCTGTTGGAATCTGACAAATCCAAAGTCTTCGAAGGCTTTAGGAAAGGTGATTTGTACATTGTAGATTTCTCTACAGGTCCTCAACCTGCAACATGTCTAATGGCAAAAGCTTCGGAATGCTGGCTATGGCATCGATGCCTTGGACATGCCGGAATGAGGAATTTGAGCACTCTCGTCAAGAAGAAGCATATCATTGGTGTCGAGGGTGTCAAATTCGTCAAGGATCACCTCTGTGGTGCTTGTGAGTCTGGAAAGATGACCAGATCCAAGCACATGGCGAAGACAATCATGACCACTACTCGCCCCTTTGAATTACTTCATATGGATTTGTTTGGTCCTACACATTATGCCACACTAACCAATGCAGCATCACTCTACGGATTCATCATTGTTGATGACTACTCTCTCTACCTCTGAGTGCACATCATTTCCTACAAGACTGAAGTTCAGGATGTCTTCAGACGATTCTCCAATTGGGCCATGACGAATTATGGTCTCAAGATCAAGCACATCAGGAGTGACAATGGCACTGAGTTCAAGAACATAGGCCTCGACGACTATCTTGATGAACTTGGTATCACTCATGAGCTCTCTGCTCCCTACACGCCTTAGCAGAATGGAGTCGTGGAACGCAAGAACAGAACCCTCATCGAGATGGCGCATACTATGCTTGATGAATACAAAACACCTCGTTATTTCTGGCCTGAAGCAATTGATACTGCATGCCACATCATCAACCAGGTATATCTTCACAAATTTCTCAAGAAGACCTCATATGAGCTCCTCACAGACAAGAAACCCAATGTGAGTTATTTCAAAGTCTTCGGTGCTAAATGTTGGATTAGAGATCCTCATCACAGTTCTAAATTTGCACCGAAAGCACATGAAGGTTTTATGCTTGGTTACGGAAAGGACTCGCACACCTATAGAGTCTTCAACTCCTTCCACCACAAGGTTGTTGAAACTGTTGATGTGCGGTTCGATGAAACTAACGGCTCGCAAAGAGGGCACCTGCCTCCTGTGCTAGATGAAATGCCTCCTGAGGAATCTATCAAGCTGATGGGCACTGGTGAAATTGTGCCCAGTGAAGAAATAGCTACTAATGAAGAAGTGGTTGTTCCTCGCCGTGAAGAAAATGAACATCCTGACGAAAATGATGCTAAGGATTCTGCACAGCAACAACAACAACAAGGCCCTCGTCCAGCACATCCACGAGTGGCAAATGAAGTGCAGATTGAGAAGATTCTCGACAACATCAATGCACCTGGTCCCTTCACTCACTCAAGAGCTTCACATTTAGCTAACTTTTGTGGGCATTATGCGTTTGTCTCTATTTCAGAGCCCACCAAAGTTGATGAACCCTTTCTGGAACCTGAATGGATTTAAGCAATGTAAGATGAATTGTGTCAATTCGAGCTCAACAATGTGTGGGAGCTTGTCAAGCGTCCTGATCCACGCAAGCACAATATCATTGGCACTAAGTGGATCTACCGCAACAAACAAGACGAAAACGGCCAAGTGGTGAGAAATAAGGCCCGTGTTGTAGCTCAAGGCTACACACAGGTTGAGGGTATTGATTTCGATGAAACATTTGCACCTATTGCTAGGCTTGAAGCCATTCGTATATTGCTTGATATGCTAACCATCATGATATCCTCTTATATCAAATGGATGTGAAAGTGCATTCCTCAATGGTAAGCTTGAGGAAGAAGTATATGTTGCTCAACCACCAGGTTTTGAGGACCCAAAGCATCCTGACAAAGTCTTCAGACTCAACAAGGCTCTCTATGGCCTCAAGCAAGCCCCAAGTTTCAGGCCTGTATTGGCTGTGCTTCATGATGCTGGATTACTCAGCTTCTACTCTGACGTCTGTGATTGGAATGAAGAATTAATTCTTCAGTTCTATGCCACTGTGCATTTCTCTGGAGACGTTGACGACATTGCATCTTGGGCTCTGGACTGGATGAGCGAAGACACTCATTATAAGGCACCTGCTGACGAACTTCTTCATGCTCTTCCAATTGATCCACCCCAAGAAGAAGCAAACAAGATTTATGAAGAATCTGAACTGCCACACCATCTGATGCAAGTGCTTATGAAGCCATTGGCTGAAGGAGAGGCTCCAAGGACAACCTTCCTTGTGAAGGATCTGCTGTATGTGCCAAGAACGGTCTATCAAATTCTAGCGAAAACCCTCAGCCCTATCAAAGGTCACAACTCCAATACTGAAGAAGTTGTGGGAATTATGAAGAATCTGTTATTTCACATCATTCATGGTACTCCCATTAATATCCATGATTTCTTCATGAGGACTTTGGTCACAGTGGCCTAGTCACCTTTTGATCTGAAGCCATATGCTCCATGGATCATGAGATTCATCAGATCCCGATCTTCAATTAACTACAAGGCTGATTGTCAAAATCATCTCAGTTATCTGCCAGAAGTAGAAGTTCTTCAGAGCACCATCTGCTCAGTTCCTGGCAAGGGCATGGCTATAGTAGATGAAGGAATGCTTCCTCTTGATGGGCAATTTCGCCAGCCAATATCACAGTCCACTGGTGATGAAACTGCTAGCCAGGATACTGCTGCTAAAGCTTCAAGACCATCTCATACATCAGATGCTCCACGTGTCATGACTGACCGTGAGCTCCTAATCAGCTTGCACCAGAAAGTTGATAAGAACCATCGATGGGTTAAGCGTCAGTTTGCTGTGATTCAAGCCAACATGACTGTGACGCATAACTCAGTACGCAAAAACCGCTACTATCTCCACAAGATTTTTGACAGATCATGGGCCATCCTCTCACACCTCAAAACAGATGAAGAACTTGCTGCTATGGATTTCCAAATGAACTTTGACTAGGCAGACCCGCCAAGGAAGAAGTTCAAGAAAACTCAAGTTCCTCCTTTTATGCCAAGTTCAGAGTCTTCATCGCGCACAACTGACGAAAATGAAGCGGTTCTGCATCTCGCGACCCCAACATCGCTGGCGCTCCCTCGACTTCTCCACGATGATTTTCTTCAGGGGCGTTAGCTCTCCATTTTGTCTTCTTTTGGTCATTTGATGACAAAGGGGGAGAAATGTGACTTAGTCTTCAAGCGGGTTGTTATATGGGCTGTTTTTGCTTAAGTTGCAACTCTTGAACTTTATTGGATTTGTTCTTTGATGAGTTGTAACTTAATAATTGTTGGTCATCTGACTCTTTTGCTACATTTGATACGCATGCCCTGATCTTAATTATATCTGCTCATGCATGCACAATTTCGTCAGACACCAATTTTCGTCATGCATTCGTATTCCTCAATATCTTATGATCATGCATGGTTGGATTCCAAGATATAGGGGGAGATCTCCACAATTTCAACCTGCCATGTGCATTTGCAATCCAAAGCAAATTCCTCATATATGCACATCTTCAGGGGGAGTTCCTCAATATCTTGTAATCAATTTCTTCAAACTCTGTACTTACACTTCAATTATTTTTACTCCCGTTGAAAGACTAACCAATTTGTCATCAATCACCAAAAAGGGGGAGATTGTACGTGCATCAAGTGCCCCCTTAGTGGTTTTGGAGTATTGAAGACAAATAGGTTGAGGAACTAATGTGTTTGTGAGTATACACAGGAGACATAGTCCCTGAAGATTTGGTTTAACGCATGGAAGACGACCCCTAAAAATAGATTTCTTCAAGTGAAGAATTTGGTGATGAAATTGGTACGGCCTTTGAAGAAATTGATGTGAAGATTTTGAAGTTTGAAGACTTTTGTTTTCATAGTTTCTTTTCTTCTTCTTTGAGTCATAGGAAAAACCGTACTGTTAAAGGGGGTCTAGGTGAAACATATTTCACATTTCCAATGTGATGCTCAAACTTACTCAAACCTATACACACAAAAGCCGCTTCGAGTGAAGTTTTTGGAAATCTCCAGTATAGCTGACGCATTTGCTAGCGACAGTGATGAAGTTCATCTGGTCGCTGACGAATTTGGTCAGGCTGAGGAGTTAGGAGTTCGCTAGTGCGATCTGCCTACCGTGAGGAAATTGAGTGCCCCGACAAAATTGAGAGTTTAATTTTTCGACCGTTGCTGCGCCGCGTGCCAGCTATCGAGTGGATCCTTATCCTGACAACGGTCGAATCAGTGAAGGGCATTTATGACAATTCATGTCAGGTTGCCCCCTGGCTATAAATAGCCGCCCCCCTCAACCACTTGTTGGTTGGCTGCTCCGAGAGAACTTGACACTTGTCATTTGAGAGCAACCCACCCTCCGACGACTTTGAGAGAATCCTAAGTGAGGAAAAACCCAGAGCCAAAGTGATTGAGCATCACTAAAGAGATTGATCTGTGTGATCCGACGCTTGTTAACTTTGAGGACTGTCATTCCTCCAGACGGTTAGGCGTAATGTTCTGAGCACCCAAGAGTAATTGTGGCATGCCGGTGAACAAGTCTGTGAAGGTTTCGGAAGTCTACCTTGAAGACTTACCACGAGTGATTGGGCGAGGACTAAGTGTCATTAGCTCAAGAGGAATACGGTGAGGACTAAGTGTCCTCTGAGGTAAACTCAGCCGCCTCAACCAGACGTACAGTTGATACAGCAACTGGAACTGGTCTACCAAATCACTGTGTCTTCATCGAGCTCAACCGGTTTCCAATTCCTCACTCATTCACTTTATTACTATTCCGCTGCTGAAGTACTTGTGTCGTACCTTTCTGAATAATTTGAACTGAAGACTTTCATCATGCTGTTCCATTTTCTTCAGTTCATTTTCCTCATGATTATCTGTGTGTATGATTGCATGTTCTTCACCTACTTATGCTTCGTATGCATGCTTTCCATATCTGTGTAGACTTAGTTTCAATTCTGTTTCTATTTCTTCACTCTGATTTTCGTCAAAGTCTTCGGAGTTTGACGAATTTCTAAAAATCTCCCATTCACCCCCCCCCCATCTCTGGGAGTTATCCTGTGCTTTCAATTATCATGTTATTTACACGAAAGTTACCGGGGGTATGTTTTTCAACAACTGTTTTTTCTCGGGTCAAAAAGTTATCGTGATGTATTGTACATATGTTATTAGGTATGTGATACATATATTAAAATGTTATTTACTTATAAGTTACCGGGGGTATGTTTTCAACAAATTTTTCCCCAGGTAAAAAAGTTATTGTGGTGTTTGTATGTAACTTATCACGTATGTGGTGCATATATTACTGCGCTACTTGCATAGAAGTTATCATGGTATGTTTTCAATAACTTTTTCCCTAGGTCAAAAATAATAATGTGTTGTTTGTACGTTAGGTGGTGCATATATTATAATGATATTTAAACAGAAATTATCTATGGTCTGTTTTTATTTTTTTATCCACTGTTCAAAGTTAGTATGGTGTCCGTACGTAAGTTATCAGTTCCACGGTTCATAAAATACCAATTTATTTACACAGGAGTTATCGGGGTATGTTTTAGCAAAAAAATTCCTTGGTCAAAAAGTTACCACGGTGTATGTGTAATTTATCATGTCTACTACGCGTATATTACCATGTTAGTTACACATAAATTATCGGGGTGTGTTTTCAATAACTTTTTCGCCGGGTCAAAAGTTATCATGATATTTGTACGTAAGTTATCAGGTAACCATGTTGTTGGTAAGTAAGTTATCACGACCGCGGTGCGTAAAATACTTTTTTATTCACAGAGAAGTTACCAGGGTATGTTTGGACAAAAAAAATTCTTCGGATCAAACTTACTGCGGTGTTTGTATGCTATTTGTCAGGTCTGCGGTGCGTAAAATACTGTATATTCACACAAAAGTTACCGAGGTACGTTTGAACAATTTATGGGAATTGTGTGATGAGGATATATATTTGATTCTCACATTGGTCATTTTTTCCTTGAAAAAAGAAATGATAAAAAATCAGTGGAAAATGCAGATAAAAAATCACCAACATTAGCGTTTCTGGTGCTTGGGATCGATGGCAAGAACCACTAAAATCGGGTGGAAATCCGGCCCGGCTCAGAAAAATGCACCAGGGGCGTTCGTGAAAATAAATAAAAATAATGTAACCTATGTCTAAACTATCAATCCATATGGTTGACAATCAACTACAGCGATGAACGAGAAAGGTAGGCAATCTTCTGCTAATTAAGTGCGCAAAGAGACATTTCTCTTTGCTCTCTTGTATTTTGTAGCACTAGTTCAGTTAGCTAAGATATAAATTAGACAACAACTACACTTGACTGAGTTGGTTTGTGCACGCTGAGTGCGGTCCTATGGATCGCGGATTCGAATTCCTCTCCTTTTGAAAATTCAAGGAAAGAAGGTGGTTATAGCGAGACGTACAACCTATCGTAGGATTAGGATCCGACGGCAAAAAACACGTTTGGATCTATCGCAAAAGCACAGTGGTTCGCTAGGTACATGAACCATTTATAAAAATGTCACGAACATTTTTTGAAAAATGCAAAATAATTTTTAAATTCCATAAACATTATTTTTGAATGCTATCAACGTTTTCAAAATGTTTCACAAACATTTTTTAACACTGCATAAAATAGTTTCTAAATTGCGACGAAGGTTTAAAAAAAATGAAATATAATACTTTTCTTTTTCAAAATATAATAAAAAGTAACAAAAAAAGAAGAAGAAAAAGGAAGCAATTGCTCTTCCCGCACTGCACCAGCCCATTAAGTACGCGCCAGAGGCTAGCGTTTTCTTTCGTCTCGCTTGAAGCGAGACAAAGACGCTCCCTAGGGCGCAGGGTCGACGAAAGGACACAACTACCTCTCGCTTAATGCAAGGCAGATGTATGTCTCGACTTAGAAGGGGCAACCTGATATGCCAGCCGAGTAGGAATTTAGTTTTTCCTTTTCATCTTTTAGTGAAGCTTGCATTATTACTTTTTGTTTTCTATTTTGTTACTGATATTTATATTGTCAAAATGCTTCAAATAGAGATTATCTATGGAAAATGACAGTTTTTAGTTTTCTTTTTAAAAATTCATTGTGTATTAGAAAAATGTTTGAGGAATGTAAACATTTTGTCTCAAAGTTTTAACAAAATGTTAACATATTTTACAGTTTGTTCATCCTATTTTAACAAAATGTCCTTGCAATGTAATCAAAATTTCATAACATATGAAAAAATGTTCATGACTCTAAAAATAGTTTGTGACACTAAACAATGTTCATGCATTTAAAAAATGTTTATTACATTTTTTTTAATGTTCAATATTTTCTAAAAAAATGTTCACCATGTATTTAAAAAATGTTTGATGTGCATTTGGCAGATGCTCAACATATATTCATAAATGTTTGAAAAATATTTAACATGTGTCTAAAAAAACGTTCATACATGTATTTGAAAAATATTCATCATGTATTAAAAAATTGTTTCATGTGTATAAACAAATATAAATTTTTATTAAAAGAAGTGGACATGTGTTTGAAAGAAAAAAGAAAATCAGGAAAACCGATTAAATAACACAGGGAAAAAAACACACACATGAAAGGTTCTAAAACCGGTCCAAGCTGGTCTATAGGATATTTTCCAAACCACTGTAATTGGCCTGTCCAATAAGGCGAGTGTGTCCCAGCGCGAGAGGAAGGGTGCTCCTATTAGGCGCCTTCAACGCCGGAAAGTGAGCTGGCACTCACGCACACCCCAAGCGGGCTGCGACCCAGCAGAGGCTCCCCTACCCCCTTGCTTGCTTCGCTCGCCTAGTTTTGTTTTTCTGTTTTTTGTGTTGTTGATCTGGTAGAAAAAAACCGGCCGGTTTTTTACTACTTATGAAACAATTTGTGAAATCAAAAAAGGTTTACGGATTTTACAAAAAGTTCATCGATTTTGGATAAATAGTGGATTCATTTGAAAAAAATTACATCATTTTTTTTAAAGTTCACAATTTTGAGAAAAGTTCATCGATTTTTTTAAAAAAGTTTATCAACTTAACAAAATTCACTTCTCCCTTTTCTTCTTTGTCCTATACTGAAAAAAGTTCACGGATTTTAAGAAAAGTTCACGAATTTCAGAAAAGTAAAGAAAAAAAGGAAAAAGGAAAAAAAGAAAGAAAAAATAAAAAGAAAAAGGAACAGAAAAGAAAAAGAAAGAAGAAAAGGGAGAAGTGATGACAACAGGCATTGTGGCCCGGGTTGTTACTGAAGTTTATCAAATACAAGGAGATCCGGGGTTCGATTCACCACTCGCGCACGTTTTTGCAGTTTTAACAGAAAAAGCTAAAACGGGCCGACCCAGCTCAGAGGGGTGTGCGTCGGTTTGTGGTTTACACCTTAATGGGCGCAATGGGCGCCGAATATGAAATGTCGTTAGGCAGAGCTACATCTCGCAATAAGTGGTACATAGCTCCCGTGTTGACGAAACGCGCTGCCGCAACGCTCATGCCATTGTTATTGGGCTTCTTTCACCAGACCCATTTGCTTTTCCTTGCTCTGTTGTTGCATGTTCGCTAACTAGCAGGTTTTTTTTAGCTCAAATAAAAAAGACATACGAGCTTTAAGGGGAACAGTGAGCACCCGATGAATCGGCGCATTTTGCATTTAAACAGTCTCTTGTCCGTTTGCCTTTCTTTTGCGATGTAAATTTACCAAAGTTAGAATTTGAATAAATAGTAAAACAAACGTGCTTGGGAATTTTAAAAAATATCCATGAATTTTTAAAGGATTTTCGTAATTTTTTTGTACATTTGAAAGATGTGCGCAAATTTGAAAGATGTGTTCACTAATTTGAAAAATACATGAATCCAAAAAAGGTCTATAAATTTTGAAAATACTCCTTGTTTTGAGAAGTTTTTGCAAATTCCAAAAGTTCCCAAATTTCAACTAATGTTCACTCATTTGAAAAACTTTCTCAAACAATAAAATGTTTGTGAGTTCAAAAAAATGTTTTTGGATTGTTAAAAAAGACCATCAATCCGGGAAATGTGTGGGTATTGAAATTTTTTCATATATTCAAAAAACAATGTTCCTAAATTTCAATAAAAACCCATGAAGTTGAGAAAATGTTTGCGAGATCGAAAAATGTTCTTGAATTCAAGAAATGTTCACAAGTTGAAAAACAATGATGGTGAATTTATAAAGTGTTCGATTATTTGAAAAATCTTTTGGAATTGATAACAATGTTTGTAAATTGGAAGGAAAAAATTGCTAGTTTGCAAAAAGGTTTTTGAATTAAAAAATATCCATGGATTTTAAAAATTATTTGCTAATGAAAATATGATGTTTCAAACAAAAGTGAGTATGTACTAAAATATATTTCATGACAAGCCGCGTCCTCCGATGGACACGTGCCCCTGTGGACCCGTCACCGTTCCCATCCAGCCTTCCACACCATGATCTCCTCCTCTCTTTCCCCTTTCCTGTTTTCCCCTTCCCATCTCCGTTCATCGTGAGAGGAGAGAGCTCCATGGCGACGCCGACCACCATACCCACCGCCACTGGCGGAGCTACTCGGGGGCAAAAGCGTACCGTGGCCCGCCCAGCCCAAAATCGGAAAAAGAGTTACTTCTACATAGCAGCCTGACTAAATGCACGTGAAACTTTCCACTCGTTAGCATGCCATACACGGGAGACTTGCCATTTGAAGCATGAGTGCCCAGCCCACTGCAGCCCAGCTGCACGGTCGCATGGAGGAGACGGGGAGGTGGTGTTGTGGTCCAGCAGCCAGGAAGTCAGCATATCCTATTCGGCGCCCGTTTACGTGTATTTAGCAAAGCGGCGCACACACCCCTCTCGCTTGGGCTGCTTCTTCGAAGGCCCACCTATTCTTATTCTTCGACCGACCACAGCGCGTCTCCTCCTCTCCTTCTCTTCCTTCCTTCTTCTTTCTTCACCACCGGCCTGATTTGCTTCTTCGGCCGACGGTAGTGCGTCCAGGAAGCGCGTGCAGATCTAGTCACCGCCTCCCACAGGAGAGGGCCCGATCTAGCCCGGCCCGGCTTCGCGGAAAACCTCGACCTCGTCCTCTCCCTCTAGGGCAAGGAGCTCTCTCTCCAAAGGCCATTCTCTTGTTGCCCCTTCTCCCCTCTTCGATTCGATCCGATTCCATTCTTCTCTCTATGATTCTGATTTGGATTTGGATTTGGATTTCGCTCTAAAAGATTAGCCAGCGGGTGTTCGATGTGGTCCGCGGTGACCCTGCAAAGATGGAGATGCTCATGACCATGTCCGGCACCAGCGGCTCCTCTCCTTCTCTTCCTTCCTTCTTCCTTCGTTGTCCTAGCCCTGATTCGCTTCTGCTCCTCTTTCTCTCTTTCGTTCGATTGGAACCCTAACCCGAGACGAGGTAGTGGATCGATTGGAGCAGGTTCGTTTCGCGGATACGCTCTGTAAAGACGAAGCTTCTGAAGAATCTTTATGGTCATCGATGGTTCGTCTTATACACTCTGCATACCAACAATGTGGTAATTTTGTTAACTCATTCATCTTACACACTCTGCATACCAACAAAAGTCTCAGTGATTAGAACTGATTAACAATGCTTTTTACCACAAGAAGAAGTGATTTTCGTTGCTGTCAAGTTAGTTTTTGATCACTTGCTGTCTATGAGCCATTCTGTAGTTTTTTAGTGCGCAAGAGATACTCTATTAATGCCATCATTATCTATAAAGTGTTTATATCAGTAACAAAAAAACTAAAAATCATGGAACAGATATGCACCTTTTCCATGACAAAGCATAAGAGGTACTGATGAAGCCTTCTGTGCAGCCTCCTGTGAGCTCTCAATTTTTTTTTCAATGACCTGAGGTGACCACACATCACCAAGTGGATGAGCCTCAAGGAAGCAGTTTCAGTGAAACTTGTGCACATAAACATACTAGCGCAAACCTGGCACATGGGAGCCAGCCACTGAGACCAACAACCACACTTCGGTTCACAGGGTTCCTACCTAGAGTTAAAAGTCTTCTTCAAGATTGTCAAAACATTTTTGTTGTCTATGTTTCCTTGATGGGAATCGATTACCTCCTCCTGGACCTGTTTTGGTAAATATACAATATACAGTATATTTGCTCGTAGTGGCAAATATACAATCAACTACCTAGAGTTAATAGCCATTTTGCCTTGAAACTGCTGCGTTTTTGGAAGGAATTTGTTCCAGTGAGTGAATGAGTGAATCATACGATTGCATTTTTTGGTACAACTCATCTATTTTAGTTTTGTGGTGCTGTAGAATGAATTGATTTTTTAAGAATCCATTACCAACAACTATTGTTTACTTCATTCAGATACAATTTTTCACTGCCTACAGATACACACTAGGGAAAGAAAAGTGTTATGTGTTTGACAAAGCAGAGTGCTTTGTGACAGGAAAGTATCAAACTGCTCCATGTGTTCGACACGGTAGAGTGCTCTATGACAGTCAGTTATAGCACTGTTTTGTCTTGGCTAGTCTTTGCTGATAATAATCCTCAATGTGTTGTCTTTTCCTCTCAAGGTTCTTGAAAAGAAAGAAGGAAGGAATGCCCCTAGGACTCTATGTTTCCTCAACTAATCCTATCACATAATCCTCCCTTGGTTGCTGTTTAGTTCATCAATTATTATGCTGTATGTGTGCCCTTCGCAGGTAATTGCTGGAAACACAAAATAAATCATCATCATCTTCTTCAGGCCCTTAAAGTATTAGTAGTGGAGTTCTCCCATTTGTTATTTGAACATGTTCCTTGCCTGAGAGTGACATGTTATGATGGTGATATTTTTACTTATCTGTGCTGCTAGCGCAGGTCCGTCTCCCGCCAGTCTGCTTCAGAATCAGGTCTTTTACAGGTTTGTTAAATAATGGATCAGACGTAATGGTGCTAAAACATCAGATTATAATTTATGGTGTTGATTCAGTAAATTGTGTGTCGGAGTGACAAGATGTTCCGGTGCTTCATTACTGTGCTTTTAGTTTCCAAACTGATATTTCCTAAGTTTTGCTGATCTGCAAAACCCATTTTTTTTCCTGATGCAAACACTTGCTTTGATGATTCTGTGATGTGTAAACCCGAGCAAAATGTGGCCTAAAACTCGGTCCTATGTGTCCTCTTCTATCAATAACCAATAGTCTAATATGTGGAGTAGTCCAAGCATGCAGGCAGGCACGGTCTTTCTTTTTTTTATCCTTGAGCGAGCAATACAATGTGTTTTACTTATTAAGTTTTGTAAATACATTACACACATGATAAACTTTTTTTAATCGTGGGCATGTAGCTGCAGCGCCCCCTATCAAGTGTCGGCACCTGAACTTTCACCCATCGAATAACCATAGTCTTTTTTCACAATTAGTTTACTCATTTCAAATTTAGTTCACCCAGTACAAATATTGTTCACCTATTTTTCAAAATTAGTTCACCAAATACATTTTTTATTCACCCTTTTTCACAATCAATTTACAAATACAAATATAGTTCACCAAATTCAAATTTATTTCACCATGTTTTTTCAAGTTAGTACACAACTAATTCAAAATTTAGTTCACACGATTCAAATTTAGTCATTTTAATTTTAGTTCCCTCATTTCAAACTTAGTTCACCCAATAATTTTTTCACCCATTTTTTAGATTTAGTTCACCAAAGACAAATATTGTCCACTCTTTTTTCAAAAAAAAAAATGGTCACACATTTTTCGAAATTAGTGCACTAAAAACAAATATAGTTCACCCATTAGGAAAATTAGGTCACTCATTTCAATTTTAGTTCACCTATTTTCATCATTAGTTCAGCCAATACAAAATTTGTTTATCTTATTTTCAAAATTAGTTCACAAATACTTATATAGTTCAACAAATTCAAATTTAATTCATCCATTTTCAACATAAAGTCGCCCAGTTCAAATTTAGTTCACCCATTTTTCAAATTTAGTTCACCCAATTCAAAATTAGTTCACCCATTTTCAAATTTAGTTCACCCAATACAAATTTTGTTCACCTATTTTCAAAATTAGTTAAGCCATTTTCGAAATTAGGTTACTCATTTCAAATTTAGTTCACTCATTTTAAAAATTAGTTCACCCAATTCAAATTTGGTTCACCCATTTTAAAAATCAGTTCACCCAATACAAATTTTGGGCACATATTTTTCAAAAAAAATGTTCACAAATTTTCAAAATTAGTTCACTAAATACAAATATAGTTCACCAATTTTCCAAATTAGGTCACTCTTTTCAAATTTAGTTCATCCAATACAAATTTTGTTTACAACAACAACAACAACAACAACAACAACAACAACAAAGCCTTTAGTCCCAAACAAGTTGGGGTAGGCTAGAGGTGAAACCCATAAGATCTCGCGACCAACTCATGGTTCTGGCACATGGATAGCAAGCTTCCACGCACCCCTGTCCATGGCTAGTTCTTTGGTGAACAATTTTTTTTTTGTTTACACATTTTAAAAATTAGTTTGCCTAATAATATTTTTGTTCACATTTTCAAAAATAGTGCACAACTACAAATGTAGTTCACTCAATTTAAAATTAGTTCACCCATTTTCAAATTTAGTTCACCCAATAAAACTTTTGCTCACCCAAAATTAGTTCGCCTAATACTAATTTTGCTCACCTTTTCTCCAAATTAGTTCATAAATACAAATATTGTTCACCAAATTTAAATTTAGTTCACCCATTTTCAAAGTTAGTTCACAACAAATTCGAATTTAGTTCAAACAATTTTAAAATTAGTCATTGTAAATTTATTTCATTTATTTCAAATTTAGTTCACCCAATACAAATTGTGTTCATCCATTTTCAAATATAGTTCACTAAATACAAATTTAATTCACCCTTTTTCAAGAAAATTGTTCACCCATTTCAAATATATTTTTCATTAAATTCAAATATAGTTCACACAATTCAAATATAGTTCACACATTTTTTAAATTAGGTCACTCATTTCAAATTCAGTTCACCGATTTTAAAATTTACTTCACCCAATTCCAAATTACTTCGCTTTTTAAAAAAATTAGTCACCTAATTCAAAAATTGTTCACCCTTTAAAAAATTAGTCATCGAAACACCCAATACAATTTTTTTTCACCTATTTGAAAAGTAGTTCAACCAATACAAATTTGTTTACCTTTTTTTCAAATTTAGTTCACAAATACATATATAGTTCACCCTTTTTTTAAGTTTGCAATCTTTTCAATTTCTTAACTTTTTTGAATTCACAAAAAAAATCACGAGAAAAGTTTTTCCACTACCCTAACATTATGGTAAGGAAAAAATCATTTGAAAACAGTTCCTGAATCAGTTTAAACATTCATAGAAACAATTTCCCTTTCTGTACCGATCTAGCGATCAAAGAAACAGTCTAGCGTTCCTGTCAAAAAAAAAAAAAAACAGTCTAGCGATCAGCTGTACGAGCGGAAGATCGAAATAATCTAGCGAACTCTAACTGGGCTTCGTAGAATCAGCCCACAAAGAAAGGTAGTAAGCGCCACAACTCCTAACCGGCAGAAGGCGCCGATTAGGAGCTCCCCAGGAAGCCAGTTGCAGCGCCCAGGCAGCCAGGCATGGCGACCCGACGACGGGCGACCCAGGCAACGAGCACAACTGTCCGTACAGATGGCGTGCACAAGTAATTTTCCTTTACCTATCCTAATTGCACTTCACGGCATCATCCTAAATTCACAATATATTTTTCTACAGGCTATAGAAATCTGAAATTTGGAGTTAGCCTGACTGAATGCACGGCTGATCAATTTGGTAGCATGAATTATCAAGTCAATTGTTATTTGCAAGTTTACAATTTGTAATTTATTTACTACATAACTGGCTATGGGCAAGGCCGGTTAGTGAATAATTGATTTTTTTAAAGATATGGTTCAGAATTGAGATGGTTTTCAAAATAACTGAGTAGTGACTAATGCCTATTGAAATATTACGGTCGGAGTTTGAAATAAAGTGTGCTTTTTTTTTTGAAATGATAAAGTGTGCTCTTCATTATCTTAGCCTGCCCAACCATTTCTTTGTAGCTCCGCCACTGCCCACCACTGCTACGAACCAGGGAGAGTGACGACGACCACCACCTGCTGCATCTCCGCCGCAGCAGCTGTTTATTTGTTGCCGCACTGCTGCGATGCAACAAGCAGGGGCGGACGCGCGTCGGCAAATCTCCATCAACTCCGACGGCCGTCGCGCCGATGCTGCGTTGCAACACCATTGGAGAATGCTGCTGTGTTGGGGGCGTCCGCTGCTGCTGCTTTGCAACAACACCTCCGCTGCAAGGGGAGGTCGTGGTGATGTTGCGTGTGCGCCCTCGTCGGGATGCACGCGGGCATCTCCCCCAACTCCGACGGCCGTCGCCTCCGATGCTGCGTTGCAACATCATCGGTGGAGGCTGCTGTGTTGTGGGCGTCTGATGATCATGCTGCTTTGCAACAACACCTCCGCTGCAAGGGGAGGTCGTGGCGTCGTGCTGCTGCTGCGTATGCGCTCGTCGGGACGTGCGTGGGCATCTCCCCCAACTCCGGCGGTCGCCGATGTTGCTTTGCAACACAGCTAGTGCTGTGATGAGAGGCTGCGGAGGAGGAGCGCTCGTGCTGCTGCTGCTGCATGTGAGCTTGTCGGGACCGTGCGCGGGCATCTCTTCCAACTCCGGCAACTGCCGCCGTCGATGCTGCGTTGCAACATGTCTGGTGTTTTGATGGGAGGCTGCTGCAGAGTGGGCATCCGATGGTGGTGCTTTTTGCAACACCCAACGCTGCCGCAAGGTCGGCGGTAGCAGCGCGTGCTACGAGCGGACTGATGCGATCTCAATGGGCGGCTGAGCTCCGAGCATGGAGGGCGCCGACGAGGACCACAGGTGTTGCGCGGCGCTGCGAGACATCGCCAACGAGCCAGTGCTATGAGGAGGTTGTCGTGCGCCGAGGTGTGAGGGGTTGCAAGGCAGGCCACCGGCATACTCTTTCTGTTGTCTTTTTTTTTTTTGAGGAAATACTCTTTCTTTTTGAATTAAAACCAAACTTTATTCATTAGAAATAAGCAGTACATCGTTTGTGAGGATAGTTACAATTTCCTTGAGAGGCTCCTCAAACCAAACCGAAGTCGACGAAAATCTAGCTAACCTAGCAAGTTCGTGTGCTACTTTATTTGCCTCTCTATTACAATGTTCGAATCTAGTCATGATAAAATCACATGCATAGTGATAACAGTCATCGAAAATTGCCGCTGCCGCACCCGCTGACTGTCCTCCGTCTTGCATGGTCTCAACCACCTCCAGATTGTCTGAGTTGATGATTAGGCGATTACACCCCGCTCTTTGCGCTAAAGTTAGGCCAAATTTGAGAGCTAAGGCTTCTGCCATCAGAACATCCACGCAGTAGTCGATCTTTCCATTTCCACCTGCAATAAACCTACCTTTGTCGTCTCTCAAGACTGCCCCCATCGTACCCTTCAGCATGTCATGGTCAAAAGAGGCGTCAACATTGAGTTTCACGAAGCCCCTAGGGGGACAATGCCAACCCTCCTTTTTCATGGACGCCTTTGAAGATGACGCATTTACAAAATTTTGTGTAAGAGCTATGATCCCCATTGATATCTGAGTTGCATTCTGAGTTAATTCCTTGTGCACTAATTTCCGTCTTTCCCACCATAGATACCAGGCTGAGATAGCTATCATTTCTCGAACATTTTGGTACCCCATAATACGCAGATCTTGATCTGGAAGGAGTAATAGGTATTCCAATATCGCCTCTCCAGCACGATCAACCTCACAAGCTTTATCAATAATCACATCCATCCCTAGCTTTTTCCAAACCTCCTTTGCTTTAGTGCATAGGAAAAGCATGTGCTTTGTATCTTCTACACCCTTAGAGCAAGCAGGACAGAAGGGCGAGACCTTCATATGTCTGTTAGTGAGTGTTGCCCTGCATGGGAGAGTGCCATGTAATGTACGCCATATAAAAATTTTGACCTTTGCCGGACAAGATAACTTCCATATCTGACACCATATAGGGTTATGTGTAGTTCACCCCATCCCGTTAGAATAATTCAGTTTACTCCCATACTGAAAATTCCACTCCACAGAGTAAGCAGACCGTACCGAGAAAATACCATTTTTCGTATAGCTCCAGGCAATGAAATCAGTCATATTATATTGAGGAAATACTCTTTCTGTTGTTACTTGCGAGCGATGAGGAAGGGGAGATATGATAGAGATGACCGGGTCGGACAAGGATTTGATCAGACGGTGATTAATGATCGGAATAGATAACGCCCGAACGTCAGATTTTTGACGTTTCAGGCCGAACACTTTTTTTACCTTTGGATGGGAGGCACAGATCTCAAAGCGGAGAAGGAGGACACGTCAGTCTCAGAAATCGTTCGGTGGTAGCTCTTGTCGTCACGAACGAATCGCCCCCAGTCCCCACTCTATCTCTCTTCTCTCCTCCGCCCCACCGCCCACACACAACACACAGCACGAGCGGGTGCATCGCCGCCGCCGCCGCCCCGTTTGTTTGCGCGTTCCTGGCGGCCGCCGCTCCGCCGCCGGCCGACGAGGTCGCCTCCCCGCGCCCCTCCGTCTAAAGCACGAGCGGGGGCATCACCGCCACCGCCCCGTTCGGTTGCGCCCGCCTGCTGGCCGCCGCGCCGTCGCCGGCTGACGAGGTCAAATCAGGGTGCGGCGGCGGCGGAGGAGATGAGGTGAAATCAGGTTGCGCTGGCGGAGAGATCGTCGAGCGCGAGGTGGAGGTGCTCCGGGATTCACCGACGAGCGCCTGAGATTGTCCAGGAGTTGGCGGCCATCCTCGTCGGGTCGCCCACCTCCACGTCGCCTTCCGCGACGAGTCCCCCTCCCAGATCGACGGTTATGGTACGGCGGGTGATCTGCGCCGGTCTGCCTCTACATCAAGATGTGCGGCGGCGTGGTGGGGCGCGTCCAGGCGGCGGCAAACATGAAGATGCAGGGACTCGGCGCAGCTCCACATGATGGGCGGTGCTTCCACACAGGCGCGACCATGGCGCCTTGTTCCATAAGCAGCCCCCGCCGTGGATGTCGTCGCCATTTTCGGCGTCTCCTCCAGATCCTGGGCGAGTACAGACTTCCTACCGTCAGCAACACATGGAACCACAGGAAGGTAGCAACTCATCACGCCCACGCGAATTACTCCCTCAGTTGTCCGTGTGTGTGTCCGTGACATCCAGTAATTGATGTGGGATTTGATTGTTCTTGGCCGGCCGCAAGTAGCTGGGTGCATTTGGGACTGATGCAAGCAAGCAAATAGTCCAGCTTAGTCTATGCCCTCTACCTTTACTTACTTGATCAGACCGTATGAAGTTGATAGAGCTCTGCCCTGCCATTTAGCTTCGTTTTTTGACAGTTCAACAATACAAGTTTTGCCATGGCGCAACCACAAAGATTGCCATGGCAAAAATGTTCACCTTCTTACATTGGCCAAAATATCTTTTTAAAAACTGTTTTTTCCATGTCACTGTTTTGGGACTTTTGACTTGTTCAAAATGAGGATATTTTCATATTTTTTGCTTTGATACTAGTTCATTTGCTCCCTATTCAGTGTGTTCACCAGATCAAGTTTACAACTATATTCAGTGTGTCTCTTTCAGGGGTAATTTACAAATTGTCCAAAGTTGCCATGGTTTTTGCCATGTCAACTACTTTTGCGATGGTTTATTTTAGTGTTGCTGCTGCTGTAATCAAACACAATCAAAGCAGAGAACAAGTCATTTTTTGATCTGCCATGCTTGTGTCTTTTCTTCCGTGTACATTACAGATTTACATAGTTGCCATGTTTTTTCAGATAAATGAGTTTTGCAATCGCACCTAAATTTGCTATGTCAACTAAATTTTTCGTGGGTTTTAAGAGAACTATATCCCTACAATCCTGAATTTGCCATGTAATCATTGAATATTCCCAAAGTTGCCATGTTCACAAACTTAGAAATATGGTCTCTAATTCATGGCTAACCTAATCCATGGCAAAATGTGAAAAAAAAAACAGAATCTTGTCATTATAATCATGTTTTTCCACCAAACTAGAGAAATGTAGTTATAGTTTATGAATTTGTGTTGTGTTTTTGCGATGGCAACTTAACACGTACTAGCATGGTATATTTTGGAACCATGGTCACATGGCAAATGTAGGATTGCTCTTCTCTAAAACACGGCAATTTGTATGACATGACAAATTCTGAAAGTATCTTCAACATGTGCAAACTTGCCATCCTCCAAATGGTTTGCCCCCATTTTCTTCAAATGTACATTATTTCTTTTTTTTTTCTCTAACATTTGAAAACTAACTATGTGGACCATGGCAAACTTAATTTATGGACTATGGCAAGGTTAATTGAACTACCATGGCAAACTTAATTTATGTACTATGGCAAGCTTAATTCAAGCACCATGGCAAACTTACTTTATGGACCATGGCAAGATCAATTCAAGTACCGTGGCAAATTTCTTTATTCGTATCATGGAAAATTTATTTTACATGCATTATAATTTTTATTTTTCTAATACAAAGCATGAAAAATTATAACAAGAATTAAATATTTAAATCCCCATGGCAATTTTTTAACTTGCATTGCCATGGCAAGTTTTACTATTTATTTGACCTTTTATTAACATGTCAAATTTACCTAAATCCCCATGGCAATATTTAACTTTTATTGCCATGGCAAGTTTTACTATTTATTTGCCATGGCTAATATACCTTCATTAACATGGCGAATTTACCTAAATCCCATGGCAATATTTAAATTTTATTTCCATGGCAAGTTTAACTTTTTATTTGCTGATAGCAAATTGACCCTTATTAACATGACAAGTTTACGTTAATCCACATGGCAATATTTAACTTTTATTGCCATGACAAGTTTTTTTTTTGCCATGGCTAATTTACCTTTATTAACATGGCAAATTTATCTAAATCCCCATGGCAATTTTTAACTTTTATTGCCATGGCAAGTTTTACTATTATTATTTGCCATGGCTAATTTATCTTTATAAACATGGCAAATTTACCTAAATCCCCATGGCAATTTTTAAGTTTTATTGCCATGGCAAGTTTTACTACTTATTTGACCTTTAATAACATGGCAATTTTACCTATATTGCCATGGCAATTTTTAACTTTTCTTGCCATGGCAATTTTTACACTTTATTTTTGCCATGGTAAATTTACCTTAAATTGACATGGAAAATATTTTACTTTTACTGCCATGGCAATATTTTACTTTTTATTTGCGATGGAAATTTTACATTTATGTGCCATGAAAAAATTACCAATATTTCCATCGCAAATTTACTTTTACATACATGTTCATTATACTTTAATTTTTTCATGGCAATTTTTCCCTCTTTTGTCATGGCAATTTAATTTTTCATGGTCCATGTCCATTTTTTGCTTTTTATGTAAAGATGATGGCAACTCTTTTTCTTTCATGGTCTTTTTTTTGTAATTTTTTTGTTTTTCAACCATGGTTTTTTTAGTAAAAAAATCCATGGTATATTGTTATTCATTCTCTACACGTCAATGTTGTTTTTTCCTTTATGTTTGGGCCATGGCATTTTTGTTCTGGCGAAACATTGGGCTTTAGAGCATCTCCAACAGACGCGCGGTAGGGCGGCGCGCTAAAAAACTTTTACAGCGCCGAAATAGCGTTTTCGCGCAGGGGAGGTTGGTTGCTTTTTCAGGCGCTGCAAATTTTAGCGCGCCGCTGTAGCGCTTCACCAGGCGCGGTAAAATCCAGCGCACGTGACCAGCCGGCGCTTGGCAAATATGAAACAACACATACTAATTTGACAATATGATGATCTCAAACATAAAAAAATATGCAAAATAATGAGTTGGAGCAACATAGCATAGTTCAAATGCATGGCATAGTTTAAAATCACCTAAACCACAACCAAGTTCATGACAAATAAGTTCACACAAACGAATGAAACATCAACAATCATGTCACATGTTCTTCCTCCTTTTCTTCCTCCTCTTTCGAAGACGATTCTTCCTCCTCTTCTCCATTTTGATGCGCCTCATTGTCATTGGAAACTCGGACGGTGTTCGCACTATCTCCAAAGGCATCATGCGAAGGCATGTGAGGCACACCGGAAGCCATGCGTCCACCCATGTCACCCGGAGGTGCTCCCATGCCTCCCATGAGAGACCCAAAACTCATGCCTCCCATGCCTCCCATGGTAGCTCCGAAGCCACCCATGCCTCCCATGGTAGCTCCGAAGCCACCCATGCCTCCCATGCCGCACATGGCACCCATGGCTCCCATGCTTGTTCCCAAGCCTCCCATGGTAGCTCCCATGCCTCCCAAGCCTCCCATGGTAGATCCCATGCCTCCCAAGCCTCCCATAGCCATCAATCTTTTTTGGGCCAAGACTTCATCACGGGAAAGGTTGATGAACTCCTTTTTCCTATCATCGAAGGTAGATGTGTCCATGAAGAACAAGTACTTCTCCCATTCCAATAATCTAGCTCGCTCCTCCATGGCCAATTTCTTCTCCTCCAATGCCACCTTCCTCTCCTCGGCCGCCACCCTCCTCTCCTCGGCCGCCACCCTTCTCTCCTCGGCCGCCAACCTCCTCTCCTCGGCCGCCGACTCTTGGCTCCTTGCCATCCCCCTCTCCCCGTTTGCTTCCTTTCTTGCCTTCACAATAGCGTCCATAGCATTCTTTATCTTCTTCTTTTCTTTTGCTTGTTTATCTCCATTTGGTCTTTTTGGCTTGGAGTAGGCAACCGAGTTTGGTGTAGGGCTCCTCTTGCCGCCATCACTTGATGCCTCCTCCTCCTCATCATCATCCAAATCAATAGTTCCCTTGCGTTTCTTGCTCTCCTCATCATCATCACGGTCCTTCCATTTCTCTTCATCCTTCAACACTTCGTAGCAATGGGGCAACACAAATGCTCTCCCTTTCTTGACCTTGCCTTTCTTGGTCTTTTTCTCTTCTCCTCGAAACAAGTTTTGTGCAATATTGAGCTACAAACAAAAGAACAAGTTACCACTTGAAACACAAAAGATGAAGCATGAACATGGAACATAAAGAAATGGCACTTACCCTATCTCTATCATTAGTGCCACTTGGGTTTATTGTGTCAACCGACT
This sequence comes from Elymus sibiricus, assembly GCA_039707655.1. Taxonomy (NCBI): domain Eukaryota; kingdom Viridiplantae; phylum Streptophyta; class Magnoliopsida; order Poales; family Poaceae; genus Elymus; species Elymus sibiricus. The sequence goes on along the minus strand of CM077672.1, from coordinate 303,966,538 downwards.
TCATTGCCGACGCCCACTTTTGACAATCTTTGTTGATCGTCGACCACCGGGAGCGAAGAGATCTATCGGTGCGCTCAATTCCACTCTTGTTGTGTGCATCAAAGAACTCCTTCATCCGAAACCAATATGTATCTCTAGTTTGGTCCCCTCCAACGGTGGCATCCATAGACACATTCAACCATGTATTGCATAGCAAGATTTCTTCAATGGTGTAGTTGCCCGTCCTTCCTTTCGGTGCATCGACGATACCCTCACCATCCTCATCCACTTCATACTCATGATCATCTTCGTGCACTTCATTGGTTTGAGACCAATGAGAATTGTTGGAGCTAACACCCATAGTTGACATATATGTGTCATCATTGAAACTACAAAGTATGATAATAAAGAAAACTAATCAAGCTATCCATATGTATACATTTATCTAACAACAACAAAAAAAGGGGGGGGGGGGGAATTATACCTTGTGGGCATTTCATCAAACACCTTGTGTGCATCGGCCGCCGGCGCAACAAATTGCGAGCTATCCGGCGCTTCGGGCGGCGGAGGCGCGGCCGGACGCGCTGCAAGATTCTTCTTCGGGCGCCTAGAAGTGTCGTCCACTTTCTTCTTCTTTTGGGACGTCGTCGCCGTCGCCGCCGCCGCATTCGGTCACTTGGAGACGGAGCCCCGTGGCTTCACGGCGGGCGGCGGAGCGACGCCACCCCGCGAGGTCGTCCGGGGCGTCATGAAAAGGCCGCGCGCGAGACCGGTGGTTGGAGGAGGGGCGCCGGCGGCGAAGCCGAAGGTCAACCCCGCGCTAGGGTTTGCGGCGGCGGCGGCGGCGGAGGGGTCACGGTTGTAGGGAGGGGTTGGGGGGATGTCGGCGCGGCCTTCCATCGGTGGAATTTCGCCGCCGGCGGCGCGGGGCGGGGCGAAGGCGGGGCGGCCGGAGAGGTCAGGGCGGCAGTTGGTCGATCGCGCGCAAATCTTCGCTGTCCAGCGCGCGGGAGCTGGCACACCAAATAAGCAGCGCACGATGCCGTTTTCCTCAGCGCGCTGAACCAACTTTACCGCGCGCGTGATTTTAGCGCGGCTGCTGGAGCGCCAGTTTCGGTCCCGCGCGCGCAATAAAGTCGTTTTTTCTAGCGCGTCTGTTGGAGATGCTCTTAGTAGTCACAGCCAAAATAGGGCTTTTATTAGCCAAAGCAAAAAAACTCAGAAAAGTGGGCTTTATTTTAATTTTATTCTCATCCAAAGCAAAAAGGCCTGTAGGCTCTCCGGCGTGTTCGGGGGCTGGGGGTTTCTTCGGTACGAACGAATTCGCTCGATCTATCTGCCCCCCGGTAGGGGTCTCCCAGACTGTCAGCGCCGTATGGGGGTCCTTAATGATTTAATCGTGTGGCTGGCGAGGCGGATGATTAATGATTGCTAGCAGTCGCCTTCGCCTTTCCTCTCTTTCACCAGCCGCCACTCCTAACCCTAGCCCCCAAATTCCATTCGTCCTCGCATTTCTTCTCCGACTGGATCGTCTATCGATCAGGTTGCCATGGCCGCCACCTCCACCACCACCTCCGTGTTGAAGCCACCTCCCCTCCCCCCGTGCGAGGGCCACGACGCCCCAAGTTGGGTCCTCCTTGACACCTCGGGCTATATCGATGAATTCCCACACGCCACCGAATTCGCCACGAGCAGCACGAGCACCGGCGACGTCATCGAAGTGGCCTTCTCCATCGCCAGCCCGCCCAACGTATCCCACTTCTGTGTTCACTGTCCCGGCCTTGCAGCCGCTGATTTCACTGGGGCGCCCAAGGTCATCAGCGCGGAGGCCGACCTCATCCTGTTCCACCTCTCGTTCAGCCCATATGCGCAGTTAAGCATGTGTTACTACGACTACTTCCTCTACAGGGTGCACCCTCAGCACCCATCGCTGGCAGGCCCGGTCCTGAGATTTCAGGGGCCCGGGGCGAAAGTAGAACATATGGGCCCTTAAAATAATTCTAATATTCTTAGATAATACAAGACCGCTAACAATATTCAAAAAAGAGAACTAGAGACATGTCTTCTCCGTCATTATTTCATTTGGCCACTTGATGTGGTGCATTCTTCTGTTGGAGACTCGCCTCTCGACATGGTTGCGCGGGGCTGATCATGTGGTGTCTCCGGGCAAATCGCACTGAAGATCAAGTGTTGATCGTAGGAAGCCATGCATGGGACTATCGCAAGGGACATCTAGCAAATATTCCTTTACCATCAACAGGCCAAATTCAGCTATATTTTTTTTCTATGGCGACTCGATGGCATCAAGATAAATATATGTGACAAAGTAATTGTAATCAACCAGTTAACGACTACAATCAGCCTATATGACATATTAAGACCAAAATGTGATATGAAAGCTAGTAGAATAATCAGATATCAATTTATCACTTGGAATCAAACTTCCAAAATGTATTCGTTGGCACTCTGGAAACAACACTTGGATTTTTTTTTCAAAAATATGCCAACGAAACTGGATCAGTTAGCACATGCATGGTCCAAAACAGCAACATAAGTACAGAACTCTCAGTATAGGCCCAACCTACTACAGCCCACCGCACTTAATTAGCCATCGGTATTTCTCCATTCCTAATAAAGAAACAAAGGCCGAAGGCCCAGTTCTCCAAAAGAAAAAACGATTCACCTTTCTTCCTCCTGGAGACACAGACGGGCAGGCTGTGGTGCTCTAATGGCGACGGGGAAAAGGGTGCTATCTGCTCCGTGTTCGTACATACCCGGAGAGGGGCCCCCTCTATTTCGGGGGCCCGGGGCGGCCGCCCCTCTCGCCCCCCCTCAGGGCCGGCCCTGATCGCTGGACCGCCTTCCGAATCCGGACACCAATATCTTCCTCGACAACGAGGTCGCCCTTGTGCGCTGCAGCGACGACGAGTACGCCATCGCCGCTCTCAGAAACATGTACTACAAGATGCCGCTCAAGGAGAACGGCGCATTCGAGGTGCCGCTGACGTTCAAACTTTGCCTGTACCGCTCTTCCATGGCCGCCGAGGGGTGGAGCTCCAAGTTGTTGTCAGTGGCGGATCCACTGAGGGACAGGGTGTGCCCAGTGGTGGACACAGCGCGGTACCACGAGACAACGAAGGTGATCACGCTTGGAGGCCAGCATGGCACTGGCACGGTTGGCTGGGTCGACCTTTGGCGTGGAATCCTCGTCTGCAATGTGCTCGACGAAAATCCCGTGCTCCTTGACGTACCGCTGCCGCCGCCAGCGAAGGGCAACTGGGTATACTACCACAAGCGCTGCTCATACGTGTTCCGGGATATCGCCGTCAGCGTCAGCAAAGACTGCATCAAGTACATCGAGATGGAGCTTGATCTGCCAAGAAAAAAAGCGGTGACCGCTGAACGCCCACCCGATTCCTACCTGGACTGGTTCCGGCAACAGCAATGCCATGAAGTCCACCGTGATGGCTGGAGGGCCACGACATGGAGCATGCCGATCCCCATTCCTTCTTGGAAGGATTGGAGCCCTGGCTTCACCGTCAATGTTGATGAAATCGTTGTCGAGCCAATGTATTCTAAGCTGCTGCTTCCCAGGCCGCCTGCTGGTAGTATCAGTGAGGCCACCGAGGCAACATTGCTGCCACTCCACACCGCGGCTTTCCCTACAATGAGTATGGACGATGACGTTGTCTACCTGTTGTCCACGGCCTGCCCTACTGGCGAGATGAAAGTGGTGATTGCTGTTGACTTGAGGAAGAAGACGCTGCGAGGAGTGGGCAAGCCTGTTGGCGGAAAAGGCTTCACTTCGATGCGCAGCTGCACCACTGAGATCTCCAAATATCTCAATCTCAATCTCAATACGGCTGCAGGTAACTTTGCTTTACTTGTACTTGCTTCTTGTCTATGTTACTATATACCTGTATGAAATGTCTTGTTATAGGTCGGCACTTGCTTACCAGTCTGATGTCGTATCTTCCCCCTAAAGGACGGTGATTGTTAATATAGTCAATTTGTGAGGGCTAATACTCTGGGTACTCCTGTAAATTGGACATGGCCCTTAATTAATTTGGAAAGGGTAGACCTAGGGTCTTTTGGTATTATTCTTTGGTTTAGTATAGTATGAATGACCAACTTCAGAGGTTAGGAGACTTAATTCAAGAGTGGCAGACGATGGTGCGCAACGGGATGGTTGGAATTATAGTTGTTATATTCTAGACTTTGCTGGTGTGTCGTGTGAGTGGCATATGAGCTGATAAAACAATTCTTGGGTCTTAGGAAGAAAAAACAGTGTCATTTTGCAGCGGCCGTTCATCTAGCAGAACAGGCGAACTGGTGGTGATGGATGTCCGAAAGACCCATACACCATATTTAAACCGACACTTGTTTGCTAAGTAAATGGCGAAGTCTGGATGAACGTTCTAAAGGCAAAGGATATGTATCCAAATAATGGTGTTAGACCTGATCGTTCATAGCCAAATCTTGTACTATGTATGATACTAGAGTGCCAATCGAGGCAAAATTTCCTTAGATTCTGTTTAGATTCTGAGCTGTCAACATTCGTAAACTTTAATCTGTAATATCCAAAAAATACCCTGTGTGCAAAATAATGTATTATGCACCCTGGATGCTGAATAACGCATGCATGCACGCCAGCTCGTTCTCCACCACCTCTTCTCCACACCTTCTCCACCACGCCACGTATCCTCCCCCTCGAGGAGGATGTAGGAGAGACTGGTTGCTGTGAAGGGGAGGGGCGGCGTTTCTAGCAGCTGGAGGCACTGGCGGAGCCTCATGGAGGCCAAAGGGGGCGATGACCCCTCCCTTCCAAAATTGAAAATACTCTAGTGTCAAAAACGTTCTTATATTATGGGACGGAGGGAGTAAAAAATTAGTACTAAGCATTCATCTCTCAACTTTTTCCAAATCAACAGAACCTTCTCTGCCGACTCGCCTCCATCTCCAGTTTTGAATTAGTTCTAGGTCTTTGACCCATTGACTAACAACCGCCGCTTCCAACCAGTGTTGCCAACTTCCGCAGTCCGCCGGCCTTTCACGCCGGTTGCCAACCATTGCCGCCCTCCAGGCCGCCACGCTGAGCGCCGGCTTCGTGCTGGCTGTTGCCTGCTGCACCCCATTGTTGTTGCCTGCTGGCCTGATGCTGAAATGCATACGGTCAATTGTTGATCTGCTGCAGAAGCGCTGAAGGAGAAGGACGGAAGGAGCAAGGGCAAGCAAGGAATATTCGAAATCAGTTAAAGAAATTTGATTCAGTGATGTTCACATACTTGCATAAAGTTTTGATTGCCATGTAATTTTTGAAGTTAATATCTAAATCAACCATGTAAATATGTAATTGTGTTGTCATGCCGTGCAATTTTTGATTGACTAATTATCAATGATTTTTGTGATATGTACAACAGTAGTGATGTACATGTTCAGATCCATGATGTTGTGCAAAGCTCTTTTTTTTCTTTATAGTAAATGGCCAAGTGTTATGCTAGTAATGGTTTGTTACCGGTTTCCAAAAGCCTTCCGTGATTTTTGAGTAGTATTGGGCAGTCAGGCATCTTATGATTCAGAGAAGTAACAAAGTTTTTTGAATTTTTTGCTCAGGTAGAGGTAGCAATGGTTAAACAGCTTACCATGCAATCCTTTTTTCAAAAGAAAGAGAGGTCAAGAAAGTGTTGAAGAGGAACAACCATCAGCTCACACAGCTCCCAATTCTCTAGCATTGGTGTTACCATGTATCTCTGTGAACAAGATATATAGATATTATACTAGTATGTATACACGTGCAACTCACGTCTTAATTTAACAGAGGCATTTTGATATAAAAGGGAAAAAAGTGGTAGGTTTGCTAATAGATTCAAAGCAAATTGAAATTATAGTGATGTATAAATGATATTAGTTTAATATTATAAAAGCAGCAAGTAGTATTCATGCCAAAAACTATATGTTCATTTAAAAGAAAAATTGCACGTTGCTTCATTCTCTCCACATTCTCCTACTAAACCATATTGCTTGGGATCAATCAACCCATCATGCAGTCATGTGGAAACACGGGCCATTAGACACCTGTTATGGGCTTCTTCTTTTTTGGAGGGGTCACGTTATTGTTTTAGAAGGCAGTAGAGGTAGCAGCAGTCTACTGTTCATGCGAATCCTGCTGATATTGGCTGTTGGATTTAGGAGACCAACGGTTATGATTGATGCTCTTAGTCCATCTTAAAACTGGTACACTATATAGTAGTATAGATATAAGATGTATACTTTGTTGCAGTTTATGTTATGAGACAGTAAGCCGCATCTTCGTACACACTGGCGGAGCTACGTGAGGGCAAACCCTGGCCCGCCCATGTTTGGAGCAAAAACGAATTCTATACATGTGCAGTATGCTCAGCTCACTAGCCCAGTCCAGGATCTATACGTGAGGGCAAACTCTTGCTCAGCATGGCCCGCCCAGCGAGTTCTTTGTAGCTCCGCCACTGTTCGTACACATTTTACTTTTGCTTTTAAATTGGGCCCCCTTGGTTGCTTGTCACGCTCCGCAACAACTATTCCGACAGCCCCGCTTCCTTGTTTTGAGTACCTTGCATTTTGGCCTTAGCCTTCTTCGAGCCATTTTTCACCTCTACTTCGATCTCCATGTCCGTCCCCTGCCTCTTATCTCCCACGACGACACCCAGACTCTGCTGGCTACCCTTCAGATCCTCCCTCTTCCTTCTTTTGAATTTGCTACCCTCCTTCCCTTCAGTTTTGTCCTTCTAGGAATTTTCAACCACCCCCTTGCTACTGTGGCTCCCCACATGCAACTCCCGCCACCTTTTCACCACCCACCTCTCTTCCCACATCCATAACTAGATCGGTCTTGGCCGTATTCACCTTCGCTATCCCACCTCCCTCGGCTGGTAAAGCATTAGTTTTTGTGGCTCCAAATGACAATTGCTTCATGCTTGCACTATCCCCATCCTTACCAGTGACCAACGACTTTTCATTCTTCAAAGGACTAGTGACTTCTTGGTCTGTGCCCTTCTTCTCATTCTTGTCCTTTATTAGGGCGTGTTCGGATCTCCTCCCGCTCCACGCTTCACTAATTCCTGAAGCGGGAGCCGAGCCGAACGAAATATCATCAAGAAGCTAGCTTCCGGAAGCTAAGCCCGAGGCCAGTGCAAAAACGAGGAGCGACGACGGCCCAGCTCCACCAAAACAGAAAGCTGGAGTTTGCCCAAATTACGCCGATATGCCACCGCCAAACTTACCGATTCGTTCCCTTCCCCGGAAAACCTATCGAGCTGCTCGTTCCCCTCGAGCCGCTAACCCTACCGCCGTCGCACGCCCTGTCGACGCGCGCGCCGCCGCGCCGTCCCTGGCCGCCGCTCCTTCCCGGCGATAGATCGAGCCGTTCTAGGCCAATCCCGACTGGTTCCCGTCGACACAGACCGAAGGGAGCAACCCCAAGACCAGGACCTAAGCTCCAACGCCATTGACGCCATGCTCAGCCGCAAACCCTACCGCCGTCGCGCGCCCTGCCGCTGCGCCGTCCCTGGCCGCCGCTCCTTCCCGGCAATAGATCGAGCCGTTCCAGGACAATCCCGACTGGTTCCCGTCGACACAGCCCGAAGGGAGCAACCCCAAGACCAGGACCTAAGATCCAACGCCATTGACGCCATGCTCACCTCGCAGGAGTCCGCCTCACCTCGCCTGCTGGCCCGAAATGGGCTGCCTCCAGCCGGCCCAACATGCCTGAACAGGCCACAACCCGCCCAGTTGGGCTGTAGCGCTAAGAGAAGTTGGAGCAGGAGCCGAACAGGATTGGAATCGCTGGCTGGAGCAAGAAGCCACGATGAGAAGCTGGTTTTCTGGAGTTTTGAGAAGCTGGAGAGCCTCCGAACACGCCCTTAGTAGCGTACTACTTTTGCTCCATGAATCACTATCGCTACCTGAGTTGCTTCTAAACGCGCCTCCACTGAAACTCCTGCCGCTCCCTCCGCTCCTACCACCCCCACAGCTTCGCCCCTCATTCCAAAGAGCATGACTTACTTCATTACTCCTCCTTGGAATAAATGCCTCCATCCATGCTCCAAAATGCGATTCCTCGCCCTTCTTTAGCTTGTATCCACATTCCCTATCCAAATGCTCCAGCCTCCCACATATGAAGCAAAAATTCGGCAGAAACTCGTACTCGAACCTGCACCACAAGTCCACATTCAGTTTATCACCATTCTCATACATCCTTCTCCTATTCTCCTCTTCATCTTCTTCCCTTGTGAAACCCTTCATAAGCGGCTCCGGAATATCGATAGTGAAATTTACTCGCAAGGAACTTCCTGCTGCCATCCCATCCGATCCAACATCCACTCCAACATCTCCCCCATTAAACGACCAATTGCTTCTCCTGCCTCATGACACATCATGCAAGCGGAAGCTTGAAGATCATAACCCAAACTGGTATTCGTCGAAATTCATACTCCCTTAGTGTTTTGCTTGGCACAAAGTCCTCCACAACCAGCAGACCCTTGCCAAACTCCCATGGCCCATCCTCCAAAGTCTTCCTCTTTCCCGCCAGTTGATGCAAGGTAAAAAGGGAAATATTTTCACCCATATCCTTGCAATCCAGACCCTTCAACAGGCACCAAATTAACCCTAGCAAGAGCATTGGTTAGGGCTCCGCATACGCCAGTTTATCGGACATGAGTTTTGCGAACGGATGCGGCTCCACCATTCCCACCTTGCCCCCTCCTCCCCAGATGATCTTCCTCCCATTACTCTCCATCTTCGACAACTTTAGGCTCTTCATCAGTCCCTCCATACGCTCCATCCTTGCTGTCGCCGCCAACAGGCCCGAGGAATAAACGAGATTTAGGAGAAAAACAGGTGGTGTATGATCGCGTGCCCTAGTACACACGAAAGGTCTATGGTGTGGGAGGGGAGAGGGTTCTCGGATCAGGGATCAAGCTACGGTGGGATCTGGAATTCTACGGCGGCACCAGCAAGGAAACCCTGGTGGTTGTGGACGTTCGGCAATGCCTAGGTGGCGCCCGGAAAGGTACAACAGCGGCGTTAGAGGAGGAGAGCGCGCATGCAAAGTAAGGGGGCAGGGGCAGAATGGAAGATAATGAGACCGGGAGGGGGATTTGAGTGGGCCGGGGGTGTCGGGGTCCTACGTTGTGGCGGTCCGGACTCCGCAAAGCCCCCCACCCCCCAGTTTGCTTCAAATTTGCGGAAAATATTACGCCCGGACCGGTCGGCGGACCGATACAAGACCGCGTTGGCGCGGTCCGGACGATTGCGGGCAATTCCAGGGTCTATGTTGGAGATGCCTTAAAAGCAGACCTGAAGTGATTTTATACAATGTTGATTATGTTGGCTAAAGTAGTACACTCTCGGTTCACTATGTAGGACGTTTTAGCAGTTCAATTTCAATTGCCTAAACATTTTATATTTGTGAACGGAGGTACTACATGGTAAATTTGAACATGTTTTGCCTTGCCGACGTTATCAATTTGTGACGTCGTATCGAATTTCTTCGCCTCACCACTGTTGAAATCTGCCCATGGGCCTTTGGCCCTTATAGAATTTCAGATTAATCCCTAAGGCCCATGTGTATGTGAGAGGTGGTGGGAAGTTTAGTCCCACCTTGCTAGTGGAGAGGGAGTTGGAGTGGTTTATAAGGGATTCTCTCTCTCATGCTATTGGAGCTTGAGAAGAGAAGAAGCCCTCGCGCACTCCTCCTCCGACGCCACGCCACGTCTCGTCACGACGCGCCGCGGGTTGCGGGAATGAGCCGAGCCGGAACTTATTTTTGCCGGTCAGGAACGGAGAGTTTTTGACAGCCGGGCCACGATCTGAGACGTCGGATCGTGGGCTGTTTCCGAACCGACTCGAACGTGGGTTCAGCCCACGTCTCTCCGCCTGGACGCGCATATACATATGCGAGGCGCCGGCCAACCCTAGAAGACGCGAAACAGATCGCATCTCTGCCTCCACACGCACCGCCTCTGCCCACCGTTCCTTTGCTGCTGCTGCCACCGGTGATCCCATCCCGTCTGCTGCGTACACGGTCGACGGGAGAGCAGGCCTCCGAAACCCCGCCTCTCTAGATCCTGTACGGGAGAGGGGCGATTAGGTTTTTGGGGAGCGACTACGCGACTGCTCGCTGCCGTTCCGTCCGTCTACTTCCTCTACGTCTGCATCGCCATGTCCACCGACGCCGACCGTGCCGCTGCCGAGAAGGCCGAAGCTGACAAGAAGGCGGCCGAGGACGCCGCCGCCGCCAACGCCGCTGCTGCGGCCAACTGGCCTACTGGAGGGTATACCTTGTCTATCCTTCTTCTGTTCATTACTGTTTCCTACTTGCTTGCTGTATTCGTAGATGAATCTGTTATTTGCGTAGTACGAGCTTGCATGGTTAGGTACCAGTACGAGATTAATACTGTCAGCGTCATGTTAGTGATTTATTCCTGGGTTAAATTAATCGGAAAATTGCCTACTTATTCAGCAATCCAAAAACCTAATGTGTGTAGGAATTTTTCGGCTAGTGGTTTTGCTGCTGCACTGAAACCGGATAAGTTTACCGGTACATACTTTAAGCGTTGGCAGACTAGAACCACCTTATGGCTCACGGCGATGAACGTGTTCTGGGTCGCCGGTGTCCCTTCCACGGCAACGATTGCTCCTGAACAGGAGAAGGCGTTCAGGGAGGCCACCGTCGTATTCCTTGGAGCAGTTCTAAGCGTGATCGGAGATAAGCTGGTTGACGCATATTTACATGTGCGAGTTGCCAAGGACCTGTGGGAGGCGCTCGAATCTAAATTCGGGGCCACCGACGCTGGGAGCGAGATGTATGTTATAGAGCAGTTCCATGATTACAAGATGGTTGAAAACCGTTCTGTATTGGAACAGGCTCATGAGATAATATGCATCGCTAAGGAGCTTGAGCTTCTGAAGTGCGATTTACCGGGCAAATTTGTCGCGGGCTGTATAATCGCTAAGCTTCCTAATTCCTGGAGGAACTTTGCTACCACTCTGAAACATCAGAGGCGTGAATTCTCAGTAGAGGATGTCATCGGCCATCTGAGTGTTGAGCAGAACTCGAGAGCAAAGGACTCGCACGGAAAAGGGGTCGAAGGAACTTCTGTGGCCAATATGGTGCGTCAGAAGAATCCCAACTTCCACAAGCCCAAGGGAAAGAACGGTGTCCAACAGAATACCGACTTTAAGAAGAAGGGTAAGAAGACCTTCAAGAAGAACAAGAAGGGGGATGGCTGCTTTACTTGTGGTTCGGAGGAACATTGGGCTAGCAGTTGCCCAAACAAGTACAAGAAGGCAGGGCAGGACTCCAAGTCCGCCAATATGATTGTGGGCAACAATGAAAGTGGTGCATCTGGGTACGGTAATTTATTTGCTGTATTTTCAGTTTGTCAGTCCACCGATTGGTGGGTGGACACAGGTGCAGGTGTTCATGTGTGTGCTGACATTTCATTGTTTTCTTCTTACCAGGCCACAGGTCACGGGTCCGTATTGATGGGGAATGGCGCGAGTGCTTCTGTTCATGGTGTTGGCACGGTCGATCTGAAGTTTACTTCGGGAAGGATCGTGCAGCTGAAGAACGTGCAGCATGTCCCCGCCATCAAGAAGAACCTCGTTAGTGGCTCCCTTCTATGTAGAGAAGGGTTTAAGTTGGTCTTCGAGTCTAATAAAGTAGTTGTTACGAAATATGGACTATTTGTTGGAAAGGGTTATGAATGCGGAGGAATGTTCCGCCTTTCTCTCGCTGATTTTTGTAATAAAGTCGTGAACAATATTCATTCGAGTGTTAATGAATCTGAAGTTTGGCATTCACGTCTTTGTCACATTAGTTTTGGTGTTATGACGCGGCTAGCAAAACTGAATTTAATCCCGAGTTTCACCTTAGCCAAAGGTTCTAAGTGCCTTACGTGTGTGCAAGCTAAGCAACCTCGCAAGCCTCATAAGGCTGCGGAGGAGAGACACTTGGCGCCATTAGAACTCATACATTCTGATCTCTATGAGATGAATGGTGTGTTGACTAAAGGTGGAAAGAAATACTTCATGACATTGATAGATGATTCCACTAGATATTGCTATGTGTATCTGTTAAATACTAAAGACGAGGCTCTACACTACTTTAAAATCTATAAGGCAGAAGTTGAGAATCAACTTGAAAAGAAAATTAAACGAGTCCGGTCTGACCGTGGTGGAGAGTACTTCTCAAATGAGTTTGATTCTTTCTGTGCGGAACACGGTATTATTCATGAGAGGACGCCTCCCTATTCGCCCCAGTCGAACGGGGTTGCCGAGCGGAAAAACCATACTCTAACTGATTTGGTTAACGCCATGTTAGATACATCGGGTTTATCCAAGGCATGGTGGGGGGAGGCTATATTGACTTCGTGTCATGTCCTGAATAAGGTTCCGACAAAAGATAATGAGATCACTCCATATGAGCAGTGGTCGAAGAGAAGGACAACACTCTCATACTTGCGCACTTGGGGCTGTTTGGCGAAAGTCAACGTGCCGATTCCCAAAAAGCGTAAGCTTGGACCAAAGACCGTGGACTGCGTTAATTTGGGCTACGCTAAGAACAACGTTGGCTATAGATTTCTAGTAGTGAAATCTGAGGTACCTGACGTGAAGGTCGGTACAATTATGGAGTCTAAGGATGCTACATTCTTTGAGGATATTTTTCCTATGAGAGATATGCAAAGCACTTCTAGACAGGAACATGAGGAGACTCCTGAACCTGCCATTCCGATGGAATATTATGAACAAACACACGATGAAAATCCTGAGGAGGATGACGAGGAAACCCTTGGTAGGGGCAAGAGACAAAGGACTGTAAAGACCTTTGGTGATGATTTCCTTGTGTACCTCGTGGATGATACTCCCACTTCTATTTCAGAAGCATATGCATCTCCAGAAGCTGACTACTGGAAGGATGCAGTCCGTAGCGAGATGGATTCCATCATGGCTAACGGGACTTGGGAGATTACTGAACGTCCTTATGGTTGCAAACCATTGGGATGTAAGTGGGTGTTCAAAAAGAAGCTTAGGCCCGACGGTACTATTGAAAAGTATAAGGCTAGGCTTGTGGCTAAGGGCTATGCCCAGAAAGAAGAAGAAGATTTCTTCGATACTTATTCACCTGTGGCCAGACTGACTACCATTCGAGTACTACTCTCGTTGGCAGCCTCACATGGTCTTCTCGTCCATCAAATGGACGTCAAGACGGCTTTCCTGAATGGAGAGTTAGACGAGGAAATCTATATGCAACAGCCAGATGGCTTTGTAATAGATGGTCAGGAAGGAAAGGTGTGTAAGTTGCTGAAATCTTTATATGGCCTGAAACAAGCGCCTAAGCAATGGCATGAGAAATTTAATGAAACTTTGACATCTGTTGGCTTCTTTGTTAATGAAGCTGACACATGTGTATACTATCGCTATGGTGGGGGCGAAGGAGTTATACTGTGCTTGTATGTTGATGACATACTGATATTTGGAACTAGCCTCAAAGTGATTGAGGAAGTTAAGTCCTTTTTATCTCAGAGCTTTGAGATGAAGGACCTTGGAGTGGCTGATGTTATCTTGAACATCAAGCTTTTGAGAGATGATGAGGGTGGGATTACACTTCTGCAATCCCATTATGTTGAGAAGGTGTTGAGTCGTTTTGGATATTCGGACTGCAAACCATCTCAAACACCATATGATCCTAGTGTGTTGATTCGTAAGTTCGAAGGCATACCTAAAGATCAGTTGAGATACTCTCAAATTATTGGTTCACTCATGTATCTAGCGAGCGCAACGAGGCCTGACATCGCATTTGCTGTGAGCAAACTGAGTCGGTTTGTTTCCAAACCGGGTGATGTACATTGGCATGCTATTGAAAGAGTCATGCGCTATCTGAAAGGTACTATGAACTATGGACTTCACTATACTGGATACCCGTCGGTACTTGAAGGGTATAGTGATGCAAATTGGATCTCTGATGCTGATGAGATGAAGGCCACAACAGGGTATGTGTTTACTCTTGGAGGTGGTGCTGTTTCCTGGAAGTCTTGCAAGCAAACGATCTTAACGAGATCGACAATGGAAGAAGAATTAACAGCATTAGACACATCTGGTGGCGAAGCAGAATGGCTTCGAGATCTTTTGATGGACTTGCCAGTGGTTGAGAAGCCGGTTCCGGCCATCCTTATGAACTGCGACAACCAGACAGTCATTGTCAAGGTGAAGAGTTCAAAGGACAACATGAAGTCCAACAAACACATAAGAATGAGATTAAAAGCTGTCAGAAAATTAAGAAACTCCGGAGTGATAGCGTTGGATTATATCCAAACGGCTAAGAATCTGGCAGATCCCTTTACTAAAGGGCTATCACGTGTTGTGATAGATAGTGCATCGAGGGAGATGGGTATGAGACCCACATGAGTTGCCATGGTAGTAACCCAACCTATGTGATCGGAGATCCCGTGAAGTAGGACCTGGGAAAACAAGTCAGTGGTGAACTGAGGAGAGTAACTTTACTAACCCACTCCGTTGGAGATGCAATACTCTCGGAAACTGTATGGTAGGTTGACTACTGTCTTAATGTGTTCCAAGGTTTATATATATATATAAGCAAGATGCTGTCCTACAGAGCGATCTTCGGAAGAACACACCTATGTGAGTCTGATTGCTGGTCACAGTCTATGAGATTGGGGTGATCTCTAGTAAACTCACGAATAGGCCAGGAGTGTGACTAATATGCTCCACCCGAGGGGTCAGCCTTCGGCAGTCTAGTACTAGTAAGACCTGTGGTGAAACTTCTTTACGCCAAACTGACAATTCAAGGCATAGTCCATTGTTCAGTTGTGAAGGAGTGTAGCTACTTGCTCTAGGTGAAGTTCAACCTTAACCGGTCTTCACTGAAATACTGGTATATCAAAACAGTGTTTGGAACAAAGGACAACACAATGGGTCTTCGGGATCTGGTGGGGGATTGTTGAAATCTGCCCATGGGCCTTTGGCCCTTATAGAATTTCAGATTAATCCCTAAGGCCCATGTGTATGTGAGAGGTGGTGGGAAGTTTAGTCCCACCTTGCTAGTGGAGAGGGAGTTGGAGTGGTTTATAAGGGATTCTCTCTCTCATGCTATTGGAGCTTGAGAAGAGAAGAAGCCCTCGCGCACTCCTCCTCCGACGCCACGCCACGTCTCGTCACGACGCGCCGCGCCGCGCCGCGCCGCGCCGCGGGTTGCGGGAATGAGCCGAGCCGGAGCTTATTTTTGCCGGTCAGGAACGGAGAGTTTTTGACAGCCGGGCCACGATCTGAGACGTCGGATCGTGGGCTGTTTCCGAACCGACTCGAACGTGGGTTCAGCCCACGTCTCTCCGCCTGGACGCGCATATACATATGCGAGGCGCCGGCCAACCCTAGAAGACGCGAAACAGATCGCATCTCTGCCTCCACACGCACCGCCTCTGCCCACCGTTCCTTTGCTGCTGCTGCCACCGGTGATCCCATCCCGTCTGCTGCGTACACGGTCGACGGGAGAGCAGGCCTCCGAAACCCCGCCTCTCTAGATCCTGTACGGGAGAGGGGCGATTAGGTTTTTGGGGAGCGACTACGCGACTGCTCGCTGCCGTTCCGTCCGTCTACTTCCTCTACGTCTGCATCGCCATGTCCACCGACGCCGACCGTGCCGCTGCCGAGAAGGCCGAAGCTGACAAGAAGGCGGCCGAGGACGCCGCCGCCGCCAACGCCGCTGCTGCGGCCAACTGGCCTACTGGAGGGTATACCTTGTCTATCCTTCTTCTGTTCATTACTGTTTCCTACTTGCTTGCTGTATTCGTAGATGAATCTGTTATTTGCGTAGTACGAGCTTGCATGGTTAGGTACCAGTACGAGATTAATACTGTCAGCGTCATGTTAGTGATTTATTCCTGGGTTAAATTAATCGGAAAATTGCCTACTTATTCAGCAGTACACTCTCGGTTCACTATGTAGGACGTTTTAGCAGTTCAATTTCAATTGCCTAAACATTTTATATTTGTGAACGGAGGTACTACATGGTAAATTTGAACATGTTTTGCCTTGCCGACGTTATCAATTTGTGACGTCGTATCGAATTTCTTCGCCTCACCACTGACGATGCATGCTTGGTTTTTCTTCCTTTTCTTTTGTATATGTATATATATCTTGACAAGCCATAGAGGACGGGGCCAGGGCATGGTTTCCTCTCTATAAATAGCAAGGCCTGGAGCAATATATGCATCCACAGCTAGTTCGCTACTTTACAAGCAAATACACACAACACATACACACACGCATAACACGTACTCCCTAGAGCACCGATCAATGGCTTCGAGTGGCCAGATGAAGATGGTTGCCGTTGGCATGATGCTGGCCAGTGACTGCATCTGCTCCAAGAACTGTGCTTGCGCCGAAAAGTGCATCTTAGCAGGCGGCACTGGTGACCATGTCAAGGCTTGCTTCGTTGATTGTGTGCTGAAGAACGGCTGCAGGTGCAACGATAACTGCTACGCCCCCAGCCCCAAGTACCCATCATCCTAGCGGACCACCCTAAGACCTAAGTGAGGCCTCGACTACCTTGTCACGTCTGCGTCCACGCGTTCTTCACAATCAATTTGGTCTGTGCTACTTTGTCACCGTAAATCTTGGTAAATCTCACGTGCTTGCATTTACTTTGGGTATTGGTCGCATGTCTCCATATATTGCTGAAATAAAATGTCGTCTTATTTGTATCCATGTTTTTTTAGGGGAAAACGCCCACTGGCGCACTTTATTTCAGCTTAGTGAAAGAAAAATCGTTCGTTACAAAAGGATTTATAAAACTAGGGGATCCGAATCCCAAAATAAATTATGCTTAGTTTCAAAAGCAGGCTTTGCTAAATTGTGCGCCATCATGTTCGCTTCCCCCGGACATTGCTGAAACGAAATACTTCCAATACTTTGTGCCTTCTGAAAACAATCTGCTAGTATAGCTGTCAGCTGTGTAGGGGCTCCAAACCTCGATGATGCCATTACATGCTTGGACAAGCTCCAAAGAATCAGATTCTACAATCACCGGTTGGCAGCCTAGATTCTCCACAAGTTCCAGACCTCTCTGAAGTGCTACAGCCTCCGCAGTGGTCGGATCAAGCAGGTGACTGAGCACCATCCCTGACCCCGCGATAGCCGCTCCTCTATCATCTCGTACTACCGCTCCTGAAGCACCCATACCATTGTCAAAAAAGCAGCATCTATATTCAGCTTATAGCTTTTACTTGGACGTTTATTCCATAGTATTTCGTGTGGTTCAGATGGTCTTGAGGCTATACTGAACTTTGACGAAATACCATGGATCGCAAATGCAGAACTTAAAACCGACGCAACGTATTCGCCCTTGACAGCCTGACGTCGCTGCCACCAGATATACCAAGCTCCGACCGCGATCGTCTGCTTCAGAAGCTTCAGGCCTAATATTGGAGACTTTCCACAATTCCGCATTAATTCCTCTAGTGTCACAGGCCTTGATCTGTCAACAACAAGTGCTTTTTCAATAATCTCCCATAAACTCAAAGAGCGCCACACTTCTTTTGCTCGCCTACATGTAAACATGAGATGTCGCATATCTTCAGCCCGTCCCAAACAGATCGGGCATTGGGGGTTCACCTTAATGTGTCTATTTGCAAGCACAACAAGACCCGGCACAACTCCATGCAATGCTTTCCACAGAAAGATTTTTATTTTACTGGGCAAATGAAGTTTCCAGAAAGTTTCCCACACAGGTTTATTGAAGAACAACCTTGTCCATCTCCACGCCTAAGGTTATGACCATGCTGATGGTTTCACTCGACGTAATAAGCGGATTGAATGGTAAATGTGTATGATTTTGTATGGTGCCAAGCGATGAAATCCTCATTCATATGATCACTTAGTGGTATACGAAGAATCCTCTCCGCATCCACCGCCATGAACATGTCCCGTATCAATTCCTCATCCCATCTTTTTGTTATTGAATCCATGAGTTCATCAACTGTTTGCAACAATATGTGTCCCTTTGCTGTCTCAATCTTCCTTGAAGGGCTTCCTGGAACCCAACGGTCCTCCCATATATTCATGTTCTCCCCTGAGCCAACACGCCATATGTGACCCCTCATGAAAGTTCTAAGACCATCAACAATGCTTTGCCATGTAAATGAGGACCCTTTCTTTGTTGGTCCTGCCTTTAACAAATTTCCGTCTGGAAAGTACTTAGACCTTAAAACTCTTGCACATAATGTGTCAGGATTGGAGATGAGTATCCAACTCTGTTTAGCTAGCATTACCCGGTTGAAAGCATGAAGGTCACGGAACCCCATACCTCACTTTACCTTGGGAAGACACATCTTCCACCAAGCGAACCAGTGCAGTTTTCTCTGACCATCTGTATCTCCCCACCAAAACCCTGCCATGGCATCTGCAATTTCCTTGCATAGTTTTTTTTGGGGATCTTAAACACTGACATAGCAAAAACCAGAATAGACTGAATAACCGCCTTCAGTAAAATTTCTTTTCCTCCATAGATAGAAGTTTTTCTTTCCACCCAGTTAATCTACTTATCGCCCTTTCCAAAAGATGCACAAAGCTATCACTCCTATCCCCCCAACCATTGCCGGCAAACCAAGATATCAGATAAAGCTTCCGTCATTATATTCAGCTCAGTACAAACATAAGCTTTTATATCCTCATCAACATTAGGACTGAAGAAAATACTACATTTCGCTTCACTAACCATTTGGCCTGAACTTGCACAATATTGATCAAGAACTTGTCTCAATAAGGTTTATTAACTAAGTTTTCTTTCATAAGGATTAGGGAATCATCAGCAAATAAAAGATGACAAACTGACGGTGCAGACCTGCACACCCTTACTCCTTCAATGCAATGAACCTCCTCTCTATGAGCCAAGAGACTTGACAAACCTTTCGCACACAGTAAAAAATAAATAGGGGGAAAGAGGGTCCTCCTGCCGGAGGCCCCTTAATGGTACAAAGTCATTAATTTCTTGGTTATTAAATCTAACTTTATACCTGACCGACGAAACACAAGCCATGAACAAATCCACCACTTCTCTGTGGAATCCTAGCCGAACCATCATACCCAAAAATTTCCATTCAACTATGCCATAGGCCTTGTGCATGTCGAGTTTCACTGCACAGTAGCCCCATTGTCCTTTTTTCTTGTTCTTTATTTGTATCCAGTTACTCCGACGCATGACGATATTTGTATTTGGCTACAATTATATTAAATATATTGGGTTTGTATTTTTATTAACTTCGATGCCATATTGATAGTCTGCTTTTGTGTGAAATGGTCTATTATGTGGACTTATCTTATTGTCTATATGGTGCACCAAATTATCCATAGTTGGGACCTTTGCAACATGTACAATAGCCAGCTTCCCATGAACTTGTGGTTCTCGGTGCCAGCGCACCCTATATGCGCAAAAAAATAGTAATTAGAAAAAGGCCAAAAATCCCGAAACATTTTTGGAATCAAATATGAATAAAAAAATTGGCCAAGAAAATGATTCCCGTTGACTTCAGGGCAAAAAATGAATTAATATATGACGACAATATAGCATGAATAGTACTTTTTTATAGCGTTTTTTGGCGAATCTTTGACCCAGATACAATGAAAGTCATTCCCAGGCAAATATTTTTATGCGAGTGCAATACTTGATCATGTTTGATTCCAAAAAAGTTTCAATTTTTTTACCTTTTTTGAATTACTAAATTATTCTTGCATATAGGGTGCGCTGTCACCAGAGAGCACAACTGTATTTCTTAGCTTCCCATCTTCTATACTTACATGTACTTGTGTATCAACATGAATGGAGGTGGCCCATGAGAGCTTGGAAATCCTTGTGGCAATTTTTTGGTGGATTCTAAATGTAAAACAGTATGTATCAATAGTTATAATCTGGAAAATACAGCCCTGCAAAAAAATTCTGGACAATACATGAAAACATGGCATTAAATGGCTTTGTTTGGGTAACTAAAGTCTGCGCTCTTTTTTATAGTCGGTATAAACTTTCTAATGTTTTCTGTAACACAAGTCTGTACTAGTTTCCCTGTCTAACATTGGCATATCAAAAACATAAGCCTGAGAGTGGCCTATCAGTACCCCCTCCCCCCACCCCACCCCACAAATGGATGCACATGTTTGCAATTTGTGCTGATTTTTTTAGTATTTTTCTGTGGGTGGGCAAACCCCACAATAGTTTTCTGCATTTAGCATCTATGTTCATCATTTTTTGGATAACCCATATCTTTTTGGGGACTAGTAGCATTACATTACAATTGCTCAAAAGACGGTTTTCCAACATAATTTTTTTGCCAGTCAGTATTAAACTTCTTTTTTCAGAGTTTTTTACAATTGCTCAAAAGATCTGTTCTTTTTGGGTGTGTGCCTTTCTCCTACTCCTTTTTGAGAGTTTATTTCCTGTCCAAAGAGTGAAGCAGATGAACAAGCCTAGCCCAACAATTTTTCTATCACATCATATCCCTTTTTGTTTTCTTTTTACTTGTCTTCTCAGAAAAAACAACCTAAAAGATACAGGAACAAGCCCAGCCCAAAACATTCTAGAGGCAACAAGTCAAAAAAGACAAGAAAGGCAACGAATCCCACAACTAAAGCCCATGGAGGACAAATACAAACCCAGCGACAAGTGGACTCAAAATAGGCCAAAATCAACACACATGACATCAGCCAATTGAGGCTTGGTTAAGTCTTAGTCGACTGAGCCTTAGCCACTCCCTTTACGAAATGCTTATCCCTTGAGAAAACTCTTGTAGTTCGAGGATCTGTTATTATATCCCCCTGCCCCTTAAGAAAAGAAATTATGTTGTCACGGCGTTCACTGTCCCGGTCTCCACAGGCCCCACCACAGAGTGCATGGGACGAAAGAAGAAAAGATATAGGACAAATCCGGCTAATTTTTTTTAAATAATACACTTTTTTTTATTAATTTTCAGAAATATTACGCCATTTTTTTTAAATAATACATCGTCGGCTTACTGCTGGCCGACTGGAGCCTGTCGTCCTACCGGTGGCCTACTGGGTCCCGTCGGCCTATCGGTGGCCGACAAGTGGCCTTTCGTCTACGTGTCAGCCGATTAGTGGCAAGGCCACGTCTCGCCGCTCCCAGTGAGCTGCTGTCGGTGGCTGGGGCCCAGCCGACAAGGCCCTGTCGGCCACCCGTAAGCCGATCGGCCTGCCGCAGGCCGACAGGGTGCCAGCCCCGCAGCCGCCCTCTTTTCTTCCACCTCTTCCCTTCTCTTCCTCTTCCTCTGTTCTTTCTTCTATGTTCTTCGTTTCTTCTCTTCCCCACTCGAAAAAACTCTCATTTATACACCAAACTGAGCCATTTTTTTGCCGATTTGCCACCGTGGATGCGTTGTAGATAGTTGGGGGAGGCAAGGGAAACCTCGATCTACTGATGGGGTAGCTCATGGTGGTCGTGGTGAGCATTTTGTTGGAGCTTTTTTTGAGCATATTGGAGGAGGTTGTGGTGGCGGTGAAGGTGGAGGTGGCAGTGGTGAAGCTCGGGCAGTGTGGTGGAGGTGGTGGAGGTGAAGCTCCGGCGGTGTGGTGGAGTCTCCGGCTCCGGTTCCGGTGATTGAAGTCCACCGTTCGTCGTTGGTTCGCACGCTTCAAGGGTATAATTCAACATACATTTTACCTGTCGTAGTTGCTCCGGTAGTATTCGGTAGTATGTTTGGATGTGAAATATATTAGGGGTGCGGATATTGTTATTTGCTCCGGTAGTATCCGTAATATATTTAGATGTCAAATATTTAGTTGTGTGAATATTTTTAGTTGCTCCGGTAATATTCCGTACTATATGTGGATGTCAAATATTTAGGTGTGTCAGTATTTGTAGTTGCTCCGGTAATATTCCGTACTATATGTGGATGTCAAATATTTAGGTGTGTCAGTATTTTTAGTTGCTCCGGTAATATCCGTAATACATTTAGATGTCAAATATTTAGTTCTGTCAATATTTGTAGTTGCTCCGGTAATATCCGTAATATATTTAGAGTTCAAATTTTTAGGTGTGTGAATATTTGTAGTTGGTTCGGTAATATTCCGTAATATATGTACATGTCAATTATGTAGGAGTGCTAATATATTTAGTTTGTCATGCTGCTTAATAGTTGTCTTTCACTGTTGATTTTTTTAGGTGAGTCGAGATGTCTGATGTAGTGAAGTTCGTATTTTACTACAGTTCTGGTACTGTCCAAACAACTGAGACGGGAGCTGATCTGAGCGAATTTGATTACATAGAGGTGCCACTGACCGCCCCTCAAACATGGTCAGTCAGTCAGTTGAAAGAATGGGTGACAGCAAGTTTAGGGCTTAATATTGAAACACACACCGTCAGTGTTCATGCATTGTGGACACAGTCAAGTTCAATCATTTACTTTTATTTGAGGCCAATAGAGCGAGACTCCCAGTGGGTGCGCTGGTTACAAGGTTGTGAACGAAGGGGATGCAATCCTGTTGCCGTAGTGCTTCCCGTCGTGAAGGAGGTCACTGCACATGAAGGCGAGGGTGGCTACGATCTTGGCCAGAGCAGTGAAGGGATGCAGTCAAATGCTGGAGATGATGGTTATGAACCAGGGCAGAGTAGTCAGGTAGAAGGAGGAAATGCCGATGGTTATTACAGTGGCGAGGCTTATAGTGGCGAGGCGGACGCTGACGAGGTAGATGGGCACATGCAGAACCTGATGGAAGAAGAAGACACCGATATTGATAGTGGTCATGCCGATGATTCTGACGAGTCGGATGAAGAAGAAAATGCAGAGGAGGTCCCGAATCCTGCATCATGGAATCATGACTTCTCTTCTGCAATGACCGTGAACGATGGGCATGATTCTGCCTGGCAATATCACCAGAACAACATTGTGACGGGTGCTATGTATCCCAACAAAGAAGCTCTGGAGGACGCAATAATAAATTGGGCAATGTCCACGCAAAGGGTTTTCATAGCTGAGGTGTCCAGTCAGAAATACTTGACAATGGTATGCAAGAATGCAGGTTGTCCTGCCAGGGTGCACGGCTATCTCCCTAAGTATGGCACAAGTTGGGTGATCAGTGACTTAGTTCATCACACTTGTCTTATTCCCTGCATCCCTCAAGATCATCCCAACCTTTCATCCACACTTATTGCGAGGTTGTTTTACAACGAGATAGTGGAGAGCAAAGCGATGGAAGTGAAGGCAATCCAGACAAAAGTCTTCGTCAGGTTCAACTACAGAATTTCTTATGGCAAGGCTTGGAGGGCTAAGCATACGACCCTTCAGAGGAGATTTGGTTCTTATTTCGATGCATATGACTCTGTTGTCCGGCTCCTCCACACACTGCAACAGCGGAATCCTGGCACCTATGTCGATATCCAAGACCTCTTCATGCCAGAGTTCCCAACTGTGAGGGTGCTGCATCGACTCTTCTTCTCTTTCGGTGTATGCATCGAAGCTTTCAGGCATTGCCGATCGGTGATATGTGTAGATGGCACTTTTCTCACTGGCAAGTACAAGGGTCAGATCCTAACAGCCATTGGTCAAGACGGCCAAAATCAAGTAGTCCCACTCGCATTTGCTTTTGTTGAGAGTGAGAACATTGAAAGTTGGACATGGTTCTTCAGGCAACTGAAAATATCAGTTGTGAAGGATAAGCCCAATGTGTGCATCCTTCATGACAGGCATGCAGGTATACCCAGTGCGATAAAGACACTGACAAACCCTGGCCCTGAGGAACAAACTCCATGGCAGGACTTGTAGAGCCGTTGGTGCATGCGCCATCTGGGGGCTAATTTCTTCTCGCAGTTCAGAAATAAGAGCTTGATGAATCTATTAAAAAGACTTTGCAAGCAGAACCAGCTATGGAAGTACAATTTGATACGTGACAGACTTAATGTGTGTACACAGAGACACGTTAGGGACAGGAAAGCTGCAAGAGATGCAGCGGTGAGGGCACATGTTGAAGCAGTAGCTGCACAGTTAGCAACAGGAACAGCGGCCGTGGAGGAGGAGCCTGTTGGGCTATGTGACTTGCCAGGATTTGACCCACCTGGTACTAGGAGAAGGCTCGGGAGGTCGATTAAAACCTTCGAGCAGTGGATAGAGCATGAGCCTCTGGAGAGGTGGTCTTTGCTGCATGACACACATGGAGCAAGGTACGGTGTCATGACTACCAACCTCGCAGAAACATACAACTTTGTCCTCAGAGGAAACCGGGCATTACCACTTACAGCCATCGTTGAGGGTATTTTCTATGGCACCGTGAATTATTTCAGAGATAGACGTCAAAAAGCAGAGCAGCATATCTTGAACAACCCGAACACACGTTACTGTGAAAGAGTCATGAAGTACATGCACCAAAAGATGGAAAAAAACTAGGTCACACACTGTAGTCGCCATCGGTAATCAAGAAAGAAGGTTTGAGGTCCGCTTAGCTAACAAGAAATTCGGATGTGCAAATGAGTTGAGGACGCATGAGGTGAAAATTGGAAATGAAGCCTGGCCAACGTGTGAGTGCACGTGCAACAAACCGAAGTTGCTTCACCTACCTTGCTCACATGTACTTGCTACTTGCGGGCAGCTAGGAATGGATGCAATATCGTTCGTGTCTCCATTTTATCTGAAAGAGTCTGTCCTTAATACGTGGATAGGTGAGTTGCTGGGATTTCGATCAATGGGTAACTTCAACACCGTCAACCCTGCTGAAAGGCGTTACATTCCAGACCCAGAGAATATGCGTACAAGTAGAGGCAGATGGCAGTGTCAGCGCATCTGGAATGATATGGATGAATCTGAAGCAGGAGGCCCGACTAGGCAATGCATTATATGCAACGAATTTGGCCATAGGGACACTAATTGTCCCACTTTCGTCACTGGGCGTGGACGAGGCAACCGGGGACGAAGAGGAGGGAGAGGAGGAAGAGGAGTAAGAGGGAGAGAAAGAAGCTAGGCTGCGTTGAAATTTGTATTAAGTGTGGCACTATGTTTTAAATTTGTATTAAGTGTGGCACTATGTTCTAAATTTGTATTAAGTGTGGCACTATGTTCTAAATTTGTATTAAGTGTGGCACTATGTTCTAAATTTGTATTAAGTGTGGCACTATGTTCTAAATTTGTATTAAGTGTGGCACTATGTTCTAAATTTTATTAAGTGTGCAACTATGTTTGAAATTTGTATTTAGTGTGCAACTATGTTCTAAATTTGTATGTGCAGGAATGGCGGGAATGTGGTTGCTTAAGCAGGACATTGATAGTAAGCATCGTGCTGCGATATGTTATAGGAAGAAGCTCGAGCCCCTGGTCACTCGCACTCCTAAGGAATATTGGAAGATACACCCGCAATGGGTTGACCGGTACGTGCTTTATTTATTTCCTTCAAGCATGTATATTAATGGGACACACTAACTGAATTGTTCTGACATGCAGACTTAAATGGGCCGGCCTTTTACCTTTCGCGCGTCTGGTTGAGTCCACGGAAGGAAATGCCTCGCCATCGACTCCTCTTTGCTCACCTGCTTAGTGGACCGTTGGAGGCCTGAGACCCACACGTTTCACTTCCGCTGGGGAGAGATGGCTCCTACTCTGGAGGATGTGTCACTTTTGCTGGGACTACCGTTGGCAGGTCATGCCATAGGACCGTTGGAGGCACCGGCTGGTTGGGAGCTAGATATGGCACAACCCTTCGGTGGTGTTTTTGCCAGTGCTCCGGCTCTGGCATCGGAGCGTCATGGACCTAAGTATGATTGGTTGCTCCGTTTCCAGGTTAGTTCCCCTACCTCATATCTTTCAGTTGTCGTGCATATGGTTTTACAGAAGATACCTTCACTGTTTACTAATACTTACTTTCTCTTTGCTCAATACAGATCCAGAAGTTCCCGGAGCCATTGAATGCGGCACAGATCACTCGCAGCCTGGAGGCATACCTACTGTGGCTTCTCGGCAAGGTGATGTTCACAGAGAACCATGTCACCACTATTAGCGCGTGCTACATCCCTATTGCACTAGAGATCGCGAGCGCTGAGATTCCGGATCAGATCACATAGAGGAGTTGGGGTTCAGCGGTCTTAGCGGCTACATACCGAGGTATGTGCAACACTTGCCAGCTTACATCGGACACGGCAGCCCTTCTTGGATGCCCTCTATTTCTACAGCTGTGGTCGTGGGAGAGGTTCTCTATAGGACGACCGGACATACGTGTTGATGAGCCTATGGAACCCATGTTCGATGCTGATGGCATCGACATGCCTACTTTCGGTCTGTGTTGGACACGTCGCAGGGTATGTCTCGTGTTATAATTTAATGCATCTTATTTGTGCACACTATGGCTGAAACTAACTTTTGTTTTCCGCAGAGACGCTATTCTACTGATCAGACTAGGCGAGCATACACGACATTGAAGGAGCAGTTCGATGCGTACACTGGGGTCATCTGGCAGCCCTACACGCAAGCAACCATAGATGCGAGATACCCCGGCGGTATGTCTGAGCTATGCACAAGAGATCGTGATTACTGGATGACGAAATCTAAGATCATCTTCGATGTCTTCGTCGAGGAGATGGCCCAGCAGAGGGTTATGAGGCAATTTGGTCTTCAGCAGTTAGAGGCCCCTCCCCCTACAGAGAACCCGGTGCCAGGACACATCCACAGGTACTGTCTATTTATTCAATGTTGCATTGTCTTTCACAATTGTCCATTTTAAGCATTAGTTAATTTTTGAACACACACCACAATTTTAGGACCACGAGGAAGGGGATTAACAGGACAGCTGCTGAGTGGCTAGTTAGGCTTCAGCCGTACGTTACAGAATGGGATACTGCGAACACACATCCGTGGCACGAGAATATCGAGTTTGATCTCGATGAATTCCATCGCTACTTGCAGCGTTACATGACCGGAACACGGTTACGCATCGTTCATCACTCTCACCCAGATGAGATACCTGACCCTAGTCCGTCGGATATGTACCCGAGCTATGATACTTTGGGCTCTAGGCAGTACGCGGTAAGATATATACTCTTTATGTAATGCATCTAGTTGTCACGTACTTTGCCGTGCATACTTGATAATCGTCCTGACAATTTTCAGGTTGACTTGACACTCGGACTCTACGACGATGTGTCCACCTTTGGACGTTCACTGTCGTCTGGACCTCTTCTTCAGCACCGGTCTGTGCTCCAGCCCTTCGTGACACGCCTGTAGAACAAGATACTAGCTGTCTACGAGGCTATCACGTGCACCCGGAGAACCAACGTTGTTCAGCAGCAGCAGCACCAGCAGCAGCAGCACCACCACCACCAGCAGCAGCAGCCGCGTCCCTCCACGCACCGACATCAGCCACGTCCACGTCTAGCACATATGCCGACGACCAGGCCACCCCCTCCTGACCAACCTGGCAGTTCGACGTGGCAGCACCCACAGCACCGGGGTCCCACGTCGAGCTTCGTGTTTCAGCCACAGCCACAGCAGCAGGGTCCCACGTCGAGCTTCGTGTTTCAGCCAGAGCCAGCTGGTATGTCTCTTCATATTTATTGTTTTCAATATGAATTGAGGCGACCTAGTTCTTCATGACTTAATGTTCCCTCCTGCAGGAGCCTACGGACATTAGGCGTCCATATCCGGATCCACGTGGGGGAGTGATCAAGATCCTGAGGAGAACATACAGGATCACATGTCGCAGTACACCCAGTGGATGAACATGTATTCGACTCCTCCACCAGGCCCCACATAGGATACACAGTATGACCAGGACGAGTCTGAGATTCCTCCTCGTAACATTAGGGCACCCCACAGGTTTGGATGGTCGACGCCTGATGCATAGCCTGAGCGCCATGGCAGACGTCGTCAGTGACGCTTCTATCTATCAGTAGAGACATGACTATCTACTTATGTATGAGACTTATGCTTATTCTATGTATGAGACAAATGACTATGTACTTATGTATGAGACATATGCCTACTCTGTTTTAGTACTCTGTTATCCAACGTCGTGCGCCAACTACAACATCATATTTAGATAGAACATATTTCTCCTACAATAAGACAGTACAAACAACTGGATACAACTACATCTGAATTAAACGGTAGGTAGGACTGAACTTACAACATACAACGTAAAAACTACATGAAGTCATCATCGTCATCCTCCGTCGATGCAGAACTCTTGCCCTTCGATGATGAAGAACTCTTGCCCTTCGACGATGCAGAACTCTTGCCCTTCGACGATGCGGTACTCTTGGCCTTGGTGCTCGGCATGAAGATATCGTCTTCATCCTCGTTGTCGGCAGTCCATAGAAAAGTATTTTCTGCTGCAAACTTTAAGTAGGATTCACCCTTATGCTGTTGCTTCTTCCATCTTCCATGCAACCTGAGAAGTTCTTTCCGTACCTCCTCAAATGTCCTGGAAGGCCACCCGCACCTACTTAATGCGTGAGCCAGCTCATTCAGTAGCGTGTCACTACTGATGAGTTCGTCCCACGGAACTAATATGTTGTCAACCCTGAAATCGGCGGCTAAACGCAGAAGACATTTGGACATACCAGTGTGAAAACTACGATCAAAAGGATATCCGGACATCTTCGCGAGACTACGACACTACACTACATTGCTTACCCACCTTACTGCCGAGGGTGTTTTATAGGTTGAGAAGACAAAAATAGGCGGGAACTCGGAACCGGGGAAATATGGCGGGAGATATAGGCGGCAACTAGAAAGCGGGAAAATATGGCGGGAACTAGAAAGCGGGAAAAATATGGCGGGAACTAGAAAGCTGGAAAATATGGCGGGAACTAGAAAGCGGGAAAAATATGGCGGGAACTAGAGAGCGGGAAAAATATGGCGGGAACTAGAAAGCGGGAAAATGTGGCCGGAACTAGATAGCGGTAAAATGTGGCGGGAGATACTGGCGGAAACGGCGGCCCGAGATATAAGCGGGAACCCAGAAGTGGGAAACGGAGGGGGAGTGTTCATGCACCTATCGGCCTAGGGGTAGCCAATTAGTTCCAGTCGGCCACCGGTTAGCCGACAGGTTCCAGTCGGCCACCAGTTAGCCGACAGGTTTCAATCGGCCACCAGTTAGCCGACAAGATCCACTACCAGTGGCCGAGAGGCTTGTCGACCACCCCTAGGCCGACAGGAGGCCAATCGGTCACCCTATAGCCGAAAGGGTACTAATCGGCTTCCTCCTGGCCGACTGGATCCAATCGGCCACCAGAAGGCCGACGATGTATTATTTAAAAAAAAACGGCGTAATATTTTTGAAAATTCATAAAAAAAGTGTATTATTTAAATTTTTTTAGCACAAATCCGACCTCCGGAGGCCTTCTTTAGATGAGTTCTGGATTAGCCACCTCCAAAATCATTATTGTGATATGTGGTGTCCTAATTTTGTAAACCGGACTACCCGGTGTGGATACCGAGCATTGACCGTGTATACGTGGATATATGCAATTAAAAAAACTAGAAGGATGAAGCGATACAGACTTTACACTAGTTTTTTTTAAAGAAAGGATCAAAACAAAATGAAATGAACTACATTGTAAACTTTAAATGCTTCAAGGACATACTAATTGTTGAAAGCTCATGCCTTCTAGATTTCGCTATTGATTTACACCTAACCATCATATCCATGTATTATAGGAACCTACATATGTCAAGTTTTCTATTAGACTATTCACTCTAGATACTCCACCATGTTTTATAGATGATTAAGGATACTGTGGAAAGGACGCATCGAAACACATTAGTGGCATAAATTAAGGGACATAAATTACTTTGTGGAGTAAAGTGATATTTTTGCTTTGCTCTGATTTAGTGTTATATCCACTAATTAATTATATTTTTGCATCATAGACTATATTAAATAGAATAATTATTTGACTAGTATGCAGTTCCAATTTACCATGATGTGTATTTGTAATGACGAATACAGTAAGTTTAATGCAAATATATGTTCTAATACATAGTATTGTGATTGCATTGTTGATTCGGCTACTTATACCTAAAAACATTTAAGAAACAACACCAAAAGATATGTCAATAAAATTGGCACATAATTAGTTGGAAATAAGCTATGAGAAAGTAAATAAGTTCAGTATAACACATGTTGTAAACACCAAAAATAATGAAGTAAAAAAAGAAAGTACATTAGGTATTTTGGTTAAGCGACAACTAAAGATGTGTTAAACTATGATCATGGAACTCCCGCCCATGCGCAGTGATGATGTCGGTCTTCCTCTGGGGAGGCCGACGGATATATATATGGGGCAATCCTGGAAAATGGTTGTTGCATCGCTGAAGATGAAGTGTATCGTGCCCCATATTAGGCAATCACGATAGAATTGCACATGCTGCTTGGCGAGCAAGGTATCTTGGTAGTCTGAATATCGCATTTAAAAAAGACGGAGTTCCCTGAGAAGACGAACAACGCGACAGCCTGCTCGTGGAATTGACCGCCCGTCGTGTTGCGGATGGCTAAGTCACGAGCCATGAAGCTTTTAGCTAGCAACACTGCAAAGTAGTAAGTAGCAGTCATCCGCTAGTACACATATGCATGGAATGTGTTGCGTGCGTTGAAATCAAGACGATGAGTGCTTGCGTACCTAGCGTGGCCGAGTGCTCCGTGTTGAATCCTTTTTTCTTCTACCTGCTTGCAGTTATTATGGTGGCATCCATGCCGTCCCTGATGAAATCAACCTTCTATATGGAGCCCCGACAACACTACCACCACGTCTGGACTCGGGTGGGGCTCAGCGAGGATGCCTCTAGCATGGCCCTTGGCTCCTCCTCCTGCTACTGCATGGACGCCGACGCGTCCCTTGGCTTGTCCTCCTCCTCCATGGGCTCCAGCTCCTCGAGCAGTGCCAGACACAACCAAGATGGCAAGTGCCAGCAGAAAGATCCACTTACTTGGAGGCATGCTTGCTCTTGGCGTGAGCAGAGAAGAGGACTAGTGAACCTACTGGGGATTGAATTGATCTGCTGGAACCTGCCATGCACCCGGCCCTATGGCCCTTTATGGAAGGAAGCAAGAAGCAAGGAAGGGTGGACTAGTCAACTAGGGAAGGGGGAAGGGCATCAAACACAATAAGGTGCGGTGAAAGGGTGCTCACTGGGGCTATCCACGTGCCCACTCGAGAGAGAGACGTCCAATTTGCATCATGGTTTCCTACTGTTAATTAATATGTTTTTAATCATTATTTCACTTCATGGTACAATTCTTATGCCTTTTCTCTCTTATTTTGCAAGATTCACATGAAGAGGGAGATTGCCGGCAGCTGGAATTCTGGACCGAAAAGGGGTGAAACAGAGATAGCTATTCTGCACAACTCCAAATGACCTGAAAATTAACGGAGAATTATTTTGAAATATATAAAAAATATTGGCGAAAGAATTACCAGGAGGAGGCCCACCAGGAAGCCACAAGCCTGGGGGGCACGCCCTACCTTCCTAGGCGCGCCCCCCGAGCTTGTGGGGCCCCTGCCAGGCCTCCGGCCCCCTCCTTCTACTATATGAAGCCATTTGCCCTAGAAAAAAAAATCAAAGGAAGACTTTCGGGATGAAGCGCCGCCGTCTTGAGGCGGAACCTGGCCAGAAGCTATTTTGCTCTCCGGCGGGGCGATTCCACCGGGGATACTTCCCTTTGGGAGGGGGAAATCGAAGCCATCGACATCACCAACGATCCTCTCATCATGGGAGGACCAATCTTCATCAACATCTTCAACAGCACCATCTCATCTCAAACCCTAGTTCATCTCTTGTATTCAATCTTTGTCTCAAAACCTCAGATTGGCACCTGTGGGTTGCTAGTAGTGTTGATTACATCTTGTAGTTGATGCTAGTTGGTTTATTTGATGAAAGATTATATGTTCAGATCCTTAATGCTATTCAATACCCCTCTGATCTTGAACATGAATATGATTCGTGAGTAGTTACTTTTGTTCTTGAGGACATGGGAGAAGTCTTGTCATAAGTAATCATGTGAATTTGGTATTCGTTTGATATTTTGATGATATGTATGTTGTTGCTTCCTTTAGTGGTGTTGTGTGAACGTCGACTACATGACACTTCACCATCTTTGGGCCTAAGGGAAGGCATTGTGGAGTAGTAATTAGATGATGGGTTGCTAGAGTGACAGAAGCTTAAACCCTAGTTTATGCGCTATTCCATAAGGGGCTGATTTGGATCCATATGTTTCATGCTATGGTTAGAGTTATCTTAATTCTCCTTTCATAGTTGCGGATGCTTGCGAGAGGGGGTAATCATAAGTGGGAGGCTTGTTCAAGTAAGAACAGCACCCAAGCACCGGTCCACCCACATATCAAATTATCAAAGTAGTGAACACAAATCAAACAAACATGATGAAATTGACTAGATGAAATTCTCATGTGTCCTCGAGAACGCTTTGCTTATTATACGAGTTTGTTCCGGTTTGTCCTTTTTTATAAAAAGGATTGGGCCACCTTGCTGCACCTTTGTTACCGTTACTACTTGTTACTTGTTACGAATTACATTGCTATCAAACTATCTGTTACCTACAATTTCAGTGCTTGCAGAGAATACCTTGCTGAAAACCGCTTGTCATTTCCTCTGCTCCTCGTTGGGTTCGACACTCTTACTTATCGAAAGGACTATGATTGATCCCCTATACTTGTGGGTCATCAAGACTCTTTTCTGGCGCCGTTGCCGAGGAGTGAAGCGCCTTTGGTGAGTGGAATTTGGTAAAGAAACATTTATATTACGTGCTGAAATTTACTGTCACTTGTCACTATGGAAAGTAATCCTTTGACGGGCTTGTTCGGGGTATCTTCACCTCGATCGGAAGCATTGAGAGTTGCTCCTCAACCTACTGAACCTACTAAAAATATTTATTATGAAATTCCTTCGGGTATGGTAGAGAAACTACTAGCTAATCCCTATGCAGGAGATGGAACGGTGCATCCTGATGTGCACTTGATAAATGTGGATGATATTTGAGGATCGTTTAAGCTTGCAGGTCTATCCGGAGATGGAGTTAAGAAGAAAGTATTCCCTTTATCTTTGGAGGGAAAGGCATTGACATGTTATAGGCTATGTGATGATACTGAAACATGGGATTGGAACCGGTTGAAGCTGTAATTTCACCAGAAATTTTATCCTATGCATTTGGTCCATCGTGATCGGAATTATATATATAATTTTTGGCCTCGTGAAGGAGAAAGTATCGCTCAAGCTTGGGGGAGGCTTAAGTATATGTTGCACACATGCCCCAATCATGAGCTCTCAAGAGAAATAATTATTCAAAACTTTTATGGTCGGCTTTCTCATAATGATCAATCCATGCTCGATACTTCTTCTGCTGGTTCCTTTATGAAGAGAACTATTGAATTCAGATGGGATCTTCTGGAAAGAATTAAACGTAACTCTGAAGATTGGGAAATCGACAAAGGTAAAGAGTCAGGTATAAATCTTGAGTTTGATTGTGTTAAATCTTTTATGGAAACTGATGCTTTTCATAAGTTTAGTACTAAATACGGACTTGACTCTAAGATAGTAGCTACCTTTTGTGAATCTTTTGCTGCTCATGTTGATCTCCCTAAGGAGAAATGGTTTAAGTTTCACCCACCTATTGAATTAAATGAAGAACCCGTTATTGTTAAAGAAGAAATAATTGTTTACAATGTTGATCTAGTTGTGCCTACTACTTATATTGAGAAACCTCCTTTCCCTATTAGGATTAAGGAACATGCCAAAACTTCAACTGTGGTTAATAAAAGTAATATAAGAACACCTAGACCTTCTGAACAAATTAATATTGAACCTAATATTGCAATGGTTAAAGATCTTTTGGTTGATGATATTGATGGGTATGTTATTTACTTTTGCGATGAGGCTGCTAGAATTGCTAAACCTATTAGAAATGAACGAGATATGCTAGATAAGAACAAGCCTGTAGTTGGCATGCCTATTGTTTCTGTTAAGATTGGAGATCATTGCTATCATGGCTTATGTGATATGGGTGCTAGTGTAAGTGCTATTCCGTTTTCTTTATATTAAGAAGTAATGCATGATATTGCACCTGTTGAGATTGAAGATATTAATGTTACTATTAAGCTCGCAAACAAAGATACTACTACACCACTTGGGATTGTTAGAGACGTTGAAGTCTTGTGTGGTAAGATCAAATACCCTACTGATTTCCTTGTACTTGGTTCACAACAAGATAATTTTTGTCCCATTATATTTGGTAGACCTTTCTTGAATACCGTTAATGCTGAAATTGATTGTGTTAAAGAGAAGGTTAGAGTTAAGTTTGGTGACATATCTCATGAATTTAATTTCTCTAAGTTTAGTAGACAACCTCATGATAAAGAATTACCCAATAAAGATGAAATTATTGGTCTTGCTTCTATTGTTGTGCCTCCTACTGATCCTTTAGAATAATATTCGCTAGACCATGAGAATGATATGCATATGAATGAAAGAAATGAAAGAAATGAGCTGTTCTTTAAGCAAGCACCTATCCTTAAACATAATTTGCCTGTTGAAACCTTGGGAAATCCTCTACCACCCAAGGGTGATCCTGTGTTCGAATTAAAGCAATTACCGGATACAATTAAATATGCTTATCTTGATGAAAAGAAGATATATCCTATTATTATTAGTGCTAACCTTTCAGAGCATGAAGAAAAGAGATTATTTAAAACTCTGAAGAAGCACCGTGCCGCTATTGGATATACTCTCGATGATCTTATGGGCATTAGTCCCACTTTATGTCAGCATAAAATTCATATGGAGCCAGACGCTAAACCCGTTGTTGATCATCAAAGAAGGCTGAATCCTAAAATGAAGGATGTGGTAAGAACTGAAATATTAAAGCTTCTAGAGGCATGTATAATTTATCCCATAGCTGATAGTAGATGGGTAAGTCCTATTCATTGTGTTCTAAGAAAGGAGTTATTACCGTTGTTCCTAATGTTAAAAATGAACTCATTCCATAAAGAATTGTAACCGGATATAGGATGGTAATTGATTTCAGGAAATTAAATAAAGCTAATAGGAAAGATCATTACCCCTTGACTTTTATTGATCAAATGTTAGAAAGATTATCTAAGCATACACATTTTTGTTTCCTAGATGGTTATTCTGGTTTATCTCAAACACCTGTTTCACCTGAAGATTAAGAGAAAACCACCTTTACTTGTCCTTTTGGAACTTATGCTTATCGTCGTATGCCTTTTGGTTTATGTAATGCACCTGCTACCTTTCAAAGATGTATGACTGCTATATTCTCTGACTTTTGTGAAAAGATTGTTGAGGTTTTCATGGATGATTTCTCCGTTTATGGAACTTCTTTTGATGATTGCTTGAGCAACCTTGATCGAGTTTTGCTGAGATGTGAAGAAACTAATCTTGTCTTGAACTGGAAGAAGTGCCACTTTATGGTAAATGAAGGTATAGTCCTTGGGCATAAAATTTCTGAAAGAGGTATTGAAGTTGATAAAGCTAAAGTTGATGCTATTGAGAAAATGCCATGTCCTAAAGATATCAAAGGTATAAGAAGTTTCCTCGGTCATGCTGGTTTCTATAGAAGGTTTATAAAAGACTTCTCTAAAATTTCTAGGCCTCTTACTAATCTTTTGCAAAAAGATGTTCCATTTGTTTTTTATGATGATTGTGTAGAAGCCTTTGAAATACTTAAGAAAGCCTTAATTTCTGCACCTATTGTTCAACCACCTGATTGGAACCTACCTTTTGAAATTATGTGTGATGCTAGTGATTATGTTGTTGGTGCTGTTCTAGGACAAAGAGTTGATAAGAAATTGAATGTTATTCATTATGCTAGTAAAACTCTAGACAGTGCTCAAAGAAATTATGCTACTACCGAAAAAGAATTTTTAGCAGTTGTGTTTGCATGTGACAAATTCAGATCTTACATTGTTGATTCCAAAGTTACTATTCGCACTGATCATGCTGCTATTAAATATCTTATGGAAAAGAAACATGCTAAACCTAGACTTATTAGGTGGGTTCTTTTGCTACAAGAATTTGATTTGCATATTATTGATAGAAAGGGAGCTGAGAATCCCGTAGCTGATAATTTGTCTAGAATGAAAAATGTTCTTGATGACCCACTTCCTATTAATGATGATTTCCCTGATGAACAACTAGCTGTGATAAATGCTTCTCGTAATACTCCTTGGTATGCAGACTATGCTAATTACATTGTTGCTAAATACATACCACCTAGTTTCACATACCAACAAAAGAAAAAGTTCTTCTTTGATTTAAGACATTACTTTTGGGATGACCCACATTTATATAAAGGAGTAGATGGTGTTATTAGACGTTGTGTACCTGAGCATGAACATGAACAAATCCTACGAAAGTGTCACTCCGAGGCATATGGAGGACACCATGCGGGAGACAGAACTGCACACAAGGTACTACAATCTGGTTTTTATTGGCCTACTCTTTTCAAAGATGCACGTAAGTTTGTCCTCTCTTGTGATGAATGTCAAAGAATTGGTAATGTTGGTAGACGTCAGGAAATGCATATGAATTATTCACTTGTTATTGAACCGATGGATGTTTGGGGTTTTGATTATATGGGACCTTTTCCTAAATCCAATGGGTATACACATATTTTAGTTGCTGTTGATTATGTTACTAAGTGGGTAGAAGCTATTCCAACTAGTAGTTCTGATCATAACTCTTCTATTAAAATGCTTAAAGAAGTTATATTCCCGAGGTTTGGAGTCCCTAGATATTTAATGACTGATGGTGGTTCACATTTTATTCATGGTGCTTTCTATAAATTGCTTGCTAAATATGATGTTAATCATAGAATTGCATCTCCTTATCATCCTCAGTCTAGTGGTCAAGTTGAACTAACTAATAGAGAAATAAAATTAATCTTGCAAAAGACCATTAATAGATTTAGAAAGAATTTGTCTAAGAAACTTGATGATGCACTATGGGCTTACAGAACTCCTTATAAAAATCCTATGGGTATGTCTCCATATAAAATGGTTTATGGAAAAGCACGTCATTTACCTCTGGAGTTAGAACATAAAACATATTGGGCAATTAAAGAACTTAACTATGATTTTAAACTTGCCGATGAAAAGAGGTTATTTGATATTAGCTCTCTAGATGAATGGAGAACCCAAGCTTATGAAAATGCCAAGTTGTTTAAAGAAAAAGTTAAAAGATGGCATGATAAGAGAATTCAAAAACGGTAATTCAAAGTAGGCGATCATGTTCTATTATACAATTCTTGTTTAAGATTTTTTGCAAGAAAACTTCTCTCTAAGTGGGAAGGACCATACATCATCGAAGAAGTTTATCGCTTCGGAGCCATCAAAATAAACAACTCCAAAGGCAATAATCCGAGGGTGGTTAATGGGAAAAGAATTAAATATTATATCTCAGGTACGCCCATTAATGTTGAAACTAATATTATTCAAACAATGTCACCGAAAGAGCACATAGAAGAAACCTTCCAGAACGCTCCAGAACCGTGAAAAGGAGTAGGTATGTGGTACGGTAAGTAAATCGACTCCAAAACTTCCATAAAAGTATTTTCTGTTCATTTTGGAATATATAAAAAATTAGGAAAATAATAAACAGTCCGAAAAGTGCACGAGGAGGCGACAAGCATGGGGGGCGCGCCCTACCCCCCAGGGCGCGCCTACCAGGCTTGTGGCTCCCTCGTGGACTTTCCTGACTCCGTTTTTCTTCCATATTACTTGTTCTGCACGGGAAAAAATCATCATATATACTCACAGGTGTTTTGACCACCGCATCGCAAGTTTCTCCTCTGTTCTTGTTTCGGGCTATTTTTCTGACAGATCTAGATTGCCATGGCTCCCCGAAGACTCCGCACCAAGCACCAGATTGTTCAACCTTCACCCGGCAAACGACCTTTCAGCGAAGTATATTATGAGTGGTCATCTGGAGAGGAGGATACTGCTATGGAGGAGGAACCAGGGAAGGTCATGGAGGACCGGATTCATGGAGAAGAAGATCAAAGCATGCACAGGAGTGAAGCACCAGAAAAGGGAGATTCGTGGCAAACTCTTTATAATAATCTTCCCCCATCTGAAATTGATACACTAAAGGTTTTTGAAGGGATTTGTGCTCAGAATACGTCGCTTACTCGTGAAGTTATTGTGTTAGAAGAGCAGAACTGTGCCCTTCGGAGGATCAATGGAAATTTGGAGTACTTATTGAAGTTGAAGGACAAGCGCACCTCTTCATCATCACCATCACCGAAGAAGGAGATTTGAGTGCACGGGTATGGGCACCACCCTTGGCTTGTGCCAAGCTTGGGGGAGGTGCCCCGGTATCGTGTCACCATCACTTTTTATCATCATTATCTATCTTAGTTCGATCCTTAGTTATTTCGTGATTTACAAGAATAAAGTTTTAGTATGATTTAGTTTTGAGTGCTTGCCTTGTGATCTATCTATGTAATCGCGTGTGAAAGTTATATAATAAAGAGTAGGTTGAGTTGAGTGTTTTGCTTTTGTTGATCCAATCTTAGAAAAAAATAAAGAAAAAAAATAAGATCATATGCTAATCCCATGGGGAGTGATGACTTCACATAAAAGAAGTATAATTGATAAAACTTGTTGGAATTTGACAAACATAGTATTGGTCATTGTTGCAATTCATGAAAAAGTAATAAAGGAAGAGAGGTCTCACATATAAATACACTATCTTGGACATCTTTTATGATTGTGAGCCCCCATTAAATATTCTATGTCAAATAGTCGACGTTGGACAAGGAAGACAATGTAATGAGTTATGTTTGCTTATATTCAAATAGAAGTTATATTGTTTTGGATCCTCTAACATGTGGTGCTTGCCCCCTATCTTTTGCTAGCCAAAATTCTGCACTAAGTAGAGATACTACTTGTGCATCCAAAAACCCTTAAACCCAGTTTCATGCCATGAGAGTCCATTATATCTACCTATGGATTGAATAAGATCCTTCAAGAAGTTGTCATCGGTGCAAAGCAATAAAAATTGCTCCTAAATATGTATGATCTTTTATTGTAAGAGAAAATAAGCTTTGTACGATCTTGTGATGGTGAAGAAATAAAAGCGACAGACTGCATAATAAAGGTCGCTATCACAAGGGGCAATATAAAGTGACATTCCTTTACATTAAGAGTTTGCACATTCAAAAACAAAAAGCGCATGACAACCCCTGCTTCCCTCTGCGAAGGGCCTATATTTTACTTTATGTATTTACTTTCATGCAAGAGTCAATAGCATTCTCCTCTATTCCGTTTTTATTTTCTCTCTTGGCAAGCATCATGTGGCGGGGATTGATCCAGGCATATATATCCAGTTGGATGTAGGTGATCATGAGTTATTATTGTTGACATTACCCTTGAGGTAAATATGTTGGGAGGCAAAATTATAAGCCCCTATCTTTTTATGTGTCTGACTGAAACTTTTGCTCCATAAGTATGCCGTGAGTGTCAGCAATCATAGAAGACTAAATGATAGTTGAGTATGTGAACTTGCTAAACAAAGCTCTTACATAGACTCTTTCTGATAATATGATGAATTGCAATTGCTTCAGTGACTGAGATCATAGTTTGTTAGTTTTCAATTTGGTTTATGGTTCATACTTTAACTTGTGATTGAATTGTCACTTTTTCATGAGAAGTTTGATGATGATATATTGCTGTTATAATAAAGATCATGATGCTCCATGTCCGTATTTTATTTTGATCGATGCCTCTCTCTCTAAACATGTGGTCATGATTATCGGCTTTCACTTGAGGACAAGCGAGGTCTAAGCTTGGGGGAGTTGATACGTCCAATTTGCATAATGATTTCCTACTGTTAATTAATATATTTTTAATCATTATTTCACTTCATGGTACAATTCTCATGCCTTTTCTCTCTTACTTTGCAAGATTCACATGAAGAGGGAGATTGCCGACAGCTAGAATTCTGGACCGAACAGGGGTGAAACAGAGATAGCTATTCTGCACAACTCCAAATGACCTGAAAATTTACGGAGAATTATTTTGGAATATAAAAAAAAATATTGGCGAAAGAATTACCAGGAGGGGGACCACCAGGAAGCCACAAGCCTGGGGGGCGCGCCCTACCGCCCTGGACGCGCCCCCCGAGCTTGTGGGGCCCCTGGAAGGCCTCCGGCCCCCTCCTTCTACTATATGAAGCCATTTTTCCTAGAAAAAAAATTAGAAGAAGAATTTCGGGACGAGGCGCCACCGTCTCGAGGCGGAACCTGGGCAGGAGCTATTTTGTTCTCCGGTGGAGCTATTCCGCCGGGGATACTTCCCTCCAGGAGGGGGAAATCAAAGCCATCGACATCACCAACGATCCTCTCATCGTGGGAGGACCAATCTTCATCAACATCTTCACCAGCAACATCTCATCTCAAACCGTAGTTCATCTCTTGTATTCAATCTTTGTCTCAAAACCTCAGATTGGTACATGTGGGTTGCTAGTAGTGTTGATTACATCTTGCAGTTGATGCTAGTTGGTTTATTTGGTGGAAGATTATATGTTCAAATCCTTAATGCTATTCAATACCCCTCTGATCTTGAACATGAATATGATTCGTGAGTAGTTACTTTTGTTCTTGAGGACATGGGAGAAGTCTTGTCATAAGTAATCATGTGAATTTGGTATTTGTTCGATATTTTGATGATATGTATGTTGTTTCTTCCTTTAGTGGTGTCGTGTGAATGTCGACTACATGACACTTCACCATCTTTGGGCCTAAGGGAAGGCATTGTGGAGTAGTAATTACATGATGGGTTGCTAGAGTGACAGAAGCTTAAACCCTAGTTTATGCGCTATTCCGTAAGGGGCTGATTTCGATCCATATGTTTCATGCTATGGTTAGAGTTATCTTAATTCTCCTTTCGTAGTTACGGATGCTTGCGAGAGGGGGTAATCATAAGTGGGAGGCTTGTTCAAGTAAGAACAACACCCAAGCACCGGTCCACCCACATATCAAATTATCAAAGTAGCGAACGCGAATCAAACAAACATGATGAAAGTGACTAGATGAAATTCCCATGTGTCCTCGAGAACGCTTTGCTTCTTATATGA
The DNA here is from genome assembly GCA_039707655.1 of Elymus sibiricus. NCBI lineage: Eukaryota > Viridiplantae > Streptophyta > Magnoliopsida > Poales > Poaceae > Elymus > Elymus sibiricus. The sequence goes on along the minus strand of CM077672.1, from coordinate 303,925,412 downwards.
GTTTGTTTCGGCTTGTCCTTTGATACGTCTCCAACATATCTATAATTTATGAAGTATTCATGCCCTGTTTATTATAGTTTTGTATGATTTTGGTGCACTTTTATATGGATTTTATATGATTTTCATGGACTAACATATTGACCTAGTGCCCAGTGCCAGTTGCTGTTTTCTGCTTGTTTTTGGTTTTCCAGAAAATCCTTATCAAACGAAGTCCAAATGCACGATTTTTTCTGGAAGGTAACAGACCCAGGAAGCTTCGGAGGAGCAGCAAAAGAGCCACAGGGGCCCCACGAGCCACCTGGGCGCGCCTGGCCCCCCCTCCCCGGGTGCGCCTTGGTGCCTCGTGGGCCCCCTGTGGCACCTCTTTGCGTGATTCCAATGCTGAAAAATCATATATATTCAGAAACCCCCGAAAGTTAACCTAGATGAGTTTTTACGCCGCCGCAAGCCTCTGTACCTCCACAATCTCATCTACAACCCTTTTTCGGCACCCTGCCGGAGGGGGGGAATCATCACCGGAGGCCATCTTCATCATCCCGGCGGTCTCCATGATGAGGAGGGAGTAGTTCACCCTCGGGGCTGAGGGTTTGTACCAGTAGCTATGTGTTTTATCTCTCTCTCTCTCTCGTGTTCTTGATTTGGCACGATCTTGATGTATCGCGAGCTTTGTTAATATAGTTGGATCATATGTGTTTCTTCTCTCTCTATCCTTATTGTGATGAATCAAATATTTTCCCTTGGAGGTTTCGTTATTGTTGGATTGAATATTTCAGATTTGAGAACACTTGATGTATGTCTTGCATATGAATACCCGTGGTGACAATGGGGTATTATATTGATTCACTTGATATATGTTTTGGCACTCAACTCGCGGATTCCCGTGGTGACATTGGGGTAATCTATGCATAGGGGTTGATGCACGTTTTCATTATCTTTTCTCCGTGGAGTTCTTTGTGTGGATTGAATATTATGATTATGAAGTTGTTTGATGCATATCGTATAATCAACTCACAGATACTTGTGGTCACATTGGAGTATATAGATGACATTAGAGTTGGTTGATGTGTATCATGTGGTGTTATTTTAGTACAAACTCTAGGGCTGTTTGTGACAATTATAGGAATGGTTCAATAGATCGATCGGAAAGGATAACTTTGAGGTGGTTTCGTACCCTACAAACAATTTCTATCTTATGTTCTCCGTTAATAGGAACTTGGGAGTGATTCTTTATCGCACGTTGAGGGATTGTTATATGATCCAATTATGTTAGCATTGTTGAGAGATTGCACTAGTGAAAGTATGAACCCTAGGCCTTGTTTTTAAGCATTGCAATACCGTTTGTGCTCACTTTTGTCGTTTGCTACCTTGCTGTTTTTATTTATTCAGATTATAAAAATATATTTCTACCATCCATACTACACTTTTATCACCATCTCTTCGCCGAACTAGTGCACCTATACAATTTACCATTGTATTGGGTGTGTTGGGGACACAAGAGATTTCTTGTATTTGGTTGCAGGGTTGTTTGAGAGAGACCATCTTCATCCTATGTCTCCACTTGAGGGAAAATTGCTACTGTCCTACAAAACTCTGTGCTTGGAGGCCCAACACGAGTCTACAAGAATAAGTTGTGTAGTAGACATCAAGCTCTTTTCTGGCGCCGTTGCCAGAGAGGTGAGTGCTTGAAGGTTTATCTTTAGATCTTGCAATTGAATCTTTTAGTTTCTTGTTTTATCACTAGTTTGATTTATAAAAGAAAACTACAAAAAAATGGAATTGAGGTTGCCTCATATTATTCGTCTTTATCATGTCTTTCTTGAAAATGATGGATCGGAAAATTGTGCTCAATTGATAGAAGAAGAATTCAATAAAATGTTTGGCATAAAATCTTTGAATGATGAGCATGATTGCAATGTTGTTAGTATGAATTCTATGAATATCCAAAATACTAAAGATGATTGCGCTAGTCATGACAAAAATGTTTCTTATAAGCATGTCAATTTTTGTGGAGTGCATAAAGTTTGTGAAGACATGCCTTATAGGGATGATAGATTTTGCAAGAAGCATAAACATGATAGAACCAATTTTTTGCTCAAAGTGATAGATGAATTTGCTACAAAATTATGTTCTCTTTATCCTATTACTTGCGAACTTTGCAATAAAGTTGGTCACCTTAATTTCCATTGCATACTCTTTCATGATCGAATCATGGCTAAATATTGTAATGACTTGACCGCCCTTGAACTATATAATGAGCTTTATCTATTTTTGGGGTGTGAGGAATTGTCACATAAAAATAGTTGGTTTGAAGTATTCATTCTCACGGATGACATTGAAACTAATCTAAAGGAAATCTATATGTTTTGTATGGTAAACTGCAATGAGAATGCTTATATTGCCAACTATAGAAAGACGGGAAAACCAATAGAATATAAAAGGAACACTAATGAAAGGGTAAAGATTTCCACTTTCCCTCCTATTGTCTCTCATGATGAAATAGGTGACGAGGAGGAGCTTCCTATTCAACCAATCTCATCAATAAGAAGCTCGGAAAAATTGATTAAACCCACACATGATGTGGTGAAGAAGAAGAAAAGAAGAAAGAGTAGAGGTAAAAAGGTATCCCTCCCAAATAATGTTGCTCCTATTATTGTTGTGCCTCATGAGAGTGAATCAAAAATAATTGTGGAAGATGATATACTTGATGATGATATTGCTTCTTTGTCTTATGGTACAATGTCCGAAGGAACTATTGAGGATGATTTTATTATGCCTATTACTCATTATGATGATTATGATTGAGAAAATAATGATACTTCTTATAATCTTGAAAATCTTTTTGGCCCCAACTTAGAAAATTGTGATGATAATAATTGTTATACTATTGGTGCTATTCATACTATTGATGATAATAGTGATTATGCTAATGATATGCCAAGCCACAAGCTTGGGGATGCTATGTTTGATGAGAATGACATGTTTGAGAATTTATTTGCTGCAATTAATGTTTGTCCCAAGCTTGGGGATGCTATGCTTAATGAAGATGATCTTTTTAGTCCCCCTACTTTGAATGATCAAATTTGTTATGATGATTGCATGCTCCCTATTTATGATGATTATTGTGATGATACTTATGTTATGAAAAATAGTGATGATTATTATTATAATACTTGTTATAATTATGAAAATCCTTTTAATGAACATCACTCTTTTAATGTGGAAACAATTTATAGCATTCGAGTTTCATACGACACTCCCACTATTATGAATCAGAAGAAAATTGCTTGTGTGGAGAGAAATAAAAATTCTATGCTTATGTATCATGACAAGAATGCTTTGTGTGATGGATATATTGTTGAATTTCTTCATGATGCTACTGAAAATTATTATGAGAGAGGATCATATGCTTGTAGGTGTTGCAATAATATCAAGTTTCCTCTCTATGTGTTGAAAGTTTTGAAGTTATACTTGTTTTGCCTTCCTATGCTAGTTGATTCTTGCTCCTATAAAATATTTTCTCACAAAATACCTATGCATAGGAAGTGGGTTAGGCTTAAATGTGCTTGTCATATGCTTCATGATGCTCCCATTATGTTTCAATTCTTCACTTTTATGTGAACATCATTAAAATCATCATGCCTAGCTAAAAAGGCATTAAAGAAAAGCGCTTGTTGGGAGATAACCCAATACTTATACCTTCTGTTTTTGTATGTCCACATGATTAAGCTACTTTAGTAATCATGTTTTATATGTTTTCTTTCAATAATGTGCCAAGTAAAGTCTTTGGGATAGTGTGGATACATGTTGATTTGATTCTGTGCAAAAACAGAAACTTTTGCATCCAGTGCTGGAATTTCTATTCTGTACTGGAGTGTTAAAAAATTCTGAAATTTTTACACAGTATTGGGTTACAAATTTTTTACGTTGTACTAAATTTTCAGAATTTTTGGAGTTACAGAAGTATGGTTTTTAAATCTCTTACTACACGCTGTTCTATTTTTGATAGATTCTGTTTTCGATGCATAGTTTGCTTGTTTTAGTGTTTCCATAGCTTATATTGAGTAATATAAATTGTGGAAATAATAGAATACAGTAGGAATTATGTGATAACAATTATGAATCTTGTCTTTACAGTACCTAAGTGGATGATTTATTTTTATCATACTAACCTGTCTCACGAAGTTCCGTTAAGTTTTGTGTGATTGAAGTTTTCAAGTTTTGGGTGAGATATCGATATGAGGAGAATAAGGAGCGGCAAGACCCTAAGCTTGGGGATTCCCAAGGCACTCCAAGGTAATACTCAAGGAATACCCAAGCAACTAAGCTTGGGGATGCCCCGAAAGGCATCCCCTCTTTCGTCTTCAACATTATCGGTAACCTTACTTGGAGCTATATTTTTATTCGTCACATAATATGATTTTTGCTTGGATCATCATTTTCTTTTGTTGAGATTTGCTTGATTTTATCAATAATCATGTTTTTATCTTTTAGTTCAATAAAAATGCCAATTATAGCCTTTACCATGCTCAGTTTGCAAGTTTATGTGTTGCTGTTTGAAAACAGAAAGTTTTCTGTTATGCCCTGATTTTTGGTGAATTGTAAGAACATGATAAAAATCTGAAATTTTTACACAGTAAGAATGCATGAGTTCTATGTCACGTGGTAATTTTTCAGAATTTTTGGAGTTAGAGAAGTATGAATTCTTATTCCCCTTTTACAGACTGTTCTGTTTTGGCAGATTGCTGTTATAGTTGCATTGTTTGCATATGTTTGCGTGTTTAATGTTTTTATTTGTGAATAGGAGTATTAAATATGAAGAGGCATTTAGTATGAAATTTTAAGTTATAATTTTAGTGATTTGCTACAGTAGGGAATGTTAAGGTTTTGAGTTGATTTATACTAACTTATCTCACGAGTTCTTGTTGAGTTTTGTGTGGATGAAGTTTTAAGATTTAGGAGAAGCCATGATATGAGAGGAATTAAGGATACACAAGAGCTCAAGCTTGGGGATGCCCAAGGCATCCCAAGTTATTATTCCAAGAAGTTTCAAGCATCTAAGCTTGGGGATGCCCCGGTAGGCATCCCACCTTTCTTCTTCAACAACTATCGGTCAGTTTTGGTTGAGCCTAAGTTTTTGCTTCTTCACATGATATGTGCTATCCTTGGAATATCATTTTATTTTCTTTGATGTTTGAATAAAATTATCAAGATCTGAAATTTTAAATGAGAGAGAGTCCTCACATAGCTACCTATTTACTTAACTACTCATTTGATCTTCACTTATATCTTTATGGAGTAGTTTGTCATTTACTCTTGTTCTTCACTTATATCCTATGAGTAAATTGTTGAAATAAATTGAATATCATAAAGTTGAAATTTATATGCTTCATATGCTTGTCCCATGGGGAGTAGTGACTTCACATATAAGAAGTATAAGTGGTAAAATTTATTGAAAGTTAACAAACATAGCATTGGTCACTTGAACAATTCATGAAAGAATTTTGAAGGAAGAGAAATTTCACATATAAATATACTATCTTGGACATCTTCTATGATTGTGAGCCCCCATTAATTATTTTCAAGCTTGATCAAGTAGTTGATGTTGGACAAGGAAGACAACGTAATGAGTTATGTTTGTTTATATTCACATAGAAGTTATATTGTCATGGATCCTCTAACATGTGGTGCTTGCTTAGGATCTTTTGCTAGCCAAAAATTCGTACTAAGTAGAGATACTACTTGTGCATCCAAAAACCCTTAAACCCAGTTTCTTGCCATGAGTGTCCACCATATCTACCTATGGATTGAATAAGATCCTTCAGGTAAGTTGTCATCGGTGCAAAAAGCAATAAAAATTGCTCCTAAATATGTATGATATTTTATTGCAAGGGAAAATAAGCATTGTACGAACTTGTGATGGTAAAGAAATAAAAGCGACGGACTGCATAATAAAGGTTGCTATCACAAGGGGCAATATAACGTGACATTCCTTTGCATTAAGGGCTTGACATCCAAAAATAAAAAGCGCATGACAACCTCTGCCTCCCTCTACGAAGGGCCTATCTTTTACTTTTATGTATTTACTTTTATGCAAGAGTCAATATTATTTCTTCTCGTTTCAACCTCAATTATTCTCTAGTTGGCAAGCGTCATGTGGTGGGGAATGATCCAGGCACATATATCCAGTTGAATATAGGTGATCATGAGTTATTATTGTTGACATTATCCATGAGATAAATAAGTTGGGAGCCAAAACATTAAGCCCCTATCTTCCTATGTGTTTGACTGAAACGGTTTGTTCTAAAAATATGCTTTGAGTGTCAGCAATCATGGAAGACTAAATGATAGTTGAGTATGTGGAATTTGCTAGATCAAAGCTCTTACATAGACCCTTCCTGAAAATAAAATGAATTGCAATTGTTTGATGACTGAGAACATAGTTTGTTAGTTTTCAAGAAATTTTATGGCCTATACTTTAAACATGTGAATAGCTTGCTACTTGATCATGGGAAGTTTTATGAGATGAGCTACTGATTATGATATGTATTGATGCTAGAAAAGGTGATTGAAACTATCATTGATCAAACTTATGCACTATGCTAGCATTCACACTTCATAAATTATTTCTTTTATCATTTACCTTCTCGAGGACGAGCAGGAATTAAGCTTGGGGATGCTGATACATCTCCAATGTATCTATAATTTATGAAGTATTCATGCCATGTTTATTATAGTTTTGTATGATTTTGGTGCACTTTTATATTGATTTTGTATGATTTTCATGGACTAACATATTGACCTAGTGCCCAGTGCCAGTTGCTGTTTTCTGCTTGTTTTTTGTTTTCCAGAAAATCCTTATCAAATGAAGTCCAAATGCAGCGAAACTTTTTGACGATTTTTTCTGGAAGGAAACAGACCTAGGAAGCTTCGGAGGAGCAGCAGAAGAGCCACAGGGGCCCCACGAGCCACCTGGGCGCGCCTGCCCCCCCCCCCTGGCGCGCCCTGGTGCCTCGTGGGCCCCCTGTGGCACCTCTTTGCGTGATTCCAATGCTGAAAAATCATATATATTCAGAAACCCCCGAAAGTTAACCTAGATGAGTTTTTACGCCGCCGCAAGCCTCTGTACCTCCACGATCTCATCTACAACCCTTTTCCGGCACCCTGCCGGAGGGGGGGAATCATCACCGGAGGCAATCTTCATCATCCCGGCGGTCTCCATGACGAGGAGGGAGTAGTTCACCCTCGGGGCTGAGGGTTTGTACCAGTAGCTATGTGTTTTATCTCTCTCTCTCTCTCGTGTTCTTGATTTGGCACGATCTTGATGTATCGCGAGCTTTGTTCATATAGTTGGATCATATGGTGTTTCTTCCCTCTCTATCCTTATTGTGATGAATCGAATCTTTTCCCTTTGAGGTTTCGTTATTGTTGGATTGAATATTTCAGATTTGAGAACACTTGATGTATGTCTTGCATATGAATACTCGTGGTGACAATGGGGTATTATATTGATTCACTTGATATATGTTTTGGCACTAAACTCGCGGATTCCCGTGGTGAAATTGGGGTAATCTATGCATAGGGGTTGATGCACGTTTTCATTATGTTTTCTCCGATAGAAACTTTGGGGTGCTCCTTGGAGTTCTTTGTGTGGATTGAATATTATGATTATAAAGTTGTTTGATGCATATCGTATAATCAACTCACGGATACTTGTGGTGACATTGGAGTATATAGCTGACATTAGAGTTGGTTGATGTGTATCATATGGTGTTATTTTAGTACGAACTCTAGGGCTGTTTGTGACAATTATAGGAATGGCTCAATAGATCGATCGGAAAGGATAACTTTGAGGTGGTTTCGTACCCTAGAAACAATTTCTATCTTATGTTCTCCGCTAATAGGAACTTGGGAGTGATTCTTTATTGCACGTTGAGGGATTGTTATATGATCCAATTATGTTAGCATTGTTGAGAGATTGCATTAGTGAAAGTATGAACCCTAGGCCTTGTTTTTAAGCATTGCAATACCGTTTGTGCTCACTTTTGTCGTTTGCTACCTTGCTGTTTTTATTTATTCAGATTATAAAAATATATTTCTACCATCCATACTACACTTTTATCACCATCTCTTCACCGAACTAGTGCACCTATACAATTTACCATTTTATTGGGTGTGTTGGGGACACAAGAGATTTCTTGTATTTGATTGTTGGATTGTTTGAGAGAGACCATCTTCATCCTACGTCTCCCACGGATTGATAAACCTTAAGTCATCTACTGGAGGGAAAATTGCTACTGTCCTACAAAACTCTGCGCTTCGAGGCCCAACATGAGTCTACAAGAATAAGTTGTGTAGTAGACATCATCCTTTGCTATAAAAAGGATTGGGCCACCTTGCTGCACCTTTGTTACCGTTACTACTTATTACTTGTTACGAATTACATTGATATCAAACTATCTGTTACCTACATCTTCAGTGCTTGCAGAGAACACCTTGCTGAAAACCGCTTGTCATTTCCTTCTGCTCCTCGTTGGGTTCGACACTCTTACTTATCAAAAGGACTACGATTGATCCCCTATACTTGTGGGTCATCACTCCACCAGCAGATCGTATTCTCCTCTCATCTCTTTTCGTGCATGCGAAGATCCGGTGGAGGTGGTTCTCACCGGAGGAGGCGGGGGTTGAAGAGAGGAAAACCGTGTCTCCATCCTCCGCATCCACGACTGTCGCATGAGGTCGAGCGGGTGACCGTGGGAGAACTAAGACGCCGCTCCCTTGCAAGCAATGTCTCCCTTGGTCCTGAGCCGCAACGTAGAGCCGTCCCATCCAGTCGACGGATTGAGCAGAGAACGGTGTTGCCATGGTCGTCGTCGCCTCTTCTCCATCGCCCCATGCCGCTAGATCCCCCTCCCTGATCACCATCAGGTAACAGACCACATGCATCCCTTTCATTTCTCTTCCCTTGTGTCCCTATCCCTTTATCTCTTCTCCATTTCTCCCGTGATGCAGCAGCACATGCAGGATCTAGGAGCTACTTGGACTTGGAGCAGCAAGTCATGCCGATGAGGGAATTAGAGGTGAGTGCAAGAGGATGCCTCATCAGTCCCCACTGTTCTATAACGAAAACTAGCATTGATCTAGTCCATGTTTTTTGCATGTTATGTGTTTGATGAAATTCTTGCAAGCTAACTGCTCAGTGAGCCCCCTTAATTCAGCTATTTCAGTTGGTTTATAGACATTGCTGGTGATTCACTTGCCGAACAGTAAATTAGATTGATTTTTGTTTATGTTCATTCAGCTTATTCACATAATCACATTCACAAGTTTAGTTTGCTTTGGTTATGCCCATGGTTTTTTCAGTCTTGTTCATGTGGAGAATGGAACCAAGGCCCGTAGGCAAGATGATGGCAACATGGTTGATGGAGAAGAACAAGAGGAAGAGGGGCCTGTCTTGCTTTTTCGATGGTACATTGCGTTTAGTGATGCAATAGCATTTGTGCTTTATATATATGTAATCATATCAATCTATTTACCTTTCAGGTTGGTTGTTTGGTCTCTTGATCAGTGCAGGATCAAACCCCAACTTAAGAAAAGACAACTTTCTTTTGTTTATGACTATGACCATGGGGATGTTGAGTGCAAGTCATATTCGGTTGGCGCAATCTCCTCTGGCCTCAACCGCTATGTCTGATTTGTACCATCGCGTACACGAAAAACATCACATAAGCTTGTTACTTATTTCCCTAAATCATATAACACTTTTCTAATGCGACTCACAATTCCGAGCTTCTTATGGGAGGATGCTGAGTACCACCACCAAGAGACCCCGAGGATGCTTGATATTCTTTGTTGCTTATTTGTGGCCGACATATCCAAATTTGACTCTTTTTTCCAGTTCTGTCTGGATAGGAGAAGAGGTTGCTTTCTTGTTTTCTGTCTTTTAGATATGTAAACTTAGTATTAATTGTTTCAGAGTATTCTGATATTGCTCTTGCCTGATAAAATATTTCCATGCAATTTTAAGAATGGTCGATGCCTGATATTAGTGTCTTTTGAAATGTGATATTAGTTTCTCTATGCAGGATGTGTGCTGTAGGGGAATGCAGCAGAAAAGAAAAAATTTCCGACCTACGCACCAGCCGAAGACCACTATGGAGACTGCATACAAGGTTTGATCTTTTCGTTACCGACTCGTAGCGCAGTGGAAGTAGAGTCGATGACGATCGGCGGTGCAGATCCCCGCAGCTAGGATTTACAACCTCCCAACCGCGAGGATGTACTCCCTCATCTGCCACTCGGACAGTCCCTCGGACAGCCCTCTAGGAGGCGGTCGGACAGTCCCCCGGACGGTGTCACGGACAGCCCTTCGGGAGGCACTCTCGAACTCAGATGGTAACTCAGACAGCCCTTCGGGAGGCACTCTCAAACAGCCCCTCAGGCAAAAAGATCGAACCTACGACCTCTCTATGGGGTTGCACACATACGGTGTCATCTATCCGGCAGGGTTTCGCCGTCCAGAACTAGTTCCCACCGGAACCCAGACAGCCTTTCGGCTCTACAAAACTATTTCACGGGGAGGGAGAGAAGAAGCCAGATCATTGCAATGGCATGTGTATGTGAGAAAGAGTGAGTGTGGAGAGTGCCTCTCCACCTCTATTTGTAGGAAAACCCAAGGGGTAGGGTGGCTCCCAAAATACCAAAACGCCCTCAGATATTTTCGCACAATTCACAATCCACTATTCATAATTAGATCTTCCACTATTCATGAGATATTTTTCTCCCAATAGTGGTTCCACTATTCATAATAGTGTTTTCACTATTAATGAGATATTTTCTCCCAATAGTGTTTCCACTATTCATAATAGTGTTTCCACTATTCATGAGATATTTCTCTCCGACCGTTAAATCCGAAAATATTTCTGTAGGTCTTAGAACATTTCCAGTACCCAAAATAATTTTGGACGCGTTCCGAAACAATTCCGGATTAGTGATTTTCATCTGTGAAAAGCAACCAAAGAAGTTCCGACAGCTCCGGAACATTTCCGGGTTTTTTCTCCGGAAAAATCCCAGAAGTTTCCAGAATAATTCTGGCACCCTCCAAGAATTTCCACGCGTGTGCCGAAACCAATTTGACCTAATGGTATACCCTGAAACAACTTTTCAGTTTTACCGAAACTATTCCGGTGTTCTCTCTCCGGAACTTTTCCGTTGTCTCCGAAACTTTTCCGGTGACTTTCTCTCAGACTCCCTGTCTAGAATTCAGCAGATAGATGACCCTTAAGCTTGTGACCCTATAGGTTCGGTGAAGTATAGACATGACCGAAACACTTTCCGATCAATGATCAACATCGGAGTCGTGGACACCCATATTGACCCCTATACCCACATGAATAAATATTTGAGTGAACCTCTAGTTGCCGTGTGCTATTCCTGTTGCTTCGTGATATGTTACAAATACCCGAGGTGAGAATTATCGGCATCCCCGTGGATCAACAACTTGTCCACTATGCCAGTTACCTCGTTACCGGTTTTTGTTCTCTTTTCTCGTTCCCATGTTCCGGCATCCCTGTGATCAAATCACATTGTGTCTGGCCAGACGATGGTGGATACCATAACACCGAGAGGGCCCAGAGATATCTCTCCATCGTCGGAGGAGCAAATCCCAATCTTGAGCTATCAAGTCCCTTGTCATACTTTCCCATGAACCCGTAAGCCGCCGTAATAGCCACCTAGTTACGGATGACGTTTAACAAACCCCAAAGTTCATGAATCAAGCATGAAGGAACTCAATACTCTCATGGTCTAAGGAATTATGCAAACGTTAACTTTCTCTGTGTTATTAACCATTAACTTGTGACGAATGTATCTCATAGCATAACATCAATTCAGGTCGATTCAACCACAAGTGTTCTACTAACATTATGCCCTCAAAGTTGCCGGCATAGTCATGCCCATGATCAGGAAAACAGAACCATCATGCAACACTTGAGCTAGTCTTAGAGGCCAGACTAGGAATACATTTTACCATTTATTATTCCACATGTGCATATGAGTCTTCCTCCGAGCCTCGTGGTTATTGTAGACTTGAGAACCATAGCAGTTATAGCACAGAATATAAACTTAATTACGAACATGGGGATAAATAATAACATTTATTATTGCCTCTAGGGCATATCTCCTATAGACTCCCACTTGCACTAGAGTCAATAATCTAGTCAATGCTAAAACACTTTACACCTATGGCATACCGGTGTAAAATATGCTTCGCTTGTGGTATAGCCTGATGTCCAACGGATCTGAAAACTTCAGTTCCGTGTGTATCTTTTGCATCTCCTCGCTTTTTCATGCTTTCACAAAATTCATATTTTGTGTGGACTTGGCTTTGTATATATGTGAATCACAGGTCAAACCTTGATTCCTCAGACTGAGCGATGGAGCAACTATCTGCAATAGTGTCCCATTGACCAAATCCTTCTTGGAACCATACTAAGTTCATGAATGAACTATATGATTCAACATCTTCTTTGTTGCTACTAAAGCGTCAACATACTTAGCCTTTGTTATAGAAATCGCCACAGTAACTTGTTTGGAACAATTTCCAACTACCGTGCCACCCTATCGTGTATTACACAAAACCCTTAAATAAAAAATCGCATGGAGCATTGATGAAGACTATATCGATGTAATTACTTACAACGAGCACTTCATAATTTCCACTTGCGAGAAAATATGTCATCAGTGCTACTTTAGTACTCAATGACATTTTCCACTGTTGTCCCATGATCAGTACTTTGATCACTTTGGTATCTATACTCGCAACAGCTTTGGGAGTATCGGACTTATCAGGTTGTTTTACATACCATGGAATACATGTTTAATCCAAACACAAGAGTGCGTGGAATCTCCATCATGTATTTTGCTCATCAGTGTTTTGGGACACCGAGTCTTGCAAAAACTCTTTCCATGTGACTTCGGCAAGAATCACTCCTTGGCGTTTTAATGCTAAACTGTTTTAGCATCTTGTCAATATGTATTTTGTCTTAGCCCTATTTGGCAATTCTATCTCGCAGATAATTATGCCTAATATCAAGGCTACCCAGCTGATACGTCTCCAACGTATCTATAATTTTTGATTGTTCCATGCTGTTATATTATCAATCTTGGATGTTTTTTTATGCATTTACAGCAATTATATATCATTTTTGGAGACTAACCTATTAACTTAGTGCCCAGTGCCAGTTGTTGTTTTCTGCCCTATTTTTGTTTTACAGAAAATCAATACCAAACGAAGTCCACATGCCACGAAACTTTTTGGAGATTTTTTATTGCCCAAGATAAACACCAGAAGCTTCGGGAGAGGGCCAGAGGACCCAGGAGGTGGCCACGAGCCACCAGGGCGCGGTGCCTCGTGGGCCCCCCTTTGCTCCGTTTGACCTAATTCCAGCACTATAAATTCAGAAACCCTTAGGGAGTCCACGAAATACTTTTTCCGCTGCCGCAAGTTTCTGTTCTCGAGAGATCCCATCTGGAGGCCTTCTCCGGTACTCCGCCGGAGGGGGAATCGTTCACGGAGGGGCTCTACATCAACCTTGCTGCCCTTCCGATGATGCGTGAGTAGTTTACCACAGACCTTCAGGTCCATAGGCAGTAGCTAGATGGCTTCTTCCTTCTTTTTGATCTTCAATACAATGTCTACTCGATGTTCTTGGAGTTCTATCCGATGTAATCACTTTTTGCGATGTGTTTGTTGGGATCCGATGAATTGTGAGTTTATGATCAGATTATCCATGAAATTATTTGAGTCTTTGCTGCACTCTTTCATGCATGATTATTATAGCCTTGTATTTCTTCTCCGATCTATTGATTTGGTTTGGCCAATTGAGTTGATTTATCTTGCCATGGGAAGAGGTGCTTTGTAATGGGTTCAATCTTGCGTTGCTCAATCCCAGTGACAGAAAGGGACATGACACGTATGTATCGTTGCTATTAAGGGTAAAAAGATGGGGTTTATTCATACATGAGTTTATCTTGTCTACATCATGTCATCGTTCTTAAGGCGTTACTCCGTTCTTTATGGACTTAATACACTAGATGCATGCTGGATAGCGGTCGATGTGTGGAGTAATAGTAGTAGATGCGGGCAGGAGTCGGTCTACTTGTATCGGACGTGATGCCTATATACATGATCATTGCCTTGGATATCGTCATGATTATTTGCTTTTCTATCAGTTGCCCAACAGTAATTTGTCTACCCACCGTATGCTATTTTCTTGAGAGAAGCCTCTAGTGAAAGCTATGCCCCCCGGGTCTATCTAAATCATATTACTAAAACCCTAAAAATATTGCTGCCATTTTCTTTTATTTATTTTATTTTGTATTTTTGTTTCAATCTATCTATCTATCATATACAATTTAATCTTGCAATTGACCGCCGAGGGATTGACAACCCTTCGTTTGCGTTGGGTGCAAGGATTTGTTGTTTGTGTGCAGGTGCTGCTAACGAGGTGTTGCGTGATTCTCCTACTAGTTCGATAACCTTGGTTTCATAACTGAGGGAAATACTTATCTCTACTGTGCTGCATTATCCCTTCCTCTTCGGGGAAAATACCAACGCAAGCTACAAGTAGCAGGAAGAATTTATGGCGCCGTTGCCGAGGAGAAGTCACGTCAACATAGGCTCCCGTCAACTTGCCAATTTCTGGCACCGTTGCCGGGGAGACATCATCAACATCTATCAAGTACCTTTGCATAAACTCTCATCTCCTTGCATTTACTTTATTTGCCATTTGCCTCTCGTTTTCATCTCCCCCACTTCTAAAATGTTTTTTCAAAAATACAAAAATATTTTCCGTTTGCCTTTTCCTTGTTTGCTTGTTTGCTATCTTGTTTGCGTAGTCACGATGTCTCAAGAAAATACAAAATTGTGTGATTTTTCCAATACTAATAATAATGATTTTATTAGTACTCCGATTGCTCCTCCCGCCACTAGTGCGGAGACTTGTGATATTAATGCCGCTTTGCTAAATCTTGTTATGAAAGAACAATTTTCCGGTAGCCCTAATGAAGATGCTGCATCCCATCTTAACACTTTCGTAGAATTGTGTGACATGCAAAAGAAAAAAGATGTGGATAATGATATTGTGAAATTAAAATTATTCCCATTCTCATTGCGGGATCGTGCAAAAATTTGGTTCTCATCTTTACCACGAAATAGTATCGATTCTTGGGATAGGTGTAAAGATGCTTTTATTACTAAGTATTTTCCTCCCCGGAAAATTATTTCTCTTAGAAATCAAATTACGAATTTCAAACAACTTGATCATGAACATGTTGCCCAATCTTGGGAGAGGATGAAATTAATGATAAGAAATTTCCCTACTCATGGTTTAAATTTATGGATGATCATACAAATTTTTTATGCGGGGTTGAATTTTGTTTCTAGAAATCTTTTAGATTCTGCCGCGGGTGGTACTTTTATGGAAATTACTTTGGGGGAAGCGACTAAATTGCTTGATAATATTATGGCAAATTATTCACAATGGCGTACTGAAAGAACTCCTACTAGTAAAAAGGTGAATTCTATTGAAGAAATTAATATTTTGAGTGATAAAGTTGATGCGCTTATGAAATTGGTTGCTAGCAAAAATGCTCCTATTGATCCTATTGATGTGCCTTTGTCCACTTTGATTGAGCAAAATAATGACCCCTTAGATGTGAATTTTGTCTCGCGAAACAATTTTAATAATAATGCTTATAGAGGTAATTTCAACGCTAGACCGTTTCCTGGAAATTCCTCTAATAATTATGGCAATCCTTATGGTAATTCTTACAATAATAATAATAAGATGCCCTCTGATTTTGAAAGTAATATTAAAAAAATTATTAATGCTCAAAAGGTTTTCAACACTACGATAGAAGAAAAATTGAGTAAAATTGATGATATGTCTAGGAGCATTGATAGAATTATTCGTGATGTGGAAAATCTTAAGACTAAAATTTTGCCACCCAAAATTGATATTAGTGAATCAATTAAAGATTTATATGTCTCCATGGATGAGAGTAAGAAAAGAACCGCTATGCTAAAAGCTAAACGAGAATTTTTAGAAAAAGCGATCCCTCCCGGTTTTTATCGTAGTAATGATGAGGATATCAAAATGATTGGTGTTTCATCTATTGATTCTTTGTTTAGCAATATAAAACTTGATGAAAAGGGGGCTGAAGAAGAGTCAACTTTAGCTAAAGAGCGTCCCCATAATTCGGAGGGTGAAAATCTTAATGAAAAAATTGCTAAAAGTGGGTTTGGAGAGGTAAAAACTTTAAATAGCAATGTGCCCACTCTCTTGGATTACAAATATTTTAATTATGATAATTGTTCTTTGATTGAGTGCATTTCTTTGTTACAATCCATGTTAAATTCACCCAACGCTTATGAGCAAAACAAGGCTTTTACTAAACACATCGTAGAAGCGATGATGAAAGCGTTAGAAGAAAAGTTAGAACTAGAGATTTCAATTCCTAGAAAATTATATGATGAATGGGAACCCACCATTAAAGTTAAAATTAAAAATTATGAGTGCAATGCTTTATGTGATTTGGGTGCTAGCGTTTCCACAATTCCAAAATCTTTATGTGATGTGCTAGGTTTTACCAATATAGATGAATGTTCTCTTAATTTGCATCTTGCGGATTCTACTATTAAAAAACCTATGGGTAGAATTAATGATGTTCTTATTCTTGCAAATAGAAATTATGTGCCCGTTGATTTTATTGTTCTTGATATTGAATGCAATCCTTCTTGCCCTATAATACTTGGTAGACCGTTCTTACGAACTATAGGTGCCGTTATTGATATGAAAGAAGGGAATATAAAATTTCAGTTTCCACTAAAAAAGGGTATGTAACATTTCCCTAGGAAAAGAATTAAAGCACCATATGAATCCATCATGAGGGCCACTTATGGAATCAACTTGAAAGATGACAATACTTGAAATTATGCATTATGCCTAGCTAGGGGCATAAAACATAGCGCTTGTTGGGAGGCAACCCAATGAGTAAAATAAAATTTTCTGTTATTGTGTGTGTTCACATTTATGCTACTGGTATGAATGTGTTTTTGTGTTTTTAATTAGTGTTTGTTCCAAGTAAAGCCTTTAGGATGATTTGGAAGATAGTATAATTGATGCTGTTTGGAAAACAGAAGTTTTGCGTCCAGTGCCCGAATTTTGTTTCTGTACTGGAGCGTTAGAAAAATCTGAAATTTTTACAAAGTATTGGTATATGAATTTCCCACATTTTCCTAATTTTTCAGAATTTTTGGAGTTACAGAAGTATGGCTTTTAAATAGATTGCTACAGACTGTTCTGTTTTTGACAGATTCTGTTTTTGATGCACTACTTGCTTGTTTTGATGAATCTATGGATTGTATTGGGGGGTATAAGCCATGGTGAAGTTAGAGTACAGTAGGTATAATGCAAAAATAAAATATGAATGGGTTTGCAACAGTACTTAAAGTAGTGGTTTATTTTGTTATACTAACGGATCTCACGAAGGTTTTGTTGAGTTTTTAGTGATTGAAGTTTCCAAGCTTTGGGTGAGATCACGATGGATGAAGGAATAAGGAGTAGTAAAATCCTAAGCTTGGGGATGACCGAGGCACCCCAAGGTAATATTCAAGGAAGACTCAAGCGTCTAAGCTTGGGGATGCCCCGGAAGGCATCCCCTCTTTCTTCTACCAACCATCGGTAATTTTACTTGGAGCTATATTTTTATTCGTCACATGATATGTGTTTTGCTTGGAGCGTCTTGTATTATATGAGTCTTTGCTTTGTTTGCTTTTTAGTTTGTCACAATCATCCTTTCTGAACACACCTATCTTGAGAGCGCCACACGTTTACCATCATTTGTTAGAATACTCTATGTGCTTCACATAAATTTTTTAAGCTAGGCAGTTGCTCTAGTGCTTCACTTAAATATTTTTGAGCACGGTGGTGGCTAAATTTTGAAGAAATAAACTCTCATGCTTCACTTATATTATTTTTAGAGTTGATTATAATTTTGAAGAAATGAACTCTCATGCTTCACTTATATTATTTTGAGAGTTGATAAGATTAAAATTTTGAAGAAATAAATTATCATGCTTCACTTATATTATTTTGAAAATTGATAAGATTGAAATTTTGAAGAAATATTTGCACTCTTATGCTTCACTTAAATCTTTTTGAGAGTTGATGATAGTAACAGTAATTTGCACAAGATATGAATTTGGTCCCAAAGTGATGAATATTCAAGAGGGATATAATAAAAACTTTCATATAGATCATTGGATATGATAACTGTGATTCCTTGCAATAGTTTTGCGATATGGAAATGATAATATGTGAGTCTTGTTAGTGAGTAATTGTGATTTAGTAAGAATATTAGTGTTAAGGTTTGTGATTCCCTATGCATGCACATTAAGTCAATAGTTATGCAAAGAAATTATATCCTACTTATGGTGCATTATTCGGTGTTAGTTATGTTCAATGCATGTTTATGACCGTTTTCGTTTTTTGGTTGGTTGCTTCTCAATCTATTTGCTAGCCTTCATTTGTACTAAGCGGAAATACTGCTTGTGCATCCAAAATCCTTAAACCCAAGTTGTGCCAAATGAGTCCACTATATCTACCTATATGCGGTATTTCAATACCGTTCCAAGTAAATTTGCGTGTGCCAACTCTAATTTTCAAAATAATTCTTCTGTTTTGTGTGCTCGTACCGCTCATGAAGTGGCAGGGGGTGGCCATTATTTTCCATGCTAGGTGTGTTATTCCCACGATGAGTGTTTATTCACTTGTCATTGCACGAGAGAATGGTTGGTAATTGGGATGCCCAGTCCCGCATGAAATCAAAAATTAATAACAACAAAATTCCTTGGAAAGTGTTGGTTTGGAGGGCACCCGTGGATATGGCTGGCCATGGATTGTGAAAGAATGGTGGAAAGGAAATAAACTTTACTTTCTGTTTGGGAACCGCGTATGATGTGTCTAGCATGGAAAATATTGGGAATTCCCGGTCGTTTTCGTTGACAGGAAAAGCATGCCTCTCAAAATATTTTTATCTCTTTAATTTCAGCTTTGAGCTCTGGCACATTTGACAAATCTCTGCTTCCCTCTGCAAAGGGCCTATCTATTTACTTTTATTTAATTTTTATTTTATTTGAGTCTCCATCTTCTCTTACAAAAGCACCAACTAGAAAGCACTATTGTCATACTTGTGCATTGTGTGTAGCTAATATTTGAGTGTGTTTCATGAATGGATCAATGATTGAGCATAATGGGCTAGGGATAACTTTCTTTAGCGTTGATATTTTGAAAGACATGGTTGCTTGTTAGCATGCTTGAGTATTTGTATCTTCATGTCAAATTATAGACTATTGCTTTGAATCATTCAAGTCCAATGTCCATGCTATAAAAGAAAAGAATATGTGATGAATATGATAGGCCGCATTCCACATTAAAAATTCTATTTTTATCATTTACCTACTCGAGGACGAGCAGGAATTAAGCTTGGGGATGCTGATACGTCTCCAACGTATCTATAATTTTTTATTGTTCCATGTTGTTATATTATCAATCTTGGATGTTTTTATATGCATTTACAACAATTATATATCATTTTTGGAGACTAACCTATTAACTTAGTGCCCAGTGCCAGTTGCTGTTTTCTGCCCTATTTTTGTTTTACAGAAAATCAATACCAAACGAAGTCCAAATGGCACGAAACTTTGTGGAGATTTTTTATTGCCCAAGATAAACACTAGAAGCTTTGGGAGAGGGACTGAGGACCCAGGAGGTGGCCATGGCCACCAGGGCGCGCCTGGGGGGGGGGGGGGGGGACAGGCGCGCCCTGGTGCCTCGTGGGCCCCCCTTTGCTTCGTTTGACCTAATTCCAGCACTATAAATTTAGAAAAAATCAGAAACCCTCAGGGGAGTCCATGAAATACTTTTTCTGCTACCGCAAGTTTCTGTTCTCGAGAGATCCCATCTGGACGCCTTCTCCGGTACTCCGCCAGAGGGGGAATCGATCACGGAGGGGCTCTACATCAACTTTGCTGCCCTTCCGATGATACGTGAGTAGTTTACCACAGACCTTCGGGTCCATAGGCAGTAGCTAGATGGCTTCTTCTCTCTTTTTGATCTTCACTACAATGTTCTCCTCGATGTTCTTGGAGTTCTATCCGATGTAATCACTTTTTGCGGTGTGTTTGTTGGGATCCGATGAATTGTGAGTTTATGATCAAATTATCCATGAAATTATTTGAGTCTTTGCTGCACTCTTTTATGCATGATTATTATAGCCTCATATTTCTTCTCCGATCTATTGATTTGGTTTGGCCAACTGAGTTGATTTATCTTGCCATGGGAAGAGGTGCTTTGTAATGGGTTCGATCTTGCGTTGCTCAATCCCAGTGATAGAAAGGGACATGACACAATTGTATCGTTGCTATTAAGGGTAAAAAGATGGGGTTTATTCATACATGAGTTTATCTTGTCTACATCATGTCATCGTTCTTAAGGCGTTACTCCGTTCTTTATGGACTTAATACACTAGATGCATGCTGGATAGCGATCGATGTGTGGAGTAATAGTAGTAGATGCAGGCAGGAGTCGGTCTACTTGTATCGGACGTGATGCTTATATACATGATCATTGCCTTGGATATCGTCATGATAATTTACTTTTCTATTTTTTACGTTACAAAGATCTAAGGGCTACAATACTTCATTTTATAAAGGTCCACCAGATGAAGGGCCAGTATTTTCTGATTTACGTGGGATTTTCTAAATAATACCTCTAGTTTATTTCCGTATTTTGCTTTTAGTAGATAATAGATTGCCCAACAGTAATTTGTCTACCCACCGTATGCTATTTTCTTGAGAGAAGCCTCTAGTGAAAACTATGGCCCCCGGGTCTATCTAAATCATATTACTAAAACCCTAAAAATATTGCTGCCATTTTCTTTTATTTATTTTATTTTGTATTTTTGTTTCAATCTATCTATCTATCATATACAATTTAATCTTGCAATTGACCGCCGAGGGATTGACAACCCCTCGTTTGCGTTGGGTGCAAGGATTTGTTGTTTGTGTGCAGGTGCTGCTAATGAGGTGTTGTGTGATTCTCCTACTGGTTTGATAACCTTGGTTTCATAACTGAGGGAAATACTTATCTCTACTATGCTGCATCATCCCTTCCTCTTCGGGGAAAATACCAACGCAAGCTACAAGTAGCACCAGCCCAAGTACTTCATCGTAAAACTATTTTCAATGAAGTTCTAATTCGTGTCAAGAAATTTATATTATTTCCAATCAACAATGTGTCAAGCACACAAGTTTTACAAATATTATTATGCTCCCACTTACTTTCTTGTTACCACAAGCATCTTCGTAATCCATTGATGAAATCATACTCTTTTGACTATTTAATCAAAAACGAAGATTCCAACTCCATTTTGCTCTCTTCTGTCCATTGCTGGAACTATGAAGTTTGCATACTCACTAGCATCCTCTGGATAGACAAAATACTTCGGACTGTATCACATGCAAGTCCTAGGTTGCATTTCCATCACATGGAAATCCTTTTGGCATCCATGTATCATATCTCAAGATTGAAATATGTATTAATTGCTAGTTTAACCCGATCTGACTTTAAGCATCGCGACGGTGAGACAATCTCATCGTAGTCAACTCCTTGAATTTGTTATTGCAACAAGTCGAGCTTTATGGATAAAACATTTTATCCACATCAGTTTATAGTTCCATTAATGTTCGTTAGACTCTATGTCTTCCGAAGGGTTTATCAAGATATAATCTTGAATCATTTATATGGAAACTATCTCGGATTATATTGGCATTTAGCCAATTCCGGAGTCAGGGCCCATCAATGCTTCCTTGTGTATCGTAGGTATACTGTTGTCTAACAACAATATCTCGCTTGCGCACCTGAGAGGTTTGCATGAGTTTTGCCTACGTGGTTCAGTTGCAAGTTCGACCGAAGTCCATACATCTCATGTAGAGGCTTCCGTATCAGTCGCAGTAGGAAACTCTGGAATTACTTCCAAGGTTTCTTTTCTTTGAACTGATGATGAAGATACTGTTATCTCGTCGAGTTGCACTGTTCTCCCACTCACCTTTTTGCAAGAACCATTTTCTTCAAAAGCATACCATTTTGTGGCAAAACCTTTGGTTGGGGTTACCATACCATGGCATCATTTCAACAGATCTGATGGTGCTCTTTTCAGTGTAAAAGCCGTAGTCTCTAAAGCATTACTTTTTAAAAGGGATAATGGCAAATTGATTTATGTCATCTTTGATCTTACCATGTCATAAATGGTTTGATTACATCTTCACGAATATTCCACTCACAGTGGTGCTCCATGAGGTGTAAGTTATGAAACTCTTTTCACAACTCATCAGACATTCGCTAAACTTGTAACTCAAATATTCCTTTCCGCAATCAAATTGCAGAAACACAATTTTCTTGTTACAATAATTTCTACTTCATATTGAAAACCTTATGAATGATTTCAAAAGATCGAGACTTACTTCTCATCAAGTAAATATCCATATATCTACTTGAGTCATTTCTGAAGATAGATAAATCCACTGCTAGCAACAACATTTATCGGACTACATACATCAAAATGTATGATAACCAATAAGTTCGTTGCTCGTTCCTTATGGCTTGTGAACGGTATTTCAATCACTTCACTTTTCGGAGGAAAGTTGCAAGTGTCAGATGATTCATGATCAAACGACTTCAAAATCCATCATTTTGGAATTTCTCCATGCGGGTTTCTCCAATGTGTCCAAATGCAGTGCCACACATGTGTGGTAGTCTCTTAGTCTTGCGACATTTAGCGTCAGTGTTATGGATGTATCATATTACCATCAATGTTCATAACATACATCCCATTCATGATGGAAGTATGGCCCTTATGTTATGCATAACACTGAACAACAATTGTTCTTTTACGAACAACCCTTATGCAACAAACATTATGCAATGGGCTAAAGGGGTTCGGCACTTACGTCCATAGAGAACTTCAAATGGGGCCATCTTCAAACTAGCCTGATAGCTATTGTTGTAAGAGAATTCGGCATACGGGAGAGATTCCTCCCATTTCTTACCGAATGAGATGACACAAGCTCGAAGCATATCTTCAAGCACTTGGTTGACTCGTTCAACTTGTCCCTGGGACTGGGGGTGAAAAGCGGTGCTGAAAGACAGATGAGTTCCCATAGCTTCTTGGAAACTGTTCCAAAATCTTGAGGTAAAGAGGCTGCCATGATCTGAACTGATCTCCAATGGAACACTGTGGAGTGACACGATTCTGGAAACTTACAAGTCTGCTAACTGGCTAGCAGTGATTGTCTCCTTGACTGGCAAAAAGTGAGCAACCTTTGAGAATCGGTCAATGACGACAAAAATAGCATCATGACCCTTCTGCGATCTGGGAAAACCAGTAATGAAATCCATTTCGACTTTGTCCCATTTCCACTCAGGAATATCAAGGGGTTGCAGAGTTCCAGCAGGTGTTTGATGTTCTTCTTTGATGCGACCCCAAACGTCACACTCAGGAACATAACGAGCAATGTCTCGCTTCATATCAGGCCACCAGTATCTCTGTCGAATGTCTTGGTACATCTTGGTACTACCAGGGTGAATTGAAAGAGGTGTATCATGAGCTTCTTTCAAGACGCGCGGGGTCAGATCCAGGTTGTCCTTTCTAGGAACCACTAAGCGATTTTTGAAGAACAAGGTGCCATCAGCATCAACAGTGAAGAATGAGGGCCTTCCCCTTTTGAGATCGCGCTTAATTTCCTCGACCTCAGAGTCAGCTTTCTGTATATGCTTGATGAGGTCCTCGAGATCTGGTTCAACAACCAGGGTATTGAGATGACCCTGTGGGACAATGTGAAGGTTCAACTTGCGAAGATCTTCGTAAAGAAGGGGTTGTGCTTGCTGAACCATGAGGTTGTTCCAATAAGACTTGCGACAGCAGAATGGGCGGCGTCATGGACTGCCATATCAATCGTCATGCCGATACCGTGAAAAGTGTGCAACTTAGTGACGGAGTCGTTCCGCTGATCAAAGATACGAACATCGGCATGATACTGCTCCTGGTTGAACTCGCGGAAATCCTCGTAAACCATGTACTCGGGGTACCAACGGTAGCACAGTCTGGTCAGGAGGGCGATCAGGATAGCTGGAAAACCGGTTGCATCACGAGCCCAAGTCCGAAGTACAAGCTGCGTCGCAGGGCACGGCGGAAACAAGCGATCCATCTGAAACAGAGGAAATTCAAGATTGTCAAATGACAGTGAGTGAATTCTTGCATCGTGCATTCAAGGAAGTAATTTGCAGATAATCAAAGCTCCGGGTGGATGTGATCACGAGAACCTAGAGTCAGAGTTAGTAATTTTTTAACCTGAATAGAATAGAGAGTAGAATCCCAGAGTAAGGAAGAGGAATAAAAGATCCTAATACCACCCATTGGCGACGTGGACCCGTAAGCCACACAGCCATGTTAGTAAAATATAGTTTTCAAAGACTAGACTCAACTTCGACCAAGGAATCAGAAGGGGGCTCCCTACAGGCAGTCGGCTCTGATACCAACTTGTGGCGCCCCTGCTCGACCGTGCACTAATCATACACGCAAACGTGCACGCTCGAGATCAGAGACTCACAGGAAGATATCACAACACAACTCTAAACTCAAATTTAAACATAAATCTCCATATTACAAACTAGGGGTCACGAGGACCCGAATACATAAGTCATACACACAAATAATATCTGAGTACAGACATAGTTAGTCAAGTCTGCCTTAAGAAGGCTAGCACAAACAGCGACACTAGATCGAAAAGGCGAAGGCCTCCTGCCTAGGGCCTCCGAACTACTCCTGGTCGGCGGGCTCCACGTTGTAGTAGTGGCCTCCGAGGATCTCCTGCTCCTGGGCTCCATCGTCTGATCGCAGCAACTGGGTATGGGGAAAAGAGATAGCAAAGCAACCATGAGTACTCATCCAAAGTACTCGCAAGACTGACATCAGAACTATGCTAAGTATGCATTGGTATCAAAGGAATGGGGCTATATCTTTGGACTAAACTGCAGAATGCCAGAATTGAGGGGGAGAAGCCTAGCCTATCGAAGACTAGCATCTTGAAGCAATCTTGCAGCATCAGAAGAGAGTAGAACACAGTAGCATATAATAGTGGTTTTATAATAGCAACGCCCTGAGATCCTTTCTCGACTCCCCGTGAGAAAGCGATCCCGAGAGCAGTATTAACAGTTTAATATTGAATCATCATCAGTTTGTAGTTGTAGTGGATCAGGATACAAATCCGAGCGTCCTGTTACTGTGGACACGGCAATTCAAATAGATAACTTCCCTGCAGGGGTGCACTACTATTACCCAACACGCTCGATCACATCTGGCCGGACACACTTGCTGGGTAATGCCCGGCCTCGGGTAATCGACACGACGCAGTCCTACCTAGGCTCAGTAGAGAGGTCAGTACGCCGGTCTAAATCCTAAGTGCGAAGGGGTCTTGGGCCATCGCCCTTTGCACTCCTGCACGTTGCGAGACTGGCCGGGGCACAGGCGCGACACTGTATACACAAGTGACGTAACCAGCCCATCCCAGCAATCAGGCCGCATCTCTGAGCTGTGACGTCTGAAGAGCTTTTGGCTGATACATACGACGTAGAGGGTCCCATAACCATTATCACACGTGGTGGTAGTGTGTATAAGGCCAGCGGCCTACTCAGATCAAATACCCAAATCCGTTAGGCGTATTTAGTAGCTCGCAGAGACGAACAGGATTCCTGTCGCTCTGACTTGGTAACACACGGCTCATGGGTGCTCTTGGAGCCGACCCGTCTTTATCAAATGACAGTAGTAAAGTCAAAGTACCCATGTGTCCAAAGTATCGAGAAGGAATCCGAGGAATCACCCTTGATGGATTCCCACTCGAAGTATCGGTCAAGGTGAACCCGAAGGAATAACCCTCGATGGATTCACACAAGAGGAGTTGCACGACGGAAGCATTATCGAAGGTGATGAAAGAGGAATCACCCTCGGTAACCCACAACCGGATAGCTATTCTACAGAGGCATCATCGGAAGTGAGATAAGAGGTATCACCCTCGACACTCGGTGGTAGCTCTGCAGAGTCGAACAACTTAGGGGGAATGTGCGGTGAAGTGTTGGTCTCTGACCATCGATCATACTGATCGAGTCACTGGTGGAAAAGCGTGGCAACAAGGAAGAGGGTGTGGGGCCATTGATGGATCACTAACCAACCTATACTAAGCATATAGGATAACAGGTAAAGTATCAACAATAGGTTACAAAACTAGGCTATGCATCAGAATAGGAACTATTAGAACAATAACAGGGGCAATTCTAATGCAAGAATAAGAGGGAAAGAATAGGCGATATCTGGATGATCAAGGGGGTTTGCTTGCCTGGAAGCTCTGTTGAGAGGGGCTGGTCGTCTGAACGCTGCTCGTCTGGAGCGTAGTCGTACTCAGCTGCGTCGGCGGCAGTCTCGGCGCCTATCGGGAGAGGAGGGGGAAGAAACAATAAATTCACGGCAACAATGCAACAGCGATGCATGACATGCCTAAATGATATGCAGAGGTGATATATTGTCTATCTAAATATTTTAGAGGAATTAGGAATTTATTTGGATTTATTTTATCAAGGTTATGCACTATTCATTTATCGAATACGGGCAAAAAGTTCCATGTTCATCTAGATAGGAGTGATGGTCAAGCATTTTGACCACATATTCGGATTCTTCATATTTTTCTGATCATTTTTCATATATAAATTATTTTCATCCGAGTTACGGATTATTTTATATGATTTTTCAAAGTTTTATTGAATTTCTAGAATTTCTGAAATTATTTAATTCGAATTATCCAAAACAGTGTCGGGTGACGTCAGCATGATGTCAGGGTGACGTCATCAGTCAAACCCGGCTGACCAGAGTCAAACTTGACTAGTGGGTCCCACTGGTCAGTGACACAGTAGCTAATTACAGATTAATTAAACTAACTAACGATTAATTAGTGTGTGGGTCCTACTGTGAGTGACTGATTAACTAAATGATTTAATTAACAGATTAATTATTGGTTTATTTAATTTTGAAAATGTTTTAAACAGTGCGGGCCCACATGTCAGCGACACTGGGCTGCCCAGTCAGCACCGTTGACTGGTCAACCCAGTCAACGGGGCCAGTGGGCCCCAGCGGTCAGTGGCATAGGGGGCCCCACATGTCGTGCCACGTCAGCGTCGTCGGTGCCATCGCCGGAGTTACTCCGGCGACCAATTTTCACGGCGGCGCGCATGGGAGGGGGTCGGGTTTCGTCCACAGCGCACCAAATCGAGCGCGAGAGGGCGCGTTCGAACGTGCTGACGACCGCGCGTCGAACGGTGGGGGTGGCTGGTCGCAGGGTGACCGGAGTGGAGCGCTACGACGTCGCCGGCGGCGATGGCATTCGGGCGGAGGCGGAGTAGAGGCAGCAGCGCGGTAGCGAGCAAACGGAGCGGATGGGGAGGGCCTACGCGATGCAGTGAGCTCAACGGGCACGGCCACGTGACCATTTGGTCACCGGAAACTCGCCGGCGACGAGCTTCCGCGGCGATGGGCTCGGCCAAGAAGAATGCGGCGGCTACGGCTACGATCTACTCGCGGGAACAGAGGGGAAAATAAGGAGAGCTCACGGGGAGCCTGTAGAGGTGCAAAGCTTGCTCGGGGTGGGCTCGACGGCGGTGAATCGAGGCGGTGAAGTCCTGTGGCCAAAGCTTGAAGAAGAGGTCGTGGGCGTCGCGGTGGGGCTCGTCCGGTCGAACGGATGGGCGCAGGTGAAGTAGTCGACGACGGCGAGCGCGATGGACACGTCGGAGAGGCGAACGGGGCTCGGTTGCCCTGCTAGGACTCGGCCATGGCGATGGCGACGTTTCGGCTCATCGCGGGGAGGGGGAATGCAAGCAAGAGAGGGGGATCTGCGAGGGGGAGAGGGCGCAGGCGAACCCTAGGGCGTCGGGGACGGCCTTATCGGCGCCGGGGAGCCGCGGGATGGCCGGCGCGTGGCGATCGGCGGTTTGGGCACGCGCGCCAGCCTACAGTTGCCGAAGGTGGGAGAAGACCTGGCTGGGCTGGGCCGCGGGGTACTGTTGACCTAAGGCCCAAACGCACAGCGTATCGCTTCCGTTTTTCTTTTTCTTTTCTGCATTTTCCATTTCTTCTGTTTTGCAAAATGTTAGGCCCCAAATTGACTTTTGAAAAATACGTAATTGTTCAAAACAAATACTAGGCAATATCTAGTACTGCCAGAAATTGCTTGGGGTAATATTTGAATTCACATGAATTTTTATTAAATAAAAAGGGATTAAATGTTGCTGTTTTGTTACTGTTTTAGGATGTTAGACTCATCTTGGGAATTTAGGTGATGTTGTTTTTCTTAACATAATTAGTTATGGATTATTTGCTATTTAATGAACATTTTAGTTTCCAAATTGGAACAACTTTTATTTTTTAATTTATATTAGAATTTCAATTTGAGTTGGAATAAGAAATGAGATATGATCCAAATGATGATCAAGCACTGTTACACATGATGACTTGGCATTATCAAAAGGTGATCACTGTAGCTTAATACATAGGGATGTTACAATTCTCCTCCTCTAAAAGAAATTCTCGTCCCGAGAATTAAGAGGTAGGCTGAAAGAAAGCGGAGTATTCTTCACGAAGACGATCTTCGCGTTCCCAAGTGGCTTCATCTTCAGAATGATTCGACCACTGAACTTTAAGAAACTTGATTGCCTTCTGACGGGTTCGTCTTTCAGCTTGATCGAGAATGCGGATCGGATACTCTTGATAAGATAGATCTTCTCGCAATTCAAGCATTTCATGATCCACTGATCGGATAGGATCCTTGAAACAGCGACGAAGTTGCGATACATGGAAAACATCATGAACTTGAGAGAGGTTCAGTGGCAATTCCAATTGATATGCCACTTCTCCATGTCTGGCGAGGATACGGAACGGGCCAATGTAGCGAGGAGCTAACTTGCCTTTGATCCCAAAAACGATGAGTGCCTTTCATCGGTGTGACACGAAGGTAAGCTTGTTTGCCAGGTTGATAGACCATTACCTGGTGTTTGCGGTCATAATTGCTCTTCTGATGAGACTGAGCAGCTTTCAAATGTTCACGGACAATGCGGACTTGTTCTTCAGCTTGTTGGATAATGTCCGGACCGAAGAGTCGCCGTTCCCCAGTTTTTGACCAATTCAGAGGGGTTCGGCATTTACGTCCATAGAGAACTTCAAATGGGGCCATCTTCAAACTAGCCTGCTAGCTATTGTTGTAAGAGAATTCGGCATACGGGAGAGATTCCTCACATTTCTTACCGAATGAGATGACACAAGCTCGAAGCATATCTTCAAGCACTTGATTGACTCGTTCAACTTGTCCCTGGGACTGGGGGTGAAAAGCGGTGCTGAAAGACAGATGAGTTCCCATAGCTTCTTGGAAACTGTTCCAAAATCTTGAGGTAAAGAGGCTGCCACGATCTAAACTGATCTCCAATGGAACACCGTGGAGTGACACGATTCTGGAAACATACAAGTCTGCTAACTGGCTAGCAGTGATTGTCTCCTTGACTGCCAGAAAGTGAGCAACCTTTGAGAATCGGTCAACGACGACAAAAATAGCATCATGACCCTTCTGCGATCTGGGAAAACCAGTAATGAAATCCATTTCGACTTTGTCCCATTTCCACTCAGGAATATTAAGGGGTTGCAGAGTTCCAGTAGGTCTTTGATGTTCTGCTTTGATGCGACCGCAAACGTCACACTCAGCAACATAACGAGCAATGTCTCGCTTCATATCAGGCCACCAGTATCTCTGTCGAATGTCTTGGTACATCTTGGTACTACCAGGGTGAATTGAAAGAGGTGTATCATGAGCTTCTTTCAAGACGCGTGGGGTCAGATCCAGGTTGTCCTTTCTAGGAACCACTAAGCGATTTTTGAAGAACAAGGTGCCATCAGCATCAACAGTGAAGAATGAGGGCCTTCCCCTTTTGAGATCGCGCTTAATTTCCTCAACCTCAGAGTCAGCTTTCTGTATATGCTTGATGAGGTCCTCGAGATCTGGTTCAACAACCAGGGTATTGAGATGACCCTGTGGGACAATGTGAAGGTTTAACTTGCGAATTTCTTCGTAAAGAAGGGGTTGTGCTTGCTGAACCATGAGGTTGTTCCAATAAAACTTGCGACAGCAAAATGGGCAGCGTCATGGACTGCCATATCAATCGTCACGCCGATACCGTGAAAAGTGTGCAACTCAGTGACGGAGTCGTTCCGCTGATCAAAGATACGAACATCGGCATGATACTGCTCCTGGTTGAACTCGCGAAAATCCTCGTAAACCATGTACTCGGGGTACCCATGGTAGCCCAGTCTGGTCAGGAGGGCGATCAGGATAGCTGGAAAACCGGTCGCATCACGAGCCCAAGTCCGAAGTACAAGCTGCATCGCAGGGCGCGGCGGAAACAAGCGATCCATCTGAAATAGAGGAAATTCAAGATTGTCAAATGATAGTGAGTGAATTCTTGCATCGTGGATTCAAGGAAGTAATTTGCAGATAATCAAAGCTCCGGGTGGATGTGATCACGAGAACCTAGAGTCAGAGTTAGTAAATTTTTAACCTGGATAGAAGAGAGAGTAGAATCCTAGAGTAAGGAATAGGAATAAAAGATCCTAATACCACCCATTGGCGATGTGGGCCTGTAAGCCACACAGCCATGTTAGTAAAATATAGTTTTTAAAGACTAGACTCAACTTCGACCAAGGAATCAGAAGGGGGCTCCCTACAGGCAGTCGGCTCTGATACCAACTTGTGGCGCCCCTACTCGACCGTGCACTAATCATACACGCAAACGTGCACGCTCGAGATCAGAGACTCACGGGAAGATATGACAACACAACTCTAAACTCAAATTTAAACATAAATCTCCATATTACAAACCAGGGGTCACGAGGACCCGAATACATAAGTCATACACACAAATAATATCGGAGTACAGGCATAGTTAGTCAAGTCTGCCTTAAGAAGGCTAGCACAAACAGTGACACTAGATCGAAAAGGCGAAGGCCTCCTGCCTAGGGCCTCCGAACTACTCCTGGTCGGCGGGCTCCACATAGTAGTAGTGGCCTCCGAGGATCTCCTGCTCCTGGGCTCAGTCGTCTGATCGCAGCAACCGGGTATGGGGAAAAGAGATAGCAAAGCAACCGTGAGTACTCATCCAAAGTACTCGCAAGACTGACATCAGAACTATGCTAAGTATGCATCGGTATCAAAGGAATGGGGCTATATCTTTGGACTAAACTGCAGAATGCCAGAATAGAGGGGGAGAAGCCTAGCCTATCGAAGACTAGCATCTTGAAGCAATCTTGCAGCATCAGAAGAGAGTAGAACACGGTAGCATATAATAGTGGTTTTATAATAGCAACGCCCTGAGATCCTTTCTCGACTCCCTGCGAGAAAGCGATCCCGAGAGCAGTATTAACAGTTTAATATTGAATCATCATCAGTTTGTAGTTGTAGTGGATCAGGATACAAATCCGAGCATCCTGTTACCGTGGACACGGCTATTCGAATAGATAACTTCCCTGCAGGGGTGCACTACTGTTACCCAACACGCTCGATCACATCTGGCCGGACACACTTGCTAGGTAATGCCCGGCCTCGGGTAATCGACATGACACAGTCCTACCTAGGCTCAGTAGAGAGGTCAGCACGCCGGTCTAAATCCTAAGTGCGAAGGGGTCTTGGGCCATCGCCCTTTGCACTCCTGCACGTTGCGAGACTGGCCGGGGCCCAGGTGCGACACTGTATACACAAGTGACGTAACCAGCCCACCCCAGCAATCGGCCCGCATCTCTGAGCTATGACGTCTGAAGAGCTTTCGGCTGATACATACGACGTAGAGGGTCCCATAACCATTATCCCACGTGGTGGTAGTGCGTATAAGGCCAGCGGCCTACTCAAATCAAATACCCAAATCCGTTAGGCGTATTTAGTAGCTCGCAGAGACGAACATGATTCCTGTCGCTCCGACTTGGTAACACATGGCTCGCGGGTGCTCTAGGAGCCGACCCGTCTTTATCAAATGACAGTAATAAAGTCAAAGTACCCGTGTGTCCAAAGTATCGAGAAGGAATCCGAGGAATCACCCTTGATGGATTCCCACTCGAAGTAT
Source organism: Elymus sibiricus (assembly GCA_039707655.1). Taxonomy (NCBI): domain Eukaryota; kingdom Viridiplantae; phylum Streptophyta; class Magnoliopsida; order Poales; family Poaceae; genus Elymus; species Elymus sibiricus. Next base: position 303,893,094 of record CM077672.1, on the reverse strand, counting down.
CGGTCAAGGTGAACCCGGAGGAATCACCCTCGATGGATTCACACAAGAGGAGTTGCACGACGGAAGCTTTATCGGAGGTGATGAAAGAGGAATCACCCTCGGTAACCCACAACCGGATAGCTATTCTACAGAGGCATCATCGGAAGTGGATAAGAGGTATCACCCTCGGCACTCGGTGGTAGCTCTGCAGAGTCAAACAACTTAGGGGGAATATGCGGTAAAGTGTTGGTCTCTGACCATCGATCATACTGATCGACTCACTGGTGGAAAAGCGTGGCAACAAGGACAAGGGTGTGGGGCCATTGATGGATCACTAACCAACCTATACTAAGCATATAGGATAACAGGTAAAGTATCAACAAGAGGTTACAAAACCAGGCTATGCATCAGAATAGGAACTATCAGAACAGTAACAGGGGCAATTCTAATGCAAGAATAAGAGGGAAAGAATAGGCGATATCTGGATGATCAAGGGGTTTGCTTGCCTGGAAGCTCTGCTGAGAGGGGCTGGTCGTCTGAACGCTGCTCGTCTGGAGCGTAGTCGTACTCAGCTGCGTCGGCGGCGGTCTCGGCGTCTACCGGGGGAGAAGGAGGGGGAAGAAACAATAAATTCACGGCAACAATGCAACAGCGATGCATGACATGCCTAAATGATATGCAGAGGTGATATATTGTGTATCTAAATATTTTAGAGGAATTAGGAATTTATTTGGATTTATTTTATCAAGGTTATGCACTATTCATTTATCGAATACGGGCTAAAAGTTCCATGTTCATCTAGATAGGAGTGATGGTCAAGCATTTTGACCACATATTCGGATTCTTCATATTTTTCTGATCATTTTTCATATATAAATTATTTTCATCCGAGTTACAGATTATTTTATATGTTTTTTCAAAGTTTTATTGAATTTCTGGAATTTCTAAAATTATTTAATTTGAATTATCCAAAACAGTGTTGGGTGACGTCAGCATGACGTCAGGGTGACATCATCGGTCAAACCCGGCTGACCAGAGTCAAACCTGACCAGTGGGTCCCACTGGTCAATGACACAGTAGCTAATTACAGATTAATTAAACTAACTAACAATTAATTAGTGGGTGGGTCCTACTGTCAGTGACTGATTAACTAAATGATTTAATTAACAGATTAATTAATGGTTTATTTAATTTTTAAAATGTTTTAAACAGTGAGGGCCCACATGTCAGCGACACTGGGCTGCCCAGTCAGCACCGTTGACTGGTTAACCCAGTCAACGGGGCCAGTGGGGCCCAGCGGTCAGTGGCACAGGGGGCCCCACATGTCGGGCCACGTCAGCGTCATCGGCGCCGTCGCCGGAGTTACTCCGGCGACCAATTTTCATGGCGGCGCGCACGGGAGGGGGTCGGGTTTCGTCCACAGCGCGCCAAATCGAGCGCGGGAGGGCGCGTTCGAACGTGCCGACGACGGTGCGTCGAACGGTGGGGGTCGCTGGTCGCGGGGTGGCCGGAGTGGAGCGCTACGACGTCGCCGGCGGCGATGGCGTTCGGGCGGAGGCGGAGTAGAGGCAGCAGCGCGCTAGCGAGCAAACGGAGTGGATGGGGAGGGCCTACGTGATGCGGTGAGCTCAACGGGCACGGCCGCTTGACCATTTGGTCACCGGAAGCTTGCCGGCGACGAGCTCCCGCGGCGATGGGCTCGGCCAAGAAGAATGCGGCGGCTACGGCTACGATCTACGCGCGGGAACAGAGGGGAAAAGAAGGAGAGCTCACGGGGAGCCTGTAGAGGTGCAAAGCTTGCTCGGGGAGGGCTCGACGGCGGCGAATCGAGGCGTTGAAGTCCGGTGGCCGAATCTTGAAGAAGAGGTCGTGGGCGTCGCGGTGGGGCTCGTTCGGTCGAACGGATGGGCGCAGGTGAAGTAGTCGACGACGGCGAGCGCGATGGACACGTCGGAGAGGAGAAAGGGGCTCGGTTGCCTCGCTAGGACTCGGCCATGGCGAGGGCGACGTTTCGGCTCGTCGCGGGGAGGGGGAATGCGAGCGAGAGAGGGGGATCTACGAGGGGGAGAGGGCGAGGGAGAACCCTAGGGCGTCGGGGACGGCCTTATCGGCGCCGGGGAGCCGCGGGATGGCCGGCGCATGGCGATCGGCGGTTTCGGCGCGCGCGCCATCCGACAGCTGCCGAAGGTGGGAGAAGACCCGGCTGGGCTGGGCCGCGGGGTACTGTTGACCTAAGGCCCAAACGCACAGCGTATCTCTTCCGTTTTTCTTTTTCTTTTCTGCATTTTCCATTTCTTCTATTTTGCAAAATGTTAGGCCCCAAATTGACTTTTGAAAAATACGTAATTGGTCAAAACAAATACTAGGCAATATCTAATACTGCCAGAAATTGCTTGGGGTAATATTTGAATTCACTTGAATTTTTATTAAATAAAAAGGGATTAAATGTTGTTGTTTTGTTACTATTTTAGGATGTTAGACTCATCTAGGGAATTTATGTGATGTTGTTTTTCTTAACATAATTAGTTATGGATTATTTGCTATTTAATGAACATTTTAGTTTCCAAATTGGAACAACTTTTATTTTTAATTTATATTTGAATTTCAATTTGAGTTGGAATAAGAAATGAGATATTATGCAAATGATGATCAAGCACTGTTACACATGATGACTTGGCATTATCAAAAGGTGATCACTTTAGCTTAATACATAGGGATGTTACAATACACTTGGGAGAACACTAACTACTTGATATTTTAAGTGAGAGATCACCCTAATAAAAAGCGACTACCGCGCAATCAAAAAGGGTGCACCATAAGGGATAAACATCTCAGGCAATTCATAATAGCATGATATGGTATAGCCCTTTCTGACGGAGAAGTCTTTAATTTCTTCGTCTTCGGCATTTGCGTCGGTGTTCGCCTTCGCAAAGATTGCCACCACCTTGTCGATGCACCAGATAATATTGCTATCTCTATAGCTAATAAAATAAGTGCATTACTTAAGGTTGACACGCATGTCATTAACGTGACAATCATATGGCTCCAGCCATCATGCCGAATCATGACACGCAGGTCATGTTAATTTTACATCATATAGTTATCTCATACATAATCAAATTATTATGAGCACTGCTATACCACATCACATGCACATCCTGCAAAACCAAGTTAGACGCCTCTAATCGGTTTATGCAAAATTTCATTTTACGTGGCTTCTAAGGTTTCGAAACAAACCGAAGCTACCAACGTCCATCATCAAGTATGATTATTCAAGTCGCTAGATTAACTTTACGGGGTGTATGAAACATGAGATAATAAAATCTCGAGCCCCATACTGAACTTCGTCATACGCATGACCCCCGTGCAGATCATATCTGCATTGCCCTTTCGTCTGCGAAATTTCATCTTTCTCTCTAACTATGGTGGAATTCAATGAACTGTTAGCACTTCGTTGATCAATCAGGATCGCGGATTGCCAGAACTTTGAAACTCCACCATGCTGCTATCAAGATCAGAAATATGCAAATTCCAGGGAAGCAACAAGAACATCGGGTAACAGATTTAATCTGCTACCCGTACAAATAATTTTCAGTAATAGAACTCATCTACTACAAATTATATTGTGCAATACCCATACATCTCTATGTATCTAGATCGTAACCTGCATCTACGCATAGCACAGCTCATGATGCCACTGTAGGGGAACGCAGCAGAAAACAAAAAATTTCCGACCTACACACCAGCCCAGGACCACTATGGAGACTGCATACAAGGTTTGATCTTTTCGTTACCGACTCGTAGCGCAGCGAAAGTAGAGTCGATGACGATCGACGGTGCAGATCCCCGCAACTAGGATTTACAACCTCCCAACCGCGAGGATGTACTCCCTCATCTACCACTCGGACAGTCCCTCGGACAGCCCTCCGGGAGGCGGTCGGACAGTCCCCCGTACGGTGTCACGGACAGCCCTTCGGGAGGCACTCTCGAACTCGGACGGTAACTCGGACAGCCCTTCGGGAGGCACTCTCAAACAGCCCCTCGGGCAAAAAGATCGAACCTACGACCTCTCTATGGGGTTGCACACATACGGTGTCATCTATCCGGCAGGGCTTCGCCGTCCAGAACTAGTTCCCACCGGAACCCAGACAGCCTTTCGGCTCTACGAAACTATTTTGCGGGGAGGGAGAGAAGAAGCTAGATCATTGCAATGGCATGTGTATGTGAGAAAGAGTGAGTGTGGAGAGTGCCTCCCCACCTCAATACCAAAATAAAAAAATGCCCTCAGATATTTTCACACTATTCATAATAGTTCATCCACTATTCGTGAGATATTTTCTCCCAATAGAGTTTCCACTATTCATAATAGTGTTTTCACTATTCGTGAGATATTTTCTCCCAATAGTGTTTCCACTATTCATAATAGTGTTCCCACTATTCGTGAGATATTTTCTCCGACCGTTAAATCCGAAAATATTTCTGTAGGTCTTAGAACATTTCCAGTACCCACTAAAATAATTTTGGACGCGTTCCGAAACAACTCCGGATTAGTGATTTTCATCTGCGAAAAGCAACCAAAGCGATTCCGGCAGCTCCGGAACATTTCCGGGTTTTTTCTCCGGAAAAATCCCAGAAGTTTCCAGAATAATTCTGGCACCCTCCAAGAATTTCCAGGCGTGTGCTGAAGCCAATTTGACCTAATGGTATACCCTGAAACAACTTTTCAGTTTTACAGAAACTATTCCGGTGTTCTCTCTCCGGAACTTTTCCGTTGTCTCCGAAACTTTTCCGGTGACTCTCTCTCAGACTCCCTGTCTAGAATTCAGCAGATAGATGACCCTTAAGCGTGTGACCCTATAGGTTTGGTGAAGTATAGACATGACCGGAACACTTTCCGATCAATGATGAACATCGGAGCCGTGGACACCCATATTGACCCCTATACCCACACGAATAAATATTCGGGTGAACCTCCAGTTGCCGTGTGCTATTCCTGCTGCTTCGTGGTATGTGACAAATACCCGAGGTGAGAATTATCGGGATCCCCATGGATCAACAACTTGTCCACTATGCCAGTTACCTCGTTACCGGTTTTTGTTCTCTTTTCTCGTTCCCGTGTTCCGGCATCCCTATGATCAAATCACATTGTGTCTGGCCAGGCGATGGTGGATACCGTAACACCGAGAGGGCCCAGAGATATCTCTCCAGCGTCGGAGGAGCAAATCCCAATCTTGAGCTATCAAGTCCCTTGTCATACTTTCCCATGAATCCGTAAGCTGCCGTAATAGCCACCTAGTTACGGATGACGTTTAACAAACCCCAAAGTTCATGAATCAAGCATGAAGGAACTCGATACTCTCATGGTCTAAGGAATTATGCAAATGTTAACTTTCTCTGTGTTATTAACCATTAACTGGCAACGAATGTATCTCATAGCATAATATCAATTCGGATCGATTCAACCACAAGTGTTCTACTAAGATTGTGCCCTCAAAGTTGCCGGCATAGTCATGCCCATGATTAGGAAAACAGAACCATCATGCAACACTTGAGCTAATCTTAGAGGCCAGACTAGGAATACATTTTACCGTTTATTATTACACACGTGCATATGAGTCTTCCTCTGAGCCTCGTGGTTATTGTAGACTCGAGAACCATAGCAGTTATAGCACAGAATATAAACTTAATTACGAACATGGGGATAAATAATAACATTTATTATTGCCTCTAGGGCATATCTCCTACAGTGTGCATGGTTAGCTGTATATATTTGAGCCTACATACATATGTAGAGGCATGTGGAATTCACCGGTTCCTGGATAATTTGATATTTCGACGTGCTTTGGTAACTCTATATATGTGCTTAAATCATAACTCTGGTGGTTACATAGTTACTATCCTCCTTCAAGGGCAGTGTGATGTCACCCTATGTATTTCGTTGGGGAAAGATAGAAGGAACATGGATTAATGGATTATGACTGTAGTTAGTAGTCGATGTCTACTACGCAACTTTTATTCTTGTAGACGTTGTTGGGCCTCCAAGTGCAGAGTTTTGTAGGACAGTAGCAAATTTCCCTCAAGTGGATGACCTAAGGTTTATCAATCCGGGGGAGGCGTGGGATGAAGATGGCCTCTCTCAAACAACCCTGCAATCAAATACAAGAAATCTCTTGTGTCCCCAACACACCCAATATAATGATAAATTGTATAGGTGCACTAGTTCGGCGAAGAGATGGTGATACAAGTGTAGTATGGATAGTAGATATAGGTTTTTGTAATATGAAAATATAAAAACAGCAAGGTAGCAAGTGATAAAATGAAGCACAAACGGTATTGCAATGCTTAGAAACAAGTCCTAGGGCTCATACCTTCACTAGTGCAATCTCTTAACAGTGCTAACATAACAATCCCTCAACGTGCGACAAAGAATCACTCCAAAGTTCCTATTAGCGGAGAACATAAGATGAAATTGTTGTAGGGTACGAAACCACCTCAAAGTTATCCTTTCCGATCAATCTATTGAGCCATCCCTTTAAGTGTCACAAACAGCCCTAGAGTTCGTACTAAAATAACACCATATGATACGCATCAACCAACTCTAATATCACCTAGATACTCCAATGTCACCACAAGTATCTATGAGTTGATTATTCGATATGCATCAAACAACTTCAAATTCATAATATTCAATCCACACAAAGAACTTCAAAGAGTACCCCAAAGTTTCTTATCGAAGAAAAGATAATGAAAACGTGCAACCAACCCCTATGCCTAGATCACCCCAAGGTCACGGGAATCCGCGAGTTGATTACCAAAACATACATCAAGTGAATCAATAGAATACCCCATTGTCACCATGAGTATCCACATGCAAGACATACATCAAGTGTTCTCAAATCTGAAATATTCAATCCGACAATAACGAAACCTCAAAGGGAAAGACTCAATCCATCACAAGAAGATAGAGAGGGAAGAAACACCGTATGATCCAACTATATTAACAAAGCTCGTGATACATCAAGATCATGCCAAATCAAGAACACGAGAGAGAGAGAGATCAAACACATAGCTACTGGTACATACCCTCAGCCCCGAGGGTGAACTACTCCCTCCTCGTCATGGTGGCCGCCGGGATGATGAAGATGGCCTCCGGCGATGATTTCCCCCTCCGGCAGAGTGCCGGAACAGGGCTCCAGATGAGATCGCTTCGGTACAGAGGCTTGCGGCGGCGGCGTGGAAGTTCTAGGTTTCTTTCTGGGGTTTTTGGTATTTATAGGAATTTTTGGAGTTGGTTTCACGTCAAGGGGGCCCATGAGGGAGCGACAAGCCTGCTCCGCGCGCCCTGGGGTGAGGGTGCGCCCCCCAGGCTTGTCGCTTCCTCGTGAGGCTTTCGGTCCTTCCTCTAAGCTTCGAGGGTCTCTTTTGGTCCAAAAAAAATCACCGTAAATTTTCAGCCCATTCCGAGAACTTTTATTTCTGCACAAAAAACAACACCACGGTTGTTCTGCTGAAAACAGCGTTAGTCCGGGTTAGTTCTAATCAAATCATACCAAAACCATATAAAATTGTTGTAAACATGGCATGAATACTTCATAAATTGTAGATACGTTGGAGATGTATCAGCATCCCCAAGCTTAATTCCTGCTCATCCTCGAGTAGGTAAATGATAAAAGAAATAATTTATGAAGTGTGAATGCTAGCATAGTGCATAAGTTTGATCAATGATAATTTCAATCACTTTTCTGAGCATCATAACAACAACTCTTTTTCATAAAACTCATCATGATCAAGTAGCAATCAATTCACATGTTATGGTTTAAACAATGCATTCTCTTGAAACTTAACAACCTATGTTCTTAGTCACCAAACAATTACAGTTCAACTTATCTTCAACAGAGTCTAAGTAAGAGCTCCACATACTCAATTATCATATAGTCTTCTATGATTGCTAGTACTCAAAGCATATTTTTAGAACAAATGGCATCCATTGAACATAGAGAAAGATAGGGGCTTAATGTTTCGCCTCCCAACTCATTTATCATAGAGATAATTGACGACAATAATAATTCATGATCAAATATATTTGAATGGATATATGTGCCTGGATCTATCCCCACCACATGATGCTTGCCAACTATAGAATAGGTTGGAATAAGAAGTTGACTCAACAAAAATAAATAGCATGAAAGTAAATAGCATAAAAGTAAATGGAATGTCCCTTCGCAGAGGGAAGCAGGGATTTGCAGAGGTGCTAGAGCTCATAGCTTAAAACAGAGATGAATACATTTTGAGTGGTGTTCCTTTCCTGTCAACGTCACGACCAAGAGTTCTCAATATCTTCCATGCTAAACACATTATAGGTGGTTCCCAAGCAGAAAGGTAAAGTTTACTCCCCCTCAACCATTCAAACACCCATACAATCAACTTTTCGGGGGTGTTTGTTTAATTATATATTTTTGTTTTGCGGGACTCGGCATCCCAATTACCGCCCTCTCTTGTGCAATGACAAGTGAATAAACACCCATCATGAGAATAACCCTCTTAACATGGAAGATACTGACCACCACCTTCCGCTTCATGAGCGGTACGGGCACACAAAACAGATGCTTATTTGAATGATTAGAGGTGGCACATGCAAATTTACTTGGAACGGCAGGGTAATACTGTATATAGGTAGGTATGGTGGACACTCATGGAAGAAACTTGGCTCAAGGATTTTGGATGCACAAGCAGTATTCCCGCTTAGTACAGAAATTTAGGCTAGCAAAAGATTCTAAACAAGCAGCACATGTTAGAGGATCCATAACAATATAACTTCGATGCAAATATACCCAAACATAACTCATTACGTTATCTACCTTGTCCAACTTCAACTAATTTGCTCAAGTTTGAAAATAATTAATGGGTATTCACAATCATAAAAGATGTCCAAGATAATATATTTGTATGTGAAAGTTCTCTTCCATGTACTAATCATTCATGAATTGCTTGTATGACTAAGATTTTGATTGCCAAACTTCAATAGATTTTACTTTATAAACTGAATGTGAAATATTTCTAAGCATGAGACAAGCATATGAAGCACATATAATTTCAACTTTATGATATTCAATTCATTCAACAATTTACTCATAGGATATAAGTGAAGCTCGAGAGTGAATGACAAACTACTCCAAAAGATATAAGTGAAGAACAATGAGTTGTCAAACAATTAAGTAGCTATGTGAAGACTCTCTCCAAATAAAGATTTCAGATCCAAGTATTTTATTCAAATAGCAAACAAAATGAAAATAAAAGGACACTCCAAGAATAGCACATATCAAGTGAACAAGTAAAAATTTAGGCTAACCGATAGGTGTTGATGAAGAAAGGTGGGATGCCCACCGGGGCATCCCCAAGCTTAGTTGCTAGAGACTTCTTGGAATGTTACCTTGGGGTGCCTAGGGCATCCCCAAGCTTGACCTCTTGTGTCTCCTTAATTCCTCTCATATCATGGCTTCTCCTAAATCTTTAAAAACTTCATCCACACAAAACTCAACAAGAACTCGTGAGATAAGTTAGTATAAATCCACTCAAAACCTTAACATTCTCTACTTTAACAAATCACTAAAATTATAATTAAACATTGCATACTAAATGCCTCTGCATATTTAATACTCCTATCCACAAACAGAAACATTAAACAAGCAACATATGCAAACAATACAACTATAACCGAAATTTATCTAAATAGAACAGTCTATAAAGGGTGAATAAGAATTCATACTTCCCTAACTCCAAACATTCTGGAAAAATTACCACGTGACATAGAACTCATGCATGCTTACTTTGTAAAAATTTCAGATTTTTATCATGTTCTGACTATTCAGGAATATTCTGGACATAACAGAAAACTTTCTGTTTTCAAACAGCAATACATGAACTTGCAAACTGAGCATGGTAAAGGCTATAATTGGCATTTTATTGAACTAAAAGATACAAAACATGATTATTGATAACAGCAAGCAAATATGAACAAAATAAAATGATGCTCCAAGCTTAGTCGCTTGAGTCTTCCTTAAATATTACCTTGGGGTGCCTCGGGCATCCCCAAGCTTAGAGTCTTGCTGCTCCTTATTCTCCTCATATCGATGTCTCACCCAAAACTTGAAAACTTCAATCACACAAAACTTAACGGAACTCCGTGAGATAGGTTAGTATGAAAATAAATCATTCACTTAGGTACTATCAAGACAAGATTCATAATTGTTATCACATTATGCCTAATGTATTATATCATTTCCACAATTTATATTACTCAATATAAGCTATGGAAACACTAAAACAAGCAAAGTATGCATTGAAAACAGAATCTGTCAAAAACAGAACATCATGTAGTAAACGATTAAAAAGCATACTTCTGTACCTCTAAAAATTCTAAAAAATTAGGAAAACGTAAAAACTTTGTAAAAAAAAATACTGTGTAAAAATTTCAGAATTTTCTCACGCCCCAGTACAGAATAGAAATTCCAGCACTGGACGTAAAAGTTTCTGTTTTTGCACAGAATCAAGTCAACAAGTATCCACACTATCCCAAAGGCTTTACTTGGCACATTATTGAAAGAAAACATATAAAACATGATTACTACAGTAGATTAATCATGTGGACACACAAAAAAAGTAGGTATAAATATTGGGTTGTCTCCCAACAAGCGCTTTTCTTTAAAGCCTTTTTAGCTAGGCATGATGATTTCAATGATGCTCACATAAAAGTAAAGAATTGAAAAATAATGGGAGCATCATGAAACATATGGCAAGCACATTTAAGCCTAAAACACTTCCTATGCATAGGGATTTTGTGAGTAAACAACTTATGGGAGCAAGGATCAACTAGCATATGAAGGCAAAACAAGCATGACTTCAAAACTTTCAACACATAGAGAGGAAACTTGATATTATTGTAACACCTACAAGCCTATGATCCTTTCTCACAATAATTTTAAGTAGCATCATGAATGAATTCAACAATATAACTTTCACATAGAGCATTCTTTTCATGATCCACAAGCATAGAAAATTTATTACTCTCCACATAAGCAAATTTCATGTGAAACTTGATTGACATAATCAAATTGAAAATTAAAATCATGATGACAAGTTTCATAGTTATCATTATTCTTTATAGCATACATGTCATCACAATAATCATCATAGATAGCAACTTTGTTCTCATCATAATCTATTGAAACCTCTTCCAAGGTAGTGGATTCAACATTAAATAAAGTCATGACCTCTCCAAATCCACTTTTATCATTATAATCATCATAAATAGGAGGCATGCAATTATCATAATAAATTTGCTCATCAAAACTAGGGGGACTAAAAAGATCATATTCATCAAACATAGCATCCCCAAGCTTATGGCTTTGCATATCATTAGCATCATGGATATTCATAGAATTCATACTAATAACATTGCAATCATGCTTATAATTCAAATATTTTATGCCAAACATTTTATTGAATTCTTCTTCTAGCACTTTAGCACAATTTTCTGATCCATCATTTTCAAGAAATACATTATAGAGATGAAGTAATTGAGGCAACCTCAATTCCATTTTTTGGTAGTTTTCTTTTATAAACCAAACTAGTGATAAAACAAGAAACTAAAAGATTCAATTACAAGATCTAAAGATATACCTTCAAGCACTCACCACCCCGGCAACTGCGCCAGAAAAGAGCTTGATGTCTACTACGCAACTTTTATTCTTGTAGACGTTGTTGGGCCTTGATACGTCTCCAACGTATCTATAATTTTTGAAGTATTAATGCCATGTTTACAACAATTTCATATGGTTTTGGTATGATTTGAGTGGAACTAACCCGGACTGACGTTGTTTTCAGCAGAACTACCGTGGTGTTGTTTTTTGTGCAGAAATAAAAGTTCTCATAATTGGTTGAAACTTTTTGGTGATTTTTTTGGAACATAAGAGACCCCCAAAGCTTCGTGGAAGGACCAGAAGAGTTAGGAGGAAGCGACAAGCCTGCTAGGCGCGCCCTGGGGGTAGGGAGCGCCTAGCAAGCTTGTCGCTCCCTCGTGGGCCCCTTGACGTGAAACCAACGCCAAAAATTCCTATAAATACCAAAAACCCCAGAAAGAAACCTAGGACTTCCACGCCACCGCCGTAAGCCTCTATTCTGAAGTGATGTCATCCAGACGCCTATTCCGGCACTCTGCCGGAGGGGGAAATCATCACCCGAGGCCATCTTCATCATCCCGGCGGTCTCCATGATGAGGAGGGAGTAGTTCACCCTCGGGGCTGAGGGTATATACCAGTAGATATGTGTTTGATCTCTCTCTCTCTCTCGTGTTCTTGATTTGGCACGATCTTGATGTATCACAAGCTTTGTTAATATAGTTGGATCATATGGTGTTTCTTCCCTCTCTATCTTCTTGTGAAGGATTGAGTCTTTCCCTTTGAGGTTTCGTTATTGTCGGATTGAATATTTCAGATTTGAGAACACTTGATGTATGTCTTGCATGTGGATACCCGTGGTGACAATGCGGTATTCTATTGATTTACTTGATGTATGTTTGGGCAATCAACTCGCGGAATCCCATGACCTTGGGGTGATCTAGGCATAGGGGTTGGTTGCACGTTTTCATTATCTTTTCTCCGATAAGAAACTTTGGGGTACTCTTTGAAGTTCTTTGTGTGGATTGAATATTATAAATTTGAAGTTGTTTGATGCATATCGAATAATCAACTCACGGATACTTGTGGTGACATTGGAGTATCTAAGTGACATTAGAGTTGGTTGATGCATATCATATGGTGTTATTTTTGTACGAACTCTAGGGCTGTTTGTGACACTTAAAGGGATGGCTCAATGATTGATCGGAAAGGATAACTTTGAGGTGGTTTCGTACCCTACAACAATTTCTTTCTTATATTCTCTGCTAATAGGAACTTTGGAGTGATTCTTTGTCGCACGTTGAGGGATTGTTATATGATTCAACTATGTTAGCACTTTTGAGAGATTGCACTAGTGAAAGTATGAACCCTAGGCCTTGTTTCCAAGCATTGCAATACCGTTTGTGCTCACTTTTGCTACTTGCTACCTTGCTGTTTTTATATTTTCAGATTATAAAAACCTATATCTACTATCCATACTACACTTGTGTCATCATCTCTTCGCCGAACTAGTGCACCTACACAATTTACCATTGTATTGGGTGTGTTGGGGACACAAGAGATTTCTTGTATTTGATTGCAGGGTTGTTTGAGAGAGACCATCGTCATCCTACGCCTCCCACGGATTAATAAACCTTAGGTCATCCACTTGAGGGAAATTTGCTACTGTCCTACAAAACTCTGCACTTGGAGGCCAAACAACGTCTACAAAAATAAAAGTTGCGTAGTGGACATCAAGCTCTTTTCTGGCGCCGTTACCGGGGAGGTGAGTGCTTGAAGGTATATCTTTAGATCTTGCAATTGAATCTTTAAGTGTCTTGTTTATTCACTAGTTTGGTTTTATAAAAGAAAACTAAAAAAATGGAATTGAGGTTGCCACAAATGCTTCATCTTTATAATATCTTTCTTGAAAATGTGGATCGGAAAATTGTGCCAAAGTGTTAGAAGAAGAATTCAATAAAATGTTTGGCATAAAACCTTTGAATGATGAGCATGATTGCAAAGTTGTTAGTATGAATTCTTTGAATATCCATAATGCTAATGATGATTGCACTAGTCATGATAAAAAGGTTTCTTACAAGCATGTCAATTTTTGTGGAGTGCAAAAACTTTGTGAAGACATGCCATATAGGGATGTTAGATTTTGTAAGAAGCATAAACATGATAAAACCAGTTGGTGGCTTAAAGTGACAGATGAATTTGCTACAAAATTATGCTCTCTTCATCCCATTACTTGTGAACTTTGCAATAAGATTGGTCATCTTAATTTCCAATGCATACTCTTTCATGATCGAATCATGTCCAAATATTGCAATAACTTGATAACCCTTGAACTTTATAATGAACTTTTTCTATTTTTGGGGTGTGAAGAATTGTCACATAAAAATAGTTGGCTTGAAGCATTCATATTCACGGACCATACTGAATGTAATCTAAGAGAAATCTATATGTTTTGTGTGGTAAATTGCAATGAGAATGCTTATATTGCCAACTACAGAAAGACGGGAAAACCAATAGAATATAAGAGGAATACTAATGAAAGGGTAAAGATTTTCACTTTCCCTCCTATTGTCTCTCGTGATGAAACAGGTGATGAGAAGGAGCTTCCTATCCAACCAATCTCTTCAATAAAAAGCTCCAAAAAATAAATAAACCCACACATAATGTGGTGAAGAAGAAGAAAAGAAGGAAAAGTAGAGGTAAAGAGGTATCTCTCCCAAATAATGTTGCTCCTATTATTGTTGTGCCTCATGAGAATGAATCAAAAATAATTGTGGAAGATGATACACTTGATGATGATTTTGTTATGCCTATTGCTTGTTGTGATGATTATGATTGGGAAGATAATGGTACTTCTTATCATCTTGAAAACCTTTTTGGCACCAACTTGGGAAATTATGATGATAATAATTGTTATACTATTGGTGCTATTCATACTATTGATGAATATAGTAATTATGCTAATGATATGCAAACCCACAAGCTTGGGGATGCTATGTTTGATTGGAATGACATGTTTGAAAATTTATTTTCTGAAAATAATGTTTATCCTAAGCTTGGGGATGTTATGCTTAATGAAGATGATCTTTTTATTCCCCCTACTTTTGATGAGCAAATTTGTTATGATGATAGCATGCCTCCTATCTATGATGATTGCAATAATAATGAAAGTGGGTTTTGAAGAGTTTCAACTTTAGGTAATAATTATTCCACTATTTTGGAGGGTGTTCAATCTTATAAAAATGATAAAAGTGGATTTCGAGAGGTCATAACTTTAAATAGTGTTGAATCCACTACTTTGGAAGAGGTTTCAATTGATTATGATGAGAACAAAATTGCTACTTATGATGATTATTGTGATGATACTTATGTTATAAAAGGTAGTGATGATTATTATTATAAAACTTGTCATAATTATGAATACCCTTTTTCTGAACATTACTCTTTTAATGTGGAAACAATTTATAGTATTCAAGTTTCATATGATACTCCCACTATTATGAATGAGAATAAATTTGCTTATGTGGAGAGTAATAAAAATCCTATGCTTGTAGGTCATGAAAAGAAAGATTTATGTGATAGCTATACTGTTGAATTCATTCATTATGCTACTGAAAATTATTATGAGAGAGGATCATATGCTTGTAGGTGTTGCAATAATATCAAGTTTCCTCTCTATGTGTTGAAAGTTTTGAAGTCATACTTGTTTTGCCTTCCTATGCTAGTTTATTCTTGCTCCCATAAATTGTTTGCTCGCAAAATCCCTATGAATAGGAAGTGGGTTAGGCTTAAATGTGCTAGTCATATGCTTCATGATGCTCTCTTTGTGTTTCAGTTCTTTACTTTTATGCGAGCATCATTGAAATCATTGTGCTGAAAAGCGCTTGTTGGGAGACAACCCAATATTTATACCTACTATTTTTGTGTGACCACATGATTAAGCTAATGTAGTAATCATGTTTTATATGTTTTCTTTCAATAATGTGCCAAGTAAACCCTTTGGGATAGTGTGGATACTTGTTGATTTGATTCTATGCAAAAACAGAAACTTTTGTGCCCAGTTCTGGAATTTCTATTCTGTACTGGAACATGATAAAATTCTGAATTTTTTTTAAATTATTGGTTTATAAATTTTTTATGCTGTCCTAATTTCTCAGAATTTTTGGAGTTGCAGATGTATGACTTTAATTCAGATCATTACAGACTGTTCTGTTTTTGACAGAATCTGTTTTGTTTGCATAGTTTGCTTGTTGTAGCGTTTCCATAGCTTATATTGAGTGATAATTTTTTTTTCGAAATGATAGAGTACAGTAGGCATTATGTGGTAGCAATTATGAATCTTGTCTTGACAGTACCAAAGTGAATGATTTATGCTTTATCATACTAACGCATCTCACGAAGTTTCGTTAAGTTTTGTGTGATTGAACTTTTCAAGTTTTGGGTGAGATATCGATATGAGGAGAATAAGGAGTGGAAAGACCCTAAGCTTGGGGATTCCCAAGGCACCCAAGGTAATATTCAAGGAAGACTCAAGCGTCTAAGCTTGGGGATGCCACGGAAGGCATCCCCTCTTTCGTCTTCAACATTATCGGTAACCTCACTTGGAGCTATATATTTATTCGTCACATAATATGAGTTTTGCTTGGAGCGTCATTTTCTTTTATTTGGATTTGCTTGCTGTTATCAATAATCATGTTTTGTATCTTTTATTTCATTAAAAATGTCAAGTATAGCCTTTACAATGCTCAGTTTGCAAGTGTATGAGTTGCTGTTTCAAAATAGAAAGTTTTCTATTATTGTCTGAATTCTCTAGAAAAGTAAGAATGTGATGAAATCTTGAATTTTTTACACAGTAAGCTATTATAGATTTTCTACAGGGTGGTAAATTTTAAGAATTTTTGGAGTTAAATAAGTATGGATTTTGCTTCATCCTTTACAGTTCTGTTTAGACAGATTGCTGTTATGTTTGCATTGTTTGCATATGTTTGCTTGTTTAATGATTCTATTTGAGGATAGGAGTATTAAATACGCAGAGGCATTTAGTATGCAATGTTTAATTATAATTTTAGTGATTTGGTACAGTATAGAATGTTAAGGTTTTGAGTTGATTTATACTAACTTATCTCACGAGTTCTTGTTGAGTTTTGTGTGGATGAAGTTTTTAAGATTTAGGAGTAGCCACGGTATGAGAGGAATTAAGGAGACACAAGAGCTCAAGCTTGGGGATGCCCAAGTCTCCCCAAGATAACATTCCAAGAAGTCTCAAGCAACCAAGCTTGGGGATGCCCCGGTAGGCATCCCACCTTGCTTCATCAACAACTATCGGTTAGCCTAAGTTTTTACTTATTCACATGATATGTGCTATTCTTGGAGTGTCCTTTTATTTTCATTTTGTTTGCTATTTGAATAAAATTATCAAGATCTGAAATCTTTATTTGGATAGAGTCTTCACATAGCTACTTAATTGTTTAACTACTCATTGTTCTTCACTTATATCTTTTGGAGTAGTTTGTCATTCACTCTTGTCCTTCACTTATATCCTATGAGTAAATTGTTGATTGAATTGAATATCATAAAGTTGAAATTACATGTGGTTCATATGCTTGTCTCATGCTTAGAAATATTTCACATTCGGTTTAGAAAGTAAAATCTATTGAAGTTTGGCAATCACAATCTTAGTCATACAAGCAATTCATGAATGATTAGTATATGGAAGAGAACTTTCACATACAAATATATTATCTTGGAAATCTTTTATGATTGTGAATACCCATTAATTATTTTCCAAATTGAGCAAATTATTTGAAGTTGGACAAGGAAGACAACGTAATGAGTTATGTTTGGGTATATTTGCATCGAAGTTATATTTTTATGGATCCTCTAACATGTGGTGCTTGTTTAGAATCTTTTGCTAGCCTAAATTTCTGTACTAAGCGGGAATACTGCTTGTGCATCCAAAATCCTTGAGCCAAGTTTATTCCATGAGTGTCCACCATACCTACCTATATACGGTATTACCTTGCCGTTCCAAGTAAATTGGCATGTGCTACCTCTAATCATTCAAATAAGCATCTGTTTTGTGTGCCCATACCGCTCATGAAGCGGCAGGGGGTGGTCAGTATCTTCCATGTTAAGCGGGTTATTCTCATGATGGGTGTTTATTCACTTGTCATTGCATGAGAGAGGGCGGTAATTGGGATGCCCAGTCCCGCAAAACAAAAATATATAATTAAACAAACTCACCCGGAAAGTTGATAGTATGGAGGGCACCCGAGGATTCGGCAAGCCATGGCTTGTGTTTGAACGGTTGAGATGGAGTAAACTTTACCTTTCCGCTTGGGAACCGCCTATAATGTGTTTAGCATGGAAAATATAGAGTACTCTCGGTCGTGACATTGACAGGAAAGGCACACCACTCAAAATGTATTCATCTTTGTTTGAAGCTATGAGCTCTGGCACCTCTGCAAATCCCTGCTTCCCTCTGCGAAGGGACATTCCATTTACTTTTTGCTATTTACTTTCATGCTATTTATTTTTGTTGAGTCAACTTCTTATTCCAACCTATTCTATAGTTGGAAAGCATCATGTGGTGGGGATAGATCCAGGCACATATATCCATTCAAATATATTTGATCATGAATTATTATTGTTGACAATTATCTCTATGATAAATGAGTTGGGAGGCGAAACATTAAGCCCCTATCTTTCTCTGTGTTTGATGGATGACATTTGTTCTAAAAATATGCTTTGAGTACTAGCAATCATAGAAGACTATATGATAATTGAGGATGTGGAGCTCTTACTTAGACTCTGTTGAAGATAAGTTGAATTGTAATTGTTTGGTGACTAAGAACATAGGTTGTTAAGTTTTAAGAGAATGCATTGTTTAAACCATAACATGTGAATTGATTGCTACTTGATCATGATGAGTTTTGTGAGAAAGAGTTGTTGTTATGATGCTAGGAAAAGTGATTGAAATTATCATTGATCAAACTTATGCACTATGCTAGCATTCACACTTCATAAATTATTTCTTTTATCATTTACCTACTCGAGGACGAGCAGGAATTAAGCTTGGGGATGCTGATATGTCTCCAATGTATCTATAATTTATGAAGTATTCATGCCATGTTTATAACAATTTTATATGGTTTTGGTATGATTTGAGTGGAACTAACCCGGACTGACGATGTTTTCAGCAGAACTACCGTGGTGTTGTTTTTTGCGCAGAAATAAAAGTTCATGGAATTGGCTGAAACTTTTTGGTGATTTTTTTTGGAACATAAGAGACCCCCGAAGCTTCGTGGAAGGACCAGAAGAGTCACGAGGAAGCGACAAGCCTGCTAGGCACTCCCTGGGGGGTAGGGAGGGCCTAACGAGCTTGTCGCTCTCTCATGGCCCCCCTTAACGTGAAACCAATGCCAAAAATTCCTATAAATACCAAAAACCCCAGAAAGAAACCTAGAACTTCTACGCCACCGCCGCAAGCCTCGGTTCTGAAGCGATCTCATCCGGAGCCCTGTTCCGGCATTCTGCCGGAGGGGGAAATCATCACCAGAGGCCATCTTCATCATCCCGGCGGTCTCCATGACGAGGAGGGAGTAGTTCACCCTCGGGGTTGAGGGTATGTACCAGTAGCTATGTGTTTGATCTCTCTTTCTCTCGTGTTCTTGATTTGGCACGATCTTGATGTATCGCGAGATTTGTTAATATAGTTGGATCATATGTCTTGAGATGGATTGAGATGGATTGAGTCTTTCCCTTTGAGGTTTCGTTATTGTCGGATTGAATATTTCAGATTTGAGAACACTTGATATATGTCTTGCATGTGGATACCTATGGTGACAATGGGGTATTCTGTTGATTCACTTGATATATGTTTTGGTAATCAACTCGCGGAATCCCGTGACCTTGGGGTGATCTAGGCATAGGGGTTGGTTGCACGTTTTCATTATCTTTTCTCCGATAAGAAACTTAGGGGTACTCTTTGAAGTTCTTTGTGTGGATTGAATATTATGAATTTTAAGTTATTTGATGCATATCGAATAATCAACTCACGGGTATTTGTGGTGACATAGGAGTATCTAAGTGACAATAGAGTTGGTTGATGCGTATCATATGGTGTTATTTTAGTACGTACTCTAGGGCTGTTTGTGACACTTAAAGGGATGGCTCAATAGAATTTTTTTTGAGCTCTGAAGACACTGGGAGAAGCTCCCACTATCACTTTTTATTAAATAATGGGGAATGTACAATGGGTGGGGTGGTTACATATTTACATTGGGAGGGGAAACACAAGAGGTGTTTGTTGCACTATCTAGCAAAATACAGCAGGGGGATACTAAGGATTAGATGGAAGCAGCAAAGGAGTCAATGAATGGTTGCAGACTCTCCTTGGCCCTATATGCAAGCATGGCAAAATCCTCTTTGAATCTGGCCCTCCAGGATGCGTGGGATTGGTTGATATTTCTGAAATATTTGTTATTTCTCTCCTTCCAAATCCCCCACGCAGCAACCACAAAGACCTCCATGAACATGGCTCAATAGATTGATCGGAAAGGATAACTTTGAGCTGGTTTCGTACCCTACAACAATTTCTTTCTTATGTTCTCCGCTAATAGGAACTTTGGAGTGATTCTTTATCGCACGTTGAGGGATTGTTATATGATTCAACTATGTTAGCACTGTTGAGAGATTGCACTAGTGAAAGTATGAACCCTAGACCTTGTTTCCAAGCATTGCAATACCGTTTGTGCTTCGTTTTATCACTTGCTACCTTGCTGTTTTTATATTTTCAGATTACAAAAACCTATATCTACTATCTATACTACACTTGTATCACCATCTCTTCGCCGAACTAGCGCACCTATACAATTTACCATTGTATTGGGTGTGTTGGGGACACAAGAGATTTCTTGTATTTGATTGTAGGGTTGTTTGAGAGAGACCATCTTCATCCTACGCCTCCCACGGATTGATAAACCTTAGGTCATCCACTTGAGGGAAATTTGCTACTGTCCTACAAAACTCTGCACTTGGAGGCCCAACAAGGGGGCCCACGAGGGAGCGACAAGCTTGCTCCGCGCGCCCTGGAGGGAGGGTGTGACGTCCCCGGCCCGACCGTGCACTAACCATACACGCAAATGCACACGATCAAGCCCAGGGACTCACGGAAAGATATCACAACACAACTCTAGACACCAAATAAAATAATACAAGCTTTATATTACAAGCCAGGGGCCTCGAGGGCTCGAATACATAAGCTCGAGTTACACAAGAGTCAGCAGAAGCAACAACAGTATCTGAGTACAGACACAAAGTTAAACAAGGGTGCCTTAAGAAGGTGAAAACAAACAACGGCTCTGATCGAAAGAGGCAAGGCCTTCTGCCTGCGAGCCTCCTAAACAAGGGTGCCTTAAGAGGCTGACTCCAGGGCTCCATCATCTGGTCGCAGCAATCGTGTATAGGGGAAAAGAGGGAGAAAAGAAACCGTGAGTACTCATCCAAAGTACTTGCAAGACTGACATCAGAACTGTACTAATTATGCATTGGTATCAAAAGAAGGGGCTGTATCTGTGGACTATACTGCAGAAATGCCAGAATAAAGGGGAAGGCCTAGCCTATCGAAGACTAGCATCTTCAGCGGTCTTGCAGCATAAGAAGAGTGCAGAATAGCATATTATAATTAACAAGCATGTAGAAGCAAAGCCTAGGATCCTTCCTCGACTCCCTGCGAGAAAGCGATGCCAGAGCTTATAGTTAAAGTAACATGTATTCGGTTCAAGTTGTAGTAGATCAGGATACAACATAGAGCGTCCTGTTACCGTGGACACGGCTATTCGAATAGATAATCTTCCCTGCAGGGGTGCACTACTGTTACCCAACACGCTCGATTAACTCTGGCCGAACACACTTTCCTGGGTCATGCCCGGCCTCGGCTGATCGACACGACGTAGTCCTACCTAGGCTCAGCAGAGAGGTCCCCGCCGGTCTACATCCTAAGTGCTCAGGGTTCTTGGGCCCGTCCCCCTTTGCACTCCGGGTCGTTGTGTCGCGGGTCGGAGTCCAAGCACCACCTCAGTCCTGGATGGCCTTGTCCCTACCGGCTCACAATGCTGAACTGGACGTCTGACAGAGCTTTCGGCTGATACATACGGCGCCGAGGGCCCCATTAAACCATTATCCCGCGTGGTGGTAGTGCATATAGGCCAGTGGCCATCTCAGATCAATACCCAAATCCATTAGCGCATTATTAATTTAAGTGACGGCTGTCGAGACAAGTCCAGAGCTACCACCACAACTTGGGTGGTACCGCTGAACAGCCAACCGCCACAGTAACTCTCGCGGGTGCTCACCGGGCCCGCCCGACTTTCATATTTATCTCTCGCGGGTACCCCTCAGGGTCGACCCGTCTTTATCCAGTTTCTGTAATAAAATCCAGGTAACTGTGTGTTCATAACGTCAAGGAGGAATCCGAGGAATCACCCTCATTGGATTCCCCTCTCGACGTATCCATCAAGGTGAACCCGGAGGAATCACCCTAGATGGTATTCACACTTGCGGGGTTGCACGACAGAAGCATCATCGGAGATGGTGAAAGAGAAATCACCCTCGTATCCAACAACCGTCTAGCTGTACCACAGAGGCACATCAGGAGTGATATAAGAGGTATCACCCTCGGCACTCGAGGATAACTCTGTGGAGTTGAACAACTTAGGGGATGTGTGGTGATATGCTGGTCTCAGCCCGTCGATCACATCGATCAGGGCATAGGTAACTAAGCGGGGCAACTAGAACAAGAAGAGGGGTCACAGATGGATAACCAACCAACCTATACTAAGTAGTTCGGAAAGCAGGCAGGTATCAATAACAGTTACAAAAACAGGCTACACATTAGAATAGGATCAAACAGTAGCAGTAGAAAATTCTAATGCAAGCAGGAGGGAGAAAGAATAGGTGATATAGGCATGCGTCAAGGGGGTTTGCTTGGCAAAAGATGGGTCATCGACGGAGTAGCAGTCCTACTGGGCGGTGTCGGTCTCGGTGTCTAACGGAGGAGAAGAGGGGGAAGAAATGATAAATAAGAACAATCAAATGCAACACAGTGCAAGGCATGGCAAAACGCAGTGCCGGTGTGACCTAATGCAATGCTACACGTATCAGACGAAGCGAGAAAACATCTGGGATATTTTCCCGGCGTTTAGGCGGATTTCAGTATACTGAACCTGAGGGGAAGGTTCCATGTTCAGGTAGTTAGGAGTGATGGTCAAGCATTTTGACCACATATTCGGATTCGTCTCGTTTTTCTGATCAACTTTCATGTAGAAAACTTTTCGATTCGAGCTATGGTTTATTTTCTATGATTTTTCAAAGATTTAAACAATTTCTGGAACTATTTTTAATTATTAAATTCCGAATTATCCAAAAGAGTGCCTGATGATGTCAGCATGACGCCAGAGCGACGTCAGCGGTCAAACCCCGCTGGTCAGGGTCAAACCTGACCAGTGGGTCCCGCATGTCAGCGTCACAGTACTAAACTGAGATTAATTAAACTAATTACGAGTTAATTAGAGGGTGGGCCCCACCTGTCAGCGTCTAAGCTAATTATCAGATTAATTAAAATTAACATAATTAGTTAATTAAGCGATGGGGCCTGCCTCTCAGTGGCTGAGGCTGCCCAGTCAGCCGAGTTGACCAAGTCAACTCGGTCAACTGGGGCCCCTGGCCCACGGGTAGTGACCCAGGGGGCGCCAGCGAGGCGCCAGTGTGGCAGCGGCCGGCGGGAAGCCGTCGGCGACCTCCAAACGCGGCGGCAATCCACGGGAGGCGCCGAAATCGCGCTATAGGTGGCCAAAACGAGCGCGAGGCGGCTCGTTCGAACGCGCGCTTCGCGCCGCGTCGAATGGTGGTGGCCGCGTGGGTTGGGGTGGCCGGAATCGTCGCCAGCGAGCAGCGGAGGCGGTGGCGCGTACGGGCGTTCTCAGCTAGGCCGCCAGGGTGCACGGGGAGAGGCGAGCTTGCGCGCGTTGGGCTCCTGGGAACCCCAGGAGCTCAACAGTGAGCTCGGGCGAGCGTGGCGGTGGCTGTGGCGACGGTAACGAGCTCGTCTGCGGCGGCGGTGATTACGACCATGGCGGAGCGGCTAGCTTAGCGAGTGTGCGCGAGTGAATGGAGAGGGGAGGAAGGAGGAGGAGCTCACGGTGGCCGGCGACAGTTTAGGAGCAGCAAGGGAGGCCGGAGTCGATGGGGATCGCCGGTGACAGAGAGGGTGATGCCAAGCTCGATCCTGACCGCGTGGTCCTCCCCGACTCCAATGGCGAGGTGTAGCCGACGTGGTTGAGGACGGCGAGGTCGCCGGGCATGGTGGGGGAGGTGGGGACAACGTTGGCCGCGGCGGAGACGAATGGCGGCGACTGCAGCGCTCGGAAAGCGGTGGGGGGAAGAGAGAGAGCGGCCGAGAGGGAGAGAAGAGTGGATGAAGGCGTCGAGGTGGCCGCGGGCGTCGTTCTTATCCGCTCGGCGGGCCTCAGGTGTCGCCGTGTCGCCGGCTGGCCGGTGCGCGCGGCGCGTCCACGGCGCGCCCGTCACGGAGGAAGAGAGAGAGGAGGGAGACGGGCGCCGTGGGCTGGGCCGCACTGTGGACTTAGGCCCAGTCCACAGTAGCCTTTTTATTTTTCCATTTTTACTTTTCTGTTTTCTTTTCCAGTAGCCCTTTGCAATTTTCTTTTGCCACCAAATGACTTTGCAAAAAAATAAACAACTGGCAGAAACAATTACTAGGAAACTGATGCACTGCCACAATAAGTTTGGGAAATTTTTGAATCCAATTGAATTTTGTTTAACTGGAAATGATTTAAATGAGCTGTTTTGGGTACTGTTTTTGGATGTTGGGGTCAAATTTGGAATCCAATAAATGTTGACTTTATTTTTATAATTGCTTTGGGATTATTTGCAACAATGTGAACTATTTTGTTTTAAAATTTGATCATCTTTTATTTTGACTTGTATTTTGAATTTTTGTTAAAGTGGAATTTGAAATGAGATATGAACAAATGATGATTTAGCACTGCAAATGAAGATGACTTGGCATGATTAGAAGATGTTCACTGTAGCATATTACAAGGGGGTGTTACAATTCTCCTCCTCTAAAAGAAATTCTCGTCCCGAGAATTCAGGAGGTAGAAGGAAAAAGGTCGGGGTATTCTTCACGAAGACGATCCTCGCGTTCCCAAGTGGCCTCAGCTTCAGAATGATTCGACCACTGAACCTTAAGGAACTTGATTGCCTTCTGACGAGTTCGACATTCAGCTTGATCAAGAATACGGATCGGATGTTCCTTATAGGACAGATCATCCTGCAATTCCAGCACTTCATGATGCACTGCACGGATCGGATCCTTGAAGCAGCGGCGGAGTTGCGACGCATGGAAAACATCATGAACCTGAGAAAGGTTCGGCGGTAATTCCAATTGATATGTCACTTCTCCCCGTCTGGCGAGAATACGGAATGGGCCAATGTATCAAGGAGCTAGCTTGCCCTTGATTCCGAAACGGTGGGTGCCCTTCATCGGAGTGACACGAAGGTAAGCTTGTTCGCCAGGTTGATAGACCATTACCTTGTGTTTACGGTCATAGTTGCTCTTCTGGGGAGACTGAGCAGTCTTCAGATGTTCCCGAACGATACGGACTTTCTCTTCAGCTTGTTGGATAATATCCGGACCGACGAGTGACCGTTCTCCAGTTTCTGACCAATTCAGAGGGGTTCGGCACTTACGTCCATAGAGAACTTCAAAGGGTGCCATCTTCAAACTAGCCTGATAGCTATTGTTGTATGAGAATTCAGCATATGGGAGAGATTCCTCTCATTTCTTACCAAATGAGATGACACATGCGCGAAGCATATCTTCAAGGACTTGATTGACTCGTTCAACTTGTCCCTGGGACTGGGGGTGAAAAGCAGTGCTAAAGGACAGATGAGTTCCCATAGCTTCTTGGAAACTTGCCCAGAACCTTGAGGTAAAGAGGCTGCCACGGTCTGAACTGATCTCCAACGGAACACCGTGGAGTGACACGATTATGGAAACATACAAATCTGCTAACTGACTAGCAGTGATTGTCTCCTTGACTGGCAGGAAATGAGCAACCTTTGAAAATCGGTCAATGACAACAAAAATAGCATCATGACCCTTCCGCGATCTGGGAAATCCAGTAATGAAATCCATTTCAACTTTGTCCCATTTCCATTCGGGAATAGCAAGTGGTTGCAGAGTTCCAGCAGGTCTTTGGTGTTCTGCTTTGATGCGACGGCAAACGTCACACTCGGCAACATATCGAGCAATGTCTCGCTTCATATCAGGCCACCAGTACCGCTGACGAATGTCTTGATACATCTTAGTACTACCCGGATGAATAGACAAAGGTGTGTCATGTGCTGCTTTCATGACATCCGAGCGCAAGTCCAGATTGTGCTTTCTGGGGACCACTAGGCGGCCTTTGAAGAGCAAGGCACCATCATCATCAACATGGTAGAACAAAGAATTTCCCTTGGAGAGGTAGTTCTTAATCTTCTCGACTTCGGAATCATACTTCCGCCTCGTCTTGATGTTGTGCTCGAGATCTGGTTCAACAACCAAGGTATTTAGATAACCTTGAGGAACTATCTCGAGGTTCAGTTTTCGAAGCTGTTCATACAGGAGTGGTTGCTGTAGTTGAACCTCAAGTTCACAACAGTAGGATTTACGGCTCAAGGCATCAGCCATTACATTTGCCTTGCCAGGGGTGGAAGAAATACCCAAATCATAGTCTGTAATGGCCTCCATCCATCTTTGCTGACGGAGGTTCAGAGATGGTTGAGTGAACAAGTACTTCAGACTTTGATGGTCTGTGTAGATCTCGCAATGATTACCGAGTAGGTAATGTCGCCATAACTTCAATGCATAAATAACTGCTGCCAACTCAAGATCATGCGTTGGATAGTTCTCTTCATGAGGACGCAACTGTCGAGAGCCATAAGCAATTACCTTGCGCTCTTGCATTAGGACACAGCCTAATCCTTGACGGGATGCATCACAATAAATCACGAAGTCCTTGCGAGAATCTAGAGGAGCAAGCCCTGGTGCAGATGTCAGCTTGTCCTTGAGAGTTTGGAAACTTTCCTGACATTTTTCTGTCCACTCAATCTTAATGCCTTTGTGAGGCAGATCAGTCAGGGGCTTGGCAATCTTGGAGAAGTTCTCGACAAAATGGCGGCAATAACTGGCGAGTCCGAGAAAACTTCTGACTTGCTTGACATTCTTCGGAGAAGTCCATTCAAGAATAGCCTGAACTCATTCTGGGTTAATAGCAATGCCATCTTTGGAAATCACATGGCCGAGATATGTCACTTCAGACAACCAGAATTCACACTTGGAATACTTGGCATATAGTTGATATTCACGCAGCTTCTCCAGTACAAGCCGAAGATGTTCGGCATGTTCTTCTTCATTCTTCGAATATATAAGGATATCATCCACATAAACCACGATGAATTTGTCGAGGTAACACATGAAGATGTAATTCATTAACCGAGAGAAGGTTGCTGGAGCATTGGTTAAGCCGAAAGACATGACGGTGTACTCGTAAGAACCATAGCGAGTAACGAAGACTGTCTTCGGAATATCCTCTTCACGAACTCTGATCTGGTGGTATCCCAATCTCAAATCAAGTTTAGAGAATACTGAGGAACCAGCAAGTTGATCATACAGATCGTTGATTCTGGGAAGCGGATACTTGTTCTGAATTGTTGCTTGATTAATGGGCCGGTAATCTTGAACCAACCAATTCGTTCCATCCTTCTTCTTAACAAAGAGAGAAGGTGCTCCCCAAGCAGAAGAACTGGGGAGGATGAAACCCTTTTTAAGTGACTTGTCGATTTCCTCCTTAAGTTCAAGGAGTTCATGCGGCGGCATATTGTATGGGCGCTTGGCAATAGGAGTGGTGCCCGGTTTCAGATCGACAACGAATTCGACAGCCCTAACAGGTGGTACACCTGGAAGTTCTTCTGGAAAGACATCTTGAAAATCCCGAACAACTGGAACGTTCTCTATTCCTTCCAGAGGGGAAGCATTCAATGCGTTCAGAGCATATATCTGGCTCTCGGCATTCTGGATTAACAGGGCTGAGTAGTTGATCCTCTGGCCGGAAGGGTGTGTGAGCTAGACTGACTTGGCAGCACAGTCGATCATAGCATTATGGGCTTCCAGCCAATCCATACCAAGAATAACATCTATGTTAGAAGCCTTGAGGGCGATGAGCGGTGTAGAGAATAGTAGCCCTCCAATTTCGATCTGGTTGGTGTGACTTATCATAGTTGTGTTCCATCTCCCACCAGGGGATTGAACCGATAAGGGAGGATGCAACTCTTCAAATTCCATTTCGTGCTTGAGCGCAAATGCTTCAGACAAAAAGGAATGCGATGCTCCTGAATCAAAGAGGACAGAAGCTGGCACGGTATTGATAGAAAGGGTTCCCATCACAATTTTTGTGTCCTCTCGAGCTTCTTCGATCTTAACATGATTGACACGAACATGACCGACTACAGGCAGTCTTGACTTAACTCTTCGGGGTTGACAAGCTGGTGCATTCCGATTCTGGTTCGGGCGGCAGCTGGAAGCACGGTGCCCTGGTTGTCCACACTTGAAGCAATTCCCATCATTGGGGCGAGGAGCCATAGTATTGGGCTGTCCACTTGGGATATTCAGTTGTCTTGGTGGTGGAGGCAGACGAGGTGCAACATAAGAAGGCCTCGGTGCTGGGGCAGGTCGGTGATGGACATTATGCGGAATCCACACTTGACGTTTCTGAGCAGGCTGGCCCGAGGATGAGCCATCATCACGAGTGCGCTTGAGCGACTCCTGGTACTCATTCAGACCAGTTTCAGTCTGGAAAGCTTGGCTGACAAGCGTCGCAAAGTCTGCGCAATCATGGGCAACCAGTGCTAGCTTTATATCAGGGCGCAGTCCTTCACGGAATTTCTCCTGCTTGCGAGCGTCAGTGCAGACGTCATCTTCAGCATAGCGGGATAAATCGAGAAATTTTCTTTGATATTCATCCACAGTCATTTCGCCCTGAGTGAGTTTGCGGAACTCCTTCTTCTTCTGGTCCATCAGACCTTGAGGAATGTGCCGTGCACGAAATGCTGACTGAAATTCCTGCCAAGTGGTTACAGTTCCAGTAGGCAGCATACCCCTGTGACTTTCCCACCATTGAGTAGCTAGACCCTTCAGGTGAAATGCCGCAAAGGTGACGTAATTGTCAGGGACAACATTAGCTGATTTCATTTCAAACAGGATGTCACGAAGCCAGTCATCAGCATCCATAGGATTGGTGGAGTTGCGCAAAACAGACGGGTTGAGGCGCACGAAATCTTGAAGTGATATCGGACCAGGCTCCTGACGAGCATCGTTGCGTTCCAAACGGTTCACCAGACTCTCATTGAGCTGACAGTTCAATTCAAACTGTTGCATCATTGCGGCAATATAGGGTGGAGGCGGAGGATCGTCAGCCATCCTGCCAAATCAACAGGGGCAGTTTAGCAAGAACAACTGCATGGGTAAGAGGTCATTCATGATGTAACATGAGCAATGAACAGGAAGTGCATTAGACACATATTAGTAGTCATTAAAGACATACAGATCCATACACGGAGTTGGATACCAACAGACAACGCGAGTTCGGAAACACACACAGCTAGACGAACTAGGCGGCACGCAGGTACGCGATGAGGAATACAACAACGGGACATAGCAAAGGCTACATCAACGTCGGAGAAAACTGCTGGAGCGAGGAATCTGCAAATGACAACGCAGGGTGCCCTCGATAAAAGGATCCTGCGGGCCGTGAACACTGTGAAGCAGAACCTGGTCCACAAATCAAAGAAGGTTGATTCAAATCTCCGGGTGGATGTGATCACGAGAACCTAGAGTCGGAGTTAGTAAAATCTTTAACCCAAAAAGAAGAGAGATTAGACTCCCAGAGTAAGGAAGATCAATAAAAGATCCTAATCCCATCCATTGGCAACGTGGGCCCGTAAGCCACACAGCCATGTTAGTAAAATCGTTTTTCTAAGACTAGACTCAACTTCGGCCAAGGAATTGGAAAGGGGGTTCCTACAGGCAGTCGGCTCTGATACCAACTTGTGACGTCCCCGGCCCGACCGTGCACTAACCATACACGCAAATGCACAGGATCAAGCCCAGGGACTCACGGGAAGATATCACAACACAACTCTAGACACCAAATAACATAGTACAAGCTTTATATTACAAGCCAGGGACCTCGAGGGCTCGAATACATAAGCTCGAGTTACACAAGAGTCAGCAGAAGCAACAACAGTATCTGAGTACAGACACAAAGTTAAACAAGGGTGCCTTAAGAAGGTGAAAACAAACAACGGCTCTGATCGAAAGAGGCAAGGCCTTCTGCCTGCGAGCCTCCTAAACTACTCCTGGCCGTCGGCGTTCTTCACGTAGTAGTAGGCACCACCAGAAGTGTAGTAGTAGCCGTCGACTGGGGCGGCAGCTGACTCCGGGTCTCCATCATCTGGTCGCAGCAATCGTGTATAGGGGAAACGAGGGAGCAAAGCAACCGTGAGTACTCATCCAAAGTACTCGCAAGACTGACATCAGAACTGTACTAATTATGCATTGCTATCAAAAGAAGGGGCTGTATCTGTGGACTATACTGCAGAAATGCCAGAATAAAAGGGAAGGCCTAGCCTATCGAAGACTAGCATCTTCACCGGTCTTGCAGCATAAGAAGAGTGCAGAATAGCATATTATAATTAACAAGCATGTAGAAGCAAACCCTAGGGATCCTTCCTCGACTCCCTGCGAGAAAGCGATCCCGGAGCTTACAGTTAAAGTAACATGTATTTGGTTCAAGTTGTAGTAGATCGGGATACAACACTGAGCGTCATGTTACCATGGACACAGCTATTCGAATAGATAATCTTCCCTGCAGGGGTGCACTACTGTTACCCAACACGCTCGATTAACTCTGGCCGAACACACTTTCTTGGGTCATGCCCGGCCTCGGCTGATCGACACGACGTAGTCCTACCTAGGCTCAGCAGAGAGGTCCCCGCCGGTCTACATCCTAAGTGCTCAGGGTTCTTGGGCCCATCCCCCTTTGCACTCCGGGTCATTGTGTCGCGGGTCGGAGTCCAAGCACCACCTCAGTCCTGGATGGCCTTGTCCCTACCGGCTCACAATGCTGAACTGGACGTCTGACAGAGCTTTCGGCTGATACATACGGCGCCGAGGGCCCCATTAAACCATTATCCCGCGTGGTGGTAGTGCGTATAGGCCAGTGACCATCTTAGATCAATACCCAAATCCGTTAGCGCATTATTAATTTAAGTGACGGCTGTCGAGACAAGTCCGGAGCTACCACCACAACCTGGGTGGTACCTCTAAACAGCCAACCGCCACAGTAACTCTCGCGGGTGCTCACCGGGCCCGCCCGACTTTCATATTTATCTCTCGCGGGTACCCCTTAGGGTCGACCCATCTTTATCCAGTATCTGTAATAAAATCCAGGTAACTGTGTGTTCATAACGTCAAGGAGGAATCCGAGGAATCACCCTCATTGGATTCCCCTCTCGACGTATCCGTCCAGGTGAACCCGGAGGACTCACCCTCGATCGTATTCACACTTGCGGGATTGCACGACAGAAGCATCATCGGAGATGGTGAAAGAGGAATCACCCCCGTATCCCACAACCGACTAGCTGTACCACAGAGGCACATCAGGAGTGATATAAGAGGTATCACCCTCGGCACTCAAGGATAACTCTGTGGAGTCGAACAACTTAGGGGATGTGTGGTGATCTGCTGGTCTCAGCCCGTCGATCACATCGATCGGGGCACAGGTAACTAAGCGGGGCAACTAGAAAAAGAAGAGGGGTCACAGATGGATAACCAACCAACCTATACTAAGTAGTTCGGAAAGCAGGTAGGTATCAATAACAGTTACAAAAACAAGCTACGCATTAGAATAGAATCAAACAGTAGCAGTAGCAAATTCTAATGCAAGCAGGAGGGAGAAAGAATAGGTGATATAGGCATGCGTCAAGGGGGTTTGCTTGCCTGGTTGCTCTTCGGCAAAAGATAGGTCGTCGACGGAGTAGCAGTCCTGCTGGGCGGTGTCGGTCTCGGTGTCTAACGGAGGAGAAGAGGGGGAAGAAATGATAAATAAGAGCAATCAAATGCAACACAGTGCAAGGCATGGCAAAACGCAGTGCCGGTGTGACCTAATGCAATGCTACACGTATCAGACGAAGCGGGAAAATATCTGGGATATTTTCCCGGCATTTAGGCGGATTTCAGTATACTGAACCTGTGGGGAAGGTTCCATGTTCAGGTAGTTAGGAGTGATGGTCAAGCATTTTGACCACATATTCGGATTCGTCTCGTTTTTTTGATCAACTTTCATGTAGAAAACTTTTCGATCCGAGCTACGGTTTATTTTCTATGATTTTTCAAAGATTTAAACAATTTCTGAAATTATTTTTAATTATTAAATTCCAAATTATCCAAAACAGTGCCTGATGACGTCAGCATGATGCCAGAGCGACGTCAGCAGTCAAACCCTGCTAGTCAGGGTGAAACCTGACCAGTGGGTCCCGCATGTCAGCGTCACAGTACTAAACTGAGATTAATTAAACTAATTACGGGTTAATTAGAGGGTGGGCCCCACCTGTCAGCGTCTAAGCTAATTATCAGATTAATTAAATTAACATAATTAGTTAATTAAGCGGTGGGGCCCGCCTCTCAGTGGCTGAGGCTGCCCAGTCAGCCGAGTTGACCAAGTCAACTCGGTCAACTTGGGCCCCTGGGCCCACGGCCAGTGACCCAGGGGGCGCCAGCATGGCAACGGCCGGCGGCAAGCCGCCGGTGACCTCCAAACGCGGCGGCGATCCACGGGAGGCGCCGAAATCGCGCTATAGGGGGCCAAAACGAGCGCGGGGAGGCTTGTTCGAACGCGCGCTTCGCGCCGCGTCGAATGGCGGTGGCCGCGCGGGTTGGGTGGCCGGAATCGTCGCTGGCGAGCAGCGGAGGCGGCGGCACGTACGGGCGTTCTCGGCTAGGCCGCCAGGGTGCACGGGGAGAGGCGAGCTTGCGCGCGTTGGGCTCCTGGGAACCCCGGGAGCTCAAAGGTGAGCTCGGGCGAGCGTGGCGGTGGCTGTGGCGACGACAACGAGCTCGTCGGCGGCGGTGAGTACGGCCATGGCGGAGCGGCTAGCTTAGCGAATGCGCGCGAGCGAATGGAGAGGGGAGGAAGGAGGAGGAGCTCACGGTGAGGCACACAGTGGCCGGCGACAGTTTAGGAGCAGCAGGAGAGGCCGGAGTCGACGGGGATCGCCGGCGATAGAGAGGGTGATGCCGTGCTCGATCCCGACCGCGTGGTCCTCCCCGACTCCAATGGCGAGGTGTAGCCGACGTGGTCGAGGACGGCGAGGTCGCCGGGCACGGTGGGGGAGGTGGGGAAAATGTTGGCCGCGGCGGAGACGAACGGCGGCGATGGCAGCACTCGGAAAGCGGTGGGAGGAAGAGAGAGAGCGGCCGAGAGGGAGAGAAGAGTGGATGAGGGCGTCGAGGTGGCCGCGGGCGTCGTTCTTATCCGCTCGGTGGGCCTCGGGCATCGCCGTGTCGCCGGCTGGTCGGTGCGCGCGCGTGCGTCCACGGCGCGCCCGACACGGAGGAAGAGAGAGAGGAGGGAGACGGGCGCCGTGGGCTGGGCCGCACTGTGGACTTAGGCCCAGTCCACAGTAGCCTTTTTATTTTTCCCTTTTTACTTTTCTGTTTTCTTTTTCCAGTAGCCCTTTGCAATTTTCTTTTGCCACCAAATGACTTTGCAAAAAAAATAAACATCTGGCAGAAACAATTACTAGGAAACTGATGCACTGCCACAATATGTTTGGGAAATTTTTGAATCCAATTGAATTTTGTTTAACTGGAAATGATTTAAATGATCTGTTTTTGGTACTATTTTTGGATGTTGCGGTCAAATTTGGAATCCAATAAATGTTGACTTTATTTTTATAATTGCTTTGGGATTATTTGCAACAATATGAACTATTTTGTTTTAAAATTTGATCAACTTTTATTTTGACTTGTATTTTGAATTTTTCTTAAAGTGGAATTTGAAATGAGATATGAACAAATGATGATTTAGCACTGCAAATGAAGATGACTTGGCATGATCAGAAGATGTTCACTGTAGCATATTACAAGGGGGTGTTACAGAGGGCGCGCCCCCCCAGGCTTGTCGCTTCGTCGTGAGGCTTCTGGTCCTTCCTCAAAGCTTCGGGGGCCTCTTTTGGTCCACAAAAAATCACCGTAAATTTTCAGCCCATTCTGAGAACTTTTATTTCTGCACAAAAAACAACACCACGGTAGTTCTGCTGAAAACAGCATTAGTCCGGGTTAGTTCTAATCAAATCATATCAAAACCATATAAAATGGTTGTAAACATGGCATGAATACTTCATAAATTAAAGATACGTTGGAGACGTATCAGTAGTTTGGGTGGGTTGGATGTTGCGTGTATCTGTTTCTGGTTCTGGATTGTGAACCATTTCTTTTGTTGAATTACCTTTAAGTACTCTTGAGGTACTATAAACACACTATCAAAATTGAGGCAATAGCTCTCTGTTGGTTAAAGATGGATCTCTAGTTTACATTACTTATATAGTAGGAGTCTGGAGTTAGTGCTTTAACAGAAAAAAGATAATGTTTGTTTTGTCGGTAAATGTCTAATGGACAAGAATAGTTCATGGGGAACGTTGGTCAACCAAAGACTGATTCTTTGGTTCAGCACATAGGTAGGTCACGTTAGTGGATATTGTTTGTTTAATGTTGTGGGCACTAAAATTGTTAGTTTATTAATCACAATTTAAATTTTCATGCATGCCAACAAACAGTCTTATTGTGTAAGCATGATACGAATAACAATAAACTTAAAAGACCGTCACAACATCGACTGAATATATAATTGTTCGTGTCTATTTTTAATACAACTAACATCATTCTAAAACTCCTGCTACTTGTAGACTGCGTTGGTATTTCCCCGAAGAGGAGAGGATGATGCAGTATAGTAGAGATAAGTATTTCCCTCAGTTAAAGACCAAGGTTATCAATCCAGTAGGAGAACCAAGCAAAATCCCGTTAAACGCACCTGCACACACAAAAGCAAACACTTGCACCCAACGCAAATAAGAGGGTTGTCAATCCTCTTAGCGGTTATTTGCAAGGATTAATTCTGATAGTGATAGATAGATAAACTAAAATACTAAATAAAATAAAAGTAAATAAATTGCAGTAAGGTATTTTTGGTTTTAATATATGATAAAAGTAGATCCGGGGGCCATAGTTTTCACTAGAGTCTTCTCTCTCGAACACATATCTTACGGTGGGTAAACAAATTACTGTTGGGCAATTGATAGAAAAACAAATAATTATGACAGATTCATGGCAATGATCATGTATATAGGCATCACGTTCGAGGCAAGTAGACCGACTCCTGCCTGCATCTACTACTATTACTCCACCCATCGACCGCTATCCAGCATGCATCTAGGGTATTAAGTATGAAACAAAGTAACGCCTTAAGCAAGATGACATGATGTAGACAAAGTAAACTCAAGCAATATGATTAAACCCCATCTTTTTATCCTTAATGGCAACAATACAAATACGTGCTATGTCCCTTTCTGTCACTGGGATTGAGCACGCAAGATTGAACCCATCGCAAAGCACCTCTCTCATTGCAAGATAAACCAATCTAGTTAGCCAAACCAAATCGATAGATCGGAGAGAAATACAAAGCTATAATAATCATGCATAAAAGAGTTCAGAGGAGAATCAAATATTTCTCCTGAATAATCTGATCATAAACTCACAATTCATCGGATCCCAACAAACACACCGCAAAAGAAGATTACATCGGATAGAACTCCAAGAACATCGAGGAGAACATGGTATTGAAGATCAAAGAGAGAGAAGAAGCTATCTAGATACTAGCTATGGACCCGTAGGTCTGTGGTAAACTACTCACACATCATCGGAAGGGCAGCAAGGTTGATGTAGAAGCCCTCCGTGATCGATTCCCCCTCCGGCAGAGTACCGGAAAAGGCCTCCAGATGGGATCACGGAAGAATAGAGGCTTGCGGCGGCGTAAAAGTTATTCAGGGTGGCTCTCTATTAGTTTCCCAATATTTGAGAATTTATAGAAGTGGAATTAGGTCAAACGGAGCCACGAGGGCCCCACAAGGCAACAGGGCACGGCCCCTGGGGCCGCGCCCTGTTGCCTTGTGGAGGCTTCGTGAACCTTCTGGCCTCCTCTCCAAGTCTACAGGGTCTCTTTTGTCCAAAAAAAATCTTCAAAAAGTTCTGTGGCATTTGGATTTCGTTTGGTACTGATTTCCTGAAAAACCAAAAAAAGCAGAAAACAGCAACTGACACTGGGCACTAGGTTAATAGGTTAGTCTCAAAAAATAAGTTAGGGACGTGTCACGAAATACACACGTGGCCAATTGCTTGATACTTCAGCAATGTTTAGTGAAATCTATGCACGCGGCCAACTCGTTGACAACTTAGTCACACTATAACAAACCTGCAGCACGTAATAAGTGCAAACGCCGCTAGGTCCGAAGCAACTAGCAGTGTGCCCTCTAGGAACGCTGCTAGTTTGCAGGTCACTAGCAGCATCCACTGCACGCACTGCTAGTGATTTGCTACCAGCGGCACCGCACTAGCAACGTGCAGCGCTGACGCTGCTAGAGGGAACAGTCGAACGCTGGTAACAAAGGGTTCGTGGACCAGTGCCAGCATTGACATCAGTGCTTGCAACCACAAAGGGGATATGTTACTGACTGCTGCTCTAAACATCTAGAGACGAAGCAATGCAGTGAAAGCCGGGCTTGTTTGGTTCATGACTAGCTTTGCCACAACTAAGTTTAGGCAAAGTGTGGCTAACAAAATATCCACCACAAGTGTGGCGAGATTTTGCAAAAAAAATTGAGTATATGACATGTGGACCATGTAGTTAGAAAAGTGTGGCAATGAACCAAACACATGCCTAAGATGTTATGACACGACTAATGTTAGGCGTGGCAACTTTAGACCGCAAACCAAACAGGCCCGAAGCCCGAGTGTAGGTGTGTTGTTAGGCAACTGGTTGTAAGTGACATTGTAAACTGTTTATTAATAGATTGTTGTTTCCTCTGAAAGAAAAAATATGACATGAATGGCATGTTGTCGATAAAATTTTTGGAGCTGGGAGGAGAGCATGTTATATTATTCCGGTGCGATGTCACCGTCGCCACGCTAGAGTCGAAGCGTCCCCCTTCCCGTTTGGAGCGGTGGAATATGGATGCGGGGACCCAGTATCTCGACCACAATCGGAGGGGCAAACTGTGACCGCCATTTATTCCTTAGTGGGAGAAGTTAGGAGAGAGTGTACCATGAGTCTTTTACGATATGTGTGTGGCACATGCACGCTTACTAGTCGCTTTGAGCGATACATATCAGCGCCCACATGGGATCAATCACAAGTTTAGAATTCTTGTCAGGGTGGGAGCGCTTGCTATGATTTGGTCGCTTTGGCTATGTAGAAATGAAAAGGTTTTTAACGATAAAAGTTCTTCTCTTCTGCAGGTTATCTACATATGTGCCGGTACGCTCGATTTATGGTCGTCTCTGCAACGTGTGAAGAATCGAGACCTGTTTATGGAGGTGTGTACACGCTTGGAGGCAACGGCGAGGGATACTTTTATCCGACATGGATGGCAGCATGATCTTCGGATTGGCCCTCCTACATCTTTGGCGTTATACAATCTCCACATGATTACTTGTATTCCACCTTTTTCGAATTTTTTTTTGAAACTTGGACTTGGTATGGCTGTGTACTTCTCAGTTATGCACCGGGTGTAATGCTTAAACCTTTTAAGTAATATAAAGCGCCCTTTATCGGAAAAAAAAATCAGCGCCCGTCGTTGATGCTCAACGCGTCAGTTGAAATGTGGACCGAACACGCCGGTTGCGCGAGTCCAGGGCCCGGCCTATTACGGGTTTTCGGCCGTTTTCCTATGAAAATCATTCTTATCAACGAAGCAATCAGCAGGTGTTCCCTTGCAGGGTGGGATGAGATTAGTATCCTGTTATCGATCTTGTTGTCGTATCTTTTTTCTGATGTCATTCTTATCAACGAATACCAGCGGGATATCTTATCGCCGGGAGTGATAAGATGACAGGGAAAGGCATCAATAATAAAGGCATCGAAAAAGCTATTTTCCGAACGTTCTGAATATTGCAACAGATCCGAACACCTCGGATGCCGTTCGCTGCAGATCCTACGTCTGAAATTTATCCCGGTAGTTTCTCGTGCAAATCACGCGCTGGATCGTGCGGAGTGGACCGTTTCACGTGGCTGGACGTGGTCTCCTAGCTGTTTAGAGCATGACATGTGGGCCTTGATTTTTTTAATTTAAATTAATAAAAAGTGCAGCGTGTGGGAGTCGAACGTGCGAATTGCCCATCGCAGGTACCGTTTGCCAACCAACTGAGCTAACACTTTGTTTGTGATTGTTACTGCATACTTTATATTTATTCTATACAAGATGCGAGTTAAGAAAAGGGAAAAAGGTACACATAGTGAAATTTGATCATTGCGAAGGTCTTAGGGTGCCGAACAGCTTAACTTGCGTTCTCTTGTCATTAGAAATAGGACCGCTAATTATTGTACGGCTTTTTAATACGAAATTTAAAAATAAAATGACAGACCAATTATAGCAAATCTGACGTTTTTGTGTATAAACGGTATGGTAACTTTGATCCGATAAAAAGTTGTTGAGACATGCCTCGGTAATTCTGTATAAATAGCAGGGTAATTTACACAGCGTAGACCTGATAACATACATATCCTATGCGTGGTAATTTTGACCGAGGAAAAAAGTTGTTTGAAACATGCCATGGTATTCTTTGTGTAAATAGCATGATAGTACATGCACAACAGAGCTGATAATCCATGTATAAGCACCGTGATAACTTTTTATCCCCATAATAAAACTTGTTGAAAAAAAATACCACCGGTAACTTCAGTGTAAATAGTATGGTAACATACACACAACAGAACTAATAACTTACTTTGACGAAACGTGATAACCTTTTGACCCTGGAAAATTATTTTAAAAAACATCCCAGTAACTCATACGTAAATAACAAGGTAATTTATGCACAACAAAGCTAACTTACTTAGCCAAGAGGTGGTAACCTTTTTGACACGGGAAAACAATTTCTTGAAAAACATACATCGGGTAACTCACGCACAAACACCGCGATAACTTTTGACCCGGGGAAAAGTTGTTGAAAACATACCCCGATAACTTCTTTGTAAATAGCATAGTAAATTTTTATGCACATACAAACACCATGGTAATTTTTGTGTAAATATAATGATAATATACGCACAGCAGAGCTAATAACTCACATACAAACGCCGCGGTAATCTTTTTGACCAAGGGAAAAAGTTGTTGAAAAAGCATATCTCCAAATAACTTCTATGTAAACAGAATGATAATACACACACATCAGAGCTAATAATTCACGTACAAATGCCATGGTAACTTTTGACCCGGGGAAAAATTTGTTGGAAAATCTAGACCCCCGGTAACATTTGTGTAAATAGCATGATAATATACGCACATCATAGCTGATAACTCACATACAAACACCGAGATAATATTTTGACCCATGGAAAAAATGTTATTAGAAACATACCCCGGTAACTTCTGAGCAAACTGCACGGTAGCATATGTTCAATGAAGATGATAACTCACTACAAACACCACAGTAGCTTTTTGACCCCGGAATAAAAGTTTGTTGAAAAACATATTCTGGTAACTTATGTGTGGGTATGGTAAAATACGCATGACAGTGTTGATAACTTACTCAATCTAGACGTGGTAGCTTTTTGACCCTGTGGAAAAAGTTGTTGAAAAATACCCTTGACAACTCATGTGTAAATAGCATGGTAATATATGCCCATCAGAGCTGATAACTTACTTCACCCTGTCATGGTAACTGTTTTTGACCAGGGGAAATTTTCATTGAAAACACCCCCTCCCCCGGTTAATCATGTGAAAATAGTATGGTAATATACGCACAACAGATCTATAACTTAGTTAGCCCAGACGTGGTAACTTTTTGACCGAAACAATCGTCGAAACATAGCAATATGGGATCTAGTTTTGAAGGTCTCGTCGCGACCCTTTTTTGTGAAAAATGGATTTTGAATCGGACATGCGTTTTGAGCTAAAAATATTTTTGAACTTTTGAAATAGCGACAATCTTGGACGAGATCAATTTTTTTGTCCTCTAGTGTTACATGCATGTGCATATATGGGGAGAACATTGGAGGAACATTTTTATATGCCTCGGTAATTTCTGTGAAACAACATGATAAATTATGCATCGCAGACATGATAACTTACGTAGCAGAGGCGTGATAACTTTTTACCTGGAAAAAAATTTCGTTAGAATATACCGGAGCTAGTTTTGAAGATCTCGCCGCGACGAATCTTTTATGTGAAAACGGTTTTTTCAACGGACGGACGGTTTGAGCTACAAAACATTTTGAAGATTGATTTTCAATAAAATCATTGCTGACATCAGCTATTTCATTTCATATGCCTGCATGCATACACAAATCATTCAAAACTGATCCATACATATGCATGTCCGTGGGTATAGCGCGCATGCTCGTCCACTGCTCGTCATGCACTGCGTGAGAAGAATAAGTCCAGTCCGTTCATATCTGTTCCTATATTCAGAATAGTCGGACGTTAGCACAATCCTAAAGGCATTGCTTGGGACGTTCTGTTACTTGCTACTCATCATGCAATTATTTATAGAGTGGCGATCATACGATCCTGCTCCTCATAGTGGAATTGTTTATACAGAGGGGAAGCCGTAACGGAATTACACAGTCTGCCGGTGATACATTAGCTTACAAAAACATCTTATATATTTGCTTGAGATGTTCAAAGTTCCAATTGAATTTCCAGTACGTTCCTATACCTTCTGATCCATGCCAAAAACCGCAACACCTGCATCAGATCAAGATTCAAGAGAACAGGATTTAGTACCAGAGTAAGCAAGTACGAGAAGCATGTCTTGTTCCAGAGTCTGAACTTTGGTTGCGCTGGAGTTGTATAAGCAAGTAAACTTACCAAGCGTTGGCACCAGGACCGTGAGAGCCGCAACGCCGACAATTTTGATGGGCATTCCGGTGGCCACCATGTCCTCAATTTTTGGCCTAAATCTGGGAGTGTCTGCTGCCTCTTATGGCGATCTACAGAGGGCATGAGGCCGAATGGAGGAGGCCGTTAGCGGGCCGAAAGGGGCCAGGGACTTAGCAGTCCGTCGAGACAAGCAAAAGGCAAACCCTATTTGGCGCTACAGGCGCCCGTTATACGGCATTTTGCTAACGGGCGCCTGCAGCGCTCCCGCGTTGGGCCGGCCCATCTAGAGTTTTTAGGTTCTGTGTGTTCTCTTATCATAATTCGAACCAGCAACCTCCCTCCTCTAGTTAGGCTAGTCTAACCACCGCGCCACCCAACGCGAACGGTTAAGATTTACCTTTTTCTTTTTTTATTCTTTCGTTTATCTTTTCCCTTTTTCCTTTTTTTCGTTTTCCCTTTTTCCTTTTTTTTGTTTTCCTTTTTTGTTTTTTGTTTTTTGTTTTTTGTTTTTTGTTTTTTCTTCTTCCTGGTTCGGTGAATTGTTTGCGAATATGTGAACTTTTTCTTGATTTGATGAACTTTTTATGGACATTTGATGAACTTTTTTTAAAATTGTGCACTTTTTTTGAAAATTCATTAACTTTTTTCAATTCCGATGAACTTTTTATCATAATCCAAGAACTTTTTTTCAAAATCGATGAACTTTTTTTCAAATTTGATGAACCTTTTTTCAATTTCGATGAACTTTTTTGAAATTCAAAGATTTTTTTTAAACATTGATGAACTTTTTAAAAACTTGATAAAGCTTTTAAAATTTTGATGAACTTTTTCAAATTCAATTAACCTTTTTAAATTCTATGAACTTTCTTTTCATATTCGATGAACTATTTCAAATTCGATGAATATTTTCCAAATTTGATGAACTTTTTTTCAAATTTGTGAACTTAGTTCGAAATTTCATGAAATTTTTTAATTTCATGT
The DNA here is from genome assembly GCA_039707655.1 of Elymus sibiricus. NCBI lineage: Eukaryota > Viridiplantae > Streptophyta > Magnoliopsida > Poales > Poaceae > Elymus > Elymus sibiricus. The sequence goes on along the minus strand of CM077672.1, from coordinate 303,851,179 downwards.
TTTTTTTAATTTGTGAACTTTTTTTTGAATACATGAACTTCTTTTGATTTCGTGAACTTTTTTTGAATAGACGGACTTTTTTTAAATCTGAGAACTTTCAAATGTTGTTCACTTTTTAAAAAACGTTTTTTCAAAATGTATTTAAAAAATTCGAAAATCTAAGCTATAAAGTAAATCGTACAACATTTTGTGCAATAGATAGCGCGGCTGCCATCGTTCTTAAATAATTCGCTGTGAATTTAGTCACTAGCGCTAAGAAGTTCCAGTGGTTAGGCGAACATGTATACTACTGTAGGGATGAGAGTTTGATTCCTGGTAGTGGCTATCTTTTCTAGTCTTTTTTTGCGCTATAAAACAGAGCTCAATTCGCGTTGCCTCGTGTTCATGGGCCGACCCACGAGGGATTGCTGTGAGCGCCAGTTGCCGTTCATGGCGCTGACTAGGGGTTCCTGTTGGTGCAATAATTTTGCATCCTTATGTTTTGGAGATTGTTGACAAACAATGAGGGACTGATGTGTTTGCTAGTGCACACAGAGTAACAGGTCTCTGGAGTCAAGAGGAGTTTGGATTCAAACTCCGAAGAATATTCCCTGCGTGGCAGTGAAGGTTATCACCGAAGATTATGATGACAAGAGTGACCCCTCAAAATTGTTGATGCAAAGCAATTCATTCGGTGTTCATCCGAAGAAAGTGACTGCAGCCGAGGAGATTGAAGACGAAGTGAAGACGTAGCATTCATTTCGTTGTTTCTTTTCTCTTTCTTGAGTCATAGGACCACCGTACTATTAAGAGGGGTGTAGCGTTCGAAGCTTTGATTCGCTGATGCTAAACCCAAATCCTATGGAAGCTGTGAGAGAAATTTCTTTGTGTTCCGAGCAAATACTTGCCAGCAAGAGACTGTGATCTTCTTCGCTGCGAGAGATTTGTCTCTGACTGAGGTGTTAGCATTACTTGCTCCACAAGTAATGTTACCGTTGCTATGAAAATCCGACCGTTGTGAACGTGTCGGTTGGCCATTGGCTGGACCGCGTGTCCAAAATGGTCATTTCCCATCCGGGAAGGTTGCGGCTATAAATAGCCACCCCGCATCGGCGTTGTCCGGTGGCTGCTCCGTTTGATTCTGAGAAGACTGTTGAGCAACCCCCTCTCCGAGAGATTTGAGTTTAAAATCCAGCGAGAGGAAACCCTAGAGCCGAAAAATTAGATAGTGGTTCAGCATCACTCGAATCTAAGTCCAGTACGCTCCGCCTATTACTCTTGAGAGCTGCAAACTCTCTAGACGGTTAGGTGTCAATTTCTTCAGAGACCAAGAGTAATTGTGGTTCTCGAAGAAGAAGTCTGTAAAGGTTCGGAGATCGCCTCAAGCATCTACCACGAGTAATCGGCATTGGTTGATGAACCAATTGTCGAGGAGAATAGGGCGAAGAGAGTTTATCTTCTGTGTTAAATCACAACCCCTCCAACCAGACGTAGTCCTTTTGCAGAAGGGCGAACTGGTCTACCAAATACCTTATCGCCATCGAACATCACTGGCACCTCTGCTACCCTCTTTTACATTCGAACTGTGACATATGACACATTTCAAACATGTGATTTACATCGATGTATGCTGTTAGTTTCCATTTGGTAGTTTGTATTCGCTCACTATATACTGTTTTCATTCGTTCCGCTGCTGGGTTCCAAGAGTTTTGATATTTCCGAAGAAAATTTAAAACTCCCATTCACCCCACCCTCTGGTAGACATACTTCGTTCCTACAATTGGTATCAGAGCGAGGTACTCCTTGACTGTGCTCATTTTGGTCTAACCACCTTGGAGTTTAAGTATGTCTTCAGTGAGCTACAAGTCGCACCTCAAGATTCCCATCTTCGATGGGACAGACTATCCCTTCTGGAAGGAGAAGATGAAGATCCGTCTCTGAGCCATTGATGATGATATGTGGAATGTGGTGCAGAATGGATTCACGGTTGAAGTGCCCCAGGTCCCCACAGACCACGAGAAGAAACTCATTCAGATGGATGCTCAAGCTAAAGATGAAATTGGTGGTCATCTCTCTCGTGCTCAATTTCTTCGCTATCGTCAGTGTGAAACTGCTAAGGAATTGTGGGACATTCTCGAGAAGATCAATGAGGGCGTTTCAACTCAGAAAGAAGCTCGCATTGATACTCTTCGGGCCAAGTTCAATAGGTTCAAGCGTATCGGAACTAAAAGCTGCCAGCAAACCTTCGATCGTCTGAGTGACATTGCAAACGAGCTACAAGGTCTCGGCGCCAAAGACATCACTGACCATGAAGTTGTGAAGACACTGCTCCGATCCCTTGACAGTTCGTTCGACACTCTAGTCCTGATGATTCGGGAACGAGCTGATTTCAAAGTTCTCGACTCTGCTGATATTATGGAAAGGCTAAACACCCACGAAGAACAAGAAGAAGAAAAGAGAGATCTCTATGGTTCAAGTCACCGAAAAAGTCATGCTCTCAAGGCTGCGGCTGATTCTTCCTCAGAAGGAAATGCCGATGAAGATTCAGAAGACCCCGAAAGGATCAGCAAGGATCTCGCATTGATCACAAAAAGATTCCAGCGCCTTCAAAGGAAAAATCAGTTCCAGAAGAAAGGATCCAGCAACTCTGGCGGCTCCAAATCTTCATCAAAACCGACTGGAGATTACACCTGCTTCAAGTGCAAAAAGCCAGGGCATTTCATTTCGGACTGCCCTCTCTGGGAAGCTGAAATCTGTGCAAGTGGAAGATATGATTCAGGAAACAACCATGGCAAAGGCAAGAGCAAAAGCTACGACTCTGATGATGAGAAGAAAATGAAGAAGTTCTTCAAGAAGGATAGCTCCTCCAAGTCCTCGTCAAGATCTTCCTCAAGGAATCCCTCCAAGTCCTCATCCAACAACAAGAATACCTCTCGCAAGGCCAAGGCGTACATCGGCAAGGAGATGGATTTCGAAGAAGAAGATCATTTGACAACGAAGAGGTTGAAGAATCCGGTGAGGGTTCTGATTCCAGCATGGCTAGCATCGCATGTGCCTCTACTCCTGCATCAAACTTCTTCGAGAATCATTCGAGCGACAACGAGTCTCCGGCGTTCTGCTTCATGGCCAAAGCTTCGAAAGAAAAGGTATCCTCCAAACATCACAAGGTTCACTCCAGTGATCAATATTATTCTGATGAGGATGACCATGCTAAACTGATAAAAATTGCCAATATGCAACAAAACTCTCTCGAGAAAATTGAAAAAAACCCTCAGGAAGTCTGAAGGGTTGTTGGTTGAGGAGATGGAGAAAAATCAGTCGTTGACCGAAGAGCATTCTGCTCTCGAGTCTCGAATGAAAGAACTATCAGATCGTCATGATTTTCTCTCAACTGACCACGAAAGATTGACTTATGATTACCTGAAATGGAAACAGGAACTTGAGTCGCTGAGAGAGGCTCATGATGATTTGATCAGAGAAAATTCTCTTCTCACCCAACAACTCAAAGAGAAACCTGAAGTGTTTGTACCTCCTTGCTTAAAATGTCTTGAACGTAGTAACGCTGAATCAAATGCTGAATCTTCTGTGAATGCTAACCCCTCGGTCGAGGGAAATGGTTCTGTTTCTGATGAAAATGCCAGGTTGAAGGATCTTCTTCAGACAGGAATGTTCAAGTCTCTCAAAGGGCATCAAACCCTATGTGATGTTCTGAAGAAATCCATTCTTCACAAAAATCCCAGAAAGGAAGGTATCGGTTTCGAAAGGAAACTGAATGAGAATGGCTCCTACTGGGAACCTGATCAATATCCTCGCACTGTGTGGGTACCTGCTAAGAGCAAAATGCTCGATCCAGCTTTACTTTCGGGATATGACTCACCTATTCCTGAATACTCATATGATGATTCTCTGGACAACTATAATCTGTTCAAAAATCAACGTGGTGAGGCTGTTGCTCGCTACGTTGGACCTAACAGCAGGAATGGCCCACCTAAGGAAGCTATCTGGGTGCCCAGGAAAACTATCGAAGCATTACCTGTTACGAGGCTACTAACCATGCAGGAAGAAAATGCTCGATATATCCTTGAAAAGATTCGACAGAATGAGTACATACTTGCCTCACCCAACCGTTATACTCATTCGTCTGGAAGAAATTTCAATGCATACTCTTTCAATTATGCTCATACTCATTCAAGTCACAATTCGTATAATTATCGAAAGAAATCATATCCTGCTCGCTCATATGTTTCGAAGCCACCTACAAAGATGTGGGTGGTTAAGAAAGCCTGATTTCTCTGCAGGACTATGTATCCGAGTGTACCGAATGGATAATGGATAGTGGATGCACTAGTCATATGACCGGAGACAAGTCGTTGTTTGTCGACCCCAGCTTAACTGCTTCATCTAAGAAGTATATTACTTTCGGCGACAACAACAAAGGAAAGGTAATTGGGTTAGGTAAAATTGCTATATCCAAGGACAAGAACATTGATGATGTTTTACTAGTTCAGTCTCTTGGATTCAATCTCATGTCAGTTGGCAAGCTTTGTGATCTAGGCATGCTAGTTCTATTTTGTAAATCCAAATGCATCGTATTTATGGCCACTGAAAATTCCTTCGTCTTCGAGGGAAATAGAAAAGGCGATTTATATATTGTGGATTTCTCTAAGGGTCCCTCAGTCCGAACTTGTTTGCTTGCAAAAGCAACCGAAGGATGGCTGTGGCACCGAAGACTTGGTCATGCAGGTATGAGAAATTTGCAGACTATTGTGAAGAAAAATCATCTTCGTGGTATTCCTGATGTGAAATTCAACAAGGATCGTCTCTGTGCTGCGTGCGAAGCTGGTAAATTGGCCAAAAAGCACCATTCATCAAAAACTGTCATGACCACAACAAGACCACTGGAAATTCTTCATATGGATTTATTCGGGCCTCAAAACTATGCAAGTTTTGGAGGCAGTCATTATGGTCTGGTTATTGTTGATGATTTCTCTCGATACACTTGGGTATTCTTTCTCGAAGACAAAACCTGCACCCAAGACATCTTCAAAAGATTCGCTAAGAAGGCTCAAAATGAATAGAACTCTCATTGGCGAATTAAGCATGTTAGAAGCGACAATGGTACTGAGTTCAAAAATACTCATATCGAAGATTTTCTCGATGAAAATGGTATCACCCATGAATTCTCTGCCGCATACACTCCCCAACAGAATGGAGTGGTTGAGCAAAAGAATAGAACTCTCATTGAAATGGCGAGAACAATGCTCAGTGAGTATAAAACTCCCATTCGTTTCTGGGCTGATGCTATTAACACTGCTTGCCATGTTGTGAATCGTGTTTATCTTCACAAATTCCTTAAGAAAACTTCATATGAGCTTATCACTGGCAAGAAACCGAATGTTTCTTATTTACGTGTTTTTGGTGCACCTTGCTATATTCGTGACATGAATAATAATTCTAAGTTTGCACCTAAGGCACACGAAGGTTTTCTTCTTGGTTATGGCTCGAACTCGCATACTTATCGTGTCTATAACTCTCACCACGGGAAAGTTATGGAAACGGTAAATGTGCGGTTTGATGAATCTAACGGCTCCCAAAAGGAGCACCTGCCCAATGTGATAGATGAACCTCCGATTTCGGATGCTATTCGGCAAATGGCTATTGGGGACGTCAGGCCAGTCGAAGGAAATACACCCGACTCTTCCGATGATGATGCTCCCATAGCTCGACTAACACGCCAATCTACTGCCGAAGAAAATGCCGCACCGAACACAAATGGCAACCCAAATGCAAATGCACATGCCGATCAAAACGGTAATCATGATGAAAATGGCGATACTAATGCCAATCCTGATGCTGATACTGAGGAAATTGAAAATGATCATCAAGAAGGAAATCCTCACCCACGAGTGGCAAATCGAGTTGACCCTACATTAATCCTCGAAGATCTCGAGAATCTAAGTTACCGACCCACAACTCGCTCTCGCACTCATTTGGCTAACTACTGTGGCAGTTTCTCTTTCGTCTCATTGACAGAACCTACCAAGTATGAAGAAGCTATGAATGATCCCGATTGGATGAATGCTATGCAAGAAGAGTTGGTGCAATTCGAATTGAATGATGTGTGGGAATTGGTTGACAAACTGAATCCTAAGAAGCACAATATCATCAGCACAAAATGGATTTTCCGGAACAAGCAAGATGAAAATGGCATTGTTGTGAGAAACAAAGCACGTCTTGTCGCTCAAGGGTATACACAGGTAGAAGGTATTGATTTCGGTGAAACATATGCTCCTGTTGCTCGCCTTGAGGCAATTCGTATTATTCTCGCTTATGCAAATTACAATGATATTCTGCTTTATCAAATGGATGTGAAAAGTGCTTTCCTCAATGGTGAAATTGAAGAGGAAGTATATGTTAGGTAGCCACCTGGCTTCAAAAACCCTCAGTTTCCTAACAAAGTTTTCAGGTTGAAAAAGGCTCTGTATGGGCTGAAGCAAGTCCCTCGAGCCTGGTATGACACACTGAAGAGGTTTCTGCTCGACAAAGGGTTTAAGCCAGGATCCACTGATTCCACTCTTTTCACTCGTGCTATTGATGGCGATCTATTCGTATGTCAAATCTATGTGGATGATATTATTTTTGGCTGTACTAACAATGCCTGCAGCATGGAATTCGAGCGAATGATGTCCGAGAAGTATCAAATGTCTATGATGGGTGAACTTAAGTTCTTTCTCGGACTACAAATTCGTCAACAGGACAATGGAATTTTCATATCTCAGGAAAAATATCTGAGAGACTGTCTTAAGAAGTTCAAAATGCAAGATTGCAAGCAGAAGGGTTACAAAACTCCCATGCCCACAAATGGCCAACTGGACGCAGATGTGTACGGTAAAGATTATGATCAGAAAGCTTATCGTTCGATGATTGGTTCCTTGCTTTACCTATGTGCATCCAGACCTAATATTATGTTGAGTGTTTGTATGTGTGCTCGTTTTCAAGCTGCACCGAAAGAATCGCACCACCAAGCGGTCAAGCGCATTCTGAGATATTTGGCTCACACCCCCACCTTAGGTTTATGGTATCCTAAGGGAGCACAGTTTGACCTCGTTGGATATTCAGACTCAGATTATGCAGGTGACCGGGTTGACAGGAAATCTACCTCGGGGACATGCCATTTCCTCGGTAGATCATTGGTATGTTGGTCGTCAAGGAAGCAGAATTGTGTCTCGCTCTCTACGGCTGAGGCCGAATATATTGCTGCTGGGGCTTGTTGCACTCAGTTATTATGGATGAAGCAGACTCTGAAGGATTATGGCATCGAGGTCAAGAAGATCCCTCTATTGTGCGACAATGAAAGTGCGATCAAAATTGCACACAATCCTGTGCAGCACTCTCGCACCGAGCATATTGAGATCAGACATCATTTCCTACGCGATCATGTTGCTCGAGAGGATATTGTTATCAGTCACATCAATACCGAAGAGAATCTCGCCGATATCTTCACCAAGCCTCTCAATGAGAAAAGATTATGTGCGTTACGGTGTGAGCTAAATATCCTAGATTCCGCAAACGTGCAGTAAGCTGGACTCAGCACCCGTACCATCACTTCCACATCTTAGAAGGATTGGGTGCATAACGCTCGAAGAGTTTGAAATTTTTGACAAAGTGAAATTTTCTTTCTGAGAGTGAATACATTAACGAAGAACTAGACTAACCGAGTGCCACGATAATTGTGCGATGCTCGGGGTCATACAGTTCTTATACGGTGGGTAACGCCACCACAATTTCTCTTCATAGAAGTTGGATTTGAATCTTTTGTGTTAGTCCGAATGTATTTCACTCATAGCTTTTCTCTTGGGTGCTTGTGTTTCTTCATCTAAGTGAAATGCCTAGGACCCTGTTTCCCTGCATTCTATCTCTTCCAGTCTATGCTGTTCCGTTATGAATGCACAAATTTTATCTTGGAACGAAACTTTATCTGGTGTCCTTGACCACGTTAAAGTTTCGGTCCGAACTTAATCAGTTTTGGCGAACGCCGTCTAAAATTTGGGGTTTCCCGCCCAAGTCTGGACCACGTTCTTTGGTGACGATTGCCACGTGCTTCCCATCAATTGCCAACTTATCAGATCCGTTGAATCGCAAGACTCTGGCCGTCAGACCAGATTCACCCGGGTGCAGCCATTTCCTCCTCGCACATAAATGTTGTGCCGCCACCCTCCTCGTTTCACTTTGCATCTTCCCCCATCGCCACCTTCCGAAGCCCTACCGCACTGCTCCTCCTCGAGCTCGACGACGTCGACCATCTTCGCCGCTTCGCTGCCGGAAAGAGATCGCCGGTCACCACTCGCCGCCGCGGATCATCTTCCTCTCCGCGCCGCCGTAGTCTGTAACACCCCAAAAATTTAATCATATTATTTATTAAGTAAAATTTGGCCAGAAATTTTTTTTTTAATTATAATAGGTCTTTTATTAATTTTAGAGTATTTTCTATTTCCTGTTTTTAAAATTCTTCCCTCCATTTAGAAATTTTTGTAAAAAAATTGTGGGATTTGGTAGTTGTCTTAAATCAATTCATTTATATTTTAATAATAGTAGGAAATATTTTCATAATAAAAATTTTCTCTAAAATAATTCTTTTAACAGCATTTTCAATACTTTAAATGCCTCTGTTGCACTACAACTATTTTAAATAATTATTTAAAAATTCCAAAAAAAAATATGAGGGGTCATGTGATACCTATAGATCACTTTTATGCAAAAAAAACCAATTTCGTCTTTTGAAAAAAAATTAGCAAAACATCCTCTTTTCTTTTCTGGTCCAGATTCAGCTTTGAACTACAACCTCAATTTTTATTGCTCCAAAAATTCTGAAATTATTCCCACTTATAGTCCTTCCAACCATCGCTGTCACTCGCCGACCAAGCCACCTAGCTCGTCTCCGAGTCAGCCAGCTCGCCCCACCATAACTGAGGCCGTCGCCGCCCTTACCAAATCCCGCCGTCCACCACCGGCCACAACCACCTCGACGGCGCCGTTAATGGCGCCCGCCAACGTGTTCACCCTCTGGAAGCAGCGGACCGACCTCCCGCGTCTATAAAAGCCACCACGGGCTCGTCCCGTTGATCAGCACGACTCCTCCTACCCCCAAATGCCTCCCTAGACAGCGGCCTGACCCGTAGGCGGTCGTCATCTCCAGTTCCGGCAACGACAGCCGTCGCTCTGTCCCGGATGATTCCCAGCTCACCAGAGCCTCCCCCTCCCCAATTCCTTCGCCACTAGCTACCCTAGAGACCCGCAGACCCATCCCCGTCATCAATTTCGCCGGTGGTGGCCCGTGGGCAAAAGCCCCCTTTTGATTTCCGCCGGAGCCTCTCGGGGTTCCTTGCCGCCGGCGAGATAGGGCTCCCCGGCGACCGTGCCATACCTCGTCGGGATCGCCAGGCCCTCCTGAACCCGTCGGTGGCCTTAGCTTCCCGAGAGCTGCCGCCTATCTCTGGCAATCACCGCCAGTGAGCCCGTTGCTGCTGTCGGAGGAGAGTGGAGGCGCGTAGGGGACCAGTCAAACCTGACTGGTGGGCCCGCGGGACCCACCGTCAGCGACTGGGTGTCACGCGCGCCCGGTTAAGTGGAGGCGTATTTTTGATAATACGTCTTCACGTCTGAAAAGCGTAATTCTGTTAATACGCTTTTGACGTCGGCTGCCCCTCTGCGCGGCTGAGTGGCTGGGCTCGGCCCAGTAGCGTCGGACGACTAAATCGCGCTCAGGCGCACTTCTGCCTATTTCCTTTTTCAATTTTAGCAGATTTCAAATATTTCCACAGTGTCCATTTCAAATCCAAATCTAATGATTCAAATTTCTACATGCTCATAAAATCATGCTCTATTATTCTAGCTATGGTGAACATTTTTCCTAAGTTTTGTCTATACTGGATCAATTAAATAGTCCAATTCTTTATTTCTTTCAGCTTAGAAATTCTCTAAGTTAATCATATGAACTCCAAATAAATTGATTCTTTTTCTGAAATTCCTAATTTTTCATCTAGTTTATTTTATTATTTATTTGAAAATTTTCCAAACAAAATTTTAATACTATTTTAGCTCTATGTGGTAATTGCAATATTTCTGAAAATAGGAATAATGGAGGGAAGAGAATTTTCAAAACTTTTGGAGTGCGCCCAATATTTCTGCATGATCAAGGCAAGCATCTTGAACACTTGATATGGTGATTGCATGGTTAAATATTTGCAAGGAAAAATTGAATTATGAATATGTTGAATTCAAATAAAAATTTGCATATTGCTAGATATGCATGCATGATCCCTTGAAAATATTTTATCTCCATTTAAATATGAAGTATGAGTGAGCATGGTTATTTTCACATGCCCATGTTGGTCCGGACTAATCTGCAGGAAATAATAAGTCTCGAGAAATGTGACCGTGAAACTGAAATCTCGTTGTGACGAGAATGATCAGTGAGGGCATGTTGGGACATGCTAGATGGTGACCCTGTTGGGTATTACCGAGGAAATATGTTGTGCTAACCACTGCAGGAAAAACTTAACCTCCTGAGTCGACCGTAGATCGAGTCTTGTTTCGGTAACCCCCATACTTGTTTCGTGCTGCCACTTGTCCCTGCCGCAGGTAGGGTACGGTTCAGTAAGTTGATAACCCCTTTCCTGCACACACCGTACAGAGAGGCCATAGTGAAAGATACCATTGGCCCATGGTAGGCATGTCACTTGGTCCGGGGGCATGGGTTTCTCCGATTGTAGTCGGAGAGGGGTCGCACCCCTGTTTGCGCGCCGATATAAATATTGTGATCCCATGCTATTGGAGGCCGTTGAATGAGGCCTTCCCACTTAGAGTTTTACTCTATCATTGCCTTGGGTGATTCCTGGCTTTGGTAAGTTAAAACTGGTATGTGCGGGTCAGGTGTGTTTTCAACCCAAAGGCCGTAATGGGAATTAGTCAGTATCTCGGTGCTGACTAAAGAAATCTTTTACTTGTGGGTAAAGAGTACACCCTCTGCAGAGTTATATCTATTCGAATAGCCGTGTCCGCGGTTAAGGACTACAGTCTGGGTTGGTCAAGTGTCGGTCTTAGTGTCGGTCTCCGGAGGAAAATAAATAATTTGAACATCAAATATTTTGCAGGATATTATTATTTCATCACTAACGCTGTCATGGATATTTTTGTTATCATGAAGATTATGGTTATGAATATTATTGTTACTATGCATATTATTATGGACTAACCCGTTTCTCTTATTTTATTTTCCTGAGTGTCTCAGGGGCTGGCTAGACTACCCCGGGCACCCAGTTTTATTTTCAAGACCTCTCGTGGCGTCGCTTGAGTTTTCGGGCGGTCTGTCTCGCCCGATTCTCTTTTAGACACCCGTTAGGCATTTCTTTTCAAGACCTACTGTGGCGTCACTTTTAGACACCTGACTGGCATTTCTTTTCAAGACCTCTCGTGGCGTTGCTTGAGTTCTCGGGCGATCTATCTCGCCCGATTCTCTTTTAGACACCCGTTTGGCATTTCTTTTGGATTCTCGGGCGGTTCAGTCTCGCCCGATTGTCCACTTTTAATTTTCTTGGCTTGTCACTAACATTTTAATTTCTGCACATGCTAATATTTATCATGCCATGTTTTAAATATCAGTCAGCATGAGCATATCATTTAATCCATCACGAGCATATGCATTCAGCACCGTATTAATATTCATCATGACATGCTTTAATTTCGTTCAACATTTGTATATAATTTAACCCATCACGATCTTATGCATTCGGTATATCCTTTGTTCATTATGTTTGCGAGTACATTCAAACGTACTCACAGGCTTGTCCCTGGCTATTTAATTAGCCAGGTCAGGAGTTCAACGGGGAGTACCACAACGACGTCCATGTGGAGCCTAGGATAGCAGCCACGCGAGATAGGAATTACCGGGTCAGCTGTTCCTGTGGGAATGGAGCCCCATCGACGTTGGAGAACCACGAGTCACTTCCGTCATTCTCACTAGAAATCATTGTTGTATCATCAGACCTTTATGGTCTTGTATCCAATTCTTGTAATTGCTTGGTAATCTGTAACAAGGACGTGTCCACCAGCAACAGTAATCATGGGGCTGGTGACGACACGAGGGGTTAATTTTTGGGATATCATGTCCCAGAAATCCGGCCCCGACAGCCTTGGTATCAGAGCCAGGCTGACCATTGGCTAATCCTATCTTAGCCTGGTTATTATCCTTAGGTTTCCACACCGTCCAAATCTTTTCCTGTCCGTAGCCAAGCCCATCCCATCCGATAAGCTTACACAGTGACCAGCCGACATCTTTTCACAGTCGGTGCCCAACCTATCAGCCCTGCCCATAGGCCGTGTGCTTGTGGCCGACACCTGAGTTGTCCCATCCACAAGCGTACGATGGAAGACTCTGCTGGCTTATAAAGGAATCCTTGCCCAACTCAGCACATCACAGCCTCACCCTCAGTTTGATATCCAACCACTAGGATGCCTGGCCCCATCATTCACAACGAGACCACCGCAGTCGAGCTTGGTGACTTTGTGGTCATCCTCGCAAATCTCACCGTCGTGCTTTCGGCATCGAAGAGCCGCTTGAGTATGTTGTGTACCAGAAGCACATGAGTGATGCCATCCACCACTTCTGGGCCACGGTGCACATCTACGGGAGGGGCACCACATCGGAACGCCCCTACCGGTTCACCGGGAGGACGACCTCCGACGAGCCCCAAGCCATCCAACTTGCAGCCCGAGAGGCTGTCGTTCAACTCCGGCATCTGTCGCCGAGGGTTAACATCCGCCCCTTCTACTACTACCCTAGCCGTGAAGGCTATGGTAGCCCGACCCAGGTTGCCAACGGAGACCATGAGTCGGATCCTGCCCTGGTGCATCTGGTGCGCTATCTGAGAGCGCAAGAGGCACTATTCGATCAGGTCACCCTTGATCTGATTGCAACCCGCAGGACGCTCGCTCTCCTGACCCCGGTGAGGAGTGAAGCTGCAACCGCCACCGACACCCCGATAGTGCTGCTTGGGAGGCCTGTTGAGCCCCCAAGTTCCGCCCCTGTTATCTACCCGGGCAGTGCCTTCGCCTCCCCCGAGGAACTCCGTCGTCTCTTGGAGACCCACTCTAACGGGACGGTGACCTCGACACCCCACGAACGGCACCACCGCTACCCCAGCCCAGTAGCTCCCCATCCGACCCCGATCAACTCCGACACCGAAGCGCGCGGAGAGGCCTCGACATCTACAAGAAGCGCCCGGCTAGATGTCGATGAGGTGGACTAAGTCCACCCGTATTGTTGTAGAGCCTTAGTGGCCCTGTTACCCTGTATTTTCGTAGCAGTGGTTGTACGGTGTAGTAAGTTTGTAAACCACTTGTGTGCCAATGGTAGTATGCGTGCTCTGTAATAAATTGTTGACGTGTGGTGACTGAGTAAATTCTGGACGTGACTGCCAAACTCCCCTAACCGACACGCACAGTAATACGTCACATTCCTTGTTGGAATCGAGGCCTGAGTTTTTGACCAGACAGCCCTGCGCCGGGACCGGTGCACAAGTTGTACTGGCACCGCTTCATGTTTCCTCACCCAGGCACTCTATAAGAGGCCATATCCGCAAACCACACCAGCCATCTTTACCTCGAGCACTGCTTTTCCCCATCCACCCATGTCTCACCCCAGAGCTTACCTGAGAACCCCAGATGCAAACCCTGGTAGTTTTGTTAAGATATTGTGGGATTTTACCCGCAATACTCTTGGCTCCACCCATCCGCCCCAATATGAGTTGTTCAAATCGAGGATCACTCCTGGTCTCTCGAAATATTGGGCAGTTGTGCACATCCCACCAGCAGATTTAAACCAAGGCCCTCCATATGTTATCTTCATCGGGAGATCCATGCCAACCTCAGACATGGCCATTGAGTCTGCTGCTTACGAAGCAATTACCCGTCTTCGATTTGCGGTCCCCTGTGCCAGTGCAAGGGAATACTGCTATTTCCCGAGCCGCGCAGCTTTTGGAGCAGAAGCTACGTTCCGCTATGAACGTTTGGAGAGCGATCCAGCCCTGGTCTATCTCATTTAGTATGTGCTAGCCCAGGAGCGTTTCACCCAGCAATTACTGGAGTATCTCCACTATCTTGTTGTTCTGAATCCCCGGATCACCATTGGCGGACCCCCTCTGCCAACTCAGGAGGGACGCGTTCTTCGTCTGCTTCCTCCACTTCCTCCACTCCCTCCGGAAGAAGAAGAATGTGTTCCAGCACCCGGAACCCTTCCTCAAGACCCCGTAGATCTTACCTTCGAAGCGTAGACAGTTATGAGCGTGGTTACTGCTGCATCCAGCACTTATTTTCGTGATGCAATTTTTGCGATGTATTTTAGGGCATATGTCATAAGTGCATTGCTATGTTTGCATTCTGCATAATATTGTTTGTTGTGATAGGCATTTAATTCTTCCGCCCTTAACAAATCTCGAGGACAAGATTTTCTTAAGGGGGGTAGAGTTTGTAACACCCCAAAAAATTAATCATATTATTTATTAAGTAAAATTTGGCCAGAAATAATTTTTTTAATTATAATAGGTCTTTTATTAATTTTAGAGTATTTTCTATTTTCTGTTTTCAAAATTCTTCCCTCCATTTAGAAATTTTTGTAAAAAAATTGTGGGATTTGGTAGTTGTCTTAAATCAATTCATTTATATTTTAATAACAGTAGGAAATATTTTCATAATAAAAATTTGCTCTAAAATAATTCTTTTAACAGCATTTTCAATACTTTAAATGCCTCTGTTGCACTACAACTATTTTAAATAATTATTTAAAAATTCCAAAAAAAATTATGAGGGGTCATGTGATACCTATAGATCACTTTTATGCAAAAAACCAATTTGGTCTTTTGAAAATTTTGAGCAAAACATCCTCTTTTCTTTTCTGGTCCAGATTCAGCTTTGAACTACAACCTCAATTTTTATTGCTCCAAAAATTCTGAAATTATTCCCACTTATAGTCCTTCCAACCATCGCTGTCACTCGCCGACCAAGCCACCTGGCTCGTCTCCGAGTCAGCCAGCTCGCCCCGCCACAACTGAGGTCGTCGCCGCCCTTACCAAATCCCGCCGTCCACCACCGGCCACAACCACCTCGACGGCGCCGTTAATGGCGCCCGCCAACGTGTTCACCCTCTAGAAGCAACGGACCGACCTCCCGCGTCTATAAAAGCCACCACGGGCTCGTCCCGTTGATCAGCACGACTCCTCCTATCCCCAAATGCCTCCATAGATAGCGGCCTGACCCGTAGGCGGTCGTCATCTCCAGTTCCGGCAACGGCAGCCGTCGCTCTATCCCGGATGATTCCCATCTCACCAGAGCCTCCCCCTCCCCAATTCCTTCGCCACTAGCTCCCCTAGAGACTCGCAGACCCATCCCCGTCGTCAATTTCGCCGGTGGTGGCCCATGGGCAAAAGCCCCCTTTCGATTTTAGCCGGAGCCTCTCGGGGTTCCTCGCCGCCGGTGAGATAGGGCTCCCCGGCGACCGTGCCATACCTCGTCGGGATCGCCAGGCCCTCCTGAACCTGTCGGTGGCCTCAGCTTCCCGAGAGCTACCGCCTATCTCCGGCAACCACCGCCGGCGAGCCCGCTGCTGCTGTCGGAGGAGAGAGGAGGCGCGTAGAGGACCAGTCAAACCTGACTGGTGGGCCCACGGGACCCACCGTCAGCGACTGGATGTCACGCGCGCCCGGTTAAGTGGAGGCGTATTTTTTATAATACGTCTTCACGTCTGAAAAGCATAATTCTGTTGATACGCTTTTGACGTCAGCTGCCCCTCTGCGCGGCTGAGTAGCTGGGCTCGGCCCAGTAGCATCGGACGACTAAATCGTGCTCAGGCGCACTTCTGCCTATTTCCTTTTTCAATTCCAGCAGATTTCAAATATTTCCACAGTGTCCATTTCAAATCCAAATCTAATGATTCAAATTTCTACATGCTCATAAAATCATGCTCTATTATTCTAGCTATGGTGAACATTTTTCCTAAGTTTTGTCTATACTGGATCAATTAAATAGTCCAA
This sequence comes from Elymus sibiricus, assembly GCA_039707655.1. NCBI lineage: Eukaryota > Viridiplantae > Streptophyta > Magnoliopsida > Poales > Poaceae > Elymus > Elymus sibiricus. Next base: position 303,835,115 of record CM077672.1, on the reverse strand, counting down.
TTCTTTATTTCTTTCAGCTTAAAAATTCTCTAAGTTAATAATATGAACGCCAAATAAATTGATTCTTTTTTCTAAAATTCCTAATTTTTCATCTAGTTTATTTTAGTATTTATTTGAAAAATTTCCAAACAAATTATTAATACTATTTTAGCTCTATGTGGTAATTGCAATATTTCTGAAAATAGGAATAATGGAGGGAAGAGAATTATCAAAACTTTTGGAGTGCACCCAATATTTCTGCATGATCAAGGCAAGCATCTTGAACACTTGATATGGTGATTGCATGGTTAAATATTTGCAAGGAAAAATTGAATTATGAATATGTTGAATTCAAATAAAAATTTGCATATTGCTAGATATGCATGCATGATCCCTTGAAAATATTTTATCTCCATTTAAATATGAAGTATGAGTGAGCATGGTTATTCTCACATGCCCATGTTGGTCCGGACTAATCTGCAGGAAAGAATCAGTCACGAGAAATGTGACCGTGAAACTGAAATCTCGTTGTGACGAGAATGATCAGTGAGGGCATGTTGGGACATGCCAGATGGTGACCCTGTTGGGTATTACCGAGGAAATATGTTGTGCTAACCACTACAGGAAAAACTTAACCTCCTGAGTCGACCGTAATCGAGTCTTGTTTCGGTAACCCCCATACTTGTTTCGTGCTGCCACTTGTCCCTACCGCAGGTAGGGTACGGTTTAGTAAGTTGATAACCCCTTTCCTGCACACACCGTACAGAGATGCCATAGTGAAAGATACCATTGGCCCATGGTAGGCATGACACTTGGTTCGGGGGCATGGGTGTCTCCGATTGTAGTCGGAGAGGGGTCGCACCCCTGTTTGCGCGCCGATATAAATATTGTGATCCCATGCTATTGGAGGCCGTTGAATGAGGCCTTCCCACTTAGAGTTTTACTATATCATTGCCTTGGGTGATTCCTGGCTTTGGTAAGTTAAAACTGGTATGTGTGGGTCAGGTGTGTTTTCAACCCAAAGGCCATAATGGGAATTAGTCAGTATCTCGGTGCTGACTAAAGAAATCCTTTACTTGTCGGTAAAGAGTACACCCTCTGCAGAGTTATATCTATTCGAATAGCCGTGTCCGCGGTTAAGGACTACAGTCTGGGTTGGTCAAGTGTCGGTCTTAGTGTCGGTCTTCGGAGGAAAATAAATAATTTGAACATCAAATATTTTGCAGGATATTATTATTTCATCACTAACGCTGTCACGGATATTTTTGTTATCATGAAGATTATGGTTATGAATATTATTGTTACTATGCATATTATTATGGACTAACCCGTTTCTCTTATTTTATTTTCCTGAGTGTCTCAGGGGCTGGCTAGACTACCCCGGGCACCCAGTTTTATTTTCAAGACCTCTCGTGGCGTCGCTTGAGTTTTCGGGCGGTCTGTCTCGCCCGATTCTCTTTTAGACACCCGTTAGGCATTTCTTTTCAAGACCTACCGTGGCGTCACTTTTAGACACCCGACTGGCATTTCTTTTCAAGACCTCTCGTGGCGTTGCTTGAGTTCTCGGGCGGTCTGTCTCGCCCGATTCTCTTTTAGACTCGCGTTTGGCATTTCTTTTGGATTATCGGGCGAATCAGTCTCGCCTGATTGTCCACTTTTAATTTTCTTGGCTTGTCACTAACATTTTAATTTCTGCACATGCTAATATTTATCATGCCATGTTTTAAATATCAGTCAGCATGAGCATATCATTTAATCCATCAGGGGCATATGCATTCAGCACCGTATTAATATTCATCATGCCATGATTTAATTTCGTTCAACATTTGTATATAATTTAACCCATCATGATCTTTTGCATTCGGTATATCCTTTGTTCATTATGTTTGCGAGTACATTCAAACGTACTCACAGGCTTGTCCCTGGCTATTTAATTGGCCAGGTCAGGAGTTCAATGGGGAGTACCACAACGACGTCCATGTGGAGCCTAGGATAGCAGCTACGCGAGATAGGAATTACCGGGTTAGCTGTTCCTGTGGGAATGGAGCCCCATCGACGTTGGAGAACCACGAGTCACTTCCGTCATCCTCACTAGAAATCATTGTTGTATCATCAGACCTTTATGGTCTTGTATCCAATTCTTGTAATTGCTTGGTAATCTGTAACAAGGACGTGTCCACCAGCAACAGTAATCCTGGGGCTGGTGACGACACGAGGGGTTAATTTTTGGGATATCATGTCCCGGAAATCCGGCCCCGACATAGTCGCTGCACATCACCAAGTTAGGGTATGTGTAGTGCGAACTCGTTCTTCCATTCTTCCTGTTCGAGTTCGCCCGCGGTAAAAATTGCCTAATTTTTACTATATTTCTCATATCCTTACTGATAGGTACCTTGTGCGGATGTGGTTTGTAGTTGTCCCTCGCTTCCGAAAAATTTCAGATCTAGGGTTTGTGTTATGTCTCGTACAAACGGAATGCTTAGCACGTTTACTAGTATTTTCTTCGAACCTGCTAGTTCGTTCTACACATTTCTTTCGCCCGAAACATTTCTCAAAGTCTGCATCTATTTCTTCATCAAAAACGAATTCTTTTTCAAAATCTTCGCTGTGTGCATTCGTAACCCTGTCCCCATTTTCCCTCGCATATATCTATGTTCACAGGGAAATGCAGTCAGTTGAGGATTCAGCTAAACCAGTAAGTCGGGCTAACAGAGATGATGTTATTCTGGGCACTGCTGATGAATCCAAAGCTCCGAATGCTAAGGGCCCAACGGTAGGCCCATCAGCCAGCAAGAGAAAAAGGACCGATCAAAATGCCGACGAGCAAGAAGAGACTGCTCCGAAGAAGAAGAGGGGTGGTAGACAGGCTTACACCAACACCGCCGAATACATCTCTCTTGATCGGTATGACACTGTTCCAGGAGAAACCAAACATCAGAGAGATACTCGTCAACAATGGATTCGACGTCACTGGGTGCGAAAGTGGTTCAACTATGAATTTGTTCATCCTTGGTTTGCTCAAAACTTTGCGTTTCATCCTCCATGGGGTGACTGCCAGGAAATTTCACTAATAAAGCCAAATGGTCCTCAAGAGAGACCTCCTCCACCTCCAAATGCACATGAGTCCTCCCTTCGTACACCCGACTCTTATCCTGATGAGCTTGCTAAGCGTCAGTGAAACGCCATCAAGCGAGCTCAGAGGGCTGAAAAGCAAAAGGCTCGTGAAGAGGAAAACCTTTGCCTTTTCAAAGATGATGTGGAGAAGAAAAAGGCCGAAGGAAAATCTGAAAGTCGTTCCAAGCGCAAGCATGATCCCAGCGCTGCTATGAAGAGAAAGAGCGCACCAAAGAGGAAAAAGGCTGAACCTGCTGATAATTTTTGCATGAATGATTCTTCGGTTGATGATGATGATCCTCCGCTCACCAAGGAAGAAGTTGCTGCTGCTCTCAGCGAGGAAGTAAACATTACCACATCAACTGTACTGCCTGATCTTCGGGTTCACTTGGTACCAGGAGCACCACCAAAGAAGATCCCAACTAGAAAGACCCATGCTACCACTGTCACGATGAAGAAGCATGTGAACACAACTCCTCATCCAGATGCTATCGATTTGAAGGATTTGGTAGTTGACGCTCCTGTGAGTTCTGTCAAGCCAGGCGAAATTATACCCAAACCTGACTTGAAGAAAATCAAGACGCATACCGAGAAAGTTGCTCCGCTCGCTACTGCTCCGAAGGAGAAGGTTGCTAAATTTGCGCCTACCTTGACTTAGCTCTTGGATTCAAAGCTTCCTTCCGAGCAAGTTCCTGTCCAGACTGCTCCCTCTGTCAAGTCTGATGCTCCTCATTACTATGATCACATATTTATCATGGAACAGCTCGATAAATTTGTGGACAATCCTTTCGATGGAGAAGTGGCATCCCTACCTATTCCTACCGAAGTTATTACTCAAGCCACTGCCGTAGTCCAAGAACTAAGAGAAGATGCAGTTGAGATCAACTCTCTCTCTGCCGAGCTAATGGACATTGATGAACGCATGAAAACTGCCTCTTCAAAATTTGTCATCAAAGCGCTCGAAGACTCCTACAAGGATATCAATCGTGCCATGACTCTCCTTCGCCACCGTAGGTTACGCTTTCACACGGATCTAGATGAAATTGTTCAGAAGATATGTGATGAACATCAAGCCAAAGTCACTAGATACAATGATCTAGTCAAGGGCCATATAGATCAAGTTGCTCAGCAAAATAAAAAGCAACGAAAAACAAATTGCAACGAAAAATGCACCTCCTGCTCCGAAAGAACCATCACCTGTTCCCCAAGTTGCTCAGTCTCCTACTCCGCAAGAAAAATCTCCTGAGCCAGCTATTCTTTCGAACCCTCCAGGCAAGGACTCAGATGTTCCTCCCTCGCCAAGGCCAACTGAATCAGTGCCTGTGGCCTCCCCTGCTTGAGCTGATATTCCCTCGCAACAATTTGTCTCTGAGGAAGGTGAAATCCCTCACTCCGAGCCTCAAGCTTCTCCAGCTCATGAAGCCCCAAAAGTCACGGCCTCTCTTACATTCAAGCAACAACAGATTCCAGTCGAGCAACAACCTTCAGTGAATGATTCCGCCTCAGTGCCTATAGTGATTGAACCTGCTCTGCTACTTTCTACCTCGGCACCTCCCACAGTTGCAACACCTGCTCTGTCTCCACTCAAGCTATCCATCGACACAACTACCCGAATGCCAGATGTTGGTCCCTCCGAACGGAAATCTGTCTCTGCTCGCCGCACGGACTCGGTTGTCTATGGTGATGAATATCTTTCTCCCGAAGAAGAACTCAAATATCCATACCCTCGTGAAGAACTACCTTTGTTCTCGTCAGGCGCAGGCACAAAAGGTCCTCTTTTCAATCGGAATGCGCATCCCAAATTCTTTCAAGCCAGTCCGTATGATGAGCCACGCACTTCAGAATCGCCTCGTTTCTGGAATAAGGAACAAGCCATCTATTACTCTCGGGTCCTCTATGAGAGCCGAAAGATATTTCCTCACGAATATCTGGACATCCCTGCCATGCGCAACATTGGCTGTTTCAATCAATTGCTTCAGGATCTGGATGATTTCTGCCTCACCAAAGTCTTTGAGTTCGAGCACCCTTGGAACAGAGAGATTATTCTTCAATTCTATGCTACCCTATATATCTCTGGCGATGAATCTGATAGCTCCAAATGGATTATGGAATGGATGACCGAAGGAAATCGCATCAAATGCACCTCAACGGATTTTGTCTTGCACTTCCATTTCCCTCGCTTTGAGCACGGTGACACTAAAATTCGGGTCCATAACATTGATGTCATATCGGATGAAATTTTTCGGTGCACTATGGATCAAGAAAAGATTCGTGACTACGCTGGTCCTCCTCGCCCAGAGCACTTAACGTTCGAGAATCAAACGCTCTTTCACATGCTTTCTTACACCATTTGTCCTCTGGCGGGCATGAATCCAGACAAATCCATCTCTGATGTTCTTCGCAATGCTATCTATGCAATCTCTGAGCGATACATCTTTGACGTGGAAGACATGTTCCTGCGCATTCTGAAGGATTCTGCTCAATATCCCTTCTGCATCAAAGTGTTCGCGCCCTGGATACAGAAAGTGGTTGATCATGCAATGCGCACAGTGTATCTTGCGAAGGAAAACCATAAAAGCTTCATTCCTCCTGTTCGCGATACCCTGTAAGTCATGGCAGATATTTCTTCGGGCAAGTCGCCTGCGTCAAGCACCCAAGACTATCACAAGCACTTTGATGGGCCACGTCTGCCTCAGTGCGACCGAAAGAGTTCGCCTCAACCTCCATCACAACTCGAAGTCAGTTTGCGCACCCAACAACTGCTGCTGCAGCATATCGCTGAGGATCGACGTGAGAAAGAACATCTCGCCTCCGAGCTAAACGCTCTCAACAATCACACAAGGATAATGCATCTGATCGATGATGAAAACAAGAAGAGGCTCTGGAAATATCTTCACAAGTTCTTCACCGAGAAACAACTCCTTAATGTCAATCTCCAAGAGCTCTATGACTATATTGACAAAGGCTTCACTGTCGAAGATTTTCAAGATCGGAGTACCCCTCCTCTGCCTACTCCTGAGCCTACCATAGATCTTCTTGATGTAAATATGCCCTAGAGACAATAATAAAGTTGTTATTATTTTATATTTCCTTGTTCATGATAAAGGTTTATTATTCATGCTAGAATTGTATTGACCGGAAACTTAAATACATGTGTGAATACATAAACAAATACCGTGTCCCTAGTGAGCCTCTACTAGACTAGCTCGTTGATCAAAGATGGTTAAGGTTTCCTAACCATAGACATGAGTTGTCATTTGGTAACGGGATCACATCATTAGGAGAATGATGTGATGGACAAGACCCATCTGTTAGCTTAGCATATGATCGTTCTGTTTATTGCTACTGCTTTCTTGAATGTCAAATACATGTTCCTCCGACCATGAGATCATGCAACTCCCGAATACCGGAGGAATACCTTGTGTGCTATCAAACGTCACAACGTAACTGGGTGATCATAAAGATGCTCTACAGGTATCTCCGAAGGTGTCTGTTGAGTTGGCATGGATCGAGACTTGGATTTGTCACTCCGTGTTTCGGAGAGGTATCTCTGGGCCCTCTCGGTAATGCACATCATAAGAAGCTTGCAAGCAAACTGACTAACGAGTTAGTTACGGGATGATGTATTACGGAACGAGTAAAGAGACTTGCCGGTAACGAGATTGAACTAGGTATGGAGATACCGACGATCGAATCTCGGGCAAGTAACATACCGACGGACAAAGGGAATTACGTATGTTGTCATTGCGGTTCGACCGATAAGATCTTCGTGGAATATGTAGGAACCAATATGGGCATCCAGGTTCCGCTATTGATTATTGACCGGAGAGGCGTCTCGGTCATGTCTACATCATTCCCGAACCCGTAGGGTCCGCACGCTTAACGTTTGTTGACGATATAGTGTTATATGAGTTATGTGAATTGGTAACCGGATGTTGTTCGGAGTCCCGGATGAGATCCCGGACGTCACGAGGAGTCTCGGAATGGTCGAGAGGTAAAGATTTATATATGGGAAGTCATATTTTGGGTTCCACAAAAAGGTGCAGTTTTTTCGGTATTGTATCGGGAAGCTTCCAGAAGGTTCCGGAGGATTCCGGAGGGGTCCGGAAGTCCACAAGTGGGTCCACCACGTCCCAAGAGCTGGCATGGGCTAAGGGGAGGCGCCCTGGCCTTATTGGGCCAGGCGCACCAAGTCCTGAAAAGCCCACGCAGCTAGGGAAGGAAAAAAGGAGAGTCCTAGTAGGAATAGGATTGGACTTTGGAGTCCAAGTCCACGTGTGTACTATTCATGTGGTACTGTTCACGTGGTACTATTCATGTGGTACTGTTCACGTGGCACTATTCCTTCTACTCCAAGCCCCTACACATATATAAATAGAGGAGAGGGGGCGCCCCAAACAAGCCACAACATTGTCTTAGCCGTGTGCGGCGCCCCCCTCCACAGTTCCATCCCTCGGTCATATTTTCGCAGTACTTGGTCGAAGCCCTGCGGAGATAGCATCACCATCACCGTCACCACGCCGTCGTTCTGCCGGAACTCATCCACTACCTCGCCGTCTTGCTGGATCAAGAAGTCGAGGACGTCACCGAGCTGAACGTGTGCTGAACGCGGAGGTGCCGTACGTTCGGTGCTCGGTCGGTTGGATCGTGAAGTTGTTCGACGACATCAACCGCGTTGTTCTAACGCTTCCGCTTACGGTCTACGAGGGTACGTAGACACACTCCCCCTCTCGTAGCTATGCATCTCCATGGATAGATCTTGCGTGTGCGTAGAAAATTTTTGTTTTCCATGCAACGTTCTCCAATAGTGGCATCATGAGCCAGGTCTATGTGTATATGATATGCACGAGTAGAACACAAAGAGTTGTGGGCGGTGATCGTCATACTGCTTACCACCAACGTCTTATTTTGATTCGGCGGTATTGTAAGATGAAGCGGCCCGGACCAACCTTACATGTCCACGTACATGAGACCGGTTCCACCGACAGACATGCAACTTGTTTTGCATAAAGGTGGCTGGCGGGTGTCTATTTCTCCTACTTTAGTTGAATCAAATTTGACTGCGGCCGGTCCTTGTTGAAGGTTAAAACAACAAACTTGATAAATCACCGTTGTGGTTTTGTGCCGTAGGTAAGAACGGTTCTTGCTAGAAGCCCGTAGCAGCCACGTAAAACTTGCAACAACAAAGTAGAGGACGTCTAACTTGTTTTTGCAGGGTATGCTCTGATGTGATATGGTCAAGACATGATGTGATATACGTTATTGTATGAGATGATCATGTTTTGTAATTTATCGGCAACCGGCAGGAGCCTTATGGTTGTCTCTTTATTGTATGAAATGCAAGCGCCATCTAATTGCTTTACTTTATCGCTATGCGTTAGCAATAGTTGTAGAAGCAATAGTTGGCGAGACGACCACGACGCAACGATGGAGATCAAGGTGTCAAGCCGGTGACGATGGAGATCATGACGATGCTTTGGAGATGGAGATCAAAAGCACAAGATGATGGCCATATCATGTCACATATTTTGATTGCATGTGATGTTTATCCTTTATGCATCTTATTTTGCTTAGAACGGCGGTAGCATTATAAGATGATCCCTTCACTAAATTTCAAGATAAAAGTGTTCTCCCCGAGTATGCACCGTTGCTAAAGTTCGTCGTTTCGAAGCACCTCGTGATGATCGGGTGTAATAGATTCTACGTTCACATACAACGGGTGTAAGCCAGTTTTACACAAGCAAAATACTTGGGATAAACTTGACGAGCCTAGCATGTACAGACATGGTCTCGGAACACTGGAGACCGAAAGGTCGAACATGAGTCATATAGTAGATATGATCAACATGGAGATGTTCACCATTGATGACTATCCCATCTCATGTGATGATCGGACATGGGCTAGTTGATTTGGATCATGTATCACTTAGTTAACTTGAGGGATGTTAATTTAAGTGGGAGTTCATTAGTAATTTGATTAATTGAACTTAATTTATCATGAACTTAGTCCTGATAGTCTTTGCAAATTATGTTGTAGATCAATAGCTCACGTTGTAGCTCCCCTGTTTTTGATATGTTCCTAGAGAAAGCTTAGTTGAAAGATGATGGTAGCAATTACACGGACTGGGTCCGTAACTTGAGGATTATCCTCATTGCTGCACAGAAGGATTATGTCCTTGATGCACCGCTAGGTGATGGACCTGCTGCAGGAGCTGCTGCAGACGTTGTGAACGCCTGGTAGGCTCGATCTGATGACTACTCGATAGTTCAGTGTGCCATGCTCTATGGCTTAGAACCGGGACTACAAAAGCGTTTTGAACGCCATGGAGCTAAAATTGATATTTCAAACTAATGCCCGGGTTGAGAGATATGAAGTCTCCAACAAGTTCTTCAGCTGTAAGATGGAGGAGAACAGTTCTGTCAGTGAACACATACTCAGAATGTCTGGATACCACAACCACTTGACTCAGCTGGGAATTGATCTTCTAGTTGAGAGTGTTATTGACAGAGTTCTTCAGTCACTGCCACCAAGCTATAAAGGCTTCGTGATGAACTATAATATGCAAGGGATGGAGAAGACAATTCCCTAGCTCTTCGCGATGCTGAAATCGGCGGAGGTAGAAATCAGGAAGGAGCATCAAGTGTTGATGGTTAACAAGACCACTAGTTTCAAGAAAAAGGGCAAGGGAAAGAAGGGGAACTTCAAGAAGAACGGCAAGCAAGCTGCCGCTCCCACGAAGAAACCCAAAGTTGGACCCAAGCCTGAAACTGAGTGCTTCTACTGCAAATGAACTGGTCACTGGAAGCGGAACTGCCCCAAGTATTTGGCGGATAAGAAGGATGGCAAAGTGAACAAAGGTATATTTGATATACATGTTATTGATATGTACCTCACTAGTGCTCGTAGCAGCGTCTGGGTATTTGATACCGATTCAGTTGCTAATATTAGTAACTTGAAGCAGGAGCTGTAGAGTAACGGAGACTAGCTGAGGGCGAGGTGACGATATGTGTTGGAAGTGTCTCCAAGATTGATATGATCAATATCGACACGCTCGTAATACCTTCGGGATTAGTATTAAACCTAAATAATGGTTATTTGGTGCTTGCGTTGAGCATAAAACATTATATCTGGATATTGTTTATTGCAAGACGGTTATTCATTTAAGTCAGAGAATAATGGTTATTCTGTTTATATGAATAATATCCCTCGTGATCATGCACCCTTGTGAATGGTTTATTCTTGTTGAATCTCGATCGTAGTGATACACATATTCATAATATTGATGCCAAAAGATGCAAAGTTGATAATGATAGTGCAACATACTTGTGGGACTGCCGTTTAGGTCATATTGGTGTAAAGCGCATGAAGAAACTCCATGCTGATGGACTTTTGGAATCTCTTGATTATGAATCATTTGATACTTGCGAACCATGCCTCATGGGCAAGATGACTAAAACTCCGTTCTCCGAAACAATCGAGCAAGCTACTGATTTGTTGGAAATAATCCATACCGATGTATGCGGTCCGATGAATGTTGAAGCACGCGGCGGGTATCGTTATTTTCTAACCTTCACAGATGATTTGAGTAGGTATGGGTATATCTACTTGATGAAACACAAGTCTGAAACATTTGAAAAGTTCAAAGAATGTCAGAGTGAAGTAGAGAATCATCGTAACAAGAAAATAAAGTTTCTACGATCCGATCGCGGAGGCGAATATTTGAGTTACGAGTTTGGCCTTCATTTAAGAAAATGTGGAATTGTTTCACAACTCATGCCACCTGGAACACCACAGCGTAATGGTGTGTCTGAACGTCCTAACCGTACTTTATTGGATATGGTGCGTTCTATGATGTCTCTTACCGATTTGGCACTATCGTTTTGGGGTTATGCATTAGAGACAGCTGCATTCACGTTAAATAGGGCACCGTCTAAATCCGTTGAGACGACACCGTATGAACTGTGGTTTGGCAAGAAACCTAAGCTGTCGTTTTCTAAAGTTTGGAGATGCGATGCTTATGTGAAAAAGCTTCAACCTGATAAGCTCGAACCCAAAGCGGAGAAGTGCGTCTTCATAGGATACCCTAAAGAAACAATTGGGTACACCTTCTACCACAGATCCGAAGGCAAGGTCTTTGTTGCCAAGAATGGGTCCTTTCTAGAGAAGGAGTTTCTCTCGAAAGAAGTGAGTGGGAGGAAAATAGAACTTGATGAGGTAATTGTACCTTCTCTCGAATTGGAAAGTAGCTCATCAGAGAAAACCGTTCCCGTGATGCCTACACCAATAAGAGAGGAAGATAATGGTGAAGATCATGAAACTTCAGATCAAGTTACTACTGAACCTCGTAGGTCGACCAGAGTACGTTCCGCACCAGAGTGGTACGGTAATCCTGTTCTGGAAGTCATGTTGTTAGACAATGGCGAACCTACGAACTATGAAGAAGCTATGATGAGCCCAGATTCCGACAAATGGCTTGAGGCCATGAAATCTGAGATAGGATCCATGTATGAGAACAAAGTATGGACTTTGGTGGACTTGCCCGATGATCGGCAAGCCATTGAGAATAAATGGATTTTTAAGAGGAAGACAAATGCTGATGGTAATATCACTGTCTACAAAGCTCGACTTGTCGTGAAAGGTTTTTGACAAGTTCAAGGGGTTGACTACGATGAGACTTTCTCACCCGTAGCGATGCTTAAGTCTGTCCGAATCATGTTAGCAATTGCCGCATTTTATGATCTGGCAAATGGATGTCAAAACTGCATTCCTTAATGGTTTTCTCAAAGAAGAGTTGTATATGATGCAACCAGAAGGTTTTGTCGATCCTAAGGGTGCTAACAAAGTGTGCAAGCTCCAGCGATCCATCTATGGACTGGTGCAAGCATCTCGGAGTTGGAATATATGCTTTGATGAGGTGATCAAAGCATATGGTTTTGTACAGACTTACGGTGAAGCCTATATTTACAAGAAAGTGAGTGGGAGCTCTGTAGCATTTCTAATATTATATGTGGATGACATATTGTTGATTGGAAATGATATAGAATTTCTGGATGGCATAAAAGGATACTTGAATGAAAGACCTCGGTGAAGCTGCTTATATATTGGGCATCAAGATCTATAGAGATAGATCAAGACGCTTGATAAGACTTTCAATGAGTACATACCTTGACAAGATTTTGAAGGAGTTCAAAATGGATCAGTCAAAGAAGGAGTTCTTGCCTGTATTGTAAGGTGTAAAGTTGAGTAAGACTCAAAGCTCGACCACGGCAGAAGATAGAGAGAGAATGAAAGTCATTCCCTATGCCTCAGCCATAGGTTCTATAATGTATGCCATGCTATGTACCACACCTAATGTGTGCCTTGCCACGTGTCTGGCAAAGGGGGTACAAGAGTGATCCAGGAATGGATCACTGGACAGCGGTCAAAATTATCCTTAGTAACTGAAGGACTAAGGAAATGTTTCTCGATTATGGAGGTCATAAAGAGTTCGTCGTAAAGGGTTACATCGATGCAAGATTTGACACCAATCTGGATATCTCTGAGTAGCAAACCGGATACGTATAATGGAGCAGTCATTTGGAATAGCTCCAAGTAAAGCGTCATAGCAGCATCTACAGTATGACATAAGGATTTGCAAAGTACACATGGGTCTGAATATTGCAGACCCATTGACTAAAATTCTCTCTCACGAGCAAAACATGATCACACCTTAGAACTCTTTGAGTGTTAATCACATGGTGATGTGAACTAGATTATTGACTCTAGTGAACTCTTGGGTGTTAATCACATGGCGATGTGAACTAGATTATTGACTCTAGTGCAAGTGGGAGACTGATGGAAATATGCCCTAGAGGCAATAATAAAGTTGTTATTATTTTATATTTCCTTGTTCATGATAAAGGTTTATTATTCATGCTAGAATTGTATTGACCGGAAACTTAAATACATGTGTGAATACATAAACAAATACCGTGTCCCTAGTGAGTCTCTACTAGACTAGCTCGTTGATCAAAGATGGTTAAGGTTTCCTAACCATAGACATGAGTTGTCATTTGATAACGGGATCACATCATTAGGAGAATGATGTGATGGACAAGACCCATCTGTTAGCTTAGCATATGATCGTTCTGTTTATTGCTACTGCTTTCTTGAATGTCAAATACATGTTCCTCCGACCATGAGATCATGCAACTCCCGAATACCGGAGGAATACCTTGTGTGCTATCAAACGTCACAACGTAACTGGGTGATCATAAAGATGCTCTACAGGTATCTCCGAAGGTGTCTGTTGAGTTGGCATGGATCGAGACTTGGATTTGTCACTCCGTGTTTCGGAGAGGTATCTCTGGGCCCTCTCGGTAATGCACATCATAAGAAGCTTGCAAGCAAACTGACTAACGAGTTAGTTACGGGATGATGTATTACGGAACGAGTAAAGAGACTTGCCGGTAACGAGATTGAACTAGGTATGGAGATACCGACGATCGAATCTCGGGCAAGTAACATACCGACGGACAAAGGGAATTACATATGTTGTCATTGCGGTTCGACCGATAAGATCTTCGTGGAATATGTAGGAACCAATATGGGCATCCAGGTTCCGCTATTGATTATTGACCGGAGAGGCGTCTCGGTCATGTCTACATCATTCCCGAACCCGTAGGGTCCGCACGCTTAACGTTTGTTGACGATATAGTGTTATATGAGTTATGTGAATTGGTAACCGGATGTTGTTCAGAGTCCCGGATGAGATCCCGGACGTCACGAGGAGTCTCAGAATTGTCGAGAGGTAAAGATTTATATATGGGAAGTCATATTTTCGGTTCCGGAAAAAGGTGCAGTTTTTTCGGTATTGTACCGGGAAGCTTCCAGAAGGTTCCGGAGGATTCCGAAGGGGTCCGGAAGTCCACAAGTGGGTCCACCACGTCCCAAGGGCTGGCATGGGCTAAGGGGAGGCGCCCTGGCCTTATTGGGCCAGGCGCACCAAGTCCTCAAAAGCCCACGCAGCTAGGGAAGGAAAAAAGGAGAGTCCTAGTAGGAATAGGATTGGACTTTGGAGTCCAAGTCCACGTGTGTACTATTCATGTGGTACTGTTCACGTGGTACTATTCACATGGTACTGTTCACGTGGCACTATTCCTTCTACTCCAAGCCCCTGCACATATATAAATAGAGGAGAGGGGGCACCCCAAACAAGCCACAATATTGTCTTAGCCGTGTGCGGCGCCCCCCTCCACAGTTCCGTCCCTCGGTCATATTTTCGCAGTGCTTGGGCGAAGCCCTACGGAGATATCATCACCATCACCGTCACCACGCCGTCGTGCTGCTGGAACCCATCCACTACCTCGCCGTCTTGCTGGATCAAGAAGTCGAGGACATCACCGAGCTGAACGTGTGCTGAACGCGGAGGTGTCGTACGTTCGGTGCTCGGTCGGTTGGATCGTGAAGTTGTTCGACGACATCAACCGTGTTGTTCTAATGCTTCCGCTTACGGTCTACGAGGGTACGTAGACACACTCCCCCTCTCGTAGCTATGCATCTCCATGGATAGATCTTGCGTGTGCGTAGAAAATTTTTGTTTTCCATGCAACGTTCCCCAACACTTCTTCATCTCAAGCTTCGCAAACTGCTTGACGAATCTGAAGCCACCTCACCGACAGAGAAACCTGCCGAAGGCAATATGCATTCCCATGCTCCTCCTGTGGCCACTCCAGCTATTCCCTCATCTGCTCAGCCCCAAGCTATTATTCCTGAAGGAAAATCAGTTGCTGCTGAAGACGAAGACAATCCCGTCACTTCTGAAGAGGAACTCACCTCGGACAGCTCATCTGGAGATGCCACCGATTGAGCCCAGTTCTGCGTTTCCGCACTCATGTTATTCGTCACCTTTTTGACACTTGTTGACAAAAAGGGGGAGAATTACATCGAGTATCGATAGATTTGCTTTTTGGTGTTTCGAATGGTTTTGGTTTCGTGCGAGTTTGCAGCTTCTGGTTTAAATTTATCTGTACTATGCTGTAAAACTCGATAACTTCTGTGCTGAATATTCATAACCCATGCTACTGCACCATTTCTCTCGAAGCATTTATCTTTGCAGGTGGAATTATTATCAGAAGTTATAAATGATTGCACTACGATCTCGATGGATTATATCTCATCAGTGCGAATCAATGTTTCGAATGATTGAAATTTCCTCCATATTATTCAGTACTTGCAGGAGAATTTATCTCATATCCTTCTTCCCTGCATATATTTAGGGGGAGTCTATTTCATCTTCGAGCAAAGTATCTCTTATTCACTCTTGTTGAAATTGCTTTTCATTTTTCTATCTTCACTTCGATGATTATCTGTTTTGTCATCAATCGTCCAAAAAGGGGGAGATTGTTGGTGCAATAATTTTGCCTCCTTATGTTTTGGAGATTGTTGACAAACAGTGAGGGACTGATGTGTTTGCTAGTGCACACAGAGTAACAGGTCCCTGGTGTCAAGAGGAGTTTGGATTCAAACTCCGAAGAATATTCCCTGCGTGGCAGTGAAGGCTATCACCGAAGATTATGATGACAAGAATGACCCCTCAAAATTGTTGATGCAAAACAATTCATTCGGTGTTCATCCGAAGAAAGTGACTGCGGCCGAGGAGATTGAAGACGAAGTGAAGACGTAGCATTCATTTCGTTGTTTCTTTTCTCTTTCTTGAGTCATAGGACCACCGTACTATTAAGAGGGGTGTAGCATTCGAAGCTTTGATTCGCTGATGCTAAACCCAAATCCTATGGAAGCTGTGAGAGAAATCTCTTTGTGTTCCGAGCAAATACTTGCCAGCAGAGACTGTGATCTTCTTCGCTGCGAGAGATTTGTCTCTGACCGAGGAGTTAGCATTACTTGCTCCACGAGTAATGTTACCATTGCTCTGAAAATCCGACCGTTGTGAACGTGTCGGTTGGCCATTGGCTGGACCGCATGTCCAAAATGGTCATTTCCCATCCGGGAAGGCTGCGGCTATAAATAGCCACCCCGCACCGGCGTTGTCCGGTGGCTGCTCCGTTTGATTCTGAGAAGATTGTTGAGCAACCCCCTCTCCAAGAGATTTGAGTTTAAAATCCACCGAGAGAAAACCCTAGAGCCGAAAAATTAGATAGTGGTTCAGCATCACTCGAATCTAAGTCCAGTACGCTCCGCCTATTACTCTTGAGAGCTGCAAACTCTCTAGACGGTTAGATGTCAATTTCTTCAGAGACCAAGAGTAATTGTGGTTCTCGAAGAAGAAGTCTGTAAAGGTTCGGAGATCGCCTCAAGCATCTACCACGAGTAATCGGCATTGGTTGATGAACCAATTGTCGAGGAGAATAGGGCGAAGAGAGTTTATCTTCTGTGTTAAATCACAACCCCTCCAACCAGACGTAGTCCTTTTGCAGAAGGGCGAACTGGTCTACCAAATACCTTGTCGCCATCGAGCATCACTGGTCACCTCTGCTACCCTCTTTTACATTCGAACTGTGACATATGACATATTTCAAACATGTGATTTACCTCGATGCATGCTGTTAGTTTCCATTCGGTAGTTTGTATTCGCTCACTATATACTATTTTCATTCGTTCCGCTGCTGGGTTCTGAGAGTTTTGATATTTCCGAAGAAAATTTAAAACTCCCATTCACCCCCCCCCCCCTCTGGTAGACATACTTCGTTCCTACAGTTCCCCAAGCAAAAACCCTCTCCTCGCTGCTCGCTCATTGCTGCAATCAACAAGTCGTTGCATGTCGATTTGGGTCTCTCTCTTCTTCTTCTTTTTTCCTTTGTATATATTGTATAGTAGAGTATCTATGAACCTTGGCGTCAGCTTAAATGGGTTGGGTCGACGTCAGCAAAAATAATAATCACGTATTAAAAAAATGTACACATATTTATTTATTATTATTTATATCTAATTGTGTCTACTACTTATATGATATTTACACCAGCAACTCTATCACCATGTCTGAACTTGGGTGTAGAGATGGCAATGGGTAGGATATGGGCGGGTACAACCTCCTTCTGCCCAAACCCATACCCATAAAAACCTTGTATACCCACCCATTTAAATACTCATGGACGTCAATTGACACCCATGCCCATACCCATCGGGTATCCTATACCCAATGGGTATCCAGTGGGTACAATGTATATCATTTAAATTTTTAGAAGGTAGAGAAATGAGTTTAAAATTCAAGTGATGATGGCTGAGCAATATAGCACCAACGCGGCCTCCTCTGATGGGTGGCCTCTTGGAGGCGTCAAGGGAGTATGACCAATGGTTGGTGGAAGCCCAGCGCAATGGGAGGTAGCGGTGGGAATTGGGGATTGTTGGGTCAAGATTTGGACATGAGTCCGGTGGCGATGAGTCGAGATTTCATCGTTCTGAGGAGTCATATAGGACGAAGGAGGAGTGACAAGCAGGTGATTGTGGGCCTATAAGCTATGATCAGTTTAGAGAATACGAGATTTAGGGTTTGGGCCATAGGAGTTGGATGTTGACCCCACATGGCATAGGAGTTATTTTCATTTATTAGTTTTTTCTGGGTATCCATTGGGTTACCCATGGGCGTAATTTCATACATATGCCCTACCCATATATTTTACTGGTATGAATACCCATTTCCCGTGGGTACAAAATGTCTCCAAGTCTTGCCAATGACCATTGTTTTCAGGTAGGGTACCCGCGGGTACCCATACCCATGGGCAAAACTGCCATCCCTACTCGGGTGGGGCTCGACAAGGATGCCTCTAGCATGGCCCTTGGCTCCTCCTCCTGCTACTGGATGGCCGCCGACGCGGCCCTTGGCTCGTCCTCCTCCTCCATGGGCTCAGGCTCCTCGAGCAGCGCCAGACACAGCCAAGATGGCAAGCGCCAGCAGCAAGATCCACTTGCTTGGAGGCATGCGTGCTCTTGGTGTGAGCAGAAAAGAGGACTAGTGAACCTATTGGGGATTGAATTGATCTACTAGAACCTGCCATGCCCCCGACCCTGTGGCCCTTTATGTAGGAAGGAAGCAGGAGGCAAGGAATGGTGGACTAGTCAACTAGGGAAGGGAGGAGGGCATCAAACACAATAAGGCGAAGTGAAAGGGTGCTCGCTGGGGCTATCCACGTGCCCACTCGCCATTGGCCAAGAGAGAGAGACAGCAGGGTATCATTTTCTTGTTCGCACACGGATCCTCCTTCCTCTTTTTGTTTTTCCTTCCTAGGGTTACCGCTGTTGCTGCCGCTGGCGCCTCCTCCCGGCTCCTACTCCACCAGCAGATCGTATTCTCGTTTCATCTCTTTTCGTGCATGCAAAGATCCGGTGGAGGTGGTTCTCACCGGAGGAGGTGGGGGTTGAAGAGACGAAAATTGTGTCTCCATCCTCCGCATCAACGAATGTCGCGTGAGGTCGAGCGGGTGAAGCGGGTGACCATGGGAGAACTAAGACGCCCCGCCCCTGCAAGCAATGTCTCCCTTGCTCCTGAGCTGCAGCGCAGAGCCGTCCCATCCAGCCGACGGATTGAGCACGAGAGCGCGTGGGGTGTGCATTTGCTCGACCGCCCCGCAACACGCGCGGAATAGAAAATGCAATTCGTGTGTGTGCGTTACTACCACATAATATAAGCGTCAGGAAATACAGAACGACTAACTAACGGGGGCATGCAATTTTGCTGGGCGAGGGAGTGCTCGAGCGCTCAACATGGAGCGCCCCAGTGCCGCCACGTATCGCACGCGGGACGCTTCCCGCAACGGAACTGCTTTTTTGGGGGGGGGGGTTCTTGTTTCGGGTTTGTTGGGGTTTTAGTTTGATTTTAAGTTTTTTTACTCGGTTTTTTTTTCACTACTTTTTTCATCTGCCCCGTGTGAAGCACAGGTTCATCCAGGAAGCACCGATGTCCTCATATCTGCTTTCTCGTGGGAGCACAGGTTAGTTTACACATTGTGAGGCACATGTTTGTATTCGTTGGGAGCGGACGCTGGAAACATGCATGTTAGTGCTAGTTGGAAGCACATGTTATGAAGCACAATTTAGTACTAGCTGGGAGCACAGATTTATCGGAAAAAGTTATTTGAAACAGGAGAAATAGTTTTAAAGATCTTGTTGTGGCGAATGAAACTATGAAAATGGTTCACAATTTAGACGCACAATTCAGAAGATATATCGTTTTGAAAAAATGGAACTAAAAAAACCCATTTCGTAGCCAAAATCCCTGTTTTGTTCTGTATGTATACTCAACCTACATTTCATAGGTTATTGTTGGATTATGGATGGGCTTAGGCCCATATAAGACAACAATCCCTGGTTAATCTCTAAGGGCCATTTCGGTGCATGGCAAGTGGTGAAAAGTTTAGTACCATACTGCTACAGTAAGAAGAGTGAGACCCATTTATAAGGGCTGCTCTACCACATGCCATTGGGAGCTTGGGAATAGGAGCTGTACACGCATGCTCCTCCTCCTCCGCCGCCCGCCTCGCCTCGCCACGCCTCGCCACGTCACGACATGCGCGTGCGCGCCGCCGGTTGCGGGAATGAGACGAGCCGAGCCTTAATTTTTGTCTATCAGGAATGGTTAATTAATTGTTAATTAATTAACGAGTCGCTAACAGAAGTGCCACTGTCCGAGACGTTGGACCGTGGGCTGTTCGCGAACTCGGTCGTGGGCCTTGTGTGATGCCCCGACTTAATCGTGCACTAATCATACACACAAATGCGCATGATCAAGCCTAAGGACTCACTTGAAGATATCACAACACAACTCTAAACACAAATAAAAGTCATACAAGCTTCATATTACAAGCCAGGGGCCTCGAGGGCTCGAATACATAAGCTCGAAGTCATACAAGCATCAGCGGAAGCATCAGATATTTGAGTACAGACATAAAAGTAAAACAGATAGGCCTTTAGAAGGCGGGGCAAAACAACAACACTGGATCGAAAGGCGCAGGCCTCCTGCCTGGGTGCCTCCTATCTACTCCTGGTCGTCGGAGGGCTCCTCGTAGTAGTATCCGCCAGAGGGGTAGTAGTAGTCGTAGTCGCCGGCTGGGGCAGCTGGCTCCGGGGCTCCGTCCTCTGGTCGCAGCAAACGGGTATGGGAAAAAGGGAAGCAAAGCAACCATGAGTACTCATCCAAAGTACTCGCAAGACTTACATCAGATCTATTCTACTTATGCATCGGTTTCAAGGAAGGGATGTATATGTGGACTAGACTGCAGAATGCCAGAATAGAGAGGAAGGCCTAGCCTATCGAAGACTAGCATCTTCAGCGTCTTGCAGCATAAGAAGTGTGCAGATTAGTACATAAATATAATAGTAGCAACAAGTAACAACAATGCCCAGAGATCCTTCCTCGACTCCCTACGAGCAAGCGATCCCGGAGCCAACATATTCAACCCATTTCTAGTTGTAGAAGATCGAGATACTTTCCGAGCGTCCTGTTACTGTGGACACGGCTATTCGAATAGATATACTTCCCTGCAGGGGTGCACCAACTTACCCAACACGCTCGATTAACTCTGGCCGGACACACTTGCTCGGTCCATGCCCGGCCTCGGCTGATCGACACGTCATAGCCCTACCTAGGCTCAATAGAGAGGCCAGCACGCCGGTCTACATCCTAAGCGCTCAGGGGTCTTGGGCCCATCGCCCTTTGCACTCTTGCACATTGCGAGGACGGCCGGGACCAGACATAGCCCCCTTAATACAAGCGCAGGCTTTCGCGGTCCAACCCGGGCGCGTGCCGCTCAACAGCTGACGTTTGAAGAGCTTCGGCTGATACATACGACGCCGAGTGCCCATACTTATTCCTGCGTGGTAGTTAGTGCGATAAGGCCAGAGGCCTACTCAGATTACATATCCAAACCCTTAGTGCGTTGGGACCTCGCGGTGACAAGCAGAGACTCATGATCATGTGACCCCGTCGCCCCGTCTCGTGGACTTACGGCAAGGGCTAGGAATGCCCGGCCGTCCCACGTATTCATCTCTCGGGTACCCTCATGGTCAACCCGATACCACATCTCTCGCGGGTACCCCTCGGGGCCGACCCGACTTTATCTAGTAACAGTAGTAAAGCCAAAGTATTCGTGGGTCCATAACATCAAGAAGGAACCTGAGGAATCACCCTCGTTGGATTCCCACTCGATGTACCCGTCAAGGTGAACCCGGAGGAATCACCCTCGATGGTATTCACACTTGCAGGGTTGCACGATAGAAGCTTCATCAGAAGTGGTGAAAGAGGAATCACCCTCGGTAACCCACAACCGACTAGCTGTACCACAGAGACAACATCAGGAGTGAGATAAGAGGCATCACCCTCGGCACTCGATGTTAACTCTACATAGTCAAGCAACTTAGGGGGTGTGCGGTGATGTGCTGGTCTCAGCTCGTCGATCACATCGAACGGGGCACTAGTAACTAAGCGGGGCAACTAAGAACAAGGAGGAGGGGCCACAGATGGTACACTACCAACCTACACTAAGCATTTAGGATATCAGGTAAAGTATCAAAAGCAGTTTACAAAAACAGGCTTTGCATCAAAATAGGATCAAATCAATAGCAGTAGCAAATTCTAATGCAAGCAGGAGGGAGGAAGAATAGGTGATATAGGCATGCGTCAAGGGGGGTTGCTTGCCTGGAAGCTCTGCGGCAAAGGAAGGGTCGTCGGGGATGTAGTCGGACTCCAGAGCTGCGTCGGTCTCGGGGTCTACCGGATAAGAAGAGGCGGAAGAAAGAATAAATAAAAGCAAGCAAGTCAATACAGATGCATGACATCGCATTATGTAGTGATGGTGGTGATCTAAAGCAATGCTACATATGTCGCAGACGTAGTGGGAAAATATCTGAGATATTTTCCCGGCGGTTAGGCGGTTATCGGTATACTGAACCGGAGGGGAAGGTTCCATGTTTAGATAGATAGGAGTGATGGTCAAGCATTTTTACCACATATTCGGATTCGTCTCGTTTTTCTGATCAACTTTCATGTTGAAAACTTTTCGATCCGAGCTACGGTTGAATTTCTACGAATTTTCAAAGATTTAAACCTTTTCTGAAATTCCTGAAATTAAATCTAATTAAATAATTCACATTATCCAGAATAGTAATTGATGACATCAGCATGACGCCAGCATGACGTCACCAGTCAAACCCAGCTGTTCCAGTTCAAACCTAACAGCTGGGCCCCACTTGTTAGTGACTCTGGGCTAATTAGAATTAATTTAAACTAAACAGAAGTTAATTAACTCGTAGTCCCCACATGTCAGTGACTAATTATTAATTAGGTTAATTTTAAAAACTAATTAGATTAATTAAGCGGGTGGGGCCCGCGTGTCATTGGCAGTAGCTGCCATGTCAGCACGTTGACCACGGTCAACGAGGTCAACCGGGCCTAGGGACCCACTGGTCAGCGACCCAAGGTGGGCCCCAGGCCAGCCACGTCGGTGGCGGCCGGCGTTTAGCCGCCGGCGACGTGCAAACGCGGTGGCGTCCTCGGGGGCTCGTCGGAAATCGCGTACAGGTGGCGGTTTGGCCCGCGCGTTAGCGCGTTCGAACGAGCGCACTGCGCCGCGTCAGGTGGTGGTCGTGGCATCGCCGGAGTCGGGCTTAATCGGCGACGGCGAGCGGCGGAGGCGGCGGCGCTCTCGGATGCCTCACGGGATCGGCTAAACGGCGCGCGTGCGAGCACTTAAAGGGGCCAGGCCGCACCTCTGGGGTGCCCCGATCATGATGGCGTGCTCGGATGGCCATGACAACGACGGCAACGAAGACGGCGAGCCGCACGGTGGAGCGGAGCTCGGGCACGCAGCAAATCGAGGGGGAGGCAGAGGGAGGACGCGCGGTTGCTCACCTAGCGGCACACGAAAGGCCTGCGGGGGGTTTAGTAGCTGCTGGAGTTGCCGGAGCTTGCCGGAGAAGAAGAGGTGGCCGAGGACGAAGACGAGCTCGATTTGCTCGGGATAGAGCTCCCCGGCTTGGATGGCTCGGCGTAGAGGCGTAGTCGAGCACGGTGAAGACGGTGGACACGGTGGCGTGGCTCGGAGACGATGGCGGCCACGAGAACGATGGCAAGCGGCGACGGCGGCGTACTGGACTGGTGGGGGAGAGGCGAGCGAGCGAGAGAGATGAGAGGGGAGAATGGCGAGGTGTCCAGGGGGGAGGGATAGGGCTCGGCCTTATCCTCCCTGAGCCCTGTGGCGTCGCGGTGTCGCCGGCTAGCCGGTGCGCGCGCACCCAGCCACGGCGCGGCTGACACGGCGAGGGAGAGAGAGAGAAGGGAGAAGGGGGCCGGTTGGGCTGGGCCATGTGCACTGTGCACTTAGGCCCAGCCGATTTAGGCCTTTTCTTTTCTTTTCTGTTTTTTCCTTTTACAGAAAGTTTAGAAAAAGAAAATGAGCTGCCCAAATACATTTTGTAATATGTGTAATTGATCCACAAAAATACTTTGCATTATTCTGCTTTGCCACAAAAAGTTTGGGCAATTTTGGATTCCATTTGAATTTTTCAAAAATGGAAATGGCATTTAAAGTGCTGTTTTTGCACTGTTTTATTGCTCTAGCCCATTTTAGGAAAATAGGTGATGTTGTTTTTCTTAACATTAATTTGTTTTGGAATTTTTGCCACAACATGAACTATTTTCCAGCAAATTTTGAGCAACTTCAAATTCACTTTGAATTTGAATTGAATTCAGTGGAGGAATTTGAAATGAGATATTAATCCACATTGATTAAACATTGCAAATCACAAAGACTTAGCATAATAATCATGGATCATTGTTGCTCATTACACAGGGGTGTTACAATTCTCCTCCTCTAAAAGAAATTCTCGTCCCGAGAATTCAGGAGGTAGAAGGAAAGAGGTCGGGGTATTCCTTGCGAAGACGATCCTCGCGTTCCCAAGTGGCTTCATCTTCAGTATGATTAGACCACTGCACCTTAAGGAACTTGGTTGTCTTTTGGCGGGTCCAACGTTCAGCTTGATCGAGAATGCAGATCGGATGCTCTTTATAAGATAGATCATCTTGCAAATCGAGCAACTCATGATCCACTGCTCGGTGCGGAGATTCCTTGAAGCAACGGCAAAGTTGCGACACATGGAAGACGTCGTGGATGTGAGAGAATTGCGGCGGCAACTCCAATTTATATGCCACATGTCCACATCTGGCGAGAATGCGAAAGGGGCCAATGTAGCGAGGAGCTAACTTGCCCTTGATTCCGAAGCGATGAGTGCCCTTCATAGGAGTGACACGCAGATAAGCTTGCTCACCAGGTTGATAGATTGATCCCCAGTGTTTACGATCATAGTTGCTCTTCTGGCGAGACTGGGCCGCCTTGAGATTTTCCCGGACAATACGGACTTGCTCTTCAGCGTGTTGGATAACATCCGGACCAATGAGCGGCCGTTCCCAAGTTTCTGACCAATTCAGAGGGGTTCGACACTTACGTCCATATAATACCTCGAAGGGGGCCATTTTCAAGCTGGCTTGATAGCTGTTGTTGTAAGATAATTCGGCATACGGGAGAGATTCTTCCCACTTCTTACCGAATGATATAACACAAGCTCACAGCATATCTTCAAGCACTTGATTCACTCGCTCAACTTGGCCTTGGGACTGGGGGTGATAAGCTGAACTCCAGGTTAAATGAGTTCCCATAGCCTCTTGGAAACTTGCCCAGAATTTAGAAGTGAAAAGGCTGCCACAGTCTGAACTGATCTCCTTTGGAATACCGTGGAGTGACACAATTCTGGAGATGTATAACTCTGCTAACTGACTAGCAGTGATCGTCTCCTTGACTGGCAGAAAGTGTGCAACTTTGGAGAGTTGATCAATGACGATAAGAATAGCATCATGACCTTTCTGTGACCTGGGAAGACCAGTGATAAGATCCATTTGCACTTTGTCCCATTTCCATTCAGGAATAGGGAGTGGTTGCAGAATTCCAGCAGGCTTCTGATGTTCTGCTTTAACGCGACAGCAAACGTCACATTCAGCAACATATCGAGCAATGTCCTGCTTCATTCTAGACCACCAGTACCTTT
The DNA here is from genome assembly GCA_039707655.1 of Elymus sibiricus. NCBI lineage: Eukaryota > Viridiplantae > Streptophyta > Magnoliopsida > Poales > Poaceae > Elymus > Elymus sibiricus. Next base: position 303,809,992 of record CM077672.1, on the reverse strand, counting down.
GACGGAGATCATGATACATCTTGGTGCTACCCGGATGAATAGACAACGGTGTATCATGTGCCTCCTTCATGACTTTGTCGGTCATAAGTTCGAACCGAGGTACCACAATGCGGTCTTTGAAATATAAAGTTTCATCTTTGGCAAGCGAGAAATCTCTGTACTTTTCAAGGTGAAGATCTCTTTTCATCAGATCAACTCCAGCATCTTTTGCTTGCGCACGCTTAACAGCTTTCTCATAATCTGGCTGTATAACAAGGGTATTAAGAGAACCCTGTGGAACAATGTGGAGGTTCAGCTTGCGCAGTTCTTCATAGAGATGAGGTTGAGCTCGCTGAACCATGAGGTTGTTACAATAGGACTTGCGGCTCAAGGCATCGGCCATCACATTAGCCTTGCCAGGGGTATACGAAATACCGCAATCATAGTCCGTAATCGTTTCCAACCATCGATGTTGGCGGAGATTGAGATCCGGCTGAGTAAACAAATACTTCAGACTTTGATGATCAGTATAGATCTCACATCGATTACCGAGAAGGTAATGTCGCCACAGCTTCAATGCATATATCACTGCAGCAAGTTCAAGATCATGCACTGGATAATTCTCTTCATGAGGACGCAACTGTCGCGAGGCATAAGCAATTACTCTACGCTCTTGCATCAGGACACAGCCTAATCCTTGACGAGAGGCGTCACAATAAATAATTAATTCCTTGCGAGAATCCGGAGGAGCAAGCACTGGTGCAGAGGTCAGCTTGTCCTTGAGGGTTTGAAAGCTTTCCTGACATTTGTCAGTCCACTCAAACTTAACGCCTTTGTGAAGCAGATTAGTCAGAGGCTTGGCAATCTTTGAGAAGTTCTCGACAAAACGGCGGCAATAGCTTGCGAGTCCGAGAAAACTTCTGACTTGCTTGACATTCTTTGGAGGAGTCCAGTCAAGAATAGCTTGAACTCGTTCTGGGTTAACAGCAATGCCATCCTTGGAAATCACATGACCAAGGTAGGTTACTTCAGATAACCAGAATTCACACTTGGAATACTTGGCATATAGCTGATGCTCTCGAAGCTTTTCCAGAACAAGACGAAGATATTCAGCATGTTCTTCCTTATTCTTTGAAAATACCAGAATATCATCCAGATAAACCACGACGAATTTGTCGAGGTAATCCATGAAGATATAGTTCATTAGGCGGGAGAACGTAGCTGGAGCATTAGTTAAGCCGAATGACATGACAGTCTACTCATAAGAGCCATATCGAGTAACAAAGGCAGTCTTGGGAATATCCTCTTCGCGGACGTGGATCTGATGATAACCCAACCTCAAGTCGAGTTTAGAGAACACTGATGATCTAGCAAGTTGATCATACAGGTCATTGATCCGAGGAAGCGGATACTTGTTCTGGATGGTTGCCTGATTGATAGGCCAGTAATCTTGGACCACCGGTTCGTACCATCTTTCTTCTTGACAAAGAGAGAAGGTACTCCCTAGGCAGAGGAACTTGGGCGAATGAAACCCTTGCGAAGTGATTTGTCGAGTTCCTCCTTAAGCTCAAGGAGTTCAAAGATGTCAATGACAGGGTGAGAAGCATATGATAACATTGGAAAGAAATGTTTGCAGATAATCCAGCTCTCCGGGTGAATGTGATCACGAGAACCTAATGTCAGAGTTAGCAAAATCATTTAACCCGAAAAGAAGAGAAATCAAAGTCCCAGAGTAAAGAAGAGGAATAAAAGATCCTAATACCACCCATTGGCGACATGGGCCCGTAAGCCACACAGCCATGTTAGTAAAATCGTTTTGCAAAGACTAGACTCAACTTCGGCCAAGGAGTTGAAAGAGGGGGTTCCTACAGGCAGTCGGCTCTGATACCAACGTGTGATGCCCCGACTTAATCGTGCACTAATCATACATGCAAATGCGCACGATCAAGCATAAGGACTCACTTGAAGATATCACAACACAACACTAAACACAAATAAAAGTCATACAAGCTTTATATTACAAGCCAGGGGCCTCGAGGGCTCGAATACATAAGCTCGAAGTCATACAAGCATCAGCGGAAGCATCAGATATCTGAGTATAGACATAAAAGTAAAACGGATAGGCCTTTAGAAGGCGGGGCAAAACAACGACACTGGATCGAAAGGCGCAGGCCTCCTGCCTGGGTGCCTCCTATCTACTCCTGGTCGTCGGAGGGCTCCTCGTAGTAGTAGTATCCGCCAGAGGGGTAGTAGTAGTCATAGTCGCCGGCTGGGGCAGCTGGCTCCGGGGCTCCGTCCTCTGGTCACAGGAAACGGGTATGGGAAAAAGGGAAGCAAGGCAACCGTAAGTACTCATCCAAAGTACTCGCAAGACTTACATCAGATCTATTCTACTTATGCATCGGTTTCAAGGAAGGGCTGTATATGTGGACTAGACTGCAGAATGCCAGAATAGAGAGGAAGGCCTAGCCTATCGAAGACTAGCAACTTCAGCGTCTTGCAGCATAAGAAGAGTGCAGATTAGTACATAAATATAATAGTAGCAACAAGTAACAACAACGCCCAGAGATCCTTCCTCGACTCCCTGCAAGAAAGCGATCCCGGAGCCAACATCTTCAACCCATTTCTAGTTGTAGAAGATCGGGATACTTTCCGAGCGTCCTGTTACCGTGGACATGGCTATTCGAATAGATATACTTCCCTGCAGGGGTGCACCAACTTACCCAACACGCTCGATTAACTCTGGCCGGACACACTTGCTCGGTCCATGCCCGGCCTCGGCTAATCGACACGTCGTAGCCCTACCTAGGCTCAACAGAGAGGCCAACACGCCGGTCTACATCCTAAGCGCTCAGGGGTCTTGGGCCCATCGCCCTTTGCACTCCTGCACGTTGTGAGGACGGCCGGGAGCAGACCTAGCCCCCTTAATACAAGCGCAGGCTTTCGCGGTCCAACCCGGGCGCGTGCCGCTCAACTGCTGACGTCTGAAGAGCTTCGGCTGATACATACGACGCCGAGTGCCCATACTTATTCCCGCGTGGAGGTTAGTGCGATAAGGCCAGAGGCCTACTCAGATTACATATCCAAACCCTTAGTGCGTTGGGAGTTCGTGGTGACAAGCAGAGACTCACGATCATGTGACCCCGTCGCCCCATCTCGTGGACTTACGGCAAGGGCTAGGAATGCCCGGCCATGCCACGTATTCATCTCTCGGGTACCCTCATGGTCAACCCGATACCACATCTCTCGCGGGTACCCCTCGGGGACGACCCGACTTTATCTAGTAACAATAGTAAAGCCAAAGTATCCATGGGTCCATAACATCCATAAGGAACCTGAGGAATCACCCTCGTTGGATTCCCACTCGATGTACCTGTCAAGGTGAACCCGGAGGAATCACCCTCGATGGTATTCACACTTGCGGGGTTGCATGACAGAAGCTTCCTCGGAAGTGTTGAAAGAGGAATCACCCTCGGTAACCCACAACCGACTAGCTGTACCATAGAGACAACATCAGGAGTGAGATAAGAGGCATCACCCTCGGCACTCGATGGTAACTCTGCAGAAACAAGCAACTTAGGGGGTGTGCGGTGATGTGCTGGTCTCAGCCTGTCAATCACATCGAACGGGGCACTTGGAACTAAGCGGGGCAACTAAGAACAAGGAGGAGGGGCCACAGATGGTACACTACCAACCTACACTAAGCATTTAGGATATCAGGTAAAGTATCAAAAGCAGTTTACAAAAACAGGCTATGCATCAGAATAGGATCAAATCAATAGCAGTAGTAAATTCTATTGCAAGCAAGTGGGAGAAAGAATAGGTGATATAGGCATGCGTCAAGGGGGTTGCTTTCCTGGAAGCTCTGCAGCAAAGGAGGGGTCGTCGGGGATGTAGTCGGACTCCGGAGCTGCGTCGGTCTCGGGGTCTACCGGATAAGAAGAGGGGGAAGAAACAATAAATAAAAGCAAGCAAGGCAATACAGATGCATGACATGGCATTATGCAGTGCTGGTGGTGATCTAATGCAATGCTACATGTCGCAGACGTAGCGGGAAAATATCTGGGATATTTCCCGGCGTTTAGGCGATTATCGGTATACTGAACCGGAGGGGAAGGTTCCATGTTCATATAGATAGGAGTGATGGTCAAGCATTTTGACCACATATTCGGATTCGTCTCGTTTTCCTGATCAACTTTCATGTTGAAAACTTTTCGATCCGAGCTACGGTTGAATTTCTACGAATTTTCAAAGATTTAAACCTTTTTCTGAAATTCCTAGAATTAAATCTAATTAAATAATTCGCATTATCTAGAATAGTAACTGATGACATTAGCATGATGCCAGCATGATGTCACCAGTCAAACCCAGCTGTTCCAGGTCAAACCTGACAGCTGGGCCCCACTAGTCAGTGACTCTGGGCTAATTAGAATTAATTTAAACTAAACAGAAGTTAATTAACTCGTAGGCCCGACATGTTAGTGACTAATTAGTAATTAGGTTAATTTTAAAAACTAATTAGATTAATTAAGTGGGTGGGGCCCACGTGTCAGTGGCAGCAGCTGCCACGTCAGCGCGCTGACCACGGTCAACGCGGTCAACCGGGCCCAAGGACCCACTGGTCAGCGACCCAGGGTGGGCCCCAGACCAGCCATGTCGGCGGCGGCCGGCGTTTAGCCACCGGCGATGCATAAACGCAGTGGCGTCCTCGCGGGCTCGTCGGAAATCGCGTACAGGGGGCGGTTTGGCCCGCGCGTTAGCGCGTTCGAACGAGCGCACTGCGCCGCGTCCAGTGGTGGTCGTGGCATCGCCGGAGTCGGCCTGAATCGGCGACAGCGAGCGGCGGAGGCGGTGCTACTTGTAGCTTGCGTTGGTATTTCCCCGAAGAGGAAGGGATGATGCAGCACAGTAGAGATAAGTATTTCCCTCAGTTATGAAACCAAGGTTATCGAACCAGTAGGAGAATCACACAACACCTCGTTAGCAGCACATGCACACAAACAACAAATCCTTGCACCCAACGCAAACGAGAGGTTGTCAATCTCTTGGCGGTAAATTACAAGATTAAATTGTATGTGATAGATAGATAGATTGAAACAAAAATACAAAATAAAATAAATAAAAGAAAATGGCAGCAATATTTTTAGGATTTTAGTAATATGATTTTGATAGACCCGGGGGCCATAGGTTTCACTAGAGGCTTCTCTCAAGAAAATAGCATACGGTGGGTAGACAAATTACTGTTGGGCAATTGATAGAAAAGCAAATAATCATGACGATATCCAAGGCAATGATCATATATATAGGCATCACGTCCGAGATTAGTAGACCGACTCCTGCCTGCATCTACTACTATTACTCCACACATTGACCGCTATCCAGCATGCATCTAGTGTATTAAGTCCATAAAGGACGGAATAATGCCTTAAGAACGATGACATGATGTAGACAAGATAAACTCATGTATGAATAAACCCCATCTTTTTACCCTTAGTAGCAACGATACATACGTGTCATGTCCCTTTCTGTCACTGGGATTGAGCACCGCAAGATCGAACCCACTACAAAGCACCTCTTCCCATGGCAAGATAAATCAATCTAGTTGGCCAAACCAAATCAATAGATCGGAGAAGAAATACGAGGCTATAATAATCATGCATAAAAGAGATCAGAAAAGACTCAAATAATTTCATGGATAATCTGATCATAAACTCACAATTCATCGGATCCCAACAAACACACCGCAAAAAGTGATTACATCGGATAGAACTCCAAGAACATCGAGGAGAACATTGTATTGAAGATCAAAAGGAGAGAAGAAGCCATCTAGCTACTGCCTATGGACCCGAAGGTCTGTGGTAAACTACTCACGCATCATCGGAAGGGCAGCAAGGTTGATGTAGAACCCCTCCGTGATCGATTCCCCCTCCGGTAGATCACCGGAGAAGGACCCCAGATGGGATCTCTCTGGAACAGAAACTTGTGGCGGCGTAAAAAGTATTTCATGGACTCCCTTGAGGGTTTCTGATTTTTTCTGAATTTATAGTGCTGGAATTAGGTCAAACGGACCTGGGTGGGCCCCACAAGGTACCAGGGCGTGCCACCCCCCGGGGCGTGCCCTGGTGCCTCGTGGCCCACTCCTTCATCTTCTAGCCCTCTCCCGAAGCTTCTAGTGTTTATCTTGTCCAATAAAAAATCTCCAAAAAGTTTCGTGGCATTTGAACTTCGTTGGGTATTGATTTTCTGTAAAACAAAAATAGGGCAGAAAACAGCAACTGGCACTGGGCACTAGGTTAATAGGTTAGTCTCCAAAAATGATATATAATTGCTGTAAATGATTATAAAAACATCCAAGATTGATATTATAACAGCATGGAACAATCAAAAATTATAGATACGTTGGAGACGTATCAGCATCCCCAAGCTTAATTCCTGCTCGTCCTCAAGTAGGTAAATGATAAAAACAGAATTTTTGATGTGGAATGCTACCTAACATATTCATCACATATTGTTTTCTTTTATAGCATGGACATTGGACTTGAATGATTCAAAGCAATAGTCTATAATTTGACATGAAGATATAAATACTCAAGCATGCTAACAAGCAACCATGTCTTTCAAAATATCAACGCTAAAGAAAGTTATCCCTAGCCCATTATGCTCAATCATTGATCCATTCATGAAACACACTCAAATATTAGCTACGTCCAATGCACAAGTATGACAATAGTGCTCTCTAGTTGGTGCTTTTGTAAGAGAAGATGGAGACTCAAAAAAATAAAAATTGCATAAAAGTAAATAGATAGGCCCTTCGTAGAGGGAAGTAGAGATTTTGTCAAATGTGCCAGAGCTCAAAGCTGAAATTAAAGAGATAAAAATATTTTTAGAGGCATGCTTTTCCTGTCAACGAAAACGACTGAGAATTCCCAATATTTTCCATGCTAGACACATCATAGGTGGTTCCCAAATAGAAAGTAAAGTTTATTTCCTTTCCACCATTCTTTCACAATCCATGGCTAGCCGTATCCACGGGTGCCCTCCATACCAACACTTTACAAGGAATTTTGTTGTTATTAATTTGATTTCATGTGGGACTGGGCATCCCTATTACCAACCATTCTCTCGTGCAATGACAAGTGAATAAACACTCATCGTGAGAATAACATACCTAGCATGGAAAATAATGGCCACCCCCTGCCGCATCATGAGCGATACGGGCACACAAAATGGAAAATTATTTTTGAGAATTAGAGTTGGCACACGCAAATTTACTTGCAACGGCATTAAAATACCGCATATAGGTAGATATAGTGGACTCATTTGGCACAACTTGGGTTTAAGGATTTTGGATGCACAAGCAGTATTTCCGCTTAGTACAAATGAAGGCTAGCAAATAGATTGAGAAGCAACCAACCAAAAAACGAAAACGGTCATAAACATGCATTGAACACAACTAACACCGAATAATGCACCATAAGTAGGATATAATTTCATTGCATAACTATTAACTTAACGTGCATGCATAGGGAATCACAAACCTTAATACTAATATTCTTACTAAATCACAATTACTCACTAACATGACTCACATATTATCATTTCCATATTGCAAAACTATTGCAAGGAATCACACTCATCATATCCAATGATCTATATGAAAGTTTTTATTTATATCCCTCTTGAATATTCATCACTTTGGGACCAACTTCATATCTTGTGCAAATTACCGTTACTATCATCAACTCTCAAAAAGATTTAAGTGAAGCATGAGAGTGCAAATATTTCTTCAAAATTTCAATCTTATCAATTCTCAAAATAATATAAGTGAAGCATGAGAATTCATTTCTTCAAAATTTTAATCTTGTCAATTCTCAAAATAATATAAGTGAAGCATGAGAGTTCATTTCTTCAAAATTTAAACCACCACCGTGCTCAAAAAGATTTAAGTGAAGCACTAGAGCAACTGCCTAGCTCAAAAGATTTAAATGAAGCACATAGAGTATTCTAACAAATGATGATAAACGTGTGGCTCTCTCAAGATAGGTGTGTTCAGCAAAGATGATTGTGACAAACTAAAAAGCAAACAAAGTAAAGAATCATATAATACAAGACGATCCAAGCAAAACTCATATCATGTGACGAATAAAAATATAGCTCCAACTAAAATTACCGATGGTTGGTAGAAGAAAGAGGGGATGCCTTCCGGGGCATCCCCAAGCTTAGACGCTTGAGTTCCTTGAATATTACCTTGGGGTGCCTCGGGCATCCCCAAGCTTAGGCTTTTACTACTCCTTATTCCTTCATCCATCGTGATCTCACCCAAAACTTGAAAACTTCAATCACACAAAACTCAACAAAACCTTCGTGAGATCCGTTAGTATAACAAAATAAATCACTACTATAAGAACTGTTGAAAACATATTCATATTTTATTTTTGCATTATACCTACTGTACTCTAACTTCACCATGGCTTATACCCCCCGATACAATCCATAGATTCATCAAAACAAGCAAGTAGTACATCAAAAAACAGAATCTGTCAAAAACAGAACAGTCTATAGAAATCTGAATTATGGTCATACTTCTGTAACTCCAAAAATTCTGAAAAATTAGGACGACGTGGGAAATTCATATATCAATATTGTGTAAAAAGTTCAGAAGGTTCTGATGTACAGAGAAAAACCAAAATTCCAGCACTGGACGCAAAACTTTCTGTTTTCAGACAGCATCAATTATACTATCTTCCAAATCATCCTAAAGGCTTTACTTGGCACAAACACTAATTAAAAACACAAAAACACAATCATACCAGTAGCATGATAGTGAAAACACACAATAACAGAAAAAATTAGTTTATTCATTGGGTTGCCTCCCAACAAGCTCTTTCTTTATAGCCATTAAGATAGGCTTGAGATTTCAATAATGCTCACATGAAAGATAATAATTGAAACACAAAGATAGAATCATGTAGCATATGAAAAAAAAAATTAAGTCTAACATACTTCCTATGCATAGGCATTTTATAAGTGAACAAATTATCAAGGCAAGCAATTTCTAGCATATGCAAAGGAGAAGAATAAAACATTGATAATTTCAACATAACGAGAGGTAATTTTGTAACATGAAAATTTCTACAACCATATTTTCCTCTCTCATAATAATTACATGTAGGATCATACTCAAATTCAACAATATAGCTATCATATAAAACATTCTCATCATGATCCACATGCATAAAAATTTTATTATCTCCCAAAATAGTGGGATTATCATCAATGAAAGTTATGACCTCTCCAAACCCAATTTTATCAAAAATTTCATAAGATTGATAATTCTCCAAAGTAGTGGGATCATTATTAGCTAAAGTTGACGCTCTTCCAAACCCACTTTTAATAGCGTTGCAAATTTTATTATCAATAACATATTCATCATGAGGCTTAAACAAATTTTCAAGATCATAAAAAGCATTATCACCCCAATCATGATCATTGCAATAAGTAGTGGACATGACAAAATTATCATCCCCAGGCTTGTGGTTTTGCATATCATTAGCACAATTGACACTAATAGAATTTATAGTAAAATCATTGCAATCATGCTTTTCATTCAAGGAGCTATCAAGTATGGGTGTTATAGCAATAATTTCATTTTTAACATAAGGAACTATAGCAAGTTCATCTCTATAAGCATTTTTAATATTGGCATCGTGGCCATAAGAATAACAAGCATCATGTTCATCAAGAGGGGATATTTCAATCGAATCATTGGAATCATGATTATCTATAGATTCATGTGTATCATTATTCCCTTCCAAAGCAGTAGACATCCTCTCAATAAATTCACTAACATAGGCATTAGATGCATAATTTTCATAGCAATACTTAAGTATGGAAAAATTTTCAGATTTGTGGAAAGTAATATCATACTTTTCAATCAAAGAAGCAACTTCATAAGCACCCTTAAAAGCAACAAATTCTTCAATTTGTTTGATATCATAGTAATTATAAACACCCTTGGCATAAGAAGACAAGATTTCACTATCATTGAACTCACATAGGTAGGGAAGGTGTTTTTTAGATTCCACATAGATTCCAAGCATAGCATAGCAAACTATTTATTTGATGCCATAGGAGTCTCCCCTTTTGGGACAAACGGTGCCGCACAAAATGAGCATGCTCATCTAATGATTTTCCCTCAACTAAACTAGTTGGGGTTTCAGCACGAGCACGAATGGATAGAAGAGGATTCACGTAGTAAACTTTATATGGATCCATAGTTTCTTATAGTCTTACTTTTAGTTTCTGTTCTGGTGTGCTCGACATGAAGGCAATAAAAGTAAGCAAGCAAGTAAAGAAGCAAATAAGAAAAAGGCAAACGGAAAGTATTTTTGTATTTTTGTAAAAATGTTTTAGAAGTGGGGGAGATAAAAATGAGAGGCAAATGGCAAATAAAGTAAATGCAAGGAGATGAGAGTTTGTGCAAAGGTACTTGATAGATGTTGATGATGTCTCCCCGGCAACGGCGCCAGAAATTCTTCCTACTACTTGTAGCTTGCGTTGGTATTTCCCCAAAGAGGAAGGGATGATGCAGCACAGTAGAGATAAGTATTTCCCTCAGTTATGAAACCAAGGTTATCGAACCAGTAGGAGAATCACACAACACCTCGTTAGCAGCACCTGCACACAAACAACAAATCCTTGCACCCAACGCAAACGAGAGGTTGTCAATCTCTCGGTGGTAAATTACAAGATTAAATTGTATGTGATAGATAGATAGATTGAAACAAAAATACAAAATAAAATAAATAAAAGAAAATGGTAGCAATATTTTTAGGGTTTTAGTAATATGATTTTGATAGACCCGGGGGGCATAGGTTTCACTAGAGGCTTCTCTCAAGAAAATAGCATACGGTGGGTAGACAAATTACTGTTGGGCAATTGATAGAAAAGCAAATAATCATGACGATATCCAAGGCAATGATCATATATATAGGCATCATGTCTGAGATTAGTAGACCGACTCCTGCCTACATCTACTACTATTACTCCACACATCGACCGCTATCCAGCATGCATCTAGTGTATTAAGTCCATAAAGAACGGAGTAATGCCTTAAGAACGATGACATGATGTAGACAAGATAAACTCACGTATGAATAAATCCCATCTTTTTACCCTTAGTAGCAACGATACATACGTGTCATGTCCCTTTCTGTCACTGGGATTGAGCACCGCAAGATCGAACCCACTACAAAGCACCTCTTCCCATGGCAAGATAAATCAATCTATTTGGCCAAACCAAATCAATAGATTGGAGAAGAAATACAAGGTTATAATAACCATGTATAAAAGAGATCAGAAAAGACTCAAATAATTTCATAGATAATCTGATCATAAACTCACAATTCATCGGATCCCAACAAACACACCGCAAAAAGTGATTACATCGGATAGAACTCCAAGAACATCGAGGAGAACATTGTATTGAAGATCAAAAAGAGAGAAGAAGCCATCTAGCTACTGCCTATGGACCCGAAGGTCTGTGGTAAACTACTCACGCATATACCTGTGCATATCTCGGGCCGGGCCGGGCTTCGGGCCGGGCCGGGCTTCGGGCCGGGCCAAAAAAAGCCCGGTGCTGAAAACCTAGGCCCGAGCCCGGCCCGGCCTGACCGTCAGGCCTACTAAATTGGGCCCGAGCCCGGCCCGAGCCCGGAAAAGCCCGACACGGCCCGATCGGCCCGGCCCGACCACGGCTAAAATCTTGTTTTTTGCAAGCCCGAGCCCGGCCCGACCTACCCGTCGGGCTCAATTTTCAGGCCCGAGACCGGCACAATCCGGCCCGGGATTTTCGGGCCGGGTCGGGTCGGGCCGTATGGGCCGGGCTGCCCATGGCTAGGTATACTCACGCATCATCGAAAGGGCAGCAAGGTTGATGTAGAACCCCTCCGTGATCGATTCCCCCTCCGGCAGATCACCGGAGAAGGACCACAGATGGGATCTCTCTGGAATAGAAACTTGTGGCGGCGTAAAAAGTATTTCATGGACTCCCTTGAGGGTTTCTGATTTTTTTCTGAATTTATAGTGCTGGAATTAGGTCAAACAGAGCTGGGTGGGCCCCATGAGGTACCAGGGCGCGCCACCACCCCTGGGGCGCGCCCTGGTGCCTCGTGGCCCACTCCTTCATCTTCTGTCCCTCTCCCAAAGCTTCTAGTGTTTATCTTGTCCTATAAAAAATCTCCAAAAAGTTTCGTGGCATTTGGACTTCGTTTGGTATTGATTTTCTGTAAAACAAAAACAGGACAGAAAACAGCAACTGGCACTGGGCACTAGGTTAATAGGTTAGTCTCCAAAAATGATATATAATTGTTGTAAATGATTATAAAAACATCCAAGATTCATATTATAACAGCATGGAATAATCAAAAATTATAGATACGTTGCAGACGTATCAGGCGGCGGCGCTCTTGGATGCCTCGCGGGATCGGCTAAACGGCGCGCGTGCGAGCGGTTAAAGGGGCCAGGCCGCACCTCTGGGGTGCCCCGAGCACGATGGCGTGCTTGGATGGCCATGACAATGACGGCAACAACGACGGCGAGCCGCACGGTGGAGCGGAGCTCGGGCAGCAATGGCGACGGCGCTACACGCAGCAAATCGAGGGGAAGGCGGAGGGAGGACGCGCGGTTGCTCACCTAGCGGCACACGAAAGGCCTGCGGGGGGTTTAGTAGCTGCCGGAGTTGCTGGAGCTCGCCGGAGAAGAAGAGGTGGCCGAGGACGAAGACGAGCTCGATTTGCTCGGGATAGAGCTCCCCGGCTCGGATGGCTCGGCGTAGAGGCGTAGTCGAGCACGGCGAAGACGGTGGACACGGTGGCGCGGCTCGGAGACGATGGCGGACGCGAGAATGACGGCAAGCGGCGACGGCGGCGTACTGGAGTGGTGGGGGAGAGGCGAGCGAGCGAGAGAGAGGAGAGGGGAGAATGGCGAGGCGTCCAGGGGGGAGGGATAGGGCTCGGCCTTATCCTCCCTGAGCCCTGTGGCGTCACGGTGTCGCCGGCTGGCCGGTGCGCGCGCGCCCAGCCACGGCGTGGCTAACATGGCGAGGGAGAGAGAGAGAGGAGGGAGAAGGGGGCGGTTGGGCTGGGCCAAGTGCACTGTGCACTTAGGCCCAGTCGATGTAGGCCTTTTCTTTTCTTTTCTGTTTTTTCCTTTTACAGAAAGTTTAGAAAAAGAAAATGAGCTGCCCAAATGCATTTTGTAATATGTGAAATTGATCCACAAAAATACTTTGCATTATTCTGCTTTGCCACAAAAAGTTTGGGCAATTTTGGATTCCATTTGAATTTTTAAAAAATGGAAATGGCATTTAAAGTGCTGTTTTTGCACTGTTTTAATGCTCTAGCCCATTTTATGAAAATAGGTGATATTGTTTTTCTTAACATTAATTTGTTTTGGAATTTTTGCCACAACATGAACTATTTTCCAGCAAATTTTGAGCAACTTCAAATTCACTTTGAATTTGAATTGAATTCAGTGGAGGAATTTGAAATGAGATATTAATCCACATTGATTAAACATTGCAAATCACAAAGACTTAGCATAATAATCATGGATCACTGTTGCTCATTACACAGGGGTGTTACACCTTGGCCCAGGCCCATCTACCTGACGGCCTATATAAGGAGGCGCTGGTCTGTGGAGTGAACCCTAACTCAGTTCACTCACTCCCTCCTGCACGACCCTAGCCGTCATCTACTGTTCCTCTCAGTGTGCTGCTTCCGGCGATCCCATCCCGACGACCGCGTGCACGGTTGGTCGGGAGAGCAGGTGCCTCCGGAACCCCGTCGTTCGAGATCCTGCCCGGGAGAACGGCAATAAGGTTTTTGGGGAGCGTCTCGACGCGACTGCTCCCGATCCGTCCCCATCTCCGTCGTCTTCGTCCTCCTCTGCTTCCACTACTTCCCCTGCATCGACCCCATGGCGAACGACGACGCTGCCGCCGCCGCCAAGAAGAAGGCCACGGACGACGCCGAGGCTGCTGCCGCCGCCGCCGCGTTGGCTTGGCCAACCAGAGGGTATGATCTGTTCATCCCTCACTTATCCGTTTATGTGCTTATTCATGTGCTAGCCGTATATGCTGTGTTCATAGATGTCTCGGTTCTATGTACTGTACGTGCTCACATGTTTAGGTATCGGTATGAGTTGCTTACTATGATTGCCATGTTTACTGTTTACTCGTGGATTAATCTAATCAAAAAAGTGCTCATATTTCCACCAATCCAAAAACCTTATTATAGGCACTTTTCGATTCAAGGCTTCGCCGCTACATTGAAACCGGAAAAGTTTATCGGAACACATTTTAAGCACTCGCAGACGAGGACCACCTTGTGGCTCACAGCTATGAATGTCTTCTGGGTCAGTGGTGTGATTCCCGACGGAACGATTGATCCTGAAAAGGATAAGGCGTTCAAGGAAGCAACCACTGTCTTTGTGGGAGCCATTCTTAGTGTGATCGGAGACAAGTTGGTTGACGCATATCTCCATATGCGCATTGCCAAAAACTTATGGGATGCGCTCGAAGCTAAGTTCGGTGCAACTGATGCTGGAAGCGAACTGTATGCTATGGAGCAGTTCCATGATTACAGGATGGTTGATAACCGTCCTGTATTGGACCAGGCTCATGAGATACAGTGCATCACTAAGGAGCTGGAGCTCCTGAAGTGTGAGTTACCGGACAAGTTTGTCACGGGTTGCATTATTGCAAAACTCCCTCCTACATGGAGGAACTTTGCTACTTCTCTCAAGCACTTGAGACATGAATTCTCTGTTGAGAATATCATTGGTCATCTAAGTGTTGAGCAGAACTCGAGAGCAAAGTACTCACACGTGAAAGGAGCAGAGGGTTCTTCTAGCGCCAATGTGGTGCAGAAGAGTTTCCACAAGTTCAAGGGAAAGAACACTGTCCAGCAGAATACTACCTTCAAGAAGAAGGGTAAGAAAAAAGACAAAAAGAGAGATGGCTGCTTTACTTGTGGTTCAGAGGAACATTGGGCAAACAACTGCCCAAACAAGTACAAGAAGCCAGGACAGGACTCCAAGTCTGTCAATGTGACTATGAGCAACAGTGATCGGGCAACTGGGTATGGTAATTTTTTTACCGTACTTTCAGTTTGTCAGTCCACCGATTGGTGGATTGACACAGGGGCCAATATTCATGTGTGTGCTGATATGTCTTTGTTCTCTTCTTACCAGGTCGCACGAGATTGCTCAGTCCTGATGGGGAATGGCTCGCATGCTTCTGTTCATGGTGTTGGCACGGTAGATCTGAAGTTTACTTCGGGAAAGATCGTGCAACTGAAGAACGTGCAACATGTCCCCGCCATAAAGAAGAATCTCGTTAGTGGCTCCCTTCTTTGTAAAGAAGGGTTTAAGTTAGTATTTGAGTCCAATAAAGTAGTCGTATCTCGGTATGGACTGTTTGTTGGAAAAGGATATGATTGCGGAGGTTTGTTCCGCCTTTCCCTAGCGGATTTCTGTAATAAAGTCGTGAACCAAATTCATTCTAGCGTGAATGAATCTGAGGTTTGGCATTCATGTCTTTGTCACATTAATTTCGGTTGTATGACGCGGATAGCTAAGATGGATTTAATCCCGAGTTTCACTTTAGCCAAAGGCTCTAAGTGCCATTCGTGTGTGCAAGCAAAGCAACCTCGTAAGCCTCACAAGCCTGCGAAGGAGAGACACCTGGCACCACTAGAGCTCATACATTCGGATCTGTGTGAGATGAATGGTGTGTTGACTAAAGGTGGAAAGAAATATTTTATGACATTGATTGATGATTCCACTAGATTCTGCTATGTGTATTTGTTAAATACTAAGGATGAGGCTCTACACTACTTTAAAATCTATAAGGCAGAAGTTGAGAACCAACTTGAAAAGACGATAAAACGAGTTCGGTCTGATCGTGGTGGAGAGTACTTTTCTAATGAGTTCGATTTATTCTGTGTGGAACATGGTATTATTCATGAGAGGACGCCTCCCTACTCACCCCAGTCAAACGGGGTTGCCGAACAGAAAAACCGTACTCTAACAGATTTGGTTAACACCATGTTAGATACATTGGGTTTATCCAAAGCATGATGGGGGGAGGCTGTATTGACATCATGTCATGTCCTGAATAAAGTTCCCACGAAGGATAATGAGACTACTCCCTATGAGCAATGGGAAAAGAAAAGAACTACACTCTCTTACTTGCGCACTTGGGGCTGTTTGGCGAAAGTCAACGTGCCGATAACCAAAAAGCGCAAGTTGGGACCAAAGACTGTGGACTGCGTTTTTCTGGGCTATGCCAAGCATAGCGTCGGCTATAGATTTCTAGTGGTGAAATCTGATGTACACGACGTGAAGGTCGGTACGATCATGGAGTCTAAAGATGCTACATTCTTTGAGGATATTTTCCCCATGAGAGATATGCAAAGCACTTCTAGACTGGAATCTAATGAGACTCCTGAACCTGCCATTCCGATGGAATATTATGAGCACAAAAGTGATGTAAGTTCCACCGAGGATGACGAGGAAGCTCCTGTTAGGAGCAAGAGACAGAGGACTGCAAAGTCCTTTGGTGATGATTTCCTCGTGTACCTCATGGATGATGACACTCCCAGTACCATTTCAGAAGCTTATGCATCACCGGATGCTGACTACTGGAAGGATGCGGTCCGTAGCGAGATGGATTCCATCTTGGCTAACGGGACATGGGAGATCACTGATCATCCTGATAGTTGCCAACCATTGGGATGTAAGTGGGTGTTCAAAAAGAAGTATAAGGCTAGGCTTGTGGCCAAGGGTTATACCCAGAAAGAGGAAGAAGATTTCTTCGATACTTACTCACCTGTGGCTAGACTGACAACCATTCGAGTGTTACTCGCATTGGCTGCCTCGCATGGTCTTCTCGTCCATCAGATGGATGTTAAGACGGCTTTCCTTAACGGAGAGCTAGACGAGGAAATTTACATGCAACAGCTAGATGGCTTTGTAGTAAATGGTCAGGAAAGAACGGTGTGCAAGCTATTGAAATCTTTGTATGGCCTGAAACAAGCGCCTAAGCAATGGCATGAGAAGTTCAATACAACTCTGACATCTGTTGGCTTTGTTGTTAACGAAGCCGACAAATGTGTATACTATCGCTATGGTGGGGGGCGAAGGAGTGATATTGTGTCTGTATGTCGATGATATACTGATATTTGGGACCCACCTCAAAGTCATTGAGGAGGTCAAGGCTTTTCTATCTCATAACTTTGAGATGAAAGACCTGGGCATGGCTGATGTTATCTTGAACATCAAGCTACTAAGAGATAATGAGGGTGGGATTACATTTTTGCAATCCCACTATGTTGAGAAGATTTTGAGCCGTTTTGGATATTCGGATTGCAAACCTTCTGCAACACCATATGATCCTAGCGTGCGGATTCGAAAGTTCGAAGGCAAGGCTGTAGATCAATTGAGATATTCTCAAGTGGTTGGTTCACTCATGTACCTAGCTTGTGCTACTCCGCCTGACATATCATTTGTTGTGTGCAAACTGAGCCGGTTTGTTTCCAATCCGGGAGTTGTGCACTGGCAAGCTGTTGGGCGAGTCATGCGTTATTTGCAAGGTACTGTGAACTATGGAATTCACTATTCTGGGTACCCGGCGGTACTTGAAGGGTATAGTGATTCGAATTGGATATCTGATGCTGATGAGATGAAAGCCACAAGTGGGTGTGTCTTCACACTTGGTGGTGGTGCTGTTTCCTGGAAGTCTTGCAAGCAGACGATCTTAACGAGATCGACTATGGAAGCAGAACTCACAGCATTAGACACATCATGCGTCGAAGCAGAATGGCTTTGAGAGCTTTTGATGGATTTGTCGGTGGTTGATAAGCCAGTCCCGGCTATCCTTATGAACTGTGACAATCAAACTGTGATTGCCAAGGCTAAGAGTTCAAAGGACAACCTGAAATCCACAAAGCACATAAGAAGAAGATTGAAATCTATCAGAAAATCAAGAAACTCCGGAGTAATAGCGTTGGATTATATCCAGACGGCTAAGAATCTGGCAGACCCTTTTACGAAAGGGCTATCACGGATTGTGATCGAAAATGCATCGAGGGAGATGGGCATGAGACCCACGTAAGTTGCCATGGGGGTAACACAACCTATGTGATCGGAGATCCCGTGAATTAGGACCTGGGAAAACAATTCAGCGGTCAACTGAGGAGAGTATCCTTACTAAACCCACTCCGTTGGAGATGCAATACTCTCGTAATCTGTAAGGCAGTCTGACTTTTGTCTTAATGTGTTCCAAAGCTTGTATAAGCAAGATGCTATCCTACAAAGCATTCTTTGGAGGAATACACCTATGTGAGACCGACTACTGGTCACAGTCTATGAGATTGGGCAATCTCTAGAAGCTCATGAGAAGGTAAGGAGTATGACTAATAAGGTCCACCCGTGGGATTTGCCTTTGGCAGCCACGTATCAGCCGACAATAGGCGAAACTTCTGCACGCTAAACTGACAATTCAAGACATAGTCCATTGTTCAGTTGTGAAGAAGTCTAATCCTGTTGCTCTAGGTGAAAGTTCAACTTAACAGTCTCCACTGAAAATTCTGGTATATCAAACATTGTTTGGAACAGTTGACAAACTTATGTGCCTCGAGATCTGGTGAGGGATTGTTGGATTATGGATGGGCTTAGGCCCATATAAGACAATAATCCCTGGTTAATCTCTAAGGCCCATTTCGGTGATGGCAAGTGGTGGGAAGTTTAGTACCATACTGCTACAGTAAGAAGAGTGAGACCCCTTTATAAGGACTGCTCTACCACATGCCATTGGAAGCTTGGGAATAGGAGATTTACACGCGTGCTCCTCCTCCTCCGTCGTCCACCTCGCCTCGTCACGACGCGCGCGCGCGCGCCGCGGGTTGCGGGAATGAGCCGAACCGAGCCTTATTTTTGTCGGTCAGGAATGGTTAATTAATTATTGATTAATTAATGAGTCGCTAACGGAAGTGCCACTGTCCGAGACGTTGGACCGTGGGCTGTTCGCGGACTCGGTCGTGGGCCTTGGCCCAGGCCCATCTACCTGACGGCCTATATAAGGAGGCGCTGGCCTGTGGAGTGAACCCTAACTCAGTTCACTCACTCCCTCTTGCACGACCCTAGCCGTCATCTACTGTTCCTCTCTGTGTGCTGCTTCCGGCGATCCCATCCCGACGACCGCGTGCACGGTTGGTCGGGAGAGCAGGTGCCTCCGGAACCCTGTCGTTCGAAATCCTGCCCGGGAAAACGGCAATAAGGTTTTTGGGGAGCGTCTCGACGCGACTGCTCCCGATCCGTCCCCATCTCCGTCGTCTTCGTCCTCCTCTTCTTCCACTACTTCCCCTGCATCGACCCCATGGTGAACGATGACGCCGCCGCCGCCAAGAAGAAGGCCACGGACGACGCCAAGGCTGCTGCCGCCGCCACCGCGTTGACTTGGCAAACCGGAGGGTATGATCTGTTCATCCCTCACTTATCCGTTTACGTGCTTATTCATGTGCTAGACGTATATGTTGTGTTCATAGATGTCTCGGTTCTATGTACTGTACGTGCTCACATGTTTAGGTATCGGTATGAATTGCATACTGTGATTGCCATGTTTACTATTTACTCGTAGATTAATCTAATCGAAAAAGTGCTCATATTTCCAACCGTTATAATAATTCGGAGATAGTATCACATCTTACGAGTCCCAAGCAAATCAGCATTCAGCAGGTGTCAGATTAGCATCAATCGTGTCGTATATTTTTCCTGAGCAAATCATTCTTATCAACCACGAGCGCAATGCGGGATATCGTGTCGAATGTTCCGGTCCATCATCACCGGGAGCGATAAGATGACAGGGAAAGGTGTCAATAATAAAGGCATTGCTTGGGACGTTCTGCGCCTTGCTACTCATCATGCAATTGTTTATAGGTGGTGCAATCATACGATCCTGGTCCTCATAGTGGATTGTGTATAGAGGGAAGCTATAAGGTTTTGATGTGCTCATCATCATCAAGCTGTCTGGATAACGCAATTGTACAATCTGCCGGTGATCTACACCCCAACAGATACTACTAACCTACAGAAAATAAAGATGAAACTGGATGAAGAAGTTGCAAATTTCGGTATATTCACATGGGAACTGTTCAATACAAATTTACATGCCGTCTCGTACATACAGAAAAGAATATGACCCCATATCGTTCATGAGGCAATGACACTGACTATGCACTGTACAACAACCTCAAATATCCCCCTACTAGATACTACTAGTAACCTACAGTCTACAGATTGAAATGTTCAAAAAATCCAACTGAACTTCCAGTACGTTCCTATATCTTCTGATCCATGCCAAAAACCGCCACACCTGCATCACATCAGGAGACGAACAGGATTCAGTACCAGAGTAAGAGTAGTAGCTCTGCAGATTATTTTGTTTCAGAGTCTGAATTCTTGATTGCGCAGGAGCTGTAAGCAAGTAAAATTACCTAGCGTTGGCAACAGGACCGTGAGAGCGGCAACGCCGACGATTTTGATGGGCATCCCGGTGACCACCATGTCCTTGATGGTGATGTAGCCGGTGCTGAACCCGACGGAGTTGCCGGGCGACCCGGTGGGCAGCAGGTAGGAGAGCTGTGCGCCGACGGCGCCGGGCACCATGAGCAGCAGCGGGTGCACGCCGATGGTCCTGCCCAGCTCCGCCAGCAGCGGCAGCACGAGCGTGGTGGTGGCGTCGTCGGAGGTGAACTCCGTGATGAGGCCGCTGAAGACGCACGCCACGGGCGCGACGGCCAGCGCCGGCGCGCCCCGCAGGAAGCCCAGCCACCCGGCGAGGATGTCCGTCAGCCCGCTCGCCTTGAACCCGTCCGCGATGGCGAAGCCGGCGCCGAGGAGGAGGATGATGTGCCACTGCAGCTTCCGGCACTTGCCCCAGTCCATGAGCTTCTCGCCGTCGCTCTTGCCGCTCGGGATTATGAAGAGCAGCGTCGCCATCATGATCTGCGTTGCCGCAAGATTGGTGTCTCTTCCCATGAGCTCATGTGACAGATTGTCTCTGAGGAATGATCAGAATTTATGGAATGCTTACAGTGACTGTTCCATCCCCGACATTGCGGTGGAAGAGGACTGACCACCCTGGGATGTCGTCGGTCAGGCTCCTCGTCATCCATAGGACGATCAGGCCCTGCATGAATCAGTCATTGATCCATTCAGTTATGTTGCAATAACACTCTGTTTCTAGGTTCAGGGGGAAAAAGGCCAGAACATTGTACTGATTGACAATGTGCAAACTTACCCCGAAAACGGCAAGAACCATCTTCTCTGCAAAAGCCATTGGACCTGGCACAGATCAAAAATGGAGATCCCCATCAGATAACTAAACGCTAGAGTTTACTCCACGAAATGTTTGACCAAGAGTTCGTCTAAAATTCAAACTGGCCAGATCAGCAGAACATAACTGAATACTACAGCAGTCATTCTCCTCAAATGCACAAAGAGAGAGAGAGCAAGAAAAATAACGTACCAAGCAAGCTGAGCTCCCTCCTGAGATGGGTGCGGTCAAGGTAAGCGGAGAGCGCCCTCCCGGTGTTCTTGGAGCAGTACATGAGGCAGAGCGTGACCCAGAGCGCCGCGAAGAGGACGAGCGACATGGGGAGCCCGAAGGACATCCAGGAGCTGAAGGTGATGGGCTCCTGCTCCGGGAAGTAGGTGGACCACATCCCCAACAGGATGATGTTGGCGCCCGTGCCGGTGAGCGTGGCCATCCCGCCGATCGCCGACGCGTACACGACGCCGAGCACCACCGCCTTGGAGAACCGCCTGAACTCGCGGGCGTCGGCGCCGGCGGCCGCCTCGCCGGGGAACCTCTGCAGGATCCCCGTGGCCACCGGCATCATCATGACGGTGCACGGCGTGTTGTGGATCCACATGCTGATGAACATGGTCGTGCCGCAGATGCCCAGCAGCAGCAGCGCCGGCTTCACCGGGTCCCCGCAGAACAGCGACGTGATCTGCGCGCCGCACAATGTCAGTACTTCGAAAGAATCGACCGCGCGGTGCTAGCTAGCGCGGGCAGCCAGGCACGTACGTTGAGCGCCAGGCGGCGGTGGATGTTGTAGTGCTCGATGGCGAGGGCGAGGATGAAGCTGCCGAGGACGAGGGAGATGACGTCGTCCATGTAGGCCTTGGCGACGGCGTCGGCGGAGGAGACGCCGAAGACGGGGAAGAGGAAGAGCGGCGCCATGGACGCGACGGCGAGCGGCACGGCGTCGGTGATCCACCAGATGAACACCCACGCCAGCACGCCGAGCATGTTGCGCGCCGCGGCGTGCCCGGCGCCGAGGTCGACGAGCGCGCAGATCAGCGCGGTGGCCAGCGGGCCGGCCGCGATCGACAGGTACTTGTTGGCGAGCAGCGACGTGACGAGCGGCGAGCAGGAGGAGCGGTGGGCGCCGTCGTCCGCCGTGCCGTCGTGCAGGGGCAGCAGCGACCTCGTCACGTCCTCCGACGAGCTCTCCCAGTGGCCGCTGCACCGCGGGTCCATGGCCGGTCAAATCGAAGAAATCGTTATGAGCTGCTTTCGTTCCGCTGTCGATCTGCAGCCAGCCGCGCGCGTTCTTGGTTGCTTCTTGAGGTGTGGTGTCCGAAAAGTTTGGTTGTTCTTATAGGCGCGGGAACACGACACTACTATTCGATTGGAAACTTGGCAGGCGAGTTCACCTCGAGATTTACAGTTTCGAAAATGCATGGCCAGACAACTTCGAAAACGAAAGCAAATAATGCATGCAAGCGGCAGGTCCAAGTGTTCAAGCGACCGAGCGAGAGAAGCTTCGGCTCTGACAAGTCGTATCACGCTGCCACGTCAGATACATACAGAAATACTACTCAAACTAGTTATCCTACGTGACCATTTTCATGGCTATCCTCAAATCGAAGTCCCACACCACTAAAAAACTTCAAAAGGATCGTACTGATCTTCGAAAAAAATATAGAAGCACCACTGGTTCCGTTTAAAAAGTTTGTAGCAATGATTAACTCATGTAACGCTGTCGGTCGATCTGGCATCCAGATAGGCACGATCGCGGGGCGAGACCCGGATAAGATTCCTGCCGGGGCCGCCGTCGACGCTGACGTGCACCCCCTGCCCATGCCACGTACGATCACGCCCCCGTGGAACCAGCTCACGAGGAGCCGAAGAGCTGGGCGAGGTTGGTGCACGGACGTGGCGACCTGCCGGCGCTCGGCCGCCCGAGCCCCGACGCTGACGGCGACGGGCATGCAGCTGCACGGCGCGCTCGCTCTTATCCTGGCCAGACATGTCGACATACTCAACGGTCAACACGATCAAGCAATTTTGTAGTATTTCCCGCGCACCCCATGACGTGGCCCGCGCTGAAATTTCTCGCCGTGTCTTGCCGCAGTCCGCAGCCGCGGTGACCCTCGGCGCGACGGCGCCGGCGGCGTCTGGACCAGCCCGGCTGCCCGGTGGACGGGAGGAGAAGGTCGATCTGGTTTCCCATCAAAGCGCGCCCGCCACGGCAGGTGCGCCGCGGGTGGCGCCTCCCCGGGATGCAACCGCGCACGCGGCGGCGTCAAGTGCGTTACCTGGAGTTGGTCCCTGTCGCAATTGCGATTAGTACTCATCATTGGCGGGTACGAGTGGCCGATCAGATCAGCATTATTTCTGGCTGATCCCGGCAGGACGCGACCGCTCTCGCCGGGGTGGCCCGTCGCGCCACCGCCCGGAAGGGCCATGTTTCCCGATCCGCGCAGGCTGGCTCGCTTAGCTCGTCGGTACCTCGTTGCGATTCCCGTGCTCGTAGCGGGGCTGGTCGAATCTTTCTTGTTTCAGGTGGAGTCGTAGTATCTGCGATCAGCAAGTCTAACTGAACTGGCGAATCACGTGGCGTAGCGTCTCGCGAGCAGCTGCTGTCGTATCGTGAGCGATCGAACGAGCGAGCTGTCTGACGTTGATTTGATTTTGTATGTATTCCAGTTCCACCAATGCTGATCAGTAGGAGCTTCACGCCTAACGCCTTGATCTGTTCAACTAGTAGTGGTATGTACACATGCCCGCACGTCTGCGCGCCACCGCTGCACCCTATGCGAGTTCCATGACCGTGACGGTCTTTGGCTGATCATCGAGGCAGGCGTGCATGGTTTGGCGGCCAATTCGTGAGGTCGAAACTGAAGCAGGTACGAGAAAGTTCCAATTCTCCTTCCTTTTTCACTATGCGTGCACTGGATATTCCGT
Source organism: Elymus sibiricus (assembly GCA_039707655.1). Lineage (NCBI taxonomy): Eukaryota > Viridiplantae > Streptophyta > Magnoliopsida > Poales > Poaceae > Elymus > Elymus sibiricus. Next base: position 303,785,694 of record CM077672.1, on the reverse strand, counting down.
TGCCGTTGGAATGGATGATTGATTGGTGTGCCGCTGTCATGCCATATAGCCACGATCCGGAGCCACGGCAGCGACTGATGTATGCGCTGCTGCCCACGTAGTGCAGATATCCTCTGTCCGGGTTCAAACCGAACGTCTGGCATGTCTTCGCAGGCGCGTCGACAAGATCCAAACAGAACGCTTCGATCCATCTGTATATCAGTAGCACTCATGGTTGAGATTTCAGGGGGGCGAGGTAACACAAGGGGGCCCTAAAGCCACATAAACATATGAGTATCCATATTACTATTTCATGAAGAAAATACCCAGCACACTATAATATATGTTGCCTTGTGATCTAGAGTATCCAAAATACGAGATCATATATAAACATTCATGGTAAAAGTTGTTTGCTCTTGTCCATCGACACTTATATTCTCTATATTAGGTAAATTAGGTACACTTTTGCGCCCACTAAAATTATTATCATCCTACATTTTTTCCTAGTTGTTCTTTAACAGTTACTAAAGATAATTCCTCGGAATTCCAAGCGGCTGTATCTGTTCTAATAAAATGTCAATAGCTAGCAACGGCATCCAGGCGCGTACGTTGAGCGCCAGGCGGCGGTGGATGTTGTAGTGCTCGATGGCGAGGGTGAGGATGAAGCTGCCGAGGACGAGGGAGATGACGTCGTCCATGTAGGCCTTGGCGACGGCGTCGGCGGAGGAGACGCCGAAGACGGAGAAGAGGAACAGCGGCGCCATGGAGGCGACGGCGAGCGGCACGGCGTCGGTGATCCACCAGATGAACACCCACGCCAGCACGCCGAGCATGTTGCGAGCCGCGGCGTGCCCGGGGCCCAGGTCGACGAGCGCGCAGATCAGCGCGGCGGCCAGCGGGCCGGCCGCGATCGACAGGTACTTGTTGGCGAGTAGCGACGTGATGAGCGGCGAGCAGGAGGAGCGGTGGGCACCGCCGTCCGCCGTGCCGTCCTGCAGGGGCAGCAGCGACCTCGTCACGTCCTCCGACGAGCTCTCCCAGTGGCCGCCGCACCGCGGGTCCATGCCCGGTCGAATCGAAGAGATCGTTACGAGCTGCTTTCGTTCCACCGTCGATATGGAGTCCAGCCGCGTTCTTGGGTGCTTCTTGAGGTGTGGTGTCCAAAAAGTTTGCTGTTTTTATAGGGCGGGGAATTGGAAACTTGGCATGCGAGTTTCACCTCACGATTTACAGTTTCGAAAATGGCAGGCAACTGCGAAAACGAAAGCAAATAATGCATGCATGCAAGCGGCAGGTCCAGGTGTCCAAGCGACCAAGCCAGAGAAGCTTCTGTCGAATCCTCAGGATCAACTAGTCTAAGCTTGAGCCACTGAATTAATAAGAAGATGATCATACCTTAATCTGAAGGTGCAGTTATCTTCTCAGCTTATTCCTTCGTCTCCAGCAGCTTGATCTGGAGTGTGTGATGGTTCTTCCCAGTGCTTGCAGTGCTTGCTTGATCGGTAGCCTTTAGGAGAGGGTTGCTAGTAAGTGTGAGAGAGAGAGAGCTAGGCAGCAGCTAACAGCCCACCGCATTATCTCTTTGCAACCTCCTTTTTATATGTATGAGCACTGTGCACCAGGGGAACCACGCCTGGTTGGAGAGGGCTGCCCCCGATCAGGGCAGCTCAGCTGGTAGCTACAGTGGCAACCGCCTACTGTAGCTCTTTAGATATTTTCACTTTAAGCTTTATCTTTAGTCTTTAATCTTTAGAACATAATAGCTACAGTTTAGGCTTAGATCAAAAATATCCAACATTCTCCCCCTTGATCGTAAGGCTAAACTCATAAGCCCACTTCTAAATAAAATGGCATACGAGACAAAAAGGATTGCAACGGTCAATTAGTACCGCAGAACCTAGTTACTACAATATACCACCTTATCTCGAAATGAAACTTCTTTAACTTTAGGAGCTCCATAAACTTTACTCATTTGAAAACTTATGAGTTCATTCCTTTGTTGGAACTTATACAGAGTCAATAAAATTCAATGGTCAATTAAGTACCATTGATCTAATTGACCACAGTACATCATTCCATCGAAGAAACAAACCCCCTTAGGTTTGTGGGGAGATGGTGTTGCAATGGTCCCAAGAGTGCAGTTTCTCTTCATATATTCTTGTGCATATCCTGATGCGCGCGCTTTTGAAAAGAAGAGAAATTGTGTTTTGTTTCCAGAATCATAATTTGTCCCTTAATAATAGGCCGCCATTCAATCTTTATGCTAGCAACATTATAAGGCAAGCCTCTTTAAATATGATACTTAGTTTTAATATCTTTAGCATAACACTTAAGCATCAAGACATTAATCTTATATAATGCTCAACACTTATGCCTTAGATTTAATGTTTATTTGTTGAGCCTTAAAACTTAATTCATCAAGGCCTTGAACATGTTTGATTCTGGAATTAATCTTTCACAATGTCATAGGTCTGACAGGTACCTTTTGACATGTTACTCGAATAATCTGCACTCTTACATAATGTATTCCGGGATAAATTTCTTTAACGGAATTCCTTATTCTTAAATTTATATGGATCAGGGACATGAATCCATATCTTAAAGACTTAGGGAATAAAGAGCATGCCATAACTTTAGTTTGCATCCTTGACGACGCCTTAAGAAAATTGGGTAAAGCCATTCCACAATATGGCTCCCCGCAAGGGTGAAACTTTTGTGGATAAAACTTTCGTAAATTCACACCTTGCCAATTACCTTAACGGTCCACAACTTGGTGGTCACCTTATATATTAAAACATAAGCATGCAATCCCTTAGTGTGATGTATCACACATCATTACTTTAGTGCTTATGCCAACAAGGCAAAGCTTTTCTTAATAATATTCCAGGGGTCCAGTCCTGGATTTATGTCTGCCAGTTATCCCGGTCTCAAATCTTAAGGGCGCATAATAACTTAAGCATTAGTGGCAACATGAGGAAAACTTATTGCCCTTTGAGGGAGTGAACATAAATCTTTAGAATGAACTTTAATACTCCCCTTTATGGACCAATCTTAGTGAATCTTTAAAATGCAAAGAACATCACTAAGATTAATTTAGTACCCCGAGGAAAAAACCTCAGGTCTTATGCAATATCCCTATTGCTTATTGTCAACATAAAGTTGACTAATCATAAATTCCTTATTAAACTTATTTCTTATTGAGCTTTGTACCACTGTCAAATATTCATTGCCTCAAGATTAGTTAATCGTCATGACTGATTCCTTATTATGCAAAAGGAAAAACTTTATGAAATTTCCATCTCTAAAATGGTGATCACACATCACCTCTTCATAATTTATTCCCTCAAACTTCCAGACACGTTAAATATTTTCAATCTTTTAACACGACGTGTTGCTTAGAACTTAAGAGAAACTTTGCCAAGGATTACCTTGGCTGTCTGGGAGTTAGAAATAGCTCCTTTAATGGTATCCAATTATGGAGCTCTTAATTGCCATAAAGCCCTTATGATTTACCTGCTCTGCTCTCCCTTTAGTTCTTCAACATCATACTCTATTTCAGAGTATCATAATTTTCATTGTCCTCCTTTAGTGCTTTAGGAGGATCATTATGGAGAGCATAATTAAATCTTTTATCTTTCTTAGGAGAAAGACTTATGCAAGATTTATCACTTAATATGACATAAACATCAGAAGAAACATAATGACTAGTCATATAGCATTAGCATTAAAAAGGGCAATTTAATTGTTCCTTATCACCATAATCATCATGCACTGAGGTAATAATAATAATAATACCTCTAAGAGATGGAAACTTAAAATGAAAAATTAAGAAAGTTTGACTAGAAGTGGTACTTAATGAATGCTCAACTTTTATTTATAAATTCAACTTGAATTTCTTCAAGACATAAGAATCATAATATAACCGCAAGATTTCTTAAAAGTAGGATAAAACATACCTGGAAGTTCAACTGCTCCCCCTCGAAATGTGGACGGGGCTACTGCTCAACATTTCGACGAACTTCCATAATAAGTATTCCACTTTTGGAGGAGAAGTCAATAAAACTAATAACATAAATCACATTATAGGAATGGAGGATTAAGAACTTTATATTTTGTGTTAATGGAAAATTTCCATAGCCTTTAACATTAACCTCCAGTCCAACTTAAAGAAAAAAAAACTTCACCTCAAGCCTTTTCGTCCATGAGGTCATAATAACATCATACTTATGGTATCCAATTTTCTTATGGATACATATTTCTTTGAGCTTAATTTTAGTCCACTTTATGCGCTTTATCGTAAATAGCATAATAAAGTGAACTCAAGAGCTTCGTCAATTCATCATGTCATAAGACTTAAATCTTGAGTATTCTTATGATCAATACGATCTCATAAGATTTTAAGGAGCTTTTAAGCTACTTCATTAATGCCAGAAATAACTTCATTATGAATGAACTAGGGAATTACTCCCCTAGATCCTTACTGGCATACTCCCCCAGACCTTTACTGGGTTTTGCTCCCAACTGATATTAATGAACAAGAATCCATTGGATTCTCGTCAAAGGCTTAATAATCAGAACTTCTTTACTGGGAGCTCATTAAATTTTCATTATGCATGACCTCATGAAGCAATGATATATATATTCATAAACTTAAATTATTACTCATGAAAGGCATTAAATCAGCCAAAGAACTTATGACTGAATTGTAAACATTAGCAATAGGGATAATAAAAGTGTATGATCACAAAATTTTATAGTGATCATGCAGAACATAATTCCTCATGTAAACATTAATCTTTAGGGAACAACACATGTATCCAATCAACTTTAGTCAGAATAAATTCACATGCCACAACTTATCCCAAAATAACATTAAGTCTTCAATCAAAGTTTTCCTTTGGTTCCACCTTAATTGGAGACAACTTTAGTCGAAAGACAACTTAGTGATCATGATAATGATCACAGAAGCTTATAGTTTCAAGAATTAATTGATCTGGGAATTAATTAAATGACTCATGACTATAAATAAAACTTAATAACTTTATACACATATAACCATGAATCACAATATTAATTAGAGGCACTTAATTGCGGAAGCATGCATTTCAATTGTAAGTATAAACTTACAATAACTTAATAATCAATTAATTGATTTATGTCTTTAGTTCAATTCTACAAAAGTACTTCAATCTTTGTGGCCTATTTCAAAAAATTTGTCCAAAAGCCTTATGCATGAGAATTCTTTTCCCAGATCATAAACTTCTTTTGTTGATATGATCCACATCAGCTTTGGCCAGAAGTGTATCATAACAACAAAAATTTGTGATCTAGTATTCATTAATCAGTTTTGGTCAGAATAACAAATACCAGTCACATTTTATGGCCTCTTCAAACTTCTTTTACTGATCCAACTCACATCAGCTTTGGCCAGAAGTGAGCAAGAGCAGTAAAATATTTTGCAGTCAGATATTCGTCAACCAGCTTTGGCCAGGGTGACAAACATCAACCACACTTAATTAAAATCATGTCTCTTTATTCTTCTTTTATTGAACTAGTCCACATCAACTTTGGTCAGAAGTGGACAAGAACAATAAAAATTTACAGTCATGTACCCACCAATCAGCTTTGGCCAGAATGGTAAATGCAGACCACCCTTAATTAATTAGAGACATTCAATAAAACAGCCTCATTAACTATGTATGGCTTAAGGACAAAATTTCTTTAGTGGGCAATTAATTATGACAATCCATGGTTTAGTTAAACTATAGCCATGAAAAGTCAACATTAGGTTTTCCTTATGCCCAAAACATAATTATAGCTCAAATCAAAAGGCCACTTAATTTCTTAAGCAAATCCATTATTAATGAAATTTTGGGGAACACCGTTAACATAAAAGGCCTCATTCAAAAATGATACATTATTTGAGCAACAATCTTTAGTTATTTTAGGGCTATAACCACAATTGACATAATTGCTCATAAAGAGCATAAAAGCCCCAAAATTTAATTTAGTTGCTCAAAACATTATTTAATTGAGGCCGCATTAAAATTAAAGAACCTTGAAGCTCTCTAATAAGAAATTAATTAGAGAAGCACATCATAAACTTAAGTGGCATTATATTACTCTTGGACTAAAACATAATAAAATACCTTAGATTAATTAATCATAACCAAAAAAATTGCCTTAGAATAATTAAACATAATATTCAATAAATAATGCCATAATAATAATTAAGCATGACATAAAAGGCATAATAATGAACAAGGCATAAGAATATTATTTAATAACAAAAGAACATCATAAAATTGTATTAGAATAACTAAGCATGGCACATAAATACATGGGAAAACGCTAGAAGGAAAAAACCTAGCATAAATGAGCATAATATACCATGCATTATTTTAGCCCCAAAACACACTTATTTTAGCCCAAAGTATTAATTCTTAAAAGAAAAAAATTAGTAAATAACTTTTCTGCATCAAAATTGGCCCATCATAATTAGACATTATATTGGCATAATTTCAGGATTATTAACAGTGCATAAACATTATATCATAATGCCTTAATTGTCTGGAGGAATGCACTAAAAATAATTAAACATGCCAAACTTAATTCAACTTTAAAACAGCCCATTAGTTTGCCTGCCCAGCAGCAAATTTTCCTTAAAAGGAAAAACATTAAAGGACAAAACCTTAACCTGGGCTAGAGCCCATAGCCGGAATGGGCCATAAGGGTGCTACTGGCCCGTGACGGCAGTCGATCAAAAGTCGCGGCTGCGGCTGCTCCCCGCAAACCCTAGCCCATTTTTTTTCCCTTTCTCCTCTGCTCCTCACACCCGACGCCGACCGAGCGAGCGTGCGGTGCAGCGGCACGAGATGCCTGGCGTAACGAGGAAAGGTGATGGCGCCGTCGAGGCTCTCTCGCCGGAGCACGCGTGTGGCTTTGGCTTGCGCGTGGCTCCGTCGAGCGGCTCTCGGCGGTGCCCTCTGCGAGGCGGCGGCGCGCGAGCGGAGGTCCCGCATCGGTGGCGGCTGCCCTCGCCACATCCAGCGTGGTGGGGTGCCCTCAACGACGACAAGCGCGTGAGGGAGCACGATAACCAGCCGGCGCGACGGACGGCGAGGCCCCTCGGGTGTGAGCCCGGGCGCATTCGCTGCACCGAGGAGGTGGCTACGGCGGCTGGCTACAACCACCGAGGCCCTTCATGTACGTCCGCCGCCCTGATTCTCTTAAGACTAGGGTCAGGGTCTCCCGTCCTTAGAGAAATTTAGGAAATTTGTCCTTCTAGGGTTTCGGATGATTTGGGGATTCGACTTAAAATTAGGATTTACATCGAAATCCCTCTTATTCCCCTTTCTATCATGCATAAACCGAAGAACCCTAAGCTTAATTTTGGGGAAAGATTAGGAATATTGCTTAATTTGGTTCATCCCCTTTTATTGATCACTTAGCACAGGAGACCCTAGCTTCATAAGCTCACTGATTCAGCGGGGTGCATGTTAAAGGCATGAACTTGAGCAAATTAGGGCTGAACAAAAGCTAATCATAAGCCAATAAAACAGTCTTGTACAGATACAAGCTCAATCACAGAGGAAAATTTAGTAATTTGTGATCTAGGGTTCCAACCACTTGGGGATTTTACTTAAGATTTACTTAATTGCTTCAATCCCCTTTCCTTAACAACTTAAAATTGGAACCCTAGCTCCTCACAGGATCTGTTAGGGCTAGAAAACTTCGAAATTTAGGGCTAAATAAATTCGTCTAACATAACGGGAATAACTCCTTATGTACAAGCATAACATGCTTGCTTATACATGATCTTTAGCATTAAAAGGGCTCAAACTTAAGTACTAGATGGCTCTGGTGCCATTGTTGAATCCTCAGGATCAACTAGTCTAAGCTTGAGCCACTGAATTAATAAGAAGATGATCATACCTTAATCTGAAGGTGCAGTTATCTTCTCAGCTTATTCCTTCATCTCCAGCAGCTTGATCTGGAGTGTGTGATGGTTCTTCCCAGTGCTTGCAGTGCTTGCTTGATCGGTAGCCTTTAGGAGAGGGTTGCTAGTAAGTCTAAGAGAGAGAGCTAGGCAGCAGCTAACAGCCCACCGCATTATCTCTTTGCAACCTCCTTTTTATATGTATGAGCACTGTGCACCAGGGGAACCACACCTGGTTGGAGAGGGCTGCCCCCGATCAGGGCAGCTCAGTTGGTAGCTACAGTGGCCACCGCATACTGTAGCAACCGTCTACTGTAGCTCTTTAGATATTTTCACTTTAAGCTTTATCTTTGGGCACTACTCTGCGCCGGTGTGCCGGCCCAAACACTCGGCCGGTCGCAGCCTGGCCGTTGGATGAAGCTGCTTAGAACCGTACGATCAGCTCCCCTTTTCCTCATCTTCTTCCTGCACGGCTCGGTCAACGGGGGACAGAGAAAATCCCCTTCTGCCCTGATTCATACTTCTCCGCCCCCTCCCGTCCCATGGGCCTGCAGCTCCGGCGAGGCACGGCGGCACCCCCCTTCCCCCGACGAGGCCTCTGCTCGCCACAGCATCCGCGTCGCACCCCGAGGCCCGATGGCATCACCGGTAGTCGCCGCCGCATCGTCGGGGGATGTACTCCGAGATTGGTGTCGCACCCATGATATTGCCCTGCCCCGGCACCGGTTGCGGCTCGCCGGCGCTCGCCGGTCACCGGTTGTAGCGCTGGCCCATGCCGGTTGTAGCTCGCCGGCCATCGGTTGCATCTTCCACCTCCGTCTTCACCCCCTAGCGCAGCATCACACAGCGCCTCCAGCGCGTCCTTCCCCTCGCCGGCGTGTAGCTTACCTCCTCCCGTCGCCCTGTCCCGCCGATGCGGCGGTGCCACCCCGCGCGCGCTCGCAGCAGACCCGCCCTCCATCCCCGCACACCTTGCTCTCGAGCTCCCAGCACCGCTAGATGCCAGTTTTGCAGCAACGCCGCTCGATGCAGCTCCACCAGCGTCGGGTTGCAGCTCCCTTCACAAACGTCTGCCAGCTCGCCGTCGGAGGTGCCGCTGGATGCAGCCCTTGTCGCTGCCGGTTGCAGCTCGACGTCGGCCGTCGCCGCTAGCATGCGGCTCCCATGGCCGCCCGTTGCAGCTTTGTTTTGCTCGGTTGTAGCAAAACCAGTCGCCGGTGGTAGCATCCCCGACCACCGGTCCACCGGTCGTAGCCAAAAAACCTTGCCGAGCCACCGTGCGCCGTTGCAGCTCCGCCGTCGCCGCTCGTCGCGCCACTGCACGCGGTTGTAGCTTTTACGATGACAGGTTCCAGCAAAATCTGCCGCCTGTCATGCCATGCTGCTCCCCGATTGCAGCTCGACCGATGGTCGTTTCCAGCAATTTTTGCGGCCGGTTACAGCTCCGACGATGACAGGTTCGAGCATGCCGGCGCCGGGTTTGCAGCTCTGTTGATGCTGGTTCCAGCAATTCTAGTGGCTGGTTCCAGCCGTTTGCAGCTCTGCCGCGGCCGGTTGCAGCTCCGGCGATGGCCGGTTCCAACATCGCTGGTGCCCCCGGTCGTAGCTCTTCCGACGGCTGGTTCCAGCATTTCTGACGCATGGTTGCAGCTCCATCGATGGTCGGTTCCAGCAAAAAAATGTCGCCCCCAGTCGCAGCGGTCGAGCGTGTCGTCTCCAGCGCCGGCGTCCGACCCCCGGCGACATCCCTCGTCGCCTTTGACGGCTGCGGTGACCGCTTATATGTGAGAGAAAACGAAAGAGAGCGAAGAGTTCCTTTGCGTGTAAAGAGAAGAAGTGCATGTGGGTGTTCAGAGCAAAGGGATAAGGGAGCCACGTGTCGCGTTTCTGATGGTTGCTTCGTCACATGGGCCAACGTGGGCGAGGCGGCCGGCCGAAGACTCGGCCGGTGCGCCGGTTCTAAACGTTTTCCTTTATCTTTAGTCTTTAATCTTTAGAACATAATAGCTACAGAGACAAGTTGTATCACGCTGCCACGTCTGATACATACAGAAATACTACTCAAATTACTTGTCCTACGTGACCATTTTCATGGCTATCCTCAAATCGAAGTCCCACACCGCTAAAAAACTTCAAAAGAATCGTAGTACTGATCTTCCAAAACAATATAGAAGCACCACTGGTTAAAAAAGTTTGTAGCAATTATTAACTCATGTAACGCTGTCGGTCGATCTGGCATCCAGATAGGCACGATCGCGGGGCGAGACCCGGATAAGATTCCTGCCGGGGCCGCCGTCGACGCTGACGTGCACCCCCTGCCCATGCCACGTACGATCACGCCCCCGTGGAACCAGCTCACGAGGAGCCGAATAGCTGGGCGAGGTTGGTGCACGGACGTGGCGACCTGCCGGCGCTCGGCCGCCCGAGCCCCCGACGCTGACGGCGACTCTTATCCAGGCCAGACATGTCGACACTCTCAACGGTCAACACGATCGAGCAATTTTGTAGTATTTCCCGCGCACGCCATGACGTGCCCCGCGCTGAAATTTCTCCCCGTGCCAGGTCCCGCCGCAGTCCGCAGCCGCGGTGACCATCGGTGCCGGCGGCGTCTGGACGAGCCCGGCTGCCAGGGTGGACGTGACAACTGACAAGGGTAAATCGACCTCGTTTCCCCGTCATTGCGCGGCCGCCACGGCAGGTGCGCCGCCGCGGGTGGCGCCTCCCCGGGATGCACCCGCGGGTGCGTTACCTGGAGTTGGTCCCTGTCGCAATTGCGATTACTCATCATTGGCAGGTACGAGTGGCCGATCAACATTATTGCTGACTGATCCGGGCAAGACGTGACCGCTCTCGCCGGGGTGGCCCGTCGCGCCACCGCCCGGAAGGGCGATGTTTCCCGATCCGCGCACGCCGCCTTGCTTGGCTCGTCGGTGCCTCGTTGCGGTTCCCGTGTTCGAATCTTTCTTGTTACAGGTGGAGTCGTAGTATCTGCGATCAGCAAAGTCTAACTGAACCGGCGAATCACGTGTCTCGCGAGTATCCAGCTGCTGTCGTGTCATCAGCAATCGAACGAGCTGTCTGATGCTGATTTGATTCTATGTATGTTCATCTAAGCGGCGTAGAACACGTTAGGAGCATGCCCGCACGTTGGCGCGCCACGGCTGGATGCGAAGCGAGTTCCATGACCGCGACAGTCATCGTTTCCAGCCGGCCCTTCCCTCCGTTCCACGTTACATTCATGGCGTCAAAATCATCGAAGCAAGCGTGATTCGCCGGCCAATTCCTGCCTGAGGGCCAAACCGAACCAGGTACGAGAAAGTTCCAGTTCTCCTTTTCACCCCGGCTTCTACAATCAATATGCCTGCACTGGTATATTCCGTTGGAATGGATGATCGATTGGTATGCCGCTGTCATGCCATGTATAGCCACGTAGTGCAGCTATCCCCTGTCCGGGCTTCAATTCAAACCGAACGTCTGATATGTCTTTGCAGGCGTGTCGACAAGATCCAAACAGAACGCTTCGATACATCTGTATCTCAGTAGCACTCACGGTTCTACAGAAGCTGTACGTGTGAGTTCTAGGATGCCCCGACGACGCCAAGCGCATGACACGTCAGCGGTGTGCTGCTGCTCAAGGATCCAGCTCGCCGGTCGGCGCCGCTAGCGGTCGACGTCGGGCCGATCGTCGGTACAATAACTCGGGCGACGTTACGTACGACAAGTCCGAATCACACCTCCTGGACGGCTGGACCGGACTACGCCGGATGCAGCCTGCCCCGGGTCGCGCGCCCAGAGCACATCACCGGAGGCGACCGCACGTACGCACGCACAGGCCAAATCAACAGCGAGCAACTTGGCTACGTACGTACCGGGTGGCAAAGGCCAAAGGATCTCCTCTCCAACTCTGCAAACTGCGCACGGCAGCTTGGCTCGAGAGTTCGTGGGTGGCTGCGGATCCATCTGCCGAGTTTCCGTCGATCGGCGGCTGCAAGGAAATGCAAAAGGGCGAGCATGTTCGGTTCGTGGGTTTACCTGGTGCACGGTACACATGGTCGTAAACTGGACCAGGGCGTCATTAGCGCGTGTTTTTCCTTCAAGCAAACTATTAGCACGCGTTATCCAGGCAACGAAATAAACACGTGTTATCCAGATGATCTTCTCTTTCTCTCTCTGCAACATTTCTTCATGTCTCGTGTGATCCTCATGGTAATCATGTATATTGTTCTACCGTGTACGGCAGCGACAATAAAACTACAAGTAACCGATGATGATAAGATCGTGTCAAGTCGTCAAATCCTTCCCGCAAAAAAAAAAGTCGTCAAATCCACCATGGTCGTGTAGTGTCCCGGTTTCCACTTTTTGCCTTTTCATTCTTCTGTTTTGGCCCTTTTTTTATGTCCAAAATTATGTGGCCTATTCGGCTTCCATCCTGAGCATGTTGTAATTTTCTTTTCCAGAAACCAGCATGTTGTAAATAGAGTCTGTCTCGCTGAGCAGTGAGCACCGCCCGTGTCCGCTCTTTTGTCCGCCGGTGCACCGGCCCCTATGGGCTAGGCTCAGCGCCTTTCAGTGACCCTAGCTCAGTCGAACAGTTTGTCTTGTTTTTTCATTCTTCTGTTTTGACCCTTTTTTTATGTCCAAAATTATGTGGCCTATTCGGCTTCCATCCTGAGCATGTTGTAATTTTCTTTTTCAGAAACCAGCATGTTGTAAATAGAGTCTGTCTCGCTGAGCAGTGAGCACCGCCCGTGTCCGCTCTTTTGTCCGCCGGTGCACCGGCCCCTATGGGCTAGGCTCAGCGCCTTTCAGTGACCCTAGCTCAGTCGAACAGTTTGTCTTGTTTTTTTTCAGCGGTTTATTTATATACACACCCAGGTAATTCCACTATCTTTTGTTATATTTTTGATGGCTCGTTTGTTATATTTTGAAGTCCTCTAAATGTATATATGAAGACAATACTTTACCTTTTTTAAATGTTCATCACAAATTAAACAAATGTTCATGGGAATGAAAAAGTTTGTTCATACAGTTCAACAAAAATGTTCATACCACTCAACAAAATGGCCATGACAATTAAACAATTGCAAACATTTAAAAATTTCTTCAAGATTTTTTTCTAAAAAGAATCATAATGTAAACAATTGTTCGTGTAATTTGGAAAAAATTGTACCATTCAGTAAATTGTTCATGACATTTAAAACATATTCACACGTTGTAAAAAGTATGTTCATGCAATGTAAAGTTCTATTTGCATATTTTTTCAGAAATTACTCATAAATATAAGAAATGTCCCATTTGAAGTAATGTTCACATATTTTAAAAATATTCATGAAGATAGATATTTTGTTCGCACATTTTTTATAAAATATTTGTGACATGTAACAAAATGTTTGTACACTGTAAGCGGGAGGATTAAAAAAGGTCATGAATTTTAAAAAGAAAAAATGTAAAAGAGAAAATGAACAAAAAAATGAGAAATAAATAGTAAAACCAAAAGAAAACAGATTTAAAATACAGGAAAGAACTGGTTGATCTTCCCGAGAGCTCCTAACGGGCGCCTTTAGCGCCATTTACCACTCCTGGCGCCCACGCGCCCGCCAACTGGGCCGGCCCAGGTTGCCTCGTTCGCTCCCCTTGATCGCTTCGTTCAGGGACCTCCTATGTGACGCGCTCTGCGTCAAGTTGCTGCCGTTCCGCACAGGCGGGTCTCCGACTGGGCCGGCCCATGAAGACAGCAACCGAAATCGAACGCGCACTTGTAGCAAAAATATATATATGCGGTCGCGGGGATTCGAACACATGATGGATTGGTATAAACGACGTGTTCCTACCAGCTGAGCTAGCAGTTGTACCAGATCAAATACCAGCTGCGCAGAACCGAATTAGTTTAGGAATTTTGAAAGCAATATTCTTTCAAAAAACGGAATGTTCTGTGAAACGCAAACACTTTCCAAATTTGTGAACATTTTTTTAAAAATAAATAACATTTTCGAAAAAACAAGATCATTTTTTGAAAATCATGAACAATTTTTTTGAAACGGGAACATTTTTCCAAATTCCAGAACAAAATTTGGAAACGTGAACATATTTTGAAATTCCTGAACAAAATTTGCAAACACGATTTTTTAAACTTGTGAACAATTTTTGAAATTGGAACATTTTCTGAAACTCCTGAAAAAATAAAAACATGAACAGATTTTGGAATTTGTGAACAATTTTTTAAAACAGAAACATTTTTGAAAAATTGTGAAAAATTTGAACAAAAACATTGCAAACAACTTTTTTAAAACAAGAATTTTTTTTAAATGCCCAAACAATGTTTTAAAAATGGGATTTGTTTTTAATTTATGAACAATTTTTTAAAACACAAACATTTTTTGAAAATTTGAACGTTTATTAGAAACACGAATAAATTTTGAACTTTCCGAACAATTTTTGAAAGAAATAGAAAAAATGAAAAAACAAACAGAAAACTGAAAAAAAGGAAAAGAAAGAAGAAAAAAAGAAAAACGGAAAAAAAAAAGAAAAAAACAGAAAAAAAAAAACCCAAGAAGAAACTGGAAAACCGGTCAAAAAGGAAAACAAACGGTTCAGGGAACCTTCTAGAAGGTTCCCAAAACCGGCTGGCTAGCTCTGGTATAATGGGCCGGCCCATTGCTAGCGATGCGGGGTATCGCATGTGCGTTGCGTCGACATTTTGACGCAACGAGAGGCGCATAGGGTTTTCCCCTCGTTCGCTCCCCTTGACCGCTCCCTTCAATCACGGTTGACCGGTCGACAGTTGGCCAGTTGACCGGTCAACCATTGACTTTTGAATAAAAAAATCATGAATTCAAAAATGTTCATGAAATTTGAAAGAAAGTCCACATATTTAAAAAAAGTTCACGAATTTGAAAAAAATTCATTGATTTTGAAAAAAGTTCATCAATATTGAAAAAGAATTCATTGATTTTGAAAAATAAAATTAGTTCATCGATTTTGAAAAAAAGTTCATCAAAAATGAAAAAGAGTTCATCGAATTTGAAAAATATATCATCGAATTTGAAAAAAGAGTTCATCGATATTGGAAAAAGTTCATCGATATTGAAAAAAGTCATCGATTTTGAAAAAAAGTTCATCGAGTTTGAAAAAAAGTTCATCGAGTTTGAAAAAAAGTTCATCGATTTAAAAGAGTTCATCGATTTTGAAAAAAAAATCATTGATTTTGAAAAACGTTCATCAAATTATAAAAAAGTTCATCGAGTTTGAAAAAAAGTTCAAGCATTTAAGAAATAAAAAAAAGAACAGGAAATAAGAAAAGAAAATGAAAAAGGAACAAGAAAAAAAAAGAAAAAACGCCCAGAAATCAGCGAATCAGTGAAAAACCACGGGCTCTCGCGGCCTGAAGGAATAAAGGAGGGGAAAAAAGTTTATAGGCACTATTGGTTCGTTGTCCTGGTGGTCGTTGCGCTGCTCTCTCAACGAGAGATCTTGAGTTCGAACCCTCGCCTGTTGCGCCCTTTTTGCTGCAGTTTTGGGAAAAAAAAAAAAGAAACGGGCCGGCCCAACGCGGCGTGGGGGTATGCGACCGTTTGCGCAAACTGAAGAAACGGGCGCTGTTTAGGATTTGCCATCTTCCCAGAACCAGGCGAAAGGTTTCCAGCTTTCCAAACCAACGTTGTTGGGCCGACCATCGGGGTCAAAATTGGCGGGGAAATGGGGGCTTACACTCCTTGTCGAGATCGAGTTTGGGGTTGAAGAAGAAGTGAGTGTATATGTATTCCCTCTATATGGGGTAGTACTCGTTGTACTTTGCGTCGAGAGGATTGACCCCCCACTCCTCCACCGTCGGATGCGGTTGCTCCGATCCGCCATCTGCTTCTTCAACAGCCGCTCATCCGCCTCCCGATCCCTTTCCGGGGCAACCGGCATGGGAGGAAAAGCATCGCTCGCCATAAGAGAAGCTAAGGTTTCAGAATGACCCGATTGATAAAGGGTAGGGGAAACCACAACCGAGCGAGTAGGCCGCCCACTTCACAGAAACAAAAAAAAGTTTTCGCAACCGAAACAACCGTCGATGTATTTTTCGCCCGATTAGTTACTGTTATGTTTTTTTTTCTTATCAAAAGGAATCGACTGAAAAATATTACCATTAGGCTCTGCTTAGATGTTTTATGTTTATTTTCGCACGGAATACAAGTGCCAAGTTAGGCTCTCCTTAGATGTTTTCTCTTTTTTGAGTTTCTTAGCCTATAGTATTCTAGAAAAAAATCACAGCTAAAAATCTTGTGAGGTGTTTAAATCAAATAAATATCGTAGTTTTGACTAATTTTGGTATCCCAGCTGTTGTGGTAATTTTGGAGTATTATTAAAAAAATCTAGCTCTCACATCTTTTAAGAAAAAAAAACGATAACAAATTCCTTTCATATTCTTTGCTGGTTCTGGCGTCTCTTAGTTTCTGCTTCGTAGCCAACCCATGGCAGCGTCGGTGTGTCTATTAGTTTCTCCTTCAGATTTCTCAAAAAAAACAAGTTTCTCCTTTAGGACTCGGCCATGGCGGCATCGGTGCAAGTTGAGTGTCACAGTTGCGGGTTGTGGGAATCATTGGGATCTTCCCAATGACGACATGCCCGTTGCACGAGACGAGATGAGACCAGATTGGTTACGGGCTCACCTTCCTTCCGGTGTGGGCTCATTTTCAGCGGAAATTTCATCAATTTTTTGGAAAAAAAGCCAGAAAAATATATACATTTCAGACAGAAAAGAGACATGAACTTGAGCTTTGTCATGGCAAAATTTTACTCATAGTTTTATGCTTCTTACGAACACGTTGACATGAAAAGTAATGGTGAAAGCAAAATCTTCAAGTGTCAATTCTAAAATGTCATCAATTTACAAAAGTCAAACGGAGATTAGCATTTTCGACGACCATATTGCCCTATGAATTTTGAACCATTGAAATCTGCAATTCTGTATGTCATACTCCTATCTTTATCTCTTCTGGGAATATTCCATCCGACACAAAACTGCGGAGATAGGATAGTGTGCGGAAGTGCTGATGGAAAAGGTGGAGAACTAGTACTGTATAATACAGCTAGGATTTCGGAAGCGACGGTTAGCAGTGGCTAATAAGATGAGAACAAGAACCATTTTGCGCTTGCTTGCTACGAAGCTGCCTGCCCTGCCTGGTACCATAGCTTCTTCCTCACGATCAAGACTCTTTCATCGCCTGATGAAAGCTTGTCTCTCTTCGGTTTCACCTCAGATGACCAGTCGTCCCATCTCAGCGTGGGTAAAAGCTTCTTGATGTAGTCTATGACAGCAGTTTTGTCCCTGATGATTGCGTACCCATGAAGAAGCCTCATGATGCGATCCATCTCGATTAGCAGATCTTCCAGACCACAGCCCTGATTCTTTATCTCAGAGAACAGGAGCCAGGCGTGAAAGAGGTCGTAGGTACGAGGGTATGTCGAGAATGACTCACACCTTCAGTAACAAAGAACCATAAATTAAAAACAAATCAAGCTGTAGTCAATTGTACGGAGTAATAGTAGCAAACATCAAGTGTGGAAGTACAAAGAACACTACCGTACATGAGAAAACTTAATTCAGCGATCACTTTGAACCCGAGATGACAAGCATTATCGAACCCGAGATTAGTGAATGTGAATCAAGGAGGGAAACTGTTGGGCAATACAGGAGGGCCTGATGTGGAAACATGCATCAGATTTTTCATCGTTGTGCAGTTCTACCATACAATTTATCTTGTGCAACTACGAATGGAATTTTTTGCGGAGGGAACACTGATTCCATTCATGACAGCATGTCTGGAATGTGATAGGTGGATCATTTATTAAAAGCATGCGGTCTGCACCTCCGTAAAGATTCAACAACACAATATTATTGCTACACCTCACAGGGAAATATACACCGGTTTGTGAAGCACCAAAATCCGGTACTCATATGAATAACCACTAAAAACAAGTTCCATGTAGCAACTCTTTCTGCAATTAAAACTTCTTATATAGCTGTAATTTTATATACCTTGTGTGTAACCAAACAACAAAGATTCTAAGAACTTAAGTATGCATAATCATCTTTTTTTTTTCCAATAAAGAGTACGCATAGTCACCTAGTCAGCGTTGAAACAATTGAATCTGAAATGAATAGATGAGAAGGACAGAAGGCATTGCACAAACATCTTACCAGGTATGGATTGTCCCTATCAAACCACGGTCATATATGATCTTCAGTTTTCCAGATTCCACGAAAGGGACTACATTCATTACTCAGACGTCCTTTTTCCTCAGTGATGCTGCAAATCCGCCAAGGTTAGCATTCATATCCATAACATTTCTGAAGGAATCCTTCCGTGTCTCGGATTTCATAAGTTTCCAGTACTGAACAATTCTAGAATGCCAAATTTCCTGCAAACAGTATTCCAAGGTTAGACATTCAAGATCATGATCTGGAAAGGGTATGGTTTCGTATAGCAAAATCAGCTATCAAAGTACTCACATTGTGTTCAGAAAAATTCTTTCAACTGATTCTGATCTCTTCTAACCTTGTTAACTCCTGGTTAAATAAAAGAACATTACAACATCAGGGTACATATACAGGTATGCTAGGCCAACACTCGATGTTTGACATTATAGCAATTTATGGAAGAAATACAAATTAAGTGGAAAATTTCTTTACAGAAACCTGTATTGAAAATTTCGTTGATTAATAGTAGCAGAACCAGACCATAGACATACATGAACAGACGAATTCAACCAAATACGACAGTATTCGACAACAGTTTCAAACTAGAAATATTAATTGCAGAAAACTTGGCCTGTCTAAAGAAATCCGAGACCAAATACGCCAACATAGTGGCGGATATGTTGGCAGTGCTTATCGGGCGGGCCAAGGAGAATGGCCAGGTAGGTGGTCTCGTCCCTCATCTGGTTGATGGAGGGGTTTCTATCCTACAATACGCTGATGACACGATCATATTCATGGAGCATGACATCGCAAAAGCTAGAAATATGAAATTAGTGCTTTGTCTTTTTGAGCAATTGTCGGGATTGAAAATTAACTTCAACAAGAGCGAACTGTTCTGCTTTGGAAGGGCTAAAGAGGAACAAGACGCATATAGACAATTGTTCGGGTGTGAAATGAGATCCTTGCCGTTTAGTTATCTTGGAATCCCAATTCATCATCGTAGACTCACGAATAAAGAATGGAAGTGTATTGAGGATCGATTTGAGAAAAAGCTAAGCTGCTGGAAGGGCAAGCTTTTGTCTTATGGAGGCCGGCTTGTGTTAATCAACTCGGTGTTGACTAGTATGCCGATGTTTCTGCTATCTTTCTTTGAAGTACCTATAGGGGTACGGAAAAGGCTTGACTTTTATCGATCCCGATTTTTCTGGCAAAGCGATGATGTTAAGACAAAATACAGATTGACCAAGTGGGACATCATTTGTAGACCCAAAGACCAAGGGGGACTTGGGATTGAGAACTTGGAGATCAAAAATAAGTGTTTGCTAAGTAAGTGGTTGTTTAGGTTGTCCACGGAAACGGATGGTATGTGGGCACAGATTTTGCGTAACAAATACTTACAAACCAAGACGTTGTCTCAGGTGACCGGTAGGCCTAATGACTCGCCGTTCTGGAAGGGGCTCATGCGAACGAAGGATACATTCTTTCGCAGAGCAAAGTTTGTTGTAGGCAACGGTACAACAACAAGGTTCTGGGAAGATACTTGGCTAGGGGAGATGCCTCTAGCCTTGCAGTATCCCTCTCTGTATAATATTGTACAGCGTAAGGAGGACTACGTTGCTACAGTATTACAATCGTCGCCATTACACATCCAGTTCAGGAGGTCTCTCGTGGGGGAACGGTGGACTTCCTGGCTGCATCTAGTGCAAAGATTGATAGATGTGCACCTTTCGGACCAACCTGATGCGTTTAGATGGAAACTCACTACGAACAGTGTGTTTACGGTGAAGTCCATGTATCTTGATTTGATTAATTCTGGCCCACTCCTGAGATCGATACACATTTGGAAAATTAAAGTTCCACTCAAAATTAAGATATTCATGTGGTTTGTCCACAAGAGAGTGATTCTCACCAAAGATAATTTACTCAAGCGAAGATGGGTAGGTAGTCCACGATGTTGTTTTGTAACAACGACGAAACGATTCAGCACCTATTCATTGATTGTCCGCTTGCTAAGTTGCTTTGGCGTTCGATCCATATAGCCTTTAACATAACCCCTCTAGCCAGCATCGACATGTTATTTGGGACGTGGCTTGCTGGAGTGGAACAAGTGACTGCAGGACATATTCAGATAGGAATATGTGCATTACTTTGGGCTATATGGAACTGCAGAAATGATATGATCTTTAACAGGCAAAATCTCATAAACTTTTTGCAGGTAATATACAGGGCTACAGCTTGGATCCGTTCGTGGTCGCCACTCACTCATACGGACTCCAGGGAGCATTTGGCTACTGGGTGCAACCGATGGGAGACGGTCGCACGGGTTATCTACAACCGATTTGGATGACGGTCCAATAATAGGATAGATGTGTAGCCATCTAGTCTTTTTATACCGCCGGTTGTGGCATTACTTTTTGTTCATCTTTCTTGCTCCTTTTGCGAGCTGTACCACACTGCGTACTTTGTTTGGAATTTAATAAGATGGCCGTATGCATCGTCCTGATGCAGAGGCCGGGGGCTTGTTCCTCCTTTTCAAAAAAAAAAAAAAAATACGCCAATATTCTACTACAGACTGAAATCAGATGAAATGCATAGTGCAAACAAAGCAGAAGTGAGCAATGACGGTGGCATGCAGGCATTGTCATGGCCAGCAAATCAGCAGCAGAAGGTAGGGGGCAGATGATGTCTCAACGGCAAGTGGTAGAGCAGGCAACACATGGCGGCGTTCATCCTATTTCACTTACAGGGTTGGGTAAGAGGTTAACCAAAGCACCCTTCTATACTACGGCTAGACAATGCTCAACAAAATATTATGGCTAACAGTTATAATCTTGACCCTTGGTCTGCGCTTAACATGTGTGAATTTTTGCCAGGGTGGAGTATATTTCAAGCGAAACACTAGAAGAAAGCAAGAGAGATAACAATAGACTAATCAGGAAAGTAAGCTTACTCTTGGAGTAGGGAGTTATGCATGCTTTCAAGAGGACATTCCAAGCAGCATTTGGGTCATCATCATGGCCACACATGGGAGGAGGTTTGACCCATATCACCGTCTGATTCTTCCTTGAAGCAATCCTCCAGCACATCCTCTGAGCGAGATTGCTCATATGCTTCCATATCTTCCGGTTAACTGGATCATGAGCATAGGCCTCTGGTGACGAATAAACGAATTACCCACCAGGCCTCAAAACCCTATCAACTTCAAGCAACAAGATCCCATCCCTCTGCAACCAGTGAAATCGACAGCGTGAGAAATGCGCCAGCTCGAATGAGCGGCTTGGATATGGCAGCCTCCTTATAGCCAGCACACCAATGGTTGATGGGATGGGATCCCCCTCTCAGGTGCAAACTGAATTTGGTTCTCGTGCACATAGTTGGGAGCAAGCGACATTGCAATTATATCTAGCGGTAGAAGGTGAGCCCCGAATCCATACACGATTAATTGCCTGACCGCACTTAGTTGATCACCAAATGGATTGACCCGTTTAATTAGCCGGCATTATCAGGCGACTCAGGTCCTATAAATCTCACTAAATTTGCTGTTCAATTGCAGAGATCAAAGAAGATATGGCGCTCCTCCCCCTCTGTCTCCTCCTCCTTGTGGTCTCAGGCGCCGGCGGGGCAGTCGGCGCTGAGTTCACCGGCGACAGCAGCAACCCCGGCCTCCCAGCTGCTTCCAGTTCCAACACGGCGTCTTCCCCTGCCCGCGAAATCAACCGCGGCCTCCCAGCTGCTCCCACTACGTCTTCCGCCGCCGGCGACAGCAACCCCGGCTTCCGAGCTGCTTCCAGTTCCACCACGGCGACTTCACCCGCCCGCGACATCAACCGCGGCCTCCCAACTGCTTCCACTACGCCTTCCGCCGCCGGCGACAGCAACCCCGGCTTCCGAGCTGCTTCCAGTTCCACCACGGCGACTTCCCCCGCCCGCGACATCAACCGCGGCCTCCCAACTGCTTCCACTACGCCTTCCGCCACCGGCGACAGCAACCCCGGCTTCCAAGCTGCTTCCAGTTCCACCACGGCGACTTCCCCCGCCCGCAACATCAACCGCGGCCTCCCAGCTGCTCCCACCACGGCGGCCAACGGCCGCTGCTGCGCGATGTTTTGCTGCGACGACCACTGCCCGCGGCCGCCGCCCTCCCCCGGCCGACGCCATTGCTGCCGGTCACTAAATCGGCCAGACCGACTGCCGCGAGCTGCCGGTAGCAGCTTATAGTACTTAAATAAAATAAAAAATTTAGTGGGAGTGGCTTCTCTGTGTCGAGAGCATATCGGGTGATACGGCCTATATGGTGATACGATGCACCGGTGTATTCTGGACCACTAGATCACGTTCAGTGGGACAGGATGCATGCACATGAGTTGGCCAGCAACCCCACTTCGAAATATGCAAAATACACCCTGAATTATGTTCTTAATTGAACATGAGGCCTTTTCCTATACTAGTCTACCGGCTGCACTTTCGTTGACCGTTCGAAAAATGCCTCGGTTTGAATGTGCAAACACACGAACACACACTCAAATCCAGAGTTCCTCTCAAGTCTTGTTATTGTGCCATCTCCATGTTGTTATATTGATAAAAGTTCAACAAAATAAATTCTCTTATATTCACACACACACACACACACACACACACACACACACACAATAAATTATCTTATATTGTCCCATCTCCATATTTTGTTGTTATATTGTCCGACAAAGTAACCAAAAAAATTCAGTGTGTGTTTATCAATATAAGAGAATTTATTCTGTTGAACTTTACTGATAATTGAAAATTAGTACTTTTATAGATTATCATAATTGAAAGTAATATAAAAAAATCAAAAAATACAAGAGAATTAGTATGAAAATTGACAGACTTAACATACAAACTAGTCTGTTATTGTTCATGGACAATTTTTTTTATTTTTTTCATTACAATTATGAAAATCCATATATAAAAGTACTATTTTTAATTTTTGTGGTTGGTCTTCACAAATTCCATGTTTGTTCTAGTCCGTACAATATAAAAAAAACTGATGCAGCTAGACAAACAACCTATATATGTTATCTTTGCTTCCACTAAAGCTAATTGAGTTTTTTAGAGAACATGCGAACAAGCATTTGCATTATCTTTTTTTTTGCGGGTAGCATTTGCATTTATCTTGAAGACGAGCGGAATCTATTTGAGTGAATATTTTGTTTGAATAAAATGCACCATCTCACAGAGAGGGGCCTTTTGGCACCCGGGAGCATATGCTTTTGGTTTCTAAAATGTGTTTTAAACGTATTTTGAAATGTCACAAAATTCGGATAAAATGTTTCGCACGCACATCTCGACATTCTACGTTCTCGCAAAGTCGTTTCGCGAAAAACCGACAACTTTTGTGTTGCATGTGAAAAAGACAAAATTAAGTGTTTAAAAAGGGCTTTTTCACAAGGCATCTTTTTGTATTTTTTACACAAGCCACAAATATTGTCGGTTTTCCGCGAAACTTGGCATCCGCACATAGAATATCGAGATGTATGGGTCAAAATTTTCTTCAGAATTTTTTGACATCTTTTTTGTGTGTGGAGGAAAAGCTTTTTCCCGTGGCAGGAGCATATGCTCCCATGTGCCAAAGTGGATTTTCGTATCTCACATATGCTGTTAAATAAATAATGGACAAATCTAAGGAAATCTAGACATCTTTATCTTCTGATTGCTTCAAGCCTCACACTCAGTTAAGAGTATATCAAGGGTGTTATTTGAATATTTCCCGATGGAGGAGCAGGGCATCAGATGCACATTCATCCTGTCCCTCCGAGCATGATCTAATGGTGCATGATAGAGTGGAGTACCGTATCACCAGATACTTTCTCCTGTCTGAGATGGGAATGGGATGATTTAATACGGCATGGCTTATCTGTGGGGTGATGTGATGAGCAGTATTTCTCAGTAAGACAAAGTGCATACCATGTGCACAGATTTCTCCTGAATTACCTTTATTCTCTGAACCAATTTCTGTCTAGCACAGAAATTAAAAGAACTGCAATATGATTTTGTGAAATGAAATGAACCGGTTCACTACCTCAGCGTAAAAAAAAAGTCTTATATTAGCATTTCTTTCAGAAAAGAAGAATTATCACTGTCAAACAAGCCACCAAGACGAAGCGGAGCGTAAGCTTAGAGGCGAAGAGATGTTACAGGGGGAGAAGGAGCTGGTGATAAAGATGATGCCGGAGGGAAACCCATTTTATTCATCAAAAAACAAAAAGAAGGAGCTGGTGATTGGACCTGGCCGCATCGTCGTCGAGAGGGACGTCGCCGACGAAGACCCCAAGGTCAAACCTCTGCTTCTGCCCGTCGTTCGCTACCGCGGCTGGGATAGCCTCCATCTCGGCGTCCGGGAGATCGGAGGTGCCTCGGGTATCGCCGGAGCGGGCTCCGATTCAGATCTGCCACCGGCGAGGTCGCAGGATCTCAGCGGTGCTAGACGCGAGGACGGCGGCGGAAGGACCTGGGGACGGACGGCACGAGGACGGCGGCGGCAGGAGCACGACGGGGCGAACGGCAGGAGCTCGGTGTGGTGGCGTGTCAGGCCCCTGCGGTCTTGACTGAAGAAATCGACAGTTTTATCGTTTTTTTTAGGGAATCGACAGTTTTATTTCTTACCAGAAAAAAAAAAGCCCCGTGCGTTGCAATGGGAGAAAAAAAGTCATAATCTTCAATGTCTATGACCACATTTTGTTCACATCTCAACGCATGATTTCAAAAATTTGTTCACAAATGCAAGAAAATGTTCCCTTTTTAAATTTATTCACAAATCTAAGCAATGTTCACATTTTCGAAAAGTCAGAAACTTGGTAATTCAAAGAATTATTCTGAATTTCAAGAAACTTTTTTTAAACATACTATAATGTTCCGATCTACCCCGGCAGTTAATTCTTCAAAATTCACGCGGGTATATAGTCACAAAGACTCAGAAGCATCACTGTTTAACTACATACATTCGATCATTCGTGAATAGTTTTACCAATTTGGGAACATTTTTAAAAATCGTAAACATTTTTTACTATTTGCAAACATTTTTAAAATTCTGAACATTTTTTAAGAATTTTATTTTGAATCAAAAAAAATTCTAGAAAAGGCGATTTTTTTAAAAAATTGGTGGATTTTTTTTGAAATTCACAAACATTTTTTGAAATGCATGACCATTTTTTGAATCAGCAAACATTTTATGAATCAATAAACTCTTTTGTAATTCACGAATTATTTTTAAATTTTTAGGATATTTTTTTTAAATTCATGAACATTTTTTGAATTATCAAACATTTTGTTCAATTTCATTAACAATTTTTAATACACAGACATTCTTTTTCAAAATCATGGACTTTTTCATTTTACGAACATTTTTTTCAAAATTGCGAACATTTTTTGAATATGCAAACAGTTTTAGAAAAATCCTGAGCATTTTCTGAATTCACAAATATTTTATGTTTTCTGGAACATTTTATTTCAAAATTCTCAGTTTGTTTAAATTTCAGAAGTTTTTTGAAGTACCAAATTCTTTAAAGCAGACAAAAACGAAAATGGAAAAGAAAAATAAAAATAAAAAAATGAAGTTAAAAAATAGGCCGCCCGCACCGGCCCAAACGGGCGCGTTGTGTCTTCTCCCGCGCGCAGAGTGCAGTATAGGAAGTCTCTACTGCGTGGGCCGGCCCAGGCGGGGATTCCCTGCAAAACATCTTTTGTTACTTATAGATGGCATTTGGAGTAATATTTGCAACCTTGGGGGCAATTTTAATTACGTACCGCCAGAAGCAATAACCCTTTATTATTAGGTAGAGATTAAGTGAAGATTCAGAACACCTGCTGGGGCGCGCCATCTTCGACTCCCCTACACCGTCCGATTGGCATCCATCGACTGCGTACCGCTTCATCGAAGAGTTACCTGACTCCTCCACCCTTCGTCAACGACTCGCAGGACTTCGAATTCCGAGACTTCAACTGTCCCGACAAGGAGCACTATAGCTCCCTTTTTAACTTTTTTTTTGACGAAAAAAGGCTGTCGGAGCAACGTTTATAGTGTCAAAAAAGGTCTTACATTATGGGAAGGAGTAGTAGTTAGTTACAGGCCGAGACCAAAATGTGCAACAACAGGTTGCAACATCAATATACTACTGTCGCCATACCTATACGGGCCCGCTAGTCGGGTTCGAGAGAACTATGAATCAGCCTGAAAATCTTGTCTTTCTTCGCTGCCACCCATAGATCAAGGTCGGCCTTGATCCTATGCATCACCTGCACCGCGCGTGCAGGAGATGCCTCTAAATATCCGCTCATTCTGCTCCTTCCACGTGTGCCACCACACCAATTGGTAGAGCGCAGTCCATGCCCGCCAGTGAGTGGTAAAAGGCCTCAACCTTGCTCACACCAAGGGGCGACAGAGCTGGTGTTGTCGTCGGGCGCCAACGACATTGGCAGCCTGCAAAGGGTCAGCGTCAACCGCCAAAGATCGAAGCTGAAGGAGCGGGCCTCCAGGTGGGTAGCGTCCTCTGGCACATTGCTGCAGAGGACACAGACTGGCTCGTGGCCATCCTCTCTTGGGAAGGTTATCAGCTGTGAGACAACGACCCAGGAGCGCCAGCTAGGAGAAGATCTTGCAGCGCAGGGCGGCATCGGATTTCCATATCAATGCCTTCAAAGTTGAAGCGCAGGCACCCCTCGAACTGGATGGAGTAGGCCGATTTAGCAGTGTATTGGCAGTCTGAGGTCCACTTCCAGCTAACAGAGTTGGCTTCATCGTTGAGAACCACCACGTCCATCATTGTCCAGATCACCACAAATTTACGCATCACGCGAACCAACCCGTGGTTGGATGGTTAGAGGGACTGTGGTATCCCCAGCCCACCAGGGTTCAAATCCTGGTGCTCGCATTTATTTCTGGAATTATTTCAGGATTTTTGGCGATGCGCATTCAGTGGGAGGAGACGTTCCCGTCGACGACGAGGTGCCTACGGTGACTTCGTAAATTTCAAGATGATATGCCGGCTCAGTCTCTCGGAGGTGCTCATAGGGATAGGGTGTGCGTGTGTGTGTTCATAGGGATGAGTGTATGCGCGTGTATATGAGCGCTTGCGTCTGTACTGTGTTAAAAAAACAAATTTACGCATCACGGCAACCGGCAGCGTCTGCCTCAATTGTCTGGTCCAGGCGTTATCCCGCAACACTTCAGCCACGGTTAGATTCTTTTGCGTGCAAGAGGCAAACAGAGACGGGAAAACATGCTCGAGGCTCATCCCGCTATGCCATGGCTCCCTCCAGAATTTGATCATGCGGCTGTCCCCAAGGTGAAAACGGCTCAGACGTTGAACAAGGAGCGAACCTTAGGGTCAGTTTGGAGTTGCAGTTGCACCCATGGCTTGTCTTGTTGCGTCCATTGTTGCCACAACCACCTAGAGCGAAGCGTGGTGCTTCCCTTTTTTACTTTTCAGTGCATTTAGTTTCTTTTAGCGCTTGTTAGGCTCTATAAGTTATTGATCTGAGCAGGTAAAGTTCATCTTCTTGTATCCCAGTATAAACCCTAGCCGCCATGTTCTGGCTGGCGTGAATTCCGTATCTGAAATCGACTGGAATCTCTCGCGATCATCCTTTGGTTTGGCCATTCCCTGATAAATCCTAGAGTAGTTCATCGACAGACTAGTAGAGCCTGTCAATTGCTATTCAGAGCAACAGTTCCGAACGACGGCGATCTCATTCGGTCGCAGTTTAGGAAAGGGACTTTGTTTCTAAATATTACTCCCCCTGTCTCATAATATAAGAGCGTTTTTTACACTAGTGTGTTGACACCAGATTTTGGCATGGCCAAAGACATTATTAAGATGGCCTAAAATGAAGAAGTGATCTACATAAAGAAGTTTCGTATTATCGACATGAATATCTTTGAAGTTTGGGTCATCGCCATCCGATCTCATCTCGAGGGCCGAAGTTGTGCTCAAAGTACTAAGATTTTATATTCAGAGTATTATTCGGCCGATTACGCCTCCAAGACGGCTTCCTATGAGAAAATGATCTACACAGATTGTCTTCATCTCGTCGAATCGGTCGATTTTAATATAAAATCGTCTCAATCCGAGATCGTATGCAAAAGTTACAGCTGTTACAAGACGCTGCTACAGCAGAGGCCGGACACTCCGGGGACAATCATCCGGGTTTCAGATTTCTCTGCTGCAGACTTCGGAAAACAGCCCAAAAACCCCTCAAAATGGCCTCTGCTCAGAAGGCTTATGTCCTTGATGCACCGCTTGGTGATCCACCCGCTCCAGTTGAGTCTCTAGACGTTGTGAACGCCTGGCAGGCTCGTTCTGATGATTACTCAATAGTTCAATGTGCAATGTTGTATGGCTTAGAACCGGGACTTCAAAGACGTTTTGAACGTCATGGAGCATATGAGATGTTCCAGGAGTTGAAGTTTATCTTTCAGAAGAATGCCCGGATCGAGAGATATGAGATCTCCGATAAGTTCTATGCTTGCAAGATGGAGGAGAACGGGTCTATCAGTGATCACGTGCTCAGAATGTCTGGGTACTCCACCCGTCTGGCTGAGTTAGGGATGCCCCTTCCGCCAGAGGCTATCACTGACAGAGTTCTTCAATCATTGCCACCTAGCTACAAGAGCTTCGTGTTGAACTATAACATGCACGGGATGAACAAGTCAGTCGCCGAGCTGTTTGCGATGCTGAAAGCCGCTGAGTCTGAAATTCAGAAGGAGCATCAAGTGTTGATGGTCAATAAAACCACTAGTTTCAAGAAAAATGGCAAGGGTAAGAAGGGTAACTCCAAGAAGAGTGGCAAAGCAGTTGCTCCTCTCGTGAAGAAACCCAAGGCTGGACCCAAACCAGAAACTGTGTGTTTTCATTGCAAGGGAACTGGACACTGGAAGCGGAATTGCCCCAAGTATTTGGCTGACAAGAAGGCGGCCAACAACAAACAAGGTATATATGATATACATGTTATTGATGTGTACCTTACCAACTCTCGTTGTAGTGCCTGGGTATTTGATACCGGTGCGGTTGCTCATATTTGCAACTCAAAACAGGAACTGCGGAATAGACGGAGGCTGGCAAAGGACGAAGTGACGATGCGCGTGGGAAATGGTTCCAAGGTTGATGTGATCGCCGTCGGCACGCTCGCTCTTCGATTACCATCGGGATTAGTGATGAACCTAAATAAGTGTTATTTGGTGCCTGCGTTAAGCATGAACATTATATCTGGATCTTGTTTATTGCGAGACGGTTACTCATTTAAATCAGAGAATAATGGTTGTTCTATTTATATGAGTAATATCTTTTATGGTCATGCACCCGATGTGAGGGGTTTATTCTTATTGAATCTCGATAGTAATGATACACATGTTCATAACATTGATGCCAAAAGATGTAGAATTGATAATGATAATACCACTTTCTTGTGGCACTGCCGTTTAGGTCATATTGGCGTAAAACGCATGAGGAAGCTCCATGCTGATGGACTTTTGGAGTCACTTGATTTTGAATCACTTGACACATGTGAGCCATGCCTCATGGGCAAGATGACTAAAACGCCGTTCTCTGGAATAATGGAACGGGCAAGTGACTTATTGGAAATCATACATACTGATGTGTGCGGTCCGATGAGCATTGAGGCGCGCGGTGGTTATCGTTACTTTCTCACCTTCACTGATGACTTAAGTAGATATGGGTATATTTACTTAATGAAACACAAGTTTGAAACATTTGAAAAGTTCAAACAATTTCAGAGTGAAGTTGAGAATCATCGTAACAAGAAGATTAAATTCCTACGATCTGATCGAGGAGGAGAATATCTGAGTTATGAGTTTGGCAGTCACTTAAGACAGTGTGGAATTGTTTCACAATTAACACCGCCTGGAACACCACAGCGTAATGGTGTGTCCGAACGTCGTAATCGAACCTTATTGGATATGGTGCGATCTATGATGTCTCTTGCCGATTTGCCACTATCGTTTTGGGGTTATGCATTAGAGACAGCTGCATTCACTTTAAATAGGGCACCATCGAAATCCGTTGAGACGACGCCATATGAACTTTGGTTTGGCAAGAAGCCAAAGCTGTCATTTCTTAAAGTTTGGGGATGTGATGCTTATGTCAAAAAGCTTCAGCCTGAAAAGCTGGAACCCAAAGCGGAGAAATGCGTCTTCATAGGATACCCAAAAGAGACAGTTGGGTATACCTTCTACCTCAGATCCGAAGGCAAAGTGTTTGTCGCTAAAAACGGAACATTTCTTGAGAAAGAGTTTCTCTCGAAAGAATTGAGTGGGAGGAAGATAGAACTTGATGAGGTTGTTGAACCTTTACTTCAACCTGAGAGTAGCGCAGCGCAGAAAGTTGTTTCTGTGGAGCCTACATTAGCTGAAGAGGAAGTTAATGATGATGATCATGAAGCTTTGGATCAAGTTGCTATTGAACCTCGTAGGTCGACAAGGACGCGTACTGCTCCTGAGTGGTACGGCAACCCTGTCTTAGAAGTCATGTTGTTAGACAACGATGAACCTACGAGCTATGGAGAAACGATGATGGGCCCGGATTCCGAGAAGTGGTTAGAGGACATGAAATCCGAGATGGGATCCATGTATGAAAACAAAGTATGGACTTTGGAAGTATTACCTGAAGGGCGTAAGGCCATTCAGAACAAATGGATCTTTAAGAGGAAGACGGACGCGGACGGTAATGTCACCGTCTATAAAGCTCGACTTGTGGCAAAGGGTTTTTCACAAGTTCAAGGAGTTGACTACGATGAGACCTTCTCACCCGTAGCGATGCTTAAGTCCGTCAGAATCATGTTAGCAATAGCTGCCTTTTTCGATTATGAAATTTGGCAGATGGATGTCAAAACAGCGTTCCTTAACGGTTACCTTAAGGAAGAGTTGTATATGATGCAACCAGAAGGTTTTGTCGATCCAGAAAATGCTGACAAAGTTTGCAAACTCCAGCGATCCATTTATGGACTGGTGCAAAGCATCTCGGAGTTGGAATCTTCGTTTTGATGAGGTGATCAAAGCGTTCGAGTTTATACAAGTTTACGGAGAAGCTTGTATTTACAAGAAAGTGAGTGGGAGCTCTATAGCGTTTCTAATATTATATGTATGACATATTGCTGATTGGAAACAATATAGAAATGCTGGAAAGCGTAAAGGAATATTTGAACAAGAGTTTTTCAATGAAGGACCTAGGAGAAGCTGCTTTCATATTAGGCATCAAGATCTATAGAGATAGATCAAGACGCTTAATAGGACTTTCACAAAGCACATACCTTGATAAGATTTTGAAGAAGTTCAAAATGGATCAGTCCAAGAAGGGGTTCTTGCCTGTTTTGCAAGGTGTGAAGTTGAGTAAGACTCAATGCCCAGTGACTGCAGAAGATAGAGAAAAGATGAGTGTCATCCCCTATGCTTCGGCCATAGGCTCTATCATGTATGCAATGCTGTGCACAAGACCCGATGTCAGCCTTGCCATAAGTATGGTCGGAAGGTTTCAAAGTGATCCAGGAATGGAACACTGGACGGCGGTCAAGAATATCCTGAAGTACCTGAAAAGGACTAAGGACATGTTTCTCGTTTATGGAGGTGATCAAGAGCTCGTCGTAAAGGGTTACGTCGATGCAAGCTTTGACACTGATCCGGATGACTCTAAGTCGCAAACCGGATACGTATTTATTCTTAATGGGGGTGCGGTTAGCTGGTGCAGTTCCAAGCAAAGCGTGGTAGCAGATTCTACATGCGAAGCGGAGTACATCGCTGCCTCGGAGGCGGCGAAGGAAGGTGTCTGGATGAAGGAGTTCATGACAGATCTTGGAGTAGTGCCTAGTGCACTTAACCCAATGACTCTGTTTTGTGATAATACTGGTGCCATTGCTCTAGCCAAGGAACCAAGATTTCACAAGAGGACCAGACACATAAAGCGACGTTTCAATTCCATCCGCGATTACATCAAGGAGGACGACATAAATATTTGCAAAGTACACACGGATCTAAATGTTGCAGATCCGATGACTGAACCTCTTCCAAGGGCTAAACATGAACAACACCAGAACTGCATGGGTGTTCGATTCATTACAATGTAAATCACATAGTGATGTGAACTAGATTATTGACTCTAGTGCAAGTGGGAGACTGTTGGAAATATGCCCTAGAGGCAATAATAAATTGGTTATTATTATATTTCCTTGTTAATGATAATCGTTTATTATCCATGCTATAATTGTATTGATTGGAAACTCAAATACATGTGTGGGTACATAGACAACACTGTGTCCCTAGTAAGCCTCTAGTTGACTAGCTCGTTGATCAAAGATGGTTAAGGTTTCCTAGCCATTGACATGAGATGTCATTTGATAACGGGATCACATCATTAGGAGAATGATGTGATGGACAAGACCCAAACTGTAAACGTAGCATTTGATCGTGTCAGTTTATTGCTATTGTTTTCTGCATGTCAAGTATCTGTTCCTTTGACCATGAGATCATGCAACTCACTAACACCGAAGGAATACCTTGTGTGTATCAAACGTCGCAACGTAACTGGGTGACTATAAAGGTGCTCTACAGGTATCTCCGAGGGTGTCTGTTGGGTTGGCATGGATCAAGACTGGGATTTGTTACTCCGTGTGACGGAGAGGTATCTCAGGGCCCACTCGGTAATACAACATCACAATGAGCCTTGCAAGCAATGTGACTAAAGTGTTAGCCACGAGATCTTGTATTACGGAACGAGTAAAGAGACTTGCCGGTAACGAGATTGAACTAGGTATAGTGATACCGACGATCGAATCTCGGGCAAGTAACATACCGAAGAACAAAGGGAACAGCATACGGGATTAACTGAATCCTTGACATAGAGGTTCGACCGATAAAGATCTTCGTAGAATATGTAGGAGCCAATATGGGCATCCAGGTCCCGCTATTGGTTATTGGCCGTAGAGGTGTCTCGGTCATGTCTACATAGTTCTCGAACCCGCAGGGTCTACACACTTAACGTTTGGTGACGATTAGTATAATTGAGTTATTATGTTGGTGACCGAAAGTTGTTCGGAGTCTCGGATAAGATCCCGGACATGATGAGGATCTCCGGAATAGTCCGGAGGTAAAGATTGATATATGTGATAATAGTGTTTCGATCTCCGGAAGAGTTCCAGAGTTCACCGGAAGGGGTTCCGGATGTTTACCGAAGTGTTCGGGTGCAGCAACACTTTATATGAGCCAAAGGGATAAAGCCCACAAGGTATTGGAAAGTGCAAAAGTAGTTTTGCTGCCGCGTAAGCGGTACTACCGCTTGTGTGAAGCGGTACTACCGCCCGAGCGGTACTACCGCTTGTGTGAAGCGGTACTACCGCCCGAGCGGTACTACCGCTTGTGTGAAGCGGTACTACCGCCCAAGCGGTACTACCGCTTGTGTGAAGCGGTACTACCGCTTGTGCGCGGCTGTGCACGGTTCGGCAGGGATCCGAGTTGGACTCTTTCCCTGCGGGCCAAACCGACCTTGTGCGGGCAAAACCGACCCGGAGGAGGCTTTTACTCCAAGTTTAGACCCCAAGGCTCAACATATAAATAGAGGGGCAGGGCTAGCACACGGGACACATCAAGATTTCCCCAAGCCGTGTGCGGCAACCCTAACCCTCTAGTTCCTCCGTCATAATCTCCGTAGTGCTTGGCGAAGCCCTGCAGAGATTGTTCCTCACCACCATCACCACGCCGTCGTGCTGCTGGAACTCAACCACTACTTCATCATCGCTCGCTGGATCGAGGAGGTGAAGGCGTCATCAAGCCGTACGTGTGTTGAACGCGGAGGTGTCGTCCGTTCGGCACTAGATCGGAAGGATCGTGATTGGATCGCGGGACGCTCGGCGATTTGGATCGCGAAGACGTTCGACTACATCAACCGCGTTTATTAACGCTTCCGCTTAGCGATCTACAAGGGTATGTAGATTCACTCTCCCTCTCATAGATGCTCATCACCATGGATAGATCTTATGTGTGCGTAGGAAAATTTTTGTTTCCCATGCAACGTTACCCAACAGTGGCATCATGAGCCAGGTCTATGCGTAGATGAGATCTCGAGTAGAACACAAACGAGTTGTGGGCGTGGGTGTATACATATTGCTTGCCGTTACTAGTTGATATTTGATTCCGCGGTATTGTGAGATGAAGCGGCCTGGACCGACATTACGCGTACGCTTACGCGAGACTGGTTTCACCGCTGCGTGCACTTGTTGCATAAAGGTGACTGGCAGGTGTCTGTCTCTCTCACTTTAGTTGAATCGATTTCAATGAAGAAGGTTCTTTTAGAAGATCAAAAAGCAATCACTACACCACGTTGTGGTTTTGCGTAGGTAAGAACGGTTCTTGCAAACCCGTAGCAGCCACGTAAAATTTGCAACAACAATTAGAGGACGTCTAACTTGTTTTTGCAGGGTATGTTGTGATGTGATATGGCCAATTACATGATGATATATATGTGATGTATGAGATGATCATGTTTTGTATAGAATATCACGACTTGCATGTCGATGAGTACGGCAACTGGCAGGAGCCATAGAGTTGTCTTTAATTATTGTATGACCTGCGTGTCAATCATTAAGCGCTATGTAATGCTTTACTTTATCGCTAAACGTTAGCAATAGTCGTGGAAGCAACAGTCGGCGCGACAACCTTATGGCGACACGTTGATGGAGATCAAGATGATGGAGATCATGGTGTCATGCCGGTGACGATGGAGATCATGCCGGTGCTTTGGAGATGGAGATCAAAAGCACAAGTTCATGGCCATATCATGTCACTTATGATTTGCATGTGATGTTAATCCTTTTATGCATCTTATTTTGCTTAGGACGACGGTAGCATTATAAGGTGATCCCTCACTTAAATTTCAAGATAAATTGTGTTCTCCCCAAGTGTGCACCGTTGCGAAAGTTCGTCGTTTCGAGACACGCCGTGATGATCGGGTGTGATAGACTCTACGTTCGCATACAACGGGTGTAAGCCATGTTACACGTGCGGAACACTCGGGTTAAACTTGACGAGCCTAGCATGTACAGACATGGCCTCGGAACACAAGAGACCGAAAGGTCGAACATGAGTCATATAGTAGATATGATCAACATGAAGATGTTCACCATTGAAACCACCTCAACTCACGTGATGATCGGACTTGAGTTGGTGGATTTGGATCATGTTACACTCGAATGATCGGAGGGATGTCAATTTGAGTGGGAGTTTTTTAAATATGATTAACTAAACTCATTATCTAAGAACAATAGTCTAAGTTGTCTTTGCTATATTTATGTTGTAGATCATGGCTCGCGCAGTAGCACCCCTGAATTTTAATGCGTTCCTAGAGAAAGCTAAGTTGGAAGATGATGGAAGTAACTTTGTGGACTGGGCCCGTAATCTAAGGATTATCCTTACGGCTTCCCATAAGGCTTATGTCCTTGATGCACCGCTTGGTGATCCACCCGCTCCAGTTGAGTCTCTAGACGTTGTGAACGCCTGGCAGGCTTGTTCTGATGATTACTCAATAGTTCAATGTGCAATGTTGTATGGCTTAGAACCGGGACTTCAAAGACGTTTTGAACGTCATGGAGCATATGAGATGTTCCAGGAGTTGAAGTTTATCTTTCAGAAGAATGCCCGGATCGAGAGATATGAGATCTCCGATAAGTTCTATGCTTGCAAGATGGAGGAGAACGGGTCTATCAGTGATCACGTGCTCAGAATGTCTGGGTACTCCACCCGTCTGGCTGAGTTAGGGATGCCCCTTCCGCCAGAGGCTATCACTGACAGAGTTCTTCAATCATTGCCACCTAGCTACAAGAGCTTCGTGTTGAACTATAACATGCACGGGATGAACAAGTCAGTCGCCGAGCTGTTTGCGATGCTGAAAGCCGCTGAGTCTGAAATTCAGAAGGAGCATCAAGTGTTGATGGTCAATAAAACCACTAGTTTCAAGAAAAATGGCAAGGGTAAGAAGGGTAACTCCAAGAAGAGTGGCAAAGCAGTTGCTCCTCTCGTGAAGAAACCCAAGGCTGGACCCAAACCAGAAACTGTGTGTTTTCATTGCAAGGGAACTGGACACTGGAAGCGGAATTGCCCCAAGTATTTGGCTGACAAGAAGGCGGCCAACAACAAACAAGGTATATATGATATACATGTTATTGATGTGTACCTTACCAACTCTCGTTGTAGTGCCTGGGTATTTGATACCGGTGCGGTTGCTCATATTTGCAACTCAAAACAGGAACTGCGGAATAGACGGAGGCTGGCAAAGGACGAAGTGACGATGCGCGTGGGAAATGGTTCCAAGGTTGATGTGATCGCCGTCGGCACGCTCGCTCTTCGATTACCATCGGGATTAGTGATGAACCTAAATAAGTGTTATTTGGTGCCTGCGTTAAGCATGAACATTATATCTGGATCTTGTTTATTGCGAGACGGTTACTCATTTAAATCAGAGAATAATGGTTGTTCTATTTATATGAGTAATATCTTTTATGGTCATGCACCCGATGTGAGGGGTTTATTCTTATTGAATCTCGATAGTAATGATACACATGTTCATAACATTGATGCCAAAAGATGTAGAATTGATAATGATAATACCACTTTCTTGTGGCACTGCCGTTTAGGTCATATTGGCGTAAAACGCATGAGGAAGCTCCATGCTGATGGACTTTTGGAGTCACTTGATTTTGAATCACTTGACACATGTGAGCCATGCCTCATGGGCAAGATGACTAAAACGCCGTTCTCTGGAATAATGGAACGGGCAAGTGACTTATTGGAAATCATACATACTGATGTGTGCGGTCCGATGAGCATTGAGGCGCGCGGTGGTTATCGTTACTTTCTCACCTTCACTGATGACTTAAGTAGATATGGGTATATTTACTTAATGAAACACAAGTCTGAAACATTTGAAAAGTTCAAACAATTTCAGAGTGAAGTTGAGAATCATCGTAACAAGAAGATTAAATTCCTACGATCTGATCGAGGAGGAGAATATCTGAGTTATGAGTTTGGCAGTCACTTAAGACAGTGTGGAATTGTTTCACAATTAACACCGCCTGGAACACCACAGCGTAATGGTGTGTCCGAACGTCGTAATCGAACCTTATTGGATATGGTGTGATCTATGATGTCTCTTGCCGATTTGCCACTATCGTTTTGGGGTTATGCATTAGAGACAGCTGCATTCACTTTAAATAGGGCACCATCGAAATCCGTTGAGACGACGCCATATGAACTTTGGTTTGGCAAGAAGCCAAAGCTGTCGTTTCTTAAAGTTTGGGGATGTGATGCTTATGTCAAAAAGCTTCAGCCTGAAAAGCTGGAACCCAAAGCGGAGAAATGCGTCTTCATAGGATACCCAAAAGAGACAGTTGGGTATACCTTCTACCTCAGATCCGAAGGCAAAGTGTTTGTCGCTAAAAACGGAACATTTCTTGAGAAAGAGTTTCTCTCGAAAGAATTGAGTGGGAGGAAGATAGAACTTGATGAGGTTGTTGAACCTTTACTTCAACCTGAGAGTAGCGCAGCGCAGAAAGTTGTTTCTGTGGAGCCTACATTAGCTGAAGAGGAAGTTAATGATGATGATCATGAAGCTTTGGATCAAGTTGCTATTGAACCTCGTAGGTCGACAAGGACGCGTACTGCTCCTGAGTGGTACGGCAACCCTGTCTTAGAAGTCATGTTGTTAGACAACGATGAACCTACGAGCTATGGAGAAACGATGATGGGCCCGGATTCCGAGAAGTGGTTAGAGGCCATGAAATCCGAGATGGGATCCATGTATGAAAACAAAGTATGGACTTTGGAAGTATTACCTGAAGGGCGTAAGGCCATTCAGAACAAATGGATCTTTAAGAGGAAGACGGACGCGGACGGTAATGTCACCGTCTATAAAGCTCGACTTGTGGCAAAGGGTTTTTCACAAGTTCAAGGAGTTGACTACGATGAGACCTTCTCACCCGTAGCGATGCTTAAGTCCGTCAGAATCATGTTAGCAATAGCTGCCTTTTTCGATTATGAAATTTGGCAGATGGATGTCAAAACAGCGTTCCTTAACGGTTACCTTAAGGAAGAGTTGTATATGATGCAACCAGAAGGTTTTGTCGATCCAGAAAATGCTGACAAAGTTTGCAAACTCCAGCGATCCATTTATGGACTGGTGCAAAGCATCTCGGAGTTGGAATCTTCGTTTTGATGAGGTGATCAAAGCGTTCGAGTTTATACAAGTTTACGGAGAAGCTTGTATTTACAAGAAAGTGAGTGGGAGCTCTATAGCGTTTCTAATATTATATGTATGACATATTGCTGATTGGAAACAATATAGAAATGCTGGAAAGCGTAAAGGAATATTTGAACAAGAGTTTTTCAATGAAGGACCTAGGAGAAGCTGCTTTCATATTAGGCATCAAGATCTATAGAGATAGATCAAGACGCTTAATAGGACTTTCACAAAGCACATACCTTGATAAGATTTTGAAGAAGTTCAAAATGGATCAGTCCAAGAAGGGGTTCTTGCCTGTTTTGCAAGGTGTGAAGTTGAGTAAGACTCAATGCCCAGTGACTGCAGAAGATAGAGAAAAGATGAGTGTCATCCCCTATGCTTCGGCCATAGGCTCTATCATGTATGCAATGCTGTGCACAAGACCCGATGTCAGCCTTGCCATAAGTATGGTCGGAAGGTTTCAAAGTGATCCAGGAATGGAACACTGGACGGCGGTCAAGAATATCCTGAAGTACCTGAAAAGGACTAAGGACATGTTTCTCGTTTATGGAGGTGATCAAGAGCTCGTCGTAAAGGGTTACGTCGATGCAAGCTTTGACACTGATCCGGATGACTCTAAGTCGCAAACCGGATACGTATTTATTCTTAATGGGGGTGCGGTTAGCTGGTGCAGTTCCAAGCAAAGCGTGGTAGCAGATTCTACATGCGAAGCGGAGTACATCGCTGCCTCGGAGGCGGCGAAGGAAGGTGTCTGGATGAAGGAGTTCATGACAGATCTTGGAGTAGTGCCTAGTGCACTTAACCCAATGACTCTGTTTTGTGATAATACTGGTGCCATTGCTCTAGCCAAGGAACCAAGATTTCACAAGAGGACCAGACACATAAAGCGACGTTTCAATTCCATCCGCGATTACATCAAGGAGGACGACATAAATATTTGCAAAGTACACACGGATCTAAATGTTGCAGATCCGATGACTGAACCTCTTCCAAGGGCTAAACATGAACAACACCAGAACTGCATGGGTGTTCGATTCATTACAATGTAAATCACATAGTGATGTGAACTAGATTATTGACTCTAGTGCAAGTGGGAGACTGTTGGAAATATGCCCTAGAGGCAATAATAAATTGGTTATTATTATATTTCCTTGTTAATGATAATCGTTTATTATCCATGCTATAATTGTATTGATTGGAAACTCAAATACATGTGTGGGTACATAGACAACACTGTGTCCCTAGTAAGCCTCTAGTTGACTAGCTCGTTGATCAAAGATGGTTAAGGTTTCCTAGCCATTGACATGAGATGTCATTTGATAACGGGATCACATCATTAGGAGAATGATGTGATGGACAAGACCCAAACTGTAAACGTAGCATTTGATCGTGTCAGTTTATTGCTATTGTTTTCTGCATGTCAAGTATCTGTTCCTTTGACCATGAGATCATGCAACTCACTAACACCGAAGGAATACCTTGTGTGTATCAAACGTCGCAACGTAACTGGGTGACTATAAAGGTGCTCTACAGGTATCTCCGAGGGTGTCTGTTGGGTTGGCATGGATCAAGACTGGGATTTGTTACTCCGTGTGACGGAGAGGTATCTCAGGGCCCACTCGGTAATACAACATCACAATGAGCCTTGCAAGCAATGTGACTAAAGTGTTAGCCACGAGATCTTGTATTACGGAACGAGTAAAGAGACTTGCCGGTAACGAGATTGAACTAGGTATAGTGATACCGACGATCGAATCTCGGGCAAGTAACATACCGAAGAACAAAGAGAACAGCATACGGGATTAACTGAATCCTTGACATAGAGGTTCGACCGATAAAGATCTTCGTAGAATATGTAGGAGCCAATATGGGCATCCAGGTCCCGCTATTGGTTATTGGCCGTAGAGGTGTCTCGGTCATGTCTACATAGTTCTCGAACCCGCAGGGTCTACACACTTAACGTTTGGTGACGATTAGTATAATTGAGTTATTATGTTGGTGACCGAAAGTTGTTCGGAGTCTCGGATAAGATCCCGGACATGATGAGGATCTCCGGAATAGTCCGGAGGTAAAGATTGATATATGTGATAATAGTGTTTCGATCTCCGGAAGAGTTCCAGAGTTCACCGGAAGGGGTTCCGGATGTTTACCGAAGTGTTCGGGTGCAGCAACACTTTATATGAGCCAAAGGGATAAAGCCCACAAGGTATTGGAAAGTGCAAAAGTAGTTTTGCTGCCGCGTAAGCGGTACTACCGCTTGTGTGAAGCGGTACTACCGCCCGAGCGGTACTACCGCTTGTGTGAAGCGGTACTACCGCCCAAGCG
This sequence comes from Elymus sibiricus, assembly GCA_039707655.1. Lineage (NCBI taxonomy): Eukaryota > Viridiplantae > Streptophyta > Magnoliopsida > Poales > Poaceae > Elymus > Elymus sibiricus. The sequence continues at coordinate 303,744,998 of CM077672.1, read as the reverse complement.
GTACTACCGCTTGTGTGAAGCGGTACTACCGCTTGTGCGCGGCTGTGCACGGTTCGGCAGGGATCCGAGTTGGACTCTTTCCCTGCGGGCCAAACCGACCTTGTGCGGGCAAAACCGACCCGGAGGAGGCTTTTACTCCAAGTTTAGACCCCAAGGCTCAACATATAAATAGAGGGGCAGGGCTAGCACACGGGACACATCAAGATTTCCCCAAGCCGTGTGCGGCAACCCTAACCCTCTAGTTCCTCCGTCATAATCTCCGTAGTGCTTGGCGAAGCCCTGCAGAGATTGTTCCTCACCACCATCACCACGCCGTCGTGCTGCTGGAACTCAACCACTACTTCATCATCGCTCGCTGGATCGAGGAGGTGAAGGCGTCATCAAGCCGTACGTGTGTTGAACGCGGAGGTGCCGTCCGTTCGGCACTAGATCGGAAGGATCGTGATTGGATCGCGGGACGCTCGGCGATTTGGATCGCGAAGACGTTCGACTACATCAACCGCGTTTATTAACGCTTCCGCTTAGCGATCTACAAGGGTATGTAGATTCACTCTCCCTCTCATAGATGCTCATCACCATGGATAGATCTTATGTGTGCGTAGGAAAATTTTTGTTTCCCATGCAACGTTACCCAACAATAACTGCTATGATTCTCGAGTCTACAATAACCACGAGGCTCGGAGGAAGACTCATATGCACGTGTGGAATAATAAACGGTAAAAAGTATTCCTAGTCTGGCCTCTAAGACTAGCTCAAGTGTTGCATGATGGTTCTGTTTTCCTGATCATGAGCATGACTATGCCGGCAAGTTTGAGGGCACAATGTTAGTAGAACACTTTGTCCTATCGCATGCTTTTAGTATTCTCCCGCTAATGCTATGGATAAAGTGACTCTCGTCCTTCGATCCAAAAGCTAGAATTCCGTTACGGTCAAGTGCAATATGTTTGCTTCCATGAGACCCGGACTTCAAAAGTTTGGGATAGCTATGTGATATTCATGGAACTGAAAATCATTTTCAGACACAAACAAAGGCTAAAAGATATGGGATATCCAAAGAAATGTTTGTTTTGCAAACTATTAGTAAAAGTGTTTACTATGCATTTGACCAATAACAGAGGGATCCAGTAGAACGCCTGTCATATGATGAAGGTGAATAAAACAACAACTTAAAGGAAATGTCCGAAGGGTGTTAGTATGACTTACACACCTAGGAAGTCCGGGGCTAACGCCACTCTTAAGTTGGATGCTTCTTCTGAGAGTAGGAGAAATACTGAAAGTTAAACTGTTAGAAGTATAAAGGCAAAAAGAGAGAAGACTGGAATATCCAGCTCATGTACGAAAGTCATACAAGTTATTGATGTATAGAAGGCTGGTTAAAGAAATAGTTCTTAGGAATTATGATTAAACATGTTAATCACTGATTCTTGGGTATTGTGAGTTTATCACAGAGATACCCGCTCGATTGCACTCTGTTGCGACTCGATGCAAGAACTACTATGGCCTGAAAGACTAAGCCAGGAATGAGGTTTAAATACATGTTGGGAACTTAGTAAAAGTTACTATACCTTCCATCGGTGTATTACCTATGTATTTATTTTCATAATTCATTATAGAGTTGTATACACTCTAGCCCATTGTATACGGTATCTTGCAAGAAGGTTGTTCATAAGAGAACTTTTGATGTTCGGTGTTATGAATAACATAAGGGCCATACTTTCATTATGAATGAGATGTATGTTATGAATATTGATAATAATACTTTACCTCTATATTTACTTTCATAAATCATTTTAGAGTTTTATACACTCTAGCCCATTTGCATAATGTTTATTGCAAGGGTGTTGTTCATAAAAGAACAATTGTTGTTCAGGATTATGAATAACATAAGGGCCATACTTCCATCATCGATGGAACGTATGTTATGAATATTGATAGTAATATGATACATCCATAACACTGACGCTAAATGTCGCAAGACTAAGAGAATACCACACATGTGTGGCACTGCATTTGGTCACATTGGAGAAACCCGCATGGAGAAATTCCATTATGATGGATTTTGAAGTCATTTGATTATGAATCATCTGACACTTGCAACTTTCCTCCGGAAAAGTGAAGTGACTGAAATACCGTCCACAGGCCATAAGGAACGAGCAACGAACTTATTGGTGATCATACATTTTGATGTATGTAGTCCGATAAATGTTGTTGCTAGTAGTGGATTTTTATCTATCTTCAGAAATGACTCAAGTAGATATATGGATATTTGCTTGATGAGACGTAAGTCTGGATCTTTTTAAATCATTCGAAAGGTTTTTCAACATGAAGTAGAAATTATTGTAACAAGAAAGATTATGTTTCTGCAAACTAGATTGTAGAAAGGAATATCTGAGTTACAAGTTTAGCGAATGTCTGATGAGTTGTGAAAAGAGTTTTCATAACTTACACCTCCCAGAACACCACTGTGAGTGGAATGTCTGTGAAGATGTATTCAAACCATTTGTGACATTGTAAGATCAAAGATGACATAAATCAATTTGCCATTATCCCTTTTAAAGTAATGCTTTAGTGATTGCGGCTTTTACACTGAAAAGAGCGCCATCAGGTCTGTTGAAATGACGCCATGGTATGGTACGCCCAACCATGCTTGGTCTTTCCTTAACATTTGGAATATGGGGCTTGTGTAAAAGGTTACAAACCTATTCCAAATCAGACAAGAGCTACTTTGTAGGTTATCCCAAGTAATTGGGAATTCCTCCACCACTATACCGAGGCAAAAGGTTTGCCACCGAGAACGGTATGCTTTTAAAGAGAATAGTTCTTGCAAAAAGGTGAGTGGGAGAACAGTGCAACTCGACGAGATAAACAGTATCTTCGTCATCAGATCAAAGGAAAGGAACCTTGGAAGTAATTCCAGAGTTTCCTACTGCGACTGACACGGAAGTCTCTACAATAAAATGTATGGACTTCGGTTGAACTTGCAGCTGAACCACGTAGGCAAAACTCGTGCAAACCTCTCAGGTGCGCAAGCGAGATATTGTTGTTAGACAACAGTATACCTACGATACACAAGGAAGCGTTGATGGGCCCTGACTCCGAAATTGGCTAAATGCCAATATAATCCGAGATAGTTTCCATAAATGATTCAAGATTATATCTTGATAAACCCTTCGGAAGACTTAGAGTCTAACGAACATTAATGGAACTATAAACTGATTTGGATAAAATGTTTTATCCATAAAGCTCGATTTGTTGCAATAACAAGTTCAAGGAGTTGACTACGATGAGGTTCTCTCATCGTAGCGATGCTTAAAGTCAGATCGGGTTAAACTAGCAATTAATACATATTTCAATCTTGAGATATGATACATGGATGCCAAAAGGATTTCCATATGATGGAAATGCAACCTAGGACTTGTATGTGGTACAGTCCGAAGTATTTTTTCAATCCAGAGGATGCTAGTAAGTATGCAAACTTCAGAGTTCCAGCAATGGACAGAAGAGAGCAAAATGGAGTTGGAATCTTCGTTTTTGATGAAATAGTCAAAGGAGTTTGATTTCATCAATGGATAATGAAGATGCTTGTGGTTTCAAGAAAGTAAGTGGGAGCATAATAATATTTCTAAAAACTTTGTGTGCTTGACACATTGTTGATTAGAAATTTCTTGACACAAATTAGGACTTCATTAAAAATAGTTTTTCGATGAAGTGCTTGGGCTAAATAGCCTTGACATTAGGCATATTTATCTACGAGATAGAATTGCCTAATAGGCTAAAGCCAAAAATACATATTGACAAGATGCTAAAACTTTTTAGCATTAAAACGCCAAGGAGTGATTCTTGCCGAAGTCACATGGAAAGGGTTTTTACAAGACTCGGTGTCCCAAAACATTGATGAGCGAAATACATGATGGAGATTCCACACACTTTCGTGTTTGGATTAATCATGTATTCCATGGTATGTAAAACAACCAGATATGTCCAATACTCCAAAGCTGTTGTGAGTATAGATACCAAAGTGATCAAAGTACTTATCATGGGACAACAGTGAAAAATGTCACTAAGTACTAAAGTAGCACTGATGACATGTTTTCTCGCAAGCAGAGATTATGACGTGCTCGTTGTAAGTGATTACATCGATATATTCTTCATCAATACTCCATGCGATTTTCGATTTAAGTTAAGGGTTTTGTGTAATACACGATATGGTGGCACGGTGTTTGGAAATCGTTCCAAACAGGTAACTGTGGCGAATTCTATAACTAAGGCTAAGTATGTTGCCGCTTTCGAAGCGACATAGAAGATGTTGAATCATATAGTTCGTTCATGAACTTAGTATGATTCCAAGATGGCTTTGGTCAATGGAACACTATTGAAGATAGTTGCTCCATAGCTCAGTTTGAGGAATCAAGGTTTGACCAGTGATTCACATATGTACGAAGCCAAGTCCACACAAAATATGAATTTTGTGAAAGCGTGAAAACGCAAGGACATGCAAAGATACACACGGAACTGAAGTTGTCAGATCCGTTGGACATCAGGCTATATCACATGCGAAGCATTTTTACACCGGTATGCCACAGGTGTAATGTGCATTAGCATTGACTAGATTATTGACTCTAGTGCAAGTGGGAGTCTGTAGGAGATATGCCCTAGAGGCAATAACAAATGTTATTATTTATCTCCATGTTCATGATTATGTTTATGTTCCATGCTATAACTGCTATGGTTCTCGAGTCTACAATAACCACGAGGCTCGGAGGAAGACTCATATGCACGTGTGGAATAATAAACGGTAAAAAGTATTCCTAGTCTGGCCTCTAAGACTAGCTCAAGTGTTGCATGATGGTTCTGTTTTCCTGATCATGGGCATGACTATGCCGGCAAGTTTGAGGGCACAATGTTAGTAGAACACTTGTGTTGAATCGACCCGATTGATGTTATGCTATGAGATTCATTCGTCATAAGTTAATGGTAAATAACACAGAGATAGTTAATGTTTGCATAATTCCTTAGACCATGAGAGTGTCGAGTTTCTTCATGCTTGCTTCATGAACTTTGGGGTTTGTTAAACGTCATCCGTAAATGGGTGGCTATTACGGCGGCTTACAGGTTCATGGAAAAGTATGTCAAGTAACTTGATAGCTCAAGATTGGGATTTTCTCCTCCGACGATGGAGAGATATCTGTGGGCCCTCTCGGTGTTACGGTATCCATCATCGTCTGGCCAGACACAATGTAATTTGATCACAGGGATGCCGGAACACGGGAACGAGAAAAGAGAACAAAACCGGTAACGAGGTAACTGGCATTGTGGACAAGTGTTGATCCACAGGGATGCCGATGTTTCTCACCTCGGGTATTTGTAACATATCGTGAAGCAATAGGAATAGCACACGGCAACTGGAGGTTCACTCGAATATTCATTCGTGTGGGTATAGGGGTCAATATGGGTGTCCACGGCTCCGATGTTGATCATTGATCGGAAAGAGTTCCGGGTCATGTCTATACTTCACCGAACCTATAGGGTCACATGCTTAAGGGTCATCTATCTACTGAATACTAGACGGGGAGTCTGAGAGAAAATCACCGAAAAAGTTTCGGACGAAACGGAAACGTTCCGGAGAGAACACCGGAATAGTTCCGGTGAAACTGAAAAGTTGTTTCAGGGTATTCCATTAAGTCGAATTGGTTCTGGCACACGCCTGGAAATTCTTGGAGGATGCCAAAAGTGTTCTGGAAACTTCTGGGAATTTTCCGGGACAAAAACCGGAAATGTTCCGGAGCAGCCAGAACCGCTTTGGTTGCTTTTCGCTGAAGAAACATTGTTCCGAAATTGTTTCGGAATGCGTTCAAAATTGTTTTGGTGGGTGCTAGAATTATTCTAGGCACACAGAAATAATTTGGGTTTTAATGGACGCAGAAAAATGTCTTCGTGAATAGTGAAAAGCACTTTTTGGGCTGATTTGCAAATGGGGTTTTTCTTCTAGAAGAAAACCACTTTTGGTGTGTGAAAGGGAGGTGGAGCCCCCCAAAGGGGCTGCACAATTTCGGCCATGGCATGGGGGGGCCCTCCTTGAGGTGTCCTTCCACCTCATGGTGGATATGTTCTACACACCCTTATGTGGCATGTGGTGGAAAGATCCTAGGAAGGTCCTTTTGGTCTTTTTCACCTCTTTCCTCTACCCCTTGCTCCTCCTATAAATAGAGGTGGAGAGGGCTCTCCAAAATCAGATCATGCTTGCTCTCATACACATGCCATTTGACTTGTCTGGCTTCTCTCTCCCTCCCAGCGAAATAGTTTCGTAGAGCCGAAAGGCTGTCTGGGTTCCGGTGGGAACTAGTTCTGGACGGCGAAGCCCTGCCGGATAGATGACACCGTATGTGTGAAACTTTGTAGAGAGATCGTAGTTTTGGTCTTAGTTCGAGAGTGCCTCCCGAAGGGCTGTCCGAGTGACAGTCAGAGTTTCGAGGGTCCTCCCGAAGGGCTGTCCGAGTGACCGTCCGAGTTTCGAGGATCCTCCCGAAGGGCTGTCCGCGACACCGTCCGAGGGACTGTCCGACCGCCTCCCGGAGGGCTGTCTGAGAGGCAGATGTGGGAGTACATCCTCGCGGTTGGGAGGTTGTAAATCCTAGCTGCGGGGATCTGCACCGCCGATCGTCATCGACTCTACTTCCGCTGCGCTACGAGTCGGTAACGAAAAAGATCAAACCTTGTATGCAGTCTCCATAGTGGTCCTGGGCTGGTGCGTAGGTCAGGAAATTTTTGTTTTCTGCTGCGTTACCCTACATGTCTACCAAGTGATTTACCTATTTTCAGATTTGGTCACAACTTTATTGTTGATGCATCTGTTAGGAAAAATCTTATAAGTAATTTTGAAAGACCAATGATGAAGGGTAATTTACTTGTTGGCAATAAAATTGTTACAAAGCATATCGGTCAACACATTGTACCATTCGAGGAGACCGATAGTGACTTATTATTGCAGCCAAAGTTTTTCCCATTGTTTTATGTGAAGTTTATATCTAAGTCGGTAGCTTTGCTTGTTTCTTACTTGGCTTACACTTGGTCTCAATTGAGACATATGTGTTCTAACTATTTTCATTTCAGAAATTTAAAGCCAAGGTTAAATTCTATTGAGAAAACCGATGCTAGTATAATATCTTATCCAAAGACATCGGAGATAGGGTGCAAAACACAATGCATAGCTGAATGGGGTGATGCAAAATCTGAACCATTCGTTTGCTTAACTCCAAAGCCGTTCTCACAGCAAGATCGGCTAGAAAATAAAAAGTTTACCTTCAATTCAAGCATGTGTGATCGAATATTTGATTTGTTGCTGAAAAATAATTACATTAGAATTCTTGATCACCATGTCAAGCCATCAATCCAAGGACGAATGTATTGTAGGTTGCATCATTCGCTCAAACATAATTTTGAGGATTGCAATATGTTTCATCAAATAGTCAAATCGGCCATTGATAAAGGACGATTGAGATTTGTTGAAACACCAAAGGATGACCAATCTATTCCGATTGGTCCTGATGGCAAAAAGTTTTTTTGCATCGGCTGCTTCAAGTTGATCCATTTAAACATGAGAAGGTAAAAACTGCGGATAATGGGATCAAGCCTTCAAGTAAGAAAGTTGTTCAAGAGCACAATGATAATATTTTTGAAGGCGAAAATTCCATCAAAGTTGCAATGAAGACGCCAAGTACTGGGGGGCAACATGAAAATCCAAAGATTGATGCAAGCACAACCAACGAAAGCAAAGGCCGAGGTAAGCACAAAGGTAAAAAGCCGAAAGTTACTTTTGCGCAGCTATTGGAAAAATATCAGAAGATAAGTGAGGAGAAGATTGCTTATCGGCCAAGTAATTCAAAAGCATCAAGATCACCCCGTAGGCGCAAATCTGAGGACCGGTATTGGCAAAGGGAAAATTTCAATGCATCATATTCATATCCTTATTTTGGGCCGCCAATGCCAATGCCGGGGATGTCTCCCCATGCTCATATAGATCCATATCCATCATGGGACAGGTATGATACAAGGGCACATTCTCCATCATATTTTAGACCATCTCACCAATATTGTGCAGCCCCAAGAACATCAGCATTTGAACAATCACATGTCAGAGACCGTTTCAATCATAAGGAATCGGTCCGGAGCTCAAGAAAAAAGAAAGAGGTGGTTAAGCAAGTCTACCGCGTCAAAAGAGATGGTCGTAAGAGTGCCCCTTCAGAGTTGATCTCAATTGAAAAAGTGCCAATTAAAGTGTTGACATTGGATACTAAAAGCAATGAGGCAAGTCAATCAAGTGCCAAATCTGAAGAGAATAAGTTGAAAGTGCATAAGGTAAAACAAGAATTACCATTGCTTCAAACAAAATCACAGTCGGGGTGCCACTCGGCTTATCGTATTGGCAAAAGAAGAAGTTGCAAAAGCTTAGTGCACAAGAACTTGGAAAGAGGAACATGGCATGGGTTCCCAAGAGGAGTAGTCCAAATAAAAATGATGTCCAGCCTTCTATTGCAACAAGTGTTACAAAAGTAAAGAAAGAGAAGGATGGAAGCGACAAACAATTAAGCCGAAGGTTTGCATCACAACATCAAAATCTTCGGTTAGCACATCATCCATATTATTCAACCATGCCATTGATGCCTTTGCCATGGAACTCATCCTCAGGTATGATTAGTTACCCTCCATGGGCTTATTTTGATCCATGGTTGCAATATAATTTCTTACATCATGAAAGGGTATTGCCAAATCACTATACATTTGGCTAGCATCAATTTTGTTGTTGATCCAAAGGGCCGAAATACTTGATTTGTTATTTCATTTGTTTATTTCGGCTATACGTGCTTTGGTGGATGAAGTTTACATGGACCTTATAGCAATGGCCGATATATACTTATCGCCCTAAGCACATACAAATGGCCGATGAAGTGTTGACATCGTCCTTAGATCAAGCATTATGCAAGTTATTTTTCGGCACGCTAGCTATGCCGAAAAACAGGGGGGCATGTGTTGACACCAGATTTTGGCATGGCCAAAGACATTATTAAGATGGCCTAAAATGAAGAAGTGATCTACATAAAGAAGTTTCGTATTATCGACATGAATATCTTTGAAGTTTGGGTCATCGCCATCCGATCTCATCTCAAGGGCCGAAGTTGTGCTCAAAGTACTAAGATTTTATATTCAGAGTACTATTCGGCCGATTACGCCTCCAAGACGGCTTCCTATGAGAAAATGATCTACATGGATTGTCTTCGTCTCGTCGAATCGGTCGATTTTTATATAAAAATCATCTCAATCCGAGATCGTATGCAAAATTTACAGCCGTTACAAGACGCTGCTACAGCAGAGGCCGGACACTCCGGGGACAATCATCCGGGTTTCAGATTTCTCTGCTGCAGACTTCGGAAAACAGCCCAAAACCCCCTCAAGATGGCCTCTGATAAAAAAACGTTCAACATGAAAGTTGTTCGTCTCGTCGAAACGGTCAAAGTTGCTTTTGGGCTCGTTTCCATCCGAGGTCGTTTACCACCTCAAAAGTGACCCGCAAGGTGCAGCCAGCTTTTAAACCGAACAGTTTTGGAAAGTTCGGATTCCTAGTTGGACTCAAACTAGGTTTTGGACGTGAATTCAAGACTTTTCCTTGCACGGGAAGTCCAGCCGCCTCTTATATACCTAAGGGGTGACGGCCGATTGAACAACACACAATCGATCAATTCATCTACCACTTTTTACCTTTACTTTTATCTCCCTCCCTTGTTCTTCTTCTTCCTCGTTCTTCGTTCGTTCTTCTTGTTGCAGGGCGGCGAACCTCGAGGCCCTAGGGGCGATCAGGTCGACCTAGGGCAGCCCATAGCCGCCGGGCGCCCTGACGGGGTCCCTCCCGGGCGTGTGGGGTTTCGGGTCTACAAAAGAGCCCGCCGGATTGCTTGCGTACCGCGCTTTCAGGCGGGTCTCCTTCGACGTGAGCTGCGGAGCATCACCCCCGGCGTCGAGGGTACACGGTGACGTGTTCGTGTGCGAACACACTTTTTGGCGACTCCGCTGGGGACGAAGCTTTGAACGGTCTCCGGCCCGTTCTTGCTACGAAGAGATCGTCATCTAGGGTTTGCAATCTACAAAGGTAATATGAATACCCAATTCACTTATGTAGATGCAAATAATGCATATGTTGTTGCTAGATCGTTTAATGAGCATAATGTATCGGCTAGCCCTAGTTTTATCAATCATGCATCTAATTATGTGCAACAGCCGATTTAGAATAATCTCCATGGTTCAACTTCATATAATTTTAGCAACATGCAACATATGTATCCCAACTCTCATGCATCGGCAACCCCACAAATCTATATGCCGATGAACAACATGATGAGTTCAGTTAATCAAGTTGAGACACCCCATGTAGGAACTTCCAATAGTATGCAACAAAGTGTTTCAACTTTTTATTCATCGGCAAATAACTTGCAGTATGTTAATCCAAACATGCTGGTGGATAGGGGAATTGGCCATGCTACTACCAGTTATTCAGCCAATTACCCTCAAACATCATATGCTACACCTCATGCTACTAATTTAGTGTCAAAAACGTTCTTATATTATGGGGTGGAGGGAGTACTTCCCTAGGGTAAAATCACACCCTCCCCATTCTGTTCGGTGTGCTTCCGGTGGCGGGCGATGTTGGCGGCGATGCATGGCGATGACAGGATCGACGACACAGTGGTTGCTTATGGTTCAGCCGAAGTAAAATCCCCCACTATACTCCAAGGTCTAGAAAAGGTTTCACATTGGCTTCCCATGTTGGCTCTAGTTACCTATTCTTGCTCTCAATTGTTATGGCCAATTGCGAGCACTCTGATGACACATATCTGCTAGAGCTTGTATCATTGCAAGTAGACATCAAACAGTTGCAGAAGAGGATAAGCAAGAGTTCACTGAATTCACTGCTACTATTGCAAGAAGCTTCTTTAGTGTTTAGAAAAACTTTGACACCATTCAGAGCATTTTTGCCAAATTGCTTGCAACTATTGATGCGTGAACCCCTCCTTCCTTCCCGACCCCGACCCCTCCCTCCTTCCCGACCCCGTGCGACCGCCACCGGGCCGCACCGGGCGGCCACCACCCATCCTCCCCTTGACCCCTGCGCATCCCCCTCCCTCCGCCTCCGCCGGCAACGTCGCCGGGTGTAGGCCCTGTGGCGCGGCGGCGGCGGAACTCCTCTGGCGTCCGCGGATCTGAGTCAGCGGCGGCTAGATCTTGATCCCCTTGCGACGTGGATGGCGGGCAGCGGCAGCCAAGATGCGTTGAGGAGCTCTGCTGCAAACGGCGGGATTGGCAGGAGGTGGTGGCGTGGTAGGCGGGCTCGATCTAGGGCTGTTGTTGTTACGTCCTCTTCTGCTACCTCTTGTCGGCCTCGACGATGGCTCGCGGAGGCACTCCGGGTCTGCCTCTCATCACGAGGATTATGGCGGTGGTGGTCATCTCATACGTCGGAGGTGGTCGGCCTGAGGCTGGGTGGTCGGATCTCATGGTCCGTCTTCTAGTCCCGGCTGCGAGTCGGGAAGACATGGTTGCTGGTGAAAATCGAGCCGACGACGGACGACGGCGGCGTTCTATGTCGTTACCTTGATGAAGGCATCGTCGTGTAACTACTGTCGACCCACTCGTGCTGCTCCGGGGGAAACCCTAGGATCTGGCCTTTCAGATCGGACGATGGCGGCATTGAGGTGTCGTTCTCTCTTGGGAGCATCGTTTGTGGAGCAGCGCTGGAAGACAGAGGCAGGAGGCGGAGCGGGGTTTCATCCTCCGCATCGATGACGACGGATCTCGGTGGCGTGGTGCAGTGGAGTCTCGGCGTCTGATGTGGGTTGACGGACTCGCGCAGGAGGACGACGCTGTCTGGCGTCGTGGTGGTGTCGACGGCAGGCCTGGCAAGGTCGATGCGTCAGTTCCTGTTCTGAAGATGGATAGGTGGAAGACGGCGGCGGTAGCCTCTGACAGTGCGCCGGACCGGTGTGTGCCCCAGACCCGGCATTGTGGCTTGGTTGGGGCCTCCGGCTTTAGATGTTAGGCTTTGGTGCGAAGTCTAATTGGTATTCGGCTCGGATTTCCGGCACCCCTTCATCAAGTGGATAGGAGTAGCGACAGATGTTGCTGAGATGGTGGCTTCAGACTTACTGATGTATTACTTTGTAAGGTCTTGGTGAATAATTAATAAAGTGGCTGCATGCATCGTTCAGATGCAGAGGCCGGGGGTCATCCTCCTTTTCTAAAAAAAACTATTGATGCGCGAATTGGCGAATGAGTGGATGAAAAATTACCCTCTGGAACTCCTTTGTTCCCACGCTAATGGTACTTAAAAGTGTTAATCAAAGTTCACCTCTGCAAATTAATTTTCCAGTATTACTGCCATACCTGAAGGTGTTATTTCCCCTGCTGTGGGCTCTGCTAAATTATACGACCACCCATGAAAATAGCTTAATTTGGATGGCACTCAGAAGGTCCCTTACGAACATCCAAAATTTGGCCAAAACCATCAAGTAAGAAATGAACAAGTGCAACGACAACCAACTAACGTAGCTCATGCTAACATGCAGCATGTTGATCTAGAGCAAGAAGCTGGCCAAGGAGAAGGGCAAAGACCTAACACGAGGCAAAGAAATCAAAATTATCTGGAAAACAACATGAATAGTCCTATAGTCAAACCTGCAAAGTTAAACATCCCTGACTTTGAAGGACAAGATGTTGATTCCCATTGAACAATATTTTGATGCAGCAGGAACTCCACTAGAGCAGAGAACTGATATTGCCACAACATATTTAAGAGGCGATGATTTTCAGTGGTGGAGAGACACTGGATTCTTTGCCGAAAATCTACGTTTGCATAAATTTTGCAGCTACATGACTGAGATTTGCATAGTCTTCTATCTGTGATAATGTCATGAGTTTCCATTTACTAACTCAAACCACTATTGTGGCTGCTTACATTCAAAAAATTTAGGGTGGAGAAGAACATGTAGGGCATATATGAAGAGAATTAAATGAGAAAAATACAACAAACAAATTCTAATTAATGGTTACATTGTGTTGTTTTTCCGTAACCACATATCCTATATACCTAAATAGTTGATCCCACTAACTCAATTATCTTGACATGGAACTATACCAACTCACCATGCCATCATGCATACCCCCACTAAATATAATTTTTCTCAACATGCAACTATGGCAACTATCATGCCACCATGCATGGGAAAAGATCCACCTTAACATGCACCATGCATGTTACTTATATTAAATAAATGGTCTACTACTATATATAATAATCGAATATAATAAATTATATGTACTTTAGTTTTTATTATCATATTGCTAATCTAAATACTAAAGTTTCATACTGCCAAATCTCGTAGAAATATCTGCATCCAATTCACACTGCAACACGTGGGGTATTATCTGAACTTTTTAATGACAATGCTGGAGCAAATGGCGGATGAAGGCAAGACTACTAATAGAATAAAAAATATAAATAAATAAATTGAACGATCAAATTACAGCTCCGGAAGATTTAACTGACAAATATCCAAAAAAGACATCAAAGTAATATTTTGAATCAATAAAAAATATATAATATGTATAATTACAAGGTTTCGAAAAGAGGGCTCAGACATAGTGAAATTAATGTAGGTGGAGATTGGAGAAGAAGTAGGGGTGGGGAGAAAGATGTGAATTTGTATATGCAAGGAGACAATTGTTAAGGAGCATGATGATTGCCATGACAAAAACCACATGATGTCATGTTCAATGCATATTTCTGAATTAGAACAATTGTTTAATCAACTATGTCTTTCTCGTATTTATGTGGCAATGCACGGGCATTCGGTTAGTATTAGATAGATATAAGATACGTAATGCAATGTAATCTCCCTCCATGCAATATTCATATTCCTAGCTTTCACTGACGACAATTATTAATTGATTGAGAACGTAGTGGCTACACCCAAGTTCGGTGCACCCCATGATGAACGGTAAAATCAAAACAAATATATTAAAAAAAACCAAAAACTTGTGGTATTGATTATGAACAAATGTCATAGGTTCTTGCAAATTTTGGTGGCCAAATAACATCAAATGATCTCCGTACAAATGAAATACAAATTTTGCTCAAATAGTGCACATACATTTGAGAAAAAAAAATTGTATAGAGCTCCTCGGATGTCATTTGGCCACCAAATTTTGCAAGCACCTTAATTATTTGGTCATAATCAAAGCTACAATGTTTCAGATTTTTTTATTTGTTTTGCTATGTTTTTGGTCATGAGTGTAGCGTGGGTGCATCCACCCGGGGTATAGAAAAACCATCCTCTGATTGGTTTTTATGCATGGCAATATTTGATCCACAAATAACTTCGGTACAATGTCGATTACATGATGTAATTCAAATGTTGCTCGGCTGGCAGCAAATCCATAATTTTTATTCAAACTAGTACCACAAAACTAAGCCAAACTATGCTAGTTAGTGAACGAGGGGGCACCCCTCAACATAAACTCCTGGTTCGGTAGGGCATGTGGCTAGAGGGCAATGATCAGAGACAGACGAACCCCACCAGTTGACGCCATTGATGCCTCGCATCTGAAGAGCCAACATCGTCAAGAACGCCATTGCAGCAATGCCGGTGTCCATGGCGATGGAGAAGAGTAAGCTGTACCTTGCCCACAACTCTTTGCATCTCCGGAAGATGATGTAGTTAAAAATGAATCCCAACACGAACCAACATATGTAGTTAACTGCTCTAGTTGGAGGCATGCTGGCCCCTGGCATGAAGAGAACTGGCACGAGGATGAGCTTGATCCACTTCTTTCCGGGGAACCGACGAGCAAGGATCCAGACAGGTATTGGCGCAATAATGCCGATCAAGAAGAAATAAACCAACTTCGAGTACACACCTGTAAAGAACATTCGCCTCGGTCCGATAAGACCCCAAACAACCATTTCGTTGTAAATCATTCTAGTACTGGGGCATGTCCATGGACTTCCTCTGGGCAACAGCTCCGTGCGGCACAAATCTTTGACAGTGGAAAATAACCACGATGTCACTGCAAAGTCTGAGGTGGTTGCTAGGAACGAACCAATGACCTGCCCAAAAAATTTAGGTAGAGAAAACTGAGTAAGATACCAAATAATATACTCAAAGGCACAATCCATGGGCTTAAAACTAAAAATGGCCTTGTGGACTCAATAGTCAGATAGGCATGCAACTTCTGTTTACTCACTCTGTAGCCTCTCTTTGAGCTGTCGGACAGAAAAAACGGTGTTGTTTACAAAGTTTAAATAGTCAGCTATAGCGGTTTGAGCAGGGTGCCGTAAAATGATGTTCATGTACAATTGTCCGGTAAAGTTATGAAATAGCCGGCTATAGCTATTTTGGAGGACTGCCGCTATTTGGCATAGTCCGCTATTTAAAAGTTAAAACTATGGTTTTATATCCAAATTTGATTAATACTTGAATAAAGTAGGGAACCATTTATCTCTCTCGAAAACCATCTCCCCCCCATATTGCGCATGTTATCCCCACTGACTGTAAAGAAAATTATGGTTAGCATGTTGTTTCACATTTGGTGTTGTAATAGCTCTGGTGAGATATAAGCCGAACATTTTGTATGTCACATAATGCATTTTTAAAACCACGGATTACACATGGTTAGTCAAAATTGTGTGTCGTGTCACCGGCTCACCGCATACAATTCAACATAAGTAAATGTGTGTGGTATGCTCCAAGGTAGATAACCGTTTATAATTAATGACCGAACCAACACACTTAGTTATTTTTAGGGGCAAAGGGACTTAATTTATTCAAAGTTTAACATAGTTGGTGGGAGTCCCAAGCCACACATACATGCCGGCTAAACTCAAGCGAGGAAGAAGCCTTTCCCCACGCATGAGCTTCACTATTCGCTTCCTGGTGCTCAAAGCGGAACACCACGTCAGTGAACTCCTTCCTGTGGTACATTTCTTCAAGGATCGCTCCATAAACTGCCGAGGCTCCATTGTTGATGTTGGACACTACTTCAAGGCAGTTAGACACAATAACCATCCTGAATATATAGGTGAAGGTCCTGATCCAGACCAAGCACTTCGTTGCATGCATGCGCTTCCAGGCTTGCCGGATTGACTAGGCCATCGTAGATTACAGCATAAGCTCCGAGGAAGAGACCAATACCCTCTTTGCAAACGATAACAAATGCTCTCTTATCACCACTAGATGACCTGTTGCGCCATCGGCGTAGAGACCAACTTCAACTCGGAAGTTAAGCGAACTATTCGAAGGATGTTTTCCTCAACTTTCTACTAATGATCACGTTCATACAGTGTTTCTATTTGCCTTAATGATGATCATTGCCTGTAACTTTCTTTGGCGATTTATTTTTGATGCTCCGGCCTTTCCTCGTATGGTAATTGCGACGAAAAAACAACAATTGGAAAATTAGTTGAACCATTTGAAGGAATTTTGTGGTGAATTGCCTGCAAGTAATTATATTTGTATTGCATTTGTAGTTGTCTTGTATATTTACCAATGACAGACAACGACAATCATTGTCCATGTGGTTCGCTGGCCGGCCAAGGCAACCCAAGGAATAGATCGACAGAAAGCCCGACCTCACCCCCACGAAAACTGACCTTAACCGTCGGAACAACAAACCCCACCCGACCAACCCGCTAACCAGCAAGGCCGCGACATTCGAAGGCCAGGCAGAGATCATAAAACACGCCTACTGAATCAGAAAGTTAATCAATCTATGGGCGACATGTATAGCAGACGTTATTTTTATGAATGCCACAAAGACTGGTCACAACCAAGGAGCGAAACAACTCACGAACAACATATTCTACGAATGATCCATAAAGGGACAAAAAACACATGCAATAGAGAACTATTCAAATGATGTTCGTCGGGAACCGTCGGGAAATAATTATATTCGTGGTACTTTGTATTTAACTTGTATATATTACTCCTATTAAGGATGCTGGAATACCCGTCTCTTCGAGTTCGTCGAGGACTAAGAGGGCCTCCTTGCAGTCCATTTCCCGGTAGCGTGCCGCGGGGCCGTCTTCGCACCGTCCGATCTACCCGGACGGCACGTGCCCGGGCAACCCGCCTCGGCGGTCCATGACGGGGTGGACAGCGGGGCTCGCGCGAGGCCACAGCAATTAGACCCCCAGACGGGCGCGCCCGCGAGCGATCCCCACACGTTGCCTTGCGTGCGATGGCGTGGCCGGACCTGCCTGTCGGCGTTCTCACCCCGTGTCAGGTTGGTCCGGTTGCGAGAGACGAGGCGCGCGTCTTGCCCCCCGCGCCCGCTCGCGCGGGGCCCTGCAGCGTCTTTGCCCCTGCCAGGCTGCTTAGCTCGCGCAAGGAGTGCACGTGCGTGCGTCTAGCTTGGGGACTGAGCATCGCATAGCATGCCCGGCCTCGTGAGCCATGTGCGCACGTTGGTCCTGGTGCCTCTGCCGGGCTACTTCACTCAAGCAAAGCTGGGCCCACGCGTCCGACTCGGGTGGTGCGCCGTCCGAGCAGGTGCAGTTATGTTTGAGTCAGGCACTACCGTGTGCCCGCCTCTGTGTGGCTGTCTTGTGCGAGTCGAGGTGTGCCAAGTGGGGGTGCTTCATGGGCATTTTTGTCCTTTCATTAAGACAGTTGCGTTTTTCCATAAGTGTGATGTTTTATGCCGCACGTCGGATACCGCACATATTGGCTTGTCTCTTGTTTTCGCTTCTAGCTCTAGCTCTGGAGGCCTCTTTGCACATTCTCGCTAGCGTCGAGCGCGACCTCGAGGTAGACATTCTCCAGCGTGACGGCGATATGGCGCCAGTGCATGGAAGAGGTCATCACAATGAAGGCCGGTGAGGGCGGCTGGCATTCATTTATAAGGTTTGATGCTTTTGTCGCTTCGTTTTTCCCGTTGTCATGTTGCTTCTTTCGATGGTATTTTTTGTTCTTGTGGCCGCAGTGGTGTTTGTGTTTTTTTTTCTTCCTCTTGGTTGCAGCTTCTCTTATCGCTTGTTTGTTCTTCCTTTGTGCCTGTCCTTAGCCTCGCCTGCTGCTTTTGGACGTGAGGATCTTCTTTTCTAATGGCCCTGGCTTCTTGAAGACTCTATTCGAGCGAGAGGATCATGGTGGATGGCAACAACGAGCCTGGAGGAAAATGTGGCCGACATCGAGCAGGCAATTGAATGTCGGCATCGAGCAGGTTTAGCAGCTTGGCTCGCATCGTCCATGCAGGAGGTTTGCCCAACGAGCAACCATATGCCTTGTAAAACTGCGTGAGGTGAATGTTATGATTGGATATGGCCTTCTATTTGTGTATTTTTTATTATTCCAGTTTATATGAGCCCATGTATATGTCGGGCTGTTGTTAGTCGACGACTGTAACTCAGTTTTCGTGTTCGTCTGCGCCGGCTACGCTCCTTCGTCCGGGTACGCGATGTGTGTTCGTCT
Source organism: Elymus sibiricus (assembly GCA_039707655.1). Classification (NCBI taxonomy): domain Eukaryota; kingdom Viridiplantae; phylum Streptophyta; class Magnoliopsida; order Poales; family Poaceae; genus Elymus; species Elymus sibiricus. The sequence goes on along the minus strand of CM077672.1, from coordinate 303,726,486 downwards.
GACTTTGTCGTTGGGGTGTAACTGGGTGTTTTGGTGTGCTCGAAATCTATTTGAGTTATCGTTCATTACATGGTGTGCAATGCTGTGAGTGTCAGTTTCTTTACGTCGAATGGACCGCCGGATTCAACACGCTTTGACAGTGCAACGCTGCCTTGGGCTCATGAGTTGTTATGCTTGCGCCCCACGTCTCGTGTAGTTACATATGTGATAAGAGGTAATTGGGCTTGCTGGGCAAGGAAGATGTTACTCTTCTTGCTTGACCCGCGCCCATTGTGTGCGTCTGTACCCAGGGTGTCCCGCTGCCCCGGTAACTTCTGCCTCCGTTGTTAGCCGGGTGCACACACCAACGGTGTACGCGCAAGGCAATGCCTGGGTACATGACAACCGAGGTGATCGGTCAGCGTGGGCCTGCCAGGTATAGATATACAAGCTCGCGGTTGAACCGACTAAGATGCCCGGGGTAAAGAAGCTGACTCTAGTTGAGTTGTCCTTCCAGTCGGCAATTGGCACAAAGAAAGTCCATGTTCATCTGGATGATCCCCCAAAATGGTCAAGATTGCTGACGATCTTGACCTAAGTAGGAAAGCGAGCTCATCAGCTTCCTTCGTGAGAATTGAGATATCTTTGCATGCCAGCTGATCCTATCATAGGCCCACGCGCTGTGGCGATGCAGGTAGGCACGGCAGAGGTAAAGAGGAGCTTGTGCCTGCCGAGTAAGGCAGGCATGACCCGTCCCATTTCACACACACCTACTGTGTACACCTGTGCCCGTCAAGTGCCACTGTCCGGTTAACTTCTGGCTCGATTGTTTGCTGCGTATACATTCCAGGGGGAGCACCTGGTGTTTGACGTCTGGGTGCAAATAAAGAAGGCGCCAAAAAGATACAGTGCAGGTGCAAGCCATTAGCCGGGCACACGACAAGAGGGGTGACTAGTTGTTGTGCGGTAGTGTGATACATAGCAAAAGGGACGCCTTTTCCTAATTGTAATTGATATTCGTTGGTCTGTAAGCGCCTGTGACGGCAAAGATCGTGCATGCAAAGCCCCTTCACATCCGAGCAAGACCAGCGGCTGAAACATTGCATGGCACACTCATCGATGTTGACCAACCACTTCACAAGGTTGATTTTGAAAGTCGGAGGAGGCGTCCCAGAACACCCGCTTGGACAGACTGCGACACTAAAAGGCCGGGCTCACATCCCAAAATATGTCGGGCATATGCGATCGCTCGGCTCGGCTTTGTGTCGGTCGCATCCTGACGCGCTGTTTGGTTCATGTGAGGTGGCTGTCGGGTTGTGCCACGGCTTCTTGCGATGGCGCTCCTTCGCCAGATGTGGTTTTGGTTGGCTACCCGGGATTTGGACTCTGTGGTTTGCCCCTGTGAGCTGTTCCACCCAGTGGCCGGCTGGTGGCGTACTTGCTTTGGGGATGCTGTCTCGCTCGATGCTCGCATGGGTTTTTCCTTTTGTAGTGAACTGCGTTGGGCTTTCTCAGTCGTGTGAGCTGGGCAGGCATGCGTGGCCATGCCTGGCCGTGCATGAGTGCGCCGGGCGGGGCGTTAGCCTTGCGCCACGCGTGCTGCCTCGTGCGTTCGAGAGATGCCTGCCCGGGCTCTCTGCACACACGGCAACAATGCTGACTGGTTGGTGTGAGGTGGCCTGGTACATACTAAAAAAGCTGTTTTTCCTAATTGTGATCGCACATGCCCGGGTTAGAAGTCGCCAGACACACCCCTGAAACGACAAAGTAGATGGGTAATCACACAATGGTACCCGGCATGCCCCATCGTTCGGGCAGACCATGACTCGGCTCATAGCCACGCCCACCCCTGGACGAAGAAGAAGACGATGACGACTATGATGAGCAGCCGCTGAATGCTTAACACAAGGCACATCAGCTAAGCGTAGGCTAAAAGAACAAGTAGAAGCAGCCTTCTCTTCATCCTCATGACTTCTCTGTAAGCTATAAACTTTCGGTAGTCCTTCCTCCCCTCAGTAAGATGTTACCGGCAACGTAAGCAGGGTGCCCGGCAAACTGGACCCCATGGGCCGTGAATTTCTACATGATACATGTACCCGTCCTTGTGCTGGGTGCTCGGTTTTCATGATGGAGGGCCTTTGCTGAGGGGTGGCATGCTCCCGTTTAGCTTGGCCTGTGGAATTGTGGGTTGTTTCTTTGTTTTGTATGTGCCGTGTGCCCACTACCAAGGCGAACGACCTCACGCAGGTTTCGGAGCCGGTTGGCTGCAAGAGGAAGTTACAACTACAAAGAGCAGAATGCCAAAGCGGAGAGTAGGCTTTCGCCGGGCACACAACGATGAGTTCGAGTAGGCTGTGTGGCTGGTGTGGATGCGGCGCACAGGACAACGCGAGTTTTTTGTCTTTTCGGTGGATATGTGGAGGCACCTTGCCCACTCGGACTATCGCTATCGCATCCCCTAGCCTGATGCCGTCCTTTCCGCCGTTGAGGTCGGGCAGATGAGTATGGCGGAAGTCCCTCAGCCATGTTGTATGTTGGGACATTCCGGGCAGTAGAGCTAGCTCTGTTGCCATTTCTTGACATATTCGGTTTTGTATTGCGTTTGTATCTGCCTTGTATATTTACCAATGACAGACAACGGTGATCATTGCCCGCATCCTTCTAACGTTGCAGTGCAGCAAGAGTGGTCAGTAAATTGGGCTCAATGGGAAACGTCCATCCACCAAGTCGGCGAAGGCACATCAGAGGTGGCCGGCATAATCCGACCCGACGCAAGTTAACATCCGACTTTGATAGAGGACTCACTTACTAACATACACAACTCACTAAGGATGAACTTACTAACATACATATGTTTCTAATGGTAGGTCGAGACCTCTTTCCATGCTAGCCACATATTGTTGCTCTCCTTCTTGGCGTTGGCAGCAACATTCCACCTTGCCTGGATCTTCGTCCAGCTCTCCTCTGCGTCGCGGAAGGCGTCGCTTATCTTGCAGCGGGCAGACTTTCATTTCCTACGGGCGGCTTCTTTCTTCCACTCTTTCTATGCGGCCTTGGCCTCTTCCTCCTCGTTCACCCATTCTTCCTTGGCGACATCAGACAGTGCCTGTGACTTGGGTTGTGCGGGTTCTTCGGCCAGTGTAGTCCGCATGGCGGGCGATCATGGCTTCCTTGCCGGTGTGAGTGCGCCGAGGTGCCATGGCGTGTTGTCGATGTGAGGAAGATATGATTCGTGTTGTGGAGCAAATGGCAGTGTTCATGTGCCATGGGCGGCGCAGTCGACCTTTCTATAGACCCAACTGTTGGGTTGCCCTGGCTGGCCAAAGAAGGACATGGGCAACGTTCACCGTTGTCTGTTGTTGGTAAAAATATACTGCAAAAGCTTGAACATAGCTTGGTGCAGTGATGCACGCAAAAGGACAGGCCGACTCGGGCAACCCCATCCCGGAACGACCGAGTAGCAACACGACAGGGCAACCAGCCTCCAAAGCCACCTCTAAAGGCTATTTTTTGGCTTCTATTTTAGTTTCAATTCATTCATTCACATATGATCGTTTATATCATTGTTATGTGTACTGTTATTTATGCTAATGGACTTTGGGGATAATTTATAGAATGGGCATTTGTTAGACATGCTCCCATAGTGTTCCTTAACTCTCCGGCTACATTTCAGATAGTTCACTTGACTTTCGCGATGGAGTTGGTTTCAAATACGGGCCAACCAGACTGTTCATTAGGGAAGAAAACCCGTGCTGGGCAACCGAACGGCCGGGTGGCCAAAAGGCCCGGGTAGGCTCCTCTCGAAGGCAACCTGCATACGTCCACTTTTTCTTCCCATCCTTCTTTCCTACGTGATAGGTGTGATGGCGGCCTGACCAGCTAACCGCGTTGCCCGTTACCCCAGCTTCTCCGAGGTCGGGTAAGCGATGGTTGGCAGAGTTGGTGGAGCCGGTGGGGTCCTCTGCCGAGCCAGTATGGGCGTGAGATTTTACAAACGAGTCGGGTCTGGTCGATGTCGGCTGGATGCATGCCGTGGCAATTTTGCATGGTAGTTACCTATTCTTTAACTTACTGGTAATGTAATCTAGAATGCCAATAAGTGGCCTTCATAGTAGCTGTAGCTGCTTTACTTTAATATATTGCTTACCTTCTCGCAGCCGCACGATCAAGTCCAACTGCATCACAAGGCCAGTTATGGCATATCCATTATCTGAGTATACACACGTAGGTTATTCGGGCTGTTTACCCGAGCAGAAAACAAGTAGCTTGCACGTGTTCGGCACATGCGGGGAGCGCATTAAGTGTAAGTGGACGATCTGTATAACTCCGGAAGCTAGAGATACAACATGCGCTAGCTATTTGCCTCTTGTTTCTCTCCCATCGCCGCCCAGGCTGTTGTTCACATTCTTCTCTCATCGTCCCTTCCTTCCCACCAACGGTGGTCGATTCTCCATGCTCGCTCTACCGTCTTCCTCCTCAGCTGGCGTTGGCAACAAAAATCACTGGCTTGAGGCATTGACACAGGGCAGGTCCGTCCCAGGTTAGCTGGGGAGGACACCGTTCTCCACCCTCGCTCTACATACTAATGGAAGGAGAAAATTTGTGGCGTACGCATCAAGGCAGCTATGACCACATGAACAGAACTACCCCACCCACGACTTGGAATTTGCACCCGTGGTTCATGCTTTAAAATTTTGGAGGCACTACCTTATTAGACAAAGGTGTGAAATTTATAAGGATCACAATTGAGGATACTAGGATTCAAGAGGAATTTTCCAAGCTCAACTTGATTTTCAGCAACCCAATAAATTGGAACACCCTGTGGATAAGATCCACACTTGAGGAAGAAATTCAGAAGGCACAAGTGAACCACCCAAGCATAAGGGATCAAGCAGAATAAGATTGGAAATTTTATCATTGATGATCAAGGTACCCGGCGAGGATGTGGACTACATCGGACTCCTCCATTCTTCTGCACCAAACATGTCATCTACATCTACTCACCCGGCGAGGACACTGACTACATCGGCACGCCGCCATTCGACTACATCAACATGACGACGCCATCTTCATCAACTTCTCGATCCGCGTGGACGCCGACTATATCTGCACGCCGCCATTCTTCTATGTAAACTCTCTATGCAAGCGGAGATCTTCCCCATAACTCCAACGCCCAAAATTCTATATTGATGAGCTCGCATTGTCGTTAGCTTCAAGCGACGCCGCCATGCTGCGACACTCAAGTCTACTCCTGCTTCTACATCAACATAGTTCCCCAATGCCATCCAAGCCCCGATGAGGCGAACGCACTTCACCACCATGTATTTTTTTGATGAAGTATTCCATATCTTGTCGGGAACCGACGAGGAAAAGGCAAGCCACCAAGTCCGACGCCCACGAGGCGGACACCACCAGTCAGACACAGACGAGGCGAAGGCCATCCACCTGTCTGAGCTGACGAGGCCAGACATCTTCATCATCGTACATTGAAGTGTCGGAGGGATATGGCTAAGTATAGCCGGAGTGACGACGTATCGCTCCACCCTTCTATTTCACCGCATCGTCGCCATCGTCTACGCCGAGCACTCTGACGAGACGTGAAGACGACGATCATTTCAGCAGCTTAACCGGAGGCGGTCCGCGACTTGACTGCGAACGTAATTAATCGGTAGCTTTCCAAGGCCACGTGAACCAGAATTTCACAATCGTGCAAGCCATATTGATCGCGCTAGCAGGCCATGGAGCACATATGTAAAGAGATCTTGTAATTTTCTTTCTCCAATGAGAGATTAATAAAATGCATGTTTCTCTATATTTTATTTATGTACTTAGTACACTAACACGCCCGCAATGTTTATTTCCCCGACGTGTAGAGAAATAATAATATAATAATCACCTTATTTCTGTTATTTCTCGTGTAAAACACCCCCTTGTAACTGATCTTGGTCCATCCGATATATAGTAAAACCGACATGTGGGTTGGGGGTCTCAACCTAAGTAACTTTGCCACCCCACCCCACCCCAGCCCCCTTGGGCTTGTGTTTTAGTCAAGAACGTATACGAAGCTAAACACTTGTGCACAAACTGTTAAAAAATAGGAATAAATACAATAGGAAAACTTTTCATGAACTTTATGTTTTCCATTCTTACCTGAGCGAATAACATTTCTCTCGGGGGAATTTTCATGTAAATTCCAAGCTTGAAGCTTGCAAGAGTTCCTAGAGTATATTCAATACACCATGTGCTGTACAAATTAAAAACCATATTGGCCAATGGTCGTCCAGGATAAAAGTATCCAATGATGATATGTGCAACCAAACTCAATGGCCGTTGCTACAAAAATGACATCAAAATCTTGTAAGAAGTCAAAACATAGATTAAATGGCAGAGTTATCATCATAATTATTTGAGATGAAAGAAAGATCTTAGAGCATGTATAATAGGTTCTAGTCATCAGGCTATAAGATGTTCGACATCAGCAAAATCCCAGTTGAAGGAAAGAGAAGATATGAGAGAGAAGGGAGCGGGTGCTCGCCGGGCTATAGCACAATCTACGATAAAATAAAGCCAACATGCAGCCAACGCGAGGGCTAAAAGCGGGCGATTCCTCCTACGTGCCAATCATTGTATGTTTCCTTGCCTCTCTACATGTAATCATTAAATATTATAGCTGATTTAGAGCCCAGAAATAGCCAATGGGTCTCGGGTCCCATTGCACCCGAATTGAAAAAATATATATCAAAATGAGTCAAAATTTTCTGTGACAAACATGACTTAGCGTAACACTGGCGTGAAAAGTTTCGCGAAGGAATGACTTCTGTGGTATCCTTGACAAGAAAAAAACCGATACTATATAAATGTTAGCGTTTACATTTTTTGGACTTGATTTTATTTTTGCTGAGAATACCATGAGAGTCATTAATCCGTGAAACTTTTCACATGAGTATTACGCTACGCCATGTTTGTTACAAAAATGTTTCTGAACTTTTTGACTCTTTTTATTTTAAAAATTATTTTTCTAATTCGGATGCATTGGCCCCCATGTTCCAAAGATCCACTTCCATTTACAGCCAACCTAGCTACTACGAGTACTTTTTTGGGAAGGTTTTATATGATGTGGCACTAGTATAGAGCCAGCAGCATGCTGTTCTATTAGCCTTCCTCCTAGATAACTTTCCAAGTGTTTAAGTTTGGTGTATTAACGTTTGAAAATACGAAGTTTTTATTATTTGTAACTGCGTACATCCAAATTTTAAAGAATAGTAAATGAAGTATGCCTTTCTTCTAAAAGTTTGTGAAGCTGGAAAGCGTAGTTATTATTACTAGGAGTAAATATTCACTAAGAAGCAGTTTTGTGCTATCCTGTACGCAGGTGAACAAACATTTACTCTACAGTCTACACCCACTCCATTTTATGTCTTTGCACCAGATTTTTAGATTGCAACATTTTATCTTAGAAAGGAAGTCAAGAAGAACATAAGGAAATGTATATTTGGATTTTTTTTCTTGTTGATGTGACATAAAACTGGAAATAAAAACAAGGACGTCACACCTCTATATCAATATAAAATTTCTAATTTTGCCTTGACTTGTACCTTACATTTCCTATGCTTATTTGTACACCTGGACTCTACATGTCTCTTTGTATTCCGCCTTTTTTCTTTTTTCGTTTGTGTGAGAGGACCTTATTTGGCTGTGTGCATCTTAGTTATGCAGAGGCGGGTGTAATGCTTAAATCTTTTAAGTAATATAAAGCGCCCCTTTTCGAAAAAGAAGAGAATAACTATTTGTGCACCCTACATAAACTCCGACATAAGAAAACCTTGGGTGCAAAGTAAGCAGTTCTGCACTCGGGTGCACAACAGCCTACTACTAATTAGTTTGAATTTATTTAATTTGATAAGATTGATCCCTATGGCACTTTGCTTTAAGATTCATGAATTGTCTTCCTCGCATAAAAACTATCAGAACTTTGCATAAAGGTAGTGAGACTCCTTTGTAAATTTATTGCTACCAAATGGATTACCAAATGAGTACATTTTATTCCTAGAATATGACCATATGAAGCTATGTTTTTGTATTAGAAGAAACCGTGAGAGGTTTGTTGCGATATGATGGCCTTTGTTATTAAGAATTAACAAGGTTTGATAATTTCATGGCACCGGATACTTAAAGAGTTTAGCAAGCTACCTGGCAGGCGGTGGCACGAAGTGCTGCTAATGGGGGTACCAACGTAAGTACAAGCAAGCACGCAAGCATAACTCCCCAGTAAGGAAGTTGAAGTTCACTTCCAAATCCTTCGCACGTGAACACTGCCAGACCTATCATTGATATTGTAAGAAGAATAAACCACCACATTGGAATGCTTCTGTACTTATTCATCATTTGCATATGAATATCAGAAGATTGGCTTAATTGATTCCAAAATGACCTGCACACATTGAAAATTTGGGCTCAGGTAAAATATATCTTGCTGCATGCTATTGCAAGAAACCTTCATGATAATCTATGGTTTAGCCACTACACATTAGATGTATATTGCTGGCAAATAAACATGCATATATAAAAGAGATGGTTCGCAAAGTATGATTATAATAGCAAAATCTGAAGCTAGCATACAATTTGACTTTAACCAATGTCAAGTATAGGAAGCAGGAGCCCACACGGCACAAACTGTATTCTCTAATGACATAAAACAATTATTCGCTACCTAGGGGGGGCAGTTCCCACTATTATAGACAATGAATCATGTATATCTTCATTGGGAAGAGATAATGTATATTACCATCATACCTATAGAAATAGATACAACTTAAATGAATTTGAACTACTCAAGGCTAACAAGGCATCCATCTGTGAATGGAATAGCACACCCGATTGCCTAGGGGTAAACGTGTTGTATGTAGCTATTAGTACCCACAAAATTGTACTCCCTCCGTAAAGAAATATAAGAGCGTTTAGATTACTAAAGTAGTGATCTAAACGCTCTTATATTTCTTTACAGAGGACGTAATATACTGTATACAATTCTAGTTACATAGTACTGTATGGTGACACCTATTTGCAGGCTTAAATTGGAGGTTGCTATAGAAAAAACACAAAGAGCTAACAAATATCTCAGGAAAACTATTCAACTAAAAAACGTTCTTCCAGTAATAAGGCAACAAATTTATATACAAAATGGAATCATGTTACTTTCCATACCTGCCATGAGAGAGTACAATGTTTGTAAGAGATGCTCCTAGAGCTGCAAATCCAAATCCAATAGAGCATGCTCGTGTAATACTCAGGTACAATTCTGAATAACTTTCATACCCATCTTGCTTAAATTGAAAACTACTTCCATCAATTACCCTGGACAAGTTATATCTACCACCGTAGACGTCGTACACTTCTGGACTAATAATAGGAAAACTCTTTGCCTTGAATGAATTTGTCCAGTAAGCAAAAGGGACAACAATATACATGAATATAATAAATCCAACCATTGTGTTGACAATGACAAAGAAAGGGTAATATATAGGGTTTCCAGTGAAGCCGGTAGATGTTGACCAATCAAGGCCAAATGAACCAATCCCAAAACCATTTAAACCCGAGCCAAGTTGCTGAGCAGTGATAGATCTTTTCCAAATTAGGCAGACAACTGACACTGCACTAATAGAAGGGAAGAAGTATCCCGGAATGATGCAGTACGAAAAACTAATGACAAAAACCATGAAGAAAAATTGGCTTCTTGATAGCTTTGCATTTGATTTTTCATCCTTCTCATGAAATGCCCTACGTATAGTAAATATGACAACGCTATTAGGATAAAGTAAAAATACTAGACTAAGCAAATGGGCACAAATGCTAGGGCAAACCTGAACATTGTTACGTCTGATAGAACTTCAGGCCACCACATCTCTGAGCGAGTCACAAAGGGCTTTATGAAGAAGCCAGCAAATCCATATATAATACTCTATGTAAATATCAAGAAGCTTATAAGAAACCAGCTTTAAGTTGTATTACACAAAACATAAAGTAAACACGATCCTTCTTGACAATGATTTATTAAAAATATTTAGTAAAAGAAGTGAAAACAATGTACACATAATTTCAGATTCATTCCAGTAAATAAAATGCTAAGATATATGGTCCAGAAATTTGGAAGGATGTTTCATGCTTACATTCGTTGTGAGTAGAAGAAAGAAGAATGCCACTGGGTGAATTGATATCCTGAAATAGGCTCTTGTGGCAGCATAATAATTTGCTGCTGGAATGGTTCCTAAACCAGAACTGAAGATCATCGTACTCAGTAGATGTTCCTTTATGTTGAAGGGACCTGGGTTTAGGGAAATCTTAATTCTGGTTCCTCGAACCCTTAGATTGGATGGTAGCACCGATGCCATGAGCTTTCCGAGAGAGTAGCACAATATTGTAACTACGAAATTTGGGACACCAACTGGGTTCTGACGAAAACCAGTCACTACACTGACTAAAGACATGATGATGCAGCCTGTGATCCCAATGATCCATACTCTCAATGTCAACGTAGGGAGTGTTGGATCATCTGTTGTTGGTACAGTCAGCCGTACTTGCTCTATCGGCGATTGGTCTTCATAAAGTTAACAGGTACCATGTAAGGAAAATATTAGACATTAGCAACACAAGCATATAAAAAACTTATAAAAGTGGCAGCTAAGATTTGCCATATTTTTCCTAGCGTCTCATAGTTAAGATAGCTCGCTCAAAGCCTCCATGCCCCCAACAAAGACCAGGCACTGGTGGTGGCAGAAACGATCTAATTTGGAGTACCCGGCAGAATGACTTCCTTTTCTTTGGCATCACCATAACAGTTCAGCATAAGGAAAGTTTGAGTGGAACTCTACAAATCAGGCATCTAATCCCCACACCCACAATACAGCAGAATCCCCTACCAGATGCACTCGGCGCCCCGTTCCCCATACACATGAACAAGGGAATCTATATGTGGAAGAACTTGATTATTTATTCCTCCTTCTACAACCGGTCAATAGACTGACTACAGATATCACGATGTGTCATGCGATCCCAATATGATCCATACTCTAAATTTCAGTGTAGGGAGTGCTAGATCATCTGTTGTTGGCACAGTCAGCAGTACTTGCTCTATCAAAGACTGGTCTCCATAAAGTTCAAATAGACCGTGCATGGGAAATTTCTATGCAAGTTATAGAAGTGGCATCTAACATTTGACCATTTGTCTTAGCACTGCTTAACTAAGAGATCGCTCATGGCCTCCCTGCCCCAACGATGGTTCAGTCACCGCTAGTGGTCCAAACAGTCTCCAAACAGTCTAACCGGCCAGAGAATCAGGTAGAATGGTTGTAGCTTTCCATCGCATTGCTACATAAACGATGTCGGCTTAATCACATGAAAAAAGTTTGAGTAGAGCACTAAAATTTGCTTCTCAAATCACCCCACCCTCAATACAGGGGGATCGCATTGCTACATAAGCAATGTCACATAAGTTTGAGTAATTGTTTGATGCTTCATTCGAGCAGTTTTAACATGCTCCCTCTTGCCCCCTCTTTTCACATGAGAGATAAGAGTATATAATAGTTCTCAACTGTTGATCTCATTAATTAGTGGTCTGATTAAATCTTACCTTCTTACCTCACATGTAAAAAGAGGGGGTAAGAGGGAGCATGTTAAAATTTGCCGCTTCATTAATATACGGTTTAGGCTGGCGTAAGGCTGCCGTTGCAGTGTTAATAAAAAAATGCACTCAACACCCTTGATCCTATATACACAGGAGCAAGGGAAACCATGTGGAAAAACTTGATGGTTTATTGCTCGGCCTAAGTCAAATTTATGTACACTAAGGCCAACTCTAGCTGATCCCCTAAAAGGCTATAGAGGAGTAAATTTTGGTTTTAAAATTTTTACTCCTCCGCCTATTCGAGGAGTAAATTTACTCTTCCTGAAGGGGTCCGAGTAAACGTTTTCTTCGCGCAAAGGCCTCCTTGTGGCCGGCGGGCGACTCACGTGAAGCTCTCTTGTCGACAGCGGCGACCTCGGGCCTCGCTGGCGACCTCGCCAGTGCCGTGAACAGCACCTCGCCCATCTTCTTGAGCCCATATTCTTGAGCACCCGGCGCAGCTGCACGAGCAGCGTGTACGACGCCGGCGACGAGAAGCGCACGGTGAGCTGCACCTTGCCCATATTCTTGAGCACCCGGCGCAGCAGCACGAGCAGCAGACACGACGCCGTGTGTACACAAGATCCCAGCCCGCAGCACAAAATGCACGGACAAGCATGAGCAGAGCCCAACACGTGAGCTCTCACTAGCACAACACGACCTTGTACTCTCCTCCCTGGCCATGGTTCGCGCGCACGGCGCCTTCCTGCTGCAGCTGCTGGCCGCGGTCCTGCAGGTCGTCGCGCTCGCGGCGGCCGCCACACAGACAGACGACCCCGGTGCCGACGAGCGTGCCACGGCAGGGCGCCATCGCAGTGTACCTGAGCGACATGGAGCAGCTGCAGTTGCTGCTCAACCCCAAGTTCGTGGAGGAGGAGTGGTTCCACTTCCTCCACGCCGCGCTCGACCACGGCATCGACTACCTCGACCGCAACCTCTCGGCGGGCGGCCCGCCCCTGCGGGCGTGCGCAAGGCCAGCTCGACTTCCACACCACCGAGATCGCCGCCAAGCCAAATTCAGAGGTCGGTTAAAAACCGTGGAGGCGCATATCAAGTGTTCGACGAAATGCATGAGTCAAAATTTCTTTTACTCCCTTAAATTTAGGGGATCGGCTAAAAACGATCAAAACTTAGTGGAGTAAAAATACTCCACTAAGATATTACTCGGCCATTTACTCATCTATTTTTTAGGGATCGGCTAGAGATGCTCAGTTCGAACGGTCTCTACAGCCTGGTATCAAGGAAATGACAGGGACACGTTTTCTGGAATGCTAATGCAAAAATGTTTAAAATTTAATTGTGTTTACTCATTGAAGGTAAAATTCAATTGATTCATGCAGTTGTGAAAGAAGCCAAGCAATTTGCATGTACTATCTGATTATTTGACGACTTTAATTTCAAGAAAGGTCCGCTATATACTAACATTTTTTATCATTCTTTTTTTACAATGATCCTTCGGCCTACATTTATAATGTTTTTTCAACAAGTAAATAGTGCAGGGGTCCCTCAACCTACGTGTACAATATTTTTACTATTTAGAATGCCTCATGATTAGCTTATTTATGGAGATTCCTACACCAATTTCAAAATGGCATCGAGAAAGAATATTTGCTATAGAACTCCAAAACAGTTGGCAAACCGGAATAACCCAAATGCATGAAAGAAGGGAGAACAATGAAGTATCAAGCATAAAGTATTAGCTTCTCAAATGAACTACTAATCAAATACAACAACAACTTTTATCGATATTGCACAATGTTATCTTCCCTAATTTTCTTAATTAGATTTAATAACAAGAATAAATATTTTAATCTCATCTCATGGTACTTTATTAGTATACCTGTTGTTGTGGAATATATATAGAATTTCAAAGAGCTACAAGCTCAGATTCAGGATTCCAGTAAATTTTGCCTTTCAAAAAAAAGTTGGGACATCGATAAAACATTCGTATGTAGTACAATAAGTTATAGATTTAGGTGGCACAGTGCTGCCAAAGCCAGCTCGTTGATTGAGCAATTTCAAGTATTTGATGATCCCGAAGTGCCATTTCTTTGCCAACTTATTTGTGTATAAAATACTATCTCCAAGGACTCTAATAAATAGACTTGATATCAGTGACACTAGGATGTGGACACATGGGAAATGCCTTTATTAACTGAATTTCTCCTCTAAAATAAGTGTTCACCCACATTTTATTACGCCTGCCTTCAACATACCGCGCATGTGTGTGTGTGTGTGTGGGGGGGGGGGGGGGGGGGGGGGGGGTGGAGGGACCAATCTACCCCTATTTAAAGCAGTAAAATAAATGTACCCACCATCCTAATGCTCACTTGCTCTTGTCCGACATGCATAATCATCAATTCTCAATGCAGGTATGCTATTTTTCCACCCAATTTTTGTCAACGCGTGGTTAGAAATATTTAAAGTGTTTTTCTATTATGAGGGGCATAAACTTAATGTAATAGTAATCATCATAGCTTTCCACCCAAGAACATGTATTGCGAAAAATATTTTCATGAGGACGGATACAACTACACTGAAACAAATAGCCTAAATGAATTTTCTTTTTAAAAAAGTCTATTTATTTATTTATTGCAGTTGTTTTAGTCTGGTATAAAGATTGAAGAGTAGCTACATTACAGGTGACATTGTTTTTAATACTAGAGGGGTCCGGAAAGATCCGTGGCTTAATTTATATTAGGACAATGACATTACAAAGCTCACAGAAGGACTCAAAGAAAGAAAAATTAAAATCAAGACTAAGGGATAACAAGCTTATTAAGGATAAAGGATAACAAGCTTATTAAGGATGGGGCCTCTAGATCGGCCTCCCGACATTCCTCTCCACCAGAAAGATTCACCGAATAACGGAGTTGGACCTCGCCCAACACTGTTCGCAAGCTCCAGGATGGAGTTCCAAAAGAAGGAAGAAGGGGGGGGGGGGGGGGTGGAGGTTTGTGGGAGTGATGGTGGGCGAAGCAATGCCTCGCCACATATCTGGTCGAGAGGTGCCAACATAGGAGCCACCGGCTGGCTCTATCCAACCCTACCTCGACTTCACCAAATTAACTAGAGGAAGACGAGGAAGGGGGAGAACCAAGCTGGATCTAGATCTGACCGCCTTATTAATTGGTAGGGACCCTCCTTCTTCCCCCGGTCTAGCTGGCAGCGCCGATGGAAGATAGAGGAAGAAGGGCAGTCGGAATCAAGCATCAGGCCGACCTCACTCAAGAACAACATGAACAAGAGGAGGGGAAAAAGAAAGGGAGGATTTAGGTGTGCACCGCTAGTGCTTACATGTGACATTGAGTACATGTAGGCGCACAAAGATTAAGATTTCTTTTTCTAGAAATCAACATATTTTTTTGTGTACCAATTAATTGAGAGATTTACGCAAGTTTTAAGGATGAATTTCAATATGGGTCAATTCAAATGAAACAACAACTTTAATACATATATAGTACGTCTTACCTTGATGCATAGAAGTTTCTTCCATTGAAGTCTCCTCTTCTCTTCTTCGTTTTTATTTTTCTCTTGATTATGAGGAAATTTGTGGCTTGCCATGCCTCCCATGGCCTATTTATAGCCAACGACTTACATGTGGAATTTTGGTTTTGCCTGAACGCTAACTGCATATTACGTGGCTGAATTGTGAAAAGTAAGGATATAAATGTACAACCAACGTAATTAATTATTTTTTGTTTTTCCTGCATGCGGAATTTTGGCTCCGCGTGAGTGCCAGCTGCACATTACGTGGAGGAGTTGTGATAAGTGAGGAAATGAATGAGGCAAATTAATGTAATTAATTGTGGGACCACAATAACCGGCGATCGTTTGCTTTTAGGGACAGGTGCGAACGTTCCCTCCCTGCGAGACCGAGCCGTGACCGGTTCAACAACTCCCGATTCTTCTCCCACTAACACGTGTGAGGCAGAGCGCATGAGCATGTGAGGCCGAGCCCTGACGCCGCCGACAAATTGCTTGAGGAAAATTGGCCCTCAAACCTCCCAATTTCTTACCCATGTTACGAGAACAAAAATCTCCCAAATCCCCTTCTCTCTCTACCTCTGTACCTCAATTCTACTCTCCTAGCCGATCTTGTTGATGATCTACCACATGGCGTCCAGGATCGAGGCACAAGGGTTCTTCGTTTGAAGAAGAAACTTACCATACCCAACCCCATGACAGTCAGTGTGGAGAGAGGAAGTTATCAGCACCCAAGCACTAGATTACCAGAGTGCTTGTGTGTCAAGGCAAAAGACCCAGAGGAGGCGACCCAGGTGGTGTCCTCTCTTTCCCACAATTGCATTGCGAATAATTTACCAGGGGTGTGGTGTGGAAATTACCGGTCCCTGTTCATGTTTGTTACCCCGTTGGGAGATCAGAGAATAAAAAGTAGATCAAACCAGATTAAAAAACGTTGCCCCCACACACCCACCCACCATTACTAATTTACCTGGGGTGTGTGTGGAACTTACCAACCTTGTTCAACTTGTACCTTGGAATAGCAAAGTAGGAAGAGTGATCATTTAATTTGAAAAAGAATTCTTGCCCATGTTTCATAATTGTTACTAGGGGTGTGGTATGGAACTTCCTAGCCCCTCTTCATGTTTGTTGGCATGGAATGATCAACCAAAAGATAAATAGCCATTCAAAGGATAAAATATTACCAGTCTTTCTTTTTGGGAATTACCAGACTTCCTGTGTATGAACTACCAGGCCAAACAATGTATAAGTTACCAGTCCTTCTGGTTAGAAATTACCAGAGCAAGAAAACTTGATTGTATGTTTCCATGTTACAATGTAGGGGCTGCATCAATGAGTATACCCAACAACTTGCCTAATACATACATAAGTGCTAGCATGGGGGAAATGAGCTTTCATGAGCAAACAATCAGCTGGCAACTGGGGATTTGGGAGGGATCGACGCCGATCCCGGAGACGACAACATGCAAGCGTACTTCACACTGCAGTCTCCTTCTTCGGCAATGAAATCTGACAGTTTTGAAAGATCTTGTAAGAACTATAGGGTTTACGCACGGAGGCACGGTTTTGGGAGAAGAAGGGTTGATGGTCGACTAATCAGAGTGCTTCTCGTGTGTGCTAAATACGGTAACCCCGCATAGACAAACATGAGCTGCAGAACCCTGAACTTGGGTTTGTTTGTAAGTTACCAGGGTGCAGTATGTAAGTTATTAAATTTGCAGCACGTAAGTTACTAGGTTGTGCACACATAAACTATCGGGCATGAAACACTAAACTTTTTTTTGCAACGTTTCAATGATTTTTTCAGGTTGAAAGTTATCAGCCGGTACTACAAGATTTCCCCCATAATGTTGATATGTTGTTGCTCATGTGTTTTGACCGACGAACATTATGTAGGTTACTGGATTACTCTTGGATAGCTATTGATTTCAGAATTAGATCTCGCCACAAACACCAACGTAACTGCATGATTATTATGGTGGTGAATGTGACCTAACACACTGAACAAATTATAGGACATGCAACTAGTAACTCTATTTGTCTCATGTTGATAACTACACAATCGCTATGTTGATAACTATAGCATGGGCAGCATGGTAACTTTAACGTGAGCATCCTAACAACTATGACATAAGAAGCATGGCAACTATAACATAATTAGCTTGGTAACTTAAACATGACCATCGTGATAACTATAGCATGGTTAGTCTGGTACCTTTAGTATGATCAGTCTGGTAATTATAGCATGAGTAGATTGGTAACTTTAGCATGAGCAGTCTGGTACCTACATAATTGATATGTTGGTAACTATCTCAGGGCAGCCTGGTTACTATAGCATGAGTAGTTTGATAACTTTAGTATTAGTAGCCTGGTAACTTTAGCATGAGGTCCCTGGTAACTTTAGAATGAGAAGCTTGATAACTATGTCATGAGTAGCCTGGTAAGTTTAGCATGAGTAGCTTGATAACTATGTTTGCTACTATGACATGGCAGGCTAATCATCTCGGTCAATTCGTGTACATACAAATAAGCTCTCAATTTAGGACATACACAAAAGGTTGTTGGTTTAGTTGGTATATTGGATTCAACTAAGTGTCGTCACATCAGGTCAACGGTTCAGTTCCCTTCTCTAGCACATTTTTCCCTTAAAAGGGGAAGATAAAATATCACATTACATTTGGCGTAGTCTAAAATGGCAGGATCACCGTCAATATGTACAAATGTACAATAATCACTAGTAGGATAGTTGGAGAGTTGGTTGAAGCTTCACCAAATCAAATAACCAGAGTTCAAATCCTACAACACACACACACATTATTGTTGCATTAAATCTCATGAGAGAAACACTAACCGAATGTAAACTTCACATGCCAGAAAAACATTAGGAACGGACCTTCTCGATCGGGACTCCCGAGAAAATTGCCCACACACACACGGTAGAAAAATCGGGAAGAGTGGACCGCGTCATTAATATCGAACGGATATCGAGTCGTTCGGATCTGTTGCAAACAAACTATGGTTCGCCCATTAACTTTTTCATTAATTGTGTGATGGTCTTTTACCGATTGCTACCGAATATGTAGAGCGCTCCCAATGCGTTATCTCTTAACACATAATCCTAGGTAGTAGAAAAAAAATTAGAGACAACCATCACAATGCATAATACAAGAAAATAAAGGGTGTAGGGTTTGAATTCTTACATATGTTTTTTGATTTTTTACATGGGTAATTATGATTTACCATAGGCCGACAACTGTTTTGCTACAATGTTGGTCCTCTTGATTTTTCTCTTTTTTACTACCCATGGAGATTTACCGTTGAGGCTGCCAAAATATCTCCATCTAGGCTCCTTCCTTCTTCGTTTGTCTAGAAAAAGAGAGAGAGAGAGAGAGAGAAAGAGAGCAAGAGATGGATAAGGGCCACCATGCCTTCTCTCCTCCCATCACCCACCCACTCGGCCCTCCTCCTCCCTGCCTCCGGTTGCGCCGCTTCTCTCCCATCAAGCTCGCGCGTTGGTGGGAGAAGCGATCGGACGCTGCCGCTCACGCAGCTACTCCGCTGGATATGCACGTCGTCCATCGCCTGGAAGTGGCCTAGACGGATCGCTCCATCGTCCCCTCCCCCGATTTTCCGCCCGCCCCTCTCGCACCGCCACCCCTGCCCCCATTGTCGGCCTTCCTCTTGCTCTTCCTCGAGCTGCGTGGTCTCCATCACCGGTATGAGCTCTGTTCCTTCTTCTCGAGAGAGACCGACCTTCTTGCCTTCGACGCGCATCAGACGCCTCTAGATAGGGTTTGCTGCTACCGTGTAGGAGATATTCCCTAGAGGCAATAATAAATGTTATTATTTATCCCCATGTTCGTAATTAAGTTTATATTCCGTGCTATAACTGCTATGGTTCTCGAGTCTACAATAACCACGAGGCTCGGAGGGAAACTCATATGCACGTGTGGAATAATAAACGGTAAAATGTATTCCTAGTCTAGCCTCTAAGACTAGCTCAAGTGTTGCATGATGGTTCTGTTTTCCTGATCATGGGCATGACTATGCCGGCAACTTTGAGGGCACAATGTTAGAAGAACATTTGTGTTGAATCGACCCGAATTGATGTTATGCTATGAGATACATTCGTCACAAGTTAATGGTTAATTACACAGAGAAAGTTAACGTTTGCATAATTCCTTAGACCATGAGAGTGTCGAGTTTCTTCATGCTTGCTTCATGAACTTTGGGGTTTGTTAAACGTCATCCATAAATGGGTGGCTATTACGACGGCTTATGGGTTCATGGAAAAGTGTGTCAAGGGACTTGATAGCTCAAGATTGGCATTTGCTCCTCCGACGATGGAGAGATATCTCTGGGCCCTCTCGGTGTTACGGTATCCATCATCGTCTGGCCAGACACAATGTGATTTGATCACAGGGATGCCGGAACACGGGAACGAGAAAAGAGAACAAAACCGGTAACGAGGTAACTGGCATAGTGGACAAGTTGTTGATCCACGGAGATGCCGATAAATCTCACCTCAGGTATTTGTAACATATCGCGAAGCAACAGGAATAGCACACGGCAAACTGGAGGTTCACTCGAATATTTATTCGTGTGGGTATAGGGGTCAATATGGGTGTCCACGGCTCCGATGTTGATCATTGATCGGAAAGTGTTCCGGCCATGTCTATGCTTCACCGAACCTATAGGGTCACACGCTTAAGGGTCATCTATCTGCTGAATACTAGACTAGGAGTCTGAGAGAAAGTCACCGGAAAAGTTTCGGAGACAACGGAAAAGTTCCGGAGAGAGAACACCAGAATAGTTTTGGTAAAACTGAAAAGTTGTTTCAGGGTATACCATTAAGTCAAATTGGTTTTGGCACATGCCTGGAAATTCTTGGAGGGTGCCAGAATTGTTCTGGGAACTTCTGGGATTTTTCGGAGAAAAAACCTGGAAATGTTCCGGAGCTGCCGGAACCGCTTGGTTTGCTTTTCGCAGATGAAAATCACTAATCTGGAATTGTTTCGAAACGCGTCCAAAATTATTTTAGTGGGTACTGGAAATGTTCTAAGACCTACAGAAATATTTTCGGATTTAACGGTCGCGAAAAAATGTTTTCGTGAATAGTGAAAGTGCTTTTTGGGTTACTTTATGGAAAGCCACCTTTTAGGGCTTTTTGGGTTACTTTATGGAAAGCCACCTTTTAGGGCTTTTTCCAAAAAGCTTCTAGAAGGACTTGGGGACTAAGGAACCCCTTTTGGGGGGGACCCACTAGGGGGTGGCCAGCCATGGTGAGGCTCCTACATGGGGCCCCACTTGCCCTCTTACCTTCCCCTTTATGCCCTTGTGGAGGACTCCATTCATGGGTATTTTGGGGTTTTGGAATGCCACCCCATCCCTTGGGATTTCCTATAAATAGAGGTGGAGAGGTGCTCTCCACACTCACTCCTTTCTCACATACAAGTGCCATGCATGATCTGGCTTCTCTCTCCCTCCCCACGAAATAGTTTCGTAGAGCCGAAAGGCTGTCTGGGTTCCGGTGGGAACTACTTCTGGATGGCGAAGCCCTGCCGGATAGATGACACCGTATGTGTGCAACCCCGTAGAGAGGTCGTAGGTTCGATCTTTTTGCCCGAGGGGCTGTTCGAGAGTGCCTCCCGAAGGGCTGTTCGAGTGACCGTCCGAGTTTTGAGGGTCCTCCCGAAGGGCTGTCCGTGACACCGTCCGAGGGACTATCCGACCGCCTCCCGGAGGGCTGTCCGACGAGCAGACAAGGGAGAACATCCTCACGGTTGGGAGGTTATAAATCCTAGCTGCGGGGATCTGCACCGACGATCTACATCGACTCTACTTCCGCTGCGCTATGAGTCGGTAACGATCGGATCGAAACCTTGTATGCAGTCTTCATAGTGGTCCTGGGCTGGTGCGTAGGTCAGAATTTTTTTGTTTTCTGCTGCGTTACCCTACAGTGGCATCATGAGCCATGCTATGCGTAGATGCAGTTTACGATCTAGAATACATAGAGATGTATGGGTCTTGCATAATATAATTTTGTAGTAGATGAGATCTATTGCTGAAAATTATTTATGCGGGTAGCAGATGAAATCTATTACTCGATGTTCTTGTTGCTTCCCTTGAATTTGCGTATTTCCGATCTTGATAACGGTATGGTGGAGTTTCAAAGTTCTGGCAATCCGCGATCCTGATTGATCAACGAAGTGCTAACAGTTCTTTGAATTCCACCATAGTTAAAAGAAAGCTGAAATTTCGCAGACGAAAGGGCAATGCAGATATGATCTGCACGGGGGTCATGCGTATGACGAAGTTAAGTTTGGGGCTCGAGATTTTATTATCTCGTGTTTCATACACCCCGCAAAGTTAATCTAGCGACTTGAATAATCATACTTGATGATGGACGTTGGTAGCTTCGGTTTGTTTCGAAACCTTAGAAGCCACGTAAAATAAAATTTTGCATAAACCGATTAGAGGCGTCTAACTTGGTTTTGCAGGATGTGCATGTGATGTGGTATAGCAATGCTCATATTAATTTGATTATGTATGAGATGACTATATGATGTAAATTTACTAACATGACCTGCGTGTCATGATTCGGCATGATGGCTGGAGCCATATGATTGTCACTTTAATGACCTGCGTGTCAACCTTAAGTAATGCACTTATTTTATTAGCTATAGAGATAGCAATATTATCTGGTGCATCGACAAGGTGGTGGCAAACTTCGCAAAGGTGAACACCGATGCGAATGCCGAAGACGAAGACAAAGAAATTAAAGACTTCTCCGTCAGAAAGGGCTATACCATATCATGCTATTATGAATTGCCTGAGATGTTTATCCCTTATGATGCACCCTTTTGATTGCGCGGTAGTCGCTTTTATTAGGGTGATCTCTCACTTAAAATATCAAGTAGTTAGTGTTCTCCCAAGTGTAGCACCGTCACAACATCTTTCCTTTCGGGGTGCGCCATGTCTACATGGGTACGAACGATTGTACGGGTGTAAGGCGGGTGAGGTCAGACCTCACAGTGAGATCACTTGGTTGTCTTGACGTTCTGGCTTGATCGTCCTGAGCTCGGAACACGCCCATCGAAAGATGAACAAGAATCACATAGAGATGTGATTGGCAAGTTGGCCTACCGATTAAAATTCTCGTCATCAGTGATGTCCACATCAATGGCGTTGAATTGAAATGCGGGTCTTGTATCACTCACAATCAATTATGAGAGATATTGATTTGAGTGGGAGCGCACTGTAGAATTAACTTGTTTAATTCTCTGTGCAATTAATTATGAACTTTGTCTAAGTGAAATTTGCATAATAGTTGTAGAATAATGGCTCGCGTTTCCACCTTCCCTATTAAAATTGAATAGCTGTTATATATCTGGTTAAAACTTTACGATTGGTAACGTAATATGAGGATTGTCCTCAAGAGTGCCGAGAAGGACTTTGTCCTATCGCATGCTTTTGGTATTCTCCAGCTAATGCTATGGATAATGTGACTCTCGTCCTTCGATCCAAAAGCTAGAATTCCATTACGGTCAAGTGCAATATGTTTGCTTCCATGAGACTCGAACTTCAAAAGTTTGGGATAGCTATGTGATATTCATGGAACTAAAAATTAGTTTCAGATACAAACAAAGGCTAAAAGATATGAGATATCCAAAGAAATGTTTGTTTGCAAACTATTAGTAAAAGTGTTTACTATGCATTTGACTAATACGAGAGGGATCCAGAAGAGGCCTATCATATGATGAAGGTGAATAAAACAACAACTTAAAGAGAAAGGAAATGTCCAAAGGGTGTTAGTGTGACTTACACACCTAGGAAGTCCGGGGCTAACGCCACTCTTAAGTTGAGTGCTTCTTCTGAGAGTAGGAGAAATACTGAAAGTTAAACTGTTATAAGTATAAAGGCAAAAAGAGAGAAGACTGGAATGTCCATCTCATGTATGAAAGTCATGCAAGCTATTGATGTATAGAAGGCTGGTCAAATAAATAGTTCATGGGAATGGTGATTAAATTGTTAGTCACTAATTCTTGGGTATTGTGAGTTGATCATAAAGATACCCGCTCGATTGCATTCTGCTGCGACTCGATGCAAGAACTACTACGGCCTAAAAGACTTGCCGGAGTGAGGTTTAGATATGCACTGGGAACATAGTAAAAGTTGCTATACTCGGTACATTACCTATGTATTTATTTTCATAATTCATTTTAGAGTTTTTATACACTCTAGCCCATTGCATAAAGTATCTTGCAAGAAGGTTGTTCATAAGAAAACTTTTAATGTTCAGTGTTATGAATAACATAAGGGCCATGCTTCCATCATGGATGGGATGTATGTTATGAATATTGATAATAATATATTTCCTCCGTATTTACTTTCATAATTCATTTTAGAGTTTTACACACTCTAGCCCATTGCATAATGTTTGTTGCAAAAGGGTTGTTCATAAAAGAACAATTGTTGTTCAGTGTTATGAATAACATAAGGGCCATACTTCCATCATGAATGGGATGTATGTTATGAATATTGATGGTAATATGATACATCCATAACACTGACGCTAAATGTCGCAAGACTAAGAGAATACCACACATGTGTGGCACTGCATTTGGTCACATTGGAGAAACCCGCATGGAGAAATTCCATAATGATGGATTTTGAAGTCGTTTGATTATGAATCATCTGACACTTGAAACTTTCCTCCGAAAAGTGAAGTGAATAAAATACCGTTCACAGGCCATAAGGAACGAGCAACGAACTTATTGGTGATCATACATTTTGATGTATGTAGTCCGATAAATGTTGTTGCTAGCAGTGGATTTATCTATCTTCAGAAATGTCTCAAGTAGATATATGGATATTTACTTGATGAGACGTAAGTCTGGATCTTTTGAAATCATTCATAAGGTTTTCAAAAATGAAGTAGAAGTTATTGTAACAAGAAAATTATGTTTCTGCAAACTAGATTGCCGAAAGGAATATTTAAGTTACAAGTTTAGCGAATGTCTGATGAGTTGTGAAAAGAGTTTCATAACTTACACCTCACGAAGCACCACTGTGAGTGGAATATCCGTGAAGATGTAATCAAACCATTTATGACATGGTAAGATCAAAGATGACATAAATCAATTTGCCATTATCCCTTTTAAAAGTAATGCTTTAGAGACTGCGGCTTTTACACGGAAAAGAGCACCATCAGATCTGTTGAAATGACTCCATGGTATGGTACACCCAACCATATTATGTCTTTTCTTAACATTTGGAATATGGGGCTTGTGTAAAATATTTACAAACCTATTCCAAATCAGACAAGTGGTACTTTGTAGGTTATCCCAAGTTATTGGGTATTCCCCCACCACTGTACCGAGGAAAAATGTTTTGCCACAAAGAACGGTATGCTTTTGAACAAAATGGTTCTTGCAAAAAGGTGAGTGGGAGGACAGTGCGACTCGACGAGACAACAATATCTTCGTCATCAGATCAAAGGAAAGAAACCTTGGAAGTAATTCCAGAGTTTCCTACTGCGACTGATACGGAAGCCTCTACATGAGATGTATGGACTTCGGTCGAACTTGCAACTGAACCACGTAGGCAAAACTCGTGCAAACCTCTCAGGTGCGCAAGCGAGATATTGTTGTTAGACAACAGTATACCTACGATACACAAGGAAGCGTTGATGGGCCCTGACTCCAGAATTGGCTAAATGCCAATATAATCCGAGATAGTTTCCATATAAATGATTCAAGATTATATCTTGATAAACCCTTCGGAAGACTTAGAGTCTAATGAACATTAATGGAACTATAAACTGATGTGGATAAAATGTTTTATCTATAAAGCTCGACTTGTTGCAATAACAAATTCAAGGAGTTGACTACGATGAGATTGTCTCACCGTAGCGATGCTTAAAGTCAGATCGGGTTAAACTAGCAATTAATACATATTTCAATCTTGAGATATGATACATGGATGCCTAAAGGATTTCCATGTGACGGAAATGCAACCTAGGACTTGTATGTGATACAGTCCGAAGTATTTTGTCAATCCAGAGGATGCTAGTAAGTATGCAAACTTCAGTGTTCCAGCAATGGACAGAAGAGAGCAAAATGGAGTTGGAATCTTTGTTTTGATGAAATAGTCAAATGAGTTTGATTTCATCAATGGATAACGAAGATGCTTATGGTTACAAGAAAGTTAGTGGGAGCATAATAATATTTCTAAAAAAACTTTGTGTGCTTGACACATCGTTGATTGGAAATAATATAAATTTCTTGACACGAATTAGGACCTCATTGAAAATAGTGTTTCAATGAAGTGCTTGGGCTAAATAGCCTTGATATGAGGAATATTTATCTACGAGATAGAATTGCCTAATAGGCTAAGCCAAAAATACATATTGACAAGATGCTAAAACAGTTTAGCATAAGAACGCCAAGGAGTGATTCTTGCCGAAGTCACATGGAAAGAGTTTTGCAAGACTCGGTGTCCCAAAACACTGATGAGCAAAATACATGATGGAGATCCCACACACTCTTGTGTTTGGATTAATAATATATTCCATGGTATGTAAAACAACCAGATATGTCCGATACTCCCAAGCTGTTGCGAGTATAGATACCAAAGTGATCAAAGTACTGATCATGGGACAACAGTGGAAAATGTCATTAAGTACTAAAGTAGCACTGATGACATGTTTTCTCGCAAGCAGAGATTATGAAGTGCTCATTTTAAGTAATTACATCGATACAGTCTTCATCAATGCTCCATGCGATTTTCGATTTAAGTTAAGGGTTTTGTGTAATACACGATATGGTGGCACGGTAGTTGGAAATTGTTCCAAAAAAGTTACTGTGGCGATTTCTATAACAAAGGCTAAGTATGTTGACGCTTTGGAAGCGACTAAGAAGATGTTGAATCATATAGTTCATTCATGAACTTAGTATGGTTCCAAGAAGGCTTTGGTCAATGGGACACTATTGTAGATAGTCGCTCCATATCTCAGTCTGAGGAATCAAGGTTTGACCTGTGATTCACATATATACAAAGCCAAGTCCACACAAAATATGAATTTTGTGAAAGCGTGAAAATGCGAAGAGATGCAAAGATACACATGGAACTGAAGTTATCAGATCCGTTGGACATCAGGCTATACCACGAGCGAAGCATATTGTACACCGGTATGCCATAGGTGTAAAATGTTTTAGCATCGACTAGATTATTGACTCTAGTGCAAGTGGGAGTCTATAGGAGATATGCCCTAGAGGCAATAATAAATGTTATTATTTATCCCCATGTTCATAATTAAGTTTATATTCCATGCTATAACTGCTATGGTTCTCGAGTCTACAATAACCACGAGGCTCGGAGGGAAACTCATATGCACGTGTGGAATAATAAACGGTAAAATGTATTCCTAGTCTGGCCTCTAAGACTAGCTCAAGTGTTGCATGATGGTTCTGTTTTCCTGATCATGGGCACGACTATGCCGGCAACTTTGAGGGCACAATGTTAGAAGAGCATTTGTGTTGAATCGACCCGAATTTATGTTATGCTATGAGATACATTCGTCACAAGTTAATGGTTAATAACACAGAGAAAGTTAACGTTTGCATAATTCCTTAGACCATGAGAGTGTCGAGTTTCTTCATGCTTGCTTCATGAACTTTGGGGTTTGTTAAACGCCATCCGTAAATGGGTGGCTATTACGGCGGCTTACGGGTTCATGGAAAAGTGTGTCAAGGGACTTGATAGCTCAAGATAGGGATTTGCTCCTCCGACGATGGAGAGATATCTCTGGGCCCTCTCGGTGTTACGGTATCCATCTTCGTCTGGCCAGACACAATGTGATTTGATCACAGGGATGCCGGAACACGGGAATGAGAAAAGAGAACAAAACCGGTAACGAGGTAACTGGCATAGTGGACAAGTTGTTGATCCACGGAGATGCCGATAAATCTCACCTACGGTATTTGTAACATATCGCGAAGCAACAGGAATAGCACACGGCAAACTGGAGGTTCACTCGAATATTTATTCGTGTGGGTATAGGGGTCAATATGGGTGTCCACGGCTCCGATGTTGATCATTGATCGGAAAGTGTTCCGGCCATGTCTATGCTTCACCGAACCTATAGGGTCACACGCTTAAGGGTCATCTATCTTTTGAATACTAGACAGGGAGTCTGAGAGAAAGTCACTGGAAAAGTTTCGGAGACAACGGAAAAGTTCCGGAGAGAGAACACCGGAATAGTTTCGGTAAAACTGAAAAGTTGTTTCAGGGTATACCATTATGTCAAATTGGTTTCGGCACACGCCTGGAAATTCTTGGAGGGTGCCAGAATTGTTCTGGGAACTTCTGGGATTTTTCGGAGAAAAAAACCCGGAAATGGTCCGGAGTTGCCGGAACATCTTTGTTTGCTTTTCTTAGATGAAAATCACTAATCCGGAATTGTTTTGGAACGCGTCAAAAATTATTTTAGTGGGTACTGAAAATGGTATAAGACCTACAGAAATATTTTCGGATTTAACGGTCGCGGAAAAATGTTTTCGTGAATAGTGAAAGTGCTTTTTAGGGCTTTTCCCAAAAGGCTTCTAGAAAAACTTGGGGACTAAGGAACCCCTTTTGGGGGGACCCACTAGGGGGTGGCCAGCCATGGTGAGGATCCTACATGGGGCCCCACTTGCCCTCTTACCTTCCCCTTTATACCCTTGTGGAGGACTCCATTCATGGGTATTTTGGGGTTTTGGAATGCCACCCCTCCCCTTGGGATTTCCTATAAATAGAGGTGGAGAGGTGCTCTCCACACTCACTCCTTTCTGACATACAAGTGCCATGCATGATCTGGCTTCTCTCTCCCTCCCCGCGAAATAGTTTCGTAGAGCCGAAAGGCTGTGTGGGTTCCGGTGGGAACTAGTTCTGGACAGCGAAGCCCTGCCGGATAGATGACACCGTATGTGTGCAACCCCGTAGAGAGGTCGTAGGTTCGATCTTTTTGCCCGAGGGGCTGTTCGAGAGTGCCTCCCGAAGGGCTGTCCGAGTGACCGTCCGAGTTTTGAGGGTTCTCCTGAAGGGCTGTCCGTGACACCGTCCGAGGGACTGTCCGACCGCCTCCCGGAGGGCTGTCCGACGAGCAGACAAGGGAGAACATCCTCACTGTTGGGGGGTTGTAAATTCTAGCTGCGGGGATCTGCACCGACGATCTACATCGACTCTACTTCCGCTGCGCTACGAGTCGGTAACGATCGGATCGAAACCTTGTATGCAGTCTTCATAGTGGTCCTGGGCTGGTGCGTAGTTCGGAATTTTTTTGTTTTCTACTGCGTTATCCTACATACCGGGGCTCTAGTCATCGTCCCAGCTGCTGGTTGGCCGCCTATCGTGCACCACCGCGTCCCCCTACCGACACCCTTCTTCCACCTCTGCTTGGGGCAAGCACGCCGCCGCCTTTGCCCACCACCAGCACCGGTTGTTTTTGATTGCCGGTCTGCGCTGCAACGTCGACCTCGTCGGATTTAAAGGCTGCACGCGCTCCCAGCACGGAGCTGGAGGCACCACGTCCGCCACCTCCTCCGGATCTAACACGGCCGCGGCGAACAAGAAGTGGGCTCTCATGTTGCTGCTAAAGCTGGTGTACAAGATAGCCGCCGCGGCGGTCATCATGGTGGTTGGCGGCTCGGCATCCGTGGCAGCCGGGGAGGAGGAGAAGACCTTGCCGAAGTGCGCCATTTGCCTGTCGGAGTTCGGTGGGAATGAGAAGATCTGCCTCGGTCATAGCTTCCACATCACGTGAGTTAACGCCTGGTTCTGTGCACACTCCTCCTGCCCTTCTTGCAGCTGCATTGTCGTTGTTGTGGTTGACATGATGCCCCCACAAGATGATGTCGGAGTCCAAACGGTGATGCAAGTTTGAGTCCATGGAGGAGGCATCCTCCAGCGTCTGACTTCAAGATCTCGCTGCGTCTCATGTTGGGTCTGTTCGACTTGGACCTTGTCTGGACCCGGATCCGACCAACCTTTCCAAGTCCATATTATCCGGGTAGCAAATCCAATCATACATGGCCAGTGAGACCGAACTATCCATCGTGTCATATGCTAGTCTAGTCGGTTGTGTGTCCATATAGCCCTTTCGACTAGGGACCATTTAGAACAATCATCATACAATGTATAGTCTCACAAACAAGTCACGTACTTGTTGATACACATCACTGATAATGTTCAAGAACTATTTTTATCCATACACGGATAGGGGAAATATCATTATACATGATTGCCTCTAAGGCATATCTCCAACAACACGTATCCGGAACACACGGACGTGGCGAGGGCCTAACCAAAGGCACACCATCCAGCAACCGCCTGAACCACACTCTGCATAGCCAAATGGACAATGATAAGACGCTATTGGTCCAATACACCGCTAGCCCTACATGCCTACTTCAAGGCCCCGCGCCTACTCAAACATGCCTGCCAATCTAACACCAGCAGACAATAAGACACAACACACACACCACCGCTTGGACCAATTAAGCCCCATAAGGCAAAATTCACTTCTTGTTGAAGTTACGACGACGAAAGAGAGACACAAACACTATTGTTGTCCAAAGAACTACAAACGCTACACCCCCACAAGATTTCATTGATCTCCATCTTTGAAGAGTCAAAAAGACAAGGACGAAGATGACGAAGATGAAATAGAAACTCGACGACGATGAAAAAGACACAAAAATCATTCTTGTCCAAAGAACTACAAATGCTATGCCACGAGGAAATTACACTGCTCTCCATCTTTGGAGAGTGAAAAAGACGAGGATGAAGATGACGAAGATGAAATTGAAATTCCACAAACCACATCCTTCAACCTGCCCCAGTCGGTGGGGCGCGTGGAAGCTGGCTGGTTGCTCGGAGCATTCAGGCTCACCGTGGCAGGTCCACGCGTCGTGCACCCAATCAGTGCTCTTCGACAACATACGCCGATGGTCGTACGCATCTACCCCGGGTCAGTGCATCGTCGAAAAAAGACCAAGCAAGGAAGCAACAACGAGCAAAGCAAAGGACAGTGAGCGAAAAGAAAAGTAACGAAGAAGCGAAGATGAAAACAATCCCGAACGTCAGCCAAAAATAAGAATAAACGTTGTGAACCACCGATGATGGCAAACAGAGAATGAACACAAAACTGAAAACTAAACCGGAACAAAAAATGAACAGCTGGAGCCAGCACCGATGGCACCACGAAAGTTCAAATAAGCTGGTGCAAAGCGAAATGAGAGAAAGGCCAATGCATGTCACATCTAATTAGCAGCATAAAACAACGAATTTAGAGCAAAACACAACCGACCAAGGAAAGGATAGAAATGCCACCAAACGGCTAACTCGGCGCATCACGCAAAGACCGAGCAGCACTCCCAGGCATAGCCTACCGGCCAGCCCAGGGTGGGACGCGGCCCACGCTAGCCACCCTGTAGATCCGCCCCAGCGGCGCACATGCATTTCAAAATTAAATTAGGAACACTTAGCTGACCAATTAAATGACTATGTTTTACTATTATCAGTATCATATCAGATTTGTATTTGAACAACTACGTTTGCTTAGCTTGATGGGTGGAGCAGTGCTATTATGACACGAAGCACGTAGGCTGATCGTATAGTGATCATAAAAGGGGGGAAACCCTAAGCATGATCAATTAAGCCCTATTATGTCTGTGCCATGGCAGATCTGAAGCTGCAAACCGCACAAAGGCTACTTAGCAACCAATGTTTGCGTTGAACTAACAACTAAGATTCTAAGAGCTGAAAAGAAAGTACAGTAAACAAGTGACGATCTATTTTCTGGTTGAGATCAAAAAGTTGAGCAGATATGAAAGAGTACCATCTCTCTTGTGGCGCCGTGTAGGCATCGGGTGTGCGATGGCTGTAGGTGGCGTGGAAGCAGATCTGCGATGGTAGACGGAGGCATCGCGGGATAAGTCCCGTTGTGGTGGACGAGAAGGTCGTCCGAGCGGCCCCGGCAAGGTGGACGACGGCGCGGATGAAGCGAGAGGATGCGATGCAAGGCTCCTGGTCCGGCGCCGTGGATGAGGAACGTCGATCTCTTGTAGTGGACGACGCGGTCTGGGTAGGCGCTCCGGCATGGTGGAGGAGGGCGGCGATGGATGGGGTGGCAGACGGAGAAGGCTGGTGTGGAGATGGTGTTCTAGCGCCGACGGTGTATGAATGGGAAAATGGAGGGAGAGGGGTCGGGGGAACCATGTCTTTGTGACGCGACGTTTGTCTGAAATGTGGGGAAGTAAGCAACTTAGCCCCCGTTTAAAATTTGGGACGTCTCGTCGGTTGGGGATAGGACGGTAATCTCGCATCTCCCCAATATTTACAGAGAGCGATTTTGGGCGAGGAGAGGGTATTTTGGCGCCCACGGTGTATGAACGGGGCTGACAAGTACGGCGGTTGTGTCACGTATGAGTGAAGTTACAAACCTGCCCCTACTTAAAATATTTGCCTAGATCGATTTTGACCGAGGAGAGTTTGTTTTGCCGCCCACCGTGTATGAATGGGGAAATGGAGGGGGAGAGAGAGGTCTTTGGGACGAGCTTGCATCAAATGTGTTTTGCCACCCACATTTGGCGCCCACCGTGTCTGAATGGGGTGAGAGGCGGTCGTGTCACATCTGAGTGAAGTTACAAACCTACCCCTATTTAGAGCAGTGGAAATCGGGCTGATAGGTTGTGCGTGTCAGGGGTAGACAGTAATTTTCATCTCCCAAACACTGGTTTCGGGCAGCCGATGTGGGAGTGGGTGTTTTTCCGCTTCTTTCGAATCTTGGGAGAATAAGCATTCACGTTTACCCTGGCAACTAAATTCGAACCCATTTTGTATTCAATTACAGACCAAAAAACAATTATTACATGATCTCTAAAACAAATGGTTCCAATCTATTACATGAACAAACAACACAAAGGTAATTCAACGATGGAAAAAACATTTCACCTATGATTTACCAAGTGGGATTTTAATTTTCTTTTTTCCTCCAGGACCTTAACAATACGGTCAGTCTCAGCTTGCTTCGTTGTGAAATCCACCAAATATTTAATGGTTTTCGTGAGTACTGCTTCTGATTCTTCTGATTGTGCTATTTGCTTCCTCAACATGTCAACTTCATCTCTAAGTGCAGAAGCAGACTCTCTTTCTACCAATAGTTTAGCCTCTAGAGCATCAGCAGTTGGCAATTCACGATTGGGCCGGTGCCACTGCTCTGGGATGATCCAATGTCCATGGGGACCTCGCTCTTTGATCTTTGGCTAACCTATTTTGCCATTACAGTTCCGATTGGATTCGGAAAAGTTGAAGTTAGCAGAACATCTCAACTGGGAGTTAGAACAGCAACCCAGTTAAACAAACAAGGATTTAAAGAGTTGCGATTGGATGCTGAAAAGTATAAGTTATTAACATCATTAGAGCAACCGGTTGCAGCAGCAAAGCAGTTAAACAAACAACCTGTTGTGCCATTGGAGTTTCTCTTGGATCCTGAAAAGTTGAGTAGTCAGTAACTTGATTAGAGCAACAAGTTACATCAGCAAACCTGTTACACAAATAAGTTTTCAAAAATGTACCTACTGTGCAATTGGAGTTCCAATTGGATCCTGAGAAGTTGAAGTTGGTAACATGGTTAGAGCAACAAGTTACAACAGCAAACCAGTTAAACAAGGAAGTTTTTTCGGAACATACCTGTTGTGCCATTGGAGTTTCAATTGGATCCTGAAAACTTGATAGTTAGCAAGCATAAATAAAGTGTTGCAAGAGCCATAAGAAACTAACATCAAA
This sequence comes from Elymus sibiricus, assembly GCA_039707655.1. Classification (NCBI taxonomy): domain Eukaryota; kingdom Viridiplantae; phylum Streptophyta; class Magnoliopsida; order Poales; family Poaceae; genus Elymus; species Elymus sibiricus. The sequence continues at coordinate 303,693,533 of CM077672.1, read as the reverse complement.
CTAGTAAAACTAACCAGTTTTGGCAACGTATTTAATTACACATGAACTAGTAAAACTAACAAGTTTTTGGCAACGTATTAAAGCAACAAGTCGGTAGAGTTTACCAGCAACACATACATCTCTAAATTTCATTCAAGTAAGCAAAATGATTCTGACACATATATATAAGTTAAAAAGACGGTGTCCCTCATATAAACCTAACAGTTGTCTCTCCATGAACTTGTAAACATTACTAGTGCTAGAAGTCATAAGAGCAAACAAGATAAACAAACAGGGTATCAGAAGGTAAATTACACATGAATTTTGTTCCACCCTAGAAGTAGATATGACCAGCTATCTACGTGATTAAGTAGCTATTGAAGTTCAGTCACAGGTAGTTCTATAAACAGTAAGTAACAAACACATAGATATTGGTAGTCTATAATAGGATTAACAGGCTATGGCATTATGTAATCAGTAGCAAACTAAATTAAGGCAAGCATGGTAATTGAGCAGTTTTTTAATAAGTGGCTAACTAAAATTCCGAGAAGCAGATAACTGAACTTACGCTAGCTCTTTGTACAGGCACACTGCAACTTCTTTTTTGCTTACGAGGTTCTACGAAGGAGTCCATGAAATCACTTACCTGGATACGCAGTCCCAATACTCCTTCCTTACCACACTACATTTTGGTAAGTCGAATGGTTAATCTTATAAGATGGTGCGACCTTGGTATATTATATGAGGACAGGTTGTTAGACTAGTTGTCGCAATACACACCACACTGGCTTTTACTGTATAATTCATGCGATTATATTTGGCCTATCGAGATCTAAGCTATCTACAATATGATGAAAAGGCTGACATCCTTCTCATTATTGGCCAACTCAGTTCATAGAAACAAACAATTCAACCATTATGTCGATAAATCAAAAGCGCCACTAGAATACATTTCACTGCCCCAATCATACACGCAGGCCAGTACGAATGAAATGAAATGCAGGGACTTATGCTAGCTCGTTGTACAGGCTCACTGTAGCTCAGCTTGCGCTTGGGATGTGCCATGAAGAAGTCCATGTTACCACTTGCTTGAATGTGCAGGCCGTGTACTTCTTCCTTCCCCCTCTGCATTTTTGGCACGACGGATGGTTGATCTAATGAGAGGAATCGACCTTGCTGTTGTATCGGAGGACATGTACTTACAAGCTTATACGAGCGTGCAGGATGTGTACCAGATCCCTTAGCGCCATCATGCTTCGCTAAAAAATGATTTTTCTTGTTTCAGATGATAGCTCCAGAAGAAATAAGAGTTGAAGTCAGAGTTGCATAGGCGTATAAGCTAAGAGAGCAGTAAAAGTATATCCAAGCATCGTCGGAACAGTGCACAACGTAGTGATATGTGGATACCTAGTTCGGGCCGGCGTTTGGGCATACTCGCCTAGAGTGCGGGTCACTTCAGAGCCGTTGAGGGTGATGCTCTTGCGTTGGCTGGCCGCCTACGAAAGCAGATCTTGAGCGGCAGTGGAGCGCTATGATGCGGTGGACGAGGCCATTGGTGAAGCACCAGCGGGGGGTGGAGGTGCGACGATGTGCTCGAAGAAGTAGCCCCGGTAAGGTGGAAGACGGCGTCGATGAAACAGACCTGATGCGGTGGAAGTTGGTGTCTATGAAGCACGTCGGCTGCGGCGGCCGACGTTGTCGGTGGACCACCCGGTGCGATGGACGAGGGCGTAGATGAGGCACCTCCGGTGCGGTGGTGCAGCGCGACCGTCGTCTTCGTCGTCGTCGTCCGGTACGGAGGTGGGGAACGAGACGAGATGAGGGGCGATTCGAATTTTGCTTGGGTGGCGGCGAATTAGGGATTTGAGCACTCTGGGAGCGGAAGGGGGCGGGGGAGAAGGGGGATTTTGCAGGGCTGGAATTCGGGCCGCCAGATATTTCAATCCAAAACATGGAGGCACGCAGTTTATAACGTCCGTACGCCACACGCCACCACCATGACACGACCGTGGTCTACCTGGTGCGCCTACATTTGAGAATGCAAATGAATCTTTTTTTCATTGGCAAATGAATCTATATGTATTAACCATGCCCGTGTTTCCCTTGCAAATAATTAGTCCTTCGAAACGACATACTAGTAATTAATTAATGATGAGTTCTTTGAATTAGAGTGTGTTTGTGACATAGCGATCTCCAATTCTAACATGGATTTCGCATTTCATGGTATCCACGCTAAGTTTTTCAATGCAAATTCATATGTATAAGATTTATGGCGGTGAGAAAACTTTGGATGTATTCAAGCATATGACCACACACATACAAAATACCACAACAATCGAGTCAATATTAGTGCATCAACTTTTCCAAACCATGCATGTATGGCACGAATTCGAAATAGTTACGGAAGCCATATGCATGGTCCTCAATTCAAATTTTACAATGTGCACTAAATTGAAACGTCAATATTAAGTCTATTACTACCTACATTCAAATGTTGTGTTTAGCCCCCCTCCCCCCCGACACACAGACTACATACTTCCTCTATCGATCAATCTTCCACTCTTAACCACCTTATAGAGCTATTGGTTTCCGACACCCGCTCATTCTTTCTCTCCATGTTTCGATCTCTAATTCTCTCAAATACACAAACCCCTTTCCCCCACTCTCTCAACAAACATATTTCTCTCACACAATCGCCATTGCACTCCATGCCGAGCTCTCTCCCTCCCTCCCTCGCTAGATACATACATTGGCTCTCTAGACTCCCCCTCTCGCGCACATGCATGCACGTTGTCTATCTAGGTCACTCTCTCCACACCATCTCACTCTCTCGATCGCATGGCGGCCCACACTCGCTCAATCTTTCTCTCCCTCTCTTTATCTAAGTCTCGATTAACCGCGCTTTCTCTCACACACAAACGTTATATTTCCCTGTTTGGGCTCGATCGACACACTCCATACTCTGTCACGCAGATTATCTATCTAGGTAACTCTCACCAAACCGTCTCACTCTTTCGACCATTTGGCGGCCCACACTCGCTCAATCTCTCCCTCTCTCTTTATGTATGTCTCGATTGACCTCGCTTTCTCTCACACACAAACGATATATCTCCTTGTTTGGGCCTAGTTTGACATATTGTATATACTCTCTCACGCACATTATCTATCCAGGTCACTCTCTCCAACCCGTACTTCTCACTCTTTCAACCGCATGGTGGCCCACACTCGCTCAATCTCTCTCTCTTTATCTATGTCTCGATTTACCTTGCTTTCTCTCAGACACAAATGATATATCTCCATGTCTGGGCCTCGATCCACACTCTGTATACTCTGTCACGCACATTGTCTATGTAGGTCAATTTCTCAAGATCTCCCTTACAACCCTCACCCTCCCCAAAAGCTCGATCGCACGATATCTCTCCAGAGCATATCTCTCTTTTGACCGAATGTCGGGCCACACTCACCCTATCTCCTTGTCTATCTATGTCTCGGTTGACCTCGCTTTCTCGCGCCGTCTCTCCCACACATAGACGCTACCTCTCCATCTCTCGCAGGGCCGGAGCTATTTACATTGCCAGGGGGACTATGCCTCCATCCTTGGATTAATTTGTGAAGGCATTTATTTCGGAGGGTTTAGGTTAGTTTTTTTTCTAGCATTTGGCCCACAACCACTCCAAACACCGTTGCCCCCCTGCGGCCCTGCCCCTCCCCCAATTATTTCCCTCTAGCTCTGTGACCGCTCTCTCCCATGCTCTTTCTCACCTTTCCCGTCGCACCATGGTATTTTTCAAAAAAACTCTCATGTTTTCTTTAATTATTACAAACAAGCTACAAACTACACACCGGGGGTCCACCTGTAATGGAACAAATTTTGCCCCATAAATTAAAATGCTACAAACTACACACCGGGGGACCCACCTGTCATGGAACAATTTTGGACCCATATAAATTAAAAATAAAAAGGACGAGGATCGAACAGGCGACCAGGTCCTTCCACATGCACGTGAGCGATTCGGTGCCCAGGCTCATCTCTACCCGATCAAGAAAAAAATCACAAAAAGTTCAAAAAAATTCAATAAAATAACAAAAAATTCAAAAAAAGTCAAAAAATCCATTTTTGTGCATGCTAGATAATTCATTGCGTAAGGTCCGCTCCAATTTTAAGAACATTTGAACATCTTAGTAGCTCTCACCAAGAAAGACAAATTTGGTCAGAACAGTACATTAATAGTACACTCTTTTACAGACCCCAAATCTGTCTTTTTTGCCGAGAGCTACTCAGATGTCCAAATGATATGAAAATTGGAGCGGACATTACACACCAAATTGTCTACCATGCAAAAACAATGGAATTTTTTGAATTTTTCTAGTATTTGTTTTCATTTTGTTTTTCAGCGTGGGTGCAGATGAGCCTGGACTCAGAAATGGATTGTCGCGTTTGTTATATCTTTAATGGATAACATGTTTTTATATTACTTTCAGTACATCAGTGGGATCGGCTCGTTAGCACGTACTACTCCTCTTCGTTGAGCCACTTACTGGTGGGTCCCATGTCTGCGCTCTCTCCCTCCTCCCGTTCTACTCCCATGGGTGCAGACGCATGGGCAAACACGAAGAACGCGCGAGCTAGTAAACATGGCACGCCACCCGGGGCAGATGCCCAATGCCGTCGACCGTATCTGGACGCGTTCACAAGTTACGGCACCAGTTTCACCTACTACTAGTATTTTACAAGTATAGAAAAATAAGTGACCGTGACGGACAAGTTTAGGCACCCGTGGTGTATTTAACTAGTAGTAATAATTAAATGCATGGATAAATGTATGGATCGCCTAGGGCTCGAAGGGACCTGCTCGCGCCCTACAAGTATTTGGAATTGACACAGGTATTTAATATGAAATGTTTGCGATGAGAAGGAATACATGTCGCTTGATGACTTTTTTATTTAATTTGATAGGGCTCTAGCAGAACACTCAATCGATCAAACCATAGATTTCATTCAGTCTGACTGTGACTTTACATTCATACCATGATCAAACTAAGAAAAATAAATGAATAAAACTAATTGTAGCGGTGGCGGGTGCGTCTTGCGGTGGGAAGCGGCTCCTCTGCCGTGCCCTGTGTGCCGTTGGGCGACTGGCCGGCGGCGACGGCGGCGTATTGCGCCGGCGTTGGCATACTCCTAGACGTTGGCCCAAGCTTCAAGGAAGGCCAGTATGTTCTGGACTTCAGTCTTCAGGAGCTAGTTAACCGGCGGGAGGCGGCGACTGGCGTCGCTGCAAGGTAGCGGTCGTCGGCGGTGACCCATGCCGCTGAGGGGGGCACTGGCACTGGCACAAGGACAGGCGCTGGCAACGGCGTGGCGGAGACATTCGTGTGCACGTGCGTTAGTGCTCACGTAGGCGCATGCGCTGGTAGGTGCACGGACGCGTGCAGGTCAGCGAGGACCTCTTGGATCCCCGCGGCTTCAAGCTGGGCGATAGTGTGCGCTCCCAGCCCATCAATGCCATGGGGATGGGCGCTGGCGCGGCGACGGGAGCTGGAATGGGCGCAGGGACAGACGCGGCGACTTCCCGCACGGCCAGGTCAAGCTCGTCCGAAACCTCATTAGGGTCTTCCTCAGGAAACTGTAAGACTAGGGGCAGCCCATCGTGATGCGTCATGGCGTACGGCGAGGTCAGGCTGTTTGGAGGCAGACGTTAGGAGAATCGGAGAGGCAGAGAAAAGATTGTAGCGAGAGCGGGGAGTGGGGCGGTGATTTAAACTGCGGTGCGGGCGCCATTAAAAGTGGGTGTGGTTGAGATTAAGGTGGGTGGCGGAGGCAGGTCAAAGGGCTCGCCTCCCAGTGAGCCTGCGCAGTGGCCTGCTCGCATGCCTCACGTCGACTCACACGCTTGCTCGGACGGCACCTGCCTATGAGAAGCGGGACACATGGCGGCACGCTGGTCTAACGCCCACGGTTTGAATATATTAGTGAACAGTTCGCGTTAACGTGACAACTCTTTGTTCCAAAATACCTTGGCTATTCATGTGTGCAACTTTTCATAAGCAGCTTGTCTTAAATTGAGCAAAAAAATTACCACAGCCTATTTGTGCCGTATCACGAGACCATGCGCAGTTTCATGAATTTCAGGTGAGTTTCGGATTTTCTGGAATTTAAAAACCAGGATTCGAAACAATATCATTACATGCATCATGAAATAAACTTTTAGGCGATACATCTTTAGTGTTGTAGTAGATGTTCATATTTTTTTAAGATAGAATTTGGTCAAACAGTGCTTAGTTAGACTTCAAACAAATTATATATGCAGAGTAAAAAGATAATCCCTGCGTACCAGTGCATTGCGTCATACTCTAATAATAATGCATGTCACCAAAAATTATGTCGTTCGACTCATATTTGAACATAGTTTCTAGTGATATTATTTTTGGTTACATGCATTAATCTTTTGTTAGTTAAATGTAAGGTCAAAATTTAGCACAAAATGCGAAGAGGACCAATAAAGCAGGATGAAGGTAGTAGGCACGAACAAACGAAGCTCCATTCTATACTCATCCTAGTGTAGTAGGCAATGGAGTTGATGGGTGACCTTGGGTAGCTGCGACCGAGGGACTTGAACGTGCTCGGCATGGTAGGTAACGTGGGCTAGTTACTAAAGCATCCCTCTAGTGTTCATCAGTAGTAGTAGGAGTAGTCATTATGGACCGGGGACATAAGGGGAATTTCGCAGGGCTGGAATTCTGGCCGCCGGATATTTCGATTCGAAACGCGGAGGCTCGAGTGGAGGCGCAAAGTTTTATCGTGGTTCTTTTGGTTGGGGTTGGCTAGCGTACCACGCACGCCACCACCACAACACGAGCCCGGTCTGGCTGGTAGGCCGTCGGGTGCTACCATTCGAGAATGCAAAAGGAATCTTTTTTAAAATTGGCGAACGAATCTATATGTATTACAATGCCCGTATTTTCCTTGCAAATAATTGGTCATTCCAAAAGGGACGGTAATTGATTTATGACAAGTTCTGGAATTAGAGTGAGTTTGTGATATAGTGATCTCAATGTGGATTTCACATTTCATGGTATCCACACTAGGTTTTTAATGCAAATTCAAATTTAAAAGATGAACGGTATGGTGGTGAGAAAACTTTGTATGTATTCAAGCATATGACCCAACACACACAAATACAACAACAAATGAGTCAGTATAGTGCATCTACTTTTCCAATCCATGCATGTATGGCATGAATTCAAAAATAAAATGTAGGCCATACATGTTCCTCAATTCAATGTTTATAATGTACACTAAACTAAAACGTGAATATTAAGTCTACTACTATGTACACTCAAATGTTGTGTTAGGTCTGTCCATCGCCCCCCTTCACCACACATACTTCCTGTATCGATCGTTCTTCATATCTTTGTTAATAGAGCTATTGGTATCCGACACACGCTCATTATTTCTCTTCATGTTTCGATCTCCATTTATCTCACACCCACCCTCACGCTCTCAACAAATGTATTTCTCACACACAACCTCGTCGGGCCCTCCATGACGAGCTCTCTCTCTCTCTCCCTCTATATCGCGCTCCCTCTCTCCCTCTAGACACATATGTTGCCTCTGTAAAAAAACTCCATGCATGTCGTGCGCACAAACACAAAGTCTATCTAGGCCACTCTCTCGGTAACTATCTCCCTCCAGCCCTCACTACAACTTTGATAACCTACAAGTATAGGGGATCAATTGTAGCTTTTTCGATAAATAAGAGTGTCGAACCCAACGAGGAGCTAAAGGTAGAATTAATATTCCCTTCAAGTTCTACCGACCACCGATACAACTCTACGCACGCTTAACGTTCGCTTTACCTAGAACAAGTATAAAACTATTTTGTAGGTGATTTTTGGTTTACCTAGAAGTACTTAACGAGAATAAAACTAGGAGTAATTTGCGAGATAATAAAACTATGAATAAATTGCAAGATAATAAAAGTTAGTTGTTTAGTAGAAAGTTTTTGTAACACAAGAGAATGATTTGTCCATAGGCAATCGATAACTAGACCGGTAATCATTATTGCAATTTTATATGAGGGAGAGGCATGAGCTAACATACTTTCTGTACTTGGATCATATGAACTTATGATTGGAACTCTAGCAAGCATCCGCAACTACCAAAGATCATTAAGGTAAAACCCAACCATAGCATTAAGTATCAAGTCCCCTTTACTCCCATACGCAACAACCCCCTTACTCGGGTATGTGTTTCAGTCACTCACGCCACCCACTATAAGAGAATTATGAACGTTTTGCAAACCCTACAGTGGGAATCCCTCATGCTTGCGTGACACGGAGGGCACCATAGGACAGCACCAAAATAAAACATACAACTCAAACCAATCACGATCATCAATCAACACATAGGACAAAAGAAATCTACTCAAACATCATAGGATGGCCACAAATCATTGGATAATAATATGTAGCATTAAGCACCATGTTTAAGTAGAGAATTACAGTTGGAATTGAGAGGTTACACTGCTGCATAGAGGGGGAGACAGTTGGCCTATCTTTTAATTTTCCGTATTTACTTTTCTGCATTTACTTTTATGCAAGAGTCAGTAATGTTCATCCCTATTCCGCTCTATTTATTCTCTAGTGGGCAAGCATCATGTGGTAGGGAATGATCCAGACACATATATCCAGTTGAATATAGGTGATCATGAGTTATTATTGTTGACATTATCCATGAGATAAATAAGTTGGGAGGCAAAACATTAAGCCCCTATCTTCCTATGTGTTTGACTGAAATAGTTTGTTCTAAAAATACGCTTTGAGTGTCAGCAATCATGGAAGACTAAATGATAGTTGAGTATGTGGAATTTGCTAAATCAAAGCTCTTACATAGACCCTTCCTGAAAATAAGATGAATTGTAATTGTTTGATGACTGAAAACATAGTTTGTTAGTTTTCAAGAAAGTTTATGGTCTATTCTTTAACATGTGAATAGCTTGCTACTTGATCATGAGAAGTTTTATGAGATGAGCTACTGTTTATGATATATAATGATGCTAGAAAAAAGTGATTGGAATTATCATTGATCAAACTTATGCATTATGCTAGCATTCACACTTCATAAATTATTTCTTTTATCATTTACCTACTCGAGGACGAGTAGGAATTAAGCTTGGGGATGCTGATACGTCTCCAACGTATCTATAATTTATGAAGTATTCATGCCATGTTTATTATAGTTTTGTATGATTTTGGTGCACTTTTATATGGCTTTTATATGATTTTTATGGACTAACATATTGACCTAGTGCCCAGTGCCAGTTGCTGTTTTCTGCTTGTTTTTGTTTTTCCAGAAAATCCATATGAAATGAAGTCCAAATGTAGCAGAACTTTTTGATGATTTTTTCTGGAAGGAAACAGACCCAGGAGGCTTCGGGGGAGTAGCAGAAGAGCCACATGGGCCCCACAAGCCACCTGGGCGCGCCACCCCCCAGGCACGCCCTGGTGCCTCGTGGGCCCCCTGTGGCACCTCTTTGTGTGATTCCAACGCTGAAAAATCCTATATATTCAGAAACCCCCGAAAGTTAACCTAGAGGAGTTTTTACGTTGCCGCAAGCCTCTGTACCAAGGAGATCCCATCTGGAGCCCTTTTCCGGCACCCTGCCGGAGGGGGGAATCATCACCGGAGGCCATCTTCATCATCCCGGAGGTCTCCATGATGAGGAGGGAGTAGTTCACCCTCAAGGCTAGGGGTATGTACTAGTAGCTATGTGTTTGATCTCTCTCTCTCTCGTGTTCTTGATTTGGCACGATCTTGATGTATCACGAGCTTTGTTAATATAGTTGGATCATATGGTGTTTCTTCCATCTCTTTCCTTGTTGTGATGAATCAAATCTTTTCCCTTTGAGGTTTCGTTATTGTCGGATTGAATATTTCAGATTTGAGAACACTTGATGTATGTCTTGCATATGAATTGCCGTGGTGACAATGGGGTATTATATTGATTCACTTGATATATGTTTTGGCACTCAACTCGTGGATTCCTGCGGTGACATTGTGGTAGTCTATGCATAGGGGTTGATACATGTTTTCATTATCTTTTCTCCGATAGAAACTTTGGGGTGCTCCTTGAAGTTCTTTGTGTGGATTGAATATTATGATTATGAAGTTGTTTGATGCATATCGTACAATCAACTCACGGATACTTGTGGTGACATTGGAGTATCTAGGTGACATTAGAGTTGGTTGATGTGTATCATATGGTGTTATTTTAGTACGAACTCTAGGGCTGTTTGTGACACTTATTGGAATGGCTCAATAGATCGATCGGAAAAGATAACTTTGAGGTGGTTTCGTACCCTACAAACAATTTCTATCTTATGTTCTCCGCTAATAGGAACTTTGGAGTGATTCTTTATCGCACGTTGAGGGATTGATATATGATCCAATTATGTTAGCATTGTTGAGAGATTGCACTACTGAAAGTATGAACCCTAGGCCTTGTTTTTAAGCATTGCAACACCGTTTGTGCTCACTTTTATCGTTTGCTACCTTGCTGTTTTTATTTATTCAGATTATAAAAATATATTTCTACTATCCATACTACACTTGTATCACCATCTCTTTTTTTTTGAAAACCCATGACAGTAGGAAAGGCTCCTACTGACGTTTTCATAAATATGGGAGAATTACAACTTACATGGTAGTATGCATCTCAACCACACACTATCTCCACACCCCAGCATGGGAGCATTTCCCTAAGTGTGGGTTTTTGGAGAGCCACTAATCAAGCTATAGAACCATAAGGTGGGTCCCAAATGAAGGAATTTACAAAGTTTGTTACAAAGCTTTGCATGGAGGGTTTAACCCTATGAATCAACAGACCAAAGTCTGTCCTGAACCTCTGTCCCCAAGATTCGAATGAAGGTGGGATCCCTCTAAATATTTTACCATTCCGCTCTTTCCAGATGCTCCAGGCCGAAGTCATAAATTTCTCCATGTACATGGGATGTGTCCATCGGGCTCTCTCGGAATGAATGATGTTTAGGCGGGTACCCTCGATCATCAAGTCAAACCCAAGCGCCTCCCAGCACCGTTTACTAAAAGGACAGGCAAAGAACAGATGTTCCACTGTTTCCTCTTCACCACTCATGCAAATTCTGCAACTCATGTCTCCGTCTATGTTATAATGCCTTCTGGCTAACATATTCCTGGTATTTACCCTGTCGGCCAGCAGCAACCACGTGAAGACCTTGATTTTCATCGTGCACTTAGATTTCCAGATCCAGGAGAAGGTATCATCAGGAGTCACATTTCTGAAATAGTGTTTGTAAAACTTCGCCGAGGAGTACTTCGGGCCCCAGATGCATGTCCAAACATCCTGTCTAGTCCCCTCCGGCACAGTCGTGGCCGATAGTAGCTGAATACCTCGGACTTCATCATTTGCTTGTACCGAAAGCGGGAGGTGGAATCCTTCTTGCAGTCCAGTTATGGACAGGAAGTTTGCCACCGAAGCATCTTCCAATTTAGTGTATGAGAACGCACGGGGATGTGATTCTTCGAAGACTTGATCCTTCCAGAGATCTTTCCAAAAGAGTGTAGACGATCCATCACCCACATGCACTCTGGTGAGCCCTCGATATATGTCGCTGAGCTTCATGATGTCTCGCCACCAGAATGACCCACAGGGGAGTGAGGCATGCGGCACCTTGTCCGCGTAATATTCCGACCAGATCAAGTTCACCCATGGTGTGTCATGTTTGTTGTAGAAACTGTGCAGGTATTTCAGGAACAGCGCCGTGTTTTGTACCTTTATATCAAGAATACCCAGCCCACCATGTTTTTTGGGGCGACACACCAGGTCCCAGGCAGCAAGTGAGTTGCAAGTTTCACCGGCGTCATTTTTCTTACGCCAGAGACATCTCCTTCTGATTTTGTCCAGATGCTCGATCAGATTCAGCAGAAATTTGAGTGTGCAAATCGGGAAAATCATGATCGATGTGATCATTGAATTTAGAAGTGTCAACTTGCTCCCCTGATTCATCATACACTTGTATCACCATCTCTTCGCCGAACTAGTGCACCTATACAATTTTCCATTGTATTGGGTGTGTTGGGGACACAAGAGATTTCTTGTATTTGATTGCAGGGTTGTTTGAGAGAGACCATCTTCATCCTACGCATCCCACGGATTGATAAACCTTAGGTCATCCACTTGAGGGAAAATTGCTACTGTCCTACAAAACTGTGCACTTGGAAGCCCAACACGAGTCTACAAGAATAAGTTGTGTAGTAGACATCATGGCCCATCTAGCCCAAGCTTCTATTTTACGTTTACCACATGACCAGCCGAGCTATTTTTTTCTTTGTGAAAATGGCTAGCCCAGCTTTTTTTCTAACGAATACCCAATCAAGGCCAACCCAACCAGGCCAACTTGTTTTTCTCCGCCCTGCTGGGCTGCAAATCTTTCAAGACGGCTGCAAATCTTAAAAGTAATATGAAATGGGTTGTAAATATAAAAAACACACAACAAATTGGCAATTACTTTCAGATTTCTATTTTTTTTTTCATTTTCAGATTTTAAATTTCATTGGTTTTTAACCTAATTTAAATATATTTTGAAATTACTTTAAATCTAGCTCAACATTTCGGGATTAAAAATAGTTTGGACCCCACTGATATATGCGAAATTTCGTTTAAATTTTTAGCCCCGGTCCTGGCCAACAAAAAGAAAATGGACTGCAATAAATTGCATAAGAATACGCAAATGAGCTACAAATTATTTAAAAAAAATAGCAAATGGGATTTGTGTTATCAGCTACAGATTGGGAGGTTGACTTGTGGGCCTATTAAGTTGACGCGTATGCAAGAATTCTTTACTTATTATATATTAGTCATCAAACGATTCTAGCAGAAGTGACCGTTGGATGTCAATCCAACGACCATCGTGCTTCTTCAATCTTTGATCTTCTTGCTCCAGCCGCCCAATCCAGTGCCGGCGGGACCGCCTGCTCCCGCCTACCGTGGCCGGCTGTGCTGCCGTGCAGGCCCTACCGCCCCCTCCAAGTCCCACCGCTGGCCAGGCCATCCCTCTACTCACCCATACCTCCTGTTAATCTCCGGTGACACAGGCCTTACACCGCAGTTGAACCAGTTAACCCTCATACTCCCCTCAGCATGGGCATCCACTGTTGTGGCTTCACCGGCTCCGGGTCGTTCCCTTCCTGGGCCTCACCGTCGTCCACCGCGTTGGTGCTCTCGGCGCGGCGTGGTCAACGTGGTCAACAAACGACAACCATCGGAAGAGGGATGTAAGTGGAGAGGCTGACAGAAGGGACCCACATGGTCCATGGTCACACGCAAGCAAGTTTCTCCTTATTACACGAAAAAATGATTCCTCCCCCTGACAGCTGGGACCCACCAGCTATATCTTCGCATGGAAGGAAATGCCTCCTTATTACGTGAAAAAAATGATTCCTACCCATGACAACTGGGACCCACCATATTGGGAGGCTGACTTGTGGGCTTACTAGGTTGACGCATACGCAGGGCTTCGTCAACTTAGTCAACAAAAGATTCTAGCAGCAGTGACCGTTGGATGCTAATCCAACGGCCGTGCTGCTTCTTCAATCTCTGATCTTCTTGCTCCAGCCGCCCAAACTAGCGCCGACAGGACCGCCTGCCCCTACCTCCCGTGGCCGGCTGTGCTGCCGCGCAGGCCTCACCGCCTCACCCTACTCCCACCGCTGGCCAGGCCTTCCCTCTACTCACTCACATCCCCTGTTATTCTCCGGCGATGGCAGCCTCACACCGCAGCCGAACCAGTCAACCCTCGTACTCCCATCCACGTGGGCATCCACTGCCGCGTCTTCCCTGGCTCCGCGTCATTCCCTTCCTAGGCCTCACCATCGTCCACTGCCTTGGTGCTCTCGGCGCGACGTAGTCAATGTGGTCAATGAACGACAGCCATCGGAAGAGGACTGTACGCGGTGAGGCTGACAGCTGGACCCACTAACTACATCTTCGCACGGAAGGAAGTGCCTCCTTATTACGCGCAAAAAAATGATTCCTCCCCCTGACAGCTGGGACCCACCTGCTATATCTTTGCACACAAGGAAGTGCCTCCTTATCCTCCCTGACAGCAGGGACCGCCCCGGTGGAAGCGTACATAGCGTTGTCTGTCTGGTCGCGAACGTGTATGTACATACTGGTCGATCGGTCTCTCTGCAACGATGAACCGTGGGCGTGTAAGGAGCGGAACATTTTGTAGTAGAGCCCCCGACGTAGTAGTTCAGGCAGCCCCGTCTAAATTGTGTGCACGTACGTACGTACAGCCACATCACAAAAAATACGGCCACGTACGTACATATACTGGCGGGGTCTCGAATACGTACTCGCGCATACGTACGGCCAGGGCTCGTGTACATGGAGAGAGGCAACGGACGGCAGCAATGGCCTCCTATTCCTCGTCAGCCAACCGGCTGGGTCGGAATGGAGGAAACAGCGTCGTGTTCATTGGGAGCCAAGCGACTGGGTCGGAACACGTCATGTTCATCGGGAGCCAACCGGCTTGGACGGAACAGCCGAAACGGGGTCTTGTTCATCGACTCGGGGTCTGGCGTACCGCAAAACGGAGGAAACGGCCTTCTGTTCGACTGCCTACGGTCGAAACAGGGTCCTGTTCATCGGCTGGGGGTCTGGCGTACAGCAAAACGGAGGAAACGGACTTCTGTTCGAGCGCCTACGGTCGAAACGGGGTTCTGTTGATCGGGAGGGCTCTGGCGTACCACACAATGGAGGAAACGGACTTCTCCCCAACTGCCTACGGTCAAAAGGAGGGTCCTGTTCATTGGAAAGGGTGTGGTGTACCGCAAAACGGGACTCCACGGTCGACCTCCTCCAGCCTCCACCTGCTACTATTCATCCATCATCGACTTCCTCCAGCCTCCACCGGCTACTGTTCATCCAGCCTCCACGGGGTCCTATTCATCCACCCCCAACCAGCTAGGGTTTGTGTAGGCCTCCTCGGGGTCCTGTTCATCCAGCGCCAACCACCTTCACATGGCCAATGTACTGTTCATCCACAGCCAACCCACCGACTGGGGTGGGGCGTACGAGCAGGCAGCAACAACGGGAACTATTCATCCACAGCCAACCAACCGGCTCGATCGATGCGTCTCGACTCTTGTCTACATGTATCGTGCGCGCGGCAGCAACAGGCACTATTCATCGAGAGGCAACCCAACACCGGGTAGCTACGTCTTGCATAGGGGCTCGATCGGCTTCAGTATGCAGCGAGAAGGATCGATCGGGTTTAGTTAGTAGCGAAGGGATCGCTCGGGTTCAGTTAGCAGCGAAGGGATCGCTTGGGTTCAGTTAGCAGTGAAGGGATCGCTCGGCTTCAGTACGCAGTGGGATCGATCGCTCGGGTTCAGTACGTGTAGTAGTGCGAGGGATCGATCCATCGCTCGGGTTCAGTAAGCGAAGGCCTCGCTAGGGTTCAGTTAGCGAACGCCTCGCACATGCGCACATGTATGAGAGAAACGTGCAAACCACACTGCATCGCTCGGCCCCGACCACCCACCGTAACAGGGAACTCCCCGAAAATTTCCTCGCCCTCACTTCTACCATGATTTTTTATGTCATGGACGGCCCAAAGAATGTCATGCGGGTGCGTCTCCGGCCCGCCCAGGACGAAAAGCCCATTTTCTGTCATAATTTTTTGTCATAGAAGTAGGAGCCCACCACATCTATGATGATACGTGTTTTTGTCACAATTATTGTCATAGAAGTGTCACAACCATGACAGAAAAACTTTTTGTTCGGGCCATAATGTCACGGATGTGTCTTTTTTTTGTAGTGCTAGCTTGTATTTTGTGAATAACAGCCTGCTTATGCCGTTCTCTTGTTAGGACACCATAAACATTCGGCTGAATTACCTTGACAGCAGGGTGAAAGTGGCCTTGGCAGAGAATAAACAACTCACCGATGACTTGGTGCAGCTGCGTGCTCTCTACTTGCAGGATATTGCTAAGCACACTCATGCAATAGAAGAGATGGGTCGGTCCATGAAGTTGACTCGTCAGGTGGTAATGATGCTCAGTGAGGAGAATCAGAGGCTAACGCATGATCGCCATGAATTCGAGGCTAAGATGGACTCCATGGAGGAGGATATCAAAGTGACTATGAATGATGTTAACCAGATGAGAGAAGCATGGGGTTTGACAATGCTTCCATGAAAACATTGAAGCACGAAGATGCACTATCTAGGTCATTACCATATGTACTCTTCGGTGATGGGTTACGTTAGCCGACTCATTACCTTTCATACTAGTATGTGCAGTGATGCTTAATTAGCACTGTATGCCACCTATTAATTATGGACATCGTTGGCCTTCTACCTGGACCACCTCTTGTGTTCCTATGAACGATTTTGTGGCATCAGGCTATTGATGCCTTGACTGTGTGTCACCTCCACGTCGACATATTTTGCCCACCCGGAACATTTTATCAGGCCGTCCGGCTCGGTTGCACCGACAGTGCACCTGGCATGTGTACATTATTTCTCGCGTATATCAGGCCGTCCGGCTTGGTTGCAACGACAATGCACCTAGCGTGTATCCGTTCGTAATAAAATATCACATGCAATGCCAGGTCTCATGCTTATCCATTATTTCTCCCAACGTCTCTTACACCACCCTCACAACAACCCAGACCTCGACAACAACCCAACCCCCCAACCCCCAACCCAAACCCACACAACCGACACAACCTCAACATGCCGCCGCCTATGCAAGGGGAAATCTCCGAGGACTCAAGCTCCCAGGTGTGTGCTTCAAGAACTCACTTGTATTGGCATGGTTTCTAGATGACCCGTAATCCGTTTGGATCTACGAATACATGTCATTATTGGCAGTGCATTGGTCAAGTAAACAGACAAGCGTTAATTCTGTAATTGTTTGTAGTGCTTGCTTTCTGCCAGGATGGATTCCGTGGAGAATCATTTCAATGCAGTGTTGGCACACAATCAGAAGCAGGGGAATGAACTGGGGAACTGTGAGCATTTTGCCTGAGGGACGTAACCAAGCAGACGGAGCAGATAGAAAATTTCCGTTAGATGCTGGACAAGAATAGTGAACTGATTAACAAGCTCTTGGAGGACTCTGCAGAGTTTCACAAAGAGAGACTCACTGCTGATGAGTTGCGGGCAGGGATCGCCCAGAGCCTGTTTGATTTGAATCGAGCAACACAGGCATGGGGGTTGGCACCTCTGCCATGAAATATATGCCGTCGACCTATGTTTAGAGACATATGTCACTAAATTCCGTATGGTCCTGAACATTAATGTGCATGCTTTGTAATAGCTATTCAGGTTTGTACTTCAAGAATGTTGTCAACATGATTTGTAATACGTACCTATCCTAGTTCGCACGACGTTTGTTTGCCGGTTCAAGAACTTAGATTAGCAATACTTAAGGACCTTTCCAAGGACTGTTACATCACTGATAGAAATGTTACTACAGATTATTTGCTGTCATACATTCCTACAACCATGACTACAAATGTGACTGCTGATATCATTTCATCAGCATTACAAAGGGCATGATAAAGCATAGCACCAAACCCAGAGCAAGTCCTAACTTCATGAGGAACAATATCTTTCCTGCTAACAGTAACAAAGCATTCATCATCCTGAACAGTCTAGCATTCTCAGTGCCAGTGGTAGCGATGCTGGATGCACCGAGTGCTGCTTTCGCCTCTTTCTCACACTCGAGTTCTTCCCTTCTAGCTCGAGTGTACTGTAGCGCGTCCGCTGCAGCTGCACCTACAAGGTACCCATGCTCAATCAAGTACTCCACGTACTATAGCTCCCAATGCCAGAATTTACAACCCGCCTGCTGGAGGGGAAATAGGTAACCATGGGAGAAATTAGTAACGACGCACCAGGATGCGTAACGAAAACCACAAAGGGATCAACACCAAGAGCTTACTCCGTACCTGTCGCACTTGTAGAACACCCAGCCGTCATGAGTAGCATTCCTTGAGACAAGCACCAGAACCTGGTCATGACACTTGGGGCAGCTCACAAGGGGAAGTGGGTAAACCAGGGAATAGCAATGACGGCCGGATACAGAAGAACTGGCGGTGGACATCGCGAGAGAACGGAGCACGGGAAGGCTAGGTGTTTGGGATTTTGGGATCTAGGTATTTCGGGAGGAAACGGGTGTGCTGAGATCTTAGAGCGGTGGGCCGGGGTAATATAATATGTATATGAGATACGACAGTCCCTTGGGTGTAAGACACACAATGGTAACGCCCTGCTAGCACTAATGTGACTGGACTACGACGTGCCAGGCACTTTGGCGTTTTGCGTGCTATAAACGCCAGGTTAGTAGGCATGTTAGAGTAAACTGGAAACGCGGATGCGTCCGGCGCATCAGCACTGTCTGACATTTGTAGATGCGTGCGTTTGCGTTCGTTTGCTTAGTTCTTAAGTTGCATTGACATGTGGAGAGAGTGGCAGGTGTGCACAGACCGCTTTATCTGAGTGTGGGCCCATTACGACGGACTTACGCCCTTTTCATTGACGCGTATAGAAAAAAAACCCATACACCCGGACCTTCTGGGTTATTTCGATTGGTACACCAAACCCTGTGCGCTTACAGACATCCTGCAGCCTCCCACGCCCTTGCCTCTACCTATATAACAGCTCAAGGGGTTGCATCATCCGGAGGCCGTACGGGGTCGTGAATTCTAGTATTAGCGTGCCACTACATGGAGAGCGTCATTGAGGGGCCGGTCATGCAGGACGGGAATGCTGCTGCCGGCGCTTTGCCTGACCTACCACACGACATGACCACCGGCGAGGAAAGGTTCTTTCTGCTGATGTACATCGGCCTGTGCGAGGAACCCCGCGATGAGGTCGCCCGCATGTTGGATGGACGCGCGGCAGCCGACGAGGAGCGCCTTGTCGAAAACATCACTTGGCCGCAGTTCTTCGAACTGGAGAGCCGGTTGCATGCATTGCAAGCGGTCGGTGCCGAACGCCTGCAAGTTGTGCGTGATTACGTGAACTTCATGGTGACTCTTGCACGCCTGAAAGCGGAGACCGGTGCGAATGCCCATGTTATGCGGCTCGCCAGGGACCACGTTCAGTGTGCAAGGGAACACCTTGCTGGCGTTGAAGCTCAAGAGGACGCAGGTCGCGCACTGGGCCAACCGGGAGATGCTTCTCAGTAGGAAAGGATGTAATCACTTATCCAACTGTTTAGCAATCTTGTTAGTCCTATATGTTTGCTCGAAAATAGTTATGTAATGTGTCTTCTGCTATCGTTGTAAGGCTGTATTTCTTTTATGCTAGTAAACTAGAGGTCACTGGTTCCTATCTAATCTTGACTATCGATTTAAGGTTCTCTTGATATTAGTGGAACCTCGATTTTAAGTTGCATGTTCTGGTACGAGTGAGCGAATGGCATCGGGGAATGTGCGTACCGCCCTGAAAAATTGCTCATCGAAAGGCAGCAGCAGCCGGATGCTCTGAAATGTTGACTGGGGTGGTCTGATACTAGTAAATGGACACAGGGAACGTGCAACCGCAGTAAAGCTTAACCCTCCAACTGTAACCCATTCTGGTTGAACTACTTTCTTATTAGCCTATTCATCTCCGGCAACCGCTCGCCGTCCTCTCTTGGCTTCTCCCACCTCCTGACCCCAGTCTCCTTTCTAGTCTGGCGATGTCTTACTCTCAAAGGTCTGGAGTTTCTAGCGGAGGCCCTACGGAGGCAGGCTAAGTCAACCACATCTGCTTCATGGATAAAATCCGTGAGGAGAAGCATCGTGGATCTGCTGGAGCTGCGCCTGAGGCCTCCTCGAGGCCGGCCGCCGGTAAGGCCATCGACGGCGGTGGAAGTAGCGAGAATCCATCCGCGGTAAGTATTTCCTACAAGACGTTAACCAACACTTGTATGTCGGCCCTCGATTCTTGAAGTCCTCTTATCTATCGCACTTGAATCTAGGGAGTAGTTTGCATTTCATTGCTCGTCGTTGATTGATTGGATTGTGCTCAGTACAGATGGCAATGGAGGAACATGAACAAAGATTATGGCTTGTTCATGTTCCTGATGTTATGATGCCTGAAGCATTCGCAACGGAGAACATCGAGGCCGGAAGCAGCTAAGATACACCAGCCATGAGTATCTACAAGCAGCCATTGATTTCATTGTGTTCCCATTCTTAAAGTCCTGGTTTGTGTTCACATTTTGATCTGATTGTGCTTGGGTTTGGGACGCGCACTGAAATACATCGGGTGACGGTGTCCTGGACTAGGGGGTACTAACCTAGTCGGCCCGTATTCCTTGGGCCGGATGAATGGGCTCTCATTCTTGTCAAGGTGGACTCCGGAAGATACACGCAGGAGAAGAAGTCAAGACCGCATCTGCCGAAGACTTGGCATGTACTTCAAGACTCCTCCTGCCGCCTCCATGCCTAGATACCGACCTTGTAATCTTAGGCACCCTATCCGGCATGTATACAAGCCGAAGGGTTTAGCCTGTAGAGGGGACCTCAACACAATCTCATTCACCTAGCCTTAGGACTGGATCATACGATCTTGAGGTAGATCAACTCTATACTTGATACTTCTCCATCAATATAAACAAGAGCAGGACGTAGGGTATTACCTCCATCAAGAGGGCCCGAACCTGGGTAAACGTCGTCTCCCTGTTCCTGTTACCATCTGTCCTAGATCCGCAGCTCGGGACCCCCTACCCCGAGGTCTGCCAGTTTCTACACCGACACTCGTGCTTTCATTGAGAGTTCCACTGTGAGATCAAAGGAGGATCGATGGGATCATCGGCTTACAACTCCGATCTCGCGGGCATGATCCCCACATCTGAAGCTTCTGTCACAGAAGCACCCGTCCTTCCCCATGGATCAGGAGTGATCCACGGCTCCTCCCCAGCTCTTCGGACGACGACCAACCAGCCACGGCCGATGAACCGGATCTTCAAATCAGTTCGGCCGGGCTGACGACCGTAGGCTTGTCATGGGATGAAAATATCAAGGCCTCGAGCCTGCGGTCCATAGAGATTGAAAAACCACCCACCTCCCACATCGAGTACTGCCCCGATTACTCGGGCCCTCCAGATATCTGAGATCTAGCCTACGTGCAGCAATTCCCCGATGAATCGATCAGACAGTTCTGGGCCAGGTTCCTGTCGGTCAAGAACAGGATACCAAACTACCAGGACGCACATATAATAACATCTTTTCAGCACGGATGCAAGGATAAAGGCGTCTCGAAAACCCTCGCCCGCCGCTGTGTACAAACCATCCCGAAATTGTCCGACCTGGTGTCTAAATTCTGCACCATCGAGGATGCATGGATTGCCAAGGAGAGCACAGATTCGATCTGTGATCGCAGGTTGAAGCGGGAAAGACCCAGACCCCGACGTGCACCTCGCGCAGGGATCGTACAGACCAAGCAACCTCGGAAAAAGAAGAAAACATCTGTCCTCCCCAGGACCACCCTTGATGGCCTCCTAGATAAACCATGTCCGATACATGCTGTTTTGCTTAATTCCTGCCCAACTCATAGCCTTCGAGACTGCTGGGTAGTGAGGCAAGTGGCAAATGAAGGACCCGCCCTCCTTAGGGGCGCCCCCATTCACGCAGAGGAAACCTCGGACGAGAACGAGGTCATGATGATCTACGAGACCTTTACATCCAACAACCAACGCAAGCGGGCCCTACGAGAGGTCAACTCCATCCGTCAGGTACTGATACGTCCATTTTGTATCATGTTTTCCTACTGTTATTTATAGTGTTTTTAATCAATATAACACTTTGTGGAGCAATTCTAATGCCTTTTCTCTCTTAATATGCAAGATTTACATAAGGAGGGAGATTGCCGGCAGCTGGAATTCTGGACCTGAAAAAGCTATGTCAGAGATACCTATTCTGCACATCTCCAAATGAGCTAAAATTTCACAGAGATTTATTTTGGAATAAATAAAAAATACCGGCGAAAATAAGTACTAGAGGGGGCACCCAGGTGCCCACGAGGCACCAGGGCGCGCCACCCCCCCTGGCGCACCCTGGTGGCTTGTGGGGGCCCTGGCCAGCCTCCGGTGCCCATTTTCTGGTATATACGCCCATTTGCCCTAGAAAAAATAAGGAGATAACTTTTGGGACGGAGCGCCACCGTCTCGAGGCGGAACTTGGGGAGGAGCACTTTTGCTCTTCGGCGGAGCGATTCCGCCGGGGATACTTCTCTCCGGGAGGGGGAAATCGAAGCCATCGACATCACCAATGATCCTCTCATTGTGGGAGGACCAATCTTCATCAACATCTTCACCAGCACCATCTCATCTCAAACCCTAGTTCATCTCTTGTATTCAATCTTTGTCTCAAAACCTCATATTGGTACCTGTGGGTTGCTAGTAGTGTTAATTACATCTTGTAGTTGATGCTAGTTGGTTTATTTGGTGGAAGATTATATGTTCAGATCCATTATGCTATTTAATACCCCTCTGATCTTGGACATGAATATGATGTGTGAGTAGTTACTTTTGTTCTTGAGGACATGGGAGAAGTCTTGTCATAAGTAATCATGTGAATTTGGTATTCGTTCGATATTTTGATGATATGAATGTTGTTGATTCTCTTAGTGGTGTCATGTGAACGTTGACTACATGACACTTCACCATCTTTGGGCCTAAGGGAATACATTGTGGAGTAGTAATTAGATGATGGGTTGCTAGAGTGATAGAAGCTTAAACCCTAGTTTATGCGTTATTCCGTAAGGGGCTGATTTGGATCCATATATATGTTTAATGCTATGGTTAGATTTATCTTAATTCTTCTTTAGTAGTTGTGGATGCTTGCGAGAGGGGTTAATCATAAGTGGGAGGTTTGTTCAAGTAATAACAGCACCCAAGCACCGGTCCACTCACATATCAAATTATCAAAGTAGTGAACGCGAATCAAACAATCATGATGAAAGTGACTAGATGAAATTCCCATGTGTCCTCGAGAACGTTTAGCTTATTATAAGAGATCATTCTGGCCTGTCCTTTGCAACAAAAGGATTGGGCTACCTTGCTGCACTTCCGTTTATATTGCTACTTGTCACTTGTTACAAATTATCTTGCTATCAAACTACTCCTTACCGATAATTTCAGTGCTTGCAGAAATACCTTGCTGAAAACCGATTGTCATTTCCTTCTGCTCCTCGTTGGTTCCGACACTCTTACTTATTGAAAGGACTATGATGGATCCCCTATACTTGTGGGTCATCAAGACTCTTTTCTGGCGCTGTTGTCGGGGAGTGAAGCGCCTTTGGTGAGTGGAATTTGGTAAGGAAACATTTATATTACATGCTGAAATTTATTGTCACTAGCCATCCCAAGTGATACCCAGAAAAATATAAATGAGTATCCAGGTGGACTAGCCATCCCAAGTGATACCCAGAAAAATATAAATGATTATCCAGGTGGACTAGCCATCCCAAGTGATACCCAGAAAAATATAAATGAGTATCCAGGTGGACTAGCCATTCCAAGTGATACCCAGATTCAGATAGAAGAACAGGGTTTGTCCACAAAAATATTTATGATGACAACAATATTCATGATGACATCAGTGGTGACAATAATTAACCTGCAAAATAATTCATGCTCAATTTAATTATTTCCTCCAAAGACCGACACCGGGACCGACACTTGACCCTTCCCAGCTAACGTCCTTGACCGTGGACACGGCTATTCGAATAGATATAACTTTGCAGAGGGTGTACTCTTTACCCACAAGTAAAGGATTTCCTTAGCCAACACCGCGACGCTGACTAATTCCCATTACGATCTTTGGGTTGAAAACACACCTAACCAGCACACACCAGATTAACTTTTCGGATGCCAGGAATCACCCAAAGTATCGTTCAAGAAAAACTCTAAGTCGGGGAGACCATCGTCTCGAATAGCATGGGATCACTATTAACACGCACGGATTACAATGGGTGCCCCCCTCTTGGCCCAGCCGGATACAACCATGCCCCCTGACTCGATGAGTGACATTAGTCCATGGCCGTGGAACCCTCATCAGGGCCCCTCTAGGTGGTGTGCACACGGACAGGGGTTAGCAACTTACTAAACCGCACTCCCCTCGCGGGAAGACTAGTGGCAGCACGATATTTAGCTAGGCCTGACGGAACAAGACTCGATCTAGGTCGACTTAGGAGGTGTTGTTATTATGACTGGCATACTTCGTATGCCACATTGACACCATCGTGTCATAATGTAACTCGTGCCCACCGGCACGTCCAAGGCAGGAGACACACTCCTGGATTCTCACCATTCCCACACGTTAGAAAGATTCTTGGTGCATGCAATAATGCTCAAAATGACATGACCATGCACGCTCTCACTATTACTACATATACGGTGAAATTTCAAACGGATGCAACCATGCAAGCAATTCACCATATCCCAAGTTCAAAAATGCTTGCCTTGATCAAAGTAGTCAGAAGATGATCCCTCGAATTTCCCAGCAAAGTCCCCCTCTTCGTTTTCTATAAAATGGAAATTCAAATTCAAATAATTTTTTTTTGCAACAGTACAAAAAGTTGTCTCAAAATATTTTCAAATAAATACTAAAAAAACTAGAGTGAAAAATAAGAATTTCAAGAAAAGAATCAATTAAAACGGAGTTGTGGTTAAAAAGTTATTAAAGTTTGAAAACCAGGCGCTTTTCTGCAAAATAAATATTTGCCAGCGGGTCCCTGTGCGTTTAAACTGAAAACGCTTCGGGGAAGAATACGATTTCCAGCGCAGAAAGCGTAAAGAGCAGAATACGCTTTTGATTTAAATAGGAAAAGCGATTTAAACAGGAAAAGATTAAAACACTTTAAATTTCAAACGCGCATGCGCGCGTGTACAGAGAAGGTGCGGCGATCACCGGCGACGATGGTCGGGTTGTGCTTGGTGAGTGATCCCGCGTCGGTGGGTGGTGGTGGTGGTCGCCAGCGAGTACCGGAGCGACGGCGAGGTCAACTCCGGCGGACGGCGGCGTCGGGCGATGTTGGATCTCACCGAAGAGGGCTCTGGACGTCGAATTGAGGTGCAGGATGGATGATTGGGTGCACGAGGAGGCTACTGGTGTAGTTTGGAGGGTGTAGGTGGCCTAACGGCGACGTGGTGCTCGGGGTGGCAGAGGTGGATCGGGCGGCCGGATATGGAGAAGACGACCCCCTCGAGGTCGATGGAGTGGTGTAGGGGTGGATTAGGGTGATGGTGGAGTGGTGCAGGTGTTCAGCGGTGCTCGGGGAGCTCTATTTATAGGCGGCCGGAGTCGACCGAGGCGGAGTGGATCACGGCAGAGTAAATTCCGGCCGGCGACGTAGTTAGGGACGGCGGGTGAGGTCGGTGCGTGGTTGATGAGGTCGGTGGAGCTCTCTGGAATCGCCAGCACAGACGAGTTCGAGCTCTTCGGCCTTATCCCGGAGCCGAGCTCCCGTACTGTCATGGCGGGGGGCATCCGTCTCCGGCGACTGCCGGGCGGGGCCGAGACGATGTGGACGGCACGCGAAGCGGCAGAGGTGAGCGACGCATAGAGAGGTAGGTGGAGGGAGCGGTGAGAGAAGTGAAGGCCACTGGTGGCTGTGCCGATCCGCTCGGCTGCCGCGGCTGAGGACAGTGGCTGTTGCACCGGCCGGCCACTGCGCTGTCGGCGGCGAGCCACTGACCAGAGGGGTCCCGGCGACTCATTTAAGATGAGAGGAGGCGTGGATGAGGAGGAGATGGCGTGGAGTGTACCGCACAGCGCCGAATCCCTCTGTTCTCTGAACTTCTTCTGTTAACTGAATTTTCGACAGTGCTACAGTGTGCACACCAAGTGTATGACAAAATGCTAGATGGCCCTAGGAATTTTAGGAATTTTTGGAAATTTTTGTGGTGAGGTGTTGATGCATAAAAGAGAGGTTGGCAAAGTTTCAGAATTTTTGGAGCAATTAAAAATAGGTTTTGATCAGAGAGATTGAATCTGGTCCAAATTTGAATTGAATGAGATTTGAAAATTTTGAACTGTGGAACCAAATGTTTTTGGTGAAATGGAGTGTAGGTACTGTCAAGTAGCTAGGATAATTTTTGGTGGTTGCAGAAGAGTTGGAAAAAATATAGTTCCTTTGTAAATCAAAGAAACTAGAATAAATGAATTTCTAACTTTGGAATTTTACTAAATATGGTAAACATATTTTTATGGAGGGGAGAGGTATTGGATACTAACCTAGGGTGTGGGGATGACTTGAATGAGAATTTAGAAGTGGTAGAATAATTTTGTGAGAATTTATAAGTGCTAGAAAACAATGAAATGGGCTATTTCATTGGAATAATTTTAATTATTCAAAAACTTTTCTAAAGGAAAAATATTTGTGATCCTCCAAAAATAATTACTCCAGTAATAAACGATCAATTAAAATTATTTTAAATTTTTTGAAACCCAATTAAAAATTCAGAAGGGATTTTTAAAATAGAAGAAAAAGAAGAAGAGCCATAGTGATCCCAAGGAAAAAAAATTAAAGAAAATATTTTAACAATTCAAAAGAGAAAATTTTGGGGTGTTACAACACCTACCCCCCTTAAGAAAAATCTCGTCCCCGAGATTTCAACTGTCCCTGAAACAGGTACGGATATTCAGTCCTCAGATGATCTTCCTGTTCCCATGTTGCTTCTTCCTCGGTGTGATTACTCCACTGAACCTTGTAAAATTTTATCATATTCTATCGGGTTCTCCATTCAGACTCTTCCAGAATTTTTATAGGTCGTTCCTTATACGTGAGATCTGGTTGGAGATCCAGGTTCTGATGCTGGACTCGTTTGTCCGGATTACTGACACATCTCCTCAGCTGTGACACGTGAAACACATCATGAACATCCGATAATTCTGCGGGTAGCTCCAGTTGGTAGGCAACCTTGCCTCTCCTTGCAATTATCCTGAACGGTCCAATAAATCTTGGTGCCAATTTTCCTTTGACTTTAAATCTCTGTAGCCCCCTCATTGGAGATACTCTGAGATACACATATTCGTCTGGTTCAAAACTAATCTGACGGTGTTTCTGGTCATAGTAGCTTTTCTGACGGCTCTGAGCTGTTTTCAGTCTATCTTGGATAAGTTTCACTTTTGTTTCTGCTTCTTTGAGAACTTCCGGGACGAAGTTTCGGCTATCTCCGGTCTTAGACCAATTGAGAGGGGTACGACACCTCCGTCCGTATAGATCTTCGAAGGGTGACATCTTTAGATTGGCTTGATAACTGTTGTTATATGAAAATTCCGCATATGGCAAACTGTCCTCCCAGCTGACTCCATAGGTAAGAACACAAGCTCTCAGCATGTCCTCCAATATCTGATTTACCCGTTCAGTCTGCCCTCATGTCTGTGGGTGATACGTTGTACTGAATACCAGCTGAGTCCCTAGGGCTTGCTGCAGGTGATCCCAAAACCTAGAGACAAACTGAGTGCCTCTATCAGAGACTATGGTCTTGGGTACTCCATGTAAGCAAACAATTCGGGAGAGGTATAACCTGGCAAGCCTCTGTGTTGAGTATGTTGTTTTTACCGGAATGAAATGTGCCACCTTGGTTAATAAATCTGTGATAACCCAGATAGCATCATTCCCGTGTCATGACCTCGGTAATCCAACAATAAAATCCATCACTATCTCATCCCATTTCCATTCAGGTACTCTGAGTGGCTATAACAATCCTGCCGGCCTCTGGTGTTCTGCCTTTATACACTGACAAGAGTCACAACGTGCCACATATACGGCTATATCCCTTTTCATCCCGTGCCACCAATTTTTTTCCTGTAGATCATTGTACATCTTGGTTCCTTCGGGGTGAATGGAGTACGGGGTAGTATGGGCTTCTGCCAAGATTTGTTTCTTTAGCTCTTCCTTATTGGGTACGCATATTCTCTTTCCGTACCACAGGATTCCCTGACTATCAATAGTAAATTTGGATGCCTTGCCTGAATTTACTTTCTTTTTAATTCCCTCAATACTGGGGTGTCCTTTCTGAGCTTCTTTGATCTGATCTTTCAATGCTGGTTTTATTTCTAGGAAGGCAATGGTTCCTTCCGTGACCAGAACCATGTTAAGTTTGGCAAATTCCTGGTTGAACTCATGCTGTGAGAATTGCACACAGTCAGTGTCGGTGCATGGATTTCGACTGAGGGCATCTGCCACAACATTTGCTTTACCCGGATGGTAATGCATTCCCAAATCATAATCCTTGATTAGTTCAAGCCAGCGACGCTGTCGGAGGTTTAATTCTGGTTGGGTGAAGACATACTTAAGACTTTTGTGATCCGTGTATATCTCACAATGATTTCCAAGGAGAAAATGTCGCCATTCCTTTAGTGCATGTATCACAGCGGCTAGTTCCAAATCATGGGTAGGATAATTTTCTTCGTGTCGTCATAGTTGTCTTGAAGCATATGCCACAACCTTTCCTACTTGCATTAATACGCATCCAAGGCCCTTTCTAGAAGCGTCATAGTATATTTTGAAATTCTTGTGCACATCCGGCACGATCAGAACAGGTGCCGTTGTTAACCTCTTCTTTAATTCTTGGAAACTTTTCTCACATGCTTCGGTCCATTTAAACTTCTTATCCTTCTTGAGTAACTAAGTCATGGGTTTGGCTATTGTGGAGAACCCTTCAATAAATCATCGATAGTAGCCAGCCAGACCAAGAAAACTCCTGACCTCAGTCATGTTGGTGGGTTGCTTCCATACTAAGACAGCTTTTACCTTACTTTGGTCCACTACTATTCCATCCCGTGTCAGTACATGTCCCAAAAAACCAACTTCTCATAACCAAAATTCACACTTACTGAATTTGGCATATAGTTGATTTTTCCGTAATTCTTCCAGGACTATTCGAAGATGTTGCTCATGTTCTTCTGGTGTCTTAGAATAAATAAATATATCATCGATGAACACAACCACGAATTTGTCCAATTATTTCATGAAAACCTTGTTCATGAGGTGTACAAAATAAGCAGGAGCGTTGGTCAATCCGAAGGGCATCACAGTGAACTCATATAATCCGTATCTGGTGGTAAAAGCAGTCTTGGGTATGTCTGATGATCGGATTCTTAATTGGTGGTAGCCTGACCTCAAGTCTATTTTTGAGAAAACCTTGGCTTCTGCCAGTTGGTCGAACAGATCGTTGATCCTCGGTAGTGGATATTTATTTTTGATAGTGACCATATTTATCCTCGATACATAGCCTTAGGGTACCATCCTTTTTCTTAGCAAATAAAATCGGTGATCCCCACGGTGATGAGCTGGTTCGGACATATCCCATTTCCAATAATTCCTTAATTTGCTTCTTCAGCTCAACCAGTTCCGTCGGAGCCATTCGATATGGCTTCTTGTAAATGGGTGCCGTTCCAGGTGCTAGTTCAATAACAAATTCAATTTCACGATCTGGTGGCATGCCTGGTAACTCCTCAGGAAATACATCGGGATATTCACATACCACAGGAACCTTGCTTAATTCAGTCATGTCCACTTGATTTAGCTTTCCTTGTGACTTAGAAATTCCCCTTGTACCAAACTTCACTGTTTTCCCTTGACAATTGGTGAGAGTCACTGTTCGATTGTAGCAGTCTATAAGGCCTTTATTTGTGGTCAACCAGTCCATTCCCAAAATAAAATCTAAATCAACTGCTTCCAACGCAATAAGATTTGCTAAAAACTTCATCCCTTTTATTTCAATATTCACATCCTTGCAGTACCATTGTGTGCTTTGCTTTGATCCTGGGGACTGAATAACCATTGAATTTTTCAAAGGCGAAAAAGGAAAATGATGCTTCGAGGCAAATCTTTTAGAGATGCTTGAATGGGAAGCTCCAGAATCGAATAAAACTGTAGCATTAATTGTGTTGACACGGAACGTACCAAACACGATGTCCGGTGCATTCTGTGCTTCCTCAAATGTCACGTGGTTAACCTGCCTGATTGTTGTTGAAGTTGTTGTGCCACGGAGCTGCACTAGTACTGCGGCCATTGTTGTTGTGTTTTGGGGCATTATTCCCCTGCTTTGGGCATTGCCTAGCATAGTGCCCCTCTGCTCCACAGGCGTAACAAGTGATGCCAGGACGGAATATTGTTTCTTTGGCCCTATTGTTGAAAGTACTGCGGTTTTGTTGCGGTCGTGGTGTTGGAACTGCTGGACGGGGTGCCACAGGCCTCTGAAATTCATTTTGGGGCCGGTTGTTGCGAACCGGTACTGACTGGTTCATACGGCGCTTGCGAATCTCATTTATATTGCGGTGCTCATTTTCCAGAATAATAGCCTTATCTACCAGTGTCTTGAAGTCTGGAAAATTATGGACCACCAGTTGGCACTTTAAAGATGGAACCAGACCGTCGAGAAATTTCTCCATCTTTTTGCTTTCTGTCATGTATTCATCATTGGCATAACGGGCTAGCTGAGTAAACAGATCGAGGTACTGGGTTACGGTTGTGCCCCACCACTTGAGATCCTCAAATTCTCTTTTCTTTAATTTCATGATACAGTTGGGAATATGTGCTCCCCAGAAATTTTCCTTGAATTGCTCCCATGTCATATGTCCTCCATTGGGATGCGTGTGGAATAAATTTTCCCACCATGATGCTGCTGTCCTAGAAAAATAATGCGGAGCATATAGCACTTTTTCCTGGTCCGTACACTGTGCTATGAACAATTTTCTTTCAATATCACGCAGCCAATCGTCTGCCTCCAGAGGTTTGTCTGTGTGCGAAAAGACAGTTGGATTGGTCCTCTGAAGCTCAGATAATTTTGATCTGGGTTGGTGCTGTCCTTGGTGATTCCCCATATTTATTAAGTGCTGCATCATTTCCTGGTGCTGCTGCTGGCTTTGTTCATACAGACGGCATACATGTGAGAATGCTGAATCATTGCTCTGCTGACTTATCTGTCCTTGTGTGAAATTATTTCCCATCTGTGCCAAGTTGTCCTCTGGCGGACTGGGCATGGAACGAGTCCAGGGATGATGCATTTTCTTTCTGGGGTATTTTTGTAACACCGATGAGAAAAGAAATTATAAAGGGCATATATAAATTTTTAAAAGACTAAAAATAATTCCCCCCAAAAAACGTAAGTGCATAAAAGTAGCGGGTTATATTATACATGCAGATTTAATTATACATGGAAGATTTAATTATACATGCATGATTTAATTATACAAGCCTGATTTAATTATACAATATGCTCGTCGTAGTCGTGATGCTTACATGACCGCTTATTTAGGATAGTGCACTACGACGTCCACTTAGCATGCTGCGGTCCAAGAATACTACTCGCCATCTTACAAAGAAGAAAAGAAATAGAAAATATTTTACAGCTACACTCCCATAAAAAGGCGAGTGTGGTGCTGATGTCGAGTCTGCTATCACGGAGTGTCTGGGATGTCGTAGGCCCGGCTGAGGGTGGGTCCCAGATGGGGTGCTGAAGACTCGACCTCCTCCTCCTCCTCGGGTATGGTCTCCAGTCGGGCAGCTGTCGATGCCACGCCTGCTTGTGGTGGCACTGTGCTCGTAGGCGGTGAAGTCCTAACTGGAATGGGAGCAGCCAAGTGACTAGACTCATCACTTGGAGATGAGCGTCGGATCGCGGAACGAGTAGGAGGATCATATGGTGGAGTCGGAATGCGAGGAGCGCGTGGTGACGGAGTACGGAACTCACTCCTGTGAGGTGTCCTCGCACAAGATAAGTCCATCCGTGCAACAAGATAGTCGTCCACCAGTGAGGTGAAGACAGACTCTAGAGCCATGATGTACTGAACAAGGGGCTCAATAGCCTCGTCCCTATCTTCCGCGGTGCAGGCGAAAGCATAGTGACTAGTGTATGGAACATGGCATGGAAGATAATGATAGGGACGTGTCTGCATGACTAGAATGATGTCCCTAAGACGAGCGATGGCCTCTCGGGCAGCCGTCTGGATAGCATGCCTCTCAGTAGGCATGACTCTCCCCACAGAGCGATAGTTGCGGTGTGGCATGGCATTCCCACCCCGAATATATACCGAGGCCTGGTACATAGTCAGGGTGTCCGAGATCCTGTCAGGATAAACGGTGTACTCCGGATGACTCGAGGATCCCATCGCAACTCTGGCGATGTAGACGAGAAGGCGGGAAAATCCCACAGGCTCATTGGTGAAAATCTGGGCCGGACAGCTGCCGCAGACATCTACAGGAGTAGACAAAAAATCCAAATAGTCATGTCATAAGTATATGATGACCAAGGAAAATTTGTTAAATGCATGTGATGCATGCTAGAAATGTTAGTACTAACTCTATTACTAGCGATCGTGCCTAGGGCTTCCTACAGTCAGCCTGGCTCTGATACCAAGGTTTGTCGGGCCTGTTTCTAGAATAAATCACAGAATAGACCTGAGTCACACCAGCAACTAGATCAGCACAATTGGTGGACTCCCTTGATATAGATATCCAGTACATACATAATATTACACAGGGTTGAGCCATAGTGCTCAACAATTATTACAAACTTGTCAATATATGGTGGTGGCGGAATATGACAGTGGTGTGGTGATGGTACAACACTGATACAATAAAGTAGAGCCAAGCGTCAGTGTGAGGCTTGACTATTTATTTGGTGTAGCGGAAGCACTGTGGATGATACACGTGGTAGACTACAAGACCACAAGCTGACTAACTGGGAACACCTCTAAGCATCGGGCTCGCTAGTGCAATCTTCCTCCACAAGCTCGTCTTCCTCCAGGACTGGCCAAATTAACAAGCCAGGGACAAGCCTGTGAGTACGTTGGAATGTACTCGCAAACATTATGAACGAAAGATATACCAAATGCATATGCTCATGCTGGATTAAATGATATGCATATGTTGACCAAAATTTAATCATGGCATGATAAATATAAATATGGTGTGGATGAAAAATATAACTTTAGTGACAAACAAACAAAGTTAAATGGAACATCGGGCGCTGGACCGCCCGAGGAATTCCAAGAAGAATGCCAAACGGGTGTCTAAATGCGACGCCTCGAGAGGTCTTGCAAAGAAATGCCAAACGGGTGTCTGAAAGCAACGCCTTGAGAGGTCTTGAAAATAAATGCCAAACGGGTGTTTGAAAGCGATGCCTTGAGAGGTCTTGAAAAGAAATGAATATCCAGGTGGTCTAGCCATCCCAAGTGATATCTAGAAAAAATATAAATGAGTATCCAGGTGGACTAGCCATCCCAAGTGATACCCGGAAAAATATAAATGAGTATCCAGGTGGACTAGCCATCCCAAGTGATACCCAAAAAAATATAAATGAGTATCCAGGTGGACTACTAATCCCAAGTGATACCCAGAAAAATATAAATGAGTATCCAGGTGGACTAGCCACCCCAAGTGATACCCAGATTCACATAGAAGAACAGGGTTAGTCCAAAATAATATTTATGATGACAATAATATTGATGATGACATCAATGGTGACAATAATTAACCTGTAAAATAATTAATGCTCAATTTAATTATTTCCTCTGAAGACCGACACCGGGATCGACACTTGACCCTTCCCAGCTAACGTCCTTGATCGTGGACATGGCTATTCGAATAGATATAACTCTGCAGAGGGTGTACTCTTTACCAACAAGTAAAGGATTTCCTTAGCCAACACCGAGACGCTAACTAATTCCCATTACGGTCTTTGGTTTGAAAACACACCTAACCAGCACACACCAGATTAACTTTCCGGATGCCAAGAATCACCCAAAGCATCGTTCAAGAAAAAACTCTAAGTCGGGGAGACCATCATCTTGAATAGCATGGGATCACTATTAACACGCGCGGATTACAAGGGGTGCCCTCCTCTCGGCCCAGCCGGATACACCCATGCCCCTTGACCCAATGACTGGCATTAGTCCATGGCCGTGAAACTCTCATTAGGGCCCCTCTAGGTGGTGTGCACACGGATAGGGGTTAGCAACTTACTAAACCGCACTCCCCTCGCGGGAAGACTAGTGGCAGCACGATATTTAGCTAGGCCTGAAAGAACAAGACTCGATCTAGGTCGACTCAGGAGGTGTTGTTAGTATGACTGGCATACTTCGTATGCCACATTGACACCATCGTGTCATAATGTAACTCGTGCCCACCGGCACGTCCAAGGCAGGAGACACACTCCTGGATTCTCACCATTCCCACATGTTAGAAATATTCTTGGTGCATGCAATAATGCTCAAAATGACATGATCATGCATGCTCTCACTATTACTACATATACGATGAAATTTCAAACTGATGCAACCATGCAAGCAATTCACCATATCCCAAGTTCAAAAATGCTTGCCTTGATCAAAGTAGTCAGAAGATGATCCCTCGAATTTACCGACAAAGTCCCCCTCTTCGTTTTCTATAAAATGGAAATTCAAATTCAAATTAAAATTTTTGCAACAGTACAAAAAGTTGTCTCAAAATATTTTCAAATAAATACTAAAAAAACTAGAGTGAAAAAAAGAATTTCAAAAAAAGAATCAATTAAAACGGAGTTGTGGTTAAAAAGTTATAAAATTTTAAAACCAAGGGCTTTTCTGCAAAAAAAATATTTGCCAGCGGGTCCCTGTGCGTTTAAACCGAAAACGCTTCGGGGAAGAATACGCTTTCCAGCGCAGAAAGCGTAAAGAGCAGAATACGCTTTCGATTTAAACAGGAAAAGATTAAAATGCTGACGGGTGGGCCCACCCGTCAGGTTTAAGTTTCAAACGCGCACGCGCGCGTGTACAAAGAAGGTGCAGTGATCCCCGGCGACGATCGCCGGCGTTCCAGCGGGCGGCGATGGTCAGGTTGTGCTCGGTGAGTGATCCCGCGTCGGTGGGTGGAGGTGGTGGTCGCCGGCGAGCACCGTAGCGACGGCGAGGTCAACTCCGGCGGACGGCGGCGTCGGGCGATGTTGGATCTCACCGGAGAGGGCTCTGGACGTCGAATTGAGGTGCGGGATGGATGATTGGGTGCACGAGGAGGCTACTGGTGTAGTTTGGAGGGTGGAAGCGGCCTAACGGCGACGTGGTGCTCGGGGTGGCAGAGGCGGATCGGGCGGCCAGATATGGAGAAGACGACCCCCTCGAGGTCGATGGAGTGGCGTAGGGGTGGATTAGGGTGATGGTGGACTGGTGCAGGTGTTCAGCGGTGCTCTGGGAGCTCTATTTATAGGCGGCCGGAGTCGACCGAGGCGGAGTGGATCACGACGGAGTAAATTCCGGCCGGCGAGGTATTTAGGGGCGGCGGGCGCGGTTGGTGCGGTGTTGATGAGGTCGGTGGAGCTCTCTGGAATCGCTAGCGCGGACGAGTTCGAGCTCTTCGGCCTTATCACGGAGCCGAGCTCCCGTACTATCATGGCGGGCTGCGTCCGTCTCCGGCGACTGCCAGGCGGGGCCGGGACGATGTGGACGGCGCGTGAAGCGGCAGAGGTGAGCGACGCGTGGAGAGGTAGGTGGAGGGAGCGGTGAGAGAAGTGAAGGCCATTGGTGGCCGTGCTGATCCGCTCGGCCGCCGTGGCTGAGGACAGTGGCCGTTGCACCGGCCGGCCACTGTGCTGTCGGCAGCGAGCCACTGACCAAAGGGGTCCCAGCGACTCATTTAAGATGAGAGGAGGCGTGGATGAGGAGGATATGGCGTGGAGTGTACCGCACGGCACCGAATCCCTATGTTCTCTGAACTTCTTCAGTTAACTGAATTTTCGACAGTGCTACAGTGTGCACACAAAGTGTATGACAAAATGCTAGATGGCCCTAGGGGTTTTAGGAATTTTTGGGAATTTTTGTGGTGAGGTGTTGATGCATAAAATAGAGGTTGGCAAAGTTTCAGAATTTTTGGAGCAATTAAAAATAGGTTTTGATCAGAGAGATTGAATTTGGTCCAAATTTGAATTGAATGAGATTTGAAAATTTTGAACTGTGGAACCAAATGTTTTTGGTGAAATGGAGTGTAGGTACTATCAAGTAGCTAGGATAATTTTTGGTGGTTGCAGAAGAGTTGGAAAAAATATAGTTCCTTTGTAAATCAAAGAAACTAGAATAAATGAATTTCCAACTTTGGAATTTTACTAAATATGGTAAAAATATTTTTATGGAGAGGAGAGGTATTGGATACTGTCCTAGGGTGTGAGGATGACTTGAATGAGAATTTAGAAGTGGTAGAATAATTTTGTGACAATTTATAAGTGCTAGAAAACAATGAAATGGGCTATTTCATTGGAATAATTTTAATTATTCAAAAACTTTTCTAAAGGAAAAATATTTGCGATCCTCCAAAAATAATTACTCCAGTAATAAACCATCAATTAAAAATTATTTTAAATTTTTTGAAACCCAATTAAAAATTCATAAGGGATTTTTAAAACAGAAGAAAAAGAAGAAGAGCCATAGTGATCCCAAGGAATTTTTTTTTAAAGAAATGATTTTAACAATTCAAAAGAGAAAATTTTGGGGTGTTACACTGTTGTTCCTAACGATAAAAATGAACTCATTCCACAAAGAATATTAACTGGTTATAGGATGGTAATTGATTTTAGAAAATTAAACAAAGCCACTAGAAAAGATCATTACCCCTTACCTTTTATTGATCAAATGTTAGAAAGATTGTCCAAGCATACACACTTTTGCTTTCTTGATGGATATTCTGGTTTCTCTCAAATAACTGTATCACAAGCCGACCAAGAGAAAACCACCTTTACTTGTCCTTTTGGAACTTATGCTTATAGACGTATGCCTTTTGGTTTATGCAATGCACCTGCTACCTTTCAAAGATGTATGACTGCTATATTCTCTGACTTTTGTGAAAAGATTGTTTAGGTTTTCATGGATGATTTTTCCGTTTACGGAACTTCCTTTGATGATTGCTTAAGCAACCTTGATCGAGTTTTGCAGAGATGTGAACAAACTAATCTTGTCTTGAATTGGGAGAAGTGCCACTTTATGGTGAATGAAGGTATTGTCTTGGGGCATTAAATTTATGAACGAGGTATTGAAGTAGATAAGGCTAAAGTTGATGCAATTGAGAAAATGCCATGTCCTGAAGATATTAAAGGTATAAGAAGTTTCCTTGGTCATGCTGGTTTCTATAGAAGGTTTATTAAAGACTTCTCCAAAATTTCTAGGCCTCTTACTAATCTCTTGCAAAAAGATGTTCCATTTGTTTTCGATGATGATTGTGTAGAAACCTTTGAAACACTTAAGAAAGCCTTAACCTCTGTACCTATTGTTCAACCACCTGATTGGAACTTACCTTTTGAAATTATGTGTGATGCTAGTGATTATGCTGTTGGTGTTATTCTAGGACAAAGAGTTGATAAGAACTTAAATGTTATCCATTATGCTAGTAAAACTCTAGACAATGCCCAAAGAAATTATGCTACTACTGAGAAAGAATTTCTAGCAGTTGTGTTTGCATGTGATAAATTCAGATCTTACATAGTTGATTCTAAAGTAATTGTTCACACCGATCATGCTGCTATTAAATACCTTATGGAAAATAAAGATGCTAAACCTAGACTCATCAGGTGGGTTCTATTGCTACAAGAATTTGACTTGCATATTACTGATAGGAAGGGAGCTGAGAATCCCGTAGCTGATAACTTGTCTAGGTTGGAAAATATTCTTTATGACCCACTGCCTATTGATGATAGTTTTCCCGATGAGCAATTAGCTGTCATAAGTGCTTCTCATAATACTCCTTGGTATGCAGACTATGCTAATTATATTGTTGCTAAATTTATACCACCTAGTTTCACATACCAACAAAAGAAAAAGTTCTTCTTTGATTTAAGACATTACTTCTGGGATGACCCACATCTTTATAAAGAAGGAGTAGATGGTATTATTAGACGTTGTATACCTGAGCATGAACAGGAACAAATCGTATGGAAGTGTCATTCCGAGGCTTACGGAGGACACCATGCGGGAGACAGAACTGCACATAAGGTACTACAATCTGGTTTTTATTGGCCTACTCTTTTCAAGGATGCTCGTAAGTTTGTCTTATCTTGTGATGAATGTCAAAGAATTGGCAATATTGGTAGACGTCAGGAAATGCCTATGAATTATTCACTTGTTATTGAACCATTTGATGTTTGGGGATTTGATTATATGGGACCTTTTCCTTCCTCTAATGGGTATACACATATTTTAGTTGCTATTGATTACGTTACTAAGTGGGTAGAAGCTATTTCAACTAGTAGTGCTGATCATAACATTTCTATTAAAATGCTCAAAGAAGTTATTTTCCCGAGGTTCGGAGTCCCTAGATATTTAATGACTGATGGTGGTTCACATTTCATTCATGGTGCATTCCGTAAACTGCTTGCTAACTATGATGTCAACCATAGAATTGCATCTCCCTACCACCCTCAATCTAGTGGTCAAGTTGAATTGAGTAATAGAGAAATAAAGTTAATTTTGCAAAAGACCGTCAATAGATCTAGAAAGAATTGGTCTAAGAAACTTGACGATGCATTATGGGCTTATAGAACTACTTATAGAAATCCTATGGGTATGTCTCCTTATAAAATGGTTTATGGAAAAGCATGTCATTTACCTCTTGAGTTAGAACATAAAGCATATTGGGCAATTAAAGAACTCAATTATGATTTTAAACTTGCCAGTGAAAAGAGGTTATTTGATATTAGCTCGCTAGATGAATCGAGAACCCAAGCTTATGAAAATGCCAAATTGTTTATAGAAAAAGTTAAAAGATGGCATGATAAAAGAATTCAAAAACGGGAATTCAAAGTGGGTGAGTATGTTCTATTGTACAATTCTTGTTTTAGATTTTTTGCAGGAAAACTTCTCTCTAAATGGGAAGGACCGTATATCATCGAGGAAGTTTATCGCTCTGGAGCCATTAAGATCAATAACGCCGAAGGCACTAATCCGAAGGTGGTCAATGGGCAAAGAATTAAGCAATACATCTCAGGTACACCTATTAATGTTGAAACTAACATTATTCAAAATATGACACCGGAGGAATACATAAGAGAGACCTTCCAGAACACTCCAGAACCCTGAAAAGGAAGAGGTATGTGATACAGTAGGTAAACCGACTCCAAAAATTTCATAAAAATACTTTCTGTCAGTTTTGGAATATTAGAAAAAATGCAAAAAATAAGAAACATCCGAGGGGATGACCCACGAGGTGCACACGAGGCACCAGGGCGCGCCACCCCCCAGGGCATGCCCTGGTGGCTCGTGGGCCCCTCATGAGCCTTCCCGACTCCGTTTTCTTATGGAATACTTGTTTTGCAAGATAAAAATTCTTTATATATACTCCTGGATGTTTTGACCACCGTATCGCAGAAATATCCTCTGTTCTTGTTTCGTGCTATTTTTCTGACAGATCTAGATCGCTATGGCTCCACCAAGATCTTCCAAGGACAAGTTCTATGAGAAGGTCATCAACCCCTACCTACCGGAGGTGACGAAACACCCTCAAGCCATCGAGATGCGTGAGGGGGTGCTTCACATCCGGGATGTTCAAGGACCCAAGAAGACCGGGAGCGTGGAGGCCAGGCTCGAAGCGGTGGAGCAGGAGATTTTCAAGTGCCAAGGGATGGTAGAACATGGACTCAGCGCCAACCACTCCATGATCATGGAATTCACCCACGATCACTAGGTGGATGGCCAATCAATGGGGGACATTGTCTTCAAGCTCAACGAACGAATTGACTACCTCCAAAGCCAAATCTATGATCTTCAAAACCAAAATTTTGAGTATGAGGCAAGATTCAAAGGTATGAGTTTAGCTGCAAGTTTCAGGACTCTGGAGACTTGTTCATCCTTTTATGATGGGGAACCTATGCCATGGAAGCCAGAGGACAAGCCCACCACCGTCGGAAGGCGGGCTCCGGGGACCCAAAGGTTCGAACACTTGGGTGAGCTCGTTCTACCAATTCGTCTCCTACCACGGCTAAGCGACGGCGAGGCTACGGCAAGAGCGCGCTAGCGAGGGACAGATCGTGGACTCAGCGGTTTACCCAGGTTTGGGCCACCTTGCGGTGTAAGACCCTACTCCTGCTTGGTTGGTATTGCTCTGGTGCGAGAGAGAGAGAGTACAAGGTCGAGGGCGATGGGAACCGGTGTCGATCCCTATACAATGGCTGCTCTGCCCCCCTTATACCCGCATCGGTCCTCTTCCCCCTTGAAAGTTAGGTGGGAGGGCTGCCACACTTGGCGGGTTTTGAAAGGGGACAGGCGCTCAGGCTATCCTGACTAAAGGCGGTCTTCGCCTGCCAAAGCGTGATCCATGACGCGCGGGTGGCCTCAGTGACGACCTCCGCCCTCCGCGCCCGCCATCTTGGTCTTCCTTCGCCGATCGGGCAACCTTTGGGGTTGCTTTGGGGAGTAGATATCTGGCCCTACTCCCTTAACACAAAAGAGGAAACCATCTTCATCCGTGCCTGCTGGCGCAGCCTCTGTCGGCGCTCGTCGCCGCGCGCGTCACCCACGTGATGGGCCCCAAACCGCGCGGCTCCGCTGAACGGCCTTCGTCTCGTGTGCCCTCGGGAGGGGGGCTCGGGAGGCCACCTCAGGAGGTCGCCTCGCGAGAGGACCTTGTGAGGCCGCTGGTGGAGGTGTTGAGCCTCGCTCGCCCGCTCCCTGAGGACGGGGCCTCTGGAGGCCAAGGCCTCATGAGGAGCCCTGGTGAGGTGCTTGGTGATGATGGCCTGTTGGGCCCACGCCAGGCGTTGCGCCCTGGGCCAAAGGCAGACGGGCCTGGATACCCAGGGTTCCATGGGCCCGATAGTAGCCCCCAGGCCCGCGGCGCGCATGTTCCCGCCTACAGGGGGTGAAATGGCGCGGGCCCTAACCGCCTACGGCCAGGCATGATGCGTGGCGCACGATGTGACTGGGGACGCCTCCACTTCTCCCACGATGTCTCGGTAACCGCCCGCGCTGACATAAAGTCCGTCGCGGCGATGCGAGACCATCATTGCCTTCCTCAGCGCCTCCCTGTTGCTTCAATTCCCAATGCCGAAGAAGGCGGAGCGACGAGGGGAGCTCCTCGCCGAGTACAAAGAGGGAGAGGGGAGAGCTGAAGTCCTCCACCCATCTTCTCCTTCCTCCTGCTTCCTCTGTCGCCTTGCTAGAGCCGCCACGGAAATGGTGAGGGGGAGAGGGCTGCCGCATCCCAGGTCCTGCCCCAGGGGCACGGGCGCTCCCCGACGGCTGCCGGCGCCAGGCCCAGCAGTCGCGGGAGGGGCGCCGCTTGCGGGCGCGGAGGGCGAGGCGCGCGGGGCCGAGGCGGCCGTGTCGGGGCAACCGCGCTACCTCCTCAGGCGGGGAGCCACTCAGCGGAGGCGGCGCACAAGTTCATCGTGAACATGCACCGCAGCCCCTACACCTAGCTCCAGTTTCCAGACTCCTTCGCGGCGGCGATGGAGGAGTGCGCGCCCTTGGGCTTGTGGGTGCAGGCCGACAGCTGCTCCAATGGCCCCTCCTGGGTGGCGACGGAGCTCACTCCTTCGGGCTTCATGTTCTTGAGGCAGGGGTGGAAGTCGTTCGCCCTCGCCCGCGGCCTGAAGCGGGGGCACGTCCTCCAATTCAAGTACAACGGGATCGCCACACTCTTCATGAAGATCTTCGGGCTCTCCGGCAGCCGCCTGGATTGCTGCGCGGAGAGCGAGGATGGCAGCTACAGCGGCTCCTCCAGCGAGGACGACAGCTCCAGCGGTGCCGCCTCCGGCGGGGGGTGGGAGCGATGGCGACTCCCCCCGCGTCAAGAGCGAGGACGAGGACTCCGACTAGGCGCGGGTGGAGACGACTCCGGAGCCGGGGCACCGCGCGCATGGTGACGGAGCCGCACTTACCCGCAGCGCCTCTAACCCCCTTAAGAAAATCTCGTCCTCGAGATTTGTTAAGGTGGTTAGTAAAATTAATCCCCACCTTTTCGAGGAGATTTTTCTGAGTTAATAATCTAAATAACCTAATTAGGCACAGTTGATGTGGGGCTACTGATAATTGGTGCAACTACAGTGAGGTACGGGTGCTTTGGTTCTACTGCTATGATAAATTTGGAAAAAGTAAAATTTCTAATTCCAAATTTTGCTTGTCGTACTCCAGTGCACGGTGCCCTCTCCGGCTGACAGGTGGGCCCAGGGCCCACTGTCAGTCTCTTCTTCTTCCTCCAGTTCTTCTTCTCTTCTTCCTCTCGCGTGCTCTCCCGCACTTTCTCCTCTTGTGGCGCCTAGCGCGTAGGGATCTAGGGCCGTACTGCGGTAGTGCGCGGCGTGCTTGTCGCCGGCAGCGTGCACCCACCTCGCGGGCCAGTGCCCTGTCGGCAGTGCTCGCGGATTCGCCTCTGAACACCGGCGATCGAGCGACTAGCAGCGCTGGTGGACTTCGCTCACCGTGCACCGAGCTCGAGCTATAAAAACAATTGCGGTTTTCTTCTTCTATCTACCTCGCACCTCGCCTCACCTCTTCCTCCCCTTCTCCTTCTCCTTCTGGTTGCAGGAGCTCGAGACGAGGCGGCAATGGAGGACGTGGGCTCGGAGTTGATCATGATCCTCCTGGTCGGTCTGCTGGCGGCGTTGGTCGGCTCCTCACTGCTACTGTGTGCAATGATTCACGACGATCGCCGTGATGCCGCTGCTCGGGTGGTGGCTCTCCGAGGCGGTGGTGATCATAGGGACTAGGCAGCAATGTCGAGTGCGAGAGAGTGTTAGTGCGCTCCGCGACAGGCTTTGTAGAAATAAAAGCCCATGACTTTTTCTTCGAAAAAACTATGGTGTGGTGAGAGTGATCGAGGTGGTTAAATAGATGCTAAGTGTGTGTGTGTGGATGTGTGGTTTCTGCACTTAGTGCAAGTGGTGGAGCGGGTGTGGCTATGAGTCGGATGCCGTGACGGCAAGCGAATAAAACTTATGTTGGAAAATCCTGCGATAATGGCCCTTGAGAAATTCCTCCGCTGAGTGAGGATGAACCAAATGCAGATCACCACAATTAAAAAAATTGTAGGCAGGCTGGTAGGTTGGGCACCGACTGTCAAAAGATGTCGGCTGGCCGCTGTGTAGGCTTATCGGATGAGATGGGCTTGGCTACCGACAGGACAAGATTTGGACGGTGTGGAAACCTAAGGATAATGATCAGGCTAAGATAGGATTAGCCAGTGGTTAGCCTGGCTCTGATACCAAGGCTGTCGGGGCCGGATTTCTGGGACTTAAATATCACAGAAATTAACCCCTCGTGTCACCACCAGCCCCAGGTTTACTGTTACTTTTGGACACATCCTTATTACAGAATACCAAGCGATTACAAGAATTGGATACAAGACCATAAAGGTATAATGATACAACAATGATTTCTAGTGACGGGTGACGGAAGCGACTCGTGGCTCTCCAACATCGATGGGGCTCCATTCCCACAGGAAAAGCTGACCCGGATAATTCCTATCCCGCGTGGCTGCTATCCTAGGCTCCACATGGACATCGTTGTGGTACTCCCCGTTGAACTCCTGACTTGGTCAATTAAATAGCCAGTGACAAGCCTGTGAGTACGTTTGAATGTACTCGCAAACATAATGAACAAAAGATATACCGAATGCATATGCTCATACTTGATTAAATGAGATGCATATGTTGGCTGAAATTAAACTATGGCATGATAAATATTAGCATGTGCAGAAGTATGAGTAAATAAAATATTGGATTTCCGGGACATAAATATCCCAGAAATTAACCCCTCGTGTCACCACCAGCCCCAGGTTTACTGTTACTGGTGGACACGTCCTTGTTACAGAATACCAAGCGATTACAAGAATTGGATACAAGACCATAAAGGTCTAATGATACAACAATGATTTCTAGTGATGGAAGCGACTCGTGGCTCTCCAACATCGATGGGGCTCCATTCCCACAGTAACAGGTGACTCGGATAATTCCTATCCCGCGTGGCTGCTATCCTAGGCTCCGCATGGACGTCGTTGTGGTACTCCCCGTTGAACTCCTGACCTGGCCAATTAAATAGCCAGGGACAAGCCTATGAGTACGTTTGAATGTACTCGCAAACATAATGAACAAAAGATATACCGAATGCATATGCTCATACTGGATTAAATGAGATGCATATGTTGGCTGAAATTACACTATGGCATGATAAATATTAGCATGTGCAGAAGTATGAGTAAATAAAATATTAGTGACAAACCAAGAAAGTTAAAAGTGGATAATCGGGCGAGACAGGACCGCCCGAGAATCCAAAAGAAAATATAAAGTGGAGAATCGGGCAAGACAAGACCACCCGAGTATCCAAGAGAAATGCCAAACGGGTGTCTAAAAGAGAATCGGGCGAGACAGGACCGCCCGAGAACTCAAGCGACGCCACGAGAGGTCTTGAAACGAAATGCCAAACGGGTGTCTAAAAGAGAATCGAGCGAGGCAGGACCGCCCGAGAACTCAAGCGACGCCACGAGAGGTCTTGAAAAGAAATGCCAAATGGGTGTCTAAAAGAGAATCGGGCGAGACATGACCGCCCGAGAACTCAAGCGACGCCTCGAGAGGTCTTGAAAATAAATGAGTATCCCGGGTAGTTTAGCCATCCCATGAGATACTCAGAAAATAACAATAAGAGAAACAGTTAGTCCATAATAATAACAATAATATTCATGACAACCATAATAATCATGATAGCGTCAGTGGCGACAATAATTATCCTGCAAAATAAATCATGCTCAATTTTAATTATTTTTCCTCCGGAGACCGACACTAAGACCGACACTTGACCAACCCAGACTGTAGTCCTTAACCACGGACACGGCTATTCGAATAGATATAGCTCTA
This sequence comes from Elymus sibiricus, assembly GCA_039707655.1. Classification (NCBI taxonomy): domain Eukaryota; kingdom Viridiplantae; phylum Streptophyta; class Magnoliopsida; order Poales; family Poaceae; genus Elymus; species Elymus sibiricus. The sequence goes on along the minus strand of CM077672.1, from coordinate 303,648,694 downwards.
CAGAGGGTGTACTCTTTACCCACAAGTAAAGGATTTCTTTAGCCAGCACCGAGACGCTGACTAATTCCCATTACGGTCTTTGGGTTGAAAACACACCTAACCCGCACATACCAGCTTTAACTTACCAAAGCCAGGAATCACCCAAGGCAATGATAAAGTAAAACTCTAAGTGGGAAGGCCTCATTCAACGGCCTCCAATAGCATGGGATCATAATATTTATATCGGCGTGCAAACAAGGGTGCTACCCCTCTCCGGCTACAACCGGAGACACCCATGCCCCCGGACCAAGTGACATGCCTACCAGTGATCAGATGGTATCTTTCACTATGGCCTCTCTGTACGGTGTGTGTGCAGGAAAGGGGTTAACAACTTACTGAACCGTACCCTACCTGTTGCAAGGACATGTGGTTGCACGGATCAAGTATGGGGGTTACCGGAACAAGACTCGATCTACGGTCGACTCAGGAGGCTTATGTATTTCCTGCAGTGGTTAGCACAATAAAGTGTTCTTTCAACAATAACACCAAAACAGGGCCACAGCCCTTGCATGTCCCAACATGCATAACCAACAAGGCATGATCACGCTCCGACGTGATCACCCTTCTGCCGGTAACGGTATTTCTCTTATACCTGCTCCTGCAAGTTATTCATGACAAGCACACGTTGCACGGTACGAGGAAACATGCCAACTCCACATGCATGCAAATTTTATTTAAATTCAACATAAGCACGATTCAATTATTCTTGCAAACATTTAACCATGCAATCACCATATCAAGTGTTCAGGATGCTTGCCTTGAGCATGTAGAAAAATTGGGTGCACTCCAAAATTTTGAAAATTTTATCTTCCCTCCATTTCCTATTTTCAAAAATATTGCAATTACCACATATAGCCAATACAGTGCTAAAAAGTTGTTTGGAATTTTTTTAAATAAATACTAAAATAAACTAGATGAAAAATTAGGAGTTACAGAAAAAGAATCAATTTATTTGGAGTTCATATGATTAACCTAGGAGATTTCTAAGCTGGAAAGAAATAAAGAAATGGACTATTTAATAAATCCTACAGAAACAAAGACTAGGAAAAATGTTCACCCTATCTAAATTAATAGAGGATGATTTTAGAAGTCTGTAGAAATTTGAATCACCATGTTTGGCTTTGAAATGGGTGTTGTAGAATTATTTGAAATACTCTGGAAAAGAAAAAGAGAAAAGCGTAGAAGTGCGCCCTGAGCACTGCTTAGCCTCCTGTCGCCACCGGGCCGGCCCAGCCGTTCGGCCGTGTGGAGAAGCTGTCGACGCCGAAGGCATATTCAGGGAATACGTTTTCCCCGCGGGAAAACGGCCCCGGGGAAAACCCGCCTCCACTTAAACTAAGCCGGGCCCGCTGGTCAGTGACTCGTACCCCTTCGCTGGCTCATTGACGAGCGGTTCCCACCTAGCTCTCTCTCTCCTCCTCGCGCTGCCTTCTTCCTCCTTTTGACAAAAACAGAGGAGGCGACGGCGCTGCTCGCCGCCGTTGATGGAGGGCTCGGAGGCCTCGGGCGATGGCAGGGATGGATCCGCCACTCCATCCCGCGCCCGTAGGTGGTCTGGGCGGCACCGGGGGTGGCTGAAGTGGAGTGCAACAACTGGAGGCAGTACGCGGCTGCTTTCGCCGGAGGGGAGGAAGAGGACCACGTCCGGGCCAGTTGGGTGCTCCGCGGGGTTCGTAGGAGAGGAGGGAGTGTGGATGATCATCGAGGGGAGATCTGGGGTCCTTTTTATACCGCCGGAGAGGCGGTTCGCGCGGGGGCAGCTTCACCTAATTCGGCGGCGGCTATTGATGGCCTACAGTGGCCGGTGGCAAGGTAGGCAGGCTGCGGATAAGCTCAGGTGGATAGAGATGAAGGCTAGAGCGTGCTGGTTGGCTCGGAAGTGAGCCACGCGTCTCGGGTGGTGGCGTGCCCGAGACGGTGGTGGTCGTGGTTGGTGCTGGCGGCGCTGGCCGGCGCCAGGCGACAAGGTGGGGTGTCGGGCAGGACCAGTGGTGACTTGGTGATCCAGGAGAGGATCAGGACGGGTGAGGGAAGGAGCTGGGGAGCGACAGGGGCTCGGGTGTCAACGGCTGCAGTTCGGGCGCACTGCTTGCGCTCTGGACACGCACGCTAGGCGCTCGACGAAATGCTAATGGCATCTAGAGTGACCCAAATGAGCTGAAAATTAGCAGGGTGATGCATGCCTGGATGGAGGTGATGGTAGACATGCTGGTTGGGTCAGGTGATCAAGTTTCGAATGTAACTTAAAGAGATGCCCAATTTCTGTCATGCTCAACAGATGCTCGATGAACTGAAAAGGTGCCCTAGGGAGTTTTGTTGGTTATGAAACTTGGCAGGGTGATGTCTCTTTAGATGGTAGTGAGGATGGTAAGTTTGGTTGAGCAAAAGGAATAACTTGCCAATGCAAGTTTTGGCCAAATTCAGTTCTGGACCAGATATTGAGAGAATTATTTGGTGAACTAAAATGATGCAAATAGGGGTGGGCTCCTGGACTTAAGGGTTTACTAGGAAGGAATACAGGTGGGAATAATTGCAGAATTTTTGGAGCAATAAAAATTAAGGTTGTAGTTAAAACTCAAGAATGGGACCGAATTGAAAAGAGGATGTTTTGCTCAAAATTTACAAAGGACCATGATGGGTTTTTGCACAAAAGTGATCAATAGGCATCACATGAGCCCTCATAATTTTTGTGGAATTTAAAAAGAATTATTTAAAATGGTTGTAGTGCAACAGAAGCATTTCAATTATTGAAAATGCTATTAAAAAGATTATCATGGGCAAAATTTTATTATGAAAATAATTCCTACTATTATTAAAATATAACTGAAATGACTTAAGAGAGCTACCAAGGCCCATAATATTTTGCAAAAATTTCTATATGGAGGGAAGAATTTTGGAAAACAGAAAACAGAAATTACTCTGAAATTAATAAAAGACCTAATATAATTCAAAATTTTATTTCTGGCCAATTTTTACTTAATAAAAATATGGTTAAGTTTTTGGGGTGTTACAGCGCCTTCTTGGGAACGCGTGCAGCGCCTGCGCTGGAGTCTTGGGGGTGACGGCGCCTCGCCTAGACCCTTTCTTCCTTTTTATTTTCCTGCATTGAACCGATGTAGCCCCGCGGGGGCGTGAAAACAATGTCTTCTATGTTTAACTTAATGCTTTTGTGATTCGGGGTGTATGCATTCCCTCCCGAAGTCCTCTCGAGAGGCTTGTTTTTTTTCTTTGTTCGCCTCAGCGCTCTACGCCGTCAGGACCCAGCCCCCGAGCGAGCCTCAGCCGCCGCTGGTTTGCCCGGTCGCGATGCCGGGACAAGGCCAGGAGGTGAGGGGCACCATGAGCTAGTGAGGGCTCCTGAGGCGAGATTCTCAGGGAGCCCCCCTTTGGCGTGCAAGCGGCTTATGCAGACGAAAAAACTCTAGCACCTAGTGGGATCGCGAGGGGAGAGAGCTTGAGTGACGATAAGGGCGTCTCGCGAGGTAGTCAGACTTAGCTTTTGGCAGAGAGCAGTGTCGGGCGAGCCACAGCTCATGAGGAGCTCGCCCAGCCCGCGAGGCATGCGCACGAGGCTCGGCGTTCGAAGTGTCTTTGCCTCATGAGGCTGGCTCGCGAGAGGCCGCCAGCGAGGTCCTCACGCAGCTCGCCTCCTGAGGGACTGCATGTTGATAGATTTCACAATGGGGGGAGCGGCACGCGCTCGCTAACTCGCCCGTGGCCATTGCGTGAAGAGATAAGGCACCAAGGACCTTGGTGACGTGACGTGCATGGGAGCAGGCCCGCGAGCCAGAGCTCAGTCCCTTGGATTTGGCGGCACTGCAGGGACGGACCCGAGCACAGGCACCGTGCCTAGCCCCCGCTCACGGAATAGGCCAGGGGAGGGGTCGGGAGCATGTGGCGCTCTCCGATCGGCATTGAACTTAACAGGCAATTAAGCAGGTAACATAACTCAACAAGGTAAAATCAGCAAAATTCGTTACACAACCAAAAGGATAGGGGCTAGGCTGCCGCGTCCGCCACGGATCAGCTCGAGGTTGGTGCAGCCCGTGGGGCGCCCTCAGCCGCATTTAAACAAAATCACCTTGCCAGAAGGGTTCCGGGAGCGAGGCGCGGGAGGCGCGGCAAGAAGGAGTGTGGGCCGCGCGAGGCGACATGTCAGACGCACCTGGCAGGACCGCGCTGGGGCGACGTCAGTCCGCTTGGCGAGGCGCGCCCAGGGAGTCCGCTCCTCCGGGGCCAGGGGGCTCACGAGGCCATGGGGGCTTGCGAGGAGCAAGAGGCTCACGAGGCTCTGGCACGAAGGGCGCCAGCCTCTGGAAAGAGGCGCCGGCGTTCCTCAACCTGAAAGGCATGCGCATGCCGCCGACGGAGGGGCCAACGCCCTGGCCAATCCGAGGCAGATGGAAGGGATCCTGAGGGCAGAACTTGTTGAGGCTGGTGAAGTCAACGCACATGCGCTCCTTGCCGCCCTTCTTGGGAACGACGACTGGGTTGGCGAGCCATTTGGGATGGCACACCTCACGAACAACCCCAGCTTCCTAGAGCTTTTAAACTTCCTTGACGATGAAATCTTGCTTCTCTGGCGCCTGGCGCCGTGCTTTCTGCTTGACGGAGCGTGCATTGGGGCACACCGCTAAGTGGTGCTCGATCACCTCCCTCAGCACACCGGACAAGTCAGATGCTTTCCAGGCGAGTTTGCCCGAAGGAAGGTGACGAGCGCGCTTTCCTATGTAGGAGGGAGGCCTGTGCCGATGGTGAAGGCAGGGCCGGAGCCGCTGCCGTCCACCGACACCTTCTTCGTCTCGTAGCGGTCCTGAGAGAACAACTTCTTCTTCTTCGTAGGCGCGGCCTCAAGAGGCTCGGCCGCGTTCTCGTCGGCCGGGTGTGCGACCGCGGCGGTCTTGTAGGCACGCTCGAGGGTGCTGGCCGCGTCCTTCTCGTCACAGGTGACGGTGATGATGCCGCTGCAGCCGGGCATCTCTAGGACGTTGTAGGCGTGATGGGTGGCCGCCATGAACTTGGTGAGAGCTGGGTAGCCCAAGATGGCGTTGTAAGGCAGGCCGATGTGCGCGACGTCGAAGTCGATGAGCTTGGTGTGGTAGTTCTTGCGGGTGCCGAAGGTGACGGGGAGGCGCACTTGCCCCAGAGGGATGGTGGATCCATTGGTCACTCCGGAGAAGGGCCTGGTCGGCATCAGCTGGTCGTAGGGCACCTGGAGCGTCTTGAATGTCTCGATGGAGATCACGTTGACGCCGGCGCCCCCGTCGATGAGGGTCTTGGTGACCGCAATGTTGCTGATGGTGGGGGTGCACAGCATGGGGAGCGCGCCTGCGGAGGCCGTGGATTTGGGGTGGTCCTTGGAGTCGAAGGTGATGGCGTACTGCGACCACTTGAGGGGTCGTGCGGCCTCGGGCCTTGGGAGGGCGGCATACACCTCGCGAGAGAGCTGCTTGAAGTGGCGGATGGACGCGGGGGCTTGGGACCCGCCAAGGATGCAGGCGACCGCGCGAGGCTCCTGGTAGCCCCCAGCGCCCTCATCAGGCCGGTTGATGTCGTTCCTCCGGGGTGGCGGCGGCAGCGGCGGAAGAGTGGCATTGCCCTGAGGGTCTGCCTCATGAGGCTGGTCGCGCCAGACGGCCTCATGAGGCTGGTCGCGCCAACCCTGGCGGAAGTTGCCGCTGCCGTTGCGGCTGTCCCAACGGTTGCTGCCGCGGCCACCTCCACGGCCGGCGCCGCGGCCATTGCGGTCGTCTCGGCGGCTTTGGCGCTCGTCGCGGAGTGGCTTGCGCTCTTGACAGTCTTCGGTGCAGTGGGAGCGCACGTTGTGGAAGGCGCAGAGCGGCCGACCATCCTTCCTGAGCTCGTCGCGGTCACGGCCGCGCTTCTGCTCGGGCTCCGCCGCGAGCACAGCCGGGCCCTTGCGCTTGACGTCCTTGCTATTGGCCTTGGCGGCGTCGAGTGCCGCGTCGGGGTCGTTGTGGATGAAGAGGCGGCCTTCCTCAGCCACGGCGCACTTGTCGGCGAGATCGAGCAACTCTACCACAGAGTCGAGCTCACCATTGATGGCAAGCTTCTCGCACATATTTACGTCCATGACACCAGTGGAGAATGCAGAGATGACGGCCGCGTCGGAGGCGCGCGGGATCTTGTTGTGCACCTAGCTGAAGCGCTGGATGTACTTGTGGAGGATCTCGTCCGGGCGCTGCCGCACACGCCGCAGGTTGTTTATGGTGAGGGAGCGGTCCTGTGTGCCCTTGAAGTTGGCGACAAACTGGCTGCAGAGCTCGGCCCACGAGGAGATGGACGCCTCGGGGAGGTTCATGCGCCAGGAGCGCGGGCCGTCCTTGAGGGCCATGGGGAACCAGTTTGCCATGACCTTGTCGTCGCTGTTCGCCGCCTCGACGCTCAGCGCATAGAGCTGAAGGAACTCTGTGGGGTTGGGGGTGCCATCGTAGCGTGGAGGCAGCTCAGGCTTGAACTTCGCAGGCCAGACCACGCGACGCAGCTCGCGAGTGAAGGCACGGCAGCCGACGCCGCTTGAGGGGACGCTGCCAGCGAGGGCGGCGTGGTTTTGATGCCCAACCGCCGCAACGTCTTGAACGACCTGGTCCTGGTGCCGGTGCTGCCGCTCGAGGAGCACACGCGCGTCAGGGGGCGCACGGCAAATGATCTGGCAGCTGGCCTCGTCTTGGTCCGGCGAGGACGCGCCGCGGGATGGCTCGCGAGCCCGCGCGTCACGCTGAGGCCCGCCGTACTCGTCGCGCAGAGGAGGCGGCGGGGGAGCGCCGTGTGCCAGGTCCCCATCGCGAGAAGGCGGAGGGCGGAGCGAGTGGGAAGGCGCCGGAGCGTCCCCGGCGGCGCTGACGAGCTCAGTGATGCGACCTAGCCAGGCGTCGTAGCCGGCGTCAGCTGGACGGTAACGGAGCAGCTCACGCACCATGAGCAGCGCGGCCTGTGGGTTCGGCGGCCCACGGTGGGCGAGGGAGGAGGCAGTGGCGGTGTGGCCGTTCGCCTACAAGGAGGGGTGCAGGGAGGAGTCCTGCTGCTCGCGGGTAACGGGGTCGGTGGCGGCAGCAGCCTCGGCTTCCGGGCGGCGGTGATTTCCGTGGGCCATTGGCTCCGTCTGAGCCACGCGGCCAGCCTTGCGCTCGGCGCACTCGTGACGTGCGTCGGCCATGGGGTTGGTGGTGCAGAGGGCGGAGCGGAAGAACAGTAGCGCCCCCCTACCTGGCGCGCCAAATGTCGGAGGTCGGGCTCCGGGGACCCAAAGGTTCGAACACTGGGGTGAGCTCGTTCTACCACTTCGTCTCCTACCACGGCTAAGCGACGGCGAGGCTACGGCGAAAGCACGCTAGCGAGGGACAGACCATGGACTCAGCGGTTTACCCAGGTTCGGGCCACCTTGCGGTGTAAGACCCTACTCCTGCTTGGTTGGTATTGCTCTGGTGCGAGAGAGAGAGAGTACAAGGTCGAGGGCGATGGGAACCGGCGTCGATCCCTCTACAATGGCTGCTCTGCCCCCCTTATACCCGCATCGGTCCTCTCCCCCCTTGAAACTTAGGCGCGAAGGGCTGTAACACTTGGCGGGTTTTGAAAGGGGACATGCGCTGAGGCTATCCTGACTAAAGGCAGTCTTCGCCTGCCAAAGCGTGATCCATCACTACAGGAATCAGCCACTTTGCCATCTGTCATGGCAGATGGCAAAGGCATGGTCGGCGGATGGCAAAGGCTTTGCCATCTGCCAGCAGACGGCAAACAGTTTGGCTGAAACCCAGCCGGGAAAGGCTACTTTGCCGTCTGCTGGCAGATGGCAAAGAGCCTGCAGCCTTTGCCATCAGCTGGCAGATGGCAAAGCCTCTGAACAGGGTTAGCCACGTTAGAAGGCTAACGGCGTGCTTTGCCGTCTGCCAGCAGATGGCAAAGATTCTGGCCTTTGCCATCTGCTGGCAGATGGCAAAGAGACCAAATAGGCCCTTCCCCGTTCGGACAGGTAGCTGACACGTGGCCTCTTTGCCATCTGCCAGCAGATGGCAAAGGCTAGAATCTTTGCCATCTGCTGGCTGATGGCAAAGGCTGCAGGTTCTTTGCCATCTGCCAGCAGATGGCAAAGATTCTGCAGCCTTTGCCATCTGCCGGCAGATGGCAAAGAGACCAAATAGGCCCTTCCCCGTTCGGACAGGTAGCTGACACGTGGCCTCTTTGCAATCTGCCAGCAGATGGCAAAGTGCCTATATTGCCCCATTTAATTTTGTTTTTTCTCATATCAATTCATCTTCACAGAAAATCAAACACATATATATATAACCAATATAGCATATTCAACACATATTACCAATAGTCATGAACACATATATATCCAACACATCCATGAACACATATCCAACACATCCATGAACACATATCCAACACATCCATGAACACATATCCAACACATGTTACCAATAGTAGCAAGTTTCATCCATACATATACATAGTTTCATCAATATTACACAGTTTCATCCATAGGTAGCAAGTTTCACAAAGTCAAAAAAAAACTAAAGACAAGCACTCCATCAACCCAAGCTTCCGTGATCTAGAGCAAATCTACAAAATGGGAAAGAAGAAAGTTAGAAGAAAAAGACTAGAAGAAGAAGATTATGATGATGCAACTAAAATGTGAAGACTATTATGATGCAACTTATATCTGTAAAATATGTCATTTTGGAGCTAAGTATGATTATTATGTCATTTTTGAGCTAGCTAAGCATACTAAGTCATTTAGGTGTAAAAAATGCTAAGTAAGGTCATTTTGGAGCTAAGTAAGGTTATTATGTCATTTTGGAGCTAACTAAGCATATGAAGTCATTTAGGAGCTAAAATATGTCATTTCTTAAGCATATTATGTCATTTTAGAGCTAGCTAAGCATATTAAGTCATTTTGGAGGAAAAGATGCTAAGTATAGGTCATTTTAGAGCTATCCTAGGTTAAATAGGTCATTTTTAAGCTAGCTAAGCATATTAAGTCATTTTAGAGGATAAAATGCTAAGTATAGGTCATTTTAGAGCTATCCTAGGTTAAATAGGTCATTTTGGAGCTAATTAAGCTTATTATGTCATTTTTGAGCTAGCTAAGCATATTGAGTCATTTTGGAGGAAAAAATGCTAAGTATAGGTCATTTTAGAGCTATCCTAGGTTAAATAGGTCATTTTGGAGCTAAGTAAGGTTATTATGTCATTTTGGAGCTAGCTAAGCATATGAAGTCATTTAGGAGCTAAAATATGTCATTTCTTAAGCATATTATGTCATTTTAGAGCTAGCTAAGCATATTAAGTCATTTTGGAGGAAAAGATGCTAAGTACATAGGTCATTTTGGAGCTATCCTAGGTTAAATAGGTCATTTTTAAGCTAGCTAAGCATATTAAGTCATTTTGGAGGAAAAAAAATGCTAAGTATAGGTCATTTCAGAGCTATCCTAGGTTAAATAGGTCATTTTGGAGCTAATTAAGCTTATTATGTCATTTTTGAGCTAGCTTAGCATATTGAGTCATTTTGGAGGAAAAAAATGCTAAGTATAGGTCATTTTAGAGCTATCCTAGGTTAAATAGGTCATTTTGGAGCTAAGTAAGGTTATTATGTCATTTTGGAGCTAGCTAAGCATATGAAGTCATTTAGGAGCTAAAATATGTCATTTCTTAAGCATATTATGTCATTTTAGAGCTAGCTAAGCATATTAAGTCATTTTGGAGGAAAAGATGCTAAGTATAGGTCATTTTAGAGCTATCCTAGGTTAAATAGGTCATTTTTAAGCTAGCTAAGCATATTAAGTCATTTTGGAGGAAAAAATGCTAAGTATAGGTCATTTTAGAGCTATCCTAGGTTAAATAGGTCATTTTGGAGCTAAATAAGCTTATTATGTCATTTTTGAGCTAGCTAAGCATATTGAGTCATTTTGGAGGAAAAAATGCTAAGTATAGGTCATTTTAGAGCTATCCTAGGTTAAATAGGTCATTTTGGAGCTAAGTAAGGTTATTATGTCATTTTGAAGCTAGCTAAGCGTATGAAGTCATTTAGAACCCGGGCTGACATGACTAGTCATAGAACCAAGGTGGCACAAACATACAGGGACAGGCATACATGACCCAGCAATGCACGTGTCGGTCATCAGCGAGTGCAACCAAGTCGTAGCAAGCTACAAGGACTTCGGTGATACACCGCGTGACATTTCCCCATAGGGACAGACACAGGAGCAAAGAAGGACACATGCCGGTCAATCCATGTGTTCCGGAGCAGTAGCGAACTACCATGGCTCAGTGGAAGCACTAGGAGGCATTTCCCTGTATGGAAGGCTACCAAAGGCACACGACTAGGTGTCGAATCCCACACATACAATGCATTTCAAACATACACACATTATGCACGATATGTGTAGATACAACATGGCATCACAACTAAACTCTATTAAGCAAAACACTTGGGAAAACTTACCGTCATCACGGAGGTGTATGTGTAGGTGTAGGACCGGTCGCGCCAGTGGCAGACGGAGAAGGATCGGTCGATGCTTGTCGGGAGTTATGCTGCACCAAAGATTATTTCCAATGTATCGTTAGCATGATGCAACTCAAATGTGAAGACTAGTAAGTAATCTCCATTGAAATGAAACTCACCGTGTCCGCCGGAGAAATGACTGGCATCGGCGGAGGGGTCTGACCGTTGCCCTGGCACATGGTCTGCACATTCAGTTTTCACGAGTCAGTCATATTAGTTAGTAATGAAAGGAACATTACGTGCATGATTTGGCTAATATGCAGAAGAAACTTACCACGAAGAGCTCGTATAAGGCCCGGTTCTGCGCGTCATTCCGGTTCCTCTCCTCCTCCAACAGCTTAGCCGTCCTGTCCTCCATCTCCCTCTCCCTCTCCGCCAGAAGCTCCTCGGTCTTCGCTCTCTCTTTCTCAATAGCAGTCTGCAACACCACTCCTCGTTAGCATTGTAATCATCGACGGCCGCACACACAATGTAATGGAGGAAAGGTATCTGAGTCCGTATAACTAACCTGGAATTCGAGCTCCATTGGCCGTGCACGAGGCCTTATCTCAGGATCGGAGCTAGTCTGGCGCTTCTTGATCTGCGGGAGAGTGCTAGTACAACGTATCAGTCCATCCCCAATGGCTAACGAGCCATTGTGCCTCCCGCCACCAGATATCATCACCAGCTCTGGATCAAGAGGTTGCTGGCTCGGGTTAAAGTCCGGCCCTTTCCTCGCCTTCCCCTCGTCTCTGTACCTCACAAGCTTGTGGTGGGAGGCGCGGTTGCTGAATTTCTCTGGATCATCGAGGTCAGACTCAGAGAATGACTTGGCCTTCTTGTACGAGGCAGCACTGGACATGGCATAGAGGTCGAACAGCTCTGGCACTGGAGCCTTGTTGTGTCGCGCCTAAAAGAGAGGAACAGAGTATTAGTTAAGAGCTCAAGCTAGCATGAAGAATGAATTTGCATGAATTATGAAGCAAAAAACATACCCAGTTTTCCCCGAACTGACGTAGGTTGACACTGCCTAGATGGTGTGGGACACCTTTCATTTTGGCACGCTTGTCCTTTGCAGTGTCGTGGACGGAGCGCCATTGGGTAGTGCACCACTCATCCACCAACGCCCCCAACAGTCCATCCTATCCGCACACCATCTCGGGGGCACCTAAGTTAAGCAAGAGAAATTTGAGCGCTACGCCTACGAATCAAATCAAGGAACTAAGTACAAGGCCTTAAGAATAGGTAATTACCTTCATGTACTTCTCCTTACTGAGATACTTGACGCGGCACTTCTCTTTTTTCCTCCTAATACCAGTCGAGGCGAAGTAGGCTCGAACAGCCTGCGTCCGAGCCTCGTGCCGAAAGTTTCCAAGTAGGAGCCTGCACTCGTTGTCGATAACCCGAGCCGCGGCCTCCTCCTGTCCCTCAGCACACCTGTAGAAGGTCTGCAATCAAACAAGAAAACACGGATTAGTACAATCACTAGGGTTGCCAATCAAAGAAGAAAACACAACGTAGACGGCAAAGGAGAAATTACCCAAAACGTCTGGATCACAATGTAGGCCACCGTGTGGCACTCGACATCGCCGATCCTATGCCCCGGTGGGGCCGGGGCAGCCAAGTAGTGCTCCCAGGTCATTCCTAGCTCTTGAACCCGGCCCTCACCGGGCAACTTGACCCACCCCGGGAAGCTCTGGCGACAAATCACACCAAGGACAGTGTTGGGCCTACGGACACGAGCGTCGTGTGTCCAAGACCTGCAGTATGACAAGGCCAACGCATTAGATATTCGAAGAAACGTGAAGGCAAAAGGTTAAAAAAGAGTAAATGCACTTACTTCTCCCCCTCTGGCGCAATCAACCACCTCTGGTCGGGGGTTGCCGGGGTGGGCGGGAGCTTTGTACCACCACGCTGGTAGACTTTGCGCCCCTCAACCCACTCACCCTCGCTATAGCTATCAGAACTATAGCCACCCTCAGCACGGCCACTCGACGAGTCCGCACATGGGTTCAGCTGCGACTCAGCGTGAAACATGCTAAGCTCCGGAGTCTCGTGGGACGAAGGCTCGGCGGCCCGACGCTCGTCGGCCCCAGGCTCGTCGGCCGTAGGCGCGTCTGTCGTAGGCTCGTCGGCCCGAGGCTCGTGGACCGGAGTCCGAGACGGGTCCACCTCAGGCGGCTCCATCTCAGACGGAGCACTCCTGTGGTCGGGTGAATCAGCTGGGGGTGGCGGCGAGGAAGGCGTAGTACCGGCCTTCCTACCTCTCCCGCCGCCACGTCCACCTCTACCAGCCTTCTCCTTCTTCTTCCCCCCCCCCGACCTCTCCCGGCCAAAGAAGAAGCGACCGCCGGTGGTGTCTGCATACCGAGATGCAGCGCTCTCCGGAGGCTCTAGGGTGGAATGGAACTACCCCTCCCACCACGCGCCGAGGTAGGAGCCTCGGAGCGCTCTCGACCCGCGCCCACCATCTGTCAACACCTACAATGACAAAGACTAAACTAAATTAGTACAACATAAAAAGAATGAATACCTGACATGAATAATATGTATATAATTTAAGTGTATCATCATCATGAACATAATAAAAAATTGAATACCTAACATGAACTAATTAATAATATATATGTACATAATAATAATTGAATACCTGACATGAACTATAATATTAATCTTCATCGTCATCATTAATAAATGCATCATCATCGTCTATATATGCTTCGGGGTCAATAAATGCATCATCATCATCACTATCAGTAATGACGTGCTCATCATCATCATCAATAAATGCATCAACATGTGGAAGGCCTCCTGTACGTAATCGGTCAAGCATTGATAGGTCATCCGCAGCAGTAACCTCTTCTTGTTCTGGCTCTTCTTGTTCCGGCTCTTCTTGTTCCGGCTCAGGCTCGGATTCACTGCCGCTGTCTACTTCAATGTTCTGGGGTGGAGTAGAGCGGTTCTTGAAACGTTTTTTGGAAAGACGTGTTTCTTGGGAGAATTGTCCTTCATATGTGTCTGGGTTAATGTGAGGTTCATAATCCTCTTCATTGGGGGGAGGTGGTCTAACACGTGGTGGCACTTCATAAACGACATCCCAACCTTTGAGATTTGGATCACTTTGGCAGGCCCACGGTAGATAGAAAACTTGGGTTGCCTGTTGAGCCGTAATATAGACATCGGGAACATCCAAATGGGTGCTTTGTTTGATTTCGACTAGCCCTAGATGTTCATGAGTCCTTCTAGTCTCCTTCGGCTGGAACCAATAACATTTGAAGACTACGACGTTTGGTGGGTTTGCACCATAGAATAGAAGTTCATAAATTGCTTCAACTCTTCCATAATACTCGGTATCTCCTTCGCCGATAGCAGAGACACAACAATTTGTAGACTTTCGGTCGGCCATAGATAGCTCTTTGCCATAGGTACGAAAGCGATACCCGTTGATGTCGTATTTGTCAAATGAACGGACCTTATAGTCAAAACCATTAGTGACTTGTCTCAATTCGGGGTCCATAGACTCTGAACTAGCCTACAAGTTTAATACGAAAGGATTGTTGCATTAGCCGGAAATTAGACGAAGAAATGAAATGGTCTAATGGAAATTACCGTTTGTTTGAACCAAGAGATGAAACCTGGATAGCCGCCTCCATGCATTGCCAGAAGCTCATACTCTTCGACGGAATCCTTTTGGATCACCGCTCCATATGAGAATTTGGCGACGTATCGACTGTATCAAATATCCGGGAATAAGAGTAGTTCAAAGGAATTAGAGGTTGCGAAACAATGTACCGAGAACTTATTCGATGTACGGCCGCACTTCTGTTAGGTTGTTCAAGATATACAACGTAATGGTCCGCCATTCGTCGACATCCAACGATAAGGAAGTATAAGCACCGGCTGGTGCGAGCTTCCCTTTGAATAGGCTGAGGTTGGATCCACCCTTTTTAGGGTCGCCAGCATTGTATCGAGGCTTCGGATTATGCAAATGATGATTTTTGGCTTCGTAGTGTGCTGTCACGAAGTTTCCGCCTCCTCAGTAATGAATGCCTCGGCCATCGATGCTTCAATTCGACGTTTATTTTTACATTTTTCTTGAAGCGTCTTCTGCATCCTCTCAGTTGTGTAGCACCAACGATTCTGCACGGGCCCCCCCAATCGTGCCTCGGTCGGGAGATGCAAAATCAAATGCTGCATTGGATTAAAGAAGCCCTGTGGAAAGATCTTCTCTAACTTGCAGATCAACTCCGGCGCCAACTCTTCCAGTTCTTCTAGCAAGCCAGGTGATAGTTCTTTCGCACAAAGAACACGGAAGAAATAGCTCAGCTCTGCCAGTACTAGCCATTCATCCTCAGGGATAAAGCCACGCAACATCACCGGCATTACCCGCTCAAGCCATATGTGCCAATCATGACTCTTGAGACCAAATATTTTCAATTTTTCAAGGCTCGCTCCCCTTTTTAGATTCGCTGCATACCCATCGGGGAACATCAACTCCTTTTTCACCCACAGGAGTATTTCCCTCATAACTGGCCTTCCAAGATTGAACCATGCCTTTGGCTTCGTCCAGTTCTTCTTTCCTTTCGGTTGTCGCATGTTTTGTAGCGGTCTATCACATAGAGCCTGCAGATCGACTCTAGCCTTAGGATTATCCTTTGTTTTCCCCTCTATGCCGAACAATGTACCAAAGAGGGCCTCGCCGACATTCTTTCAGTGTGCATCACGTCGATGTTGTGTGGGCAAAGGAGGTCTTTGAAGTAAGGCAGATCCCACAAGCATGTCTTGTGAGTCCAGGCGTGTTCCGAATTATACCCCTTGAAATACCCTGGACGCTCTGGATCCGGCTCGAGAGAGTTTAACTGATCCAGGGTCTGTTGGCCTGTCAACGCAGGTGGTGCAGAGTTTTTGACAACTCTACCTTTGATGAAGTTCTTCTTGTCTTTTCTGAACTTATGGCGAGGATCCAGGAACTGTCTATGCATGTCGAAGCAAGAAAACTTGCCACCCGCCTGCAGCCGACGAAACTCAAGAGCTGCCTTGCATGTGGGGCACGGGAACCTTCCATGCACACACCAGCCAACGAATAGCGCATACGCCGGCAAGTCATGCATCGAGTACATGTACCACACACGCATTAGGAAGTTTTTTTTGTAGCGGCGTCGTATGTCTTGATCCCATTATCCCAAGCTTCTTGTAGTTCATCCTTAAGCGGTTGCATGTACACATTCATATTCTTCCCCGGATAGTTGGGCCCCGGAATTATCAACGTCAGGAAAATGTTCTTTCTTTGCATAATCTATCCGGGGGGGAGATTGAGTGGAATGACAAATACAGGCCAACAACTGTATTGGGCTGCCATCATACCAAACACATTGAACCCATCCGTCCTTATGGCGATTCGAGGATGCCTTGGATCTGCCGCTTTAGCATGATGTATTGCATCGAAGCGCTTCCACGCAAAAGCGTCCGATGTGTGTACCAACATCGGCTCCCCATCTGCATCTAGTTCGGTTCTTTTGCCCAATTTGTGCCATGTCATCTGTCTGGCCGTCTCTTCGACCATGAAAAGATGTTGAAGTCTTGGTATGATTGGCATATACCGAAGAACATTAACTGGGATTTTTGTCTGACTCTTCTCACCCATACCGTTGTCTACCACAACATACCTGGAAGACTGGCAAACAGGACAATATTTCAAGTCCGCATACTCAAGCCTAAATAAGGCACATCCTTTCTCACACGCATCGATCTTCTCATAGGGCATCTTAAGTACACGGAGGATTTTGTCCGACTGGTACAGGTTTGCAGGCATTACATGGCCTTTGGGTAGAAAGCGTCCAAATAGTGTCATCATCACGTCGTAGCATTCTCTGCCCAAGTTGAATTGAGCCTTCAGAGCCATTACTTGTG
The DNA here is from genome assembly GCA_039707655.1 of Elymus sibiricus. NCBI lineage: Eukaryota > Viridiplantae > Streptophyta > Magnoliopsida > Poales > Poaceae > Elymus > Elymus sibiricus. Next base: position 303,632,241 of record CM077672.1, on the reverse strand, counting down.
CGATGGCATCCAGCTGACAAAGCTCAGTGTGGTCGTGGAGAGGACGCTTCGAAGACTCCAACATATCATTGAAGGCCTTTGCAGATTCCTCCATCTCATCGTCCGAATCCCGAGCATCATCAAAGTCTTCCACCATGTCTTCCATCCCGGTACCATGCTCGTCAGTGCGACGACGGCCCTCCTCGGCTCTCGCACGTTGGGCAGACTCACCATGAAATGTCCAGACCGTATAATTAGGGGTAAAACCCCACTTCTGCAGGTGTTTGATCATTTCAAACTCTGACCTCTTATGATAGTTGTCGCAATCGACACAGGGGCACCAGGTTGTTTGCTGTCCATTTGCAAATGCGGCTCTCAGAAACCCCTTGGTTTTTCTTATCCATTCATGGGTCATGTCTTTCTGACTAGTGTGACCGGTGTACATCCACGCAAGATCACTCATCTTGCCTAGCTACTGGACACACAAGAAATATATACATAATTCAGCAAACCATATTCATCAGTTAATAGAGTTTGTCAGTTTTATTACGTCCATGCAACTTAGACGCTAGTAGGTAAAGATAGGTCCTAATCCCACCCGAGTATGTGTAGATTGGGTTCGTTTTCCCATGCTCTGCTCCGGATCCGACGCAAAATTTCGGCAGCACCTCCCCGCTGTTCTCCTGATACACGTCTCGGCAATAAGCAGAGAGGATGTGTACCCGGAGAACAACAGGGAGGCACTGACGAAATTCTGCATCGGATCCGGAGCAGAGCATATGGGAAAACGAACCCAATCTACACATACTCGGGCTGTCCATGGATAACGCTGGACAATTCGAAAGAATCACGGTTATAAATATGCAAATGAATGCATATTTATAGATGTAACCCTTTCGAACGGGAGACGCATAGTGGTCACGCATACTGATGATGGAAGACACCTATAGCTAGCAAGTTTCATCGGCACAAAGACCGGAATAGAGCAAATGAAGAGGGAGAGGAGGAGATGTCATTTGTGCTCACCCACGAACGCAGGGGCGGAGCTCGTCGAACGCACTGGGAGGTCGTCGAACACCAGACCCTCGCAGCAACGAAACAAGTGCATATTTAAATCCACCCGATCAACACAAATATATATGATGTTTTTCATAACAAAATCGGAAAATATATGACCTAACTCATAATTCACAAATATATGACCCCGTCGGCCTCTGGAAGGCCGAAAAGCACCTTTTCGGTCAACAGGAGGCCGAAGAGGTGTCGGGGGTCGGGGGTGTCGTGTCTGGGTGTCGTGGTGTCAAAAGGACAAAGATAAATTCTATCCGGCAAAAGTGGACTATAAAGAAAAGCCTGCTACATGATCCTCAAAACATCTATAAGCATATCCTAAATCTTGGCTGCATGCATGTGTTTTTCGAAGTCTAAGGCTGTGTTTGGTTGAGCTGCAGATTCTGTAACAGCTGCTGTGAGCTGTGAGCCGTGAAAATGCTGCTATGAACTTTCAGCTGTGGAGAAGCTGGAAGCTGTTTGGATGAAACAGCTGCGAAACTGTAGATTTGACTGTGAATTGTCTGTAATGACCCTAGGTAATGAGTCAAAAAAATAGCAGTGGCACACCTAGGTGTGGTGCGCCATTACTATTTTTAAATTTTTTTGAATTTTGAAGGCGGGAAAATAGTAGTGGCGCACTATGCACTGGTGCGCCATTGCTAACTTTTTTTAATTTTTTAATATTTTTGCCTCCAGATCTTAAAAGCATCGTAACTTTTTTTCTGTTAGGTTTTTGAGGATTCTAAAAAATCGATAACGGGCATAGCCAGTTGAATTCGGATGTAACTTTTCGAATAGATGCTTTTTCATATAAAAAACTTTTTCATCGGAGGTCGTATGCAAAAGTTACGGCCATTTTACCGAAACACGGCGACCTTTTGCAAAAAATATCAAAATTCATGTTTGTTAATTTTCCTAACAACTAGAACACATAACACATGGGCATCTCGAAGGATTTTTAAATTTGAATTTTTTATCATTTTCTTCTATTTATTTTTAAACTGAAAAGGCGATCCACGGGGGGGGGGGGGGGGTGTTTGTGTTTGTGTGTGTGTGGTGGGGTGTGTGTTTGTGTGTGTGTGAGATGTTAGTAATGGCGCACCCTCCCTGGCTTGTGGCATCCAATGTCAAGTTGCAGGAGCCCCTGCCTATCTATCTTTGCCCATCCAAGGGCTAAATCAATTACTTTCTGCTTGTTCTAGGCATTAGTTATAACTTGGAACCGACTACATCTGTCATTTCCCAGCTGTGTATGTATCCAAAGTACAGAGTATATGCTGCCCTGGTTCACCAAACAGATATTATTTGAGTTTATGAATCCAGTTTGCTGAGTTATATTAATTAAGGAGGAGATAAATGGTATGTTCAACTTTCAGCGTGTTAATCAGGCTCACAACCACTCAGTGCAAGTGCAATACAAATCAGCAGTAGACGGTCAATAATCCATAACCACAATTGCACTCGTTAGTATCTACTCCCTCCGTTTCTAAATATAAGTCTTTTTAGACATTTCAACAGGGGACTACATTTCAACAGGGGACTAAATATAAGTCTTTTTAGACATTTCAACAGGGGACAGTCTTTCCAAGGTGATCTTGAATTGCCTAGTTGTGCAGGCAGCAAATCAGATGCAATCACCGCATTATTGTTGTTGTATATTATCTATTTATGCAAACACCTATGATTGATAAAACTTGCAAATGGAACAACAAACAAAAGAAATAAACTAAATTGGTTGAGCTAAACTTATGTCTCTTCTACAAATCTGAATTTAACTAAACTAAATTGAATACAACAAACAACAGCTGATGCTTTTCTGAAGCACAAGCGACAATTGTCCTCTCTCTTCCTTTTCTTCTTCTGAACATTCACAAGGAGGACTACTTTCTCTTCTGAACTTGTGTCTTTTCTAAAGCACAAGCAACCAGAAGGGGACCAGACCCTGGCCGGTGCACTAGGGTGGGGAAGGGGTGGGGAAGGGGGTGGGGAGGGAGGAGGGAGGAGGAAGGGGGCCGGTGCACTAGGGTGGGGGTTCCTGCCAGATCTGGGACACCGGCCGGCCGACCCTGTCCGACATGGGATGGGGAGGGGCGGCCCCTGTGAGGGGGTTGGGGCGGGGGGGCGGGGGGCGGGGAGGATGGAGCCGGTACGCCGGCCAGCCGGCGGTGCTCCGCCCAGCCAAGCAGAGAAGAAGGGGAGGAGGGAGAGACGAAGGGGAGGAGGGAGGAACGAAGGGGAGGAGAGTATTACCTACGACGGGCGGCGGGAATGGATCTCCGGGCGGCGGGGATGGAGCTCCGGGCGACGGCGGTGGCTGGAAGGTCGCCGGAGTCCGGCTGCAGGAGCTGGCGGCGGCGAACCCTAGCGAGGAGATCCGGCGGCCGGCTGCTGCTCTCGATTGGGTTCGGTGGCGGGCTGGGAGAGAGAGGGAGAGAGAGAGAGGGGTGTGGGGCCGGCTTGGGAGAGAGGGGAGATAGCCCCACCTCTTTGCCATCAGCCAGCAGATGGCAAAGAACTTTGCCATCTGCTGGCTGATGGCAAAGAGGTGGGGCTTTGCCATCTGCTGGCTGATGGCAAAAAGGTGGGGCTTTGCCATCTGCTGGCTGATGGCAAGGAGGTGGGCCTAGTGCGCCGTTACAACGCCGTCGTCCGCTGGACCCCACCAACCTCTTTGCCGTCTGCCAGCAGACGGCAAAGATTCGTTGCCATCTGCTGGCAGATGGCAAAGAATTGGCTGATGGCAACCAAGTTCTTTGCCATCTGTCAGTTCTTTGCCATCTGTTTTTTGTAAGCAGATGGCAAAGACGTTCTTTGCCATCCGCTGGCAGACGGCAAAGAGCTGACTGATGGCAAATTCCCTGTTTCCAGTAGTGCATGACGCGCGGGTGGGCTCGGTGATGACCTCCGCCCTGCGCGCCCGCCGTCTTGATCTTCCTTCGCCAATCGGGCAACCTTTGGGGTTGCTTTGGGGAGTAGATATCTGGCCCTGCTCCCTTAACACAAAAGAGGAAACCATCTTCATCTGCGCCTGCTGGTGCGGCCTCTGTCGCCGCTCGTCGCTGCGCGCGTCACCCACGTGATGGGCCCCAGACCGCGCGGCTCCGCTGAATGGCCTTCGTCTCGTGCGCCCTCGGGAGGCCACCTCAGGAGTTCGCCTCGCGAGGCCGCTTGTGGAGGTGCTGAGCCTCGCTCGCCCGCTCCCTGAGGAGGGGGCCTCGGGAGGCCAAGGCCTCATGAGTAGCCCTGGTGAGGTGCTTGGTGATGATGGCCTTCTGGGCCCACGCCAGGCGTTGCGCCATGGGCCAAAGGTAGACGGGCCTGGATACCCCGGGTTCCGTGGGCCCGACAACCACTTCATCACCACCATCATCACCCAAGAAAGAAACTTGAGTACATGGGTATGGGCACTCCCCTTGGCTTGTGCCAAGCTTGGGGGAGGTACCCCGGTATCGTATCACCATCACTTTTATTATATTTACCTATTTTTAGTTCGATCCTTAGTTATTTCATGATTTAGTTGAATAAAAGTTTAGTACGATCTATTTTCGAGTGCTAGTTTCGTGATCTATCTATCTATGTAATTGAGTTGAGAGTTATATAATAAAGAGTAGTTTGAGTTTTTGCTTCTTCACTTTTATGTTTCAATCCTAGCAATGAAAATAATGAAAAAGATCATATGCTAATCTTATGGAAAGTAATGACATTACATCAAGAAAAGTATAAGTGGTAAAATTTATTGAAAGTTAACAAACATAGCATTGGTCAATGATGCAATTCATGAAAAAATTAATAAGGGACGAGAAGATCCACATGCAAATACACTATCTTGGACATCTTTTATGATTGTGAGCCCCCATTGAGTATTTTATGTCAAATTGTTGACGTTGGACAAGGAAGACAACGTAATGAATTATGTTTGCTTATATTCACATAGAAGTTATATTGTCATAGATCCTCCAACATGTGGTGCTTGCCCAATATCTTTGCTAGCCAAAAATCTGCACCAAGTAGAGTTACTACTTGTGCATCTGATACCCTCAAACCCAGTTTCATGTCATGAGAGTCCACTATATCTACCTATGGATTGAATAAGATCCTTCAAGTAAGTTGTCATCGGTGCTTAAAGCAATAAAAATTGCTCCTAAATATGTATGAACTTTTATTGTAAGGGAAAATAAGCTTTGTACGAACTTGTGATGGTAAAGAAATAAAAGAGACGGACTGCATAATAAAGGTTGCTATCACAAGGGGCAATATAAAGTGACGTTCCTTTGCATTAAGAGCTTGCACATCCAAAAACAAAAAGCGCATCATAACCTCTGCTTCCCTCTGCGAAGGGCCTATCTTTTACTTTTATGTATTTATTTTTTATGCAAGAGTCAATAGTGTTCTCCTCTATCCCTTTTTATTTTTATCTTTTGCAAGCATCGTGTGGTGGGGAAAGATCTGGGCACAGATATCCAGTTGGATATGAGTGATCATGAGTTATTATTGTTGACATTACCCTTGAGGTGAATAAGTTGGGAGGCGAAATTATAAGCCCCTATCTTTCTATGTGTCTGGCTGAAACTTTTTGCTCCATATATATGTTGTGAGTCTTAGCAATCATAGAAGACTAAATGATGATTGAGTATGTGGACTTCCTAAAAAGCTCCTACATGAGACCCTTCCTGAAAATATGATGAATTGTAATTGCATTGTTGACTGAGAACATAGTTTGTTAGTTTTCAAGAAAGTTTATGTCTTATACTTCGTTGTTGTGATGAATTGTTACTTGCTCATGAGAAGTTCTATGATAATGAATATTGCTGTTATAATAATGATCATGATGCTACTATGTTTGTATTTTGTTTTTATCGACACCTCTCTCTCTCTCTAAACATGTGGACATGATTATCGATATCGGCTTTCGCTTGAGGACAAGCGAGGTCTAAGCTTGGGGGAGTTGATACGTCCATTTTGCATCATGTTTTCCTACTATTATTTATAGTGTTTTTAATCAATATAACACTTTGTGGAGCAATTCTAATGCCTTTTCTCTCTTAATATGCAAGATTTACATAAGGAGGGAGATTGCCGGCAGCTGGAATTCTGGACCTGAAAAAGCTATGTCAAAGATACCTATTCTGCACATCTCCAAATGAGCTGAAATTTCACGGAGATTTATTTTGGAATAAATAAAAAATACTGGAGAAAAGAAGTACCAGAGGGGGTCACCCAGGTGCCCACGAGGCACCAGGGCGCGTCACCCCCCCTTGGCGCACCCTGCTGGCTTGTGGGGCCCCTGGCCAGCCTCAGATGCCCATTTTCTGGTATAAAAGCCCATTTGCCCTAGAAAAAATAAGGAGAGGACTTTCGGGACGGAGCGCCGCCATCTCGAGGCGGAACTTGGGCAGGAGCACTTTTGCTCTCCGGCGGAGCGATTCCGCCGGGGATACATCCCTCCGGGAGGGGGAAATCAAAGCCATCGACATCACCAACGATTCTCTCATCGTGGGAGGACCAATCTTCATCAACATCTTCACCAGCACCATCTCATCTCAAACCCTAGTTCATCTCTTGTATTCAATCTTTGTCTCAAAACCTCAGATTGGTACCTGTGGGTTGCTAGTAGTGTTAATTACATCTTGTAGTTGATGCTAGTTGGTTTATTTGGTGGAAGATTACATGTTCAGATCCATTATGCTATTTAATACCCCTCTGATCTTGGACATGAATATGATGTGTGAGTAGTTACTTTTGTTCTTGAGGACATGGGAGAAGTCTTGTCATAAGTAATCATGTGAATTTGGTATTCGTTTGATATTTTGATGATATGAATGTTGTTGATTCTCTTAGTGGTGTCATGTGAATGTCGACTACATGACACTTCACCATCTTTGGGCCTAAGGGAATGCATTGTGTAGTAGTAATTAGATGATGGGTTGCTAGAGTGATAGAAGCTTAAACCCTAGTTTATGCGCTATTCCGTAAGGGGCTGATTTGGATCCACATGTTTAATGCTATGGTTAGATTTATCTTAATTCTTGTTTCATAGTTGCGGATGCTTGCGAGAGGGGTTAATCATAAGTGGGAGGTTTGTTCAAGTAAGAACAGCACCCAAGCACCGGTCCACCCACATATCAAATTATCAATTAGCGAAAGCGAATCAAACAAACATGAAGAAAGTCACTAGATGAAATTCCCATGGGTCCTCGAGAACGTTTAGCTTATTATAAGAGATCGTTCCAGCCTGTCCTTTGCAACAAAAGGATTGGGCTACCTTGCTGCACTTTAGTAACTATTGCTACTTGTCACTTGTTACAAATTATCTTGCTATCAAACTACTCGTTACCAATAATTTCAGTGTTTGCAGAAATACCTTGCTGAAAACCGCTTGTCATTTCCTTCTGCTCCTCGTTGGGTTCGATACTCTTACTTATTGAAAGGACCACGATTGATCCCCTATACTTGTGGGTCATCAGGTACCGACTCGGGGTGCGTGGATAGACACGCCCATCACCTTTGATCATAAAGATCAGCCGAGGTCAACCCCGAACAGGTGTCCCACCGCCCTGGTCGTCGACCCCATTGTGGGCAGCTGCCGTCTTCGGAAAGTACTAATGGATGGGGGTAGCAGCTTAAATTTGATATACGCAGACACTCTGGACAAAATGCACACCGATAAATCGCGCATCGAACAGAGTGGCACCACCTTCAAAGGCATCGTACCTGGAAGAGAGGCACGTTGTAGTGGAAAGATAACCTTGGATGTGGTCTTCGAAACCGCAGATAATTATCGATGCGAAGAGATTACGTTCCACATCGCCCCTTTTAGGAGTGGATATCATGCCCTCCTGGGACGAGACGCCTTCTTCAAATTCCAAGCAGTGCCGCACTACGGCTATATGAAGCTCAAAATGCCGGGCCCGAACGGGATAATCACCACTTCAAGCGACCCCGACAGAGCGCTCAAAGCTGAAAATAAGACGGCGTCACTCACCCTCGAAACTCTGTCCGAAGCCCTCGCGGCCGAGTTACTGAGCACATTACGTGCCGAGGTCGATCGAGACGATGTCATTCTCGACAAACGGCCGAAGTCCACCTCATTCAAGCCGGCCGACGAAATAGTCAAATTCCAAGTACACCCCACGGACCCAGCTAAAATAGCGTCCATAGGGGCGAACCTCGACCCAGAAATTGACGTGGCTCTCCGTAATTTTCTTAAGGAAAATTGGGATATATTCGCCTGGCACCCTTCGGACATGCCAGTAATACCCCGCAGGCTTGCGGAACACAACCTAAACATATTGAAAGGCTACAAGCCCGTCAAACAATCACTTCGGTGCTTCTCTGAGCCCAAGCGTCAAGCAATGGGCGAAGAACTAGCCAAATTATTGGAAGCCGGATTCATCCGAGACATCAAACACCCCGATTGGCTTGCCAACTTGGTCATGGTACCCAAAAAGGATAGGTCCTGGCGCCTGTGCGCCGATTTTAAACACCTCAATAAAGCATGCCCAAAGACCCCTTCCCGTTACCACGGATTGACCAAATCATGGATGCCACAGCCGGGCACGATTCGCTGTGCTTTTTGGTTGCCTACTCAGGATATCATCAGATTAAGATGAGAGACTCTGACCAAGCAGCAACAACATTCATCACACCTTATGGGCCGTTTTGCTTCAATACGATGCCCTTCGGACTAAAGAACGCATGCGCCACATACCAGCGCATGATTCAATCATGCTTGGAAAAACACATCGGGAAACCGTTGAAGCCTATGTAGACGACGTGGTTGTCAAAACCAAACACGTCGGACAATTGGTGGACAACCTCCACGACACATTCGCCAGTCTACGGGAGTATCAAATCAAGCTCAACCCAGAGAAATGCGTCTTCGGAGTACCAGCCGGCAAACTCCTCGGCTTCATCGTATCTAGCCGAGGAATTGAGGCTAATCCAGCAAAAATAAAAGCATTGGACCGCTTAGAGGTGCCAATAGAGCTCAAACACATACAAAAGTTGGCAGGATGCGTGGCGGCGCTAAGTCGCTTCATATCAAGACTCGGGGAGAAAGCCTTACCTTTGTACAGACTTTTAAAACAGACAAAGACCTTCAAATGGACCAAGGAGGCCGCGGTGGCTCTGGAAGGCATTAAAGCCCTCCTTGCAACCAACCCTATCTTAGCGGCGCCAGGCATATGCGAGCCGATGATATTATACATCTCGGCCACAAACTAGGTGGTCAGTGCAGTACTCGTGGTCGAACGAGACATGGAAGGTCACAGGTTCCGGGTACAAAAGCCCGTGTACTACGTCTCCGAGGTCCTAACCCCGTGCAAGACACGCTATCCCCACTATCAAAAGATAGCTTATGCCATCTTCATGGCATTTATATGTCTCCAACGTATCTATAATTTTTGATTGTTCCATGCTATTATAGTATCAATCTTGGATGTTTTTATATGCAATTATATATCATTTTTGGGACTAACCTATTAACCTAGTGCCCAGTGCCAGTTGTAGTTTTCTGCTTGTTTTTGGCTTTTCAGAGAATCATTACCAAACGAAGTCCAAATGCCACGAAACATATTGGAGATTTTTTTCTGGACAAAAGAGACCCTGGAGACTTGGAGAGGAGACCAGAAGGTTCGCGAAGCCTCCACAAGGCAACAGGGTGCGGCCCCAGGAGGGTGCGCCCTGATGCCTTGTGGGGCCCACGTGGCTCCGTTTGACCTAATTCCACTCCTATAAATTCACAAATATTCAGAAACCATCAGAGAGCCAGAAGAGAAAACCTTTCCGCCGCCAGAAGCCTCTGTTCTTCCGTGATCCCATCTGGAGGCCTTTTCCGGTACTCAGCCGGAGGGGGGATCGATCACGGAGGGCTTCTACATCAACCTTGCTGCCCTTCCGATGATGTGTGAGTAGTTTACCACAGACCTACGGGTCCATAGCTAGTAGCTAGATGGCTTCTTCTCTCTCTTTGATCTTCAATACCATGTTCTCCTTGATGTTCTTGGAGTTCTATCTGATGTAATCTTCTTTTACGGCGTGTTTGTTGGGATCCGATGAATTGTGAGTTTATGATCAGATTATTCATGAGATATATTTGAGTCTTCTCTGAACTCTTTTATGCATGATTAAATATAGCTTTGTATTTCTCTTCGATCTATTGATTTGGTTTGGCCTACTAGATTGATTTATCTTGCAATGGGAGAGGTGCTTTGTGATGGGTTCAATCTTGCGGTGCTCAATCCCAGTGACAGAAGGGGACATGACACGTATTTGTATTGTTGCCATTAAGGATAAAAAGATGGGGTTTATTCATATTGCTTGAATTTGCTTCTCTACATCATGTCATCTTGCTTAAGGTGTTACTCCATTTTTATTAACTTAATACTCTAGATGCATGCTGGATAGCGGTCGATGAGTGGAGTAATAGTAGTAGATGCAGGCAGGAGTCGGTCTACTTGTCTCGGATGTGATGCCTATATACATGATCATTGCCATGAATCCGTCATAATTATTTGCTTTTCTATCAATTGCCCAACAGTAATTTGTTTACCCACCGTATGTTTCTCCACTCGAAAGAGAAGACTCTAGTGAAAACTATGGCCCCCGGGTCTATCTTTATCATATAAAAGACCTAAAAATACCTTTCTGCAATTTATTTACTTTTATTTTAATTAGTATTTTAGTTTATCTATTTACCTCGATAAGATTTAATCCTTGCAAATAACCGCTAAGAGGATTGACAACCATCTTATTTGTGTTGGGTGCAACTGTTTGCTCTTGTGTGTGCAGGTGCGCTTAACAGAATTTTGCTTGGTTCTCCTACTGGATTGATCACCTTGGTTCTTAATTGAGGGAAATACTTATCTCTACTGTACTGCATCATCCTCTCCTCTTCGGGGAAATACCAACGCAGACTACAAGTAGCAGGCATCTCAAAAACTTCGGCACTACTTTCAAGAGTGCTCGGTAACCGTGGCATCCGATGTCCCATTAAGCGACATAATTAATAACAAGGATGCAACGGGGCGCATAGCCAAATGGGCCATAGAGCTCCTACCCTTTGAAATAACTTACCGACCACGCCGAGCTATTAAATCTCAAGTGTTGGCCGACTTCGTCGCCGAATGGATGGAGGCCGAACTCCCTCAAGAATACAGCACTTACTCGCATTGGACCATGTATTTTGATGGTTCCAAAATGCTCGCCGGCCTAGGGGCCGGCATAGTGCTCACTTCACCTACCGAGGACAGTATTAGGTACGTATTGCAAATTATGTATACCGACTCCAATAACGCGGCAGAATACGAAGCCCCGTTGCACGGACTCCGGATAGCAGCCTCCATGGGTGTCCAATGCCTTGAGGTCTGAGGTGATTCCAACCTCGCCATGTCCCAGGTCAATGGCAAATTCGACGCAAAGGACCCAAAGATGACGGCCTACCGGAATGCCGTCGTGCGAATCATGGCCAGGTTCGAGGGGCTGGAATTCCATCATATACCCCGAGACAGCAACCAAGCTGCAGATATACTTGCCCGAATGGGCGCTAAGCGGGAAAAAGTCCCCGATAACACCTTCCTCGAATGGCTCTTTAAGCCTTCCTTAGTCTGGCAAGACGACATGGGAACGTCGGAATCAAACGACGCTGGACAGCCTACCTCCCCCGAAGACGACGTGGGGCTGGACATAGTGGGCGGCTCGGCGGTCTAGAAAACAGCCTCTGCGCATGAAGTTATGGCAGTCATCACACCATGGACCGAGCCGCTCCTCGCATACCTGCTCCGCAAAGAGCTCCCCCATGACCAAACCGACGCACGTCGGTTTGTAAGGCAATCTAAAGCGTACAAGGTCCAAGAGCAATGTATTTCCGAAGAGGAGGGGCGATTAATACTCCAGGAGGTTCACTCCGGAATGAGCGGACATCACGCCACTGCTCGGACCTTGGTCAGCAAGGCCTTTCGAGCTGGTTTTTACTGGCCAACCACGGGCGCTGACGCCGCCGTATTAGTACAGCGTTGCCCCGGCTTCCAGGTATTTGCCAAACAAAGCCACATGCCCCCTATGGCTCTCCGCACAATCCCTATCACATGGCCTTTTGCGGTCTGGGGGCTAGATATGGTCGGCCCACTCAAGGGCGGATCAAGAAAAAACAAATACCCACTTGTTATGGTAGACAAGTGTCGGGCCTGTTTCCGGAATAAATCACAGAATAGCCCTAAGTCACACCAGCCCCAAGATCAAAACAACTGGTGGACTTCCTTGATATAGATAACCAGTACAAACATAATATTACACATAGTTGAGCTAGAGTGCTCAACATTTATTACAAACTTGTCAATAGACTACGGTGGCGGAATAAGACAGTGGTCCGGTGATATTACAAACCAAGAAGAATTAAAATGGAAAATCGGGCGTTGGACCGCCCGAGAAATTTCAAGAAGAATGACAAATGGGTGTCTAAAAGTGACGCCTCAACAGGTCTTGAAAAGAAATGCCAAACGGGTGTCTGAAAGTGACGCCTCGAGAGGTCTTGAAAAGAAATGCCAAACGGGTGTCTGAAAGCGACGCCTCGAGAGGTCTTGAAAAGAAATGCCAAACGGGCGTCTTAAAGCGACGCCTCGAGAGGTCTTGAAAAGAATTGAATATGCAGGTGCACTAGCCATCCCAAGTGATATTCAGAAAGAAAATAAATCTGGGTATCCAGGTGGTCTTGCCATCCCAAGTGATACCCAGAAGAAAATAAAACTGAGTACCCAGGTGGTCTAGCCATCCCAAGTGATACTCAGAAAGAAAATAAAACTGAGTACCCAGGTGGTCTAGCCATCCCAAGTGATACTCAGAAAGAAAATAAAACTAAGTACCCAGGTGGTCAAGCCCTCCCAAGTGATACTCAGGTTGCACATAAAAGAACAGGGTTAGTCCACAATAATATTCAAGATAACAATGATTTTCATGATAGCTTCAGTAGTGACAATAACTATCCTGCATAATGAATCATGCTCAATTTAATTATTTCCTCCGAAGACCGACACCGGGACCGACACTTGACCCTTCCCAGCTAATGACCTTGACCATGGACACGGCTATTCGAATAGGTATAACTCTGCAGAGGGTGTACTCTTTACCCACAAGTAAAGGATTTCTTTAGTCAACACCGAGACGCTGACTAATTCCCATCACGGCCTTTGGGTTGAAAACACACCTGACCAGCACACACTAGATTAACTTTGCAGATACCAGGAATCACCCAAAGCATCGTTCAAGAAAAACTCAAAGTCGGGGAGACCATCGTCTCGAATAGCATCGGATCACTATTATAACGCACGGATTACAAGGGGTGCCCCCCTCTCGGCCCAGCCGGATACACCCATGCCCCCTAACCCGATGGCTGGCATTAGTCCATGGCCATGGAACCCTCATCATGGACCCTCTAAGTGGTGTGCACACGGAAAGGGGTTAGCAACCTACTAAGCCGTACTCCCCTCGCGGGAAGACATGTGGTAACACGGTATTTAGCTAGGCATGACGGAACAAGACTCGATCTAGGTCGACTCAGGAGGCGTTATTATTATGACTGGCATGCCTCACATGCCACGGTGACACCATCGTTTCATGATGTGACTCGTGCCCACTGGCACGACAAGGCAGGAGGTACACTCCCTGGTTTCTCACAGCTTTTATTCATTTTAGAAAGATTCTTGAGTGAAATGCAAGCACTGCACAAAAATGATATGACCATGCATGGACCTCCATCCACTACATACTCGGTGATACTTTGAACTTATGCAAATATGCATGCAATCACCATATCCCAAGTTCAAAAATGCTTCCCTTGATCAAAGTAGTCAGAAGGTGATCCCTCAAAATTCCCGACAAAGTTCCCCTCCTCGATTTCTATAAAATGAAAATTCAAATTCGAATCAAAATTTTGCAACAGTATACAAAGTTGTCTCAAAATATTTTTAAATAAATACTAAAAAAACTAGAGTGAAAAAGAGGAATTTCAGAAAAAGAATCAATTGAAAATGATTTGTGGTTTCAAAGTTATTAAGGTTTTAAAACCAGGGACTTTTCTGCAAAAATAAAATTTTGCCAGCGGGTCCCTGAGCGATTAAACAGAAAACGCTTCGGCACAAAATACGTCTTCCGGTTCAGAAAACGTAAATAGGCAGAATGCGCTTTTGAAAATAGCAGAAAAGGATAAAACGCTGACGGGTGGGCCCCACCCGTCAGGTTTGAATTCAAACGCGCTTCGCACGCGTGTACAGAGGAGAGGCGGTGATCACCGGCGATGATCGTCGGCGTTTCAGTGGGCGGCGATGGTCGGGTTGTGCTCGAGAGTGATTCCGCGTCGGTGGGTGGTGGTGGTGGTCGCCGGCGAGCACCGGAGTGACGGCGAGGTCAACTCCGGCGGACGGCAGCGTCAGGTGGTGTGGGATCTCGCCGGGGAGGGCTCCGGGTGCTAAATTGAAGCGTGGAATCGATTACATGGTGGATTAAAGAGCTATTGATGAAGTTTGAGTAGTGGAGATGGCCTACTGGCGTCGGGTGGTTCCGGGGATCCGAGGCGGAAAGGCCGGCCGGAGATGGAGAAGACGACCTCCTCGAGGTCGAGGAAGTGCATGGGAGGTCGATTGAGAGGTTGGGGAGGTGTGGTGGGTGGTCGACGGGGCTCGGGGGTCCCTTATATAGGCAGCTCGAAGAGGTCCAGTGGGGTGCGGATCACGCCGGAGTAAATCCGGCCGGTGAGGTCGGTTGGGGGCGGTGGCGAGGTTGGTGTGGGGTTGGTGAGGTCGGTGGAGCTCTCTGGAAGTGCCAGCGCGGACGAATTCGAGCTCTACGGCCGTATCCTGGAGCCGAGCTCCCGTACTGTCATGGCGGGCGGCGTCCGTCTCCGGCGACTGACAGGCGGGGTTGGGGTGGCTTTGGATGGTGCGGTGAGCTGCGGAGGCGAGAGACGCGTGGAGAGGTAGGTGGACGAAGCGGTGGGAGATGTGAAGGCGGCTGGTGGCCGCGCTGATCTTCTCGGCTGCCGCGGCCGAGGACAGCAGCCGCTGCACCGGCCAGCCCCTGTGCTGTCAGCGGTGAGCAACTGACGAGAGGGGTCCATGGTGAGGCATTGAAAGCTTGGAGTGAGGCAGCGACGAAGAGGAAGAGTGAAAGACACGGCACGACATCGATCTCCTCCTCTCTCTGAACTTCTCTGAAAGTTCTGAATTTTTCGATAGTAGCTGCAGTGTGCACATGCGGTGTTTGACAAAATGCTAGATGGCTCTAGGCATTTTAGGATTTTTTGAGAATTTTTGTGGTGAGGTGTTGATGCATAATAGAGATCCTGGCCAAATTTCAGAATTTTTGGAGAAATTAAAATTAGGTGTTGATCAGAGAGATTGAATCTGGTCCAAATTTCAATTGAATGAAATTTGAAAATTTTGAATTGGGGAACAGAAGGTTTTTGGTGAAATGGAGTGTGGGTACTGTCAAGTAGCTGGGATAATTTTTGTGGGTGCAGAAGAATTGGAAAAAATATAGTTCCTTTGTAAATCAAAGAAACTAGGAATAAATGAAATTCCAACTTTGGAATTTATTAAATATGATAAAAATATTTTTATGCAGAGGAGAGATATTGGGTACTGTCCTAGGGTGTGAGAATGACTTGGGTGATAATTTAAAAGTGACAGAAAATTTTTGTGAGAATTTCTAAGTGTTTGAAAGAAGAGTGAAAGAGCCATTTCTTTGCAATTATTTTAATTATTCAAAAACTTTTCTTTATGAAAAATATTTGTGATCCTACAAAAATAATTACTCAAGTAATAAACCATCAAATCAGAACTATTTAAAAAAAAATGAATCCCAATTCAAAATTCAAAAGTGATTTTCAAAACAGAAGGAAGAGAGAAAAAGATCATGGTGATCCAAAGAATTTTATTTTGAATAAAAGATTTAAAAATTCAAAAGAGAATATTTTGGGGTGTTACAACACCAACCCCCCTTAAGAAAAATCTCGTCCCCGAGATTTCAGCTGTCCCTCAAACAGGTACGGGTACTCAGTCCTCAGGTGATCCTCTCTTTCCCATGTTGCTTCCTCCTCGGTATGATTACTCCACAGAACCTTGTAAAACTTTATCACATTCCGATGGGTTCTCCGTTCAGACTCCTCCAAAAAATTGATAGGGTGTTCCTTATATGTAAGGTCTGGCAGGATATCCAGGTCCTGATGCTGGACTTGCTTTTCTGGGTTACTGACACATCTCCTTATTTGTGACACGTGAAATACATCATGAACATCTGATAATTCTGCTGGCAGCTCCAATTGGTAGGCAACCTTGCCTCTCCTTGCAATTATTCTGAATGGTCCAATAAATCTCGGTGCTAATTTCCCTTTGACTTTAAATCTCTGTAATCCCCTCATTGGGGATACCCTGAGGTACACATATTCGTCGGGTTCAAAACTGATCTGATGGTGTTTCTGATCGTAGTAGCTCTTCTGACGGCTCTGAGCTACTTTCAGTCTGTCTCGGATAAGTTTTACTTTCGTTGCCGCTTCTTTGAGAACTTCCGGGCCGAAGATTCGGCTATCTCCGGTTTCAGACCAATTGAGAGGGATATGGCACCTCCGTCCGTATAGGGCTTTGAAGGGTGATATTTTTAGACTGGCTTGATAACTATTGTTATATGAAAATTCCGCATATGGCAAACTGTCCTCCCAGCTGACTCCCTAAGTAAGAACACAAGCTCTCAACATGTCTTCCAATATTTGATTTACCCATTTAGTCTGTCCTCCTGTCTATGGGTGGTAGGCTGTTCTGAATACCAGTTGCGTTCCTAAGGCTTGCTGCAAGTGATCCCAAAACCTAGAGACAAACTGAGTGCCTCTATCAGAGACTATGGTCTTGGGTACTCCGTGTAAGCAAACAATTCGGCAGAGGTATAACTTAGCATGCTTCTGTGTTGAGTATGTTGTTTTTACCGGAATGAAATGTGCCACCTTGGTTAATAAATCTGTGATAACCCAGATAGCATCATTCCCGTGTCGTGACCTTGGCAATCCGACAATAAAATCCATTCCTATCTCATCCCATTTCCATTCAGGCACTCTGAGTGGCTGTAGCAATCCTGCTGGCCTCTGGTGTTCTGATTTTATACGTTGACAAGAGTCCCACCTCGTGACATATACGGCTATATCCCTCTTCATCCCATGCCACCAATTTTTTTCCTGAAGATCTTTGTACATCTTGGTCCCTCCTGGGTGAATGGAGTATGGGGTGGTATTGGCTTCTGCCAGAATCTGTTGCTTTAGCTCTTCCTTATTGGCTACACATAATCTTTTCCCGTACCACAGAATTCCTTGGGTGTCAATGGTAAATTCCGATACCTTGCCTAAATTTACTTTCCTTTTAATTCCTTCGATGCTGGGGTGTCCTTTCTGGGTTTCCTTGATCTGATCCTCCAATGTTGGTTTTACTTCCAGGCGGGCAATAGTTCCTTCCGTGACTAGAACCATGTTAAGTTTGGCAAATTCCCGGTTGAACTCATGCTGTGAGAATTGCACACTGTCATTGTCGGTGCATGGATTTCAGCTGAGAGCGTTTGCCACAACATTTTCTTTACCCGGATTGTAATCAATTCCTAGACCATAATCCATAATTAGCTCAAGCCAGCGACACTGTCGCAAGTTTACTTCTGGCTAGGTGAAGATATACTTGAGACTTTTCTGATCCATGTATATCTCACACCGATTACCAAGAAGGTAATGTCGCCATTCCTTGAGTGCGTGTATTACAACTGCTAGTTCCAGGTCATGGGTAGGATAATTTTCTTCATGTCATCATAGTTGTCTTGAAGCATATGCTACGACCTTTCCTTCTTGCATTAATACACATCCAAGGCCCTTCCTGGAAGCGTCACAGTATATTTTGAAATTCTTGTGCACCTCTGGCACGGTCAGAACCGTTGCCGTTATTAACCTCTTTTTTAATTCCTGGAAACTTTTCTCACAAGCTTCGGTCCATTCAAACTTTTTATCTTTCTTGAGTAGTTGGGTCATGGGTTTGGCTATGGTGGAGAATCCTTAATAAAGCGTCGATAGTAACCAGCCATACAAGGAAAACTCCTGATGTCAGTCATGTTGGTGGGTTGCTTCCATCCTAAGACATCCTTTACCTTGTTTGGGTCCACTGCTATTCCATCCTTTGTCAATACATGTCCCAGAAAACCAACTTCTCATAACCAAAATTCACACTTACTGAATTTGGCATATAGTTGATTTTTCGCAATTCTTCCAGGACTATTTGAAGGTGTTGCTCATGTTCTTCTCGCGTCTTGGAATAAATAAGTATATCATCAATGAACACAACCACGAATTTATCCAAATATTTCATGAAAACCTTGTTCATGAGATGTACAAAATGATGGAAATATGCCCTAGAGGCAATAATAAAGTTGTTATTATTTTATATTTCCTTGGTCATGATAAAGGTTTATTATTCATGCTAGAATTGTATTGACCAGAAACTTAAATACATGTGTGAATACATAAACAAATACCGTGTCCCTAGTGAGCCTCTACTAGACTAGCTCGTTGATCAAAGATGGTTAAGGTTTCCTAACCATAGACATGAGTTGTCATTTGATAACGGGATCACATCATTAGGAGAATGATGTGATGGAAAAGACCCATCCGTTAGCTTAGCATATGATCGTTCTGTTTATTGCTACTGCTTTCTTGAATGTCAAATACATGTTCCTCAGACCATGAGATCATGCAACTCCCGGATACCGGAGGAATACCTTGTGTGCTATCAAATGTCACAACGTAACTGGGTGATCATAAAGATGCTCTACAGGTATCTCCGAAGGTGTCCGTTGAGTTGGCATGGATCGAGACTGGGATTTGTCACTCCGTGTTTCGGAGAGGTATCTCTGGGCCCTCTCGGTAATGCACATCATAAGAAGCTTGCAAGCAAAGTGACTAAGGAGTTAGTTACGGGATGATGTACTATGGAACGAGTAAAGAGTCTTGCCGGTAACGAGATTGAACTAGGTATGGAGATACCGACGATCGAATCTCGGACAAGTAACATACCGACGGACAAAGGGAATTACGTATGTTGTCATTGCGGTTCGACCGATAAGATCTTCGTGGAATATGTAGGAACCAATATGAGCATTCAGGTTCCGCTATTGGTTATTGACTGGAGAGGCGTCTCAGTCATGTCTACATCATTCCCGAACCCGTAGGGTCCGCACGCTTAACGTTCGTTGACGATATAGTGTTATATGAGTTATGTGAATTGGTAACCGAATGTTGTTCGGAGTCCCGGATGAGATCCTAGATGTCACGAGGAGTCTCGGAATGGTCGAGAGGTAAAGATTTATATATGGGAAGTCATATTTTGGGTTCCGGAAAAAGGTGCAGTTTTTTCGGTATTGTACCAGGAAGCTTCCAGAAGGTTCCGGAGGATTCCGGAGGAGTCCGGAAGTCCACAAGTGGGTCCACCACGTCCCATGGGCTGGCATGGGCTAAGGGGAGGCGCCCTGGCCTTATTGGGCCAGGCGCACCAAGTCCTCAAAAGCCCAAGCAGCTAGGGAAGGAAAAAAGGGAGAGTCCTAGTAGGAATAGGATTGGACTTTGGAGTCCAAGTCCACGTGTGTACTATTCATGGTTACTGTTCACGTGGCACTATTCCTTCTACTCCAAGCCCCTACACATATATAAATAGAGGAGAGGGGGCACCCCAAAGGGACACAACATTGTCTTAGCCGTGTGCGGCGCTCCCCTCCACAGTTCCGTCCCTCGGTCATATTTTCGCAGTGCTTGGGCGAAGCCCTGCGGAGATAGCATCACCATCACCGTCACCACGCCGTCGTGCTGCCGGAACTCATCCACTACCTCGCCATCTTGCTGGATCAAGAAGTCGAGGACGTCATCGAGCTGAACGTGTGCTGAACGCGGAGGTGCCGTACGTTCGGTGCTCGGTCGGTTGGATCATGAAGTTGTTCGACGACATCAACCGCATTGTTCTAACGCTTCCGCTTACGGTCTACGAGGGTACGTAGACACACTCCCCCTCTTGTAGCTATGCATCTCCATGGATAGATCTTGCGTGTGGGTAGAAAATTTTTGTTTTCCATGCAACGTTCCCCAACACAAAATATGCAGGAGCGTTGGTCAATCCGAAAGGCATCACAGTGAACTCATATAATCCGTATCTGGTGGTAAAAGCAGTCTTGGGTATGTCTGATGGTCGAATTCTTAACTGATGGTAGCCTAATCACAAATCTATTTTTGAGAAAACCTTGGCTTCTGCCAGTTGGTCGAACAGGTCATTGATTCTTGCTAGTGGATAATTATTTTTGATAGTAACCATGTTGAGTGCCCTGTAATCAATACATAACCTTAGGGTGCAATTATTTTTCTTGGCAAATAAACCGGTGACCCCCACGGTGATGAGCTGGGTCGAACATAACCTTTTTCCAATAATTCCTTAATTTGTTTCTTCAGCTCAACCAATTCTGTCGGAGCCATTTGATAGGGCTTCTTGTAAATGGGTGCCGTTCCAGGTGCTAGTTCAATAATAAATTCAATTTCACGATCTGGTGGCATGCCTGGTAGCTCCTCAGGAAATACATCAGGGTATTCGCATACCACAAGAACCTTGCTTAATTCTGTCTTGTCCACTTGATTTAATTTTCCTTGCGAGGTAGAAATCCCCTTTGTGCCGAACTTTACTGTCTTCCCTTGACAATCGGTGAGAGTCACTGTACGATTGTAACAGTCTATAAAGCCCTTATTTGAGGTCAACCAGTCCATTCCCAAAATAACATCCAAATCAACAGCTTCCAATACAATAAGATTTGCTAAAAACTTTATTCCCTTTATTTCAATATTCACATCCTTGCAGTACCATTGTGTGCTTTGCTTCGATCCCGGGGACTGAATAACCATTGAATTTTTCGAAGGTGAAAAAGAAAATTGATTCTTCGAGGCAAATCTTTTAGAGATGCACGAATGGGAAGCTCCAGAATCAAATAAAACTGTAGCATTAATTGTGTTGACAGGGAACGTACCAAACGCGATATCCGGTGCATTCCGTGCTTCCTCAAATGTCACATGGTTAACCTGCCCCTTTTTGTGATTGTTGTTGAAGTTGTTGTGTCGCGGAGCTGAATTAGTACTGCGACCATTGTTGTTGGGTTTGGGGGCATTATTCCCCTGCTTTGGGCATTGCCTAGCATAATGCCCCTCTGCTCCACAGGCGTAACAGGTGATGCCAGGATGGAATATTGCTTCTTTGGCCCTGTTGTTGAAGGTACTGCGGTTTTGCTGCGGTCGTGGTGTTGGAATTGCTGGTCGAGGTGCCACAGGCCTCTGAAATTCATTTCGGGGCTTGTTGTTGCGAACCTGCACTGACTGGTTCATGCGGCGCTTGCGAATTTCATTCATGTTGCGGTGCTCATTTTCCAGAATAATAGCCTTATCTACTAGTGTCTTGAAATCCGGAAAAGTATGGACTACCAGTTGGCACTTTAAAGATGGAACAAGCCCGTCAAGGAATTTCTCCATCTTTTTACTCTCTGTCATATATTCATCATTGGCGTACCGGGCTAGCTGAGTAAACTAGTCGAGGTACTGAGTTACCGTTGTGCCCCGTTGCTTGAGATCCTCAAATTCCCTTTTCTTTAATTTGATGATACTGTTGGGAATATGTGCTCCCCGGAAGCTTTCCTTGAATTGCTCCCAGGTCATGTCTCCTCCATTGGGATGCGTGTGGCATAAATTTTCCCACCACGATGCTGCTGTTCCAAAAAAATAATGCAGAGCATATAATACTTTTTCCTGTTCTGTAAACTGGGCTATGACCAATTTTCTTTCAATATCACGTAGCCAGTCGTTGTTGGGGAACGTTGCATGGGAAACAAAAAATTTCCTACGCACACACAAGATCTATCCATGGTGATGAGCATCTACGAGAGGGAGAGTGAATCTACATACCCTTGTAGATCGCTAAGCGGAAGCGTTTAAGAAACGCGGTTGATGTAGTCGAACGTCTCCGCGATCCAAATCGCAAGTCGTCCCTCGATCCGATCACGAACTAGCGCCGAACGGACGGCACCTCCGCGTTCAACACACGTACGGCTTGATGACGCCTTCACCTCCTCGATCCAGCGAGCGATGGTGAAGTAGTGGTTGAGTTCCAGCAGCACGACGGCGTGGTGATGGTGGTGAGGAACAATCTCTGCAGGGCTTCGCCGAGCGCTACGGAGATTATGACGGAGGAACTAGAGGGTTAGGGTTGCCGCACACGGCTTGGGGAAATCTTGATGTCTCCCGTGTGCTAGCCCTGCCCCTCTATTTATATGTTGAGCCTTGGGGTCTAAACTTGGAGTAAAAGCCTCCTCCAGGTCGGTTTTGCCCGCACAAGGTCGGTTTGGCCCGCAGGGAAAGAGTCCAACTCGGATCCCTGCAGTACCGCGCACAAGCGGTAGTACCGCTTAACACAAGCGGTAGTACCGCTTGGGCGGTAGTACCGCTTCACACAAGCGGTAGTACCGCTTGGGCGGTAGTACCGCTTCACAAAACGGTAGTACCGCTTACGCGGCAGCAAAACTACTTTTTGCACTTTCCAATACCTCGTGGGCTTTATCCCTTTGGCCCATATAAAGTGTTGCTGCACCCGAACACTTCGGTAAACATCCGGAACCCATTCCGGTGAACTCCGTAACTCTTCCGGAGATCAAAACACTATTATCACATATATCAATCTTTACCTCCAGACTATTCCGGAGATCCTCGTCATGTCCGGGATCTTATCCGAGACTCCAAACAACTTTCGGTCACCAACATAATAACTCAATTATACTAATCGTCACCAAACGTTAAGTGTGTAGACCCTGCGGGTTCGAGAACTATGTAGACATGACCGAGACATTTCTACGATCAATAACCAATAGCGGGACCTGGATGCCCATATTGGCTCCTACATATTCTACGAAGATCTTTTATCGGTCGAACCTCTATGTCAAGGATTCAGTTAATCCCGTATGCTATTCCCTTTGTTCTTCGGTATGTTACTTGCCCGAGATTCGATCGTCGGTATCTCTATACCTAGTTCAATCTCGTTACCGGCAAGTCTCTTTACTCGTTCCGTAATACAAGATCTCGTGGCTAACACTTTAGTCACATTGCTTGCAAGGCTCATTGTGATGTTGTATTACCGAGTGGGCCCTGAGATACCTCTCCGTCACACGGAGTAACAAATCCCAGTCTTGATCCATGCCAACCCAACAGACACCCTCGGAGATACCTGTAGAGCACCTTTATAGTCACCCAGTTACGTTGCGACGTTTGATACACACAAGGTACTCCTCCGATGTTAGGGAGTTGCATGATCTCATGGTCATAGGAACAGATACTTGACATGCAGAAAACAATAGCAATAAACTAACACGATCAAATGCTACGTTCTTAGTTTGGGTCTTGTCCATCACATCATTCTCCTAATGATGTGATCCCGTTATCAAATGACATCTCATGTCAATGGCTAGGAAACCTTAACCATCTTTGATCAACGAGCTAGTCAACTAGAGGCTTACTAGGGACACAGTGTTGTCTACGTACCCACACATATATTTGAGTTTCCAATCAATACAATTATAGCATGGATAATAAACGATTATCATGAACAAGGAAATATAATAATAACCAATTTATTATTGCCTCTAGGGCATATTTCCAATAGTCTCCCACTTGCACTAGAGTCAATAATCTAGTTCACATCACTATGTGATTTATATTGTAATGAATCGAACACCCATGCAGTTCTGGTGTTGTTCATGTTTAGCCCTTGGAAGAGGTTTAGTCATCGGATCTGCAACATTCAGATCCGTGTGTACTTTGCAAATATTTATGTCGTCCTCCTTGATGTAATCGCGGATGGAATTGAAACGTCGCTTTATGTGTCTGGTCCTCTTGTGAAATCTTGGTTCCTTGGCTAGAGCAATGGCACCAGTATTATCACAAAACAGAGTCATTGGGTTAAGCGCACTAGGCACTACTCCAAGATCTGTCATGAACTCCTTCATCCAGACACCTTCCTTCGCCGCCTCCGAGGCAGCGATGTACTCCGCTTCGCATGTAGAATCTGCTACCACGCTTTGCTTGGAACTGCACCAGCTAACTGCACCCCCATTAAGAATAAATACGTATCCGGTTTGAGACTTAGAGTCATCCGGATCAGTGTCAAAGCTTGCATCGACGTAACCCTTTACGACGAGCTCTTGATCACCTCCATAAACGAGAAACATGTCCTTAGTCCTTTTCAGGTACTTCAGGATATTCTTGACCGCCGTCCAGTGTTCCATTCCTGGATCACTTTGAAACCTTCCGACCATACTTATGGCAAGGCTGACATCGGGTCTTGTGCACAGCATTGCATACATAATAGAGCCTATGGCTGAAGCATAGGGGATGACACTCATCTTTTCTCTATCTTCTGCAGTCACTGGGCATTGAGTCTTACTCAACTTCACACCTTGCAAAACAGGCAAGAATCCCTTCTTGGACTGATCCATTTTGAACTTCTTCAAAATCTTATCAAGGTATGTGCTTTGTGAAAGTCCTATTAAGCGTCTTGATCTATCTCTATAGATCTTGATGCCTAATATGAAAGCAGCTTCTCCTAGGTCCATTGAAAAACTCTTGTTCAAATATTCCTTCACGCTTTCCAACATTTCTATATTGTTTCCAATCAGCAATATGTCATCCACATATAATATTAGAAATGCTATAGAGCTCCCACTCACTTTCTTGTAAATACAAGCTTCTCCGTAAACTTGTATAAACTCGAACGCTTTGATCACCTCATCAAAACGAAGATTCCAACTCCGAGATGCTTGCACCAGTCCATAAATGGATCGCTAGAGTTTGCAAACTTTGTCAGCATTTTCTGGATCGACAAAACCTTCTGGTTGCATCATATACAACTCTTCCTTAAGGTAACCGTTAAGGAACGCTGTTTTGACATCCATCTGCCAAATTTCATAATCGAAAAAGGCAGCTATTGCTAACATGATTCTGACGGACTTAAGCATCGCTACGGGTGAGAAGGTCTCATCGTAGTCAACTCCTTGAACTTGTGAAAAACCCTTTGCCACAAGTCGAGCTTTATAGACGGTGACATTACCGTCCGCGTCCGTCTTCCTCTTAAAGATCCATTTGTTCTGAATGGCTTTACGCCCTTCAGGTAATACTTCCAAAGTCCATACTTTGTTTTCATACATGGATCCCATCTCGGATTTCATGGCCTCTAACCACTTCTCGGAATCCGGGCCCATCATCGCTTCTCCATAGCTCGTAGGTTCATCGTTGTCTAACAACATGACCTCTAAGACAGGGTTGCCATACCACTCGGGAGCAGTACGCGTCCTTGTCGACCTACGAGGTTCGATAGCAACTTGATCCAAAGCTTCATGATCATCATCATTAACTTCCTCTTGAGCTAATGTAGGCTCCACAGAAACAACTTTTTGCGCTGCGCTACTCTCAGGTTGAAGTAAAGGTTCAACAACCTCATCAAGTTCTATCTTCCTCCCACTCAATTCTTTCGAGAGAAACTCTTTCTCAAGAAATGTTCCGTTTTTAGCGACAAACACTTTGCCTTCGGATCTGAGGTAGAAGGTATACCCAACACTCTCTTTTGGGTATCCTATGAAGATGCATTTCTCCGCTTTGGGTTCCAGCTTTTCAGGCTGAAGCTTTTTGACATAAGCATCACATCCCCAAACTTTAAGAAACGACAGCTTTGGCTTCTTGCCAAACCAAAGTTCATATGGCGTCGTCTCAACGGATTTCGATGGTGCCCTATTTAAAGTGAATGCAGCTGTCTCTAATGCATAACCCCAAAACGATAGTGGCAAATCGGCAAGAGACATCATAGATCGCACCATATCCAATAAGGTTCGATTACGACGTTCGGACACACCATTACGCTGTGGTGTTCCAGGCGGTGTCAGTTGTGAAACAATTCCACATTGTCTTAAGTGACTGCCAAACTCATAACTCAGATATTCTCCTCCTCGATCAGATCGTAGGAATTTAATCTTCTTGTTACGATGATTCTCAACTTCACTCTGAAATTGTTTAAACTTTTCAAATGTTTCAGACTTGTGTTTCATTAAGTAAATATACCCATATCTACTTAAGTCATCAGTGAAGGTGAGAAAGTAACGATAACCACCGCGCGCTTCAATACTCATCGGACCGCACACATCAGTATGTATGATTTCCAATAAGTCACTTGCCCGTTCCATTGTTCCAGAGAACGGCGTTTTAGTCATCTTGCCCAAGAGGCATGGCTCACATGTGTCAAGTGATTCAAAATCAAGTGACTCCAAAAGTCCATCAGCATGGAGCTTCCTCATGCGTTTTACGCCAATATGACCTAAACGGCAGTGCCACAAGAAAGTGGTATTATCATTATCAATTCTACATCTTTTGGCATCAATGTTATGAACATGTGTATCATTACTATCGAGATTCAATAAGAATAAACCCCTCACATTGGGTGCATGACCATAAAAGATATTACTCATATAAATAGAACAACCATTATTCTCTGATTTAAATGAGTAACCGTCTCGCAATAAACAAGATCCAGATATAATGTTCATGCTTAACGCAGGCACCAAATAACACTTATTTAGGTTCATCTCTAATCCCGACGGTAATCGAAGAGCGAGCGTGCCGACGGCGATCACATCAACCTTGGAACCATTTCCCACGCGCATCGTCACTTCGTCCTTTGCCAGCCTCCGTCTATTCCGCAGTTCCTGTTTTGAGTTGCAAATATGAGCAACCGCACCGGTATCAAATACCCAGGCACTACAACGAGAGTTGGTAAGGTACACATCAATAACATGTATATCATATATACCTTGTTTGTTGTTGGCCGCCTTCTTGTCAGCCAAATACTTGGGGCAGTTCCGCTTCCAGTGTCCAGTTCCCTTGCAATGAAAACACACAGTTTCTGGTTTGGGTCCAGCCTTGGGTTTCTTCACGAGAGGAGCAACTGCTTTGCCACTCTTCTTGGAGTTACCCTTCTTACCCTTGCCATTTTTCTTGAAACTAGTGGTTTTATTGACCATCAACACTTGATGCTCCTTCTGAATTTCAGACTCAGCGGCTTTCAGCATCGCAAACAGCTCGGCGACTGACTTGTTCATCCCGTGCATGTTATAGTTCAACACGAAGCTCTTGTAGCTAGGTGGCAATGATTGAAGAACTCTGTCAGTGATAGCCTCTGGCGGAAGGGGCATCCCTAACTCAGCCAGACGGGTGGAGTACCCAGACATTCTGAGCACGTGATCACTGATAGACCCGTTCTCCTCCATCTTGCAAGCATAGAACTTATCGGAGATCTCATATCTCTCGATCCGGGCATTCTTCTGAAAGATAAACTTCAATTCCTGGAACATCTCATATGCTCCATGACGTTCAAAACGTCTTTGAAGTCCCGGTTCTAAGCCATACAACATTGCACATTGAACTATTGAGTAATCATCAGAACGAGCCTGCCAGGCGTTCACAACGTCTAGAGACTCAACTGGAGCAGGTGGATCACCAAGCGGTGCATCAAGGACATAAGCCTTCTGGGAAGCCGTAAGGATAATCCTTAGATTACGGGCCCAGTCCACAAAGTTACTTCCATCATCTTTCAACTTAGCTTTCTCTAGGAACGCATTAAAATTCAGGGGTGCTACTGCGCGAGCCATGATCTACAACATAAATATAGCAAAGACAACTTAGACTATTGTTCTAGATAATGAGTTTTGGTTAATCATATTTTAAAAACTCCCACTCAAATTGACATCCCTCCGGTCATTCGAGTGTAACATGATCCAAATCCACAAACTCAAGTCCGATCATCACGTGAGTTGAGGTGGTTTCAATGGTGAACATCTTCATGTTGATCATATCTACTATATGACTCATGTTCGACCTTTCGGTCTCTTGTGTTCCGAGGCCATGTCTGTACATGCTAGGCTCGTCAAGTTTAACCCGAGTGTTCCGCACGTGCAACATGGCTTACACCCGTTGTATGCGAACGTAGAGTCTATCACACCCGATCATCACGGCGTGTCTCGAAACGACGAACTTTCGCAACGGTGCACACTTGGGGAGAACACAATTTATCTTGAAATTTAAGTGAGGGATCACCTTATAATGCTACCGTCGTCCTAAGCAAAATAAGATGCAAAAAAAGGATTAACATCACATGCAAATCATAAGTGACATGATATGGCCATGAACTTGTGCTTTTGATCTCCATCTCCAAAGCACCGGCATGATCTCCATCGTCACCGGCATGACACCATGATCTCCATCATCTTGATCTCCATCAACGTGTCGCCATAAGGTTGTCGCGCCGACTGTTGCTTCCACGACTATTGCTAACGTTTAGCGATAAAGTAAAGCATTACATAGCGCTTAATGATTGACACGCAGGTCATACAATAATTAAAGACAACTCTATGGCTCCTGCCAGTTGCCGTACTCATCGACATGCAAGTCGTGATATTCTATACAACACATGATCATCTCATACATCACATATATCTCATCATGTAATTGGCCATATCACATCACAACATACCCTGCAAAAACAAGTTAGACGTCCTCTAATTGTTGTTGCAAATTTTACGTGGCTGCTACGGGTTTGCAAGAACCGTTCTTACCTACGCAAAACCACAACGTGGTGTAGTGATTGCTTTTTGATCTTCTAAAAGAACCCTCTTCATTGAAATCGATTCAACTAAAGTGAGAGAGACAGACACCCGCTAGCCATCTTTATGCAACGAAGTTACATGTTAGTTGAAGGAACCTGTCTCGCGTAAGTGTACGCGTAATGTCGGTCCGGGCCGCTTCATCTCACAGTACCGCCGAATCAAATATCAACTAGTAACGGCAAGCAATATGTATACATCCACGCCCACAACTCGTTTGTGTTCTACTCGAGATCTCATCTACGCATAGACCTGGCTCTGATACCACTGTTGGGGAACGTTGCATGGGAAACAAAAATTTTCCTACGCACACACAAGATCTATCCATGGTGATGAGCATCTACGAGAGGGAGAGTGAATCTACATACCCTTATAGATCGCTAAGCGGAAGCGTTTAAGAAACGCGGTTGATGTAGTCGAACGTCTCCGCGATCCAAATCGCAAGTCGTCCCTCGATCCGATCACGAACTAGCGCCGAACGGACGGCACCTCCGCGTTCAACACACGTACGGCTTGATGACGCCTTCACCTCCTCGATCCAGCGAGCGATGGTGAAGTAGTGGTTGAGTTCCAGCAGCACGACGGCGTGGTGATGGTGGTGAGGAACAATCTCTGCAGGGCTTCGCCGAGCGCTACGGAGATTATGACGGAGGAACTAGAGGGTTAGGGTTGCCGCACACGGCTTGGGGAAATCTTGATGTCTCCCGTGTGCTAGCCCTGCCCCTCTATTTATATGTTGAGCCTTGGGGTCTAAACTTGGAGTAAAAGCCTCCTCCAGGTCGGTTTTGCCCGCACAAGGTCGGTTTGGCCCGCAGGGAAAGAGTCCAACTCGGATCCCTGCAGTACCGCGCACAAGCGGTAGTACCGCTTCACACAAGCGGTAGTACCGCTTGGGCGGTAGTACCGCTTCACAAAACGGTAGTATCGCTTACGCGGCAGCAAAACTACTTTTTGCACTTTCCAATACCTCGTGGGCTTTATCCCTTTGGCCCATATAAAGTGTTGCTGCACCCGAACACTTCGGTAAACATCCGGAACCCATTCCGGTGAACTCCGTAACTCTTCCGGAGATCAAAACACTATTATCACATATATCAATCTTTACCTCCAGACTATTCCGGAGATCCTCGTCATGTCCGGGATCTTATCCGAGACTCCAAACAACTTTCGGTCACCAACATAATAACTCAATTATACTAATCGTCACCAAACGTTAAGTGTGTAGACCCTGCGGGTTCGAGAACTATGTAGACATGACCGAGACACTTCTACGATCAATAACCAATAGCGGGACCTGGATGCCCATATTGTCTCCTACATATTCTACGAAGATCTTTTATCGGTCGAACCTCTATGTCAAGGATTCAGTTAATCCCGTATGCTATTCCCTTTGTTCTTCGGTATGTTACTTGCCCGAGATTCAATCGTCGGTATCTCTATACCTAGTTCAATCTCATTACCGGCAAGTCTCTTTACTCGTTCCGTAATACAAGATCTCGTGGCTAACACTTTAGTCACATTGCTTGCAAGGCTCATTGTGATGTTGTATTACCGAGTGGGCCCTGAGATACCTCTCCGTCACACGGAGTAACAAATCCCAGTCTTGATCCATGCCAACCCAACAGACACCCTCGGAGATACCTGTAGAGCACCTTTATAGTCACCCAGTTACGTTGCGACGTTTGATACACACAAGGTACTCCTCCGATGTCAGGGAGTTGCATGATCTCATGGTCATAGGAACAGATACTTGACATGCAGAAAACAATAGCAATAAACTAACACGATCAAATGCTACGTTCTTAGTTTGGGTCTTGTCCATCACATCATTCTCCTAATGATGTGATCCTGTTATCAAATGACATCTCATGTCAATGGCTAGGAAACCTTAACCATCTTTGATCAACGAGCTAGTCAACTAGAGGCTTACTAGGGACACAGTGTTGTCTATGTACCCACACATGTATTTGAGTTTCCAATCAATACAATTATAGCATGGATAATAAACGATTATCATGAACAAGGAAATATAATAATAACCAATTTATTATTGCCTCTAGGGCATATTTCCAACAGTCGTCTGCCTCCAGAGGTTTGTCTGTGTGAGAAAAGACAGTTGGTTTGGTCCTCTGAAGTTCAGATAATTTTGATCTGTGTTGATGCTGTCCTTGGTGATTTCCCATATTTATTAAGTGCTGCATCATTTCCTGGTGCTGCTGCTGACTTTGTTCATAAAGGCGGCACACTTGTGAGAATGCTGAATCATTGCTTTGCTTACTTGTCTGTCCTGGTGTGAAATTATTTCCCATCTGTGCAAAGTTGTCCTCTGTTGGACTGGGCATAGAACGAGTCCAGGGACGATGCATTTTCTTTCTGGGGTATTTGTGTAACACCAATAAGAAAAGAAATTACAAAGGAAGAAAATAAATTTTTAAGAGACTGAAAATAATTTCCCCCAAAACATAAGTGCATAAAAGTAGCGGGTTATATTATACATGCAGGATTTAATTATACATGAAAAGATTTAATTATACATGCATGATCTAGTTATACAATACTCTTGCCGTAGCTGTGATGCTACAAGACCGCTTATTTAGACTAGTGCACTACTCCGTGCTGCGATCCAAGTCTACTACTCGCCATCTTACAAAGAAGAAAAGAAACAAAAAATATATATTTTACAGCTACACTCCATAAACAGTGACTGCGGTGTTGATGTCTTGTCGGCTATCACGGAGTGTCTGGAACATCATAGGCCCTGCTGAGGGTAAGTCCAAGACGGGGTGCTGAAGACTCGACCTCCTCCTCCTCCTCGGGTATGGTCTCCAGTCGGGCAGCTGTCGATGCCATACCAGCTCGCGGTGGTACTATGCTCGTAGGTGGTGAAGCTCTAACCGGAGCGGGGACAGCCAAGCGACTAGACTCATCGCTCGGGGATGAGCGTCGAATCGCGGGATGAGTAGGAGGATCGTATGGTGGAGTCAGAATGCGAGGAGCACGTGGCGAAGGAGAACGGAACTCACTCCTGCGAGGAGCCCTCGCACGAACCAAGTCCATCCGTGCAGCGAGATAGTCGTCCACCAGTGAGGTGAAGACTGACTCTAGAGCCATGATGTACTAAACAAGGGGCTCAATCGCCTCGTCCCTTTCTCCCGCGGTGCAGGAGAAAGCATAGTGACTAGTGTATGGAACATGGCATGGAAGATAATGATAGGGACGTGTCTGCATGATTGGAAGGATGTCCCTAAGACGAGCGATGGCCTCTGGGGCAGCCATCTGGATAGCATGCCTCTCAGTGGGCATGACTCTCCCCACAAAGCAATAGTTGCGACGTGGCGTGGCATCTCCACCCCGAATATATACCGAGGCCTAGTACATAGTCAGGGTGTCCGAGATCCTGTCAGGATAAACGGTGTAGTCCGGATGACTCCAAGATCCCATCGCGACTCTGGCGATGTAGACGAGAAGACGGGAAAGTCCTGCAGGCTCGTTGGTGAAAATCTGGGTTGGACAGCTGCCGCCAGACATCTACAACAGTAGACAAAAAATCCAAATAGTCATATCATAAGTATATGATGATCAAGTTAAATTTGTTACAATGCATGAGATGCATGCTAAAAAATGTTAGGACTGACTCTGTTACTAGTGATCGCACCTAGGGCTTCCTACAGTCAGCCTGGCTCTGATACCAAGGTTTGTCGGGCCTGTTTCCAGAATAAATCACAGAATAGCCCTAAGTCACACCAGCCCCAAGATCAGAAGAACTGGTGGACTTCCTTGATATAGATAACCAGTACAAACATAATATTACACAGAGTTGAGCCAGAGTGCTCAACATTTATTACAAACTTGTCAATATACTAGGGTGGCAGAATAAGACAGTGGTGCGGTGATATTACAACACTGATATAATAAAGTAAAGTCAAGCGTCAGTGTGAGGCTTGACTATTTTATTGGTGTAGCGGAAGCACTGCGGATGAAACACGTGGTAGACTCCAAGACCACAAGCTGACTGACTGGGACACCTCTAAGCGTCGGGCTCGCTAGCGCACTCTTCCTCCACAAGCTCGTTTTCCTCCAGCTCGGGCCATATTAACAAGCCAGGGACAAGCCTGTGAGTACGTTGGAATGTACTCGCAAACATTATGAACAAAAGATATACCGAATGCACATGCTCAGGATGGGCCATATTAAATGCATATGCTAAACCGGAATTAAAGTTATCGCATGATAAATATTACTACGGAGCAGAGGAATAAATGTATTACTTTGGTAATAAACCAAGAAGAATTAAAATGGAACATCGGGCGTTGGACCACACGAGAAATTTCAAGAAGAATGCCAAACGGGTGTCTGAAAGCGACGCCTCGAAAGGTCTTGAAAAGAAATGCCAAATGGGTGTCTGAAAGTGACGCCTCAAGAGGTCTTGAAGAGAAATGACAAACAGGTGTCTAAAAGCGATGCCTCGAGAGGTCTTGAAAAGAAATGCCAAACGGGTGTCTGAAAGCGACGCCTCGAGAGGTCTTGAAAAGAATTGAATATCCAGGTGGACTAGCCATCCCAAGTGATATTCAGAAAGAAAATAAAACTGGGTATCCAGGTGGTCTTGCCATCCCAAGTGATACCCAGAAGAAAATAAAACTGAGTACCCAGGTGGTCTAGCCATCCCAAGGGATACTCAGAAAGAAAATAAAACTGAGTACCCAGGTGGTCTAGCCATCCCAAGTGATACTCAGAAAGAAAATAAAACTGAGTACCCAGGTGGTCTAGCCATCCCAAGTGATACTCAGGTTGCACATAAAAGAACAGGGTTAGTCCACAATAATATTCATGATAACAATGATTTTCATGATAGCTTCAGTAGTGACAATAATTATCCTGCATAATGAATCATACTCAATTTAATTATTTCCTCCGAAGACCGACATCGGGACGGACACTTGACCCTTCCCAGCTAATATCCTTGACCGTGGACACGGCTATTCGAATATGTATAACTCTGCAGAGGGTGTACTCTTTACCCACAAGTAAAGGATTTCTTTAGTCAACACTGAGACGCTGACTAATTCCCATCACGGCCTTTGGGTTGAAAACACACCTGACCAGCACACACCAGAATAACTTTCTGAATGCTAGGAATCACCCAAAGCATCGTTCAAGAAAAACTCTAAGTCGGGGAGACCATCGTCTCGAATAGCATGGGATCACTATTATAACGCATGGATTACAAGGGGTGCCCCCCTCTCGGCCCAGCCAGATACACCCATGCCCCCTGACCCGATGACTGGCATTAGTCCATGGCCATGGAACCCTCATCATGGCCCCTCTAAGTGGTGTGCACATGGAAAGGGGTTAGCAACCTACTAAGCCGTACTCCCCTCACGGGAAGACATGTGGCAGCACGGTATTTAGCTAGGCATGACAGAACAAGACTCGATCTAGGTCGACTCAGGAGGCGTTATTATTATGACTGGCATGCCTCACATGCCACGGTGACACCATCGTGTCATGATGTGACTCGTGCCCACTGGCACGACAAGGCAGGAGGTACACTCCCTGGTTTCTCATAGCTTTTATTCATGTTAGAAAGATGCTTGAGTGAAATGCAAGCAATGCACAAAAATGATACGACCATGCATGCACCTCAATCCACTACATACTCGGTGATACTTTGAACTTATGCAAATATGCCTGCAATCACCATATCCCAAGTTCAAAAATGCTTGCCTTGATTAAAGTAGTCAGAAGGTGATCCCTCAAAATTCCTGGCAAAGTTACCCTCCTCGATTTATATAAAATGAAAATTCAAATACGAATCAAAATTTTGCAACAGTACACAAAGTTGTCTCAAAATATTTTTAAATAAATACTAAAAAAACTAGAGTGAAAAAGAAGAATTTCAGAAAAAGAATCAATTGAAAATGATTTGTGGTTTAAAAGTTATTAAGGTTTTAAAACCAGGGACTTTTCTGCAAAAATAAAATTTTGCCAGCGGGTCCCTGAGCGATTAAACAGAAAACGCTTCGGCACAAAATACGTCTTCCGGTTTAGAAAACATAAACAGGCAGAAGGCGCTTTAGAAAATAGCGAAAAAGGATAAAACACTGACGGGTGGGCCCCACCCGTCAGGTTTGAATTCAAATGCACTTCGCGCGCGTGTACAGAGGAGAGGCGGTGATCACCGGCGATGATCGCCGGCGTTTCAGCGAGCGGCGATGGTCGGGTTGTGTTCGGGGAGTGATTCCGCGTCGGTGGGTGGTGGTAGTGGTCGCCGGCGAGCACCGGAGTGACGGCGAGGTCAACTCCGGCGGACGGCGGTGTCGGGTGGTGTGGGATCTCGCCGGGGAGGGCTCCAGGTGTTAAATTGAAGTGTGGAATTGATTACATGGTGGATTTAAGAGCTACTGATGAAGTTTGAGTGGTGGAGATGGCCTACTGGCGTCGGGTGGTTCCGGGGATCCGAGGCGGATCGGCCGGCCGGAGATGGAGAAGACGACCTCCTCGAGGTCAAGGAAGTGCGTCGGAGGTCGATTGAGAGGTTGGGGAGGTGTGGTGGGTGGTCGACGGGGCTCGGGGGTCCCTTATATAGGCAGCTCGAAGAGGTCCAGTGGGGTGCGGATCACGCCGGAGTAAATCCGGCCGGTGAGGTCGGTTGGGGCGGTGGCGAGGTCGGTGTGGGGTTGGTGAAGTCGGTGGAGCTCTCTGGAAGTGCCAACGCGGACGTATTCGAGTTCTACGGCCGTATCCCGGAGCCGAGCTCCCGTACTGTCATGGCGGGCAGCATCCGTCTCCGGCGACTGACAGGTGGGGTTGGGTGGCTTTGGACGGTGCGGTGAGCTGCGGAGGCGAGAGACGCGTGGAGAGGTAGGTGGAGGGAGCGGTGGGAGAAGTGAAGGCGGCTGGTGGCCGCGCTGATCTTCTCGTCCACTGTGGCCGAGGACAGCAGCCGCTGCACCGGCCAGCCCCTGTGCTGTCGGCGGCGAGCAACTGATGAGAGGGGTCCGTGGTGAGGCATTGAAAGCTTGGAGTGAGGCAGCGACGAAGAGAAAGAGTGAAAGACATGGCACGGCATCGATCTCCTCCTCTCTCTGAACTTCTCTGAGAGTTCTGAATTTTTCGACAGGAGCTGCAATGTGCACATGAGGTGTTTGACAAAATGCTAGATGGCTCTAGGCATTTTAGGAATTTTTGAGAATTTTCGTGGTGAGGTGTTGATGCATAATAGAGATGCTGGCCAAATTTCAGAATTTTGGAGCAATTAAAATTAGGTTTTGATCAGAGAGATTGAATCTGGTCCAAATTTCAATTGAATGAAACTTGAAAATTTTGAATTGTGGAACAGAAGGTTTTTGGTGAAATGGAGTGTGGGTACTGTCAAGTAGCTGGGATAATTTTTGTGGGTGCAGAAGAATTGGAAAAAAATATAGTTCCTTTGTAAATCAAAGAAACTAGGAATAAATGAAATTTCAACTTTGGAATTTATTAAATATGATAAAAATATTTTTATGGAGAGGAGAGATATTGGGTACTGTCCTAGGGTGTGAGAATGACTTGGGTGATAATTTAAAAGTGACAGAAAATTTTTGTGAGAATTTCTAAGTGTTTGAAAGAAGAGTGAAAGAGCCATTTCTTTGCAATTATTTTAATTATTCAAAAACTTTTCTGAATGAAAAATATTTGTGATCCTACAGAAATAATTACTCAAGTAATAAACCATCAAATCAGAACTATTTTAAAAAAAATTGAATCCCAATTGAAAATTCAAAAGTGATTTTCAAAACAGAAGGAAGAGAGAAAAAGACCATGGTGATCCAAGGAATTTTATTTTGAATAAAAGATTTAAAAATTCAAAAGAGAATATTTTTGGGGTGTTACAACAAGTTTACTTAATGGATCGAAGCAAAACAAGTAACTTCGGCCGGTGCAGTCCACGTACTCGAATTCATATCGGGGGTAGTACACCGTTACGGTATCCCCCATAGTCTCATAACAGATAACGGAACAAACTTCACGGCCGAAGAAGTGAAAGCGTGGTGCGCCAAAATGGGCATCAAGCTCGACTACGCATCTGTCTATCACCCACAGTCAAACGGGCAAGTGGAAC
Source organism: Elymus sibiricus (assembly GCA_039707655.1). Lineage (NCBI taxonomy): Eukaryota > Viridiplantae > Streptophyta > Magnoliopsida > Poales > Poaceae > Elymus > Elymus sibiricus. Next base: position 303,595,325 of record CM077672.1, on the reverse strand, counting down.
GCGCCAATGGACTAATCCTTAGCGGCATCAAGCCCAGGCTAGTTCGCTCCCTCAAGGAGGCCGACTGCAAATGGGTAGAAGAACTCGATTCCGTCCTGTGGGGTCTGCGCACCACACCAAACAGATCCACTGGGTATACTCCATTTTTATGGTGTACGACGCCGAGGCAGTGCTCCCCTGTGATATCATACATGATGCACCTCGGATACGCATGTACGAAGAGCGGGAGGCCAAGCTAGATCGGCAGGACGCCTTGGACGCCCTAGAAGAGGAATGCAATGTAGCTCGGGCACGGTCTGCCATTTACCAGCAACAAGCCCGTCGCTACCACAACAGGGAGGTTCGCGCAAAGGACTTCAACAAAGGAGACCTCGTCATGCGGCTTCATCTGAAGAAGCAGACGCATAAGCTCTCCCCCAAGTTGGACGGGCCATTCATCATCGACCAGGTCCTCATCGGAGGCGCGTATCGGATTCGAGACCCAGAGGACGGGCGCCTAGAACCCAACCCCTGGAACGCGGTGCTCCTCCGACGTTTCTATAGTTGAAGCTACCGAGAACTACTCACCTCTGTACATACACCGCCTTGTTTTCCCTTTTTTCTCTTCCTTCTTTTTTTCTTCTTAAAAGATGTCGGAGGCATCCCTTGAGGGGCCCCGAGGAACAAAATTAATACCGCCTGTTCTTTTCAAAACACGCGTCATTCCACCTCTTATATACTACTGTCTTTCAAGCCTTAATAGGCATCGATTTGACTTAATATTTGGCCAAACTGGGTTGCCCGGCTCCTGTGCTTGCCCCTTACATTCCCGATCATTCAGCTAAGGGGCAAAGGGAGCACCGCTGTGATTGTTACTCCCGGGTTATCCGGCGTAGTACCTCAGACGGACAAAGCCGAAAGCTCGCACTCTTAAACATACAAATCGGTTGGCCATGACGTAGAAATAAAGTGGAAGGGGTCTCTCAAACCCCGCCCAGGGGCTTTACCTCCGAGGCCACCCGTCTTCGGTCTTATGTGTTCAACACACCTACCCGAGGAAAGGAACTGTTGGAAGAACTATTTTCCTCGGAAGATGTTTCTTACTTTAAAAAGTAATATAACATAACTCACCGCCCCACTCTTGTCGTTCGCACCACATAGCCGGATTGCCTTGTCTCCTGAATCATCTGTTCCGAACACTTCGGCCAGTAGTAAGGAGACACTCCTTGGTCACTAATCGATGAGGCAGAAGCCGATGGCTGGTTTGCAGAGTTTGGAGGCACGGAATGCATAATGACATAGAGTACTTTAATACATAGAGTCACATATTACAATTTCATTGCACACGGTCTAGCCCATCTATTAAGAAATCTAAGGCGCAGTCCTTCTGCGAAGACTGAGCAGCAGGCATGACACTCTCGTACATGAGACTAGTTTGTATTTCTTCCCCGTTCGGCCCCGTCGGCCCTACTTTAGCCAGGTGTGCCGTATCGACCTCTGTGTACCGGGTCTTGACCATGGCCCAGGCCTCTCTCGCCCCTTCCCGGCAGGCGGACACCTTCCACGCCTAGATCCGATGTCAAGCTGTTTGCAAGTGCTCGGTTAGGACGGCCATGTCCTCAGGGACGTGCTCCACTTCGGACCACAACTCCTTGAAGACTACCTTCATTGATTTCCGCGCACTTTCGTGCACCTCGCAAAGATGAGCCGCCATGTCTTCAGGCACCTGACCTCGGCTGTTCAGGGGTCGACCGGACAAAGAAACTGGCAAGAAACAGGTGTTAGTCCACCAATCGTCTCGGCTATACCATTAAAACTTGTAAAAAGATTGTTAAAATCAAGACTTACCAACAATCGCTTCTTCGGTTCGACGATTCTTATCCTCAGCAGCCGCCAGTTGCGCTTTTAAGTGCTTGATCTCCTCGGCCTGCCGGGCATTTTCCGCCCTTAGCGTATTAATGTCATCTACCCTTTGGGTCACCACATGCTGGTTTGCCTAGCGCTGCTACTCCGCATAGAGCAAATCCTCTTGAGCCTGCTTGAGGTCTCTTTCAAGATGACCTAAGGCTTCCGCTGCTACATTGGACTATGTTGTTAGGGGATCTTCATAACTATGATCTGTGGCACCCCGGCTCAGAGGACCGGTTCACCTTGTGTTCCCAACCCAGAGATCATGTCTTCTGGAAACACACAACAACTTGGAACAGAATAGAACTGATCTTTTATTGATATGATACGGGTACAAGCTTGGATATTACATAGGATAGAGAGGCCAGAAGCACTACTCGTGCTATGACAGTATCTACATTATTTATGAAACAACCAAGGGCCTCCATACTAGTGGTAAGACTACAGCGTAGCGGAACATCGAGTGGGAAACTACATCCCAAAGGGACAGTGCTGGGACACGACCTAGTTAGCGTAGCACGAACCATCGAGATCTCCAACTTCGGCTTCTCCTGCATCTGGCATGATACGCCAGGTGAGTACTTGGAATGTACTCGCAAGCTCACAGCAACCAAAACAATGCAGCAAACAACAACATGGCAAGGATTATATTAAACAGTTGAAATGCTCAATTAAGGTTACGGTTACCAACTTGCTCTCTTCCGGGCTCACACATGACCCCCGGAACATTCGTGACCCATCGGTCACTTCCGAGCATGAGACGAGTTCTTCCATCATTATTATCATTGTTATGGTTGACCACACAGTGTGACCTAGTGCGGACTGTGTCCAATACCGTGGACGCGGCTATTCGAACAAATTCTTACACTCTGCAGAGGTTGCGCACTTTACCCACACCATGGACCTTCGTCCAACGAGACTTGCCTAACCCATGACCCTTCTATCGTACCACCGACAATCATCCCCCGTCCGAGTCATGCCCTAGGTGGCCCTTGTGTCACTCCTGACACCTGCCACCGTCGTGGCCAACTAAATTGTCCCAAACAGGGACGCCGGAAAATAACTCAACTTGGGCTCACGAGGTTATCGTCGCCTACCTGATCAGGGCAGCACGCACGCATAACCTCCCCTCTTTGGTGGTACCGGTAAAAGAGCACGTGGCCAGACCAAGTCAAGGCCGTCCCATTTCGGCAGATGTGGCTGCACGGGTAAGTCCGGGTCGGTGGCACTCGATCAACCATCAAGGTGAATTTAACATATAAAGTTGCTGGACACATCTAACTATGTTGAATTTGTGCAAAATATCATCCATATAGGACTTAGCATATTTAAATTAAATTAAATGCAATGTAATTCATTACAAAGCCAATACTATTGCTATGCCTTACGCAATGGATGATGTGGCTTGCCTTGCTCAAGTGAGGGATCAACAAACTCCTGGTCTTCAATTCCACAGTAGTTTCCCTCCGAAAGTATTTTTAAATGGCAAAATAAAATGTCACATAAAGCCTTTTTGTTTGCCAAAAATTCTGTGAACATTGGAAAAATACCAAACTTTGTCAGAAAATAGAGGGGCTCAATACAAAACCATAGCACAAAGAATCACTTGATTTGGACTTGTAGTTTAAAAGATAGGGCTGGTCAAAGTTGCTGGTCCAATTGGATTAAATTAACAAAAAATAAGAAAATTCCTCAGCGGGCCACGTCGAAGACGTACTCCTGGAGTACGTTTCCACTTATACCACTTCGGCGTGCGAGGAGAGAGGCTGACAGGTGGGGCCGGGCTGGGTTTAAACAGAGAGAGAGAGAGGGGAAATAGTAGCGGGGTGGCTCACCGACGGCGATCACCGGCGATAGCGACGGCGGCGAGGTCAGGCGACTGCGGGGATGGAACGAGTGCACGACGGTGGTCCTCCCTGTACCAGCAGCGTCTCCGGAGGCGGCCTAACGGCGTCGCCCTCTTCTTCTCCGGCGGCGGCTGCTCTCAGGTGTCGTCGGAATTGGCGATTCCGGCAGCACCTCGGCCAGGGAAGAGGTCAGGCGAGGTCAGGCGACTGCCCTGAGCTCGACCGTGGGCTTGGGGAAGGCTGGATTGGTCTGGAAGAGAGGCGAGGCGAGGTTGGCTTGGCGGCGGAGCTCCGGCGAGATGCGAGGCCAGAGGGCCTCTCGGCCTTGGCTCAGCGAGCTAGAGCTCGATTGGGAGGTGGTGAAGGGCGATGAGGAGCTAGGAGGGGCGGGGCAAGCTATTTATAGGCGGGGGAGGAGGGTTCTGAAGCCGGGCGGCGCTGTTGCCACGTCGCCGGAGCAAGGACGGTGAGCTGGCCATTGTCGGTTCTAAATCTGGCATATCTCTTACTAGGGGTCCTAAGCTAGGCGTCTTGGAGTGATGGTAACATGGACACAGGATTTTACCCAGGTTCGGGCTCTCTTGAAGAGATAATACCCTACGTCCTGCTTTTGATTGTATTCGTATGGGGTATAGTACAGGGTACATGTATCTACCACGAGATTGATCTAATGAATATCAGTTCATCTATTGACTAGCCTGGCCTCGGTTTATATATGCACCGGTGGCCTAGGGTTTAGGAGAGTCCTCATCTTGGGCGCCAAGTCTTGTGGAATCTTCCTTGTATTCGTCATGGGCTGCCCGAAGTGGCCCATTAGTGAACTGCCATGGGGGTCCTCAGCCCGATCCATCTGGTCGGGAGACGACGTGGTGAGTACCCCTAGTCCAGGACACCGTCAGTAGCCCCCTGAACCAGTCTTCAAGTTGGGGACGCTCCTCGGTTCTTCCGAACTGTTCTTCATCTTCGGTCGTCGGTCTTGAAAACTGGTTCAACAAATCTTCCCATCTCCGATCTTGAGGATCGCCGAGGTGTATCCGAAGATTTCATACGTCAGGTATCCGAGGAGCCCCTTTAGGTTCTTGGCCTTTATCAATGCCTTGTTATTTTTACGCCAGACCTCGGGTTTCGAAGTGTTTCCAGTGCGGCAGTGTCCTCTTTGCATCCGAGCTCCAACGCCGGACTGCATCCGAGGTGTCTTCTTGCAGCCGAGCTCGAACGTCGGACTACATCCGAGGTGTCTTTTTGCAACCGAGATCGAACGCCGGTCTGCATCCGAGGTGTCATAGATTACCTCGGTTTTAAAATTTTTGAAGGAGTTCAGTCGAGTTTAATGCCGAAAATGTCCTCTAGGGAGCCAGCCACTCGCATCCGAGCTTTATGCCGGACTGCTTCCCTCGGCCGTGGGCTGATTTTTTGTGGATTGGTGCAATTTATTCTCTGCCGAGATGTATAGCCAGTAGCCCTGAAGGTGTGTGTCGGCCTAAAATCCGAGATGCACCTGAAGGATAACATAAAACCGTTGATCCCAGTAGCCCCTGAGACTCAGGTCGATTCACAAAATCGGCCTGAGGATCAACTCCTAGCTCGGTAGCATACTTGGGAACGGAAACGCGGTGTGCATAGTCCTCGAGACTCAGGTTGGGTGCGGCCGACCAACCTGAGGATTGTAATCTCCTCGAAAACTTTTTGGCACTTTGAATTTTCTGCATTGTATCGTCAAATGCAGTAGCCCCCAAGCTACTGGCCGGGTGGGAACACCAGATTAGGGGATCGATGTACCTCTTTAGTTGCTTTTAATTTGAGAAGCGCGAAGCCAAGTAGCCCCCGAGCCTTAATTTGGGCAAGGGTGGCCGAATTAAGGATCGATATCCAGAGTAAATTGACTTTAATCACAATTTATGTGTAATGATTCTACGTTTCCAAGTACTTTACATCATTAATGCTCGGATCCGCATTGTACAAAACTTTGTTGACCGACCATCGGCTTCAACCTCTTCGGCCAGTAGCTGAGGAGTGTTTGTCCTACTTTATAAAGCCTTTATAAGGGCAAAGATTTACGGAAAACAAGGCAATCCGGCCATACGGTTTTATAAACAAAGGTACGCGGAGAGATATGTTATATTACTATTTAACGTAAGAAATATCTTCTGGGAAAAATAGTTCCTTTATAAGTTCCTTTTCCCAGGATATCATGTTGACCATGATCGTGAAATCTCAACTCCGATCAATGTGGGAGGAAAATATTGAGGATTTATTTTGAGAAAAGTTCCCGAACTCTGTGGTCTTTAATGAACCAAAATTTTCACTTCCGTCGTTGCCGACCAATTATATTCTTAAGATGGCTAGCTTTCGGCTTCACCCAGTCTGAGGTACTAGCCCGGATGACCCAGAAGTAACAATCATAGAGGTGCTCCCTTTACCCCCTAGCCAAACAATCAGGAACGTAAGGGGTAAGCACGGGAGCCAGGCAACCCAGCTTGGCCAAAATCTTAAGTCAAATTGATGCATATTTATTTCTTTATAACTATGATTACGGAAGGCAGCACTCGTATATAGAATACAAACGCTTTGATGCTATATGCTATTTTGACTCCTTTGTGACCGTTTATCATTTGAGAGTGGCCCATCGTCGGCTTCTACCCCTTTGTAGATGCTACGCAGGGTGTTTCCGCAGTAACAAGACAACCCTTAGCCGACGTCTCGGTGCCCGGAGGCGGTTGTGTTTAGCGGAAACGAGGCAATCAGATATCCAGGCTTTATAACTTTCACTTAGTCATAGGAGCTTAAAGTTGGGAGGCCAGTTACTAGCCCCCGGTTAGTGTTCGGCGTCAGCCGAGGTCAAGCCATTAACACTTCGGCCAATTTTATGAAAGGCCCACGGGGTAACCTCTATCGGTCTATAGTTTGACACAGTCATCGGATCGCTGACCAGTTTGCGCTCATTGTGACAGTCAATTTTCGGCTTTCTCCACTGAGGTACTTGACCAGTTAAATCGGAAGTACAATCGCAGTGGTTCTCCCTTTGCACACCTAGCCGAACAAAGCGGAACGTAGGAGGCAAGCACAGGAGCCAGGTAACCCAACTATTGACCGAAGACACAATTCGAAACTGATGCATATAAAGCAATATCCGAGAACGTTTTGCCGAGGACTCATCGGAGGACCTTGGCTTTTGGTGGGTTCGGCTCTAGTCGCAGCCCCCCGTTGATATTGCCGATGCTTTAAAGGCATCCGACGTTGTACTGCGAGAGTTATGCTAGAGACACACAGTATCCCCCGAGACTCAGGTTGGGTGCGGCCGACCAACCTGAGGATCGAATCTCCTCGGGAACTAGTCCAGATGTCATGTGCGTTTCGCCAACGCCGAGGTGTAGGTCGGCAGGAAATATGCCGAGCTGTGGGTCAGAAAAGATCTCCCAAGCTGAATTATTACGCAAGGCACCTAGGTCATGAGGATGTCCCGCCTCCTGAAAGAAAAACATACAAATAGCTTAAAAGTGCCATAAGCTCGAAAAGCCAAAAAACTTATGTAAAAACTTGACGTCCAAACTAAATCATGTTTTTTGGTGCCAATCCGAAAAGTGGTCTTAAAATTGGTTTGTCCTTCCGTCGTGCTTTAACATGACACATCCGATCTCAAGACTTCAAGCGGGTCAGCCTTCAGCTTCAACCTCCTATTCCCGAAGGCGGAGTGCTTCTCAGGCCAGTTTAGCAAACCAAACTCGAGCGGCTTTAGAGAGAAACCAGGCTATCCGGCTATTGACCACACACTCGTGTCGAGAAAGGAGTGGTAGAAAAAGACTTTGCAACGACTTAGAAGAAAACACTTATTATAAAATAGCTTGTATAAATTTAAGAGCCCCCAGTTAACATGGGTAAAGGGAGTGTTTTTAACAAACAGATGTTTTAACAAACTAAGTGTTTAACTAATAACTTGTCTATTTAACACAAAAGTATAACGCTTGGATGAACCAAACAAAAAATAAAAATTGAAAAAAGTTAAGCATGAAAGCGACTTAGCTGGTTAATGTGCTCGGTGTTGATGATGTAGTCCGGGCTTACAACGGGTCGAGATCCCAGCCCCCAAGCCGGTCCTGGGGTGGCCGAGCGAAGAGCTCGGCTAATGAAGTGGCAGCACAAAACTGCCGATGTGCCGAGGTGAAGCCCCGGGTCCAGCCGAGGAGACAGAGTAGGTCGGCAGGGTGACGCCGGAGTAGGTCGATGAAGCGATGGCGAAGCCCCCGGTCCGGCTGAGGTGTCCGAGCGAAGAGCTCAGCTTGATGAAGTGGTAGGACAACACTGCCGATATGTTGAGGCGAAGCCCCCGGTCCGGCCAAGCTGACGAAGCTGGTCGGTTGGTGACGCCGAAGTCCCCGGAGTATGTTGATAAAGATATGGCGAAGCCCCCGATCTAGCCGAGGTGACAGAGCAGGTCGGTAAGGTGACGTTGCAGCCCCATGCCAGCCGAGGTGTCGAAGCAGGTCGGCGTGGTGGACATCGGCTTGAAGAAGCAACGGCGCGGCGATGCCGACGTAGGTCGGAACTTGTGACGCGGTCAATGCCGGCTTGAGAAGTGACCGTGCGGCGATGCTGGCGCGCCCGACCCGTACAATCCGTAAGGTGACGATGTTATCTTGAAGATCATTAGGGAGAGCGGTGTCGAACTCTTGGTCGGCTCGCCGAGGTGATGATCCGAGGTGGTTGTCGTCGACTCGATGGAGTGACGGCGCAGTCGATGTTGGCGCGGGTCGGTAGCCATGGAGCAACGTGGTCGGGCCGGTTTGACATCGGCGCGACGGTGAAGATCACCTCGGAAAAGACTCAAAATTTGTGTGCACGTGTTTGAGAACAACACACAATACCCTAGAAAAAATTCCTTCAAAAAGGATGTCCAATATCCCGTTCATGAAGAAAGATGAATTCAGGTCGGATTCGTTTTCGTGCAGGAAACAGATCCGAAAATTGAAGCACTCCTCGGGCTGTTCCTGGAGTTTGAATGGTCGGATCGAGCTGAAATTTTGAGGGATGGTAGATGTAGGAATTCCTCAGCCGATCAACGGTTGGATCTTCCAAAGGATGTCCGAGCTGGATGCTGGATTCCTCGCCCTAAACTCATCCAGATTCCCGTCCAGACTCGACAGGGCTCCGGTATATCGGAGATTGCTGGAGATTCCTCCATCGGAACGAGATGAAATTTTACAGGGTTGTTCTAGACTCAATTCCGAACAATTCCAATGAAGCAATCGTCAAAGCGATGCTCGAGGAGACGGGGACGGCGAACACGAATCCGCTGTCCAGAAAAAACTGCATGATCGCGCGAGGGCAATGTTGACGTTGAGCCCCCGAGCACCATGGACGATTTTTCCATGATCCCGGATGAGATCGGAATTGATGATGATGAAGACATCCGTCCGATCTTGACAATCCAAAGAGAAGCCTAGTCCTCGGCCTAGCCGAGGTGACCACTTGAGCCGGCGACGAAGATGCCGACGTTGACGATGTAGTTCGGTTCCGATGCGTAGATCGCAGTGGAGCCGATCTGAATTCCCATCGCACCGTGGCGACTACCCAGCAGGCTCTCAATGAAAGCACCAATGTCGGTTCCAAATCCGGCATATCTCGTAGTAGGGGTCCTAAGCTAGGCGTCTTGGAGCGATGGTAACATGGACACAGGATTTTACCCAGGTTCGGGCTCTCTCGAAGAGATAATACCCTACGTCCTGCTTTTGATTGTATTCATATGGGGTATAGTACATGGTACATGTATCTACCACGAGATTGATCTAATGAATATCAGTTCATCTATTGACTAGCCTGGCCTCGGTTTATATATGCACCGGTGGCCTAGGGTTTAGGAGAGTCCTCGTCTTGGGCGCCAAGTCTTGTGGAATCTTCCTTGTATTCGCCATGGGCTGCCCGAAGTGGCCCATTAGTGAACCGCCATGGCGGTCCTCAGTCCGATCCATCTGGTCGGGAGACGACGTGGTGAGTACCCCCTAGTCCAGGACACCGTCAGCTATCGTGAGGTGGGGCGAAGTGACGGGTGAGCTCAATGGAGTTAATGCACGAGAGGACGGCTCGCGGAGAAGAAACTAGCCAGCTCGGCCGCCGTACTGCCACTGTGCCACCCGTGGCGTGAGGTGGCCGTATCCGGCGAGCTCGCTGCCGGTGAGGGGGAAGGGCCTAGAGGGTCCAGGTGGATGGAGGAGAGGTAGTCGGCGCAAGGGGACACGGTACGGTGACGCGGGACGGCTGGAATGGTCGCGTCCGACACAGTCGGCGCACAGAGCATGGGCATAGGCATTCCAGTGCCGTGCTCACCACGGGTGCTGGCGCACCTAGAGGCCACGCACGCCTGGCGCACCTTGTTCAGTGCATCGACCCTAGATCACCCAGCCTCCCGGTGCCTCTGGTTTAGCTAGATACACTCTAAATCGAGTGGTAGCATCAAGTATAGTTTCTAAATAGAAACTTGGGAGGGATCCAGAGCATGGATGAGTTGGAGATGGGGCCAAGAGACTTGTCTGGGATGATCTAGGTTGGAAGGACTATCTGCTGGCAGGTTTTGAGAGTTTTTTGCAAAGATTTGCACATAGTTCATGTACAAACCCCATACTGGTCCAGAAACTTGTTGAGGAAGTAGCACTCATATGAATGATCTGCTGAGGCTGAAATTTGGTATTTGGGAGTTATTTGAAGAAGACAAGATGCCATAAAAATTTCACAAAGGTTTGAAATAAGCAGAAGCTTGGCAGAATATTTTTGCTGGAAATTTGTACTGGACTAGGAGATGTTTTTGGATATTGTGGCAAGATATGACCCCTAGTACCTCAGGAAATTATTTGAAAATTTTCTGAGGCCTAGAAATATATGTTGCTTCACAAAGGGTCAATTCTGTCCAGAAGATAAAAGGAATATTCTGGACCAAATTTTGTACTGGCCAATGAAATATTTTTGAAGATTGTGGGAGTAAATGATCTCAGGAAGATGTGGATTAATTTGGAATTTTTCTGATCAGCAGAGCTATAGGTTGCTTCACAACCCATAGTGAGAATAGGCATATCCAAAGGGATAAAGGAATTATTTTGAGAGAATAGAAATTAGGGTTTTGATCAGAGGGTATAAGACAAGGTTTTGGCAAGACGTTGAGGGTGTTGGATCACTTTAAGAGAAATCCAAAGAATCGTCAAGTCCAAAGTCAAATGATTTGGTTCCAAAAACTAACAAATGACAAATAAACCAGAAAAATTTTGAAAAGAAAAAGTTGCCAAAATTAGGGTGTCACAAACCTACCCCCCTTAGGATGAATCTCGTCCTCGAGATTCGGTTGCTCAGGGAACAAATACGGATATGCTGATCTCAGAAAATCCTCTCTTTCCCATGTAGCTTCTTCTTTGGTATGGTGATCCCACAGTACCTTGTAAAATCTGATCACCTTGCTCCTAGTGGTTCTTTCCATCCCATCCAGAATTCTGACAGTTTTCTCTTCATAGGTTAAATCCTTGGTCAGCTCTAATTCACTCATATCTGCTTGTTTGATCAGAGGTGCAATGCACTTTCTCAGCTGTGATATGTGAAAGACATCATGCACTTCAGACAGTTCTGGTGGTAACTCCAACTGATATGCAACTCTGCCTCTTCTAGCAATCACTGGAAAGGGACCAATATATCTGGGTGCAAGTTTTCCTCGAGTATGAAACCCCTTTACCCCTTTCATGGGAGTTACTCGGAGGTAAGCATACTCTCTGGGGTCAAAGGTTACTTCCCGATGCTTAGGATCATAATAGCTCTTCTGTCGGGACTTAGCTGCTCGAAGACGCTCTTGAATTTCCTTAACTTGCTTCTCAGCCTCGAGTATCAAATCCGTGCTGAAGATATGGCTGTCTCCTGTCTGTGACCAATTTAAAGGAGTGCGGCATTTCCGCCCATACAGTGCCTCAAATGGTGACATCTTGAGACTTGACTGATAACTGTTGTTGTATGAAAATTCTGCATAGGGTAGACTATCTTCCCACTTGGGTCCATAGGTGAGGGCACAAGACCGAAGCATATCTTCCAAGATCTGGTTCACTCGTTCGGTCTGCCCGTCCGTCTGTGGGTGATATGTTGTGCTATGCTTCAATACTGTTCCCAAGGCTTGATGCAAACGTAGCCAGAATGCTAAGGTGAACAAGGATCCTCTATCCGAGGTGATAGACTTGGGTACTCCATGAAGGCTAACTATCCAGGACATATAGAGCTGTGCGAGTTGATCGGCCCGAAAAGTAGTCTTTACATGAATGAAATGAGCCACTTTGGTAAGTATATCCACAATAACCCAGATGGCATCATGGCCTCTTGTTGACTTAGGTAGTCCAACAATGAAGTCCATGCATATATCATCCCATTTCCACTGGGGAACTTGTAAGGGTTGTAGCTGTCCAGCTGGTTTCTGGTGCTCAGCCTTAACTCTATTGCATATGCCGCAACAACCGACATAGTAGGCAATATCTCTTCGCATTCCTGGCCACCAAAAGGTTTCTCTCAGGTCTTGATACATTTTTGTCCCTCCCGGGTGAATGGAATATGCGGACTCATGTGCCTCCCGCAGTATTTGCTGCCTCAGGTTTTCCTGGTCAGGCACGCATATTCGGCTGTCGAACCATAATGTCCCTTGTTCATCAACACGGAAGGATTTGGCCTTTCCTTGCTGTATGTTCTCCTTGATCTCCTCTATGCCCTTGTCGGTTTTCTGAGCTTCCTTAATTTCGTCCATAAGTGTTGGAGTAATTTCCAACGTATTCGGGCTAGTTGGGCCACAAAGTACCAAGTTGAGCTTGGCAAACTCTTCTTGTAACGTTGGATGGATACCCTCCATTATTGCATTTACAATGCCTGGTTTCCTGCTGAGGGCATCTGCAACCACATTGGCTTTTCCCGGATGATAATTTATCCCAAGGTCATAGTCCTTGACCAGTTCAAGCCATCTTCTCTGTCTGAGGTTGAGATCGGGTTGTGTGAAAATATACTTGAGACTCTTGTGGTCTGTGTATATCTCATAGCGCTGCCCAATGAGATAATGCCTCCAAATTTTCAGGGCATGAACCACGGCTACCAATTCCATGTCATGAGTGGGGTAGTTCTCTTCATGGGGTCGTAGCTGTCTGGATGCATATGCTACAACCTTTCCTTCTTGCATTAATATGCAGCTGAGTCCACGTCTGGAAGCATCACAGTGTATGTCGAAGTTCTTGTGGATATCTGGAAGAATTAAGACAGGGGCCGTAGTTAGCCTCATTTTTAGCTTCATAAAGCTGCTATCGCATTCTTCTGTCCAGACAAACTTGTGATTCTTCTTCAACAATTCTGTCAGTGGCTTGGCTATCTTAGAGAACCCTTCAATGAAACAACGGTAGTAACCTGCTAATCCCAGGAAACTGCGGACTTCTGTTACCAAGGCTCGTGTCTTCCGATTTAATATAGCAGCTACTTTGCTGGGGTCGATGGCCACACCTTGCTCTGACAGAATATGCCCCAAAAATCCCACTTCTCTTAGCCAAAATTCACATTTACTGAACTTGGCATACAAGCGATGGGTTCTTAATATTTCCAGGACAGCACAGAGATGTTGCTTGTGCTCCTCTTCATCCTTGGAGTATATAAGGATATCATCGATGAACACCACTACAAACTTGTCCAGAAAGTCCATGAAGACTTTGTTCATCATGCTCGTGAAATAAGCTGGAGCATTTGTCAGCCCAAACGACATGACTGTAAATTCATACATACCATATCGAGTGGTAAAGGCTGTCTTGGGGATATCCTCTTTCTTGATTTTCAACTGGGGATACCCTGCTCGGAGGTCAATGTTAGAAAATACCCGGGCTCCACTCAACTGGTCAAACAAGTCATCAATGCGAGGGAGTGGGTACTTATTTTTGATGGTGACCTCATTCAATTGGCGATAGTCCACACACATTCGTAGACAGCCATCCTTCTTCTTAACAAATAGCACGGGTGATCCCCATGGCGAGATGCTTGGGCGAATGTACCCTTTTTGTAGTAATTCATCCAACTGTTTCTTTAATTCCACCAGCTCTAGGGACAGCATGCGGTAGTACTTCTTGTAGATTGGAGCAGTTCCGAGAACAACAACAATAGCAAATTCCAATTCCCTATCGGGTGGCATTCTCGGTAGTTCCTCAGGGAACACATCCGGAAATTCACTGACTACCGGAATCAAGTTCATATCCATAACGGTGGTCTTGAATGCCATTCCCTTCTTTGACATCATTCTGCTGGCAATAAACCGAATTGTTTGCCCTGACGGGTTAACCAGTGTTACCATCATGGTGGCACAGTTCATGCAGACTTGATGCGGTGTCAACCAGTCCATCCCCAGTATTATGTCCAATCCAGGGGATTCAATAGCAACAAGGGTGGCTGGAAACATAACTCTGTGTATCAAGATTTCCAAGCCCTTGTATATCACATTTGTTCTGAGCATGGAGCCACGGGATTGTACCACCATGATTTTGTCCAAAAGAGAATGGGAAAATTTGTGTATGGTGGCAAAACTCCGCGAAATAAATGAATGGGAAGCTCCGGAATCAAATAAAATTATTGCGGGTATGTTGTTAACAGAAAACATACCAAGGACCACATCTGGTGCTTCGCGGGCTTCCTCGGCGGAGATATGATGGACTTGGCCGTGCCAGAAGTTCTGATTGGGGCAGCGTCCAATAGTGTTGACTTGTGGCTTGAAGTCGGATGGTGGCTTTCCAGCTCTGGTGGGGCATTGCTTAGAATAATGCCCGCCTTGACCACAAGTGAAACAAGTGTTGTTGCGGCGGCAGTCCTCCAGCACTGGTTGCTTGCCGATTGTCTTGTCCTGATTGCCTGGCTTGTTGTTATTGTTGCCGTCATTCCAGGTGGGCTTGTACTCAGACTGAACTGGTTGCCAGATACGCGGCTTTGGCGTAAACTGCACATGGGCATCCTTCTTGGGCTCAAACTTACGCTTGCGGTCCTCGTATCTAGACTTATGCTCTCGTTCAGCTATGAAAGCTTTGTTTACCAGGGTCTGGAAGTCCGGAAAATCCAGCATGCAGAGCTGACAACGGAGGGCATGGTTGAGTCCTCCTAGGAATCGGTCTATCTTTCTTTCCTCCGTGGACACATCATGGGTAGAGTATCATGCCTGATTATTGAATTTGTTCAGATACTCACCGACTGACATACCTCCTTGAGTAAGAGCAAGGAATTCCCTTTGCTTCACCTTCATGATGCCGGTGGGGATATGATACCTCCGGAACACTTCCTTAAATTTCTCCCTGGAAATATCTTCCCTGGGAGGCCACAGCATTTTTGCATTATCCCACCAGATGGCTGCCCGTCCTTCCAGGTAGTGAGTAACAAAAGGAACCTTGTCTGGCTCATCACAGCGAGCTATCTCCAGCTTCTTTTCCATGGTCCGCAGCCAGTCATCAGCTTCAATTGGATCAACAGCTTGACCGAAACTTGGTGGCTTGGTACGCTGAAAATCAGACAGCTTGGAGTGCGTCCCATTGTTCTGATTCTGTCCTACCATAGTCTGCATACTCTTCAAAAACTCCATCAGATCCTGATTTCTTTTCTCTTCAAACATCCTCATAATCTGATCAGTGGTCGGTGGTTGTGGAGGTGGAGGTGGCAAATCTTCTGGTGGTTGCCCTGCCTGTCTGGCGGATCGACGGATCGGAGTTCCATCGCCGTCTTGATTGCTACACCTCTTCATCCTATATCCGTTCCCATTGCAAAACACCGAATTGATGAGCAACATCCATAGGGCAATACGACCATGTGACACCAAGAAAACAAAATCAAAGGAAAAACGAGAAAAGTAACATAATTATACAAGGCATTCCAACATCATACATGGCACACTAGTAGGGGGTTATCATCACTGGTACTGCTCATACGGCAGTTAACATATGCAAGGATGTCATGATGCATTCTCGCTAAACTCAAGCATCCACTCTAGTAGCGCGGGTGGCATGGACAGTGGCAAACTGAAGACTCCTCGTCGTCTGATCCTGTCTCGGAATCGGAACTGATGATGTGGATCACGTCCTCTGGATCAAAGGAAACACGACGATGCTGATGGGAAGCTTCTCCCTCTGAGGAAGAAGAAGCACGACGCCTCAACATCGGAGCAGCTGGAGTGGCTAGCAACGAGGCCCACTCAGCTGGGGTCTCGCGTCGGGTACCAGACGAAGTGCTTGGCTGTCTGAATGAGCTAGAAGGAGTCTCAGGCATACGTCGAGGTGGAACTGGCGGTGTGTACATAGGTGAGAACGCAAGACGAGGAGGAGATTGTGCAGCAGTAGCAGTGGCAAGTGCCTCTTGAACACGAGACAGCTCCTTAGCCAAGGAAATGATCATACGATAACTGGCGTTCAGGTAGCGGGATAAAACACCAGTTGCACGATCACTCGCCAGATCAACAGGTGCAAAAAGGACTCGCCCTGTCGTAGGCGCAGGGTGGGGTAGTGGAAGAAACCTGGGTGTGTCTGCATCTCGACCTCATAGAAGCGCAAGTCAGTGAGAGCCTCCATCACAGCAAACTGGATCGCCAGATCAGGAGTAGAAGCAGTTCCGCCCTTGGAAGAGCGGGAGTAGCTGCCGATCTCGGAGCTCGCAGTAAGGAAAGCCTCAGCGTGATACTCGTACACCGAGTCCGCAAGCTGCTCTCGGAACACCTAGTACACTGGGTCTTCGCCGTTGGGATACAGTCGAAGCCAGACGCTGCGAAGTAGTACTGGAAAGGTGAACGGTGCCGGCTCATGGTTGTAGTGGTACGGAACTGGTGCCATCTACACTCATTAGACCAGCGGTTAGTAAAACAAATGAATCGAGATGCATGTATGCAACAAGCAAATGCAGCAAGCAAGGCACACCAAGACTCTACGCTAATCGTGTTTCTAGCACGGGGTTAACAAGGGTGTCCTACAATCAGCACGGCTCTGATACCAAGCGGTGTGGCACCCCGGCTCAGAGGACCGGTTCACCTTGTGTTCCCAACCCAGAGATCATGTCTTCTGGAAACACACAACAACTTGTAACAGAATAGAACTGATCTTTTATTGATATGATACGGGTACAAACTTGGATATTACATAGGATAGCGAGGCCAGAAGCAATACTCGTGCTATGACAGTATCTACATTATTTATGAAACAACCAAGGGCCTCCATACTAATGGTAAGACTACAGCGTAGCGGAACATCGAGTGGGAAACTCCATCCCAAAGGGACACTGCTAGGACACGACCTAGTTAGCGTAGCACGAACCATCAGGATATCCAACTCCGACTTCTCCTGCATCTGGCATGATACGCCAGGTGAGTACTTGGAATGTACTCGCAAGCTCACAGCAACCAAAACAATGCAGCAAACAACAGCATGGCAAGGATTATATTAAACAGTTGAAATGCTCAATTAAGGTTACGGTTACCAACTTACTCTCTTCCGGGCTCACACATGACCCTCGGAACATTCGTGACCCATTGGTCGCTTCCGAGCATGAGACGAGTTCTTCCATCATTATTATCATTGTTACGGTTGACCACACAGTGTGACCTAGTGCAGACTGTGTCCAATACCGTGGACGCGGCTATTCGAATAGATTCTTACACTCTGCAGAGGTTGCACACTTTACCCACACCATGGACCTTCGTCCAACGAGACTTGCCTAACCTGCGACCCTTTTATCGTACCACCGACAATCATCTCCCGTCCGAGTCATGCCCTGGGTGGCCCCTGTGTCACTCCTAACACCTGCCACTGTCGTGGCCAACTAAACTGTCCCAAACGGGGATGCCGGGAAATAACTCAACTTGGGCTCACGACGTTATCGTCGCCTACCTGATCAGGGCAGCACGCACGCATAACCTCCCCTCTTTGGTGGTACCGGTAAAAGAGCACATGGCCAGACCGTCCCATTCCGGCAGATGTGGCTGCACGAGTAAGTCCGGATCGGTGGCACTCGATCAACCATCGAGGTGAATTTAACATATAAAGTTGCTGGTCACACCTAACTATGTTGAATTTGTGCAAAATATCATCCATATAGGACTTAGCATATTTAAATTAAATTAAATGCAATATAATTCATTAAAAAGCCAATACTATTGCTATGCCTTACGCAATGGATGATGTGGCTTGCCTTGCTCAAGTGACGGATCAACAAACTCCTGGTCTTCAATTCCACAGTAGTTTCCCTCTGAAAGTATTTTTAAATGGCAAAAGAAAATGTCACATAAAGCCTTTTTGTTTGCCAAAAATTCTGTGAACATTGGAAAAATACCAAACTTGGTCAGAAAATAGAGGGACTCAATACAAAAGCATAGCAAAAAGAATCACTTGATTTGGACTTGTAGTTTAAAAGATAGGGCTGGTCAAAGTTGCTGGTCAAATTGGATTAAATTAACATAAAACAGAAAATAAGAAAATTCCTCAGTGGGCCACGTCGAAGACGTACTCCTGGAGTACGCTTCCACTTATACCATTGCGGCGCGCGAGGAGAGAGGCTCACAGGTGGGGCCGGTCTGGGTTTAAACAGAGAGAGAGAGAGGGGAAACAGTAGCGGGGCGGCTCACCGACGGCGATCACCGGCGATAGCGACGGCGGCGAGGTCAGACGACTGCGGGGATGGAACGAGCGCACGACGACGGTCCTCCCTATACCAGCAGCGTCTCCGGAGACGGCCTAACGGCGTCACCCTCTTCTTCTCCAGCGGCGGCTGCTCTCGGGTGTCGTCGGAATTGGCGATTCCGGCAGCACCTCAGCCAGGGAAGAGGTCAGGCGAGGTCAGGTGACTGCCCAGAGCTCGACCGTGGGCTTGGGGAAGGCTGGAGTGGTCTGGAAGAGAGGCGAGGCGAGGTTGGCTTGGCGGCGGAGCTCCGGCGAGATGCGAGGCCAGAGGGCCTCTCGGCCTTGGCTCAGCGAGCTAGAGCTCAATTGGGAGGTGGTGTACGGCGATGAGGAGCTAGGAGGGGTGGAGCAAGCTATTTATAGGCGGGGGAGGAGCATTCTGGAGCCGGGCGGTGCTGTGGCCACGTCACCGGAGCAAGGACGGTGAGCTGGCCGTCGCGAGGTGGGGCAAAGTGACGGGTGAGCTCAGTGGAGTTAATGCACGAGAGGACGGCTCGCGGAGAAGAAGCCAGCCAGCGCGGCCACCGTACTGCCACTGTGTCGCCCGTGGCGTGCGGTGGCCGTATCCGGCGAGCTCGCTGCCGGCGAGGTGGAAGGGCCTAGAGGGTCCAGGTGGATGGAGGAGAGGTAGTCGGCGCAAGGGGACACTGTACGGCGACACGGGACGACTAGCGTAGTGGCGTCCGACGCGGTCGGTGCGCAGAGCGCGGGCACAGGCATGCCAGTGCCGTGCTCACCACGGGTGCTGGCACCTGGAGGCCACGCACGCCTGGCGCACCTTGTTCAGTGCATCGACCCTGGATCACCCAGCCTCCCGGTGCCTCTGGTTCGGCTAGATACACTCTGAATCGAGTGGTAGCATCAAGTATAGTTTCTGAATAGAAACTTGGGAGGGATCCAGAGCATGGATGAGTTGGAGATGGGGCCAAGAGACTTGTCTGGGATGATCTAGGTTGGAAGGACTATCTACTGGCAGGTTTTGAGAGATTTTTGCAAAGATTTGCACATAGTTCATGTACAAATCCCATACTGGTCCAGAAACTTGTTGAGGAAGTAGCACTCATATGAATGATCTGCTGAGGCTGAAATTTGGTATTTGGGAGTTATTTGATGAAGTCAAGATGCCATAAAAATTTCAGCTCAAATAGGTGCCTCTAGCTGGCACTTCCTTCACAAAGGTTTGAAATAAGCATAAGCTTGGCAGAATATTTTTGCTGGAAATTTGTACTGGACTAGGAGATGTTTTTGGATATTGTGGCAAGATATGACCCCTAGTACCTTAGGAAATTATTTGAGAATTTTGTGAGGCCTGGAAATATATGTTGCTTCACAAAGGGTCAATTCTATCCAGAAGATAAAAGGAATATTCTAGACCAAATTTTGTACTGGCCAATGAAATATTTTTGAAGATTGTGGGAGTAAATAATCTCAGGAAGATGTGGGATTAATTTGGAATTTTTCTGATCAGCAGAGCTATAGGTTGCTTCACAACCCATAGTGAGAATAGGCATATCCAAAGGGATAAATGAATTATTTTGAGAGAATAGAAATTAGGGTTTTGATCAGAGGGTATAAGACAAGGTTTTGGCAAGATGTTGAGGGTGTTGGATCACTTAAAGAGAAATCCAACGAATCCTCAAGTCCAAAGTCAAATGATTTGGTTCCAAAAACCAACAAATGACAAATAAACTAGAAAAAATTTGAAAAGAAAAAGTTGCCAAAATCAGGGTGTCACATGATCATTCTATGCGACAAAAAGCACTTACCGTGCGCCTCGCGGGTGAACTTCTTCACCTGTTCCACTTCGGCCAAGGTGGCCTCTAGCTTCCTGTTTGTCTAGGAAAGGGCCTCAGATAACAAATCATTCCTTGCCCGAGCACTCTACATGAATATAAAGTCTTCATCAAGCCTCGCTACGGGCACTGTTGCCCATATCAAGCCTTAGGGGCTACTACCATCGTGGACAGTATGCACAAACAGAGACATAAAAGAAATCTTCGAGATAAAATGAGCTCGGGATGGACCTTACCCGCAACCCTTGCGATAACACGTCTAGTGATTGATCAAATACCGAATGGGTCACCCCGAGGTATGCGTCCATTGTGCTGAGAGCATTGAACTCCCGATCCGAGAAAGCTAGACTCCTCAGGGAGGTCTTTCGCCGCCGATAATTCGTGGTGCATTGGACCTCGGAAGGAGTAGCTGAGCTCGTCTCTGAATCCTCTGGCTGAGGAACTTCTGGAGTAACTCCTAAAGAAGGACGTTCTTCGGCTTTCCTGTTCGAAGCCGCCGTCCCCTCAGCCCTCGCACTCGCTGCCATGGCGGACGAACAGGACTGCCTGTGAATGATCAAAGGGGTTAGAGCCCAAAATAGCATTTCTATAACATACGGTGATCACAATCACCTGGTAATCGGAGGAGCGCTTTCGCGAGCCTCCGTGACCTTGGCCTGTGCTTCCTCCGCCTCTTGCGGGTGGTTCCCTTGAGGAGCCGTCTCTCTGTGCGAATGTTTTGACTGCCGTCCCTTCAGAGGAGAAGTCAGGGGACTAGGGGCTTGGGGACGAGGGGCTCGCTTTCGAGTAGAGGAAGAGGGTGTTACCGATGAAGCCGGCCTCATCCCCGGCGCGCCCAGGGTGACGGCAACCCTGGAGCCATCAAGGCACTCCATATAAAATTTCCTCCCCTCATAAATAAGAGCCAGATCCTCGTCCTCGTGGAAGAGGGGGTCTTCTGCTCGTTGGTGTGTTTCCGGCTCGGGCGCCGGGCTGTTTAGAGCCTCCACCCGACGCCTCCATCTCTGCTCGAAACCGATAAAAAGATCGGTCAGATGGATTGGCTACAAAACAATAACTCGGGTAAAGTAAAATAAAGCGGAAGAACTCACTATGTCGGCCGGATTGTAGTAGGACAGCCCGTCCCGGAATTGACGTCGGGCAAAGTCCTCCGCCGTTCCCTGGTAGATACCAGCCATTGCTGTCCCGAAGGCCGCCTGGTCAAGAAACTTTGCCGAATTGATCGGGAGCAGTCTTCGGTTCCGTTGTATGCACACAACGGATGAGGGCGTAGCCGAAGTGGTTAGACTCTTCGGTTTATCGCCGTGGCCATTACGTCTATTATGGTAAGGCATGTCCTTACCAGTTGCTTCACCTTGGCGGCCAGCTCGGTCACCTCGGCACCACCTTCTGGGACCGTACCTTGTGGCCTCCAGCTATATCGCCTCTTCGGGGGCTCTGAGGAAAAAGGGGGAAGCCCTGGCCGAACTGGGTCTGGGAGGAGGACGTCGTCTATGTAGAACCACTCTGTTGGCCAGACGTCGGTAACCTCCCGAGGTGTGCCTGGCGGGTATTCCGTCCCCTCGACTCTACAGACTTGGGCTGTTCCAACCTCGTAAAGCCTATCGGCGGAGGAGCAGGGCACTACGTAGAGTACCTACTCCAGAGTCCGAAGTGCGCTTCGCACCCGAGATGCATCTCGCATAGGGCAACGTACCCCGCAATGTGCAGAATCAAGTTGGGGGTAAGATGATGGAGCTGCAGCCCGTAAAACTCTAGCAGGCCTCGGAGGAAAGGGTGGATCGGAAATCCTAAACTGCGCAGCAGGAAGGAGACAAAGCATACCCATTCATCCTTTAGAGGGGAGGGGAAATTCTCTGCGTGCACCTGCCCGTTGATGGATGTTAAGCCCGGGCGAGTCATTGTCAGATCTGAATCCGGCAAGTACCCTTCCTTGGCCAGGCCCTCCAGTTGTAGGCGCGAGATGGCGCAGCTGCCCCAATCGCCTCGGATGGGGCCATGAAGGTGCCTCGAAGAACCTGCGTCACTCACCATGGAAAACCCTCAAGGATGGACTTGGGAGGAAGGGGAGCGCCTGAGCGGTTTGCTTGAAGGGAGGATTGAGGGTTTGTGATAAATCTGCACGTGCAATTCGTGAATAAAAAGGGGGAGACCGACACTTCGATATTTCGCCATAAAGCTGACCCGCTTCCCCGTAAGACACGGTTCCCCAAAGATCACAAAACTGAGGCCACGCGTGGTGGGGCTGGACCCACTCGGCGGGATTATCAATCTTTTCGAGGTCTGTTTGAAGATGAGCTAAGGAGATCATGTACGAAACTTACCTGCCGAGCCAAAGACTCCGGAACCGAAGTCCAAGAGTGTCGTCCTCGGTGTCGGAGGCCATTTCAAGGGCTACTGACGGTGTCCTAGACTAGGGGGTACTAACCTAGTCGGCCCATATTCCTTGGGCCGGATGAATGGGCTCTCATTCTTGTCAAGGTGGACTCCGGAAGATACACGTGGGAGAAGAAGTCAAGACCGCATCTGCCGAAGACTTGGCATGTACTCCAAGACTCCTCCTACCGCCTCCATGACTAGATACCGACCTTGTAATCTTAGGCACCCTATCCGGTGTGTATATAAGCTGAAGGGTTTAGCCCATAGAGGGGACCTCAACACAATCTCATTCACCTAGCCTTAGGACTAGATCATACGATCTCGAGGTAGATCAACTCTGTACTTGATACTTCTCCATCAATATAAACAAGAGCAGGACATAGGGTATTACCTCCATCAAGAGGGCCTGAACCTGGGTAAACATCGTCTCCCTGTTCCTGTTACCTTCTGTCCTAGATCCATAGCTCGGGACCCCCTACCCCGAGGTCTGCCGGTTTCTACACCAACATCGGGCCACCTGGTTTTCTTCACCATGTTATGAATAACCTTCTGGCCGATAGGATTCAGCTGCCGGTGCCATCAAAACTGCCTGCTGCCTTGATTGCTTCCAAAGGTCGTCCCAAACAGATCGGGCACTATGTGGGCGTGCGAACTCCTAAGAGGTTCAGCATTCAGATTAAGAAGACTGACATCCATGTCCTTCCTGTGCCACTTGGATTCAAGAAGCACTTCAAAGGCTTACGTGGTCGTCTGGTTAAAATAATGACAACAAATACTTGCACTTGTCATTGGAACGTACGGCTGGAGCTCTGGAACGAGCATTTCATCCTCGGAGATGGCTGGCGGGAAGTGGTACAGGCGAATAAGATACGTGTAGCAGATATCATTACCTTGTCGGTCGCAGCTCAGTTGGAGATGCAGCTGGCGATCTACGGTGCAATCAATGCGATGGAGAAGAAGATCAAGTGCCCTCAACAAGACCTGGTATGCTCTACTCCTATAATAATGCATCATAGGTTAACATGTAGTACATGTCTATTGCTTATGCCACAGATGCCGACACCAAGTCCGACACATTTGGGACGCAGGATAGGCCACTCCCATTCGGAAAAGTAGCCAAAGAGTTTCGTCAAAGTCATGCTTCCGGGGAGTGAACATGTTCCACTAGCCATTCCTGCTGGCGCGGAGTTTCTCCTGACTGGAGAAGTGCCAAGGCTGGTGGAGCTGGACACGGGCACCGGATGTACGTGACACGTCCGTCTGGTGCAACATTATTATGATGGCCCGAGATCGCTGGTACTGGATGAAGGGTGGCCTGATTTCGCTGAGAAGCATGGATTCATGGGTGGTTGCGTTGGGCAATTTGAGGTCATCCACCCTGATTACTTGAAGGTCAGATTTTTCAAAAGGAACGATTGGGGGGGGGGGGGTGAGGTTCTGAATTGTAATGAAATGTGATGAATTGCGTTTGACGCTTAACATGTCATGATCATTACAAATGCAAACCATGAAAACAATCAGAAGTTGTTACTCCCTGGATCATTCGAAACAAACCATTGCAATGCTAAAACATGCATTGCATTTGACCGAACTAGTGTTGTACAGCTGCTTCTTCCACTATTTCTTCTTCTTCCTCTTCGGCTTCGCAGCAGCACGTACCTGATTTCGGGGGTACGTCAATGCAGCCTCCATCTTGTCCTTCTTCGGATGCTTCACTTGTGGTGTAGGGGTCTTAAACGTGTCATCATTAATTACCTGACTTCGTTCTGGTGGAGACGGTATTTCAGCATCGCTCTCTGTGCTTTCGCCATCATGCAGCTGCTCCTGCGCATCGTCTCCTTCACGATTCTCTTCATCCTCCTCATCGGCTTCATCATTGTCCACTACCGCATCCTGTTGTGCCTCCTCGGCTTCTTCATCGGCGCCAGCCTCCTCGTCCTCTTCATCCGTGCCAGCCTCCTCTTTGCGCTGTTCCTCATCGTTCGGACTGCCGTCCTCCACGTCATGCTCGTCGGCCGTTAACCGTTCCCGGCCATGAATCAAAAATTGGTCCTCCTCCTCGTCATCATCCTCCTCATCCTCCTCATCCTCATCGTCTGCATCAGAGTCCGGTATTTCAAACCTTCGGTTGCATGGAGAGCTCTTTTAAGCCTTAATGTTGCTCTCTGTGTTGCAAATTCACACCTGCGTTAGTTCTACAACAAGCAAAGAACTAAAAAGAGGCTAACAGAGCCAGTTTTTTTATGAGACCTTCAAGGCTTTGCTGTGCACATGAATAGGTGTTTCCGCCGGTTGTTTCTTAAGGTCACGGAATAGTAGTAGTGAACGATAACAAGCCTCCTCCTAGCGATTCATATTTACTTAGTCAGGCAAACGATGCCGATTTCGTGAAACAAAAAGGGTTATAGGTCGCTTACCAGTTTGGCCATCAAGGCATGAATGTCCACCTGAGATCCCTCGACGATGCCGCGATGTCGACAATGGTGGTCCTCCACCTCAGTCTCCATGCCATCTGCCAGATCGATAGATGGCCTTCCAACGTGAAGCTTCAAACGGCTAGACCTGGCTAGCCACCTTAGGTAGTCTCTGAATGCATCCGGGTCATGCGGTCCGGCAGGCAGACTATCCCTCACCTGCATCCACTCATTTATGTAAGACAGGTGCAATGTGGCCCAGTTCTGCTGACCCTTCCTCTTCCTTCTATTGGTCCTGCGACAAAACAAGAGGAATGGGGATAAGCAGCTATGAAAGGAAAGGCAATGTACATAGAGGACATGTTGAGAGATTGAGTGATGCATTGCGTACGCATGGAGCTCTCGGTTAGTACACGAGATTGCGGTCGGGATTTCCTGGTACCGTCCGAACTGCCGGCAGACCCTTTCAGGCATATAGTGCCCCACTATAAAGAGGCATATCAGAGCACACTTCGAAGGCCACACATGCTGCCCTTCATAGCACATTGGGTCCAGCGTGAGATGCTCCTCGTCAAGACGGTCATACGGCGTCCAGTCCACCTGCAAATGAACATGCAGGGGCGTTAAGGTCCTGCTACGAAGGGATGAGAAACAAGCGTCGCACTTAGCCGCACTTACCTGTGTGTGAGCTAGCACGTCCAGATGCCTGCTGTTCACCTGGTAAGACAGATGTGCGTTGCCGATGAGATTCTTTGCACGTAGATAAACTTCAGAGTAAGTCAGGCCGACACTGTACTGCACGTACAAAGACAGATCGTGTTTTTCTGATGGCACGGGTCTGCACACGGGGACATGAGCCCACGTCCACACTTGCAATAGGATCATGCATCCTCCGATGTTGGACTTGTACTTTGAACGGCGGCATGCCTCACATAGCTGACGATACAGCCAGGCAAGGGCAGCGGATCCCCAATTGCACGGAGGTGTGGTCTCCAGTACCGTCAGTGAATACCATGCCCTCCAGGACGTACACTACTAGGGAAAACCCTAGCAGTAGCGCGGGTTTCTGGCCTAGCAGTAGCGCGGGTACCGACGCTATTGCTACGGCGCTACAGCTAAACTTTAGCAGTAGCGCGGGTTTGACCACCGCTACTGCTAACGATATGTAGCAGTAGCGCATTTCCCTAAACAGCGCTACTGAAAATAGCTGCAGCGCGCACCGACATGTTCGCGCTACTGCTAAAGCCTCGCTGCTGCTACGCGCAGAGCCCGCGCTACTGCTATTTTTTTCTGCAGTGTATTTCATATCTATTTGTACAGGTTTTATACACAGAATAAAATCATCATATCATACACATACAAATAGTCTCATCAAATCATGTCATCATCATCCAACACAAATGATGTCTCTCGTCATCATCGATCTCGAAATAGCGATACAAGTTATGATATGTCTCGAATATACACATGTTTCATCATCCATCTATATCATGATATAGAAGAGAAGAGCTATGACTATGAGCAAGAGCGGAATTATGCAGTACATGAGGCACCGGTTCTGATTCCTCTCTCGCGCTAGCGTGAACCTCAAGTAACTAGCTTCTGCTTCTTGTTTGCTATCGAACCCTTTCTAGCTGCCGCCTGAGAACCCTGACACTTGGGCCTGACACTCTGGCCACTCGTCGTAAACTCCCGGAACCCTCCCTATGTACACGGCATAGCACTTCTTCGCCCTCCAGGACCTATGTACCTGTTAGAGATGCATGCATCTTCATCAAGCGAATTCAACAATATATAGTATGCAACATAATATACTTGAGCAACACGAAGAGAAAGAGTTAGCAAAAATATGCAACATATAGTAAACATAATAACGCAGGTTCATCGTACCCAACTAATTAACTACCGTTACGCAAGTTCAGCGGGACTGTTTAAATAAAGTACTAATTCAACCGACACATCATCATCGGCATCGTGAATCACTACAAGTTCCATCCATCCATATCCGGGAGGATGCACCCTAGTTTGGTGAACGGCGTCAGGTCCTGACGTTGCATGCCTATGCGAGTTCTGACGTCAGCTCACGAAATAGGGCCGTGGTAGAACATCCCCTCCTCTTCGACGACATCTTTAATGATGATCGATGCAATGTCCCTCTAGATGCGAAAGAAGTCATCTTTGAGCTTATAGTCTGGTTCGGCTCCTAAGTCTTGTGCCCATTGACGGATATGGTCATCGTTTTTGGTTGTCATGCGAAGATGTTGGTGGTCCCTTCTGAACTCCATCATGAGATGGAGGACGTAGAATCCATCGTTGTGGCTTCCTGCCGGTTGATGGACCGAGCAGAACATAGTTTTATCCAAGAAACCCGGCGCGCCCTTCCTTTGTTTCCTGATCTCGATGTGGCCACCCATCATGCTGAAGCCATTGAGAACACTATCCAGAATATTCATTATGTGGGTGTAGTCTTTCTTCTCGAAGTTTCTGGACAAGTCGAAATACACGATGTGGGTGACTCGAGGGAAAAGAACGATAAGGACGGCGCGCCCGTTGCTGCAGAAAATAAAGACACCTCAAATTAGCCACCATATGAGTGAAGGAATGATTGAAATGTACGAAAGGGTTTTCCGGCAATGACTTACATTGGATGATAAGGCAGGAGAACCGTATCCTTGTCCTTATTCATTATCATGAAGTTCTCGATGTACTGCCTAGCAGCTTGATGTTCAAATTCACCGATACACAAGAAGGACTCATGCATGTAGTATGGATCTGCAACCGAGATTTGATCGATTTGGTCTCTCCTGATGATGAAGTTCATATGTAGCACAAAGAGGCGGACGATTGTAAAATCGAGCCGCCTCGTGAGAAACATGTCAAATATGTGATCAAACCGCAGGAAGAACACATCCGCGGGGAGTGTGTCGACGTAGCACTTGGCCTGAGGCACACGAACCGCATAAAGCGGGTATCCTGGAGCCTTCGAGGCGAGAAGGCTTTTCTCTGTCAACAACACATGGTCGTGCAGTCTCCTAAGAACCCCTGATATGCCCTCTAGCGGTTTCGGTGGTAGGATTGGCTGGACCGCGACATGGAACATCGCCGCACCTTTGACTGGTACACGGTCTTCAAAATCGGTAGGCGGAGCCGACTAGCTGTTAGAAGCTTTGGCGGCAGCAGAGCCTCTCTTCTGCGGTCTCTTCCTCTGCTTCTTCTTGGGTTGAGGTAGTGAGCCTTCCAGGCCCTGTCTGACCCCCGCGACCAATGTGTTCGGGCTAAGCATTGCACGACACTCGGCTACTTGACCGTGGGTTGAGGCGGCATCTGGAGGCGTCTCTTGTGAGAATTGCATGAAGAGAGACTTCTTGCAATCAACCCTACGACATTTCTACTCCGGCACATCATCCAACTCCTCATCCACATGCTCATAGCCGGAGTCACATTGCTGACTCATCATTTGTCCGTCGTCATAGGCGCCGGTATTGAGGAACCGGAGAGGGTCCTCCTCCTCCATCTCATCATTTATTCCTTGTTCCACGGGGGCAACTACATCATCCACTATTGGACCCCCTTCCTCGCGTCGTCCACCGCTCTCACCCGGCACGAGAGGCGTTGGTAATTGCATAGGTGAGGTCGTGGTGTTCATACCTTGCTGATGTGTGGTCATTGGTGTGCTCTCGGCCGCCTCCAGGTGAAGAAGATTCTTCGGTGACGGTGTCCTGGATTAGGGGGTGCTAACCTAGCCGGCCCGTCTCCTCGGTTGGACCGATATGCCCATGTACGAGATCAAGATGGACTCCGGAGGCCACACACGGGAGACGTGATTGAGGCTGTCTCTACCGAAGACTTGTAGTACACTTCAAGATTTGTCCAGCCATCTTACTCCTAGATACCGACCTTGTAACCCTAGATACCCTCCCTGGCGTGTATATAAGCCATAGGGTTTAGCCCGTACAGGGGAGAACAACACAACATCGCTCGCCTAGCCCTAGAAGTTAGACACATATTACGATCTCGAGGTAGATCAACTCTGTACTCGATACATATCCACTAATATAAACAGTAGCAGGACGTAGGGTTTTACCTCCATCAAGAGGACCCGAACCTGGGTAAAACATCGTCTCCCTTGTCTCTGTTACCACCGATCCGAGATCCGCAGCTCGGGACCCCCTACCCCGAGGTCTACCGGTTTTTACACCGACACTGGTGCTTTCATTGAGAGTTCCGCTGCGCGATCACCAGAAGGATTGATGCCTCACCTGCAGATCAACTACACTAACGGCTGCGGGGATGTTTATGCCCCCGGCCAGCTTTTCGTCTTCGGCAGCATGGTATTTTGCGCCGACTCGACGGGTCACCTGAACTCTGTCGAGAACTATGCCCCAGGTCGGATCATGACTTTCGGCGGCCTCGAGTACACTTCAGATTCCCGTGGTGAACTCATCTTATCGGGATGGACTCCCGGCCGGATCGAGAGCTCGGCTGGTTCCGGAGGCTCGACTCCGAAGCCGGATTCTGTCACGGTGCCTCTTGAGACCCCTGACACCATTACTCCGGCCAGTCTCTCCCCGATCGCCAGTCCAGAGATGGATCTGGTTCTCACTCCCGAAATTGCGCCGGCGCCAGAATTGATTTCGGCACAGAACCCGAAATTACGTTCAGACCCCCTACCCCGAGGTCTACCGGTTTTTACCCCCGAAGACGTATCTGGTTGAATGTTAGGCGTGCTTCGAATCAGCCCTACCTATGGCGCATCCATGAATCCCGAAGAGTTATCTCACCTTGATGAGATGCTCGACCGCATCCGGAGCATGTCCATCTCGGACGGCAAGACTTCGGTTTACAATCAGATCGGACTTAAAGCCGACGATAGGGAAATTTATATCCCACCCACCACCCACCTAGTCGCCATGATTGATGATTTAACCGACGTGTTGGACTACGGTGAACCCTCAGACATGGAGGAGGACGCCGATGGCCCCATCGAGAACACCTTGCCCCCGGTAAACGCGGGCAGGTGGACCGCCACGTCCACCTATGATGTCTACATGGTGGACACCCCGAAATCCCCTCCAAGACGTCGGTGAAGGCGCCGAAGGGGCAATAATGGGGAACCCAGTGGCAATGACACGACAGCCAATAACAACGATGCCGATAACCATGAGGAGGACGCTCAAGCCTCCCCAGTAAGGAACGGCACACCAGACCGACCTCTTTTGGACTCAGATCCTGATGACCTCTTCGAAGGGGCCGACGACAACTACATGCCGGAGTCCGAGGAGGACGAGAGCCTCGGCACCGAGGACTACATCGTCCCCGAAGACCCTTTTGAACAAGAACGCTTCCGACGACGCCTCGTCGCGACGGCCCGCAGCTTAAAGCGCAAGCAGCAGCTGCTGTAGGCCAATACCGATGCACTAAATGAAAAGTGGATCGAAGTGCTCTCAGTCGAGAAAGACATGGAGAACCGACGCCATAGCGCACCGAAATCATACCCACGCAGGCGATTGTTACCGGAGTTCGACGAGGAGCTCGCTGACGACCTCGACCGGCCCCCTAGAGGCCGAGACAGGCCAAGACGAGAAGACCCCGGTGAACAGCCACCTCCACGCCGTCATGGCAAGGACCCCGTGGATCACTTAGATCCTCACGACGCTAGACGTCGTATTGAGGAAAATAGGGCTGCCCCTCGGTCCATCTACGGGTCAAGGGGACGTGCGCCTGCCGGACCTGACGGCTATGATGCCTGGATGGACAGGAACGGCCGTGCCCGAGATCAAGCCTACTCACGACTCTCTCCCGACCTCGGACGAGATGCTCCTCGGTCCTGAGGTCCGGCTCACCCAATCTGTTTTACAGACAGGGTGATGGAACATCAATGCCCGGAAGGGTTCAAACCCATCAACATAGAATCATATGATGGTACCACGGACCCAGCGGTTTGGATCGGAGATTTCCTCCTGCATATACACATGGCAAATGGAGATGATCTCCATGCCATTAAATATCTACCGCTCAAGTTAAAGGGGCTGGCGAGGCACTGGCTTAACAGCCTCCCTCCTCACTCCATCGGCAGCTGGGAGGCCCTAGAAGACGCTTTTCGAGCAAACTTACAGGGCACATATGTCCGACCTCCGGACGCTGATGACCTCAGCCGTGTTACCCAGTAGCCAGGCGAATCAGCCCAGAAATTCTGGAACAGGTACCTCACCAAGAAGAACCAGATCATAGACTGCTCCGAAGCCAAGGCCATCGCCGCATTTAAAAACAACATCTGAGATGAATGGTTGGCTCGACAATTCGGCCAGGATAAGCCGAGAACTATGGCTGCCCTGACCTCCCTGATGACCCGCTTTTGCGTGGGAGAAGATAGCTGGCTCGCCCGAAGTACTCATAATGGCGAGGCAGGCACCTCGGAAATTCGCGACGCCAATGGAAAACCAAAGCGCAACAAAAATAAGCGCAGGTATAAGAATGGCGGAAGCGACACTAAAGACGCCGCGGTCAACGCAGGATTCACTGGACGTAAATCCGGGGAGAAAAGAAAACCCTTTAAAGGGAATAAAGACGGACCTAGCCAGCTTGATAGGCTCCTGGACCGCCCATGTGGGATTCATGGTACTCAGGAAAAACCAGCAAACCACACTAATAGGAATTGTTGGGTCTTTAAACAAGCCGGCAAGATTGCGGCAGAGGGTCAAAGTAAAACCCAACACCACAGCGACGACGAGGATGAACATCGGCAGCCCAATAATGGAGGCCAAAAGAAATTTCCTAATGAGGTAACAGAGGTCAACATGATCTATGTCACCCACATCCCTAAAAGGGAAAGGAAGCGTGCACTTCGGGACGTATACGCGCTGGAGCCAGTCGCCCCGAAGTATAACCCATGGTTGGCCTACCCGATCACTTTTGACAAGCACGATCATCCGACCAGCATCAGGCATGGTGGATCGGCGGCGCTCGTCCTGGACCCTATTGTTGATGGTTATCATCTAACACGCGTCCTGATGGACGGGGGAAGCAGCCTTAACCTCATCTATGAGGACACAGTTCAGAAGATGGGCATTGACTCATCCCGGATCAAGCCGAGCTCTACCACCTTTAAAGGTGTCATTCCGGGCGTCGAAGCCCGTTGTACCGGAACCGTCACCCTAGAGGTAGTTTTCGGTTAACCCAAGAACTTCAGAAGCGAGGAGTTAATCTTCGATATTGTCCCATTCTGATGTGGATACCACGCGCTCCTAGGGCGCACGGCCTTTGCACGCTTTAACGCAGTCCCGCATTATGCCTACCTTAAACTTAAGATGCCGGGACCTAACGGTGTGATCACAGTTAATGGTAACACCGAACGTTCACTTCGGACAGAGGAACACTACGCGGCTTTCGCAGCCGAGGCACAGGCGTCCGAGGAGGCAGCCCGCAGCAATAAACGCACCGCTCACGCTTTAAAACGCGCCCGGGATGCACAGATCGACCTCGGCCAGGTGACCCCGCACCCGAAATAGGGATACGGGCTCCTCATGTGCCCTCCTTGGAGTGGGCACTACGTCCCAAGGGTGCAAAATTTCACATTAAAGATTCCCTGGGCTGTCGAGGAGCCGAAAACATACTCAAACGCCGGCGCGGATTAACCACGCAAAGACGTGGCTTAGAGCCCCTGCACAGGCAAGCATCTGTAAAAGAAACTGCCAAACTTCTATGTGGTTTTAAAACCACAGAGTGGCTTCGGCCACACCTCCCTTCAAGGAACTCGGTCAATCAAACACCTAGAGTGTATAAAGGGCCGGAAGGGCATCGACCTTCGCAAATTCTTCGCCATCAATGGTAACGATCTGGTCAACAGTCCGGAAACGCAGACGTGCGGCAGGTAGCGGTCCGGATCCTTTAAAATCCGTTAGCGATTATCCGACCTGTTTTTCCTCTTTCTTCTTTACCATCTAGATTGTACTCTTTCAATTACTCTCGTCACAGCTGGGCATGTACACGATTGATATTATGAAATAAAGAAACTGTGCCCTTTCAAGGTCTCTATTGTATTTCTTTATCAGCATAGCTATGGGACGATGCAGTTGTTTAAAAAGATGCAATTGTATAACAAAGTCCGATGTATTCGGCGTCTCGGATGTTGGCCTTATATGCATCAGTTTCGAACCTAGATTTCGGTCAATAGTTGGGTTGCCCGGCTCCTATGTGTACCCCTTATGTTTCCGATGAATTCGGCTAAGGGTGTAACGGGAGAACCACTGCGATTGCGCCGCCAGGTCAATTGGCATGGCGCCTCAGTGGAGAAAGCCGAAAACTGACTATCTAGGTAGGCGTAAACTGGTCTGCCATCCGGAGACCGCGTCAAGCGATGTGACGATAGAGATCACCCATGTCAAACGAAGGGCTTCCATTTCTAGCCAAAGTGTGTTGTGGCCTAGACCTCGGCCGAGCTGGCCGAACACTTCTTACACCGGGGGCTGGTCATCAGCCCCCACAGTCAAACTTCTATGACTAAATGAAAGATATCAAGCCACTATAGTCCGATTGCCTAGTTCCTATAAGACACCAACCACCTCCGGGTACCGAGACATCGGCTAAGGGTGTAGTGTGCCTTAAGGAACACCCTTTGTATGACCTACACTGGGGCTGAAGCCGATGACTGGCCAGTCTCATTTTAAACAGTCATATAGGAGGAATAATTAAAATTATAAAACAATACACATGGAATCCTAAGCCACTCTCATTCAACAAAAGATAAAGTTTTTACATTGTACACCCCGGCATTCCGAAGTATCATCTAAAAATATAGAGTGTCTTTGGGGCACATGGCCTCGGTGGTCCGAGCTCCCGCCTCCACCTCGGCGAAGAACTGCTCGGCGGTCCACAGCTTGTCGGCAGGGGGCTCGCGGCACATGTCTCCGCATCAAACTTGCGAAAGTGAGTCTTCACGCAAGCATATGCCCTCCGCGCCCCTTCAAAGCACGCGAACCTTTTCCAGCGATCCATGCAGGGCATGGCATCTCGGAGATGGGCCGTCAGGCTGAAGAGGCTCTTCGGCATGGCTTCAGCAGGCCACAGAGCGACGCAGAGGTCCTGGAGCGCCGGTCTCGTCATGCGAAACAGATCCACCAGCTGCTTCACTCGATGATTCAGCAGCTGTGCGGGCGGCGACCCTGGAAACTGCCCCCAGAAGGCCTTCACCGCCTCATGGCCCACCAGCTGGCCGAAGTATGCCACCGCATCCGCCGCGCTCTGCGGGAGATCCTCAAAGACCTCTGTGGAACGCCATAACTGGGTGAGCTCAACACACCCTTTGCTGCCAAACGCACACTGCAGCAAAAATATCTTACCCGAGGCGATTTCCTCCACTTGCTGGAGCACCTCGCGATCAGCTCGGGCCGAGGTCTTGAGCTCGGAGTGGGCACGTTGAAGCTTCTCGAGCTCCTCCTTCGTCCGCTGCCCCTCCTCCTGAAGTTTGTCGCGTGCTTCGAACACGCCCTTCAGGGTCGCATCGACCTCTAGCACCCGAGCCTGGTGCTTATCACTGGCTACCTTCTCAGCGGCCCAGGCCTTCTCGGCCGCGGCAGCAGCAGCCTCCTGCTACCGCACCTCCTTCCGAGCTCTTTCGAGCTCGGCCTTGAGCGTCTCCAGCTCCGCTATCAACACAGTTCGGCCTTAGTTGCTTTCCTTAACAAACAAAATACAAGACAAGTTTTAACTTGCTTACCTTGAGACCGCTCAAGTTTTCGGTTCATCTCCGCCATCTCTTCGGAGACGAAGTCCGGAACCGAGGTCGAAACCTGGAATAAAACAGACCCTTATCACAAAGGGAATAGTTAAGATCACTAACAAGCTCCAGGACGACTAACTTGAGTAGCGTCCTGGGGGCTACTCAACGGGCTCCTACTTAATCAAGTGACCCCAATGCCGGTTTCTTGAAACCGACTTCGGGCTCGGGGGCTACTCACTCACTAAGCCATTTAGTAGGCTATACCTCTATGTCCTCAGAGAAAGTTCATAAAACAAACAGCTTAAATAAACAAACTGAATGCGCAGAAGGCGTACCTCGAAACCTGCTACGAGGTTCTTGAAAACCTCGTGCAGGCCGGCCCCTGCGGATCGGTAGCCTTCCAGCACCATGCCTATCAAGGCACGGTTCTCCTCCTTGATGGAAGAGCCCTTTAGGGCCTCCTCCACCTCCTCGGTCCACCCCGCGCCGGTCCGTCCTTGGACAGTAGGCTGGGGTGAAGGGATGACCTCGGGTGTATCCACCCGAGTAGCCTTCGTCTGGTGTGGCGGAGCCGAGGTAGACGCCGGCTGGGCCAATGACTGGCCCAGCCCTTCTTCGATGACCTCGGGGCGCTCCGTCCCCGGGTCTTGCTGGGCCGAGGTGTTGACCTCAGCCATGATCGCCACCTCATCAGCCCCCGTCAAGTAGACGTCGGGGACCAGGGTGAATGTCGCCTCCCCTAGCCTGTCATGCTTCGGGGGAGAAGCGGCGGGCTCTGGAGTCCCGCTGGCGGAGGGCAGCCTGCTTGAAGAACCGCTGGGGATTACCCTCGGCGGGCTGCATATGAAAGATTGCTTCTATAAAGATTTCCCTTGCTGAAATAATGACTCAAGGGAGGAAGATAAGGACAAGGGCTTACCCTCACGGTGCCGGTGTCTTCCTCCCCATAGTGAGGAGGTCTTCCTCTGAGTCACCGGAGAGCTCGGCCCTCTCCGGTGACTTGTTCCGAGGCCCGCCTCGGCCTCTTTGGGCCCTTCAGTGGCATGTCCACGTCGGCGTCTTCCAACGCCGACCTCTTCCCCTTCGGAGGGGGAACCTCCTCCTCCTCACCCTCCTCGGCGCCGCCGTCTTGAGCGGCGGAGGTGTGGGTCTCTTCTGACCGGGTGACCGAAGACCCCCAAGTCCGAGCACTTGACCTCCCCGTCTAGGACTTCGTCCCATTGGAGGCCACCACATGCGGCTCCTCGGTCAGAAGCGCTGAGAGCAGGCGAGTTGGGGGCTTCTCTGGCAGTGGGCCGGGCATCGTACCCCTTGTACCCAGGCCAGCCACTTCTACAAAAATGTCAAAACACGGTGGTTCAAGTAAAAACTTTATTCCTTGGCGCAATGAGCAAAAAACAAAGATTGAAGGGCGAAACCACTTACCGAGGGGGGCACATAGCCGTGTTCGAGGCCACGGTCCTCCCCTGCCTTGGGGATCTTGTCCTTGGCCAGCTTCATGAGTCTTGACCACATGGCTGCCAAGGTGGAGCGGAAGAAGGTGTTGATGGTGTCCATGTCCTCGGGCTTTTGTGCCCACATCGTGGTAGCCCGAGGTTGGAGAGGGAGTATGCGGCGGTTGAGCATGACATTCATGACGTCCGCCAGCTCAACCTTCCCCGTTGTGGACCACCACAAGATCCTGTCGATCAGGGTCTCCACCTCTTCTGGCTTCCCCCAAGCGACGCCCTTCTCCTTCCAGGACTTGAGTTTCTTGGGAGGCCCGACCGAGAAGGCCGGGACTTCGGTTTGACCAGGGGCGAGTGGCTCGGTGATGTAGAACCATTCCCTTTGCCACTCCTTCACCGTTTCGATGAAGGTGCCCTTGAACCAGGTGCCCCCCTGGTTCTTGCTGATCATGGCCCCTCCGCACTCCGCAAGATCCGAGCCGCTTGACTTCGGTTTAATCCCGAAGAGTTTCAGCCACAAGCCGAAGTGCGGCTCACAACGGAGGAAGGCCTCGCAGACTGTGATGAAGGCGGCGAGGTGGAGAACGGAGTTAGGGGCCAGGTGGTGGAAATCTAACCCATAGTAGTACATTACCCCGCACACGAAGGGGTGCAGCGGGAACCCCAGGCCTCGGATGAGGTGGGGGACGAAGACCACCCGCTCCCCGGCGTTGGGAGCGGGCACTAGCTGGCCGGCCGCTGGAGTGCAGGCGGCGACGGCGGGGGCCAGATACCCCACATCGCGCAGCTCAGCGATGGTCGCAGCTGTCATGATGGAGCCACCCCAGTGTCCCTTGAGGGTGTCGGCCATGGCTGGTTGAGGAGTTGTGCTCGCGGAAGGAAACGGTGCGCTGGTTGGATCTGGGTGCTGG
Organism: Elymus sibiricus; assembly: GCA_039707655.1. NCBI lineage: Eukaryota > Viridiplantae > Streptophyta > Magnoliopsida > Poales > Poaceae > Elymus > Elymus sibiricus. Next base: position 303,558,256 of record CM077672.1, on the reverse strand, counting down.
AGCTAGACGAAGCAACAGTGGGGGAAGAATGGGAGCGTGGGCTATCGTGCTATTCTCCCCTTTGCTCTTATAGGCCTATGAAAGGCCAAGAGTCCCCCCCCCCCCCCCGCTGCACCGATAAATTCGCGGTTGCTATCAAAAATGCCGTTGAAACATTTGGGGGGAAACAAAATCTTGATGATATCCCAAAGAAAACGGGCACAATCTCTGCCTCGAGGGGATGTGCCAGTAAACAGGCTGCCTCGAACCACGATTTAAGGGGGAGGCAGTAACTGCTTGACCTGTCATGGGGCGAGCCTCGCCGATAAAGTTGTCAGGCAGGATTGGATTGTTACCTGTACGGCCAGCCTTCGAGGCTAAGATACCTACTCACCTCGGGCAGGGTACAAGCTCGGTTGGACCACGGATGTTGATGCTCCATTAAGAGAATCTAAATGCAAAGTGGAACTCGTGTGTCAAGCCAAGGACTCTGGATCCGAAGAGATGTTTGTTGAAAATTGTCCTCGGCATAGAAGACCAGTTCGGGGGCTACTGACAGTGTCCTGGATTAGGGGGTGCTAACCTAGCCGGCCCGTCTCTTCGGTTGGGCCGATATGCCCTTGTACGAGATCAAGATGGACTCCGGAGGCCACACACGGGAGACGTGATCGAGGCTGTCTCTACCGAAGACTTGTAGTAAACTTCAAGATTTGTCCAGCCGTCTTAATCCTAGATACCGACCTTGTAACCCTAGATACCCTCCCTGGCGTGTATATAAGCCATAGGGTTTAGCCCGTAGAGGGGAGAACAACGCAACATCGCTCGCCTAGCCCTAGAAGTTAGACACATATTACGATCTCGAGGTAGATCAACTCTGTACTCGATACATCTCCACTAATATAAACAGAAGCAGGACGTAGGGTTTTACCTCCATCAAGAGGGCCCGAACCTGGGTAAAACATCGTCTCCCTTGTCTCTATTACCACCGATCTGAGATCCGCAGCTCGGGACCCCCTACCCCGAGGTCTGCCGGTTTTTACATCGACATTCGGCCACAACAACATCCAACCCTTGCATTCTCCAAGCCGCATTAGGGTCTCATCCTCCTCTCCCCCGAGGGTGTCGAGGTCAGCCAAAGGCAACGAAAAATGGAAGATTATAGATATGTTTGTGCGACGTGTAATTACCATGAGGGCGTCGAGGTCAGCCAAAGACGAAGGCTCGCCTAGCACGCCAGAGATAGAGGACGGGCTGCTATGAGCGGGTACGGGAGCAGGCGCGGGTGCGGGAGCAGGTGCGGTTGTGAGAGCAGGTGATAATGGTGTGATGTTCACCGAGTTGCTCCCGACGAAGCTGGGCATGGGAAAATCCTGTGCCGCCTTGTATGGATTTTGCTTCGTCCAGTCGATAATAGCTGGAATCAAGTTAGTTGCGAAATCATTTCTGCAGGCAGCTAAAGCTGCATTGACTGCCTGCTGGACCAACTCATTTCTGGTCGCTTCTGCAGCCTCAGCTACTTTTTTCTCAGCCTCGGCTGCATTTTTCTCGACCACAGGCTTCACCTTCTCGTCGATGTTCAACTGACTAAACTTCTTTTTCTTGTTTTTGGCCTCCGGGCCCTCGTCGTAGTAGTACTTCCACGTGGCTCCGTCTCCGACACCGTGCACACGTCCATATTGCGGCCGCTGGTCCAAAGGGAGTCCCTTCAGTTGGTTCAAGGCCCGATTGAGAGGGGTGTCCCACTTGGGCCTCATCGACGACTGAGACGATGAGTCGCTTTCGGCCGCAAGCCTATGTTGCTCCTTCTGCAAAAGGAACGTGAACCATTTACGAATGTTACTACAATGTGTAGTCGACTTGATCAGAAGCTAAATGTAAGGTGGTAAAAGAATAATTACCAGTAATCTAATGAATTTCCTCGTGATCGGGTCCGTGTACCAAACCTTCTTTTCCTTGTCCCACTTGTACCGGGCCCTGATGAAGTCACGCTCCTGCGGGTCGGTGAACTCCGTGAAGGGGTCTGGGATCCCCGTGGCTTCACGTTCCGCGTCCTCCTTATCCCATATGGGCCTCTTGCCAAGGTAGCCACGGCTTCCGAGGCGTTGGTTCCCCGTGTTCCTTCGCTGAAGCCCCTTGTATTTCTCATACTTAAGCTTGGCTGCCTCGGTAGCGAAAGTGTCCTTGAACTTTTCAAAGTCCTCTTCCGTAAGTGTCGGATTGTCCGCCAAAATCTTGGACAGGGGTTCTTTAGCATCAATCGCTCGTTTCACCCTCCCTTTCCAGGCGGCCAAATCGTTGCTGAACATGCCCATGGCGTGGTTGTTAATCTTTTTCATGGCAGTATCATCCCATGGGTATTCTATGTGGTCATCCCAGCCGGGGAACTGGAATCTCTTGTGCAGCTTCGTTAGGAGCAAGTGCTCCATATGTGGTTTACTCCTTAAGTCATTATCGTTGATGCTCACGGTTTCCCATAGGATGCATCCGACTTGGTTGCCGTAGCACTTGCGAGCTTCAACCAGCGCTATTGGCTCAAATTTGCCGGGGTGCATCTCTGTGACCAGCAGCCTTCCGATGCCGAGTTTGTTAGGGCGTCGTGTCCTCTGCTTCTTCTGCTTCTTCTTTTCGTTACCGGCTTCGGCGCCGGTACCTTCCGCGCCTGTCTCGGCGCCGCCATCGGTGCCGGTGCCATCGGTGTCGATGTCGGCGGCAGTACCAGCGTCCGCTATGACCAGGGCACCCTGCAAACCTTGTGTTTGCTGACTAGACAAAAAGTCAAGGTAATCATGTTCACGGTCATATTGTATGTTGTCGGCAGCGTGGTCATAAGCCCCGGTTTCGTCGTTGTCCGACATGTTTCCTACGATTAAATCTGCTCGTTTAATTCTTCAACTATAATAAAATGAGTAATGACATAAAAAATGGCCTCTGGTTTGCCGGAATGCCGTTTCATTCCCGTCCCAGCAAATCCCGGGCACTCGATATGCCTACTTTCTAGCACAAGTCATGCCGAAATTCACGGGAAATTTCGGCATGACCTTTGCTAAAAAGTGGACATATCGAGCGCTTGAAATTCACTGGAACGGAAATGAATCAACATTCCGGCCAAACATAGGCCACTCGGATCATTTTCCCTGCAAACAATATTAGACAAGACAAAACTTGGCTACATGATCCACGTCATGACATGATCGTGTGCATGATCATCAAAATACACATGACTTTGTTTAGCATCAAGAGTTAACTGAAATGAAACCAGAGTTAACTAAATTTGTTTGACATTGTATTTTTGCATCTAAAGTATTTAACAACTACACATGACTTTGTATTTTTTTAAATAGCAACAATTCTGTTTTTTCTTTAAATAGCAACAATTGATTGAACTAAGTATTTTAAAATAGCAACAATTCTGTTTTTTCTTTAAATAGCAACAATTGATTGAACTAAGTTTTTTTAAATAGCAACAATTCTGTTTTTTCTTTAAATACCAACAATTGCTTTAACTAAGTTTTTTTAAATAGCAAAAATTCTGTTTTTTCTTTAAATACCAACAATTGCTTGAACTAAGTTCTTTTAATTAGCAAAAATTCTGTTTTTTTCTTTAAATAGCAACAATTGCTTTAACTAAAAAAAATTAAATAGCAACAACTCAAAATAATGTTTACTAGCAATAGCCTAGGGTTCATATGGCACCTACGGTTCATAATCAAGCAGTAACCCTAGGGTTCATATGCCACTAATCTAGCACTAACCTAGGGTTCATATGGAACTAATCTAGCACTAACCTAGGGTTCATATGGTAGAGAGAGAGAGAAGAGGGGAGGTGAGTGTCGGGGCTTACAGGGCAGCGAGGTCGATGGAGGAGGAGGAGGTTGGAGTTGGCGGCATCGGTCGGCTCAGGGGAGGCAGTGGGTGACGACGACGGGCGGCACCGAGGAGGCAGACGACGACGGGAAGGGTCGGGGGAGACGGCGGCACCGAGGAGGCTTGGAGGCGAGGCGGGGACGCGCAGGCACCGGAGACGGCGGCGTGAAGGAGACGGCGGCGGCGTGGAGGAGGGGAAGGGGATGGAATGGAGGGAATTGGGGAAGAAAGGCCCGCACGGTGCGGTTAAGTCAAACATAGCAGTAGCGCAGGTGTAGACCCGTGCTATAGCTAACTTAGCTGTAGCGCGGGCTACCCCAACACGCGCTACAGCTAAGTTAGCTATAGCGCGGGTCCAAACCTACGCTACTGCTATACCTTTCATTTTTCTTTTCATTTTCATTTTATTTTTTCCTTTCTCCTTTTTCTTTTCATTTTCTTTTTTCCTTTCTCCTTTTTCTTTTTCTTTTCATTTTATTTTCTATTCCTTGTATTTTTCTTATGATTTTCGTTTTCTTTTCATTTTCTTCTTTCCTTTCTCATTTTTCTTTTCCGATAGACGACCGAGCCGGAACCATGCATATATATTACACATCATTTGACCGATAACGATTAATATGCATACACAAAATAAATACATATATATAAATGATGGTTTCTCAGCGTCGGTGTTTTCGTTTCTGAGTGAACTTCTTTCCATTCTTGTTCGCTGTCGAATAATTGAGCCCCTCGTTGTGACTTTTCCTTTTCCATGGAGTACGATCTTTCTTAGGTAATCTAGAATTGATTCTTCTTTTGACATATGCTTCATCGTCATCGTCATCTTCCCTCATCGGGTTGCCGTACTGGTCGTAGTCTTCCTCGTTGGTGACTCCATCCATTCCGATGATGTTCCTTTTGCCTCTCCTCACGACAACACGGCTGGGATTGCTCGGGTCGGTTATGAAGAAGCATTGTGTCACGTGCTTAGCATGTACCCATGGCTCGTTTTTTGCAATGGCATTCACGGTAGCGCTCTTGGCGTCGGGTATAGACATGGTAGTGAAATACCGGTTTTATCTTTCGACGTTCTTAGCCCATCTGACACGGAACATCGTCGCATCGTGCAGTCCAGAGTAGTCAAGCTCCCAGATCTCTTCGACCGTTCCATAGAATCTTTCAGTTGCGGCGTTGTCGCCGATCATGCATTCCATCGTCACCCCTGAGTTCTGAAAATCACTGTTTATATCTTTGGCCTCCGTGTAGGACGTGTATCCGTTGATATCGTATGCCTGATAGGTCGCGAGGTTGGCCGCGGGGCCATGTGCTAAGGCATATATGAGCAATCCGTCCGTAGAGCCCTCTTCCGGGGGATTAGCAAGAACATGCTCTTTGAACCAAGGCAGGAATGTGGAGTTGTGCTCTCTAATAACTTCGGCGTTCGTCTTGCATAGCCCCCGGTCACGGTACTTCTTTGCGATGGTTTCTTTGTGCAGTGTCGCGAAAGGATCTACCACGTCTAGGTGTTGTAGCACTACTAAGTTTGCTCTGTCAAAGTCATTGCGTCGACCCGAGTGGTCCACATGCAGTTCCCTCTGGCCGTTGGTGTGACCTTCTCCTCCGAGCCTCCCAAGGTGCTTGCTAACAGGCAAACCAACAACAGGGTCTCCACCATATAGATAATTCTCGCAGAAAGAGGTGCACTCTTGGGTCAGATAGCCTTGGATGATGCTTCCATCCGGACGGGACATGTTACGAACGAATCCTTTGATGACCCCATTCATCCTCTCAAACGGCATCATGTTGTGCAGGAATGTCGGCCCGTGGTCTATGATGTCGTCCACAATGTGGACACACAGATGCACCATGACGTCAAAGAACGCGGGTGGGAAGTACATCTCAAGCTCATTTAGTATCACAACGATCTCTTCCTGTAGCCTTCGGAGCTGCTTCACACTGATCGACTTTCGAGAGATAACGTCGAAAAAGTTGCAGAGACCAATAAGCGTGTCACGGACGTGCTTGTCCATTATCCCTCTAAGGGCAACAGGAAGTATCTGCGTCATCATCACATGACAGTCATGAGACTTCATCCCGCTGAACCTTTTCTTCTTGGTGTCTAGAAATCTGCTTATCTTCCCACAGTAACTGGAACTAACTTTGATTCTGGTAAGGCACTTGAAGAATTGATCGATCTCCTTCGGACTTAAGGTAAAGCAAGAAGGGGGGCAATAATTCTCTTCCTTCTTGTTGACTTTTTTGCCCTTGTCCCGCGCCTTCGTCTCCGTCTCCTCTGACTTTTTATGGGGCGGCATGTGGAGATCTGCCCTGATGTTCAAATCTTCCAAGTCTCTTCTTGCCTTCGGCCCATCCTTGGTCTTATCCGGCATGTTCATCAGTGTTGCAAGCAAGCTCTCAAGGACATTCTTCGTGATATGCATTTGATCAAGGCAATGAGGCGTGTCGAGTTTGGGCCAGTACTCCAAGTCCCAGAAAACAGACCTCGTTTTCCATACCTTCAGCAGCGGCTCCAGCGCCTTTTTCATCTTTCCCGGCGCGGGGCACTGTTCCCAGTTTTTCAACAGCTCATCGATTTCGGCACCGCTCCTCCTACGTGGAGGTCCTCGATGCTCAGCCTCACCATTGAATAGATCTCCATGGTTTTTCCACGGGTCGTCCTTCGCGAGCCATCTTCGATGCCCCATGCACACGATTTTCCCAGACCCGCCATCTTTCGTTAGCTGCTGAGACGTTGTATCATCCATGCACCGCGTGCATCTGCAATATCCATGGCACACCTGGCCTGCGACATATCCGTAAACGAGATAGTCGTGCACCATCGTCATCAGCGCGGCTCTCATATCGAAATACTCGCCTTTGCTGGCGTCCCATGTCTTGGCTGGTGTTTTCCATAACGTGTCTAACTCCTCTTGAAGTAGCCCCAGATATAGATTAATATTATTTCCCGGTTGTTTCGGCCCTTGAATCAGCATGCTCATGTGTATGTACTTTGACTTCATGCACAACCAGAGGGGAGGTTGTACATCCATACAAACACGGGCCATGTGCTATGGTTGGTGTTCTGGTTGCCAAACGGATTCATGCCATCGGTACTCATGCCAAGCACGATGTTCCTTGCATCACCTACAAAATATCAATATTCGGCGTTGAACGCTCTCCACTGGCTTCCATCCACGAGGTGTCTCGGCTTCAGATCATCTCCATCGTTGGGCTTCACCCTCTCCGCGTGTTAGTGCATGAGCTTTGCTTCCTTAGGATCTATGAAATAACGCTGCAGACGGGGAGTGATCGGTAGGTACCATACAACTTTCTGGGGAGATTTCTTTCCAGCCTTCTTGTATCGAGAAGCATTGCACACCGGACAGTTGGTTTTTTCCGCGTGCTCCTTCCGATAAATGATGCAATTGTTGATGCATGCATGGTATCTAATGTGCGGCAGAACAAGAGGGCACATGATCTTCTTGGCCTCATCGACACTAGTAGGACACAGGTTCCCCGCGGGAAGAACCTTCTTTAGATACTTGAGAAGCTCATCGAGGCTTCTGTCGGTTCATTTGTTTTTAGCCTTCGTCTTTAGAAGTTCGAGCGTGAAACTCAAGCGGGTCACCTCAGGATCGCAACCATCATACAATGGAGTCTTCGAGTCTACCTCCAATTGCTCCAGCTTGGCCTCCTCTCTAGAAGCAGCTCTGTCGCTACTCGTCTTCTTGCGAAGCAGGTCTCGAACATGAGGGTCCCGCACGATTGAACTTAGTAGTGACGAAGGCTGCGGCATGTCCGCGTCTTCTCTGGCGCCATTTCCGGCCTCTTCTCCGCCACCATTTCCGGCCTCTTCTCCGCCGCCACCATGTTCGGCCCCTTCTCCTCCGCCATGTCCGGCCTCTTCTTCACCGCCATTATCGGTCATCTCTTTGTCTGGCCCCATGTCATCATTGGCTGCCCCATCGGCGTCCTCATCATCATCATCTTCACTTATCCACCGAGTATAGCCATCCATGAAACCAGTCATGAGCAGGTGCGCCTTCAAACGACCATCCTTATAGGGGTCGAGCCAAACTCCTCCTTTGCATCTTCGACACGGACATAAAATCTCTGTCCGGTTATTTTCATACATGTCCTGCATCGCCGATCGCAACCACATTTCCACCATCGTTCCACTCACCATCATGATCGCCTACGCGGTAATAATAAGCAAAATGATTATAAAAACGCATGCATGCATCAAAGTCATACAAAAATTCGGCATGACCATCCCTAAAAATAGGACATATAGAGTTTGCCCTAAATTCACCGAAACAGAAATAAATCGACATTTCGGCAAAACATAGGAAGCTCACGCACAATTAAATGGATAGATCTAGCTGGGGAGGTAGAAAGGTCACTTCATTAAATGGGTAGATCTACATAGCTAGTTGGGGAAGGAGATGGTTCTAACTAGTGGAGGGGGTGGAAAAGTGAGGAAAAGAGAAAGGGGCCGGTTGCATTAATGGAGGTGTGGTGTAGTTAGGGGCATTAAAGAAAGAGAAAGAGAGGTAGGAGAAGAAAGAGAGTAATGGGGGGAGAAGCAAGGTGAGGAAGAAGCAAAGTGAGGGAGAGAGGAGGTGGGAGGGCAAAGTGAAGGGAGAGAGGAAGGGGGAGGGGGAGAGGGTTCAAAAGATGGCTGCTGCGCCTTAGCAGCAGCGCGGTCCTGCAGGCTGCGCTGCTGCTAAGCGGGGCCCACCATTTGGCACAGTACAACATTAGTTGCAGCGGTGGGTCTGCAACACGCGCTACTGCTAAAGTTTTAGCAGTAGCGCACTTCAGGCGGGCCGCGCTGCTACTACACATAGCCTGGTGGCTAAGGCGGGGGGTCACATAGCAGTAGCGCCTTTCGTCTTGGCCGCGCTCCTGCTAAATGGATATCAGTAGCACCTGTGTAGTACCCGTGCTACTGTAAATTAGCAGTAGCGCATTCCACAAAGCCGCGCTACTAATAAGCCTCCACCTATAAGGTTTTCCCTAGTAGTGGTAGAGCGTGTACGCCCTAGCAAACCTCTGGACGACCTCGTCAGAAGCGTCTGCAGGTGGGCCTTTCCCAAAGTTTGCTTCCAGCCATACGAAGGAGACACCGGTCTTCACCGGCTTCGTTTTGTTCTTCAACTCGTTTGACACACCGTCTTCCACGTCCTCTTCCAGCTTTTTCTTCCTCGCCAGCTTCTTCTTCCAACCTGGTGGGAACGAGTCATGCTTCACACCAAGTTTGGACTCAACCCGTGCCTTCCACATGGCTGGATCAGTGATTCCGGTCACGGGTTTGCCGGTGACTTGTAGTCCAGTTATGAGGTTCACATCCTGCAGTGTGATGGTCATCTCCCCACACGGCAAGTGGAAAGTGTGAGTCTCGGGCCTCCAATGGTCCACCATGCATGATAGCAGACTACCATTGAATACAGGCATGCCTCTGCGCAGCATTGTGATGAAGGGCAGCAACCGTGCTTGTCGAAAATACTGTGTGTACCGGTCGTCGTAGGACATGTTCTCGATGTCGTGGGACCGGATACGAAGTGGTGTCAGATGTTGTTGTCGTGATGGCAACGAAAGATGTTAGGCACCATTAAAATCTTGACTGAACGAGTTGCGCGTAATGACACACACAAGGAGACGGGTACCTGTCCTTCCGAGATTCTACGAGCGTGATGTGAGTGATCGTAAAAGCTGTCCAAGACCATGTCCACGTAATCTTCGGGGTTAGGAGGTGGGAGCTTCGGTGGACCTTCAGCTTGGGGCGACATCCTGGTTTCAACAAACGGAAGAGCGTGTTAGCACAGCAAAAGAAATGCAATTCAGTCAGGAAATAACAGGGGCACAACAAAATGACCTCTTATTATTTTCACACTGCCCACTCTGCACATGGCTTGACCTCCACTGTACGCGAACCTCCCCTACGCCGAGTCCCTCTGGGGACGCCTCTAGCTATGGTGCCCGTGCGCATGTTGCCCAATGCTTGGGCGGATGAACCCTCCGCCAAGGCACCTCGCTCTCTAGCGGCTTCCCTGGCGGCTTCGGCCTTCCTCATCTCGCAGGTGAACTTCTTGCTGTTGACGTGTCCGGTCTTACGACAGATGGTGCAGCAGTTCTTCGTGCGTGTCTCGTATGAGAAGGCGTCATACTTTTTCCTCTTACGCTTCATCTTGTCCATCTCCATCTTGAACCACTTCATCTGCCGATGTCCACGCGTCATGATGACAAGAGCAGGGTCGGGACGGAACTCGTCGCCGGTGTATGCCGGCCACCTAGCAGGGTCTAGGTATGGCTTGAACCTCGTGGACCAAGTACGCTCCATGGCCTCTATGTCATAATATGGGGAGACCAAATTATACCAATTCAAAGGCCGCTGCCTACATGCCACCATCAGATGCGAGCAGGGCTCATGGTAAACCAGCTTCCTATGGCAGATGCAGGTAGCGTTGGCAAGGTTCACCTCATGAATCCAACCGCCCCATGGTTCCCCGGCGTTGTTCTGACCGCCCGCCTCTTGCACCGAGTAATGATGTTTCTCCGGATCGTACGTCCTCACCAGCTAACCCACAGACTTGATCTGTTGCGACTCTAGCCGCTCACTGACCTTTCGAGGCCACCGCCGGTCAGTGCGGTTTCCATCGCCATCCGTATGACCTGCGCTGATGGACCGCCTAACAGCGGACCACCGTGCTATCCAGTACTCATTGCACTTGTCGAAGGTGAAGGTCAGGATAGCAGTCACTGGGAGCCGCCTTATTCCCTTCAGAACAACATTGAAAATCTCAGCCATGTTGCTCGTCATGTGGCCGTACCTAGCACCCCCTACGTCGAAGGCGCGAGCCCACTTCTCCTTCAAATAAAGGTGCGTGTCTATGAAATCGTGACCCTCTTTGGACACTGCCTTCATGAGATGTTTCAGCCGTTGCTCGAACATGTGGGGCTCAAATTCACAGCACAGAAGCTTGAATGCGTCAGTGTAGTCTTTGTTCTTTACCCTCGAGTAGAAGTTCTGAGCCATATGCCTCATGCACCATTTGTGAATCACATCCGGATAACCTTGTAACTGCACACGCACCGCGTTAATGATACCAGGGTGCCTGTCCGATATGATGCATGGTGCCCTCTCAGAACCCAGGACGTGCACCCGCAGAAGAGTCACAAACCATTCCCAGTTAGAATTGTCTTCCCGTTCGACGAGAGCAAAAGCAAGGGGGGCAAGCTGATTGTCGGCGTCACAGGTTATGGCCACCAGAAGCACGCCTCGGACCTTGCCGGCCAGAAACGTTCTATCATCAGAAAGAACTAGCTTGCAGTGACGGTACGCCTCTATGCACGCTCCGAATGCCCAGAATGCCCTCCTAAATACGGTGAATCTCCTATCCCACCCATCCGGGTTCTTGTCTGAGTATCCCTCCACCTCGTACACCATTCCTGGATTGCGGGCTTTCATCGCCTGAAGTTGTTTCGGGAGCACACCGTAGGACTCCTGCCAATCACCGTACACCATCTTTAGAGCCAGCTACTTAGCCCTCCATGCCTTTCCGTAGTTCACATTATACTCAAATATCATGCTTATGTAATCCTGCAGCTGTGACGCGGACTGCGTCGGCTGGTTGGCGATGGCATGTTTCAGGCACTGACCGATGAAGGTGGACGTAAGCTGTCGGTGATGACCTTCTATGCGGTTGCCCACGCATCGGTGCAATCCTACACAACTAACGATCTTCCATCGATCGTCCAGGCCGCGCCTCCGGGCGCAGACCTTCCAGGGACAGCCGTCCTCCCTCTTCTCACACCTCACCACGTATCTCTTTTTTTTGTCTGACTTGTGGACGATGTAAGGCCGATAGTGTCGCACTGCGTACTCCTGAAGCCATATCTTCATATCTAGCATTGAGCTGAAGACAAGCCCTGGATATATTAAAGGCTTGGACCTTGGATTTATCTTCTCTTCTTCGGCTGTCTGAGGCCATGGCACCACCAATGGCTCCATATCGTACATATCTTCCTCCGCTACAACCGCTAGGTCAGCGCCACTTAAATCTCTAAACTCATGTGTGCTCATGTCTCCCTAGTATACAGTGCGGAAGACTATCTTTTCCAATAAGCTGAACTTGAATTCATCAGGCGGGCATCCGTCATCGGAGTCTTCTGCCTGTCTTGTAAGGTATTGCAACATGGCCTCCTCCTCCCCCTCTTCGTCAGTAGCATAACTTGCGTCATTAAGATCGTCTGACGCAAAAGCTATTTCCTGTGTGTGTAACTCCGTTGATATTTCTATGAGAGGAAGCTCCGGGGCCATTGTTTCCAACACTGGCTCTTCCTCTACACCGTCTTCATCCACATCGTCTTCCACCGCCTCTTCTTCCTCTTCTTCCTCCAACTGAGTCCTTTCTGGCAAATCTGCATCACTATCGTTATCGCTGCCTTCAGTTTCTGCCGCATCGTTGTTCAGATCAATATCACAAACCACATCCTCTGCTAACTCTTGTGTTAGAGGGGTGCTAACTTCTGCCGTGGGCTGACTCCCCGTCATGGTATCGTAGATCTCTGGACTAGGTGCACTATGGATGCCGACTCCTGACCTATGGCCATGGCCATCACAGCCTGCCGGAATGCGATTCAGGTCTATGTCAGAGAGGTTACGACCTGGCTGGACAGCTGCATATATAACAAGGATCTTCATGCAAGATTCACCCACCATTGCCTTGTAGCTATCCCAAGCATAATCCTCGGCCAGGGGGATCATGGTGCAGAACGACCTAGGGCCTGTACCGGTGTCATATCTTCCTTCCAACCTTAGTACTGAACTTTCTTCCACATCCATCGCTTGCCTCACCTTATCAACAAGTTCAGCAAGAGTTGGATCCTTAGGGAAACACAACGCAAGGCTTTGGGTGTTCACGAACTCCACACCGATGCTGCCAGATTGGATGTTAAGAGCGCCGCCGTGATGTAAATGCACTACGTTACGATACGCCATCCTACATAAAAAGGCAATATAGCCAACATTAACCCACTTCACACGTGACAGGTTCGGCATACTGTCATATCTAAAAAGGACATGCACTGGTTGGCACCCTCCTATTACCTAATGATATCATATACAACTGATATACATACTGTGAAGTTGATTCGTAAGAAGATTTCCTGCTGGTTTCGCCGGATCTGGCTGCTGCTGCGTCGTCTCCACCCTTCGACTATACGACGGCTGGGGATTTGGGTTTGGGGTGGAGGTTCGTAGGAGGAGGCTATGCAGCGAGGCACCGTAGGGGAAGAGGGGGCGGTCGCCGATACCAATCCTTCCTGGATTGAGGCGCCGAGTCCGTTGGGGAACACCAGGAGGAGCCGACGAGGTGAGGTGAGCTCTGCGGAAAGTGAGGAGAGGGAGAGGGAGGGGACGACTTGTTTCGGCGGAAGGTGGGTGGGGGTGACTAGAAATGGACAATTTCCACCGTGCCCAATCCAAAAAACGAGAACCAGCCCGCCTAATTTTTTAATAGACATACACGACACGCCACACACCTAGGCGTGGACGACCTGCCACGCCTTGGCGCAGGCGGCCGACGGCATGACACGCCGAATTGGCAGGCGGCACAATCGATGACCTGACACGCCAAGTTGACAGGTGGGTGGACAAAAATTATAACACCTAACGGACGGACGTGCTTATTAACTTGAAATGCCAAACGAACCGGCGTTATTATTTATTTAACACGTCAAACAGATGGTCGTGTCCAGTTTCAAGTACTAACGCCCGTCAGCTAGGCGTTTCAGGTGTACATCAGACCTTCCAACAAGGACAGCGGATGTACTGATGCGAGGATGCTCGGCATTGCCAGAAGGCCAGATATTCTACCATGTATCGCGCCTTTTCACACGGCGCGTCAGGGCGGTGCCACGCTGGCGGCGTGACCAACGACCGTGGACCGTGACCGGTCAAAGGCGCCTTCGCGCGCGGCGTGGCAGCGTGCGAATTAGGCGCCAATGTGTCCGGCGCGAATGGGGAGGGAGGGTCAGGCGATGAAATAAGTTATTTGGGGGGTCAGTGCGCGACATAAGGGCCTCCAGAGGTCATTTAGTAAAAATAATATGTCTATTTGAGGAGGGAAGGGCACACGCGGGCACAAAGTTTCCCTTTTTAGCTTGGGGGTGAGGGGACTACTGGGTTACCAAAAGGGGCGGTCGCTACATACAGCAAGGCAGCAAGCGGTTGCTGGGTAGCAGCCTCCTTAATTTTTTGAGAAATCACTTTTTCATTTAGAATTCTGAATTCGAGATTGATTGAGCAAAAGTAACTTGCATGGTAACTAGAAAAACTTACATGGTTTTAATCCAACGCGACCAATCTATACCTATTAATTAAGGATGTGATATTCTTGGTTCGTCATAACATTTTACAGAAACACCTTGACTTTTCTAGGAATCAACCCACAATCATGATTGAAAGTGGTAAAAAGCTATTTGCTTTTTACTCCCGAGCGCCACGTCTCTCCACAAAGATTTCATCTCCTCCTCCCCTCGCGCACCTACTGGGCCACGTTGAGTATCCGCCTTGCATGTCAACATTATTTATCTCAACATGCAAGCATGTTATCTCACCATGTAATTATGAATGGGATCAGGCTCACCTCAACATGCAATCACACATGAAAAAAAAAGCCACAACATTCAACCATGCATCATGGGAAAATATTTTTCATTCAATTATTCTACTTATATTCAATAAATATTTTACAACTACTATACATAATAAAATATAATAAGTCATATGTCTTTTAAATTTAGATTATCATGTTATGAACTCAAATTTTTAGCAACCAATTCCCGCAGCAACGCATGGAGTGTCCTCTAGTTTATATATAAGTTTAAACCTTTGTCGCTCGTGTGAATCGCCCTTCTATGCACGAAAAACAAAATCATATGTTGGCGCTCACCCGCTCGCCCGCCGCCCATATCGCACTTCGTACCTCACCTGGACACACATTGAAATTGAATAGGAGTCCTAAACCTTAGTGCACACGTTTGTTACAAGAGAAGTGCTTCGGTAGACACCCCCTAACAAAACGTAGAAGGGCAGAATGGTCATACGGAGAAAACGTAGACCCACCTCGTATTGTACACTAGAGGCCGCCGTACGTATACCTGCGCGCATGCAACAAAAAACACGATCTGCCGCTACTGCTGCCGCCCGCGTACGGGGAAAAACTTGCACGATCTTCGTGACCGCCCGGCGATCACGCTCCTCCCGTTCCTCCGACGCCGCTCCCAACCCCGTCTGACGCCGCCCGGCGATCACGCTCCCAACCCCGTCTGACGCCGCCCGGCGATCACGCTCCCAACCCCGTCCGACGCCGCCCGGCGATCACGCTCCTCCCGTTCCTCCGATGCCGCTCCCAACCCGGTCCGACGCCGCATCTCACCGTCCTTGTCTGACGCCGCGGACGTGAACGGCCCGACGTCCGACGCCGCCTCCCTCGTGACTGACCGCCGTCGTCCCCCGACGCGGATCTGGCCAAAAATCCCGCGGCTTCGTCGTCTTCCACGTCGCCGCCGGCTACAATGAAGCCGGAGACCCCCTGCCTGAAGGCCCGTCGACCTAGACCGGCGACGTCTACACCACGGCCCAAGGTTTGGCATCTAAACCTAGCATGATGGATGGAAGTGATTTAGTACATGTAGTTATTGTAAAAAATTATTTGAAATCGTATTAGTGTTGCAATTTATTCTTGGGCGTGATCCAGTGTACGAATTTTAACACAAGATAAATGATCAATGTTGTGCAGTTTTGCGAGTTAGGTGTGTTGACATGGAGGAAGAAACCGCATTCACGGGGGATGAGAATGATACTGATAAGGTGACTCAGACCCTTAACGATAGTATTAACGAAGGAGATGAAGATGATGATAGCAGCGACAACGATTCGTGCTCGTCATATGATATCTTACCTCCGGAGGATTTTGATAATAATGAACATGGCGCCAATAGTGAAAACGTAAGTGGCGTATATTTTGATTTCAGAATTTGCAAAGTATGGCAAGACTAACTATTTGTCTATGTTTATTAATTTGCAGGAAGATGTGGATGTTGACGATGTGCAAAATAGTTTCCAGGAATCATTCGCAGATAACTTGAGCCAGGTTCGTTCATGCATATTGTACATCACGCAATAGTATGAAATAAATGATAGTAACTGATATAGTTTCATATGTAATTTTGTAGGAGGAGTCAGATGGTCCTAGCGGTGATCACGATGAGGCAGAGATGGACATTGAGGAGGCTCGAAGGCAGTAGCAGATGCTGGAGACACATTGGAAGGTCATGGCTATGACATTTCGGTCGCAAGGGGATGCATACATATTCTACAACAAGCACGCCAAAGAGCATGGGTTTAGCATCAGGAAACAGAAGGTGAAACGAGAGAAAGGTGGTTCAGGAATTATACGGTACCGGCGGTTTCTTTGCTCCAAGGCAGGGAGAAGGCAGAGAAAATTCATTACCATGGAGGGCCGCAAGCGCAGGCTTAGACCCGAGACTCGTTGCGATTGTGGTGCACAGATGGCGGTGAAGCTGGACAGAGAACGTGGCGTTTGGTTCGTCGCGTCATTCGTGGATGATCACAACCACGCGATGGCTCGCCCCGATGAGGTTTGTTTTTTGTGGTCGCACAGACGGATTGGAGATGGCACGAGGGCAGAGATATTGGGGCTGGAAGCGGCTGGGATAAGAAAGCATATAATAATGGACAACTTCATCAGCAGATACGGTTCGTACGATAAGTGCGGGCTTATCAGGCGGGACATTTACAATCTGTGCTGCAGAGAGAAAATGAAGTTCATTGCAAAGGGTGATGCTGAGAGGGCAGTTGGCATTATGAGGAGCAGAAAGGAGAAGGACCCTGAGTTTTTTTTTTTTGAGTATGTGCTTGATAAGGAAGGGCGACTGAAGAGTATGTGCTTGATCAGGACTACGGAGATGTGGTCGTGTTTGACAGCACATATAAGATGAACAGATATGGTATGCCGTTCATCCCCTTTGTTGGAGTTAATAACCACCGTTGCACCACAGTGTTTGGTTGTGCCATTGTTTCTGACGAGACCAAAGGGACATACGTGTGGCTGCTGCAGACATTTATGAGGGCAAACTGTCAGGTGAAGCCAAAGTCAATAATCACAGACGGTGACGCTGCAATGATCCGAGCGATTCGGACTGTCCTTTCGGATGTGTTCCATCGTCTTTGTTCCTGGCATATCGAGAAAAATATGCAGAGGCACCTACATTACAAGTCACTGGATGAGTTCAGATCGCTCCTGTACTATGCCACCTCTCAAGCCAACTTTGAGCAGAGATGGACCGCTTTCGTAGATAAATGGAAGACGGATAAAACTGAAGAGTGGCTTAACAGGATGTATAGGAAGAGGAGACTTTGGGCAGCTTCATATCTTTCCGATGGTTTTTTCCTTGGTATGCGAAGTAACCAGAGGAGCGAAAGCCTCAACTCCTGCCTTCACCTTCACCTGGACTACGGTATGACAATAGTTGATTTGGTAGTGCATTATGAGAACTGTATAGTTCGCCTCCGTGAGAACGAGGCGTACGATGACTGCGATGCTAACCAGAAAGTACCACCGTTGGTTACTGAATATAAGGCCCTTGAGGAGCATGCTGCCACTGTATTCACACCTGCTAATTTCTACATCCTGCAAGATGATTTGCAGAAGATGGGACAGCTGGAGATATTTGAGACGCTCGTGGGAATTGAGCGTCAGACATTCATCGTGACATGGAAGGATAACCACAAGTTCAGGTACAATGTTGTTTATGAACCAGGTAACTCAGAAGAAACTATAGCATGCACTTGTCTTAGGATGGTTCGGAAAGGGCTACCATGCAAACACATTCTCTTTGTTCTCCATCATCTGAACTTAACTGAAATACCAAAGTGTTGTGTCCTTCATCGGTTGTCCAAAAATGCGAGAGATGGGTTTCCTGTGCAGCGGAAGAGTGATATGTTTGGATGGGGTTGGTCAGGGCCAGTGGAGAGAGAACGGTATAGTGAAATAACCATAAAAACCGCAGAAGCTGCTCATGTTGCAGCAAATGATCCCTTCTTGTTCGACGAGTTGATGAAGTGTCTGGACAACATAATAGCGAAGAGAAAAATTTTAGAGGAGGAACTTATAGGAAGTAGAAGGTGTGCTATGCTTAGGAAGGAGGCAAGTCAGGCGCAACAAGTTGAACCTGTTATTGCTGATCCTGAGAAAGTTTTGACGAAGGGTGCACCTAAGAAGGGGCGGTCAAAGGGGGGCCCCAACGTTACGAAAAATGGTAGACCAAAAGATTTTAGAGAGAAGAAAAGTGGTCCGTTGTGCAGTCTGTGTCATCTCCCAGGTCATAACAAGGCGACATGTAATCTGAACGAGAAGTAAGTTGTTACATTCTTATTTTTGTTATGTTGCTAATTTGATTTTACCGACTATATTTTCTCACACACTTCTTTATATTTCGTTCAGGTATCGGGCGTAGAGAAGCAGCTTCGTTTGTCCGAAGAAGAAAACTGGTCGCACGAGTCATGTCGGAATAACCTATGTTGTTGTTTATTTATACGTGTGTGCGCCAGAAAACTTAATAAGTGCTTTGTTTATGTTTGCTCAAAATATTTATGTGAACATATATCATATTTATTGAATGAATTGACATGTTTTTTGTACTGCTATGTGAAAGAGTTCGCAGTTTTAAAATACTGTTCATTCTGTACTGCTATGTGAAAGAGTTCGTAGTTTTAAAATACTGTTCATTTTGTTACTGGTCATTACTGTATATGTTCCTACCCGGCCTACCCGCGTGGTGCAAAAAAAAATACCGGACCGGCAGCTGCGGGACCGGTAGTTGGGATATTTTCCGACCCAAATCAAGCCTAACAGGCGACTCGGGAGGTCAAATCAGCCCACGAACAGGCCAGCAGCTGGGTCCAACGGGGCTGGGAGGTTGTGCTAACAGAGGAGTTCAACACCTCTCGCACGCCCGGGTATTTAAGCCGGTCCTCGCGCCGCCCCGCTTCCGATGTGGGACTAAAGATCCTAGCAGTTGCGCCGCGCGCGCGGGGGGAGGGTGGGTGGGCCGGGGGAGGAGGAGAGTGGGGGCCTGTAATATTGGGCCGAACTGGGCCGGCCGACGACGGTGGAGACAACCGGGTCCTTCAGTCATACGTTTTAATAATAAATTTGAGCAAGAACTTGCGCATTTGCAAACTAGGAATCATCAACATTTTCTCCAACATAGTGCCACCAAGACGCTTTCGTTGCCTAGAGTTCAATTTGTTCACCAACGAGCACCACTTCTCGACAGAACAACAAATTTCCCCATACTCGTCCATACTATACGGAAAAAATTACACAAAGAGTTAGCTACTTTAAATCTTTGAGTGTAAATCTTTACATGCTATATATGATGATGGCAATGTGAGTTACGAATACAGCACCTTTCGTCCTACCACTTGGCGTCGGGGGCCGGCGGCGTGCGCCTTCTGGGACCGGTCCAGGCCGGCGGCGTTCTGTTCGCACGTACAGTTGGGATGGCGGCGGGACGGGGAGGGCGCGACGTGATCTTCAGCTGCGACCACGGCGGTAACGGGCGGACGGCGTCGTGACCGATGTGGGCGGCGTGACCGAGAGCTGGGACGGCGGCGGGAACGGGGGACGGCGGGGTGCGTGGTGTGGGCGGCGTGACCGACAACTCGGAGGGCGGCATGATCGGGGCAGGGCGACGTGGGCGGCCAAGTTAGCTAGCGTTGGGAGGGCGGCGGGGTCGGGAGGGAGCGACGTGATCGGCAGGGAGGATCGCATGCAGGCGCACAAATCAAGGGAGATCGTGTCGGGCCCGAGTTATCGCGGCGGGCCCCACGGACGCACGAACGCGCATCGATTAGCGCCTGGTGTGCCAAGCGCCGTGCGCTGACTGGCTGACCGCGCCGCCTACACGCCTCTCACAGCACGCCGCCGCCACGGGGTTGACCCTAAAAAACAAGGACAGTCGTTATTTCATGTGTTTGCTACACGGTTTTTTTTTCAACTCAACCAAACAAGCCAAAACTTTTTCCGCACCCTAACACCACCATGCCAAGCATGCATGCCAATTTTCGTTGATTTCCGACATTCGATGCATATTCTAAGATTTTCCCCGTGAAAAAACCCAAAAACACGGCCCGGACGTGACGCAACGTGCGTTTGGTGTCCGACTACCTTCTAATCTTTCCTGGGGGACTCCAGTGGGCATGCACACACAATGCCAAAATTTGGTGTCATTTCATGCATGCCATCACGTACACCATGTGCAACCAGGAACCTTCGGGTCTGCCGGAGGGCAAGTCTGAAACACGTTTTTTTTCCAACTCCTCCAAATGAGCCAAAACTTTTTCCACACCCTGCCAGCACCATGGAAAGCATGCGTGCCAAGTTTTGTCTTTTTTCGACGTTCCATGCATTTTCTACGATTTTCCCAGTGATAAAACCCTAGAACACTCCCCCCACGTGACGCAACGTGCGTTTGGTGTCCGAATTCGTTCATTTCTTGCCTGGGGGCCTAAATTGGGCATGCACACACGCTCGTAAATTTTGGTGTCATTTCATGGAAGTCACCTCACACATCATGTGCAACCACGACCGTTCGGGTCTGCCGGAGGGCAAGTCTGAAACACGTTTTTTTTTTCAACTCCTCCAAATGAGCCAAAACTTTTTCCACACCCTCACAGCACCATGGCAAGCATGCGTGCCAATTTTTGTCTTTTTTCGACGTTCCATGCATTTTCTAGGATTTTCCCGGTGATAAAACCCTAGAACACTCCCCCCACGTGACGCAACGTGCGTTTGGTGTCCGAATTCGTTCATTTCTTGCCTGGGGGCCTACATTGGGCATGCAAACATGCTCGTAAATTTTGGTGTCATTTCATGGAAGTCACCTCACACATGATGTGCAACCACGACCGTTCGGGTCTGCCGGAGGGCAAGTCTGAAACACGTTTTTTTTCCAACTCCTCCAAATAAGCCAAAACTTTTTCCACACCCTGCCAGCACCATGGCAAGCATGCCTGCCATTTTTTGTCTTTTTTCGACGTTCCATCCATTTTCTAGGATTTTCCCGGTGAACAAACCCTAGAACACTCCCCCCACGTGACGCAACGTGCATTTCGTGTCCGAATTCGTTCATTTCTTGCCTGGGGGCCTACATTGGGCATGCACACACGCTCGTAAATTTTGGTGTCATTTCATGGAAGTCACCTCACATATCATGTGCAACCAGGACCGTTCGGGTCTGCCGGAGGGCAAGTCTGAAACACGTTTTTTTTCCAACTCCTCCAAATGAGCCAAAGCTTTTTCCACACCCTGCCAGCACCATGGCAAGCATGCGTGCCAATTTTTGTCTTTTTTCGACGTTCCATGCATTTTCTAGGATTTTCCCGGTGAAAAAACCCTAGAACACCCCACCCCCCACGTGACGCAACGTGCGTTTGGTGTCCGAATTCGTTCATTTCTTGCCTGGGGGCCTACATTGGGCATGCACACACGCTCGTAAATTTTGGTGTCATTTCATGGAACTCACCTCACACATCATGTGCAATCAGGACCGTTCGGGTCTGCCGGAGGGCAAGTCTGAAACACGTTTTTTTTTTCAACTCCTCCAAATGAGCCAAAACTTTTTCCACACCCTCACAGCACCATGGCAAGCATGCGTGCCAATTTTTGTCTTTTTTCGACGTTCCATGCATTTTATAGGATTTTCCCGGTGAAAAAACCCTAAAACACTCCCCCCACGTGACGCAATGTGCGTTTGGTGTCCGAATTCGTTCCAACCTTGCGTGGGGGTTCTAGTGGGCAGTCACACACGGTGGCAAAATTTGGTGTCATTTCATACATGTCACCTCACACATCATACGTGCTAACTGGACCGTTTTGTGTTGCATCAATTTCTTAAACACATCTAACGTAACAAATTTCTGAAACAACATTTACGATAAAACATTTCAAGTTTCATTCATTTTAGGTTTTTTTACACTGATTTGAACGGAATTGAAATTCAAACAGAAAATAAACCTAAACTACTCTTGGTCACTCTCCGCGGCGATGTCAATGACCTCCACCATGACGCCGTTGTCGCCGTCGTCGTCGCTGCCGTCGTCGTCCTCGTCGGGCTCGTTCACCACGGCATCCCAGTCCACGCCGTCGTCATCCTCCGCCGCAGCTGCCGCCTCCTTCGCCGCAGCCGCCGCCTGCGCAGCCGCCACGGCCGCCGCCTCCTCAGTAGCCTCCTGCGCCGCCGCCGCGGCGGCCTCCTCCGCGGATTGTGCCAGCACCGCCAGCAAACCCGGCGTGTCCTCGGGGTCGCCGTCCTGGTGCAGCGCTGCCTGCTCCGGCGGGATCTGAAAACCCGCCTGGGCAGGGGGGGCTGGAGCGGCCGCGGGGCCGGTGGCGGGGACGGCTGCACTTGCACGCCCGCGAGTGCGGGAGGGGCCGGCTCTACCTGTGGCGTCGGCGGGGAGACCTCGGGCGGCGCGCTTAAACGCCCCGATCACGTCGTCGAACCGCTTGCCGTTCCAAAAACGGCGGCGGTTCTTGATGTTGTACCGGCCGCCGGGGTGCGCCCGGAGCTCCGCCGCGGTCGCCGGCGGGCCCTGCGTCGCGTAGCCGTCCGCGGAGATCCTCCAATTCCGCGGCAGCTTCGCCACAGGCGGGACATACAGGCCGAAGCGGGCGAGGTCCTCCACCTGCCCTAGGGTGAGGCTCGACGGCCACACGCCCCCCGGTGCCGCGCCGTCGTTGTCGGAGTCGCTGGACATGGCGGCGGGGTCGGCGGATCACTGGGCGCCGCGGGACAGATGGATCGGCGGGGGTGGAGTTGGAGAGGAGAGGTGTGAATGGCGGTGTGCGAGGAGACACGCCGGGGCCGGGATTTATAATGTCGGGAGGGGCGGGACGTGGGGGCCGAGGAGGCCACGGCGCTTTAATGCGGGCCGGCAGCCGACTGACGGGGCGACGCGCGGCAGGCGAGGAGGCGGGGGGGCAGCGGCGCGTGCTGTCGGCGGTGAGCGGCGCGGCAGGCGAGGAGGCGGCAGGCTAGGAGGCGGCAGGCGACGGGACGGGGGGCGGCAGGCTAGGAGGCGGCAGGCGACGGGACGGGGGGCGGCAGGCTAGGAGGCGGCAGGCTAGGTCGAGGCGGCAGGCGCGTTGACGGCGGGCGGCGAGGCGCGTTTATATCGGGCGCACGACTGCATGCATGCGGCCAGGCGCGTGCCACGCCAGGGAAAAAAACGCCGCGTATTCGTATACATATATTCCTCGGGCGGGCGGGCGGGCGGGCGCGCACTTTTTTAAATAATGTCTATCATGCCCTTCGTTATGAAGAGGTATCGGGCAATCTCGGCCCTCCTTGTGTTAGGGGGGTCTACCGAAGCAAATCTGTTGTTACAAAACCGGATGCATATAAATATACATGTAGACCCTATGTAATCTACTCCCTCCGTGAAGAAATATAAGAGCGTTGACCCCTGTAATCTAGCTATCTTAGCTTTGGTTAAGCTGCTTAGCAACGGGGCAAGGAGTTCAACAACGGGAAAACCAGAACGAGCGGACGGCAACGATGGCCCGTGTGGTGAGGTAGCCACCTGCCCGAATCCCGACGTCCAGCCCGTCGATGCGTGCACAGTTCGTGTCAAAGGACCAGTCATCGCTTCATCTGTTGATTTAGTGAAATTGTTGCCGCCATGGCGGACTGCATAAGTCATATGTGGGAAGAAGCAAGCACAAGGTTGCAGTTCAGCTTGCTCAACATTCCTGCTCATTGTGCAAGTGTCGCGCGTGGTGACTGGTGTCCGTCGGCTAACGCGCATCGAGTTCCCTCAGCATAACTGAGAGAAAGGAGTTTGCGACTGGCAGGTAGCAACACGTATTCCTCATCTCCTTTCTTTATTTTTTGCAGCTTGATCTGAATTGGGGATTGGCATAAATTATAAAGTGCGCACCAACATAGGAATCATTCTCATATGTCATATGTTCCAATAAATGCCTTGGGGAAGCACTACTGGATGTAAATCATAGAATGATCAATCTAATTATTTGGCGATAGGTTAGATGTATGTTCTAAATGTCATCTTATTTCCTAGAAGTATAAGTTGGGAATGACCATGTTCTAATGCATTGTGATTAGGTGAACACCGTTGTTGCTATCGACAAAACAGATGTGGTGCCGTGTTAAAATAGAGGACGCGTACCTATGATGAGTCTCGAGCCATGTTTATTTGCCTAGGGACATATGTAATTTTTAAAACCCGTTACAATTCACGGTAATTTTTGCTAGTTTTATGAGGAAGGAAACATGGGACCTGTAAGGGCATCTTCAACGCCGACCCGCAAACCTCCCGCATGCGTCCGGACCGCGTTGTCCGGACCGCGGAAGCCATCCAACGCGGTCTTGTATCAGTTCGCGGAGTGGTCCGGACGCAATTTCTCCCGCAAACCTCCCGCATGCGTTCGGACCGCGTAGTCCGGACCGCGGAAGCCATCCAACGCAGTCCTGTATCAGTCCGCGGAGCGGTCCGGACGAGATTTCTCCCGCAAACCGGAGACAAACGGGGGGGGGGGGGGGGGGGGGCTTTCCGGGAGTCTGGACCGCTGCCAAGCCCGCTTCTGACCGCCCTGGCCCACCCAAACCCCCCACCCACCCTTCCCGCGCTTTCCATCCCACGCGCCGCGCCGCTTGCCGCGCCGTATTCATGCCGGCCCTGAGCATGAAGCGGTCGTCATTGAAGCTGCGATTTGACCGGACGGGAAGGCGGCGCAGACGGACACGACCCGCTTCAACGCGGACGCCGCGTCCCGAGAAACCAACTCCGGATGACCGCCCTTCCGCCTGGCCTGGCCGCGGCTATTTAAGCTGCGGTCCGGCGCCGTCCAGATCCGCACCCCTCCTCCCGAGCACCGCACCGTCCTCCTCCCCCTCGCTGAGCCTTTCCTTCTCTTCGAGCCCTTCATTCTCTCCGAGCCCAGCCAACGGCGATGCCGAAGTCCTTGTTCTCCGCGCCGGCAGGCGGCACCGGTGGGAGCTCGTCGTCTGGCGGATCGTGGAGCCGCCGCCCTCACTCACCGGGGCCATCGGCATCCACGGCGGCGGGCTCCTCCAGCGACGAGGAGGACCAGCCGCAGAAGCGGCCATGTCTCCTGTCGGAGGCGGCTCTGACGGACGAAGAATTCGTCCGTCAGATGGGACCGGCGCCACCATCGCCGACGCGCGTGAAGGAGGAGCCACCGTCCCCGTCGCGGGTCCGTGTGAAGCAGGAGCCGGCATCCCCACTCCGGCAGGTGAAGGACGAGTCGGCGTCCCCGCCTCGCAACCGCAGCCTCCACATCGGTGGTCGCGTTAAGCAGGAGCCCGCGTCCCCCCAGCGCCTCCGCCGCGTGAAGCCGGAGCAGGCGTCGCCCCCGCCGCACAGCCGCTACGCGCGGATTGACGGGCCCTCCTCGCCACCTCGACGCCACCGCCGCCAGATAAAGGAGGAGGTGCTGCCCGCGATCGCCAAGGTGCGTGGCCGCATCCTCCACTACCTGGGAGGCGGCGGTTACGGCAGTGCCTCCGGCTTTCGAGCCGTGGTATCCGAGGCCGAGCGCGCGGTGCGGCAACAGGTGAGGTATGACCGGCGCAATGCCGGTCACCGCTCCACCTTCGCCAAGACGGACGTGGCGCCGGAATGGGTCCGCAACGACCCAGACCTCGCCGCGGCGTGGACGCTCGACCGCTCCGTCACCACCGCGGAGACGGCCGCCAGGCGCCGCCACGGGCTTGACGGCGAGCTCGTCAAGATCGGCGAGGAGTGGTCGCTTAGCGACTGCTCCGCCAACGCCGCCAGGGCGCCGACAGCGCCTTTGGTAGTGGCCAGGGTGGCCCTTCGCACCACGCAACAGGAGGCGGAGCGGCTCCTCCGCGAGCGTCAGGCAGCCGCCGGACAGGGCTACCGCGGCCCTCCAGCATCCTTGCGACGCTGGGGGACGACGACAACGACGGCATGGACGCCGACGGCGGTGCGGCAGGATAGGGCGGCCACGCTTACGAGGTGGTCGTCCGATATAGTGTTTAGTGTTTTTTTAATATTTTTTAGTAAAACGGTCGAAATATCGTTCGTTTATGTAAATTATATCCGAACTTGAATTGAAATCCGTCCGGTTTGATCAAATTTCGTGAGGTTGGTTCAAATTATTAGCCGGATATATGCGGCTAGCGTTGAATGGCGGCCTCTCACATCCGTGTCGGCGGACAGATACGGGGGTTGCTATTGAAGATGAAGATGCCCAAAGGGAACAACAAAGCGGCCCTACGAAACCGGCGCGAACATGCAACCGAAGCGCGGACCAACCAAACCAACCACCCGTGGGAGGACCGAAACTGGGAGGAAGTCGTCCAAGTCCACCGCAACACCAACCGCGTCGGCCGAGAAGACAACGCGTCTTCACTTCACCCGTCCCCCCTATAATATCCCCTCTCATCCGCATTGCATTCCCACACAGCAATCGACCGCGTTCTCCACTCCCCCATTCCCCCTCTCTCCGATCACCCATCTCCGCTCATATGGCCACCGAGGTCCTCCGCCCGCACAACATCCTGCAGCCGCAGCTGCAGAGGATCCGCGCAGCGCACCGGAGAGCCAGCAACCCCGGCACCACCAGGAGGTCTCCTCCTCCATCGGCCACGGCGGCCTCGACGACCGGCCGGAGACACCATGGGCGGCCTTCCTCCTCTTCTTCGCACGGGAAGGTGACGTCTGCAGCCGCTCCGGCGAGGCGCCCCGCCGTGGAAGTGTACGCCGGCCCGGCGTTCTCCGCCGCGTCCCCCGAGCCGAGCTCGCTGCCGCTGCCGCAGTTCCCGCTCCAGAAGCCCGGGGCCGCCGTCAACGACGCCGCCACGCGCGACCTCAGGCGCATGCTGCGCCTCGAGTAGCTAGTCTCCTAGTGGACACGAGCTGTATGTTAGTTTAGTTCTAGCAGCAATCGTCGTTGAGTGGTGCGGCCGCCCGCGGCAAGGCCTCCGGCTCGGTTTTATTGTGTGGCCGGCGGCAAGGCGCGCGGGGGCCGTGGGCTCCGACGACGGCGGTCTGGAACGAGCGCAGCCAGCAATGTGACCGTGGACCGGCGTGATGTAATTACAAGTAGAATCCCAAGTCCAAGATGTACGACCTCCTAGTTGATCGATCCCCTTTGCCTCTAGTTAGCACGCAGGTGCCAAATTGCCAAGGTTAGGCAAAATTTAATTCTGTTCATGTTGAATAAAAAACTTTAATGTGTTCCAATCATGATGCTTTGAATTAGTCACATCCAGGATAATGTTGATTTCAATCAGTCACATCCAAGATAATGTTGATTTGAACTAGTCACACCAGCCGGCAGGTTGCTTGGCCAACCTACATGCCTTCCGTGCGCTACCCGGCATAGGAGTATTTGTTTGCAGCTGAATTGGTCGTCTCAGAGCATCTACAACCACAAACATCAAAATCCAGCCCTCAAACGCTTGCGGAGACGCAGCACACACAAAATTGATTTCACAATCACAAACATCATTTCTAAATCATCAAATCCATATTATTACATGCAACATGAAACCTAATCTAAGCGGAGCTCGTCCAGCTCCGCCGTGCCCATGTCCGGCGGCCGGCTGCGCCCCTCGAAGTGTTGCTCCGGTCGCCGGCGAGGTAGAGTAGGACATGGGACACGGACCGGCTCACGGGACTTAAGCCGCCGCCGTCTCCTATGCCCTACTCTTCCTCGTCGGAGTCCGGAATCTTCACGGTGCCGGTGGACGTGAGATCGATGATGGATCCGTCTTGGGAGGAGCCGGCGACGTCCACCACGACGCGGTTGCGCCACCCGGGGTGACCGTGCACCATACGGGGTGCCGTAGAATGCGACTCCGCCACGCCAACATCCGCCGCCGCGAGGGCTGCCGCCGCCTCCCGCGCCGGCTGCCTAGCACGGTGGGCATGCCGTGTCATACTTGCTGATGGAAATATGCCCTAGAGGCAATAATAAAGTTGTTATTATTTTATATGTCCTTGTTCATGATAAATGTTTATTATTCATGCTAGAATTGTATTGACCGGAAACTTAAATACATGTGTGAATACATAAACAAATACCGTGTCCCTAGTGAGCCTCTACTAGACTAACTCGTTGATCAAAGATGGTTAAGGTTTCCTAACCATAGACATGAGTTGTCATTTGATAACGGGATCACATCATTAGGAGAATGATGTGATGGACAAGACCCATCCGTTAGCTTAGCATATGATCGTTCTGTTTATTGCTACTGCTTTCTTGAATGTCAAATACATGTTCCTCAGACCATGAGATCATGCAACTCCCGGATACCGGAGGAATACCTTGTGTGCTATCAAACGTCACAACGTAACAGGGTGATCATAAAGATGCTCTACAGGTATCTCCGAAGGTGTCCGTTGAGTTGGCATGGATCGAGACTGGGATTTGTCACTCCGTGTTTCGGAGAGGTATCTCTGGGCCCTCTCGGTAATGCACATCATAAGAAGCTTGCAAGCAAAGTGACTAAGGAGTTAGTTACGGGATGATGTATTACGGAACGAGTAAAGAGACTTGCCGGTAACGAGATTGAACTAGGTATGGAGATACCGACGATCGAATCTCGGGCAAGTAACATACCGACGGACAAAGGGAATTACGTATGTTGTCATTGCGGTTCGACCGATAAGATCTTCGTGGAATATGTAGGAACCAATATGAGCATCCAGGTTCCGCTATTGGTTATTGACCGGAGAGGCGTCTCAGTCATGTCTACATCATTCCCGAACCCGTAGGGTCCGCACGATTAACGTTCGTTGACGATATAGTGTTATATGAGTTATGTGAATTGGTAACCGAATGTTGTTCGGAGTCCCGGATGAGATCCCGGACGTCACGAGGAGTCTCGGAATGGTCGAGAGATAAAGATTTATATATGGGAAGTCATATTTTAGGTTCCGGAAAAAGGTGCAGTTTTTTCGGTATTGTACCGGGAAGCTTCTAGAAGGTTCCGGAGGATTCCGGAGGAGTCCGGAAGTCCACAAGTGGGTCCACCACGTCCCAAAGGGCTGGCATGGGCTAAGGGGAGGCGCCCTGGCCTTATTGGGCCAGGCGCACCAAGTCCTCAAAAGCCCACGCAGCTAGGGAAGGAAAAAGGGAGATTCCTAGTAGGAATAGGATTGGACTTTGTAGTCCAAGTCCACGTGTTTACTATTCACGGTTACTGTTCACGTGGCACTATTCCTTCTACTCCAAGCCCCTACACATATATAAATAGAGGAGAGGGGGCGCCCCAAAGGAGAACACAACATTGTCTTAGCCGTGTACGGCGCCCCCTTCCACAGTTCCGTCCCTCGGTCATATTTTCGCAGTGCTTGGGCGAAGCTCTGCGGAGATAGCATCAACATCACCGTCACCACACCGTCGTGCTGCCGGAACTCATCCACTACCTCGCCGTCTTGCTGGATCAAGAAGTCGAGGACGTCACCGAGCTGAACGTGTGCTGAACGCGGAGGTGCCGTACGTTCGGTGCTCGGTCGGTTGGATCGTGAAGTTGTTCGACGACATCAACCGCGTTGTTCTAACGCTTCCGCTTACGGTCTACGAGGGTACGTAGACATACTCCCCCTCTTGTAGCTATGCATCTCCATGGATAGATCTTGCGTGTGCGTAGAAATTTTTTGTTTTCCATGCTACGTTCCCCAACACTTGCGTCGGCGGACGCCTATGTGTTCACCTCCGCCTCGGCGCGCCAAGGAAGCGGTTGCGCATCCGCCGACGCGTTTGAACGCCAGACAGACCGCACCGCCTCCGGTCACCTCGCGACGGATCCATGCGCCATTTGGGCGTACGCAATGGATTCCCAACAGAAGGAGTCCGAGCGCTGCCTTAGGGCGGCCTCCTCCCGGGAGTTGCGGAGAGCAAGGCGGACGGCCATCTCCTCCTCGGGGCCGCGTGGGATGAGCTCGGAATCAACGGGTCTGGAGGTGTAGGACTCGGATCCGCTGTCCGCCATGCCGGAGAAGGTAGGAGATGCCGGACGAGAGCTTGTGGGTGGAAGGAGTGAACTGGAAAGGATTGGAGTGGAGTGGAATGCGGCAAGGGTTTCGGCCAGAGTGGGTAGGGTCCATCTTATGTGGGGTCGGGTGGGCCAGGGTGGGCCAGCGTGGGCCGGATCCGACGTGGCGGGCGCGTCCGGGCGTCCCCATATCCGCCCCAGATTTGGGCTGGATATGGGGAGTGTCGGTCAGTTTAGGCATTTGGGTCGGCTATGGAAGGCCGGCTGGGTGCCGTTTTTTCATTCGGGCACTGACCGGACAGCCCTTCCGGGCGTTTGGGACAGGTATGGGAAGTCCGGTTGTAGATGCTCTCAGTCATCTTATTTGTGTTACCTCGACAGCCTACCTCATCATAAACGCATACCCTCCAACCAACCTGAGGTTAGTATAGTTGGAACCCAAAAACAGACGTTTCCTCTGGGTTGCCTGCGGGTAGGGATGTAGGCCAACGCGTCCACGAAGTCCACGACCATCCGTGTTGATTGTTTTTTTTTGGAGGAAGGCCTTCATGACTAGCTTTATTAAATCAAACCACACTTACATCGTCTGCTAACAAAAGAGAGTTAAAAAGAGGGGGAGGGAGTCTTCTCTATTACAATGCTCAATAGATACCTTCCCGAAATCCTCCAACAAGCTTCTACATTCGTCGAGAATAGGTGTTGAGACCATGGAATGTCCAGAGTTGTGTTTGAGCGCTTCAGCCACCACCAGATTGTCCATCTGAATAAGTACAGAATTGCACCCAAATAGAAAGAGCTAGTTTATCCGCAAAAAAAATGGAAGAAGAAGAAAGAGCTAGTTTCAGTTCTTCAACCAGAGCTGCAGATTCAGCCGAGACAATGTTCGTTACGTGTTCAAGTTTTGATGTAGATGCGGCCACAAACATGCCCCCGATGTCCCTAACGATCGCACCACAAGAGCCTTTGTGCTCGTTCTCAGAGAAGGAAGCATCAACATTCAAAGCCAAATATCCAGACAACGGCATCCTCCAACAGTTCGCCCTAGGGGTATTCGCTTGTTTCGCTGCCCAGGTGTTCAACCGAAAACTCACACGACATGCCACATGACGCATTTCTTTGTCCCGTGGCGCCATGCGAATTGTCGTTAAGTAAATAGAAGACGTGGAATGACACGGTGTCTTATTGTTGCCATTCTCACCAGTTGGGTAGTCATGTTTCAGTTTTCCGGTCGACAAGCAATTTGGCGTAATTCCTTTCATGTGACGCCAGATAAAAAGTTGCTACAATAAATCATTTGTTTTGCCTACCACGGCAAATGGTTTTTTTTTTTTGAGAATGGAATGGCGCTTCCTAATTTCTTGCGGACATGCATCCCGCTGGCCTGACTGCATAGCATCCATTAATGGGCTTTCATAGGGAGTGTTTTCTACAATACCTTACGCGTTCAAGAGGCCCAGAGCCCACTGAGGAGGAACGGCCGAATCAGGATTTTCCCAGACACAGGCTCAAGCCACGCGTGGCACTCCCCTGCACCCCTCAGGAAGCGCGGGTGACGCTACTTGACGTTCATAGCTACGACACTCCTCTCCCTCACTGTCCAAACGCCATTCACACCCTCTCTGCATTTACGGACAAACACATCCATACGTTGTTGGACTTCTATTCCTAACAGGGGTTACAGTGACTCGACCATGGTTTGTATTGTGTTCGACAATTTGCAATGACGTGTTTTTCTTCCTCTTCTTTTTACAGATATAATCAGATTTGAAATAAGTTGGATGTATCATGTATGCATCCTGAGGTAGTGCAAAAGTTGTTTTAACTGCACCATTTCTTAACCGTAGGATTTTCTAACGAACGTGTATATTTATCTGCAAAAATTAAAAAGAATAAATTTGAGGCATTGACCACTTTGTATCCAACTATTGTCATTCTTACTTCGAAAACCAAGTTCATCATAAATTATGGAGCACTAATGGAATGATAAGTCATCTCAAAACACAAACCAATCTAAAGAAATATAGCGGCAGAACTATACACGAAGATATGATGACGGGCTCGGAAGCTATTCTCTGCCTTCTAAGTGACTTTGCGCCCACCGTGCGAATATCCAATCCGGAGCCCGAGCTCATCTACACTCTATGAACAGTAAATTCAAAATAAATAATAAAAAAATTCAAAAAATTCGTATTTTTTTTGTGGTGAAAGATGCTTGAGTGCGTGATGTCCATGCCAAGCTTCAGCACATTCGGACATCTGAGTAGCTCCCGGCAAAAAAATAATAATACTCGGATGAGAGCTGCTTGGATGTCCAAATGCGCTGAATTTTGGTATGAACATTAAGAACTCAAGCATCTTTCACCACACAGAAAATAGGAATTTTTTTAGTATTTTAAATGAGTTTACTGTTCACTCTCGGGCTCGTCTGAGCCCGGGAGCCAAAACGCTGTGGTACTATTTTAAAGACAAAGTCAGAATTCGCACTAGAGAGCTCCTAGCTGCCAATTCCTATTCGGCGCCTATAGCGCTGGTCTTAGGTTTAACCGTACACAACGCAACACCCTGTCCCCTTTGATCGATTCTAAATGGGCCGGCCCATCTAAGGCATGAGCGGGAAGCTCCTCCGTTTTGGGAATCTCCCAGAAGCTCCTAGGATGGTTTTGGAAAGCTTCTTGAAGCTTTCGGCCGGTTTTTTTTTTTCCAGTTTATGGTTTTATGGATGGTTTTCGTTTGGTTTTATTCGTACTTTCCTTTTTTCTAAATGTGCAAATGTTTTTCAAATTCACAAGCTTTTTTCAAATTCATGAGATTTTTCCCAAATACATAAATTTTCCAATTTTTTGAACTTTTTCCTTAAATTCGGGAAACTTTTTTTTGAATTTCTGAAATTTTTCTCCCAAATACATGAATGTTTTTCAAATCCATGAACATTTTTCAAATTTGTGATTTTCCTCCTCAAAATCGTGAACTTTTTAAAATCCACGAAACACGTGAATTTTTTTCAAAGTCGTGAACTTTTTTGAAATTCATGGTTATTTTTCAAATTCGCGAACTTTGTAAAATACATGAACTTTTTCAAACTCATTATCATTTTTTAAAATGTCAGCACTCAAGTCAATGGTTAACCGTATTTTTTGAAATTTGTGACTTATTTAGATTCTTTTTTTTAAGTCCATGGTGAGATGGTCAGCCGGTCAACCATCAACCAGTCAAACCCAGTGTCTCTCCCCGGGGATGTATCTGGTGCACCGGGCAATTGGTGCTACCGGTGCACCGGTCTCCCGTTGCACACTCAAAAATGTTCGAAAAAATCCGGAAAACATTTACTGCATTGACACAACATCAATATATATTGTCATAAAAATTCAAATCAAAATTTGAAACATTGCTCGAGATACAAAAACGACAAATTTGACACTGAATAATACATAACACAAGTTGGGCTTCAGTTTTGTCAAATTTGTCATTTTTGTATCTCGAGCAATGTTTCAAATTTTGATTTGAATTTTTGTGACAACATACATTGATATTGTGTCAATTGACTACATTTTTCTGGATTTTTTTGAACATTTTTGAATGTGCAACGGGGGACCGGTGCACCAGTAGAACCAATTGCCCCGATGCACCAGATACGTTCCCGTCTCTCCCCAGCTAGCGAGCTAGCATACCGGAGCTAGGCCGACCCATAGCGACAGGGAGTGAGCACCATCTCGCTAGCCAACACCATAAGCGCTGACTAGGAGCTCTCCTCCTAGCTGACGCCATATCGGGTCCAACTGTCGAGGAATCGCCTATATGAGATCCTTCCTTTAGTTTCTGTCCTATTAACGATTCCTTCCTTTTCTTTTACCGTTCTCAGTGTTGGGCGTAATACATGTCATTCAATGTTTTTTTTGTCTGGTTTGTTTCAGTTTGTTCTGGTTTTCTAGCCGGTCTGTTTAGCGTTAATATATTTTTCTTAAGCTCATCACGTATTTAAATAATGTTCATCATGTATTATAAAATGTTCATTTTTTTAAACAAAATGTTCATTGTGTATTAAAAAATGTTCGGCATGTATAAAAAATTGTTCACCTTGTTTAACAAAATGTTCGCCATGTATTAAAATAGTGTTCATCATGTATTACAAAATTGTTCATCGTCTATTAAAAAAGTGTTTGCTATGTTAAAAAATTGATCACCATGTATTAAAAAAATGTTCATCGTATGTTTATAAAAAAAACTAAAGGAAAAAACAGTAAACAAAAACACTGGAAGGAAAACTACAACAGAAAACCGGAAAACACACTACAGCAGCACAATGAATGAAGCAGAAGTAAAATATCAGAACTAAAAACAACATATAGAAAACAAGTAACACAACATCAGTAAAAAAATCAGAACGACAAACAAGAATGGGAAACCGAGAAAACACGATGCAGCAGCGCAACGAATGAAACACAACAGAAAATACCAATTGGGCCGACCCGATTGGCCGCTGGCGTGGGCATCGCGTTGTCTATTTGACACCTGGGGGCGTCAAATTGGATTGGCCTTCACGCTAAACATCAAGTTTTTCAAGTAACACTAGACATTAAGTTATGTGTCATTTCCTATTGGACCAAGCCCATGTATATTTATTAAAATTACAATGCCTAAGTGGGCCTCCATATAGTTGCCGCAGCCTTCAAGGGGGCTTTACCCAAAAAAATGGCTCTAGGAGAAAGGAGTCCTATTGGCCGTCAAAGAGTTTAAAGATGAACATCATAATACTTACCATTTGGAATGAATGGTGAGCTATATCAAACAAAACAAAATGAACACCATAATACTTTACTTTTTTGAAAAAAATGTCATAGTACTTTAGAAATATGGAGTGACAAGTAAACATGGAGGTCCAGTGGTACTTCATATTACGTAAATAAACACAGAGACACATGTACGGAGGCCCGAGTTACCAAAAGGCCTCTAGACTCAACAATCCTGATGTGTTTTGCTTTCGATATGCAAAGAACAAAATACGCATTTCTGGGTGGAAGAAGACATCAACGGAGCTACTATACCTCTATCTGCGTTTGCAAGTAGGCACATATCTTTAGAGCGTTAATGTGACTAGCGAAGCGTGTGTTATATGCAACTAAAAATACACCATTATATTTGTTGTTGAATAAAGTTTCTAAACTTGCATTTTTATCGTGTAACACACTTTTTTTTTGAGGGTTGTGTAACACACATTTAATGAGTTGATTTTTTTAGAGATTTAATTAGTTAAATTGAATACCTATAAACCCGTGCCTGCCTTAACATCCAGATTGGAGAAGTATACGAAATTTGCAACAACAAAAAAACACGCAAGCCAAAGAAAATCATGATAGCTTCCGCGCACCAAATCATTTGTGTTGCGCGTATGCATCCTCATGGAAGCGTGATCACATACAGATACACTATAATTCTTGTTACTGTCATTCTTTATAGTTTTATCTTTTATTTAGTTGTTCTTATCATAAACAAAAAATACACCCAAATACTAATGAATTAGCGTCAGTTCATAATGTTTTCCGCGCGAACATTGTACTAACCGTCCAATCGCGCCGCACAGATCACGGCGTCATTTGTGGGAATCGTTTGCTCCCTATACGAACCGAGCGAACGGAAGAGGCACATCCCCCCTCCCCCCCCGA
Source organism: Elymus sibiricus (assembly GCA_039707655.1). Classification (NCBI taxonomy): domain Eukaryota; kingdom Viridiplantae; phylum Streptophyta; class Magnoliopsida; order Poales; family Poaceae; genus Elymus; species Elymus sibiricus. Next base: position 303,522,665 of record CM077672.1, on the reverse strand, counting down.
GCCCCCAATCATCCTCACCCACTCGCGTGTCACATCCACCTGCATCTTCCTCTCCTTCTCGATGAACCCTCTCTCTCTTGGTGATTCAGTTGGAGTTGCTCACCGGCTCCTATGCAAGCTTCCTCCCTCGCGTGGCACAGTTGAGCCTCCGCCACGAGCTTCCTCCATGTGTAGTTCGTCGCCGCGCGCGGCCAAGAACTCGTTCACTCCGCCGCGAGCTTCCTCCCCCACATCTAGTTGCTTGCGGCGCTTGACGACTCTTGTCGCCTGCTACTTGTAAACTACGTTGGGATTTTCCCCGAAGAAGAGGGGTGATGCAGCACAGTAGAGATAAATATTTCCCTCAGTGAGAACCAAGGTATCAATCCAGTAGGAGAACCACGCAAAACCTCGTGAGCAGCACCTGCACACACAAAAACAAATACTTGCACCCAACGCGGACAAGAGGGTAGTCAATCCCCTTGAAATCGTTATTTGCAGGGATTAAATCTTGTAATGGTAGATAGATAAATTGCAAAAGAAAATAAAAGTAAATAAATTGCAGCAAGGTATTTTAGGTTTTCTTTTTATATGATTTAAGTAGACCCGGGGGCCATAGTTTTCTCTAGAGACTTCTCTCTCGAACGAATAGCATACGGTGGGTAGACAAATTACTGTTAGGCAATTGATAGAAAAGCGCATAGTTATGACGATATTCATGGCAATGATCATGTATATAGGCATCACATCCGAGACAAGTAGACCGACTCCTGCCTGCATCTACTACTATTACTCCACCCATCGACCGCTATCCAGCATGCATCTTGGGTATTAAGTTAATGAAAACGGAGTAACGCCTTAAGCAAGATGACATGATGTAGACAAAGTAAACCCAATCAATATGAATAAACCCCGTCGTTTTACCCTTAATGGCAACAATACAAATACGTGTCTTGTCCCCTACTTTGTCACTGGGATATAGAACACCGCAAGATTGAAATCATTACAAAGCACCTCTCCCACTGAAGATAAATCAGTCTAGTTGGCCAAACCAAACGGATAGATCGGAGAGAAATACAAAGCTATAACAATCAAGCATAAAAGAATTCAGAAAAGACTCAAATATTTCTCATGAATAATCTGATCATAATCCCACAATTCATCGGATCCCAACAAACATACCGCAAAAGAAGATTATATCGAATAGAACTCCAAGGAGATCGAGGAGAACATTGTATTGAAGATCAAAAAGAGATAAGAAGCCATCTAGCTACTAGCTATGGACTTGTAGGTCTGTGGTAAACTACTCACACATCATCGGAGGGGCAGCAAGGTTGATGTAGGAGCCCTCCATGATCGATTCCCCCTCCGGCATGGTGCCGGAAAAGGCCTCCAGATGGGATCACGGAAGAACAGAAGCTTGCGGTGGCGGAAAAGTTATTTCGTGGTGTTCTCTGTTGGTTTCCCAATATTTGAGAATTTATAAAAGTGGAATTAGGTCAAAAGGAGCCACGAGGGGCCCACAAGGCATCTTGGCACGCCCTCCCTGGGGGCGCGTGGGGTTGCCTTGTCACCTCCTCGTGAGGCTTCTGGTCTCCTCCCGAAGCTTCTAGGGTCTCTTTTGTCCAGAAAAAAATCGTCAAAAAGTTTCGTAGCGTTTGGACTTTGTTTGGTACTGATTTCCTGAAAAATCAAAAACAGGCAGAAAACAGCAACTGGCACTGGGCACTAGGTTAATACGTTAGTCTCAAAAAATGATATAAAATAGCATATAATTGCATATAAAACATCCAAGATTGATACTATAATAGTATGGAAGAGTAAAAAATTATAGATGCGTTGGAGACGTATCAGCATCCCCAAGCTTAATTTCTGCTCGTCCTCGAGTAGGTAAATGATAAAAACATAATTTTTGATGTGGAATGCTACCTAACATGTCTATCATGTAATCTCTTTTATGGCATAAATATTGTGAAGCGATGAATTAACAATATCAACATAATAATAGCCATGAATATAAGAAGCATAATCATTGAACTTTCAAAATATACGATCATTAACGAGTGTTATCCGTACTCACTTTCTCATATTAGCAATGGCATGACTCTATCTTCATCGCAAATATATAAATCATGAGCACCCCGGTGTTAAACCAGGTAATTGGATCGTACTTCTAACATGCTTCAGCATTTTCAACTCCCACGCAATACATGGGAGTGAGCCATGGACATAGCACTAGGTGGAATAGAATGCGATGATAGGGATCAATAATGGTAAAAGGAGAAGAAGAAAGTCTCGCATCAACTCGGCGGATCAACGGGCTATGGAGATGCCCATCAATCGATATCAATGTGAGGAGTAGGGATTGCCATGCAACGGATGCACTAAGAGCTATAAGTGTATGAAAGCTCAAACTGAAAACTAAGTGGGCGTGCATCGAACTTGCTTGCTCATGAAGACCTCGAGCATTTGAGGAAGCCCATCATCGGAATATACAAGCCAAGTTATAATAATGAAAAATTCCCACTAGTATATGAAAGTGACAACTCAGGTGACTCTCTATATGAAAAAAATGGTGCTACTCTGAAGCACAAGTGTGGAAAAGGATAGTAATATTGCCCCTTCTCTCTTTTTCTCTCTTTTTTTGCTGGGTTCTTTTTGGCCTCATTTTTTTTCGTCCGGAGCCTCATCCCGACTTATGGGGGAATCACAGTCTCCATCATCCTTTCCTCACTGGGACAATGCTCTAATAATGACGATCATCACACTTTTATTTACTTACAACTCAATATTATAACTCGATACTAGAACAATATGACTCTATATGAATGCCTCCGGCAGTGCACCAGGATGTGCAATGATCTAGCGTAACATGTTTAAAAATGATGAACGGTGGCTGAGCCACAAATACTATGTCAGCTATATGATCATGCAAAGCAATATGACAATGAAGATGTGTGTCATATAAACGGAACGGTGGAAGTTGCATGGCAATATATCTCAGAATGGCTATGAAAATGCCATAATAGGTAGGTATGGTGGCTATTTTGAGGAAGATAAAAGGAGGCTTATGTGTGAAAGAGCGTATCATATCACTGCGTTTGGATGCACCGGCGAAGTTTGCACCAACTCTCGAGGTGAGAAATGGCAAGGCACGGTACTGAAGAGGCTAGCAAATTGCGTAAAGATAGGAGTGCGTATAATCCATGGACTCACATTAGTCATAAAGAACTCACATACTTATTGTGAAAGCCTATTAGCCCTCAAAGCAAAGTACTAACCGCATGCCCCTAGGAGGGAGGTTGGTAGGAGTTAACCATCGCATGCCCCCGATCGTAACAGCACTCAAGGATTTCATTTCAGACCTATAAATGCTCAAACTTCCTCACCATGCCACAACCAATACTTAGATGAGTAGTTAATAACAAACTTTCATCTCGATATTTCTACTAACCAATTCATACGTCTCCGTTGTATCTATAGTTTTTGATTGTTTCATGCCAATATTTTACAACTTTTACATAATTTTGGCAACAATTTATATGATTTTCTTGGACTAACATATTGATCCAGTACCCGGTGCCAGTTCCTGTTTGTTGCATGTTTTTGTTTCGCAGAAAATCTATATCAAACAAAGTCCAAATGCGATAAAAATTTATGGAGATTTATTTTGGAATATATGTGATTTTTGGGAAAAAGAATCAACGCGAGACGATGCCCGAGGGGCCCACAAGGTCAGAGGGCACGCCCCCCTACCATGGCCGCGCCCAGCAGGCTTGTGGCTACCCCGTAAGGCGGTTGGGGCCCTTCTCTCACCACAAGAAAGATAATTTCCGGATAAAAATTCCCTCAAAATTTCAGCCCAATCGGAGTTACAGATTTCCGGGAATATAAGAAACAGTGAAGGGCCAGAAAACAGGAACGCGAAACAGAAGAGAAACAGAGAGAGAGAGATCCAATCTCGGAGGGGATCCTGCCCTCCGGGAGGCATGGCGGCCATGGACCAGAGGGGAAACTCTCCTCCCATCTAGGGGGAGGTCAAGCAATAAGAAGAAGGAGGGGGGCTCTCTCCCCCTCTCTTCCGGTGGCGCCGGAGCGCCGCCGGGGGAACCATCGTGACGGCGATCTACACCAACAACTTCGCCGCCGTCATCACCAACTCTCTCCCCCTCTATGCAGCGGTGTAACCTCTCTATTCCCACTGTAATTCTCTACTTGAACATGGTGCTTAACGCTATATATTATTATCCAATGATGTGTGGAAATCATATGATGTTTGAGTAGATTCTTTTTGTCCTATGGGTTAATTGTGGTATGGTGTGATTGATATGAGTTGTCTGTTAAATTGGTGTTGTCCTATGGTGCCCTCCATGTCGCGCAAGTGTGAGGATTCCCGCTGTAGGGTTTTGCAATACGTTCATGATTCGCTTATAGTGGGTGGCTAGAGTGACAGAAGCTTACACCCGAGTGTCGGTACCAAAACCGGCAGATCTCGGGTAGGGGATCCGAACTGTAGGTCTAGGAATCAATGGGTAACAGGGAACGTAGAGACAGCGATTTACCCAGGTTCGGGCCCTCTCGAAGAGGTAATACCCTACGTCCTGCTAGATTGTATTGATGTGTTTGTATGAAGGTTACATAGTTGATCTACCTCGAGATCGGATGGGCTAAACCCTAGGCAATGGATATGATGATCCTCTACGGACTAAACCCTCTGGTTTATATAGACACCAGAGGGTCCTAGGGTTACACATAGTCGGTTACCATCAGGGGATAAACACGCCAGGCATGCCAAGTATTCTTGGGGGAGACGCCAAGTCTTCGGAGGTTTCCTTCTAGCACACGGGGTCGCTCACAATCCGGCCTTCCATCGATGAGTAGAGAGCGGCCCACCAGCCCTGCCCATGAGAGATAGGCCGGCAGCCTGAGTACCCCCTAGTCCGGGACACCCTCAGTAGCCCCCAAACTAGCCTCCAATGCCGAGGTTGACAGTCTTCGGCAGCTTCATGCTTCAATGGTCTTCGGCTTGGGTGGTGAGTTCCTCCCTTCACCTGTACTTGGTTTAACAATAGTACGGCCACCAATAGCTCGGTTGCCGAAGAATACTCCGATTGGCGAGGTCCCGTGGGGCCCGTCATACCGCTTTTCTTTGCCCAGAACCAAATGACGACCCTCTATTTCTGCGCACCCACAGAATGCGAGTGGCCCGATGGGGTTTTACAAAAATGCCCCTCTTTCGGGGGGAGTCAATGCCCTTTTAATAGGCCAAGGGCGCGGAGGTTGACACACTCCACCCCCTGCCATTCTTCCTCACGTCCTCACGAGGTCGCGACCAGTAAACAATGGCGAGCGTCCCAGGCTCTTCCTCACACCCTCATGGCCCCCGGCAAGGTGATTGGGCGAGCTGCTCCGTATCCCTCATGCGTTTACGCAGGCTTGAGACGCAGGGATATCTCCCTGCTTCAGATCTCGCATCCACCCATCCCGGATTAACTTCCGCAGACGGGGAGGCCCTCGCAGAGAACTTTCCTTCCCCCCACGTGGAGGAAAGGGTGTGCTTCGTGCCCTTCCTCTTGCGAGGGATGGGTTTCCCCATTCATCCTTTTTTGAGGGGTCTACTAGAGTTTTACGGGATTCAACTTCACCACCTTACCCCAGGGTCAATTCTTCATATATCGGGCTTCGTCGCTCTCTGCGAGATGTTCCTGGGCTGCGAGGCCCACTTCGAGTTGTGGAGGAAGTTCTTCTGCCTCATCCCCCGTACCCGAGGAGGGACAATCTACGAGGTCGGCGGGGCCGAGGTATGGCGTATCGCCGGAACCGGATACCCCGTAGGGACTCCGAAGAAAGATGCCGAAGAGTGGACTTCGGAATGGTTTTATATCGAAGACGTCCCCCTATTTGATCCAGTCCGGAGGGGCTGCCCGAATTCTCATTGGTCCCTCCGAAGAAGCGCTTCAACTGGCGCCTGAAGAGTCCTTCTCAAGAGGAAAGCGCCGAAGTAACTCGGCTGGCCGCTCAAGTGAGGTGGCTAGCCCACAACGGGCTAACCGTTATTGACGTGATGGCCGCAGCCATTGATCGGTGCGTCCAGCCTCTCCAACAGAGAATACACCCGCTTTGGTGCTACAACGGGGAAGATGATGCAACCCGGTACACACGGATGGGACCTGCCGACCAGGCGGCGATGGCGGCCATACTGGCCGATCTCTTCAAGGGAGAGGAGCAGGAATTTGCTCGGTTAAAGCCCAAGGAAGGCTTCTCGAGCTACAAACCCATCGAAATGGTGAGTCCGACCATGTTTTATAATTCGGACGGCATCCCAAATTTTTCTTAACCAGATTCCTATCCTGTCCGAACAGAACTGGAGGCACTGGATCGAGACAGTGAGCTGCCCTGCTCCTCAACCGGAGAATTACTCTCGTGATGATGATCCTGGGTTCCATAATGACCCTGAAACATCGATTAATTTCGAGGAGGGGGTCTTCTACCAGGAGAGCCTCGATGGTTCTAAGGTGGCCCTTTTGGCCGATCATCCCGGGGAGCTTCCCTCCTCCGCTGTAAGTGGCCAACGGGCTTCCTCTTGAAAGAAACACTCAGCCGCTGCTGCCCCGAATACACTGACACCTACTCCCAAGGGCCGCCGCACAACGCGCCGAACAGCCGCAAGAGCGGCACCAGCGGCCCCAGCACCGAGTAGTCGTGGGGTGACCAGATGCGTGGCCCCAACGGGAGCTACATCATCTGCGCCCCGCCCGAAGAGGTAACGCATCCGCCGTACCGTCATAGCCTCTATCTTCGACATCCACCGAATATGCCAATAATTTTCTCCACGGTGTACTGTAGACGATATGTGGAACCACCCTCGGCTGGTGATGTTGAAGAGGCGCCGAGGGGTGACTCAAACCTGAGGTCGCCAGCTGTAGCCGGAGTTACTCCGGGAGTCCCTGCCGAGGACCAACATCCCGAGGACTCAGGTGGCGTCTCGGTCACTAACTCCGAGGTTGAAAGTGTGATGAATCATCAGCGGCATAAGGCGTCACTTCGGCACTCCGCGTTTTCGGATCAAGAGTTTAATGCCCTTAGTTCGGTAGACGCGTACCTTGGCGCTGCTCGAACGGGACTTGAAGGGGCCGTAAAGCTCATGTCTGCTAATGTGCAGGTATGGTATTTGTTTTGATAACTAGTATCTAACCCAGTAGCCCCCGAGCCTTGATTTGGGCGGGACGGCCGAATTAAGGGTCGGATATTTATAATGCCATGCTATTGCGCAGACTGTTCGGGAGCAAAAAAAAGTTGTCTGAAGACCTCAAGCTGGCGCGAACAGAGTTAGAGTCTGTGAAAGCCGAGCTAGAGGGTGTCAAGAAATTCACCAGAGAGCCACATGGTAAGTGCCGAACTCAAAAGTTGTTTAAAAATTTGATGGAACACCCCTGCTAATGAAAGATGATTCCATAGCAGCTGAGTCGATAAATCAGCTGTGGAAGGATCTGGATATTGCCAGAGAAGCTCAAAGGTATGCGGAGTCACAGCAAGAGGCTGGCTACCGGGTGCTTTCACGAAGTTATGAGGAGAGGGATAAGTTGAAGGCGGAAGGCGAACAACAGGCACAAGAAATCAAAAGTTTGAAAACTCAACTGACCCTATCCCAAGAGGAGAACCAGAGACTGAAAGCGGGCATGTTCGGTGAGTGCGACCCAGTATGTTCAGTTCATAGACTGTACATAGTAGACAGCAATATGAACAATGCCACATCTCATTGTAGTTCTTCTAACCGGAATCCCCGAAGAGGAGGCCGACTCCTTTGGGCGGGATCCTGCTAAAGGAGCTATCTGCCGTGCACGAGCGGGCCCGGAAAGCCATGAAGAGCATGTTCAAAGCACTGTGGCCTGGCGAAGTGGCTCCGGAAGGGATGGCCGAGCTCACAAATCGATTCAAAGGAGCTCGGCGCCGCATTGAGCTATGGAAGACGTCATCGTGTCGTGAAGGAGCACGGGAAGCTTGAGCGATGATCAAGACCCACTTCACCAAGCTGGAACCGGAGCATTTAGCTAGGGTTGGGCCAGTAGGGCCAGATGGGCAGGAAGTGCCCGTGCATCTGGTATATGACCAGGTTATGCCCGCAGCTCGGCTGTCCCAAGCAGATTGTGCTCTGGAGACCATAATAGATGGTCTTGATCAAGATTAACAGGTTGATTCTATGTATCTATGTACTTTACATCAAGTAGTCTCCAAACCGTGCGTAGAACATTGTCTTAACCAGCCATCGGCTTTCGCCTCCTCGGCCAGGGGCCGAAGAGTGTTTCCTACTGTGTGATCCGAAAACACCGGAAACACTTCGGAGAACGAGGCAATCCGGCCATGTGGTGCAAACAGACAAAAACGTGCTCGGGGAGTTATGTTATATTACTTTGTAACGTAAGAAACATCTTCCGACGAAAATAGTTCCGCTATGGGTCCCTTTCGTCGGGTTACCACGTTAGCCGTGGATGGATAACCGAATACCCGAAGTAGACAGGGATGGTTACTTCGGGAAAATACCCCGGAAACTTGGCGATAGATACCAATTATTTTCACTTCCCCCGTGGCCGACCAACTGTGTTCTTAAGAACGCTAGCTTTTGGCTTCACCCGTCTGAGGTACGTACCCGGGAAATCCGGACGTAACAATCACAGAGGTGCTCCCTTTACTCCCTAGCCGAACAATCGGTAACGTAGGGGGTAAACACAGGAGCGAGGCAACCCAGCTTGGCAAAATCTTAAGTCAAATTGATGCATATAGTGGCTTTAAAATGATGCGGGAAGGTTGCAAAACTCAAAAAGACGGATGATTGCATAAATAAAATATGATGGGCTCCGTAAAAGAAGCCCCCGGGTAACAGCGTGTGGTACATTCAAAGATGTTTGCTGAAGAAAAACTTAACGTAATTCGGCATTTCCGAACACAACCCGGGAGAGACTATTGACTAGAAAAATATAAATCCTAGAAGGATAAACCGAACAAGGTGAGGTCGCGGAGCTAGCCGTAGAAACGCCATAGCCGAGCTGCGTTCCAAGGGTTTGGTTCGAGGCAGTCATCCTTTGGGTCGCGGAGATGGTATGCCCCGCCCGCGAGTACTTGATCGATTATGAAGGGCCCCTCCCATTTGGGCGACAGCTTATGCTTCTGGTTCTCCGGGAGGCGCAACACTAGATCGCCGACGATGTAGGCCTTCGCCCGTACTTCCCTGCTCTAATAACGTCTGGCCTGCTGCTGATAAAAAGCAGAACGAGCCCGAGTTATGTCGCGCTCGCCCTCCAGGGCGTCCAGGTCATCTTGCCGATCCAGCTCGGTCTCCTTTTCTTCATACATACACACCCGAGGGGCGTCGTAAATAAGGTCGCTGGGGAGGACGACTTCTGCCCCGTACACCATGAAGAATGGTGTGTAGCCCGTGGATCGATTAGGAGTGGTGCGTAGGCCCCGCAATACGGAGTCAAGCTCCTCGACCCAATGGCAGTCGGATTCTTTTAAAGATCGGACCAAACGGGGCTTGGTGCCGCTCAAGATCAGTCCATTAGCTCTCTCGACCTATCCATTAGACTGTGGGTGATACACCGAGGCGTAGTCGAGCTTAATGCCTAAATTAGCGCACCAGTCTTTGACTTCCTGGGCGGTAAAATTGGATCCGTTGTCTATTATTATGCTATGGGGGACACCGTAACGGTGTACGACGCCGGATATAAAATCGATGACCGGCTTAGACTTGGCTGAAATTACCGGTTTTGCCTAAATCCATTTAGTAAATTTATCTACCATGACGAGTAGATATTTCTTTTTCTTGGTGCCCCCTTTAAGTGGTCCGACCATGTCCAGCCCCCAGACCACGAAAGGCCAAGTAATCGGTATTGTCCGAAGGGCCATGGGGGGCATATGTCTCTGATTGGCGAAGAGCTGGCATCCAACGCAATGTTGGACCAATGTTTGGGCGTCTGTTCGGGCAGTGGGCCAGAAGAACCCTGCTCGGAAAGCCTTGCTGACCAAGGCCCGAGCTGCCGCGTGGTGACCGCCCATGCCAGCGTGAATCTTGGCCAGGAGCTGCCTTCCCTCCTCTTCGGATATACATCTCTGGATGACGCCAGTAGTGCTTTTCTTATATAGTTCTCCCTCGTGGACTTTATAGGCTTCAGATCGTCGAATGACATGCCTTGCCTCAGTCTGGTCAGCCGGTAATTCTTGGTGGAGGAGGTAGGCGAGGAAGGGCTCGGTCCATGGCGCGATTACCGCCATGACTTCGTGAGCCGAAGATGCCATTTCAATTGCCGAGCCCCGATAATTCCTTCGTCTGGTTTGATAGGCGGAGGGACGAGCTCTCCCGAGGTATTGGATTCCGAGCCCTGGGCATCCTCCTGCCACACTACGGACGGCTTGAAGAGTCGTTCTAACAAGGTGTTCTCAGGGACACGGTCACGCTTGGCGCCCATTCGAGCAAGGATATCGGCAGCTTGATTGCTGTCTCTAGGTATATGGTGAAATTCCAATCCTTCGAAGCAGGCGGAGATTTTTAGTACGGCGTTGCGGTATGCTGTCATTTTTGGGTCCTTTGCGTCGAATTCGCCGTTGACTTGAGAGATGGCAAGATTAGAATCTCCCCGTACCTCGAGCCGCTGTATGCCCATTAACACCACAATCCGAAGTCCATGTAGCAGAGCCTCGTATTCGGCTGCGTTGTTGGAGTCTGTGTACATGATCTGGAGTATGTACCGAATATTGTCGCCAGTGGGGAATGTGAGGACCACTCCAGCCCCCAGCCCGGCGAGCATTTTGGAGCCGTCGAAGTACATCGTCCAATGCGAGTATGTACTGTACTCCCTAGGGAGTTCGGCTTCCGTCCATTCCGCAACGAAATCAGCCAAAACCTGAGATTTAATAGCTCGACGTGGTCTATATATGATTTCGAAGGGGAGGAGTTCTATAGCCCATTTGGCTATGCGGCCGGTGGCATCTCGATTGTTGATTATGTCATTCAGTGGTACTTCGGATGCCACCATGACCGAGCACTCCTGGAAGTAATGGCGGAGCTTTCGGGATGCCATAAAAACTGCGTAGGCGATCTTCTGATAATGCGGGTACCTCGTTTTACACGGGGTGAGCACTTCAGATACGTAGTACACAGGTTTTTGCACCTAGAGCTTGTGACCGTCTGCCTCTCGTTCGACGACGAGAACCACGCTGACCACCTGATTCGTGGCCGAGATATATAGTAGCATTGGCTCTCCCGGGCTGGGTGCTGTCAAGATCAGGTTGCTGGCCAGTAGAGTTTTTGTTTCTTCGAGTGCTGCCGCCGCTTCACTGGTCCATTAAAGTTCTTTGTCCGTTTGAGCAATTTATATAGCGGTAAGGCTTTTTCTCCGAGGCGTGAGATGAAGCGGCTTAGGGCTGCAACAGTGCTGGCAAGTTTCTGGACGTGTTTGAGCTTAGTGGGGATAGCCAGCTCGGACAGTGCTCGTATTTTCGCTGGGTTGGCTTCTATTCCTCTATGGGAAACGATGAATCCGAGCAGCTTACCGGCCGGCACTCCGAAGACGCACTTTTCCAGATTGAGCCGTATATCGAAAGTCCGAAGACTATCAAAGGTTTGCCGGAGATCCTCCACCAGCTGGCTGACGTGTTTGATTTTGATAACCACGTCGTCCACATATGCTTTGACTGTTTTGCCGATTTGTTTTTCCAAACATGTTTGAATCATGCGCTGGTATGTAGCCCCTGCGTTCTTTAACCTGAAGGGCATTGTGTTGAAACAGAATGGCCCATAAGGAGTGATGAATGCAGTGGCCGCTTGGTCGGACTCCTTCATTTTAATTTGATGGTATCCGGAGTAAGCGTCGAGGAAACACAGTGAGTCATGCCCGGCGGTGGCGTCTATGATCTGGTCTATGTGGGGCAAGGGGAAAGGATCCTTGGGGCAGGCCTTGTTTAAATCCTTGAAATCGACACACAACCGCCAGGACTTATACTTCTTTGGTACCATGACTAGATTGGCCAACCACTCTGGATGTTTGATGTCCCGGATGAATCCGGCTTCGAGCAACTTTGCCAGTTCCTCGCCCATAGCCTGACGCTTGGGTTCGGAAAACCAAAGCAGAGTCTATTTGACTGGCTTGAAACCCTTAATGATGTTCAAGCTGTGCTCGGCTAATCTACGCGGGATCCCTGGCATGTCTGACGGGTGCCAGGCGAAGATATCCCAGTTTTCACGCAAGAATTTGCGCAGCTCTTCATCGACCGCGGGGTCCAGCTGAGCTCCAATGGACGCCGTCTTGTGGGGATCTGTTGGGTGCACTTGGAATTTGACAATTTCATCCGCTGGTTTGAAGGACGTGGATTTGGGCCTTTTGTCGAGGATTACGTCGTCCTTATCCACCGTTGAGCGTAGCGCAGTCAGTTCTTCAGCTGCGAGGGCTTCGGACAATGCTTCGAGGGCGAGGGATGCTGTTTTGTTCTCGGCCCGAAGAGCTCTGTCCGGATCACTTATTATTGTGATCACGCCATTTGGCCGTGGCATTTTAAGCTTCATGTACCCGTAATGTGGGACTACATGGAATCGTGCGAAGGCATTGCGCCCTAATAAGGCATGGTAGCCACTGCGGAAGGGCACGATGTGGAAAACAGTTCTTCGGATCGGTAGTTCTCGGGAGTTCCGAAGACCACATCAAGAGCTACTCAGCCACTAGAACGCGCTTCCTTTCCGGGGATGATCCCCCGAAAGGTGGTGTGACTTTGCTCGATGCGGGATGTGTCAAACTGCATTTTGTCCAAGGTGTCCTCGTAAATGAGGTTTAGCCCGCTACCGCCGTCCATTAACACCTTTTGGAGTCGGAATCCATCCACTATGGGATCAAGGGCAAGGGCGGCAGCAGCTCGAGTAGGGCAGGACCTCGGCTGGTCTTGTTCACTGAAAGTGATGGGTATGTCTGTCCATGAGTCTGTCTCTGCCACATGGTGAATTTGAGCGAGCTCTCGAAGGGCTCTCTTCCTCTGATTCTTCGAGGAATACGTCTCGTAGATTGTTAAGACTTCAGCGTCATCATCAAAGTGCGTTGGTGGACTTTCATTTGAGTACGGGCCTCCAAGGATGACTTCGCCGCTCTTGGCGACTTGCCTGACCACCCAGCAAGCTCGAAGGCTGTGGGTTGGGTTTGTGTTGAGGAGGACAGGAGTGTATGGGGCATGGTTTATCCAGCAGTTCATCAAGGACCGTTCTGGATCTTGTCGGGGGTTTCATCCTTTTCTCGGATGGCTCGTATTGGGGTGTCCGGCGAGGGTGTGCGCGTTTTGCCCGAGCTCGGTTTGGTTCCTCTGTACGGATTGACTCCATTTGCTCGAGCTGAGCCTTCCAAGCATACTCCATGATGTAGTATTTGGACACCAGATCCGATAAATCAGAGAAATTTTGGATGTGGCGGCGGGCGAGGGCGTTTAAGACGCCCTCGTCTCGACAGTTCTGTCGGAAGATCTCCAGAATGTCCTTGTTGCAGCCGTCCGTCATCTTGTTTTTGACGAAAAGGAATCTGGCCCAGAAGTGCCGAACTGTCTCTCTGGGCTGCTGCTTTACGTACATTAGGTCCCTTATGTCGGGCCGTCCTGAGTTATCTGGACAGTACTCAACGTGGGGGGTGGGCGGGATAAAAAATTTGACCCCAGCGGAGTGTGAGTCTGGTGTTTTGGCGGCCGCGTCCTGGATTGACATGGAATCCAATGCGCCGAGCTCTGGATAATTGGCCGGGCGCAGGTGCGTGGATCCGGAATTGCGTGCCGAACCAGACTTCGGCCCTAAACCCTCTCCGGAACGGAGTTCGGCTGCCGAGCAGGAGGATGAAGCCTGCCGGTCGGAAACTTGCACCTCATGCGCTTCCGGTTCTGAGGGAAGGGGTGAGCCCTCCCTGGGGCCTTCGATAGTGGCGATCAAGTGAGTGGTGGCAGGGGCGTGAATTTCCCTGTCGTCGGGTTTAAGCCCGATCTGATCGTAAACCGAGGACTGGCCATCGGTGATTCCAAGGGCCTGGATCCGATCTAGTATCACATTTAATAACGAGAGATCCGTCGGCTCCAAGCTCTGGCAGTTTGCGGGGTCAACCCGTAGTATGGCCGTGACGGGGGCGTCCGAATTTGCCCCGTAGTCATGTTCGGCCGGGGCTGATCTTCGGCAGCTGAGCGCGGAGATTAGGTCCGTGCTCAAGGCTGGATCTGCAGCAGCGGCCGTCCTGGTTGTGGGGTTGGCCGTACTCGAAGTCGGTGCTTCAGGATTTGCGGGTCCTTCAGGGAAAGCTGAGGACCCCGTGAGGATAAGATCTCCCCGAGAGTCAGCGGCGAACTCTAAGTTTCTGAACCTGATCTCCTGGTCGGGGGTGAAGCCGTTGACCCAGCCAAGGTTACCGGCCGGATCGGCGTGTAGCATGACACTACCGAACGCGAAGAGCTGGCCGGGAACGAAAGCGTCCCTGCGGCTAGTGCTGTTGCTGATGACTAGGCGAGCCATTGATCCTTGATGACCCACGGCGGAACTCTCAATGAAAGCACCAATGTTGGTACCAAAACCGGTAGATCTCGGGTAGGGGATCCGAACTGTAGGTCTAGGAATCAATGGGTAACAGGGAACATAGAGACAACGATTTACCCAGGTTCGGGCCCTCTCGAAGATGTAATACCCTACGTCCTGCTAGATTGTATTGATGTGTTTGTATGAAGGTTACAGAGTTGATCTACCTCGAGATCGGATGGGCTAAACCCTAGGCAATGGATATGATGATCCTCTACGGACTAAACCCTCTGGTTTATATAGACACCAGAGGGTCCTAGGGTTACACATAGTCGGTTACCATCAGGGGATAAACACGCCAGGCACGCCAAGTATTCTTGGGGGAGACGCCAAGTCTTCGGAGGTTTCCTTCTAGCACACGGGGTCACCCACAATCCGACCTTCCATCGATGAGTAGAGAGCGGCCCACCAGCCCGGCCCATGAGAGATAGGCCGGCAGCCCGAGTACCCCCTAGTCCGGGACACCCTCATTTCCCCTCTGGTCCATGGCCGCCATGGCTCCCGGAGGGCAGGAGCCCCTCCGAGATTGGACCTCTCTCTGTTTCTCTTCTGTTTCGCATTCCTGTTTTACCTTAATGACCTTTAGTAGTTGCGAATGCTTTCTAGAGTTCCAATCATAAGTGCATATGATCCAAGTACGGAAAGTATGTTAGCGTATGCCTCTCCCTCATTGCATATGATAAGTATCTATCGTGTTATATTCAATTGCCTATGGACAATCTTTCTCATCGTTCTACAAAAAGCTTTCTACTAAACAACTAACTTTTATTATCTCACATGGTACTCCTAGTTTTATTCTTGCAAAGTAGTTCTAGCATTACACCTACAAAGTACTTCTAGTTTCATACTTGTTCTAGGTAAAGCAAACGTTAAGTGTGCGTAGAGTTGTAGCGGTGGTCGATAGAACTTGAAGAGAATATAAATTCTACCTTTAGCTCCTCGTTGGGTTCGACACTCTTATTTATCGAAAAAGCTACAATTGATCCCCTATACTTGTGGGTTATCAAGACCTTTTTCTGGCGCCGTTGCCGGGGAGCAATAGCGTGGGGTTGATATTCTCGTGTGTGCTTGTTTGCTTTATCACTAAGTAGTTTTTATTTTCTGTTCTAAGTTGTTCTCTATCTTTAGTTATGGATATGGAACACGAAATACCAAAACAATTAGTTCTACTTACTACTCATGGAGATGGGGAACCTCCTAAAACCCTCGATGCTAGTTATGTGAAAAATATTAAACACTACTTTGATAATCCTGATAAATCCCCATTCAACTTGATAATGGGAGATACTTTGGATCAACGGGAATACTTTAGGGATTATTGCTTGTCTCAAAAAGGGAAACTCTTATGGGATCAAATTGATTATTTGCAATGGTATGCTTGGAATTTATGCTTAAGATATGATTATACTTGTTGCTCTAGGGTGAAGGCTCCACACCTTCCCTTTCGATGTAAATTTAATGATAATGAAACCTTGGCTTCTTATGCTAATGGTGTATATGATTACTATGATGTGGAACAAATAGAAGAATTTGTTGCTTTTAAGGGTGCTTATGAAATTGAATCTTTGTTTGAAAAGTATGAAAATTATGATGATGCTGTTTACAGATCCGAAAATTATGCTATACTAAAATATTGCTATGAGAATTATGAATACAATGCCAATATTGATGAATTTATTGAGAAAGTGTCCGCTGTCCAAGAAGAGATTAATATTTTGCAGGAATCTATGGAAGAAGAAATTGATGAAACTGTGAGCTCATTAGATGAAAAAGATGAGGAGGAGAGCGAAGAACAAAAGGAGGAAGAGAGGATTGATCACCCGTGTCCACCTTCTAATGAGAGTAACTCTTTAACTCATACATTGTTTAATTTCCCTTTGTGTTTACTGATGTCTACTACGCAACTTTTATTCTTGTAGACGTTGTTGGGCCTCCAAGTGCAGAGTTTTGTAGGACAGTAGCAAATTTCCCTCATGTGGATGATCTAAGGTTTATCAATCCGTGGGAGGCGTAGGATGAAGATGGTCTCTCTCAAACAACCCTGCAATCAAATACAAGAAATCTCTTGTGTCCCCAACACACCCAATACAATGGTTGATTGTATAGGTGCACTAGTTCGGCGAAGAGATGGTGATACAAGTGTAGTATGGATAGTAGAAATAGGTTTTTGTAATCTAAAAATATAAAAACAACAAGGTAGCAAGTAGTAAAAGTGAGCACAAATGGTATTGCAATGCTTGAAAACAAGGCCTAGGGTTCATACTTTCACTAGTGCAATCTCTCAACAATGCTAACATAATTGGATCATATAACAATCCCTCAACGTGCGACAAAGAATCACTCCAAAGTTCTTATTAGCGGAGAACATAAGATGAAATTGTTGTAGGGTATGAAACCACCTCAAAGTTATCCTTTCCGATCAATCTATTGAGCCATCCCTATAAGTGTCACAAACAGCCCTAGAGTTTGTACTAAAATAACACCATATGATACGCATCAACCAACTCTAATGTCACCTAGATACTCCAATGTCACCACAAGTATCCGTGAGCTGATTATTTGATATGCATCAAACAACTTCAGATTCATAATATTCAATCCACACAAAGAACTTCAAAGAGTACCCCAAAGTTTCTATCGGAGAAAAGAAGATGAAAACGTGCAATCAACCCCTATGCCTAGATTACCCCAAGGTCACGGGAATCTGCGAGTTGATTACCAAAACATACATCAAGTGACTCAATAGAATACCCCATTGTCACCACGGGTATCCACATGCAAGACATACATCAAGTGTTCTCAAATCCGAAGTATTCAATTTGACAATAACGAATCCTCAAAGGGAAAGAAATAATTCATCACAAGAAGATAGAGAGGGAAGAAACACCATATGATCCAATTATATTAACAAAGCTCGCGGTACATCAAGATCGTGCCAAATCAAGATCACGAGAGAGAGAGAGAGAAATCAAACACATAGCTACTGGTACATACCCTCAGCCCCGAGGGTGAACTACTCCCTCCTCGTCATGGAGACCGCTGGGATGATGAAGATGGCCTCCGGTGATGATTTCTGGTAGAGTGCCGGAATAGTGCTCCGTATGAGATTGCTTCAGAACAGAGGCTTGCAGCGGCGGTGTTGGAGTTCTAGGTTTCTTTTCGGGGTTTTCTCTATTTATAGGATTTTCAGCGTTGGATTCACGCCAGGGGGCCCCACGAGGGAGCGACAAGCTTGGTAGGCGCGCCCCCCCAGGCTTGTCGCTTCCTCGTGAGGCTTCTGGTCCTTCCTTGAAGCTTTGGGGTCTCTTTTGGTCCATAAAAAATCATCGTAAATTTTCAGCCCAATCCGAGAACTTTTATTTCTGCATAAAAAACAACACCACGGTAGTTCTGCTGAAAACAGCGTCAGTCCGGGTTAGTTCTAATCAAATCATACCAAAACCATATAAGATTGTTATAAACATGGCATGAATACTTCATAAATTATAGATACGTTGGAGACGTATCATTTACCGAAGGATGAATGCTATGATAATTGCTATGATCCCTTGGATTCATTTGAAATATCCCTTTTTGATGAGATTGATGCTTGCTATGCTTGTGGCCATGATGCCAATTTGAATTATGCTTATGAATATGAACTTGCTATAGTTCCTTATGTTAAACATGAAATTGTTGCTATTGCACCCACACATGATAGTCCTATTATCTTTTTGAATTCTCCTAACTACACTATATTCTCTTCAAGTTCTATCGACCACCGATACAACTCTACGCACACTTAACGTTTGCTTTACCTAGAACAAGTATGAAACTAGAACTACTTTGTAGGTGTAATGCAAGAACTACTTTGCAAGAATAAAACTAGGAGTACCTTGTGAGATAATAAAAGTTAGTTGTTTAGTAGAAAGCTTTTTGTAGAACGATGAGAAGGATTGTCCATAGGCAATTGAATATAACACGATAGATACTTATCATATGCAATGAGGGAGAGGCATACGCTAACATACTTTCCGTACTTGGATCATATGCACTTATGATTGGAACTCTAGAAAGCATTCGCAACTACTAAAGATCATTAAGGTAAAACAGGAATGCGAGACAGAAGAGAAACAGAGAGAGGTCCAATCTCGGAGGGGCTCCTGCCCTCCGGGAGCCATGGCGGCCATGGACCAGAGGGGAAATGAGGGTGTCCCGGACTAGGGGGTACTCGGGCTGCCGGCCTATCTCTCGTGGGCCAGGCTGGTGGGCCGCTGTCTACTCATCGATGGAAGGTCGGATTGTGGGCAACCCCGTGTGCTAGAAGGAAACCTCCGAAGACTTGGCGTCTCCCCCAAGAATACTTGGCATGCCTGGCGTGTTTATCCCCTGATGGTAACCGACTATGTGTAACCCTAGGACCCTCTGGTGTCTATATAAACCAGAGGGTTTAGTCCATAGAGGATCATCATATCCATTGCCTAGGGTTTAGCCCATCCGATCTCGAGGTAGATCAACTCTGTAACCTTCATACAAACACATCAATACAACCTAGCAGGACGTAGGGTATTACCTCTTCGAGAGGGCCCGAACCTGGGTAAATCGTTGTCTCTACGTTCCCTGTTACCCATTGATTCCTAGACCTACAGTTCGGATCCCCTACCCGAGATCTGCCGGTTTTGGTACCGATATTGGTGCTTTCATTGAGAGTTCCGCCATGGGTCATCAAGGATCAATGGCTCGCCTAGTCATCAGCAACAGCGCTAGCCGCAGGGACGGTTTCATTCCCTGCCAGCTCTTCGCGTTCGGTAGCGTCATGCTACACGCCGATCCGGCCGGTCACCTTGGCCGGGTCAACGGCTTCACCCCCGACCAGGAGATCAGGTTCGGAAACTTAGAGTTCGTCCCCGACTCCCGGGGAGATCTTATCCTCATGGGGTCCTCAGCCTTGCCTGAAGGACCCACGAATCCTGAAGCACCGACTTCGAGTACGGCCAACCCCACTTCCGGGACGGCCGCCGCTGCGGATCCAGCCTTGAGCACGGACCTAATCTCCGCGCTCGACTGCCGAAGATCAGCCCCGGCCGAACATGACTACGGGGCGAATTCGGACGCCCCCGTCACGGCCATACTGCAGGTTGACCCCGCAAACTGCCAGAGCTTGGAGCCGACGGATCTCTCGTTATTAAACTGGATACTAGATCGGATCCATGCCCTTGGAATCACCGATGGCCAGTCCTCGGTTTACGATCAGATCGGGCTTAAACCCGACGACAGGGAAATTCATGCCCCTGCCACCACTCACTTGATCGCCACTATCGAAGGCCCCAGGGAGGGCTCACCCCTTCCCTCAGAACCAGAAGCGCATGAGGTGCAAGTTTCCGACCGGCAGGCTTCATCCTCCAGCTCGGCAGCCGAACTCCGTTCCGGAGAGGGTTTAGGGCCAAAGTCTGGTTCGGCATGCAATTCCGGATCCACGCACCTGCGCCCAACCAATTATCCAGAGCTCGGTGCATTGGATTCCATGTCAATCCAGGACGCGGCCGCCAAAACTCCGGACTCACACTCCACTGGGGTCAATTTTTTTATCCCGCCCACCCCCCACGTTGAGTACTGTCCAGATAACTCAGAACGGCCCGACATATGGGACCTAATGTATGTCAAGCAGTAGCCCAGAGAGACAGTTCGGCACTTCTGGGCCAGATTCCTTATCATCAAAAACAAGATGACGGACAACTGCAACAAGGACATTCTGGAGATCTTCCGACAGAACTGCCGAGACGAGGGCGTCTTAAACGCCCTCGCCCGCCGCCACATCCAAAATTTCTCTGATTTATCGGATCTGGTGTCCAAATACTGCGCCATGGAGTATGCTTGGCAGGCTCAGCTCGAGCAAACGGAGTCAATCCGTACAGAGGAACCAAACCGATCTTGGGCAAAACGTGCTCACCCTCGCCGGACACCCCAATACGAGCCATTCGAGAAAAGGATGAAACCCCCGACAAGATCCATAACGGTCCTTGACGAACTGCTGGATAAACCATGCCCCATACACTCCGTCCTCCTCAACACAAACCCAACCCACAGCCTTCGACCTTGCTGGGTGGTCAGGCAAGTCGCCAAGAGCGGCGAAGTCATCCTCGGAGGCCCGTACTCAAATAAAAGTCCACCAACGCACTTTGATGATGACGCCGAAGTCTTAACAATCTACGAGACGTATTCCTCGAAGAATCAGAGGAAGAGAGCCCTTCGAGAGCTCGCTCAAATTCACCATGTGGCAGAGACAGACTCATGGACAGACATACCCATCACTTTCAGTGAACAAGACCAGCCGAGGTCCTTCCCTACTCGAGCTGCTGCCGCCCTTGTCCTTGATCCCATAGTGGATGGATTCCGACTCCAAAAGGTGTTAATGGACGGCGGTAGAGGGCTAAACCTCATTTACGAGGACACCTTGGACAAAATGCAGTTTGACAGATCCCGCATCGAGCAAAGTCACACCACCTTTCGGGGGATCATCCCCGGAAAGGAAGCGCATTCTAGTGGCCGAGTAGCTCTTGATGTGGTCTTCGGAACTCCCGAGAACTACCAATCTGAAGAACTGCTTTTCCACATCGTGCCCTTCCACAGTGGCTACCATGCCTTATTAGGGCGCGATGCCTTCGCACGATTCCATGCAGTCCCACATTATGGGTACATGAAGCTTAAAATGCCAGGGCCAAACGGCGTGATCACAATAATAAGTGATCCGGACAGAGCTCTTCGGGCCAAGAACAAAACAGCATCCCTCGCCCTCGAAGCATTGTTCGAAGCCCTTGCAGCTGAAGAACTGACCGCGCTCCGCTCAACGGTGGATAAGGACGACGTAATCCTCGACAAAAGGCCCAAACCCACGTCCTTCAAACCAGCGGATGAAATTGTCAAATTCCAAGTGCACCCAATAGATCCCCACAAGACGGCGTCCATTGGAGCTCAGCTAGACCCCGCGGTCGATGAAGAGCTGCGCAAATTCTTGCGTGAAAACTGGGATATCTTCGCCTGGCACCCGTCAGACATGCCAGGGATCCCGCGTAGATTAGCCAAGCACAGCTTGAACATCATTAAGGGTTTCATGCCAGTCAAACAGACTCTGTGTCGGTTTTCCGAACCCAAGCGTCAGGCTATGGGTGAGGAACTGGCAAAGTTGCTCGAAGCCGGATTCATCCGGGACATCAAACATCCAGAGTGGTTGGCCAATCTGGTCATGGTACCAAAGAAGGATAAGTCCTGGCGGTTGTGTGTCGATTTCAAGGATTTAAACAAGGCCTGCCCCAAGGATCCTTTCCCCTTGCCCCGCATAGACCAGATCATAGATGCCACCACCGGGCATGACTCACTGTGTTTCCTCGACACTTACTCCAGATACCATCAAATTAAAATGAAGGAGTCCGACCAAGCGGCCACTGCATTCATCACTCCTTATGGGCCATTCTGTTTCAACACAATGCCCTTCGGGTTAAAGAACGCAGGGGCTACATACCAGCGCATGATTCAAACATGTTTGGAAAAACAAATCGGCAAAACAGTCGAAGCATATGTGGACGACGTGGTTATCAAAACCAAACACGTCAGCCAGCTGGTGGAGGATCTCTGGCAAACCTTTGATAGTCTTCGGACTTTCGATATACGGCTCAATCTGGAAAAGTGCGTCTTCGGAGTGCCGGCCGGTAAGCTCCAGGTGCGGTTCTCATCGTCGAACGAGAGGCAGACGGTCACAAGCTCCAGGTGCAGAAACCTGTGTACTACATATATGAAGTGCTCACCCCGTGTAAAACGAGGTACCCGCATTATCATAAGATCACCTATGCAGTTTTTATGGCATCCCGAAAGCTCCGCCATTACTTCCAGGAGTGCTCGGTCACGGTGGCATCCGAAGTACCACTGAATGACATAATCAACAATCGAGATGCCACCGGCCGCATAGCCAAATGGGCTATAGAACTCCTCCCCTTCGAAATCATATATAGACCATGCCGAGCTATTAAATCTCAGGTTTTGGCTGATTTCGTTGCGGAATGGACGGAAGCCGAACTCCCTAGGGAGTACAGTACATACTCACATTGGACGATGTACTTCGACGGCTCCAAAATGCTCGCCGGGCTGGGGGCTGGAGTGGTCCTCACATCCCCCACTGGCGACAATATTCGGTACATACTCCAGATCATGTACACCGACTCCAACAACGCAGCCGAATACGAGGCTCTGCTACATGGACTTCGGATTGCGGTGTCAATGGGCATACAGCGGCTCGAGGTACGGGGAGATTCTAATCTCGCCATCTCTCAAGTCAACGGCGAATTCGACGCAAAGGACCCAAAAATGACAGCATACCGCAACGCCGTCCTAAAAATCTCCGCCCGCTTCGAAGGATTGGAATTTCACCATATACCTAGAGACAGCAATCAAGCTACCGATATCCTTGCTCGAATGGGCACCAAGCGTGACCGTGTCCCTGAGAACACCTTTTTAGAACGACTCTTCAAGCCGTCCGTAGTGTGGCAGGAGGATGCCCAGGGCTCGGAATCCAATACCTCAGGAGAGCTCATCCCTCCGCCTATCAAACCAGACGAAGGAATTATCGGGGCTCGGCAATTGAAATGACATCTTCGGCTCACGAAGTCATGGCGGTAATCGCGCCATGGACCGAGCCCTTCCTCGCCTACCTCCTCCGCCAAAAATTTCCGGCTGACCAGACTGAGGCAAGGCGTCTCATTCGACGATCTAAAGCCTATAAAGTCCACGAGGGAGAACTATATAAGAAAAACACTACTGGCATCCTCCAGAGATGTATATCCGAAGAGGAGGGAAGGCAGCTCCTGGCCAAGATTCACGCTAACATGGGCAGTCACCACGCGGCAGCTCGGGCCTTGGTCAGCAAGGCTTTCCGAGCAGGGTTCTTCTGGCCCACTGCCCGAACAGACGCCCAAACATTGGTCCAACATTGCATTGGATGCCAGCTCTTCGCCAATCAGAGCCATATGCCCCCCACGGCCCTTCGGACGATACCGATTACTTGGCCTTTCGCGGTCTGGGGGCTGGAGATGGTCGGACCACTTAAAGGGGGGACCAAGAAAAAGAAATATCTACTCGTCATGGTAGATAAATTTACTAAATGGATTGAGGCAAAACCGGTAACTTCAGCCAAGTCTAAGCCGGTCATCGATTTTATATCCGGCATCGTACACCGTTACGGTGTCCCCCATAGCATAGTAACGGACAACGGATCCAATTTTACTGCCCAGGAAGTCAAAGACTGGTGCGCTAATTTAGGCATTAAGCTCGACTACGCCTCGGTGTATCACCCACAGTCTAATGGACAGGTCGAGAGAGCTAATGGACTGATCTTGAGCGGCATCAAGCCCCGTTTGGTCCGATCTTTAAAAGAATCCGACTGCCATTGGGTCGAGGAGCTGGACTCCGTATTGTGGGGCCTATGCACCACTCCTAATTGATCCACGGGCTACACACCGTTCTACATGGTGTATGGGGCAGAAGCCGTCCTCCCCAGCGACCTTATTCACGACGCCCCTCGGGTGCGTATGTATGAAGAAAAGGAGGCCGAGCTGGATCGGCAAGATGACCTGGATGCCCCGGAGGGCGAGCGCGACATAGCTCGGGCTCGTTCTGCTTTTTATCAGTAGCAGGCCAGACGTTATTAGAGCAGAGAAGTACGGGCGAAGGCCTACAGCGTCGCCAACTAGTGTTGCGCCTCCCGGAGAAGCAGAAGCTTAAGCTGTCGCCCAAATGGGAGGGGCCCTTCATAATCGATCAAGTACTCGCGGGCGGAGCATACCGTCTCCGCGACCCAAAGGACGACTGCCTCGAACCAAACCCTTGGAACGCAGCTCGGCTACGGCGTTTCTACGACTAGCTTCGCGACCTCACCTTGTTCGGTTTATCCTTCTAGGATTTATATTTTTCTAGTCAATAGTCTCTCCCGGGTTGTGTTCGGATATGCCGAATTACGTTAAGTTTTTCTTCAGCAAACATCTTTGAATGTACCACACGCTGTTACCTGGGGGCTTCTTTTACGGAGCCCATCATATTTTATTTATGCAATCATCCA
This sequence comes from Elymus sibiricus, assembly GCA_039707655.1. Classification (NCBI taxonomy): domain Eukaryota; kingdom Viridiplantae; phylum Streptophyta; class Magnoliopsida; order Poales; family Poaceae; genus Elymus; species Elymus sibiricus. Next base: position 303,498,024 of record CM077672.1, on the reverse strand, counting down.
TCTTTTCGAGTTTTGCAACCTTCCCGCATCGTTTTAAAGCCACTATATGCATCAATTTGACTTAAGATTTTGCCAAGCTGGGTTGCCTCGCTCCTGTGTTTACTCCCTACATTCCCGATTGTTCGGCTAGGGAGTAAAGGGAGCACCTCTGTGATTGTTACGTCCGGATTTCCCGGGTACGTATCTCAGACGGGTGAAGCCAAAAGCTAGCGTTCTTAAGAACACAGTTGTTCGGCCACGAGGGAAGTGAAAATAATTGGTATCTATCGCCAAGTTTCTGGGGTATTTTCCCGAAGTAACCATCCCTGTCTACTTCGGGTATTCGGTTATCCATCCACGGCTAACGTGGTAACCCGATGAAAGGGACCCATAGCGGAACTATTTTCGTCGGAAGATGTTTCTTACGTTACAAAGTAATATAACATAACTCCCCGAGCACGTTTTTGTCTGTTTGCACCACATGGCCGGATTGCCTTGTTCTCCGAAGTGTTTCCGGTGTTTTCGGATCACACAGTAGGAAACACACGGTTCTACGCACGGTTTGGAGACTACTTGATGTAAAGTACATAGATACATAGAATCAACCTGTTAATCTTGATCAAGACCATCTATTATGGTCTCTAGAGCACAATTTGCTTGGGATAGCCAAGCTGCGGGCATAACCTGGTCATATACCAGATGCACGGGCACTTCCTGCCCATCTGGCCCTACTGGCCCAACCCTAGCTAAATGCTCCGGTTCCAGCTTGGTGAAGCGGGTCTTGATCATCGCCCAAGCTTCCCGTGCTCCTTCACGACACGATGAAGTCTTCCATAGCTCAAAGCGGCGCCGAGCTCCTTTGAATCGATTTGTGAGCTCGGCCATCCCTTCCGGAGCCACTTCGCCAGGCCACAGTGCTTTGAACATGCTCTTCATGGCTTTCCGGGCCCGCTCGTTGACGGCGGATAGCTCCTTCAGCAGGTCCCGCCCAAACGAGCAGGCCTCCTCTTCGGGACGTCCGGTTAGAAGAACTACAATGAGACGTGGCATTGTTCATATTGCTGTCTACTACGTACAGTCTATGAACTGAACATACTGGGTCACACTCACCGAACATGCCCGCTTTCAGTCTCTGGTTCTCCTCTTGGGATAGGGTCAGTTGAGTTTTCAAACTTTTGATTTCTTGTGCCTGTTGTTCGCCGTCCGCCTTCAGCTTATCCCTCTCCTCATAACTTCAGGAAAGCACCTGGTAGCCAGCCTCTTGCTGTGACTCCACATACCTTTGTGCTTCTCTGGCAATATCCAGATCCTTCCGCGGCTGATTTATCGACTCAGCTGCTATGGAATCATCTTTCATTAGCAGGGGTGTTCCATCAAATTTTTAAACAACTTTTGAGTTCGGCACTTACCATGTGGCTCTCTGGTGAATTTCTTGACACCCTCTAGCTCGGCTTTCACAGACTCTAACTCTGTTCGCGCCAGCTTGAGGTCTTCGGACAGCTTTTTGTTTTGCTCCCGAACAGTCTGCACAATAGCATGGCATTATAAATATCAGACCCTTAATTCGCTCGTCCCACCCAAATCAAGGCTCGGGGGCTACTGGGTTAGATACTAGTTGTCAAAACAAATACCATACCTGCACATTAGCAGACATGAGCTTTACGGCCCCTTCAAGTCCCGTTCGGGCAGCGCCAAGGTACTTGTCTACTGAACTAAGGGCATTAAACTCCTGATCCAAAAACGCGGAGTGCCGAAGTGACGCCTTACGCCGCCGATGATTCATCACACTTTCAACCTCGGAGTTAGTGACCGAGACGCCACCTGAGTCCTCGGGATGTTGGTCCTCGGCAGGGACTCCCGGAGTAACTCCGGCTATAGCTGGCGACCTCGGGTTTGAGTCACCCTTCGGCGCCTCTTCAACATCCCTAGCCGAGGGTGGTTCCACATATCGTCTACAGGACACCGTGGAGAAAATTATTGGCATATTCGGTGGATGTCGAAGATAGAGGCTATGACGGTACGGCGGTTGCGTTACTTCTTCGGGCGGGGCACAGATGATGTAGCTCTTGTTGGGGCCACGCGTTTGGTCACCCCACGACTACTCGCTGCTGGGGCCGCTGGTGCCGCTCTTGCGGCTGTTCGGCGCGTCGTGCGGCGGCCCTTGGGAGTAGGTGTCAGTGTATTCGGGGCAGCAGCGGCTGAGTGTTTCTTTCGAGAGGAAGCACGTTGGCCAATTACAGTGGAGGAGGGAAGCGCCCCAGGATGATCGGCCAAAAGGGCCACCTTAGAACCATCGAGGCTCTCCTGGTAGAAGACCCCCTCCTTGAAATTAATCAATGTTTCAGGGTCATCATGGAACCCAGGATCATCATCACGAGAGTAATTCTCCGGTTGAGGAGCAGGGCAGCTCACTGTCTCGATCCAGCGCCTCCAGTTCTGTTCGGATAGGATAGGAATCTGGTTAAGAAAAATTTGGGATGCCGTCCGAATTATAAAACATGGTCGGACTCACCATTTTGATGGGTTTGTAGCTCGAGAAGCCTTCCTTGGGCATTAACCGAGCAAATTCCTGCTCCTCTCCCTTGAAGAGATCGGCCAGTATGGCCGCCATCGCCGCCTGGTCGGCAAGTCCCATCCGTGTGTACCGGGTTGCATCATCTTCCCCGTTGTAGCACCAAAGCGGGTGTATTCTCTGTTGGAGAGGCTGGATGCACCGAGCAATGGCTGCGGCCATCACGTCAATAACGGTTAGCCCGTTGTGGGCTAGCCACCTCACTTGAGCGGCCAGCCGAGTTACTTCGGCGCTTTCCTCTTGAGAAGGACTCTTCGGGCGCCAGTTGAAGCGCTTCTTCGGAGGGACCAATGAGAATTCGGGCAGCCCCCTCCGGACTGGATCAAATAGGGGGACGTCTTCGATATAAAACCATTCCGAAGTCCACTCTTCGGCATCTTTCTTCGGAGTCCCTACGGGGTATCCGGTTCCGGCGATACGCCATACCTCGGCCCCGCCGACCTCGTAGATTGTCCCTCCTCGGGTACGGGGGATGAGGCAGAAGAACTTCCTCCACAACTCGAAGTGGGCCTCGCAGCCCAGGAACATCTCGCAGAGAGCGACGAAGCCCGATATATGAAGAATTGACCCTGGGGTAAGGTGGTGAAGTTGAATCCCGTAAAACTCTAGTAGACCCCTCAAAAAAGGATGAATGGGGAAACCCATCCCTCGCAAGAGGAAGGGCACGAAGCACACCCTTTCCTCCCCATGGGGGGAAGGAAAGTTCTCTGCGAGGGCCTCCCCGTCTGCAGAAGTTAATCCGGGATGGGTGGATGCGAGATCTGAAGCAGGGAGATATCCCTGCGTCTCAAGCCTGCGTAAACGCATGAGGGATACGGAGCAGCTTGCCCAATCACCTTGCCGGGGGCCATGAGGGCGTGAGGAAGAGCCTGGGACGCTTTCCATTGTTTACTGGTCGCGACCTCGTGAGGACGTGAGGAAGAATGGCAGGGGGTGGAGTGTGTCAACCTCCGCGCCCTTGGCCTATTAAAAGGGCATTGACTCCCCCCGAAAGAGGGGCATTTTTGTAAAAACCCATCGGGCCACTTGCATTCTGTGGGTGCGCAGAAATCGAGGGTCGTCATTTGGTTCTGGGCAAAGAAAAGCGGTATGACGGGCCCCACGGGACCTCGCCAATCGGAGTATTCTTCGGCAACCGAGCTATTGGTGGCCGAACTATTGTTAAACCAAGTACAGGTGAAGGGAGGAACTCGCCACCCAAGCCGAAGACCATTGAAGCATGAAGCTGCCGAAGACTGTCAACCTCGGCATTGGAGGCTAGTTCGGGGGCTACTGAGGGTGTCCCGGACTAGGGGGTAATCCGGCTGCCGGCCTATCTCTCGTGGGCCGGGCTGGTGGGCCGCTCTCTACTCATCGATGGAAGGTCGGATTGTGGGCGACCCCGTGTGCTAGAAGGAAACCTCCGAAGACTTGGCGTCTCCCCCAAGAATACTTGGCATGCCTGGCGTGTTTATCCCCTGATGGTAACCGACTATGTGTAACCCTAGGACCCTCTGGTGTCTATATAAACCAGAGGGTTTAGTCCGTAGAGGATCATCATATCCATTGCCTAGGGTTTAGCCCATCCGATCTCGAGGTAGATCAACTCTGTAACCGTCATACAAACACATCAATACAATCTAGCAGGACGTAGGGTATTACCTCTTCGAGAGGGCCCGAACCTGGGTAAATCGTTGTCTCTACGTTCCTTGTTACCCATTGATTCCTAGACCTACAGTTCGGATCCCCTACTCGAGATCTGCCGATTTTGGTACCGACAGGAAACTCTCCTCCCTTCTAGGGGGGAGGCCAAACAAGAAGAAGAAGGAGGGAGGCTCTCTCCCCTCTCTTCCGGTGGCGCCGGAGTGCCGCCGGGGGAACCATCGTGACGGCGATCTACACCAACAACTTCGCTGCCGTCATCACAAACTCTCTCCACCTCTATGCAGTGGTGTAACCTCTCTATTCCCACTATAATTATCTACTTGAACATGGTGCTTAACGCTATATATTATTATTCAATGACGTGTGGCAATCATATGATGTTTGAGTAGATTCTTTTTGTCCTACGGGTTAATTGTGGTATGGTATGATTGATATGAGTTGTATGTTAAATTGGTGATGTCCTATGGTGCCCTCCGTGTCGCGCAAGCTTGAGGGATTCTCGCTGTAGGGTTTTGCAATACGTTCATGATTCGCTTATAGTGGGTGGCTAGAGTGACAGAAGCTTACACTCGAGTAAGGGGGTTGTTGCGTATGGGAGTAAAGGGGACTTGTTACTTAATGCTATGATTGGGTTTTACCTTATTGATCTTTAGTAGTTGCGGATGCTTTCTAGAGTTCCAATCATAAGTGCATATGATCCAAGTACGGAAACTATGTTAGCATATGCCTGTCCCTCATTGCATATGATAAGTATCTATCGTGTTATATTCAATTGCCCATGGACAATCTTTCCCATCGTTCTACAAAAAGCTTTCTATTAAACAACTAACTTTTATTATTTCGCAAGGTACTCCTAGTTTTTTTCTTGCAAAGTAGTTCTAGCATTACACCTACAAAGTACTTCTAGTTTCATACTTGTTCTAGGTAAAGCAAATGTTAAGTGTGCGTAGAGTTGTATCGGTGGTCGATAGAACTTGAAGAGAATATAAATTCTACCTTTAGCTCCTCGTTGGGTTTGACACGCCAGGGGGGCCCACGAGGGAGCGACAAGCTCGGTAGGTGTGCCCTGGGGGGACTGCTACTTGTAGACTGTGTTCGTATTTCCCCGAAGAGGAGAGGATGATGCAGTATAGTAGAGATAAGTATTTCCCTCAGTTAAGAACCAAGGTTATCAATACAGTAGGAGAACCACGCAAAATCCCTTTAGCAGCACCTACACACACAAAAGCAAACACTTGCACCAAACGCAAATAAGAGGGTTGTCAATCCTCCAAGCGGTTATTTGCAAGGATTAATTCTAATAGTGATAGATAGAAATATAAATTGCAAAATAAAATAAAAGTAAATAAATTGCAGCAAGGCATTTTTGGATTTTGATATATGATAAAGATAGACCTGGGGGCCATAGTTTTCACTAGAGGCTTCTCTCTTAAGCGCAGAACATACGGTGGGTAAACAAATTACTGTTGGGCAATTGATAGAAACGCAAATAATTATGACGGATTCATGGTAATGATCATGTATAGAGGCATCACGTCTGAGACAAGTAGACCGACTCCTGCCTGCATCTACTACTATTACTCCACCCATCGACCGCTATCCAGCATGCATCTAGGGTATTAAGTATAAAACAGAGTAAAGCCTTAAGCAAGATGACATGATGTAGACAAAGTAAACTCAAGCAATACGATTAGACCCCATCTTTTTATCCTTAATGGCAACAATACAAATACGTGTCATGTCCCTTTCTGTCACTGGGATTGAGCACCGCAAGATTGAACCCATCACAAAGCACCTCTGCCATTGCAAGATAAACCAATCAAGTTCGCCAAACCAAATCAATAGATCAGAGATAAATACAAAGCTATAACAATCATGCATAAAAGAGTTCAGATAAGACTCAAATATTTCTCATGAATAATCTGATCATAAACTCACAATTCATCGGATCCCAACAAACACACCGCAAAAGAAGATTACATCGGATAGAACTACAAGAACATCGAGGAGAACAAGGTATTGAAGATCAAAGAGAGAGAAGAAGCCATCTAGCTACTAGCTATGGACCAGTAGGTCTGTGGTAAGCTACACACACATCACCGGAAGGGCAGCAAGGTTGATGTAGAAGCCCTCCGTGATCGATTCCCCCTCCGGTAGAGTACCTGAAAAGGCCTCCAGATGGGATCGCGGAAGAACAGAGGTTTGCGGCGGCGTAAAAGTTATTCGGGGTGGCTCTCTATTGGTTTCCGAATATTTGAGAATTTATAGAAGTGAAATTAGGTCAAAAGGAGCCACGAGGGGCCCACAAGGCATCAGGGTGCGCCCCCTGGGGCCACGCCCTATTGCCTTGTGGCCTCCTCGTGAGGCTTCTGGCTTCCTCCCGAAGCTTCCAGGGTCTCTTTTGTCCAGAAAAAAATCGTCAAAAAGTTTCATGGCATTTGGACTTCGTTTGGTACTGAGTTCCTGAAAAACCAAAAACAAGCAGAAAACAACAACTGGCACTTGGCACTAGGTTAATAGGTTAGTCCCAAAAAATGATATCTAATTGCATATAATTGCATATAAAAACATCCAAGATTGATACTATAATAGCATGGAATAATCAAAAATTATAGATACGTTGGAGACGTATCAAGCATCCCCAAGCTTAATTCATGCTCGTCCTCGAGTAGGTAAATGATAAAAACAGAATTTTTGATGTGGAATGCTACCTAACATGTTTCATCATGTAATCTCTCTTACGGTATGAATAATAAGATCCGAATGATTTAAAGAAATAGTCTATAATTTGATATAAAGACATCAATACTCAGACATACTAACAAAGAATCATGCATTTCAAAACAAAAATGCTAAAGAAAGTTATCCCTACAAAATCATATGATCATGTCATGCTCCATCTTCTTAACACAAAATATTTATCATGCACTACCCCGATGACAAGCCGAGCAATTGGTTCATACTTTTTAACGCGCTTCAACTTTTTCAACCCCCACGCAATACATGAGCGCAAGCCATGGATATAGCACTATGGGTGGAATAGAGTGTGGTGGTAGAGATTAATAAGGGGAAGTCAAAAAGAAGAAGATAGTCTCACATCGACGCGGCTAATCAACGGGCTATGGAGATGCCCATCAATTGATGTCAATGCGAGGAGTAGGGATTGCCATGCAACGGATGCACTAAGAGCTATAAGTGTATGAAAGCTCAACATGGAAACTAAGTGGGTGTGCATCCAACTTGCTTGCTCAAGAAGACCTCGGGCATTTGAGGAAGCCCATCATCAGAATATACAAGCCAAGTTCTATAATGAAAAATTCCCACTAGTATATGAAAATGACAAAATAGGAGACTCTCTATATGAAAAACATAGTGCTATTTTGAAGCACAAGTATGGAAAAGGATAGTAACACTGCCCCTTCTCTCTTTTTCTCTCATTTCATTTTTTTCTTTTTTCTTTCCCTTTTTTTAATGGGCTCTTTTTTGTCTCTCTTTTTTTTCTCACTGGGACAATGCTCTAATAATGATGATCATCGTACTTCTATTGACTTATAACTCAAAAAAGAAAATTACAACTCAAAACTAGAACAAAAATATGACTCTATATGAATGCCTCTGGCGGTGTACCAGGATGTGCAATGATACTAGCGTAACATGTATAAAAACGATGAACGGTGGCTGAGCCAGAAATACTATGTCAGCTATATGATCATACAAAACAATATAACAATTATGATGTGTGTCATAAAAAACGGAATGGTGGAAGTTGCATGGCAATATATCTCGGAATGGCTATGGAAATGCCATGATAGGTAGGTATGGTGGATGTTTTGAGGAAGATATAAGGAGGCTTATGTGTGATAGAGAGTATCATATCATGGGGTTTGGATGCACCGGTGAAGTTTGCACCAACTCTCGATGTGAGAAAGGGCAATGCACGGTACCGAAGAGGCTAGCAAATTGCGGAAAGGTGAGAGTGCGTATAATCCATGTACTCACATTAGTCATAAAGAACTCACATACTTATTGCGAAAGTTTATTAGCCCTCAAAGTAAAGTACTACTACGCATGCCCCTAGGTGGATAGATTGGTAGGAAAAGACCATCGCTCGTCCCCGACTGCCACTCATAAGGTAGACAATTAAGAATAAATCATGCTCCAACTTCTTAGCATAATGATAGATCATACGTGCATGCTTCGGGAATCACAAACCTTAACACCAATATTCTTACTAAACCACAATCATCTACTAGCACCTCCCACATATTACCATCTTAATATCGCAAAACTATTGCAAGGAATCAAACTTATCATATTCAGTGATCTACATGAAAGTTTTTATTATATCCCTCTTGGATACCTATCATATTAGGACCAAATTCATAACCCATGCATATTACCATTGCTATTCATTAGACTCTCAAAAAGATATAAGTGAAGCATGAGAGTGCAACTATTTCTTTAAAATATAACCACCGCCGTGCTCTAAAAGTTATAAGTGAAGCACATAGAGTATTCTTACAAATCATGAATAATGTGTGTCCCTCTCAAAAAGGTGTGTTCAACAAAGATGATTGTGACAAACTAAAAGGCAAAAAAACAAACAAACTATAGCACATGACGCTCCAAGTAAAACACATATCATGTGATGAATAAAAATATAGCTCCAAGTGAGTTACCGATAGATTGTAGATGAAAGAGGGGATGCCTTCCGGGGCATCCCCAAGCTTAGACGCTTGAGTATTCCTTGAATATTACCTTGGGGTGCCTTGGGCATCCCCAAGCTTAGGCTCTTGCCGCTCCTTATTCCTTTATCCATCGTAGTCTCACCCAAAACTTGAAATCTTCTGCACACAAAACTCAACAGAAACCTCGTGGTATCCGTTAGTATAACAAATAAATCTTAAACTTTAGGTACTGTTGTAAATTGATTCATATTTAATATCGGCATAATGCTACTGTACTCCAACTTATCCATGACTCATACCCCCCGATACGATCCATAGATTCAACAAAATAAGCAAACTATGCAACAAAAACAGAATCTGTCTAAAACAGAACAGTCTGTAAAGATCTGAATTAACATCATAATTCTGTAACACAAAAACTTCTGCACAATTAGGACAACGTGGGACATTCATATATCAATATTGTGTAAAAAAACTTAGAAGGTTCTGATGCTCCAAAAAAAAAATGCAAAATTCCAGCACTGGACGCAAAAGTTTCTGTTTTCAAACAACATCAATTATACTATCTTCCAAATCATCCCAAAGGCATTACTTGGCACAAACACTAATTAAAAGATAAAAACACAATCATAAAAGAAGCTATAGTTGTGTAAACACACAAAAACAGAAGGTAAAACAAAAAAAAATTATTCATTGGGTTGCCTCCCAACAAGCGCTATTGTTTTATGCCCCTAGCCAGGCATAATGCATAGTTTCAAGTGTTGTCATCCTTCATATTAATTCCATAGGTGGCCCTCATAATAGATTCATAAGGTGGCTTAATTCTCTTTCTAGGGAAGTGTTCCATCCCTTTCTTTAATGGAAATTAAAATCTTATATTACCTTCTTTCATATGAATAATAGCACATATGGTTCGTAGGAAAGGCCTACCAAGTATTATAGGACAAGAAGGATTGCATTCAATATCAAGCACAATAAAATCCACGGGCACATAATTTCTATTAGCAAGAATAAGCACATCATTTATTCTAACCAATGGTTTTTTAATAGTGTAATCCGCAAGGTGTAAATTAAGGGAACAAGGATCCATATCAGTGAGACCTAGCACATCACACATAGATTTTGGTATAGTGGAAACGCTAGCACCAAGATCACATAGAGCATTACATTCATAATCTTTAATTTTGACTTTAATAGTAGGTTCCCATTCATCTTGTAATTTTCTAGGAATTGGAACTTCCAACTCAAGTTTTTCTTCATGAGCTTTTATCATAGCTTCTACAATATGTTTAGTAAAAGCTTTGTTTTGTTCATAGGTATTAGATGAATTAATCATGGATTTCAACAAGTAAATACACTCAATTAAAGAACAATTATCATAATTAAATTCCTTATAATCCAAAGTAGTGGGCACATCACTATTTAAAGTTTTGACCTCTCCAAACCCACTTTTTTCATTTTTATCATTAAGATCATCACCCTCCAAATAATTGGGACACCTTCTAGATAAAGTTGACTCATCTTCAGTCCTTTTTTCATCAAGTTTTATATTAATAAATAGGGATTCAATAAGTGAGACACCAATCATTTTAATATCTTCATCATTACTAGATTGTGACTCGGGTTTAGCAGCCATTTTATTCACTAAAGTTGTTTGTTTATCTGAAATCTTTCCAAGCAAATTTTTAGTACTACCAAGTTGATACTGAAGGTTGGATACTTCTAGATTGACATCTTCAAGTTGTTTATTAATAGCATCCAACAAGATAGAATGTTCTTTAAGCTCTTCGGAAAAGAATTTATTATGCTCATATTGTGAAGACATAAAGCTCTTAGTGGCATTTTCAATCTCAAACAATCTTTTGTTATAGAAACTATCGCAAAATTCCTTTAATGACATAGTGACAAAGCAAGCAGACTAGCAGACAAGCAAACGAAAATATTTTTGTGATTTTGTAAAATTGTTTTAGAAGTGGGGGAGATGAAAACGAGAGGCAAATGCAAATAAAAGGCAAATAAAATAAATGCAACTGGACGATAGTTTGTGCGAAGGTACTTGATAAATTTTGGTGATGTCTCCCCGGCAACGGCGCCATACATTCTTCCTGCTACTTGTAGACTGCATTGGTATTTCCCCGAAGAGGAGAGGATGCTGCAGTATAGTAGAGATAAGTATTTCCCTCAGTTAAGAACCAAGGTTATCAATCCAGTAGGAGAAACACGCAAAATCCCTTTAGCAGCACCTACACACACAAAAGCAAACACTTGCACCCAACGCAAATAAGAGGGTCGTCAATCCTCCTAGAGGTTATTTACAAGGATTAATTCTGATAGTGATAGATAGAAATATAAATTGCAAAATAAAATAAAAGTAAATAAATTGTAGCAAGGTATTTTTGGATTTTAATATATGATAAAGACCCGGGGGCCATAGTTTTCACTAGAGGCTTCTCTCTCGAGCGCAGAACATACGGTGGGTAAACAAATTACTGTTGGGCAATTGATAGAAAAGCAAATAATTATGACGGATTCATGGCAATGATCATGTATATAGGCATCATCACTACTAGGGAAAAGCTTATAGGTGGAGGCTTAATAGTAGCGCGGGGCACGGGAGAGCGCTACTGCTATTTAACAGTAGCGCATGCCCCAACTACGCGCTGCTGCTATAACGTTAGCAGTAGCGCCGGGGGCCAAATAGGCGCTGCTGCTAACCGGGCCCGTGGTGTCCCCCTGGTGGAGCCTTTGTAGCAGCGTGGGGATACAACCCGCGCTACAACTAACTATATAGTTGTAGCGCGTTTTACAGAGGCCGCGCTACTGATAAGTTTAGTCCCACCTCGCTCCGCGAACAGGGTGTTTACCACGTTAAATATGTTAATTCTCCAACTATCACAAGCACTTGGTCTTCATTGTACTCTATGTGTAGGATCTGTGGCAATATGAATCTTCACCTGTTCCTACAGGTGAAGATTCATACTGACAATTTAGATTCTACACAAAAAGATCATTGATGACCGATGTATTTTATGATGTTTTTTTGACATGCTTCAAATTGGGTTGTGTTAATAAGAAAATTACATTGTTAAAAAGAAAATGAAAATGAAACAGAAAAAGAAAAGAAAATTGGGTTGTGTTAAAAAGAAAATTACATTGTTAAAAAGAAAATGAAAATGAAACAGAAAAATAAAAGAAAATTGGGCTACCACCCCATTTAGCAGCAGCGCGTGACCCACGACCCGCGCTACAGGTATTGGGCTTAGCAGTAGCGCTGGCCCTCTACCCCGCGCTACTACTAATCTTATCTTATCCCATGGCCGTCTATTCCTCTGTCTCATCACTCTCACTCTTCACTCTCTCGCGCTCTCCTCTCCTCGCTGTCGTCGCCCGCCGTCGCCGACGCTCCCGCTCCTCCTCCACTGAGGTAGCTCCTCCCTCCTCCCTCCACCTCCCTCCCTCCCTCCCTCCTTCCCTCCCTCCTCCCTCCTCCTGCTCCAGCCGCCGCCCCACCTCCATCTGCCGCCCCTCCCCCATCCTCCTCCTCCCTCCTTCCTCCCCCTTCATCTGCCGCCCTCCTCCCTCCAACCGCTGCCCTCCCCCGCCTCCATCCACACAGCCCCTCCTACATTTTGATTAGTTGATATGTAACACTTTGATTTAGTTAATAGTTTTTAGGGTTTAGAGTGAATTAGTAAAAATTTAGACATAGTTGATAGATTTAGTCATTTTGATTAGTTGATATGTAACACTTTGATATAGTTAATATTTTTTAGGGTTTAGAGTGAATTAGTAAAAATTTAGACATAGTTAATATATTTAGTTGATACGTAACACTTTGATTTAGTATGCTTCTAGGGTTTAGTTGATAGCTTATTTGGTTTCACTAAGTCCTAAAATCAGCATAATAATCTTTTTTTATATTTTGTTTTCACAGAAATCAAGTATTTGCCCCTGCATCGTCCCCGCCATCGTCCCCGTCATCGACCCCCTCCGACCTCGAGGTGAGACCAACCAAATCCCCATGTCGTTGATGTCGATGATGATGTGTTGTGAATGTCAATGATGAACATGCATAGAGGTCCTGTTATATGCTAGTTTTCATAGATGTTTTTATAGATGTAGTAGTAGTAAATGAGTAGCTGTGACAATGCGAAGCTAGTTTTTTTTGAAATGATAATTGATTCGTATAGCATTTCAAGTTTAAACTTTTCTGTATAAAAAGAACTTGACTCTGTTCATGCTTAAAAAAGAACATGTGTATGTGTATGGACATGTCGATCTTGAGCTGCTGTGTATATGGTGCCAAAGATGGCCACATTTGACTCTTTGTATCGCAGGGAAAATCCGAGTGGCCTATGTTTTGCCGGAGTGTTGATTCATTTCCATTCCGGCAAATTTCAGGCGCTCGATATGTCCTATTTTAGCGAAGGTCATGCCGGATTTTGCCATGAATTTTAGCATGACTTGTGCTAGAATATATAGGAAATATCGAGTGCCCTGGATTTGCCGGAAAGAGAATTAAATTTTAGCATGACTTGTGCTAGAATTTTAACACCACGTGAGATGAGAGTTTTCAAGGAAAGACTCGACAGACCGACCGTCAACCCGTGATGAATAATAATGACCTGTGTGTTGAGTTCCTGTTAGTTGCCGTCGATTTATAATCTTTGAATTTTGAACACAGGAAATGTCCGACGATGATAAGATCCCGGAGTGCGACTACTGTTGCGATGACCGGGGTTTGTGCGACAGGGAGCCTCACCTGCAAAATGATAGGTTCTTCACCGTGAAGTTGGAAGAGACCTTCGATGTTTTTACGGTACGCAACGACAAGTATTTCATCGTAATTAATCATGACTTGTGATTCTTTGCTTCAACGTGTAATTTTCTTTTTTTCAATTCTACTAGTACATCCCGTGCCATGCAAGACCGTTTGTCTTGTAGAAGCTCGGTTTCCAAGACCTTGAGAATATGGAGACGAGGAGGGCTCACCTCAGGACTAAACACGGTTATGATTTTTGGGTTAAGCTCTACAATGCGCTTAATCACTCACATTTCGGCTGCTCTAATTGGGAAGCTTTCTGCAAGGCCTATAGATTTGAGGAGAATATGCAAATAACTTTTGATATTCGTCCCAAAGATGAAGATATTGAAGATAATATTGACATTTGGGTCGTTGTGGATATGCCTCCTGTTTTGCCTAAATGTGAGTTTTTCAAACTAATTTGCTAAGTAATTTATATTTTTTATTTAAAAATATTTGGTGTTCATCGCTACTAAACTTGTTTATTTATAATTATCAGCTTATTTAAAAAGAGATTACTAAAAACTCTGAGGAAGCACCGTGCTGCTATTGGATATACTCTTGATGATCTTAAGGGCATTAGTCCCACTCTATGTCAGCACAAAATTAATATGGAGCCTGATGCTAAACCAGTTGTCGACCACCAACGACGATTAAATCCTAAGATGAAAGAGGTGGTAAGAACTGAAATATTAAAGCTTCTGGAAGCAGGTATAATCTATCCCATAGCTGATAGTAGATGGGTAAGTCCCGTTCATTGTGTCCCTAAGAAAGGAGGTATTACCGTTGTTCCCAATGATAAAAATGAACTCATTCCACAAAGAATTGTAACTGGTTATAGGATGGTAATTGATTTTAGAAAATTAAACAAAGCTACTAGAAAAGATCATTACCCCTTACCTTTTATTGATCAAATGTTAGAAAGATTGTCTAAGCATACACACTTTTGTTTCCTAGATGGTTATTCCGGTTTTTCTCAAATACCCGTATCACAACTCGATCAAGAGAAAACCACCTTCACTTGTCCTTTTGGAACTTATGCTTATAGACGTCTGCCTTTTGGTTTATGCAATGCACCTGCAACCTTTCAAAGATGTTGTCGTGGTATTCTCATGGCAGATGCCATGAGATGGCTAAAAAGGTGGGGGTGCGTGAGGACGCCGGTGGGTTCCAGAGGCAAGATCGGCACGCGCATGTGTGAGACACGAGACGTACCCAGGTTCGGGGCCCTCCGGAGAGGTAACACCCCTAGTCCTGCCGAATGGAGTATGGAGTGCACAAGGGCTACAAGGTTGCTCCTGGAGCTGTTTGAGCGGAGGAGGAAGAAAGAGCTAGACCTCCGTTCTACTTCTCCTGTGAGTGTACGTGTGTGTGTGTGTGATCAGGTGTCCAAGCCCCTCTGCATGGAGGCCTCCTGGGGGGCCTTATAGCTCGACCCCCCGGGGTACAATGGTAAGATTGCATGGGCGTGGGGCCCTGGTGTCATTGTCTGGGAGCCAGCGGTGGGGGCCGCCGGGTGCGTCGGGTGCGCGGCACTGTGGCATGTCTTGTCTCGCATCACAGGGCGGCTGGCGCTGCCCAGCTACAGGATTGCGCCACCCGCACCCCGCCCGCCCCGGGCGGGGGTGCAGGGTGCGCTGTAGCCGCGCCCGCCGGGGCCGGCGCAAAGGAGGGAGTGTTGTAGCCACGCCTGCCTCGTCGTGAGGGATTGTCCCCTCGTGGCCAGCCGGTTGATCCAGGTCGCCGTGCCGAGCCGGCTCGCGCTGGGGAGCCGGCGAGCAGGCTAGCCGGATTGAGGAGCTTGGCCTACTCCGATATTTTAAAAAGGGGTCCGGGCTCCATTGCCTACCCGGGGGTCATCCCCCCGACAGTAGTCCCCGAAGCTATGAAGGCTCGCCGGCTCCAAGCAGGGGGGCCTTCGCACCTTACTCCCTCCGAGGAGTCGGTTTGTTGGTGGAGTGCAGGAGTCCGGCCGGGTGGCATCATCCATCCTCATGTCGGCAAGGCGGCAGCGGACGCCGGGAACACCCGCTGGGCGCCGGCTTCCGGAAGCCGGGTTGCGGCACCCCGGCCGGGGCAGGAAATGGAAACGCCCACCGGTTGAGTCTTGTTTCGCACCGGGCGAGGCCGCGGCGGGTGAGGCCGTCTGGAGGAAAACCCGGAGCAGCGCCGTCGACCGCGAGCCGGACCGGACCGCGGAGGAGGACATCGCGGCCCGTCAATCCGGCCGGGATCTTGACGAGGCGCAGCGCGCTGCTTGGCGGGATAAGGCGGAGGCCGAAAAGGAGATGGCGGAGGCCTCGGCCCGGGCGTGGGAGAGGGCCTCTGCGAAGCGGGCCAGGACCACCGCGGACCCGGCCTGGCCGGAGATGGAGAGGGGCTCGACGCTGGATGCCACTATCGTCGAGACGCAGTCGGAGTGGGCGAGCGAGCCGGCAGGGCGGACGGAGCCGGCCGACGACGAGTCGGACGTCGACGAGAACATCATCATGGACACGCCGCCCCGGGCTGACCCGGCAGGAGGAGGCGAGGGCGGCAGAGAGGGGCGCGAGATGGACTCCGCACCGTCCGGCCAGGCGCAGTCGACGCCGGCCCCGGAGGCCGCGACCGGGGACGCTGGGGCTTTGATGGTCGTTCCGCCCCAAGCCGCTATGAACTCCGAGTGGGCGGATGGAAGCGGATTCGGCGCCGGGACCGCGATGCAGCAGCCGTGGGCGAACGCCGGTGAGGTAGTGGTCGGGCCGCGCACCCGGGAGGACGAGGCGGCGAATGCCCTGCGCTCGCAGCTTCACGGGTGGGGCGAGCGCCTGCAGGCCTTCGTCCGTGAAGACCAGGAGTGGGCGCGGAAGCTGAAGCAAGCGGTCACGGTGAGTCTTTACTTTCTGTTTGTCATGGCCGTTGAATCAGTGGGGGCGTGACAGCGCACCCACTGGGTGTAGCCCCCGAGACCCGGGCCGGCTGCGGAGCAGCCGGTTCGGGTCTTTATGTGCGTTTTTTGCATTCTTCTAACTTTTGTCTTCGCGCAGCATCTGTACAACCTGCGGGCCAGCGCGTACAACCGGCTTCTAGAGCGGTTCCGTGAGGTCAAGGCCTGGCTTGCCGCCAAGGAGGAGGAGCTGCGCCAGGTCCAACGTAAGACTTGCATGCCTTCAGTGGGGGCGCGCCAGCGCACCCACTGGGTGTAGCCCCTGAGGTTCGGGCTGGACTGCGGAGCAGCCGGGTCGAATCTTATAGCTTGTCTTTTTCTTCTTTTTCTTGCTTCCGGCGTCTGACCGGGAATCTCGTCGTGCAGCCGTCGCGGCCGAGGTGCCGGGCCACCGAAGCCGGCCTGCAGCGCGATCTTGCGGCCGCCGACCGCGACCGACTTCGGGCCAAGGTGGACCGGCTGGTGGCCGAGAAGGCCAAGACGGAGGATGCCCACCAGGCGGAGGTAGGCCGGCTGGCAGAAGAGCGCGGCAAGGCGGCTGAGGTGCTGGCGCAAGCCGGCAGGAGGATTGCCCAGCTCGAGAAGGATCTCGAGGCCCAGGCCCGCGCGTCGGCCCTGCGGGAGAACGGGATGCTGGGCGAGGCACTGCACCTTGATGAGGCCTTCACTCGTGAGTGCTATCTTTTCTTTGGTCCGGCTGGCCTAGCCGGCAAATCATTTTTCTTTCGGCTGACATGTTTCCTTCCTTGGCCAGGAGTCTTCCCAGAGATGCAGGAGGCGGCCAATGCGGCCGTGCATGCCCACCGGGCGGACCAGCGAGCGGCAGGGGCGGAGATCGATGCTTACGCCGCCTAGACCCTCTCGGAGATCGTCCTCGCCAGTGAGGCCCGTCTTGGAGCCATGGAGGGGCACATGCGCCGCCTGTTCGAGGCCGGGGAGAGCATGGCGAGCAGCCTCTGGCCAGGCGCGGTGGTGCCGAACAGCGTCACTCGGCTGGCGCGTTGGCTCGAAGCCAGCGTGGAGCGACTCGGCGCGTGGAGGGCCTCCGCGGCCCGGGCCGGCGCGGAGACGGTGCTGCACTTCGTCGTGTCTTGGTATCCGGGCATGGACATCGACCGCCTGGTGGCGCAGCGGGTCGGCGCGGAGGATGACTTGGCGGCGCGGGCGCAGCGGATCGCCGGGCGGGCCAGCTACCTGGCCTCGTTCGCCGCACACGACGAGTTCGTCCTGGAGCGGACGGAAGATGGCGAGGAGCTCCCTACCGACGAGTTCGGCCTGCAGCTCAATGACCCAGACGGCAGCTCGACCGAGACGGGGGTCTACGCTGACGACGAGGCCGACTCGGACAACGCCGCCACGACCGAGAGGCCGGAGTGCTCTGGGCCCGACCCGGCGGCCGCGTCCACCTCAGCCGAGCCGACGCCGACCGGAGCCGACACGGGTGCCGCTTAGGGCTTTTTTCCTTTTTATCTTCATTCTTCCTGTACTTGAACTCGGTTAGGTAGCAGGTCCACCCACTGGGGGTGTAGTTTCATGTAATGAACTTGTTGCCGCGGGCCCTTGCTGTTTATAAATTTTGCATGTGATTTTGCTTTTGCTTGTTCGGCCTTGGGCCTTTTCTTGTCCGTCTTTTCTTTGGACTTCCTTCCCGCTAGCCGGACAGCCGTCTGGTGGCTGTGGCTAGGACGGGGATTCGGCTTTGAGAGGGGACGTACAATACTTAGGCTTTTTCAGACGTTGAGCGCGAGCGAAACACCCACTGGGCCGGCTGGCGGCAGGCAGCGAAGCCGGCTGGCGCGCAGCCGGTCATGCGGCGAATTGGTGAGAAAGGGCGGGTTGGGCCGGGTTGTCCGAGCCGGACTGTCCACGTTAGCCATTCTTGCGTGACGACGCTTCCGGCCTTTGGCTCTTGCCGGCCGGACAGCCGGGAGCCGGTCTGTGGCTTGGGGCGAAGAGGGGGCTTTGGCGGCTCATACGCTTCGAAATGGACTAAGGAAAATGGCGAGGTTCGGCCTAGCCGGCTAGCCCCCGAGCCAGACGCGCCGACTCGGCGGGAGAATTGAAAAACGGGAAAAATGCATAGACGCAAAGCTTGGTAAAAACTGAAAAGGTAGCCATCGAGTGCCGTGCGGGGGTACTTGCTGCTTTCATTAGACCCAAAAGGCAGTGATACATACGTGCATGCATTCAACTGTAAAACGGATGGAGGAGCTCCGCGTTCCAGGGCCGGCTGGACTCCTCGCCGGCTGCGTCTCTCTTGCGCTTGTTTGGCTTCTGCGCGTCGATGAGGTAGTACGCGTTTCGGTCGCAGATAACTTTGCTGATGGTGAAGGGGCCCTCCCAAGGAGAGGCCAGCTTGTGCTGGCCGGCTGTTCCTGGACGAGCCGGAGCACGAGACCGCCCTCGCGGAACGCGAGGGGTTTGATCTTCTTGATGTGGTAGTGGTGTAGGCCTTGTTGGTAGATGGCTGACCGGCTGAGGGCCAGGAGGCGCGCCTCCTCGAGCAGGTCGATGCCGTCTTCGCGTGCCTCCTTTGCCTCGCCTTCTGTGTACATGGTCATCCGGGGTGAGTCGAACTCGACGTCGGTTGGAATAATTGCTTCGGCTCCGTAGACGAGGAAGAATGGGGTGAACCCGGTTGAGCGGTTGGGTGTCGTCCGGAGACTCCAGAGGATGGCCGGCAGCTCATCGAGCCAGCTGCCCGGTGAGCGCACAAGCGGCTCGATGAGTCACGGCTTGATGCCGGCTAGGATGAGGCCATTTGCCCGCTCGACCTGGCCGTTCGACTGGGGATGTGTGACGGAGGCCAAGTCGAGCCTGATACCGGATGCGGAGCAGTAGTGGGCCAGCGCACCCTTGGCGAAGTTGGTGCCGTTTTCCGTGATGATGCTGTGGGGAATGCCGTAGCGGACCGCGATATCCTTGATGAACCGGACGGCCGTGGGCCCGTCGAGCTTCTTAATTGGTCTTGCCTCGATCCACTTGGTGAACTTGTCGACGGCGACCAGCAGATGCGTCATGCTGCCTCGGGTGGTCTTGAAGGGCCCCACCAAGTCGAACCCCCAGACGGCGAAGGGCCACATGATTGGGATGGTTTGGAGGGCTGTGGCCGGCTGGTGGTTGCGCTTGCTGAAGCGTTGGCAGCCCTCGCATTTGAGGACCAACTGTTCGGCGTCTTGCAGGGCCGTGGGCCAGTAGAAACCATGGCGGAAAGCCTTGGCCACCAGGGACCTCGAGGCGGCGTGGTGCCCGCACTCGCCCTGGTGGATGTCGAGGAGGATTTCGATCCCTTTGTCCTGCTCGACGCAGCGCTGGAACACGCCTGTCGTGTTGCGCTTGACGAGCTCGTGGTTGATGATGCTGTAGGCGGACGCTCGCCGCTGCAGTTGCCGGGCTTTAGTCTCGTCGCAGGGATGGTCACCGTCTTCCAGGAAGGCGAGGATCGGCCGAGCCCAGGACGGCGCCGTCACCACTGTGAGGACGGCCGCCGGGATGGGATCTGGGACGGCAGCCCCCGAGCCGGAGCCGGCAGCCCCCGAGCCGGAGACGGCAGCCCCCGAGCATGGGCCGGCAGCCCCCGAGCCGGAGATGGCAGCCCCCGAGCCAGAGCCGGCAGTCCCCGAGCTTGGGCCGGGAGCTCCAGGGTCAGGTGGGGGCGCGTCGGGGTCGTCCGAGACGAAGATGGATTCCGACTCGGGAGACGGCTTGATGGACGGCTTCCGTAGGTGCTCGAGGGAGACGTCGGATGGGATGGCTTGCCGGGTGGAGCCCACTTTGGCCAGGGCATCAGCTGCTTTGTTGTCTGCGCGTGGGACGTGGAGGAACTCGCAACCGTCGAACCCGCCGGAGAGCTGCTGGACCAGGAAGCAGTAGCTGGCCATGTTGGTGTCTTTGGCGTCCCAGTCGCCGGAAACTTGCTGCACCACCAGGTCCGAGTCGCCGTAGCAGAGGATGCACCGGATGCCGATCTCCCTGGCCAGCCGGATGCCATGCACGAGAGCTTCGTACTCGGAAACGTTGTTGGAGGCGGCGAAATGGATGTGCAGTACGTACCGCAGTCGGTCGTTCTTGGGGGAAGACAGCACGATGCCGGTACTGGGTCTCGGTCCAGTCGACGAGGAAGTCGGCCAGCGCTTGGGACTTGATGGTGGTGCGGGGCTCGTAGAGGATCGTGTGGCCGGCTAGCTCAATGGCCCACTTGGCCACCCGGCCAGAGGCATCCCGGCAGCCCATGATCTCACCGATGGGGGCCGTGCTCACCACGGTAATGGTATGCTCCTGGAAGTACTGCCTCAGCTTCTTGGCGGCAAACTACATGCCGTAGCACATCTTTTGGTAGTGGGGGTAGTTCTGCTTGGAGGCGGAGAGCAGCTCGCTCAGGAAGTACACTGGACGCTGGACCGGCTGCACCTTGCCCTCCTCAGGACGCTCGACCACTAGCACTGTGCTGACCGCCCGGGAGGTGGCGGTGATGTACAGCAGGAGTGGCTCTTTCTCAGCCGGCGCGGCCAGGACGGGTGCGGTGGACAGCATGCGCTTGAGGTCGCGGAACGCCTCGTCCGCCTGGTCGCTCCACTCGAACGCCGTCGTCTTCTTCATCAGCTGATACAGGGGCAAGGCCCTCTCCCCCAGCCGGCTGACGAACCGACTGAGAGAGGCGAAGCAGCCGGTGAATTTCTGGCCGCCACGCAGCCGGGCCGGCTTGCGCATGCGCTCGATTGCCTTGATCTTTTCCGGGTTGGCCTCAATGCCATGCTCCGAGACGAGGAAACCAAGGAGTTGGCCAGCCGGCACGCCGAAGACGCACTTCTTCGGGTTGAGCTTGATCTGGAACCGGCGCAGGTTGGTGAAGGTCTCCTTGAGGTCGGCCAGGAGCGTGAGGTGCTGCTTGGTCTTCACCACGATGTCGTCGACGTAGACATGCACATTTCTGCCGATCTGGGGCAGCAGGCATTTCTGCATGCAGCGCTGGAAGGTGGCGCCAGCATTCTTCAAGCCAAACGACATGGTGATGCAGCAATACACCCCAAAGGGCGTGATGAAGGATGTCGGCCGGGTCCAGCTTGATCTGGTGGTAGTCGGAGTGGGCGTCCATAAAGGACAGGAGCTCGCAGTTGGCTGTGGAGTCGATGACTTGGTCGATCCGGGGTAGGGTGAACGGATCTTTGGGGCAGGCCTTGTTCAGGCTGGTGTATTCGATGCACATGTGCCAGGTGCCATTCTTTTTCAGGACGAGGACTGGATTGGCAAGCCACTCGGGGTGGAATACTTCCATGATGAAGCCGGCTGTGAGCAGCCGGGCGATCTCTTCACCGATGGTTCTTCGCTTCTCCTCGGAGAAGCGGCGTAGCGGCTGTCGGACAGGCTTGGCGTCCTTGCGGACGTGAAGTTTGTGCTCGGCGAATTCCCTCGGGACACCCGGCATGTCTTTTGGAGACCATGTGTAGATGTCCAGATTCTCACGGAGGAAATAGACGAGCTCGCCTTCCTATTTGCTGTCGAGGCGGGTGCCCACGACCACGTACTTGCTGGAGCTGGGGTCGGCCGGGTCGAGCGGGACCCTCTTCGTGTCTTTGACGGCTGGAAGGAGGCCTCGCTGTCGGCCGACTTGGGCGGAGTCGGCACGGCCGGCTGCGCGCTAGCCAGCGCCACAATCCGGTCAAGCTGGCGCCTCTCCTCGGTGATGACCAGCGACTCGGCCAGCTGGGAGCCGGCTTTGGCGCACTCAAGGGACTTTTTGTAGTCGCCGACGATGGTGATGAGGCCCTTGGGACCCGGCATCTTCAACTTCAGGTAGGCATAGTGGGGGACTGCCATGAATTTGGCCATCGCGGGTCGGCCCAGCAGCGCGTGGTAGGGGCTGGCCAGGTCAACCACCTCGAACCAGATCGGCCCGCAGCGGAAATGGCTGCTGGAGCCGAACAGGACGTCAAGCCGGATCCGGCCAATCGGAGAGCAGGAGAGACCCGGCACGATGCCGTGGAACACCGTCCGGGTCGGCTCCAGCTGTCGCGCCTCGATGCCGAGCTTGGTCATGGTGTCGCGGTACAGGATGTTGATGCTGCTGCCGCCGTCGATCAACACCCGCGAAAAACAGTAGGTGCGCTTCTTGGAGACGAAGTTGGGGTCGAGCACAAGGGCGTAGCCACCCGGCGTGGGCATGACGGCCGGGTGGTCTTCCCCGGTCCAGCTGACAGGCCGGTCGGACCAATGCATGTAGTGGGGAACCGGAGGGACGACGGCGTTCACCTCGGCCGCGTGCTTGCGCTTGGCATGCTTGTCATCGCCCTCGCTGGTGAAGACGACGTAGGACGTGTCCGGGCGCGAGAAAGGGTTGTCGGCGAGGGCGCCGGGTGGCGGCGGGGGCGGGGGAAGCGGCGGCTGCTGCGAGCCGGCTCCGATTGGCGGGGGTGGAAGGTTGCCCTTCAACAGGCGCTGGGTGAAGCTGCACTGGCGGAGCGTGTGCGTCGATGGCTTGGCGCCGCTATGATTTTTGCAGGGGGCGTCGAGCATCTGCTCGAAGGACAGCTTGGGCTGCCAGGCGGCCTTGCGGGTGCGCGGGCGCTGGCTGGCGCCTTGCTCGGCCGGCTGCTCCCCTTCCACCACGGCGACCTGCCGGTTGTCATAGCGGGGCGCCTGCTGGTCGTTCCTGCGCTTGCCGTTGTTGTTGTTGTTGTTGTTGTTGTTGTTGTTGTTGTTGTTGTTGTTGTTGTTGTTGTTGTTGTTGTTGTTGTTGTTGTCTTGCCGACGCGGGTTGTTGTCGCCAGCCGGCTTGGGGGGCGCCGGCTGGACCGGGAGGAGCTTGCCGTCTGCGTCGATCGTGACCTTCACATTCATCGCGGAGTCGGCCGTAGCGTACTTGTCTGCCACAGCCATGAGCTCCGCCAGGGTGTCCGGCTCGTCGCACACCAGCCGGTGCTTGACCAGAGTGCGGTCTAGGCATCCGCCGATGAAGTACTGGATGGCCTGGACCTCGTGGACGCCCTCGCAGGAGTTGCGGAGCTCCGTCCACCGCGTGAGGAAGTCGCGAAGGGGCTCGCGTGGCTTCTGGACGCACATGGAGAGCTGGCGAGGCTTGCCGGGGCACTTGTAGGTGCTGGTGAAGTTGCGGGTAAACGCGTCTTCGAAATCCAGCCAGGAGTTTGCCGGCTCGCAGGCTGTTAAGCCACGTCCGGGCTGAGCCGAGCAACATGAGGGGGACATATCGTACGGCCACGCGCCGGTTGCCGCCGGCTATGCCGACAGCCGTGGTGTAGTCAGTCAGCCAGTCCTCTGGCTTGGTGGCGCCATTGTACTTTGGGGAGTCGCGGGGCAGCGAGAAGCCTTTGGGGAAGGGCTCCTCGCGAATGCGGGGGCCAAAGCACGCCGGGCCGACAGAGCTTTCCTCCTCCAGGGCCGTGGAGCGCGCTAGCCGGTCGATGCGGTTACGGGCATCGTTTTCGTCGTAGGGCTCGCGGGGACCGACCCGGTCGGCCACGGGACCGCGGGGTGCAGGGGCTTCATGGGCCGGTTCATGCAGCCGAGCCGGCCGCACGGGGGGCTCTGGCGGCTGAACCCGGCCGTCGCCAGCCGTCTCGCCAGCAACGCCGTCTCCGGCGGTTGTGGCACGATTGTGCCGGCTCCGACCGGACCGGTGCCGACCAGAGCGGCTCGCGCTAGTGGCGTGGGAGGACGTCTGCTGCGCGTCCCGGAGGGCCCTCTCCGGGTTTCCAGTTTTTCCTGAGGCAGAGGCGGATGGCTGGGCCGGGTCGAAGTGCTGCTGCTGCTCGTTCGCCACGGTGATGAGGTCACGGATGCGCTGTTGCCGCTGCAGCAGCTGCTCGCCCTCCAAGAATTCGAGATCCGCCATGGCCGCCCGCGCCGTACGCATGTTCTTAACGGGGGTGTCGTACATGGGCCGGCCTGCGCCTAATGCACGGCCGATCTCGCCCCCATGGATCCGCACTTCCGCGACCTGGCTGGGCTCGGCAGCGGCCGGCTTGAAGCCGTGGGCGCTGTCGTACTCTTGCTGGGCGGACTCCAGCCGGCGCCACGTTGCCGCGAGCTCCGTGGCCTCGACCAGCAGATGCTAACGGTCCTCGTTGAGCTAAGCTACTACGGCCGCCATGTCGGCGTCGGGCGTGATGGGGGCTTGCAGGCTCCGGATCGTCTCGCGGAGCGGGTCGGCCCGGCGTGGCGGAGCCGCAGCCGCGGCAGCAGCAGCCGCGGCGGCCTTCTCCTTGCCGCGCGGAGAGCCGGAGCTAGCGCCGATGGTCAGCACCTCCGCGCGGGCGCAGAGGTTCATGACGTCGTCGGAGACAGCGCAGCCAACGAGGACGAGCGAGTCAGTGAAGCTGCGCACCTTGCTGGGAAACACGTCGGGGACGAGCGCGATGAAAACGCGCATCGCACCAAAAGGGACAATGAGGCAGCCTGCGGGCCAGGCGGCGTCCGCGCCCGGCGCAGTATTGCGGCCGGCCGGGTTGGCCGTGCGAGGCGCGCGGACCAAACCGTGCATGATGCGCTCGCCGGAGCTGGTGAAGGGCCTCGTCTGGAACTTGTGTAGGATCGAAGTATGTCTACCAGAGGGGGGGGGGGTGAATGAGAGTTTTAAATTTTTCTCGGAAATTTCAAAACTCTCGGAACCCAGCAGCGGAACGAATGAAAATACAGTAAACAGTGAGCGAATACAAACTACCGAATGGAAACTAACCACATGTACCGAGGTAAATCACATGATTGAAATATGGCATGTCACAGTTCGAATATAAAGAAGGGTAGTAGAAGTGACCAGTGATGCTCGATGGCGACAAGGTGTTTGGTAGACCAGTTCGCCCTTCTGCACAAGGACTACGTCTGGTTGGAGGGGTTGTGATTTAACACAGAAGATAAACTCTCTTCGCCCTAATCTCCTCGACAATTGGTTCGTCAACCAATGCCGATTACTCGTGGTAGATACTTGACGGCGATCTCCAAACCTTCACTGAAGATAAACTCTCTTCAGCTCTCTTCGTTAACCACAATACTCTTGGTTGCTGAAGATTTTGCTCGGTGAAGACAATACTCTTCGACACTCGAGCTGACACCTATCCATCTAGAGAGTTGCAGCTCTCAAGAGTAATAGGCGGAGTGTACTGGACTTAGATTCTAGTGATGCTGAACCACTATCTAATTTTTCGGCTCTAGGGTTTTTCTCTCGGTGGATTTTAAACTCAAATCTTTCGGAGAGGGGGTTGGTCAACAATCTTCTCAGAATCAAAACGGAGCAGCCACCGGACAACGCCGACGCGGGGTGGCTATTTATATCTGCAGCCTTCCCTGGTGGGAAATGACCATTTTGGACACGCGGTCCAGCCAATGGCCAACCGACACATTCACAACGGTCGGATTTGGGAGCAACGGTAACATTATTTGTGGAGCAAGAAATGCTAACTCCTCGGTCAGAGTCAAATCTCTCGCAGCGAAGAAGATCACAGTCTCTTGCTGGCAAGTATTTGCTCGGAACACAAAGAGATTTCTCTCGCATCTTTCATAGGATTTGGGTTTAGCATCAGAGAATCAAAGCTTCGAACGCTACACCCCTCTTAATAGTACGGTGGTCCTATGACTCAATGAAAAGAAACGAAACAACGAAAAGAATGCTACGTCTTCTCTTCGTGTTCAATTTCTTCGGCTGCAGTCACTTCCTTCGGACAGGCACCGAACCAATTGCTTCACGTCAGCAATATTTGAGGGTCACTCTTGTCGTCATATCCTTCGGTGAGAACTTTCACTGCAACGCAGGGGATAAACTTCAGAGATATGAATCCAAACTTCTCTCAACTCCAGGGACCTGTTACTCTGTGCGCACTAGCAAACACATCAGTCCCTTACTGTTTGTCAACAATCTCCAAAACATAAGGAGGCAAATTATTGCACCAACAATCTCCCCCTTTTTGGACGATTGATGGCAAAACAGATAATCATCGAAGTGAAGATAGATAAATGTAAAATGGGTCAAACAAGGGTGAGTAAGCGTTACTTGCTCGAATATGAAATGAACTCCCCCTAAATGTATGCAGGGACGAAAGATATGAGATAGATTCTCCTGCAATAATTGAAATATATGGAGGAAGTTTCAATCATTCGAGACATTTGATTCGCACTGATGAGATATAATCTATCGAGTTCTTAGTGCAATCAAAGTTAACTTCTGATAATAATTCCACCTGCAAGACAAATGCTTCGAGAGAAATGGTGCAGCAGCAGGGGTTATTAATATTACATCACAGAAGTCAATCGAGTTTGACAACAAGGAGCAAATGGACTGGGACCGAAAGTTTCAAACTCGAACAAAACCAAAACAAATGAAACACCAAAAGCAAATCTATCGAGACTCGATGTAATTCTCCCCCTTTTTGTCAACAAGTGTCAAAAAGGTGACCAATAACATGAGTGAAGAAACGCAGATCTTGGATCAATCAGTGGCATCTCCAGATGAGCTGTCCGAGGAGATTTCTTCTTCGGAAGTGACTGGAATAGCTTCATCTTCAGCAGCAACAGATTTTTCTTCAAGAACAAGAGCTTGAGGTTGAGCAGACGAAGGAATAGCTGGAGTGGCCACTGGAGGAACACGAGACTACACATTGCCATCGGTAGGTTTCTCTGTTGGTGATGTGGCTTTAGATTCATCAAGCAATTTACGCAGCCTTAGATGAAGAAGATCAGTTGTAGGCTCACGAGCAGGCAGAGAAGGAGTTCGATCTTGAAAATCTTTGATAGTGAAGCCTTTGTCAATATAATCATAAAGCTCTTGGAGATTGACGTTCAGGAGTTGTTTTTCAGTAAAGAACTTGCGAAGCAATTTCCAGAGTCTTTTCTTATTTTCATCAGCAATCAGATGCATTATCCTTGTGCGATTGTTAATTGCATTCAGCTCGGAGGCAAGATGTTCTTTCTCATGTCTATCTTCTGCAATATGTTGCATGAGCAGCTGTTGAGTACGCAAACTAACTTCGAGTTGCGATGGAGGTTGAGGCGTAATCTTTCGGTCGCGTTGAGGCAGACGAGGCCCATCAAAGTGCTTGTGATAGTCGCGGGAGCTAGAAGCAGTCGACTTGCCCGAAGAAATATCTTCCATAACTTGCAGAGTATCGCAAACTGGAGGAATGAAGCTTTTGTGGCTTTCCTTCGCAAGATACACTGTTCGCATCGCATGATCAATAACTTTCTGTATCCAGGGTGCATATACCTTGATGCAAAATGGATACTGAGCAGAATCCTTCAGGATATGCAGGAACATATCTTCGACATCGAAAATATATCGTTCGGAGATTGCATATATCGCATTACGAAGAACATCTGATATTGACTTATCTGGATTATGCCGGCCATCGGACAAATAGTGTAAGAGAGCATGTGAAACAATGTCTGATTCTCGAATGTCAAATGTTCAGGACGAGGAGGACCAGAGTAGTCACGAATCTTGTCTTTGTCCATAGTGCACCGAAAAACTTCATTTGAGATAACGTCAATGTTATGAACTCGAATTTCAGTGTTACCATGCTCGAATCGAGGAAAATGGAAGTGCGAGACAAAATCCGTTGAAGTACACTTGATGCATTTTCCTTCGGTCATCCATTCCATGATCCATTTTCAGCTATCATTTTCATCACCAGAGATGTACAAAGTTGCATAGAATTGAAGAATGATTTCCCTGTTCCATGGGTGCTCGAACTCAAAAATCTTTGTGAGGCAGAAATCATCTAGATCCCGTAGCAATTGATTAAAGCAGCCAATAGTTCGCATAGCAGGAATATCTAGAAATTCATGAGGAAAATCCTTCTTGCTCTCATAAAGGACCCGAGAGTAATAAATAGCTTGTTCCTTGGTCCAGAACCGAGGTGATTCAGAAGTGCACGGGCCATCATACGGACTGGCCTGAAAGAATTTTGGATGCGCATTCCGATTGAAAAGCGGTCCTTTTGCGCCTGCACCTGTCGAGAACAATGGCAATTCTTCGCGAGGATATGGATATTTAAGTTCTTCTTCGGGAGAAATAACTTCATCACCGTACACAACTGAGTCAGATCGGCGGACAGAGACAGATTTGCGCTCGGAGGGACCAATATCAGGCATCCGTACGACTATATCGATGGATAACTTGAGTGGAGAGGGAGTGTGAGGCACAACAGATGGTGCAGCAGGGGCGGTTGGTACTCGAGCAGGTTCATTAACTCGGGGCACCGAGGCTAAAACATCCATTGGAGGAGGCAGAGACTGTTCCACAGTAACTTGTTTTTTCCCGTCGACAGATGGAACTGGGACTTGCGGCGCTTCATGAGCTGGAGAGGTTTGAGGTTCGGAGCGAGGAATTTCACCTTCCTCTGAAACAACATGTTGCGAGGGAATTTCAACCCGAGCAGGGCAGGCCACAGGCACTGATTCAGTTGGCCTTGGCGAGGGAATTTCAGCCCGAGCAGGGCAGGCCACAGGCGCTGATTCAGTTGGCCTTGGCGAGGGAGGAGCATCCGTGTCCTTAACAGGTGGTGGCGAAGGAATAGCAGGCTCAGAAGATTTTTCTTTCTGAGACTGAGCATCTTGACGGACAGGAGACGGTTCCTTCGGAGCCGGAGGTACATTTTTCTTCGCCATTTTCTTTCTTTGCTTGATCTTTTGCTTCGCAACTTGATCAATATGGCCTTTAACCAGATCATTGTAGCCAGTTACTTTGGCTTGATGTTCATCACAAATTTTTCGAACAATTTCATCAAGATCTGTGTGAAAGCGCAACCTTCGATTACGTAGAAGACTCATGGCTCGGTTGATATCCTTGTAGGAATCTTCGAGTGTGTTGATGATGAACTTTGATGAGGCAGTTTTCATTCGCTCATTAAGATCCAGTAGTTCGGCAGAGAGGGAATTAATCTCAACTGCATCATCTCTCAGTTTTTGCACTACTGATGTTGCTTGAGCAATAACTTCGGCAGGGATAGGCAAATATGCCACTTCTCCATCGAAAGGGTTCTCCACAAACTTATCAAGCTGCTCCATGATAAATATATGATCATAATAATGAGGTGCATCTGACTTGCCAGAGGGAGCAGTCTGAACAGTAATATGAACTTGCTCGGAAGGTGGCTTAGAAGCCAATGGTTGACTTAGTGTAGGTGCAAATTTAGCAACCTCTTCCTTCGGAGCAGAGGATTGAGAAGCATCTTGCTCGGTAGACGTCTTGATCTTCCTCACTTCAGGTATGGGAATGTTTTCGCCAGGCTTAGCAGTATTCACTGGAGCATCAACTACCAAATCCTTCAAGTCAATTGCATCTGGATGCGGAGTTGTGTTCACATGCTGTTTGACGGTGACAGTGGTAGCTGGCGTTTTTCTGGTAGGCATCTTCTTTGATGGTGCCAAATTGATCCAAAGATTAGGCAGCACGGTTGAGGTGGTAATGTTCACATCCTCGCTGAGAGCAGCCGCAACCTCTTCTTTGGTGAGCAGAGGATCATCTTCATCAGCCGAGGAATCATCCATATTTGCTTCATCTGCTGGTACAACTTTTTTCTTCTTCGGTGCACGCTTTCTCTTCGGAGCAGCAGCATTGGGATCATGCTTATGTTTGGTGCGTCCTTCAGACATCCCTTCGGCCCTTTTCTTTTCCATATCATCTTTGAGAAGACGAAGGTTTTCTTCTTCACGAGCCTTTTTCTTTTCTGCCCTCTCAGCTCTTTTAACAGCATTGCGTTGACGCTTAGCAAGTTCATCGGGATATGAGGCCGGAGTGCGAAGAGAGGACTCATGAGCATTTGCCGGAGGAGGTGGTCTCTCTTGAGGTCCATTTGACTTGATTAGAGAAAGTTCTCGGCAGTCACCCCACGGTGGATGGAATGCAAAATTCTGAGCAAAGCGAGGGGCAACGAACTCATAATTGAACCATTTGCGCACCCAGTAGTGTCGAATCCATTGCTGTCGTGTATCTCGTTCGTGTTTTGATTCGCCTGGAACTGTGTTGTATCGGTCATGAGAAATATATTCAGCTGTGTTTGTGAGAGCCTGTCTGCCACCCCTCTTCTTTTTCGGAGCAGTTTCTACTTGCTCGACGTCATTTTGTTCGGCCCTTTTTCTCTTGCTGGTTGACGGGCCTACCGTTGGGCCCTTAGCATTCAGAGCTTTTGATTCATCAGCAGTGCCCAATACAATATCATCTCTTTCAGGCTGGCTACGCTGAGCTGAATCTGCAACTGACTGCATTTTCCTATGAACATAGATAGTTGCGAGGGAAAATGGGGACAGGGTTACGAATGCACACAGCTAAGATTTGGAAAAACAGAAATCATTTATGATGAAGAGGTAGATGCAGACTTTGAGAAATGTATCGGGCGAAAGAAATGTATAGAACGAACTAGTAGGTTCGAAGAAAATACTAGTAAGCGTGCTAAGCATTCCGTTCGGACGAGACAAAACACAAACCCTAGATCTGAAGTTTTTCGGATGCGAGGGACAACTACAAACCACATCCACAAAAGTTACTTAGCAGGAAGGATATGAGAAATTACAGTAAAACAAGGTTATTTCTACCGCGGACGAACTTGAACTGGATGAACGTAAGAACAAGTTCGCACTGCACATACCCTAGCTTGGTGATGTGCAGCAGCTACGGCGGCGCGGAGACGAAGATGATCCGCGGCGGCGAGGGAGGACTCCGGCGACCCCTTTTCGGTAGTGAAGCGGCGAAGGTGGTCGGCGTCGTCGAGCTCGAGGAGGAGCAGTGCGGTAGGGCTTCGGTGAGTGGCGATGGTGAAGACGCGAAGTGAATCAAGGAAAGGGGGCGGCGCAGTATTTATATGCGAAGGAAAAATGACCGCACCCTGTAAATCTGATCGGACGGACGGAGTCAAGGGACATTTGCGATTCAACGGATAGGATAAGCTGGCAGTTGATGATGAGCACGTGGCAACCGTCATCTAAGAACGTGGTCCAGACCTGGGCGGGAAACCCCAAATTTTGGACGGCTTTCGCCAAAACAGATGAAGTTCAGACCGAAACTTTAGCGTGGTCAAGGACACCAGATAAAGTTTCGTTCACAGATGAATTTTGTGCATTCATAACAGAATAGCATAGACTGGAAGAGATAGAATAGAGGGAAAACAGGGTCCTAGATATTTCACTCAGACGAAGAAAAACAAATACTCGAGAGAAAAACTATGAGTGAAATTCATTCGGACAAACACAAAATCCTCAAGTGCAGCTCATTCAAGAGAAATTGTGGTGGCGTTACCCACCGTATAAGAACTGTATGACCCTGAGCGTCGCACAATTATCGTGGCACCCGGTTAGTCTAGTTCTTCGTTAATGTATTCACTCTCAGAAAGAAAATTTCACTTTGTCGAAATTTTCAAACTCTTCGAGTGTTATGCAGCCATTCCTTCTAAGATGTGGAAGTGTTGGTACGGGTGCCGAGTCCAGCTTACAACACGTTTGCAGAATCTAGGATATTTAGCTCACACCGTAACGCACAGAATCTTTTCTCGTCGAGAGGCTTGGTGAATATATCGGCGAGATTCTCTTCGGTGTTGACGTGACTGATAACAATATCCTCTCGAGCAACATGATCGCATAGGAAATGATGGCTGATCTCAATATGCTTGGTGCGAGAGTGCAACACAGGATTGTGTGCAATTTTGATCGCACTCTCATTGTCGCACAATAGAGGGATCTTCTTGACCTTGATGCAATAATCCTTCAGAGTCTGCTTCATCCATAGCAACTGTGTACAACATGCGCCAGCAGCAATATATTCGGCCTCAGCCGTAGAGAGTGAGACACAATTCTGCTTCCTTGACGACCAACAAACCAATGATCTACCGAGGAAATGACATGTCCCCGAAGTAGATTTCCTGTCAACCCGGTCACCTGCATAATCTGAGTCTGAATAGCCAACGAGGTCAAACTGTGCTCCCTTAGGATACCATAAACCTAAGGTGGGGGTGTGAGCCAAATATCTCAGAATACGCTTGACCGCTTGGTGATGCGATTCTTTCGGTGCAGCTTGAAAACGAGCACACATACAAACACTCAACATAATGTCAGGTCTGCATGCACATAAGTAAAGCAAAGAACCAATCATCGAACGATAAGCTTTCTGATCGAAATCTTTACCGTACACATCTGCATCCAGCTGGCCATTAGTGGGCATGGGAGTTTTGTAACCCTTCTATTTGCAATCTTGCATTTTGAACTTCTTAAGACAGTCTCTCAGGTATTTCTCCTGAGATATGAAAGTTCCATTGTCCTATTGACGAATTTGCAGTCCGAGAAAGAACTTAAGTTCACCCATCATAGATATTTGATACTTCTCGGACATCATTCGCCCGAATTCCATGCTGCAAGCATTGTTAGTACAACCGAAAATAATATCATCCACATAAATTTGACACACGAATAGATCGCCATCGATAGCACGAGTGAAAAGAGTGGAATCAGTGGATCCTGGCTTAAACCCTTTGTCGAGCAAAAACCTCTTTAGAGTGTCATACCAAGCTCGAGGGGCTTGCTTCAATCCATAAAACGCCTTTTTCAACCTAAAAACTTTGTTAGGAAACTGAGGATTTTCAAAGCCAGGTGGCTGCCTAACATATACTTCCTCATCAATTTCACCATTGAGAAAAGCAGTTTTCACATCCATTTGATAAAGCAGAATATCATTGTAATTTGCATAAGTGAAAAGAATACGAATTGCCTCAAGGCGAGCAACAGGAGCATAAGTTTCACCAAAATCAATACCTTCTACCTGTGTATACCCTTGAGAAACAAGACGTGCTTTGTTCCTCACAACAATGCCATTTTCATCTTGCTTATTTCGGAAAATCTATTTTGTGCCGATGATATTGTGCTTCTTAGGATTCGGTTTGTCAACCAATTCCCACACATCATTTAATTCGAATTGCACCAACTCTTCTTGCATGGAATTCATCCAATCGGGATCATTCATGGCTTCCTCATACTTGGTAGGTTCTGTCAATGAGACGAAGGAGAAACTGCCACAGTAGTTAGCCAAACGAGTGCGAGAACGAGTTGTGGGTCTGTAACCTGGATTCTCGAGATCTTCAAGGATTAATGCAGGGTCAACTCAATTTGCCACTCGTGGGTGAGGATTTTCTTCTTGATTTTCATTTTCCTCAGTATCAGCATCAGGATTGGCATTAGTATCGCCATTTCCATCATGATTGCCATTTTGGTCGGCATTAGGATTTGGGTTGCCATTTGTGTTCGGTGCGGCATTTGCTTCGGCAGTAGCTTGGCGTGTTCGTCGAGCTATGGGAGCATCATCATCGGAAGAATCAGGTACATTTCCTTCGACTGGCCTGACATCTCCAATAGCCATTTGCCGAATAGTATCCAAAATCGGAGGTTCATCTATCACATTAGGCAGGTGCTCCTTTTAGGAGCCATTAGATTCATCAAACTGCACATTTACCGTTTCCATAACTTTCCCGTGGTGAGAGTTATAGACACGATAAGTATGCGAGTTCGAGCCATAACCAAGAAGAAAACCTTCATGTGCCTTTGGTGCAAACTTGGAATTATGATTCATGTCACGAATATAGCAAGGTGCACCAAAAACACGTAAATAAGAAACATTTGGTTTCTTGCCAGTGACAAGTTCATATGAAGTTTTCTTAAGGAATTTGTGAAGATAAACACGATTCACAACATGGCAAGCAGTATTAATAGCATCAGCCCAGAAACGAATAGGAGTTTTATACTCACTAAGCATTGTTCTCGCCATTTCAATAAGAGTTCTATTCTTTTGCTCAACAACACCATTCTGTTGGGGAGTGTATGCGGCAGAGAATTCATGAGTAATACCATTTTCATCGAGAAAATCTTTGATATGAGTATTTTTGAACTCAGTGCCATTGTCGCTTCTAACATGTTTAATACGCACTTCATACTCATTTTCAGCTTTCTTGGCGAATCTTTTGAAGATGTCTTGGGTGCAAGTTTTGTCTTCTAGAAAGAATATCCAAGTGTATCGAGAAAAATCATCAACAATAACCAGACCATAATGACTGCCTCCGAAACTTGCATAGTTTTGAGGCCCGAATAAATCCATATGAAGAATTTCCA
This sequence comes from Elymus sibiricus, assembly GCA_039707655.1. Taxonomy (NCBI): domain Eukaryota; kingdom Viridiplantae; phylum Streptophyta; class Magnoliopsida; order Poales; family Poaceae; genus Elymus; species Elymus sibiricus. The sequence continues at coordinate 303,463,321 of CM077672.1, read as the reverse complement.
GTGGTCTTGTTGTGGTCATAACAGTTTTTGATGAATGATGCTTCTTGGCCAATTTACCAGCCTCACAAGCAGCACAAAGACGATCCTTGTCGAATTTCACATCAGGAATACCATGGAGATGATTTTTCTGCACGAGTGTCTGCAAGTTTCTCATACCTGCATGACCAAGTCTTCGGTGCCACAGCCATCCTTCGGTTGCTTTCGCAAGCAAACAAGTTCAGACTGAGGGACCCTTAGAGAAATCCACAATATATAAATCACCTTTTCTATTTCCTTCGAATACGAAGGAATTGTCAGTGGCCATGAAGACAATGCATTTGAATTTAGAAAATAGAACTAGCATGCCTAGATCACACAGCTTGCCGACAGACATAAGATTGAATCCAAGAGACTGAACAAGTGAAACATCATCAATGTTCTTATCCTTGGATATAGCAATTTTACCTAACACAAGTACCTTTCCTTTGTTGTTGTCGCCGAAAGTGATGTACTTCTCAGATGAAGCAGTTAAATTTGAGTCGACAAACAATGACTTGTCTCCGGTCATATGACTAGTGCATCCACTATCCATTATCCATTCGGTACACCCGGAGACATAGTCCTACAGAGAAATCAGGCTTTCTTAACCACCCACATCATTGTAGGTGGCTTCGAAACATATGAGCGAGCAGGATATGATTTCTTTCGAAAATTATGTGAATTGTAACTTGAGTCAGTACGAGCATAATCGAAAGAATAAGCATTGAAGTTTCTTCCTAACGAATGAGTATAGTGGTTTGGTGAAGCAAGTATGTACTCATTCCGTCGAATCTTTTCAAGGACATATCGAGCATTTTCTTCCTGCATGGTTAGTAGTCTAGTGACAGGTAATGCCTCGATAGTTTTCCTGGGCACCCAGATAGATTCCTTTGGGGGCCATTCCTGTTGTTTGGACCAACATAGCGAGCAACAGCCTCACCACGTTGGTTTTTGAACAACTTATAGTTGTCTAGAGAATCATCATATGAGTATTCGGGGATTGGCGAGTCATATCCCGAAAGTAAAGCTGGATCGAGCGTTTTGCTCTTAGCAGGCACCCACATAGTGCGAGGATATTGATCCGGTTCCCAGTAGGAGCCATTCTCATTTAGTTTCCTTTCGAAACCGATACCTTCCTTCTTGGGGTTTTTGTGAAGAATGGATTTCTTCAGAACATCACACAGGGTTTGATGCCCTTTGAGAGACTTGAACATTCCTGTCTGAAGAAGATCCTTCAACCTAGCATTTTCATCAGAAACAGAACCATTTTCCTCGACCTAGGGGTTAGCATTCATAGAAGATTCAGCATTTGATTCAGCATTACTGCGTTTGAGACATTTTAAGCAAGGAGGTACAAACACTTCAGGTTTCTCTTTGAGTTGTTGGGTGAGAAGAGAATTTTCTCTGATCAAATCATCATGAGCCTCTCTCAGCGACTCGAGTTCCTGTTTCCGTTTCAGGTAATCATAAGTCAATCTTTCGTGGTCAGTTGAGAGAAAGTCATGACGATCTAAGAGATCCTTCATTCGAGTCTCGAGAGCGGAATACTCTTCGGTCAACGATTGATTTTTCTCCATCTCCTCAACCAACAACCCTTCAGACTTCCTGAGGGTTTTCTCAATTTTCTCGAGAGAGTTTTGTTGTATATTAGCAATTTTGATCAGTTTAGCATAGTCATCCTCATCAGAAGAATATTGATCACTGGAGTGAACCTTGTGATGTTTGGAGGATACCATTTCTTTCGAAGCTTTGGCCATGAAGCAGTACGCAGGAGACACGTTGTCGCTCGAATGATTTTCGAAGAAGTTCGATGCAGGAGTAGAGCCACATGCTATGCTAGCCATGCCAGAGTCGGAATCCTCCTCTGATTCATCAACCTCTTCGTCGTCAGAAGATGCTTCTTCTTCAGAATCCATTTCCTTGCCGATGTACGCCTTGGCCTTGCGTGAAGTGTTCTTGCGGTTGGACGAGGACTTGGAGGGATTCTTCGAGGAAGATCTTGACGAGGACTTGGAGGAATCCTTCTTCTTGAAGAACTTCTTTGTTTTCTTCTCATCATCGGAGTCGTAGCTCTTGCTCTTGCTTTTGCCATGGTTTCCTGAATCATATCTTCCACTAGCACGGATTTCAGCTTCCCAGAGAGGGCAGTCCGAAATGAAATGACCTGGCTTTCTGCACTTGAGGCAGGTGTAGTCTCCTGTTGGCTTTGATGAAGATTTCGAGCCGCCAGAGTTGCTGGATCCTTTCTTCTGAAACTGATTTTTCCTATGAAGACGCTGGAATCTTTTCGTGATCAATGCGAGATCCTGACTAATCCTTTCGGTGTCATCTGAATCTTCATCGGCATTTCCTTCCGAGGAAGAATCAGGCATAGCCTTGAGAGCATGACTTTTTCGGTGACTTGAGCCATAGAGATCTCTCTTCTCTTCTTCTTGTTCTTCGTGGGTGTTTAGCCTTTCCATGATATCAACAGAGTCGAGAACTTTGAAATCAGCCCGTTCCCGAATCATCAGAACAAGTGTGTCGAACGAACTGTCAAGAGACCGGAGCAACTTCTTCACAACTTCATGATCAGTGATGTCTTTGGCGCCGAGACCCTGTAGCTCGTTTGCAATGTCACTCAGACGATCGAAAGTTTGCTGACAGCTTTCATTTCCAATGCGCTTGAACCGATTGAACTTGGCCCGAAGTGTATCAATGCGAGCTTCTTTCTGAGTTGAAACACCCTCATTTATCTTTTCGAGAATGTCCCACAATTCCTTTGTAGTTTCACACTGACGGTAGCGAAGAAATTGAGCACGAGAGAGATGGCCACCAATTTCATCTTTAGCTTGAGCAACCATCTGAATGGGTTTCTTCTCGTGGTCAGTGGGGACCTGGGGTACTTCAACTGTGAATCCATTCTGCACCACATTCCACATATCATCATCAATAGCTCGGAGACGGATCTTCATCTTCTCCTTCCAGAAGGGATAGTCCGTCCCATCGAAGATGGGAATCTTGAGGTGCGACTTGTAGCTCACTGAAGACATACTTAAACTCCAAGGTGGTTAGACCAAAATGAGCAGAGTCAAGGAGTACCTTGCTCTGATACCAATTGTAGGATCGAAGTATGTCTACCAGAGGTGGGGGTGAATGGGAGTTTTAATTTTTTCTCGGAAATATCAAAACTCTCGGAACCCAGCAGCGGAACGAATGAAAATACAGTAAACAATGAGCGAATACAATCTACCGAATGGAAACTAACCACATGTACCGAGGTAAATCACATGATTGAAATATGGCATGTCACAGTTCGAATATAAAGAAGGGTAGTAGAAGTGACCAGTGATGCTCGATGGCGACAAGGTGTTTGGTAGACCAGTTCGCCCGTCTGCACAAGGACTACGTCTGGTTGGAGGGGTTGTGATTTAACACAGAAGATAAACTCTCTTCGCCCTAATCTCCTCGACAATTGGTTCGTCAACCAATGCCGATTACTCGTGGTAGATACTTGACGGCGATCTCCAAACCTTCACTGAAGATAAACTCTCTTCAGCTCTCTTCGCGAACCACAATACTCTTGGTTGCTGAAGATTTTGCTCGGTGAAGACAATACTCTTCGACACTCGAGCTGACACCTATCCGTCTAGAGAGTTGTAGCTCTCAAGAGTAATAGGCGGAGTGTACTGGACTTAGATTCTAGTGATGCTGAACCACTATCTAATTTTTCGGCTCTAGGGTTTTTCTCTCGGTGGATTTTAAACTCAAATATTTCGGAGAGGGGGTTGCTCAAAAATTTTCTCAGAATCAAAATGGAGCAGCCACCGGACAACGCCGGCGCGGGGTGGCTATTTATAGCCGCAGCCTTCCCTGGTGGGAAATGACCATTTTGGACACGCGGTCCAGCCAATGGCCAACCGACACATTCACAACGGTCGGATTTGGGAGCAACGGTAACATTACTTGCGGAGCAAGAAATGCTAACTCCTCGGTCAGAGTCAAATCTCTCGCAGCGAAGAAGATCACAGTCTCTTGCTGGCAAGTATTTGCTCGGAACACAAAGAGATTTCTCTCGCATCTTTCATAGGATTTGGGTTTAGCATCAGAGAATCTTCGAACGCTACACCCCTCTTAATAGTATGGTGGTCCTATGACTCAATGAAAAGAAACGAAACAACGAAAAGAATGCTACGTCTTCTCTTCGTCTTCAATTTCCTCGGTTGCAGTCACTTCCTTCGGACAGGCACCGAACCAATTGCTTCACGTCAGCAATTTTTGAAGGTCACTTTTGTCGTCATATCCTTCGGTGATAACTTTCACTGCAATGTAGGGGATAAACTTCGGAGATATGAATCCAAACTTCTCTCAACTCCAGGGACCTGTTACTCTGTGCGCACTAGCAAACACATCAGTCCCTTACTGTTTGTCAACAATCTCCAAAACATAAGGAGGCAAATTATTGCACCAACAACTTGACTCCGGCCGGCGGCGCGAGCAGCCCCACGGTGGGCGCCAACTGTCGTGGTATTCTCATGGCAGATGCCATGAGATGGCTAAAAAGGTGGGGGTGCGTGAGGACACCGGTGGGTTCCAGAGGCGAGGTCGGCACGCGCATGTGTGAGACACGAGACGTACCCAGGTTCGGGGCCCTCCGGAGAGGTAACACCCCTAGTCCTGCCGAATGGAGTATGGAGTGCACAAGGGCTACAAGGTTGCTACTGGAGCTGTTTGAGCAAAGGAGGAAGAAAGAGCTAGACCTCCGTTCTACCTCTCTTGTGAGTGTAAGTGTGTGTGTATGTGATCAGGTGTCCAAGCCCCTCTGCATGGAGGCCTCCTGGGGGGCCTTATAGCTCGACCCCCCCAGGGTACAATAGTAAGATTGCATGGGCGTGGGGCCCTGGTGTCATCGTCTGGGAGCCGGCGGTGAGGGCCACCGGGTGCGCCAGGTCCGCCGGGTCCGCCGGGTGCGCCGGGTGCATGGCACTGTGGCATGTCTTGTCTCGCGTCACAGGGCGGCTGGCGCCGCCCAGCTACAGGATTGCGCCACCCGCACCCCGCCCACCCCGGGCGGGGGTGCAGGGTGCGCTGTAGCCGCGCCCGCCGGGGCCGGCGCAAAGGAGGACGTGCTGTAGCCATGCCTGCCTCGTCGTGAGGGATTTTCCCCTCGTGGCCAGCCGGCATGGGCCAGCCGGTTGATCCGGGTCGCCGTGCTGAGCCGGCTCGCGCTGGGGAGCCGGCGAGCAGGCTAGCCGGATTGAGGAGCTTGGCCTGCTCCGATATTTTAAAAAGGGGTTCGGGCTCCGTTGCCTACCCGGGGGTCATCCCCCCGACAGATGTATGACTGCTATATTCTCTGACTTTTGTGAAAAGATTGTTGAGGTGTTCATGGATGATTTATCCATTTACGGAACTTCTTTTGATGATTGCTTAAACAACCTTGATCGAGTTTTGCAGAGATGTGAAGAAACTAATCTTGTCTTGAATTGGGAGAAGTGCCACTTTATGGTGAATGAAGGCATTGTGTTGGGGCATAAAATTTCTGAAAGAGGTATTGAAGTTGATAAAGCTAAGCTTGATGCTATTGAGAAAATGCCATGTCCTAAAGATATTAAAGGTATAAGAAGTTTCCTAGGTCATGCTGGTCTCTATAGGAGATTTATTAAAGACTTCTCTAAAATTTTTAGGCCTCTTACCAATCTTTTGCAAAAAGATGTTCCATTTGTTTTTGATGATGACTGTCTAGAAGCCTTTGAAACACTTAAGAAAACCTTAACCACTGCACCTATTGTCCAACCACCTGATTGGAACTTGCCTTTTGAAATTATGTGTGATGCTAGTGATTATGCTGTTGGTGCTGTTCTAGGACAAAGAGTTGATAAAAAATTAAATGTTATCCATTATGCTAGTAAACCTCTAGACAGTGCCCAAAGAAATTATGCTACTACTGAAAAAGAATTTCTAGCAGTTGTGTTTGCATGTGATAAATTCAAATCTTACATAGTTGATTCTAAAGTAACTGTTCACACTGATCATGCTGCTATCAAATATCTTATGGAAAAGAAAGATGCTAAACCTAGACTCATTAGGTGGGTTTTATTGCTACAAGAATTTGACTTGCATATTACTGATAGAAAGGGAGCTGAGAATCCCGTAGCGGATAATTTGTCTAGAATGGAAAATGTTCTTGATGACCCACTACCTATTAATGATGATTTTCCTGATGAACAATTAGCTATCATAAATGCCTCTCGTAATACTCCATGGTATGCAGACTATGCTAACTACATTGTTGCTAAATACATACCACCTAGTTTCACATACCAACAAAAGAAAAAGTTCTTCTTTGATTTAAGACATTACTTCTGGGATGACCCACATCTTTATAAAGAAGGAGTGGATGGTATTATTAGACGTTGTATACCTGAGCATGAACAGGAATAAATCCTACGGAAGTGTCATTCCGAGGCTTACGGAGGGCACCTCGCGGGAGGCAGAACTGCACACAAGGTATTGCAATCTGTTTTTTATTGGCCTACTCTTTTCAAGGATGCTCGTAAGTTTGTCTAATCTTGTGATGAATGTCAAATAATTGGTAATGTTGGTAGACGTCAGGAAATGCCTATGAATTATTCACTTGCTGTTGAACCATTTGATGTTTGGGGATTTGATTATATGGGACCTTTTCCTAAATCCAATGGGTATACTCATATTTTAGTTGCTGTTGATTATGTTACTAAGTGGGTAGAAGCTATTCCAACTAGTAGTGCTGATCATAACACTTCTATTAAAATGCTTAAAGAAGTTATTTTCCCAAGGTTTGGAGTCCCTAGATATTTAATAACTGATGGTGGTTCACATTTTATTCATGGTGCATTCCGTAAATTGCTTGCTAAATATGATGTCAACCATAGAATTGCATCTCCCTATCACCCTCAAAATAGTGGTGAAGTTGAATTAAACAACAGAGAAATAAAATTAATTCTGCAGAAAACCGTTAATAGATCTAGAAAGAATTGGTCTAAGAAACTTGATGATGCATTATGGGCTTATAGAACTGCTTATAAAAATTCTATGGGTATGTCTCCTTATAAAATGGTTTATGGAAAAGCATGTCATTTACCTCTTGAGTTAGAACATAAAGCATATTGGGCAATTAAAGAACTGAATTATGATTTTAAACTTGCCGGTAAAAAGAGGTTATTTGATATTAGCTCATTAGATGAATGGAGAACCCAAGCTTATGAAAATGCCAAATTGTTTAAAGAAAAAGTTAAAAGATGGCATGATAGAAGAATTCAAAAATGGGAATTTAAAGTGGGTGAGCAAGTTCTATTGTACAATTCTCGTTTGAGGTTCTTTGCAGGAAAACTTCTCTCCAAATGGGAAGGACCGTATATCATCGAAGAAGTTTATCGCTCCAGAGCCATCAAAATAAATAACTCCGAAGGCACTAATCCGAGAGTGGTGAATGGGCAAAGAATTAAGCACTATATTTCAGGTACCACCATTAATGTTGAAACTAATATTATTGAAACAATTACACCGCAGGAATTCATAAGAGAGACCTTCCGGAACACTTCAGAACCCTGAAAAGGAAGAGGTATGTGATACGGTAAGTAAACCGACTCCAAAAATTCCATAAAAATATTTTCTGTTAGTTTTGGAATATTTAGAAAAATACAAAAATAAGAAACAGCCGGGGGGACCCACCTGGTGCCCACGAGGCACCAGGGCACGCCACCCCCCAGGCGCTCCCTGGTACCTCGTGGGCCCCACGTGAGCTTTCCCGACTCCGTTTTCTTCTTGATTACTTGTTTTGCAAGATAAAAAACCTTTATATATACTCCCAGACATTTTGACCACCTATCATAGAAATCTTCTCTGTTCTTGTTTCGTGCTATTTTCCTGGCAGATCCGCAAGTATGTCATCTCAAGGCTCAGATGGGAAGACCTTCGTATCACATTATGTTGCAAATCCAAAGATCTATGGGGATATAGACCCGTATGGATGGTATGAGGAGGAGGAGTAAGATGCCAATATAAAGGGGACGGAAGACGCGAGTTCGAATGAAGACGATGCCCCTCTGCCTCAACCTGGAGATATGCATGTGGAGTTCAAGAAGTCGAGCCTCCCAAACACAGTAAACAAGTCTAAGATCCAATTTATCCCATCGCGTTTTCTACAGGAAAGCAAGGAGGCATTATGTAAAAAGGTATTGAAGCTTGAGCAAGAAGTCGATGATTTGAGTGAGGAAAATTTTATCCTCAAACGTAAGCTGGACAAGCCCGCCACTCCATCACCACCACCATCACCGAAGAAGGAGACTTGGGCACATGGGTATGGGCATTCCCCTTGGCTTGTACCAAGCTTGGGGGAGGTGCCCCGGTATCGTATCACCATCACTTTTATTATCATTACCTATTTTTAATTCGATCCTTAGTTATTTCGTGATCTAGTTGAATAGAAGTTTAGTATGATCTATTTTCGAGTGTTAGCTTCGTGATCTATCTATCTATGTAATCGAGTTGAGAGTTATATAATAAAGAGTAGTTTGAGTTTTTGCTTCTTTACTTTCATGTTCCAATCTTAGCAATGAAAATAATGAAAAAGATCAAATGCTAATCTTATGGAAAGTAATGACATTACATAAAGAAAAGTATAAGTGGTAAAATTTATTGGAAGTTAACAAACATAGCATTAGTCAATGATGCAATTCATGAAAAAGTTAATAAGGGAAGAGAAGATTCACATGCAAATATACTATCTTGTACATCTTTTATGATTGTGAGCCCCCATTAAGTATTTTATGTCAAATTGTTGACGTTGGACAAGGAAGACAACGTAATGAATTATGTTTGTTCATATTCACATAGAAGTTATATTTTTATAGATCCTCCAACATGTGGTGCTTGCCCAACATCTTTGCTAGCCAAAATCCGCACCAAGTACAGATACTACTTGTGCATCCAAAAACCTTAAACCCAGTTTCATGTCATGAGAGTCCACTATATCTACCTATGGATTGAATAAGATCCTTCAAGTAAGTTGTCATCGGTGCAAAAAGCAATAAAAAATGCCTCTAAATATGTATGAAACTTTTATTGTAAGGGAAATAAGCTTTGTACGAACTTGTGATGGTAAAGAAATAAAAGCGACAGACTACATAATAAAGGTTGCTATCACAAGGGGCAATATAAAGTGACGTTCCTTTGCATTAAGAGCTTGTGCATCCAACAACAAAAGCGCATGACAACCTCTGCTTCCCTCTGCGAAGGGCCTATCCTTTACTTTTACATATTTACTTTTTATGCAAGAGTCAATAGTGTTCTCCTCTACTTCTTTTTTATTTTTCTCTTTTGCAAGCATCATGTGGTGGGGAAAGATCTAGGCACATATATCCAGTTGGATATGAGTAATCATGAGTTATTATTGTTGACATCACCCTTGAGGTGAATAAGTTGGGAGGCGAAATCACAAGCCCCTATCTTTCTATGTGTCTGGCTAAAACTTTTTGCTCCATATATATGTCGTGAGTGTTAGCAATCATAGAAGACTAAATGATGTTTGAGTATGTGGACTTGCTAAATATCTCCTACATGAGACCCTTCCTGAAAATATGATGAATTGCAATTGCATTGTTGACTGAGAATATAGTTTGTTAGTTTTCAAGAAAGTTTATGCCTTATACTCCATTGTTGTGATGAATTGTTACTTGCTCATGAGAAGTTTATGATAATAAATATTGCTGTTATAATAATGATCATGATGCTACTATGTCCATATTTTGTTTTTATCGACACCTCTCTCTCTCTCTAAACATGTGGACATGATTATCGATATCGGCTTTCGCTTGAGGACAAGCGAGGTCTAAGCTTGGGGGAGTTGATACGTCCATTTTGCATCATGTTTTTCTACTATTATTTATAATATTTTTAATCAATATAACACTTTGTGGAGCAATTCTAATGCCTTTTCTCTCTTAATATGCAAGATTTACACAAGGAGGGAGAATGCCGACAGCTGGAATTCTGGACCTGAAAAAGCTATGTCAGAGATACCTATTCTGCACATCTCCAAATGAGATGAAATTTCACTGAGAATTATTTTGAAATATACAAAAAATACTGGAATCAAGAAGTACCAGAGGGGGCCACCCAGGTGCCCACGAGGCACCAGGGCGCGCCACCCCCATTAGGCGCGCCCTGGTACCTCGTGCGGCCCCTGGCAGTCCTCTGGCCCCCATTTTCTGGTATATAAGTCATTTTGCCCTAGAAATAATAAGGAGAAGACTTTTGGGATGGTGCGCCGCCGTCTCAAGGCGGAATTTGGGCAGGAGCACTTTTGCTCTCCGGCTGAGAGATTCTGCCGGGGATACTTCCCTCCGGGAGGGGGAAATCGTCGCCATCGACGTCACGAGCGATCCTCTCATCGTGGGAGGACCAATCTTCATCAACATCTGCACCAGCACCATCTCATCTCAAACCCTAGTTCATCTCTTGTATTCAATCTTTGTCTCAAAACCTCAGATTGGTACCTGTGGGTTGCTAGTAGTGTTTATTACATCTTCTAGTTGATGCTAGTTGGTTTATTTGGTGGAATATTATATGTTCAGATCTATTATGCTATTCAATACCTCTCTGATCTTGGATATGAACATGACTTGTGAGTAGTTACTTTTGTTCTTGAGGACATGGGAGAAGTCTTGTGATAAGTAATCATGTGAATTTGGTATTCGTTCGATATTTTGATGATGTGTATGTTGTTGATTCCCTTAGTGGTGTCGTGTGAACGTCGACTACATGACACTTCACCATCTTTGGGCCTAAGAGAATGCATTGTGGAGTAGTAATTAGATGATGGGTTGCTAGAGTGACAGAAGCTTAAACCCTAGTTTATGCGCTATTCCGTAAGGGGCTGATTTGGATCCATATGTTTAATGCTATGGTTAGAGTTATCATAATTCTTCTTTTGTAGTTGCGGATGCTTGCGAGAGGGGGTAATCATAAGTGGGAGGCTTGTTCAAGTAAGAACAGCACCCAAGCACCAGTCCACCCACATATCAAATTATCAAAGTAGCGAATGCGAATCAAACAAACATGATGAAAGTGACTAGATGAAATTCCCATGTGTCCTCGAGAACGCTTTACTTACTATAAGAGATCGTTCCGGCTTGTCCTTTGCTACAAAAAAGATTGGGCCAACTTGCTGCACTCTTTGTTACTATTGCTACTTGTCACTTGTTACAAATTATCTTGCTATCAAACTACTCGTTACCGATAATATCATTGCTTGCAGAAAACACCTTGCTGAAAACCGCTTGTCATTTCCTTCTGCTCCTTGTTGGGTTCGACACTCTTACTTATCGAAAGGACTACGATTGATCCCCTATACTTGTGGGTCATCAAGAACTTTTCTGGCGCCGTTGCCGGGGAGTGAAGCGCCTTTGGTGAGTGGAATTTGGTAAGGAAACATTTATATTACGTGCTGAAATTTACTGTCACTTGTCACTATGGAAAGTAATCCTTTGAGGAGTTTGTTTGGGGTATCTTCACCTCGATCGGAAACACAAATAGTTGCTCCTCAACCTACTGCACCTATAAAAAATATTTAATGGCAGTGCCTCGCCGGCCCCTTTAGGTTGAGCGGCAGATATTTAATGGCGTGGAGATCATCTCCGTTGGCCATGTGTATGTGTAGAAGGAAAATCCTCGATCCATACTGCTGGATCTGTGGTGCCATCGTATGATTCTATATTGATGGGCTTAAATCCTTCCGGGAATTGATGCTCCATTACCCTGTCTGTAAAGCAGATTGGGTGAGCTGGACCTCGAAACCGAGGAGCATCTCGTCGGAGGTCAGGAGAGAGCCGCGAGTAAGTTTGATCTCGGGCACGGCCGTTCCTGTCCATCCAGGCATCGTAGCCGTCAAGCCTAGCGGGCGCGCGTCCCCTTGATCCATAGATGGACCGAGGGGGTGCCCTGTTTTCCTCAATGCGACGTCTAGCGTCGTGCGGGTCTAGGTAATCCACAGGGTCCTTGCCAGAGCGGCGTGGAGGTGGCCGGTCACTGAGGTCTTCTCGTCTTGGCCTGTCCCGGCCTCTAGGGGGTCGGTCGTGGTCATCGGCGAGCTCCTCATTGAACTCCGGCAAGAGACGTCTGCGTGGGTATGATTTCGGCGCACTATGGCGCCGGTTTTCCATGTCTTGCTTGGCGGAAAGCACTTTGATCCACTTTTCGTTTAGTGCATCGGTATTGGCCTGCAGCTGCTGCTGTTTGCATTTTATGCTCCGGGCCATCGCAACGAGGTGCCGCCGGAAGCGCTCTTGTTCAAAATGGTCTTCGGGGACGATGTAGTCCATGGTACCGAGGCTCTCGTCCTCCACGGATTCCGGCATGTAGTTGTCATCGGCCCCTCCAAAGAGGTCATCGGGATCTGAGTCGCTGAGAAGTCGGTCCGATGTGTCGTTCCTTACTAGGGAGGCTTGAACGTCCTCTTCATGGTTACCGGCATCGCTGTCTTCCACGTCGCCGTTATTGGCTGTCGCGTCATTACCACTGGGTTCCCTGTTATTACCCCTTCGGCGTCTTCGCCGACGTCTTGGAGGGGATTTGGGGGTGTCCACCATGTAAACATCGTAGGTGGACGTGGCGGTCCACCTGCTCGCGTTTACCGGGGGCAAGGTGTTCTCGATGGGGCCATCAGCATCTTCCTCCATGTCTGTGGCCTCGCCATAGTCCAGCACATTGGTTAAATCATCGACCGTGGTGACTAGGTGGGTGGTGGGTGGGATGTAAATTTCCCTATCGTCAGCTTTAAGTCTGATCTGATTGTAAACCGAAGTCTTGACGTCCGAGATGGACATGCTCCGGATGCGGTCAAGCATCTCATCGAGGTGAGATAACTCTTCGGGATTAATTGATGCGCCATAGGCCGGGCTGACTCGAAGTATGCCCAGCGTGTAACCAGACACATTTTTGGTGCAAAGGGAATCCGAACATAATTCCGGGTTCTGTGCCGAAGTCAGTTCTAGTACTGACGTAATTTCGGGAGTGGGAGCCGGATCTATCTCCGGACTGACGATCGGAAGGAAATAGGCCGAAGTGGTGGCGTCAGGGGTCTCAAGAGGCGCCGCGACGGAGTTCGGTTCCGGAGTCAAGCCTCCAGAGCTGGTCGAGCTTTCAATTTGGCCGGGAGTCCATCCTGATAGGATGAGTTCACCGCGGGAATCCACGGTGTATTCGAGGCCACCGAAGGTCACGATCCGACCTGGGGCGTAGTTCTCGACACAGGTCAGATGGCCCGTCGAGTCGGCGCAAAATACCATGCTGCCGAAAACAAAGAGCTGGCCGGGGGCGAAGACGTCCCCATGGCCGTTGGCGTAGTTAATCTGCAGGTGAGCCATCGACCCATCTGGTGATCGCGCAGCGGGACTCTCAATGAAAGCACCAGTGTCGGTGTCAAAACCGGCAGACCTCGGGGTAGGGGGTCCCAAGCCGTGGATCTCGGATCGGTGGTAACAAAGACAAGGGAGACGATGTTTACCCAGGTTCGGGCCCTCTTGATGGAGGTAAAACCCTACGTCCTGCTTCTGTTTATATTGATGGAGATGTATCGAATACAGAGTTGATCTACCTCGAGATCGTAATGCGTGTCTAACTTCTAGGGCTAGGTGAGCGATATTGCGTTGATGTCCCCTCTACGGGCTAAACCCTAGGGCTTATATACACACCAGGGAGGGTATCTAGGGTTACAAAGTCACTATCTAGGAGTAAGGCGGCAGGAGAGATCTTGGAGTATACGTCAAGTCATCAGTAGAGACAGTCTCAATCACGCCTCCTGTATACGTCCTCCAGAGTCCATCTTGACCACGCACGAGGGCCCATTGGCCCAACTCAGGAGACGGGCCGACTAGATTAGCACGCCTTGATCCAGGACACCGTCACCTATGGAGGCTGGATGAACAGCAGCCGGTGGAGGCTGGAGGAAGTCGACGGTGGATGAACAGTAGCCCGTGGAGTCCCGTTTTGCGGTACGCCACACCCCTCCCGGTGAACAGGACTTCGTTTCGACCGTAGGCAGTTGGGTAGAAGTCTGTTTCCTCCGTTTTGCGGTACGCCAGACCCCTCCTGATCAACAGGACCCTGTTTCGACCGTAGGCGGTTGAACAGAAGTCTATTTCCTCCGTTTTGCGGTACGCCAGACCCCAGCTGATGAACAGGACCCCGTTTCGACTGTAGGCGGTCGAACAAAAGGCCGTTTCCTTCGTTTTGCGGTACGCCAGACCCCGAGTCGATGAACATGACCCCGTTTTGCCTGTTCCGTCCAAGTAGGTTGGCCCCCAATGAACAGGACGCGTTCTGACCCAGTCGCTTGGCTCCCGACGCTGTTTCCTCCGTTCCGACCCAGCCGGTTGGCTGCCGATGAACAGGAGGCCGTTGCTGCCGTCTGTTACATCTCTCCATGTACACGAGCCCTGGCCGTACGTCTGCGCGAGTACACGTTCGAGACCCCGCTCGTATATGTACGTATGTCGTCGTATTTTTTGTCGTGTGGCTGTACGTACGTGTACACGATTTAGATGGGGCTACCTGAACTGCTATGTCGGGGGCTCTACTACGACATATGCCGCTCCTTACACGACCATAGTTCATCGTGGCAGAGAGACCGATCGACCAATATGTACGTACACGCTTGCGACTAGACAGATAACGATACGTACGCTTCGACCTGGTGGGTCCCAGCTGTTTGGGGGATAAGGAGGCACTTCCTTGCGTGCGAAGATATAGCTGGTGGGTCCCAGCTGTCATGGGGAGGAATCATTTTTTTCGCACAATAAGGAGGCACTTCCTTGCGAGCGAAGATGTAGCTGGTGGGTCCCAGCTGTGAGGGGGAGGAAACTTTTTTTCCAGCGTAATAAGGAGGCACTTTCCTTGCGTGCGACCATGGACCTCGTGGGTCCCAGCCGTCAGACTATCCACATACAGTCCTCTTCCGATAACTCTCATTTGTTGACCATGCCGCGCCGAGCGCACGAAGGCGGTGGACGAAGGCGAGGCCTCAGACAGGAACAACCAGGAGATGGGGAAGATGCGGCAGTGGAGTCACAGACGGAGAGGAGTACGACGTATGAGGGTTGACTGTTTTGGTGTGACCTGGGGCTGCAGTCAGCGAAGAATAACAGGAGGGTGGAGGGGTGGAGGGATGGCCTGGCTAGCAGTGGTGTAGCGCTTCGCAGCGAGGCGTGCGAAGCAGCGCCGCTGGCCGCCGGAGGCGGGAGCAGGAGGTCCCGTTGGCGCTGGAGGAAGAAGATGAGAGATTGAAGATGCATGCCGGCCGTTGGATGTACATCCAACGACTACAGATGTCAGAATCATTTGTTGACTAAGTTGACAACGCCTTCCGTAGGCTTCGACCTATTGGCCCACAATGTCAGCCTCCTTACGTGCGAAGATATAGCTGGTGGGCCCTAGCTATCAGGAGGAGGAATAAATTTTTTTTGCCCATAATAAGGAGGCACTTCCTTGTGTACAAAGATGTAGCTGCTATGTCCCAGCTGTCAGGGGGAGGAAACATTTTTTTCCGTGTAATAAGGAGGCACTTCCTTGCGTGAGAAGATGTAGCTGGTGGGTCCAAGCTATCAGGGGGAAGAATAATTATTTTTCATGTAATAAGGAGGCAGTTGCATGTGTGCATCCATGGACCTGGTGCGTCCCCACTGTCAGCCTCTCCACGTACAGTCCTCTTCCGATGACTCTCGTTTGTTGACCACGTTGACCACGCCACGCCGAGCGCACCAAGGCGGTATACGACGGCGAGGCCCCTGATGGGAACGACCAGGAGATGGGGAAGACGCGGCAGTGGAGTCACAGACGGAGAGGACTACGAGGGTTAACTGGTTCTGGTGCGGCGTGGGGCTGCAGTTGGCGGAGAATAACAGGAGGTGTGGAGGGTTGGAGGGATGGCCTGGCTGGCGGTGGGGTAGCGCTTCACAGCGAGCGTGCTAAGCAGAGCCGCTAGCCGCCGGAGGCGGGAGCGGGCGTTCCCAGCGGCGCTGGAGGAAGAAGACGACAGATTGAAGATGCATGCCGACTGTTGGATGTAAATCCAATGGCTATGGATGTCAGAATCATTTGTTGACCAAGTTGACAACGCCTTGCACGGGCTTCGACCTATTGGCCCACATGTCAGCCTGCAAAAATGTGGCACATATTCAACCCATGTTTTTTAGAATTTATAGTCCATTTGCTGGGATGGGTGAACAAATAATGTAGCATCGATGCGGTCCACTTAATTTTTTCTTAGAAATCACAGCCCATTTGCACTATCTCGAAATACACGAATTTGCTGGGCTTGTTGTAAATATAATGTTGGGTTGGACGGAGCAATGTTATCAAAAAATAAACCGGGGCTGGGCATTTTATTATATATAAAATTAGATAATTAGCGCGTTATTGCTCAAAAAAATGAGCGCGTTATTATTACATTGGTCCTTAAATCCGAGCAAGCTTTTGTACGCAATCACCAGGATTTTCGTTGTAAAAAAACAATAAGTTTAAAACATTGTGTCGGCATGTCGTGGGCTGCGCCCTGTGCATGTTAAAAAACAAAACCTAGGCTGGGTAGGCCACAACCCAGCTGATACTTGTTCGCCCTCTGAAAAAATTATACCTGCTAGCTCCCCGATGACAGTCTTCATTGTAAATTTATCTCGTTTATTGACTACATTGACAGACCCGTGGGCCCCAACGTCAGTATAACATTAGGAGAAAGGAATATCCATTTCCGAGAGAAAGCTTTTTTTCAATGAGGCACTTGCTTGCGTAGGGCCATGGACCTTGTGGGTCCCGACTGTCAGCCTCTCCATGTACAGGACGGGAATGAACCGGAGCCGGGGAAGACGGGGCAGTGTAGTAGTAGTTTGCACGCCTTCTCTGTGTTGAGTACGCCGCAATAGCTATACCCCCTTACCCGCACCTGCTCGGCCCAGGATCGATTACCCCTATATTCCCAATTTTTTTGCCTCTGCTATTACTGACATGTGAGTCTCCCCTTGTCATCCACACACACCACTTCCAACACTAGCTGGAATTTCGTCCCTAGTTTTCACTGTTTTTCGCACTCAATATTGTCTGGGCATTTTGAAAATAGCATATCTTTTTGACTGTGCATCATATGAAGATGTGCTATACATGAATGTTGATCAGCATGATGTTAGCTTGCTGTTAGTTCCATTTTCAACCATGAATAAAATTTGGAACATGCTGTTATCCCTGTTTGAAAAGGGCATGTTGATATAAATGCTCTGCCTCTGAAACTTGCAGTTTCTTATCTGAAACTGAAACTTGCAGTTTCTTCTCTGAAAATCACATGGTCTGCACTTTTATATGAAACTACATTTTTGAAAGTACTAAAAATAGATCTCAGGAATTCAGAAAATACTTCATATGCTCAATACTGCAAAGATCTGAAATTCAAAAGACATTCATATCTGAAAGTACCCAAAATATACAACACAAAACACAATTCACAGACTGCAAATACTGATAACCCTAAGCTCCTCCTATGATTATTCGTCGGGGCACTCCCCTCCTATTCCTCGGCGGCAGATGCTACATGTGAGCTGCGTTGGTAATTCCCTGAAGAGGAAGGGAGATGCAGTACTGTATAGATAAGTATTTCCCTCAGTTATGAAACCAAGGTTATCAATCCAGTAGGAGAATCACGCAACACCTCGTTAGCAGCACCTGCACACAAAACAACAAATCATTGCACCCAACGCAAACAAGGGGTTGTCAATTCCTCGCCGGTTAATTGCAAGATTAAATTGTATGTGATAGATAGATTGAACTAAAATATAAAATAAAATAAATAAAGTAAAAGTGCAGCAAGGTATTTTTAGGGATTTTAATATATGATTTAGATAGACCCGGGGGCCATAGTTTTCACTAGAGGCTTCTCTCAAGAAAATAGCATACGGTGGGTAAACAAATTACTGTTGGGCAATTGATAGAAAAGCAAATAATCATGATGATATCCAAGGCAATGATCATGTATATAGGCATCACGTCCGAGACAAGTAGACCGACTCCTGCCAGCATCTACTACTATTACTCCACACATCGACCGGTATCCAGCATGCATCTAGTGTATTAAGCCCATAAAGAACGGAGTAACGCCTTAAGCAAGATGACATGATGTAGACAAAGTAAACTCATGCATCAATAAACCCCATCCTTTTACCCTTAATAGCAATGATACATACGTGTCATGTCCCTTTCTGTCACTGGGATTGAGCACCGGAAGATCGAACCCATTACAAAGCACCTCTTCCCATGACAAGATAAATCAATCTAGTTGGCCAAACCAAATCAATAGATCGGAGAAGAAATACGAAGCTATAATAATCATGCATAAAAGAGTTCAGAGAAAACTCAAATAATATTCATGGATAATCTGATCATAAACTCACAATTCATCGGATCCCAACAAACACACCGCAAAAAGTGATTACATCGGATAGAACTCCAAGAACATCGAGGAGAACATTGTATTGAAGATCAAAAAGAGAGAAGAAGCCATCTAGCTACTAACTATGGACCCGAAGGTCTATGGTAAACTACTCACGCATCATCAGAAGGGCAGCAAGGTTGATGTAGAGACCCTCCGTGATCGATTCCCCCTCCGGCGGAGTACCGGAAAAGGCCTCCAGATGGGAACTCTCGAAAACAGAAACTTGCGGTGGCGGAAAAAGTATTTCGTGGACTCCTCTGTTGGTTTCCCGATTTAGAGAATTTATAGTGGTGGAATTAGGTCAAACGGAGTTGTGTGGGCCCCACGAGCCACCAGGGCGCGCCACCCCCCCTGGGGCGCGCCCTGGTGCCTCGTGCGCCACTGCTTCATCTTCCGGCCCTCTCCCAAAGCTTCCATTACTTGTTATGTCCAGAAAAAAATCTCCAAAAAGTTTCATGGCATTTGGACTTCGTTTGGTACTGATATTCTGGAAAACCAAAAACAGGCAAAAAATAGCAACTGGCACTGGGCACTAAGTTAATAGGTTAGTCCCAAAAAATGATATATAATTACTGTAAATATATATAAAAACATCCAAGATTGATAATATAATAGCATGGAACAATAAAAAATTATAGATATGTTGGAGACGTATCAGCAGACCGCCGCCCCGTGAGACGAGGTGAACGGTGAGGGAGCCTTGGAGAACGGCGGGGAAGCATCGTCGCGCCAACTGCTTGCTACTTGTAGACTGCGTTGGTATTTCCCCGAAGAGGAGAGGATGATGCGGTATAGTAGAGATAAGTATTTCCCTCAGTTAAGAACCAAGGTTATCAATCCAGTAGGAGAACCAAGCAAAATCCCGTTAAGCGCACCTGCACACACAAAAGTAAACACTTGCACCCAACGCAAATAAGAGGGTTGTCAATCCTCTTAGCGGTTATTTGCAAGGATTAATTCTAATTGTGATAGATAGATAAACTAAAATACTAAATAAAATAAAAGTAAATAAATTGCAGCAAAGTATTTTTGTTTTTAATATAAGATAAAAGTAGACCCGGGGGCCATAGTTTTCACTAGAGGCTTCTCTCTCGAACACATAGCATACGGTGGGTAAACAAATTACTGTTGGGCAATTGATAGAAAAGCAAATAATTATGACGGATTTATGGCAATGATCATGTATATAGGCATCACATCTGAGACAAGTAGACCGACTCCTGCATGCATCTACTACTATTACTCCACCCATCGACCGCTATCCAGCATGCATCTAGTGTATTAAGTCCATAAAGAACGGAGTAATGCCTTAAGCAAGATGACATGATGTAGACAAAGTAAACTCAAGCAAAATGATTAAACCCCATATTTTTATCCTTAATGTCAACAATAAAAATACGTGTCATGTCCCTTTCTGTCACTGGGATTGAGCACCGCAAGATTGAACCCATCACAAAGCACCTCTCCCATTGCAAGATAAACCAATCTAGTTGGCCAAACCAAATCGATAGATCGGAGAGAAATACAAAGCTATAATAATCATGCATAAAAGAGTTCAGAGAAGACTCAAATATTTCTCATGAATAATCTGATCATAAACTCACAATTCATCGGATCCCAACAAACACACCGCAAAAGAAGATTACATCGGATAGAACTCCAAGAACATCGAGGAGAACATGGTATTGAAGATCAAAGAGAGAGAAAAAGCCATCTAGCTACTAGCTATGGACCCGTAGGTCTGTGGTAAACTACTCACACAGCATCGGAAGGATAGCAAGGTTGATGAAGAAACCCTCCGGGATCGATTCCCCCTCCGGCAGAGTACCGGAAAAGGCCTCGAGATGGGATCGCGGAAGAATAGAGGCTTGTGGCGGTGGAAAGGTTTTCTCTTCTATCTTTCTGGTATATTGGGAATATTTGGGAATTTATAGCATTGCAATTAGGTCAGGAGGGGCTACGAGGGGCCCACAAGGCTGGGGGGCGTGCCTACTGAGGGTGTCCTGGACTAGGGGGTACTCGGGCTGCCGGCCTATCTCTCATAGGCCGGGCTGGTGGGCCGCTCTCTACTCGTCGATGGAAGGCCGGATTATGAGCGACCCAGTATATCAAAAGGAAACCTCCGAAGACTTGGCGTCTCCTCCAAGGAATAGTTAGCGTGGCCGACATGTTTATCCCTGATGGTAACCGACTATGTGTAACCCTAGGACCCCCTGGTGTCTATATAAACTAGAGGGCTTAGTCCGTAGAGGATCATCATATCCATTGCCTAGGGTTTAGCCCATCCGATCTCGAGGTAGATCAACTCTATAACCTTCATACAAACACATCAATATAATCTAGCAGGACATAGGGTATTACCTCTTCGAGAGGGCCCGAACCTAGGTAAAACGCCGTCTCTACGTTCCCTGTTACCCATCGATTCCTAGACCCACAGTTCGGATCCCCTACCCGAGATCTGCCGGTTTTGGTACCGACATTGGTGCTTTCATTGAGAGTTCCGTCGTGGGTCGCCATGGATCAATGGCTCGTCGTCCCCGGACAGCTTTTTGGCGATGGAATCTGCAGTGGGGACATCTTCGTCCTCGGACAGCTCTTCTCTTCAGCGATGGAATCCGTAGCGGGGACATCTTCATACCCGGACAGCTCTTCGGGTTTGGTAGCATTGTGATGCACGCCGATCCGAGTGGTCACCTTGACCAGGTTGGCAGCTTCGCCCCCGAGCAATAAATCAGGTTTGGCAGCCTTGAGTACGTCGCCAATGCTCGAGGCGATCTGGTCTTCACTGGGTTCTCGTCTTTACCCGAGGAACCTACCAACCCCGAGGCCTTGACCTCGGATTTCTTCCCCGTCCCCGGGCCGGGCCTCAGTTCGGATCTGGCCTTGAGTTCAGATCCAACCCTAGCGTCGGAAAACCAAGGGTCACCCTTGGCCGAACACACTCCCATTATCGGCACGCCGGAGCTCAACTCCGATGGCTGCCCGAACATAGATCCGGTGGACCTCTCGATTTTAAATGAGATGTTAGACCGGATCCAGAAGATGAATATCGCGGATGGCCCGTCCTCGGACCAGGAGCAGGTTGGACAGGACGCCAGCCGCGGGGAATTTTGCGTCCCACCCACCAACTACTTGGTAGCCACTATCGAGGATCTAACCGACATGCTGGACTACGCCTCCGAGGAGGCTGCGTACATGGACGAGGATATTGACGTCCCGCCCTATGCGGCTCCTTCCCTTGCCACTTTCAACACCGGAAAGTGGACCGCCACCTCCACCTATGACGTTTACATGGTCGATACCCCCAAGGACGGCGACGGTCCCACCGAAGAACCGCCCAGACGCCAACGACGGCGAGCCAGAGGGCGGGGAAAGGGCAAGGAAGATCACACAGACACGAATGGCACCGGAGATAACGAGACTCCGGACAACTTGGAGGAGCTCAGCGACAACACCCCTGAGCAGCACCACGATGCCCCTGAAGGGCACGAGAGCCAGGGTGACCCCGAGGACCTCGAGGATTCTGAGGACAGTAATTACCTCCCTCCGTCCGAAGAGGAGGATAGCCTCGGACCCGAAGACTTCATCGTCCCCGAGGATCCCCTGGAGCAAGAGAAATTCAAGTGGCAACTCATCGCCACCGCCCGAAGCTTGAAGATGAAACAACAACAGCTAAAAGCCGAACAGGATACGCTCAACGACAGATGGACGATGGTCCTAGCTGCCGAAGAAGGCCTTGACGATCAATGTCAGGGTCAATAAAAGAGTTACCCACGGCGGCCCTACTCCCAGAATTTGAGGATGAGGCCCTTGAGCCCATGCCTCCCAGACGAACTCACGCAAACCAGCCCGATCGCCCCCCTCGAGGACGGGATAGACCGGCTATGGAAACCGAACTCCCACTCGCACCCCCTCGAGGACGGGACAGGCCGGCCGTGGAAGCCGAACTCCCACCCTTCCCCCCTCGAGGACGGGATAGGGCGGCCAGGGAGGCCAAATACCTACCCGCACCTCCTCGCCGAGAAGGCAAAGACCCAGTTCAACCGGACGACCGATACGATCTGCGCCGCGACCTGAAAGACAGAGGGATCCAGTCAAGATCCATCTACGGATCTACAGGACACGCGCCCGCTGGACGGGACGGATACCAAGCCTGGCGCGACAGGAACGACAGAGCTCGGGAACAGCACCGCGCCCGGATGACAACCGATCTTCGGCGCGATGTGGCCCGGGCCAGGGGCGCCGCACACCCAATGTGTTTCACCGACGAGGTGATGCAGCATCAGTTCCCTGAGGGTTTCAAACCCGTCAATATAGAATCCTATGATGGGACAACTGACCCAGCTGTGTGGATTGAGGATTTTCTCCTCCACATTCACATGGCCCGAGGAGATGACCTCCACGCCATTAAGTACTTACCATTGAAAGTCAAGTGACCAGCAAGGCATTGGCTGAACAGCCTACCCGAAAACTCCATCGGGAGCTGGGAAGAGCTCGAGGATGCATTTCGAGCTAACTTTCAAGGCACTTATGTTCCGCCACCGGACGCCGATGACCTGAGCCATGTCATCCAGCAGCCCGGGGAGTCAGCCCGGCAATTCTGGAACCGGTTCTTGACCAAGAATAACCAGATCGTCGACTGTCCGGATGCCGAAGCGATTGCGGCATTCAAACACAGTATCCGGGACGAGTGGCTCGCCCGCCAACTCGGCCAGGACAAGCCGAGAACAATGTCGGCCCTCACCTCTTTAATGTCCCATTTTTGCGCGGGTGAGGATAGCTGGTTAGGTCGTTGAAGGAACCACCCCGAAGACCCCGGAACTTCAGAGGTCCGGGACGGAAACGGGAAACCCCGGCGCAATAGGAACAATAAGCGCCGGCACTCAAACAACGGCGGTGAAGCCGATGACGCAGCAGTAAATGCTGGATTCAACGGCTCGAAATCGAGACCGCGGAAGAAACCCTCTAAAGGGAACCACGACGGCCCGTCTGCACTGGATAGAATATTGGATAGGCCCTGCCAGATTCGCGGCACCCCAGACAAGCCCGCTAACCATACCAACCGTAACTGTTGGGTAATCAAACAGGCCGGCAAGGTCACAGCCGAAGAACAGGGCAAGGGCCCCCGCAGCGAGGACGACGACGAACCTCACGGGCCAAACAACGGAGGCCAAAAGCCGTTCCCTCCAGAGGTCAAAACCGTGAACATGATCTACGTAACGCATATACCAAAGAAGGAGCGGAAATGCGCACTTCGGGATGTCTACGCCTTAGAGCCGATAGCCCTGAAATTCAGCCCGTGGTCGGCTTGCCCGATCACTTTCGACCGTCGAGACCATCCGACTAGTATACGCCATGGAGGAACGGCGGCTCTGGTGCTCGACCCCATCGTGGATGGATCTCACCTCACCAGAGTCCTTATGGACGGAGGTAGCATCCTTAATCTGATTTACTCAGATACAGTGAAGAAAATGGGGATCGACCCGTCAAGAATTAAACCCAGCAACACCACCTTTAAAGGTGTAATCCCAGGAGTTGAGACACGCTGCTCGAGATTTGTGACATTGGAAGTAGTCTTCGGCTCACCCGATAACTTCCGTAGCGAGGACTTGATCTTTGATATTGTCCCCTTCCGCAGTGGTTACCACGCACTCCTCGGCCGGACCGCGTTCGCCCGCTTCAACGCCGTCCCGCACTATGCATACCTGAAGCTCAAGATGCCAGGACCAAAGGGCGTTATTACCATCAACGGTAATACCGAGCGCTCGCTCCGAACAGAGGAACACACGGCCGCTCTAGCCGCCGAAGTCCAAGCCGCTGAAGAAGCGTCACAAGTCCAGTCTACTGTCAAGACACTGGACGCCCGCAAGCGCTCCCGAGCTCTAGCCTCGGTCCCGGAGCAATCCCATGCTCACCTCGCATAGGGGTACGCGCCCCATAGAACGGCCCACCTAGTCGCGAACTATGTACCTCGGGTGCACAATTTTGCACTCAAAATTCCATGGGCAGTTGTGGGGACGCATGAAACAAAGGCCGAGAGCTCGGTTCGACCAAGCAATGGCCAACAGATTTCTTCAAATCAGCATCAACAACGGGCACCATCTAGGGCCTGATCAACGCCAATCTGATATACTACGGCGACTTCTCAAAACTCTTTCCCAAGGGCTCGTCTGCCGTACATCACTCCTTCCGCCAAACATACGGTCGACAACTTCGCTCATATGGAAGCTTCTTCAAGAGCAAAGGCGCAGACATGCAGCAGGGCGTAGTAGGGACGTCAAACCACTCATGAAGGCCCTGTGTAAACCTTTACTCTAATGTATTTATTTCAAAAGTATCTATCAAGGTTACTTCGGCAATCCGGATTGTACGGTTGGACGTCACATATTCAAAGGAAATTAAGACCAGTTTTTTCTGGTAATTGCGCTTTCATTCGTGTTGCCTATTCCTTTCCACTTTTTTAAAGCCGAAGTAAACTATTACGATACGTCCCTTTTATATTAACTAGCTAATAGACTGGGGGCTCGAACATAAGTCTTGCCTCAAACTTTATCCCGGCACCTACTTTATGTGCTCGGCGTCATGGATATTGCACTATATGAATCAGTTCCGAATTGCGTCTTTGGTCAATAGTTGGGTTGGCCGGCTCCTGTGTTTACCCTCTTACGTTCCGCATTGTTCGGCTAAGAGGGTAAAGGGAGAACCATTGTGATTGTACTTCTAGCTAGCCTGGTTAAGTACCTCAGTGGAGAAAGCCGAAAACTGACTGTCACAATAAGCGAGAACTGGTCGGCGGTCCAATGACTCGTGTCAAACCAAAAATCGTTGGAGGTTAGTCCGTGTTAAACGAAGGGTTCTCTGTTACAGAAACCATGTGATGATGGTATCAACCGCGGCTTGTCCGAATATCACAAACACTGGGGGCTCGTCACCAGCCCCCACAGTCAAGCTCCTCTGGCTAAGTGAAAGCACTAAAACCGCATAGTCTGATTGCCTGGTTTTCCATACATACAACCGCGTCCGGGCACCAAGACGTCGGCTAAGGGTTCAAGTATCACGAGGAAACACCCCATGCAGTATCTGCAAGGGGGCTGAAGCGGACGGCTGGTAACTTTCAGTTTACAAACGGCCGCACAGGAGTCAAAATTGACATAAGCAGGCACTCTATTCACAGCCAAACATCTTGCATTACAATAAAACATAAGTTTCAACTCCTTGGTTACAAAAAAACTAAATCTACTCATAGATTACATCCTTCGAGCACTGGGCCTCTACTGCCCGAGCACCATCCATTACGATGGGAAAGTATTGCTCGGGGCGCCTATGCTCCTTCCCTGGCGGCGGAGGTCCGGTGGCCATCTCGGCCGGCTTTATCTTTGGCCAATGTACCATTGTTTTGCCGAAAGCCATCCGAGCCCCCTCAATGCATGTGGAGCGCTTCCAAGCGTCGATCCGGGAAGTGGCATTGTACAGCCTCTGCACCAGACCGAAGTAGCTGCTCGGCAGCGGCTCCGACGCTCATAACTTGACGCAGAGGTCCTTCATCGCCGGCTCCGCGATCCGATGTAGCTCCATCAGCTGCTTCATTTGGTTGTTGAGGAGGGGAGGGTGTTCGGGCGCCTAAAATTGCGCCCAGAACAGCCTCTGCTCGGCAGTCCCTCCTGAGCGGCGAAGAACCTGGCCGCGTCCGCCGCACTCTTCGGGAGGTCCGCAAAGGCGCCTGGGGAACGCCATACTCACGTGAGCAACGCGAACCTGTTACCTCCAAATATACTTTGCAGCAAGTACGGCTTACCGTCCGCAATGAGCCTGACTTGGCGGAGCTCCTCCTGGTAGCCGCACACCTCTGTCCGGGCTTCCTTGGCCACCGCAGCCAATGAGGCCAGCTCGGCGGCCTGCTCCTTATTCTTCTGCTCGAGGGCCTCACACTTTGTGACAGCATCCCCGAGCTCTTGCTGCACTTCCAGCACCCTGGCCTCGTGCTTCTGGCTCGTGGTTCGCTCCACAGCCAGTTCGGCGGCCGCTTTCTCGGCCGCCGACCTCTGCTCCGCCACTTCCAGCTGAGCCGTCTTTAGTGTGGCCTTGAGGTTTTCCACCTCCACGGCGGCAGCTGTGGTCATATCCACTGATTCCGTTCGGATACTTCGGAACCTGCTTTAAAACAACGGCTGTTTTCAACATTACAGCACGGACTTACCTTGCGCTTCGTCGAACCTCTTGTTCACCAGGCTCAGATCATCCTCGGAGCTCTTCAACTTCCGATTCAGCTCGGCCAACTCTTCAGCGTTGGCGGCTGCGGCCGAAGATGATGCCTGCGCATTATTCTACGCATGTTAGTATCCGGGATATTGATTTTTGATCCTCTGACAGGCTTTGCTCAAGCCAGTCAGCGTCTCGGGGGTTACTGTGTATGAGGCTATACATTTACACAAAGGATTTTTTCTCAGGCCAAAGCATTACTTCGCTTATCTTGAAGCCGATAAGAAGGCAACTAAAGGCCTCCTTCAGTCCGTTATCCACGGACCAAAGACTTTGCAACACCGTGCCCATAAGGGCACGGTGCTCTTCGGCGATAGAGGCGCTGTTTAGGGCATCCTCCATCTCGTCCGGCTACCCAGTCGACGCCTGCTCTGGGGCGGGCGGGGGTGGCGGCGGCACTTGGGCTCCTTCCCTCTCGAAGTTCGGGGCGCCGGACTCTGGATGCCTTGCCGTCTCCGGAGTCGTCCTCGGAGAGAGCTCGGCTTGTCCGGGCTCCTCCTCTTCGTTCACCGGAGGGCCCCTCCTCTCCTGTTCTTCGGTGACCGACGTGTTCGCCTCGGCCATGACAGTGTCGCCACCTCCCCCTGTATGCGGCACGGGAGGGGTCCTCCTCGACCTCCTCGGCGATTGGAGGAGGCGAGGCGCGCGAATCGGTCCCGCTCTCCGCTAGTGCCGCCTATGGAGAATCCCCCTCCGAGACATGGTCGGTGGGGAGATTGCGTAGCGGGCTACACAATTATAAACGGAAACGTGATCAATATCAAACCCAGTTCGGCTAAAGACGGTCAAGCAGTTACTAGAACGCGTACCTTTGAGCCTGCGGTTTGGCCCTGGGGATCCTCCGAGGAACCTCTTCGGAGGGCTCGAAGTCCTCGGTAGAAGCCGAGCTATGGTCGGACAGGGCCACCTTGGCCCTGCATGCTCTCTTGAGGGGAGGACGAAGCGGCTCCTCCTCGACACCTTCGGACGCCGCCCTTTTCCCTGTTCGGGAGGAATCATCTTCCTCCCCTTCTCCCTGCTCCTTCTCCTCCTCCTGTACGGAGGGAGCATGGGTGTCCCCGGATCTAGTGTCCGGGGGTCCTCGGGAATGAAGGCCCTCTCGGGCCTCCTTCTTCTGATCCTTCTTCTTTTCCTTCCTCTCCGGCGCCTCGTATGGCTCCACGGCCAACATGGCCGTCAGCAGGGGTGTCTTAGGCCCCTCTGGCAGCAGCGCCGGACTGTTGATCCGCTCGCCCTTCTTTAGCCAGCTCTGCAGACGGCAAGTGAAAGGGCTAAGTACCTTATCAAAGGGGAACCGTTCGGTTATAAGTACAAAATCATTCATACCTCCCATGGGGGATTTGCGGCGTCGAGTCCGATGTCTTCCTCCTCGGCCGGCCAATCTTTCTGTGGCTTGAATAGCGCCCTCCACAGCTGACCGTGAGAGGTGCGGAAGAAGTTGCGCACGGTGCCCGGGTCTTCAGACTTGTAGGCCCACATGGAGGAGGCCCTCTCCTGGCATGGGAGGATTCGGCGTCCGAGCATGATCTGGATCACGTTGGGCAGCTCGATGCCCTGCTCTATCATCTTGCGATCTGGCTCTGCACCTGCGCCACCCCCTTGTTCACCCCCCAGTCGAGACCCTTCTTGGTCCATGAGACCAGCCTCGTAGGGGGTCTGGATCGGAAGGCTGGAATCGCCACCCAATCTGCGCTCCTTGGCTCGGTGATGTAGAACCATTCCTTCTGCCAAACCTTGACAGTCTCGATGAAGGTGCCCTCTGGCCACTCCACTCGAGGGAGCTTGCTGACCATCACACCCCCGCAGTCCGCCTGTTGACCGTCGACGATCTTCGGCTAGACATTGAAGATCTTCAGCCACAGGCCGAAGTGTGGCCGGACCCGGAGAAAAGCCTCACAAATGATGATGAAGGCCGAGATGTGGAGGAAGGAGTTCGGCGCGAGATCGTGGAAGTCAAGCCCGTAGAAGAACATGACACCCCTGAGGAAGGGGTGAAGGGGAAAGCCCAAACCTCGGAGGAAGTGGGGGATGAACACCACCCTCTCGCTCTGCCACGGCGTGGGGATCACCTGGCCGGCCTCTGGAGCACGGTGGGTGACGTTGGCGGGGAGATATCCCGCGCCCTTCAACTCCATGATGGCGCTCTCGGTGACGACGGACGCCTCCCACTTGCCCTTGGACCCGAAACCCACCATTGCTGGATCGAGTGGGTGGCTGGAAAGGTCCTTGGAAGGGAGAGCAGATTTGGGCGCCGGAGCTCAAAAGATGGGGAAGGCAATGGCGAAGGGGGGAAATGAGAGCGTACGAAAGGAACAAAGGCTGTGCCCCTTTATGGGCTGTAAAACCCACGGTCCCTTTACTGCGCCGCAGTCCTCGCCATTTCCCCATGTAACCGTGCCATTATGTGCGCGTGGGGGAAAATGAATTATTGATCATATCCCTTAAAAACAGGACACGATCTCCATATCGATGGGACGTGCCAATGAAAACTGCCTCGAACCGCGAATCAAGTTTTTCATAAACCAGCTCGCGGTCGTGGCAAGGTGTGACCCTTCAGTAAAAGTTGTCAGATGGGGACACTATTCACACCAAAGCAACTGGCCTTCGGGGCTAAATTATTAGTATACCTCATTACCAAGGTATAGTTTGGCGCATATACGACCAAGCAACGCTTGAGGATACAGTTCGGAGTGATACAGACCTGTTACCGGTGTCACGGAAGAAAGGGAACTGGTCTACAAAGCCGCTGATGTTCGGCACCTACCTCAGCTTCGAAGACTAGTTCGGGGGCTACTGAGGGTGTCCTGGACTAGGGGGTACTCGGGCTGCCGGCCTATCTCTCGTAGGACGGGCTGGTGGGCCGCTCTCTACTCGTTGATGGAAGGCTGGATTATGGGCGACCCCGTATATCAGAAGGAAACCTCCGAAGACTTGGCGTCTCCTCCAAGGAATAGTTGGCGTGGCCGACATGTTTATCCCTGATGGTAACCGACTATGTGTAACCCTAGGACCCCCCTGGTGTCTATATAAACCAGAGGGTTTAGTCCGTAGAGGATCATCATATCCATTGCCTAGGGTTTAGCCCATCTGATCTCGAGGTAGATCAACTCTGTAACCTTCATACAAACACACCAATATAATCTAGTAGGACGTAGGGTATTACCTCTTCGAGAGGGCCCGAACCTGGGTAAAACGCCGTCTCTACGTTCCCTGTTACCCATTGATTCCTAGACCCACAGTTCGGATCCCCTACCTGAGATCTGCCGGTTTTTGTACCGACACCTACCCCCCAGGGCGCGCCCTCCAGGCTTGCCGCCTCCTCGTGGCTCTTCTGGTCTTCTCCCGAAGCTTCGTGGGTCTCTTCTGGCCCAGAAAAAATTAATCCAATGTCTTTTTTCTCGTTTGGACTCTTTTTGATAATGATTTTCTGAAAAGGCAAAAATAAGCAAAAAACAGCAACTGGCACTGGGCACTGGATTAATAGGTTAGTCCTATAAAATGATATATAATGGCATATAATTGCATATAAAACATCCAAGATTGATACTATAATAGCATGGAACAATAAAAAATTATAGATACGTGGGAGACGTATCAAGCATCCCCAAGCTTAATTCCTGCTCGTCCTCGAGTAGGTAAATGATAAAAACAGAATTTTTGATGTGGAATGCTACCTATCATGTTTCATCATGTAATCTCTCTCTCTTATGGTATGAATAATAAGATCCGAATGATTCAAAGAAATAGTCTATAGTTTGATATAAAGACATCAATACTCAGGCATACTAACAAACAATCATGTATTTCAAAATAAAAATGCTAAAGAACGTTATCCCTACAAAATCATATAATCCTGACATGCTCCATCTTCTTAACACAAAATATTTATCATGCACTACCCCGATGACAAGTCGAGCAATTGGTTCATACTTTTTAACGCGCTTCAGCTTTTTCAACCCCCACGCAATACATGAGCGCAAGCCATGGATATAGCACTATAGGTGGAATAGAGTGTGGTGGTAGAGATTAATAAGGGGAAGTCAAAAATAAGAAGACAGTCTCACATCGACGAGGCTAATCAACGGGCTATGGAGATGCCCATCAATTGATGTCAATGCGAGGAGTAGGGATTGCCATGCAACGGATGCACTTAGAGCTATAAGTTTATGAAAGCTCAACATGAAAACTAAGTGGGTGTGCATCCAACTTCCTTGCTCATGAAGACCTCGGGCATTTGGGGAAGCCCATCATCGGAATACACAAGCCAAGTTCTATAATGAAAAATTCCCACTAATATATGGAAGTGACAAAATAGGAGACTCTCTATATGAAAAACATGGTGCTACTTTGAAGCACAAGTATGGAAAAAGATAGTAACATTGCCCCTTCTCTCTTTTTCTCTCTTTTTTTGTGGGCTCTTTTTGGCCTCTTTTTTTTCATGGGATCTTTTTGGCCTCTTTTTTTTATTTCCTCACTGGGACAATGCTCTAATAATGATGATCATCATACTTCTATATACTTACAAGTCAAAAAATTACAACTCGAAACTAGAACAAAAATATGACTCTATATGAATGCCTCTGGCAGTGTACCAGGATGTGCAATGATACTAGCGTAACATTTATAAAAAATGATGAACGGTGCCTGAGCCACAAATACTATGTTAGCTATATGATCATGCAAAGCAATATGACAATGATGATGTGTGTCATGAAAACGGAATGGTGGAAGTTGCATGGCAATATATCTCGGAATGGCTATGGAAATGCCATGATAGGTAGGTATGGTGGCTGTTTTGAGGAAGATATAAAGAGGCTTATGTGTCATAGAGCGTATCATATCACGGGGTTTGGATGCAGCGGCGAAGTTTGCACCAACTCTCGATGTGAGAAAGGGCAATGCACGGTACCGAAGAGGCTAGCAAATTGCGGAAAGGTAAGAGTGCGTATAATCCATGGACTCACATTAGTCATAAAGAACTCATATACTTATTGTGAAAGTTTATTAGCCCTCGAAGCAAAGTACTACTACGCATGCCCCTAGGGGGATAGATTGGTAGGGAAATACCATCGCTCATCCCTGACCGCCACTCATA
Organism: Elymus sibiricus; assembly: GCA_039707655.1. Lineage (NCBI taxonomy): Eukaryota > Viridiplantae > Streptophyta > Magnoliopsida > Poales > Poaceae > Elymus > Elymus sibiricus. The sequence continues at coordinate 303,431,456 of CM077672.1, read as the reverse complement.
AGGTAGACAATCAAGAATAAATCATGCTCCAACTTTCTAGCATAACGACAGATCATACATGCATGCTTCAGGAATCACAAACCTTAACACCAATATTCTTACTAAACCATAATTATCTACCAGCACCTCCCACATATTACCATCTTAATATCGCAAAACTATTGCAAGGAATCAAACTTATCATATTCAGTGATCTACATGAAAGTTTTTATTATATCCCTCTTGACTACCTATCATATTAGGACCAAATTCATAACCCGTGCATATTACCATTGCTATTCATTAGACTCTCAAAAATATATAAGTGAAGAATGAGAGTGCAACTATTTCTTCAAAATATAACCAATGCCGTGCTCTAAAAGATATAAGTGAAGCACTAGAGCAACTTCCTAGCTCAAAAGATATAAGTGAAGCACATACAGTATTCTAACAAATCACGAATACTGTGTGTCCCTCTCAAAAAGGTGTGTTCAGCAAAGATGATTGTGACAAACTAAAAAGCAAACAAAAGCAAAAAAACTATATCACAAGACGCTCCATGTAAAACACATATCATGTGATGAATAAAAATATAGCTCCAAGTGAGTTACCGATAGATTATAGACGAAAGAGGGGATGCCTTCTGGGGCATCCCCAAGCTTAGACGTTTGAGTCTTCCTTGAATATTACCTTGGGGTGCCTTGGGCATCCCCAAGCTTAGGCTCTTGCTGCTCCTTATTCCTTTATCCATCGTAGTCTCACCCAAAACTTGAAAACTTCAGCACACAAAACTCAACAGAAACCTCGTGAGATCCGTTAGTATAACAAACAAATCTTAAACTTTAGGTACTGTTGTAAATTGATTCATATTTAATATTGGCATAACGCTACTGTACTCCAACTTCTCCATGACTCATACCCCCCGATACGATCCATAGATTCATCAAAATAAGCAAACTATGCAACAAAAACAGAATCTGTCTAAAAGAGAACAGTCTGTAGAGACCTGAATTAAAGTCATACTTCTGTAACTCCAAAAATTATGAAACATTAGGACAACGTGAGAAATTCATATATCAATATTGTGTACAAAAATTCAGAAGGTTCTGACGCTCCAGCGAAAAGCAAAATTCCAACACTGGACGCAAAAGTTTCTGTTTTCAAACAGCATCAATTATACTATCTTCCAAATCATCCCAAAGGCATTACTTGGCACAAACACTAATTAAAAGATAAAAACACAATCATAACAGAGTCTATAATTGTGTAAACACACAAAAACAGAAAGTAAAATCAAAAAATTATTTTATTCATTGGGTTGCCTCCCAACAAGCGCTATTGTTTTATGCCCCTAGCTAGGCATAATGCATAGTTTCAAGTGTTGTCATCCTTGGTTTTGACATCCTTAGGAGTGTGATTTTCAAGAGGTTTTTCAAACACAATGGGGAACACATCATCAACCAAAATTTTAGGGTCATTATGGCTACTTTCTTCAAACCCTTGTTGGTTCCCTTTTATGATCCAGGAATATTTCTGATTAATACCATTGAAAACTTGTTGGATGATATGCAGAGAAGGAACTGCCTTTTTAGTATTTTCATCAAAAGCATGGTGATCATGGAAAACATATCTCAACATATATTCCTCATTATATAAAATTTCAACTATCACCGGACTTTCTTGGCTCATATTGTAGAAATCAAAGATCTCTCTAGCTTCTTGCACTATGTAATCAAACTCATTCATAAGGATAAGAGTAGCTATCTTTTTAGCCTTAGGGTTGTTTATAACAGGTAACTCATAAAACAACCTTTGCAAGGTGGGACGAGTACGGATAAATCTTCTTCCAAGTTTAAGAATGAGCGCAGAGATAGCTTCCCCATAACTGTTGGTTCTTTTAAGAATTGGAGTATCATTGCAAACCAAAGTTCCCGTACAATTAAAGAACTCGTGAATAATGTTTTTCCCTATGACATTTCCACTCCCTACTACAAAAAATTTTGAGTCCAAATTTGAGGGAATTTCTATCTAAGGGATTTTACCATCCTCACTCTTTTCAATAACAAACTCAGACATGATGGCAACTTCGAGCAAAGCAAGCAAACTAGCAAACGAGCATATAAAAATGTTTTTGTGTTTTTGTAAAAAAAATTAGAAGTGGGGGAGATGAACACGAGAGGAAAATGCAAATAAAAAGGAAAATAAAATAAATGCAAGTGGATAGTTTGTGCGAAGGTACTTGGTAATTTTGATGATGTCTCCCCGGCAACGGCGCCAGAAATTCTTCCTGCTACTTGTAGACTGCGTTGGTATTTCCCCGAAGAGGAGAGGATGATGCAGTATAGTAAAGATAAGTATTTCCCTTAGTTAAGAACCAAGGTTATCAATCCAGTAGGAGAACCAAGCAAAATCCTGTTAAGCGCACCTGCACACACAAAAGCAAACAGTTGCACCCAACGCAAATAAGAGGGTTGTCAATCCTCTTAGCGGTTATTTGCAAGGGTTAATTCTGATAGTGATAGATAGATAAACTAAAATACTAAATAAAATAAAAGTAAATAAATTGCAGAAAAGTATTTTTGTTTTTAATATAAGATAAAAGTAGACCCGGGGGCCATAGTTTTCACTAGAGGCTTCTCTCTCGAACACATAGCATACAGTGGGTAAACAAATTACTGTTGGGCAATTGATAGAAAAGCAAATAATTATGACGGATTCATGGCAATGATCATGTATATAGGCATCACATTCGAGACAAGTAGACCGACTCCTGCCTGCATCTACTACTATTACTCCACCCATCGACCGCTATCCAGCATGCATCTAGGGTTTTAAGTATGAAATAGAGTAACGCCTTAAGCAAGATGACATGATGTAGACAAAGTAAACTCAAGCAATATGTTTAAACCCCATCTTTTTATCCTTAATGGCAACAAGACAAATACATGTCATGTCCCTTTCTGTCACTGGGATTGAGCACCGCAAGATTGAACCCATCACAAAGCACCTCTCCCATTGCAAGATAAACCAATCTAGTTGGCCAAACCAAATCGATAGATCGGAGAGAAATACAAAGCTATAATAATCATGCATAAAAGAGTTCAGAGAAGACTCAAATATTTCTCATGAATAATCTGATCATAAACTCACAATTCATCGGATCCCAACAAACACACCGCAAAAGAAGATTACATCGGATAGAACTCCAAGAACATCGAGGAGAACATGGTATTGAAGATCAAAGAGAGAGAAGAAGCCATCTAGCTACTAACTATGGACACATAGGTCTGTGGTAAACTACTCACACATCATCGAAAGGGCAGCAAGGTTGATGAAGAAGCCCTCCGTGATCGATTCCCCCTCCGGCAGAGTACCGGAAAAGGCCTCTAGATGGGATCATGGAAGAACAGAGGCTTGCGGCGGCGGAAAGGTTTTCTCTTCTATCTTTCTAGTATATTGGGAATATTTGGGAATTTATAGCGCTGGAATTAGGTCAGGAGGGGCTATGAGGCGCCCACAATCCTGGGAGGCGCGCCTACCCCCTGGGCGGGCCCTCCAGGCTTGCCGCCTCCTCGTGGCTCTTCTGGTCTTCTCCCGAAGCTTCGTGGGTTTCTTTTGGTCCAGAAATAATTAATCCAAAGTTTTTTTCTCGTTTGGACTCTTTTTGACAATGATTTTCTGAAAAGGCAAAAACAAGCAAAAAAACAACAACTGGCACTGGGCACTGGGTTAATAGGTTAGTCCCAAAAAATGATATATAATGGCATATAATTGCATATAAAACATCCAAGATTGATACTATAATAGCATGGAACAATGAAAAATTATAGATACGTTGGAGACGTATCACCTATGCATCTCAGTGATTCACAGATCAGAGCCAATATTAACTTTAAAACTAAAACAAAGTTGTGAGAATGTGTACGTGTAAAGAAAAATCGATTTATGCTTCTCTGAGAAAAGAGTAATCCCTGGAGAAGTGCCAATATATCCAGCAAACCATAAACCTAATTCATGTAAGCTATTTGATTCAAGGATTTGCTGCAATACTGAAACCAGTCCAGTTTATGGGCACGCATGTCAAACTCCAGCAGATTAACATGTTCTGCATAAGCTGGTCACCAAGAACTTGTGGAACCATCTGAACATCTATGCCCATTCGAAGCCACATTATTTTAGATGGTGGCACTCACACTCTGCATATGCAGGTTCCATCCAAACATTTGTGCAGTTCCACTAAAATGTAGCTGAATAACCCTATTTGCACAGATAATGAAAAAGCATGATTAATATAATAGTGGCACTAGTTGATGAAACATACACAAATAAATAGAAGCAACTTCATTTTCTTAATGGGAAAAGATTGCGATACAATATGTTTATTGAAAGAAAATACAACAGTAGCACAGTATGACAAAGCACGATGATGTGGATGAAGGACAGGACTGGCCTGTGTGAGATGACCTAGTGAGATCAATTTATCCTTCAGGTCATCGTATCTTGCCATGATGGCAATTCGTTGAAAACTATGAACAAATTTAGTGTGGCAGTAGGAGGGGACTTGAGTCATTCCAATCTCGTTTTTGTGCAATTCAACTAAAACTATGGCACCCGCCGTGCTGCGAGGGAGAGAGGGGCCCTGCGCCGCCTCAACGGTAGGCGTCATAGGGACCGATGCGTGGACTCAACGGTAGGCCTGATAGGGCACATCAACCCAATTCTCCCGGATACACCTTCTACAAGTGATGAACCAGGAAGGGCCTTGTGTCATTGCAATCACTTTTTTGTGTAGTTCAAGTAAAATTAAGCATCCCTGTTTGCAGAGATACTTAAACGTGTCATTACTTTAAGAATGGGACTATTTGATGAAACATATACTAACAAAGAGAAGCACTTTCATTATCTATATTGGAAATGAAATGATAGCGAAGACAGTAGCTCTATTTTAACTGTATTATTACTTCATTTTATCAGTGGCACTAGCGATGCCAAAACATTGCCTCCAATTATTAGTGGCATTAGATTATGGTGCGAAATAATACATAACATTATTGCTTTCTCATGGCAGTGCCAAAACATTAGGACAAGATCACTGGTTGCGTGCAGAGTCAACATGCAGGATAGTTCTGGCAAAGGGTAGTACCAAAAAGGAACATACCTCGTCATGGGAACCATATCTGCAGTCAATGCCATAGTAGATGGGTTGACACAAGTCACCAACATGGATGATTATATTCATGCGACCTTTTTGTGCAGTTCACCTAAAATGAAGCAATGTTTGCATCATGCAGTTAGCAAGAAGTACTTGGTCCCATGAGCTGGTAGCTTCTTCATTAGTTGCACTAAAACTGAGGAACATCATGGTTGGTCGTCAAGCTTGTGGAATGTGCAACTATAATTTGGAATGCTTTTGTGCAGTTCAAATAAAATCAAGCGTCCATGTTCGTTACACAAATATGTGCAAAGTGCCATTGTGGTTACAGTGATGGCTAATCTTGCAAAGGCTAATTAACTGTTGGAGGAGATTAACCACAGAGTTCAACGAGAAGGTTAGGAACTCCAATCACCCTTTGTGCGGTTCCACTAAAATTAAGAGATGTTGCCCGTGTGACATTTTAGTAGAACTGCACAAGACACTCTTTCCAAAAAAGAAGTGTTTTGTGCAGTTCACCAAAAGGTCGCAATAGCAATGAGGTGACATGTATATCTCTGTTTGCACAAATAGGTAGAAAGGCGGGTGAATAACAAGTGATGAAACATACGTCAAATGAAAAGAAGCATCGTCCTTATCTTAATGGCAATCATAGAAGGACAGTAGCAATTTCTAAAGCTGCAGCATTGCTTCATACTATCGGGGGCATTAAGATTAAGAATGACAACTGTTAAATTTGACATTACTTTAATGGTGCCATTGCTTGATTTTACCAGCTACATTAGATTAACAAGTGCTAAAGAGTTGGTATAAGGGCATGTTACAGTAGGCAGACCAGGACAATTGCATTTCTAACGAAAAGAAGCAACTTACTTATCTTAACGGGAAATATAGCAGGACATTAAAACATGGCCATTGCTTCATATTACTGGGGGCATTACATTAAAAACAACATTGGTTAAACATGTCCTTACTTTAACAGTGAGATTGCTACATTTTACCAGTGGCATTAGATTAACAACAGCTAAAAATTGCCATAAGGGCATCGGACAGTGGGTGCACTGGCACCATGTACCTCCACCGATGCATAAAGTGGTGATGCAAACAAACATCCAAATAGGATATCTGGGTTGGTCCCATTTTTGTACACTATAGCCACCTTTTACTATGTGAGGGCAGCAAATCTAGTGCTGGAAATACTCTGTTGACTTGTTCCCCAGTCCCCACTTTCTTTCCTTTTTCAACCAGTAGATCGGTTCTATATCTAGTTTGTACTTTGTTTTCCCTTTATTTCCCTTTTCAACCAAGAGACTGGTTGGATAGCCAGTCTCTACTACCCGCACCCCCCCAATCTTTCCTCTTTGAACCAAGTCCTAGAGTCATGCTAGAACTTTTCAACCATTCTTCCCGCTTTGAACCAAGTCGTAGATTTGACTGCATGAAGTAGCTTTACCTCTAATAGTAATAATTTAGGTGGCTTTGGAACAGCCGATCGAGCCAATCTACGAGGGGGGCTGAGAAGTAGAAAAAGATTCACATGCATCGACATGGGGACCTGGGGCAGTAGAGCAAGGCCGGTTTCGAAGGAAGTTATACCTGAGGTTCGTCGGGATTTGGCTAGGTGGGCGGCGGGAGGCTGGATCTGCCCACACCACAGCAGCGAGGAAGACTAGGTCAAAGGCCCTCCCTAGCCGGCGTTGTGTGGGAGAGAATGGCAAGTCACACGTATCGAGACGCACCGGTAGTGGGTTTGCTCCGTCACCGACGAGGACCGCGTGAACGTTGCACCTTCACCCCTTCCCCGGCGGAGGGGATCCGGCCAGATCTGTGACCAGCGGTGAGCAGAGAGAGAGTGTGGCCACTGCTGTCGTGTTTAGATCTGGAGAGGATGAGTGTGTGAAGAGAGCAACCCTAGCAAGCAAGAGCGGAGGCTCCTGCTTATATACATATAGTGGAGAAGTTTTCTTTTTTTTCTCCATAAAAACAGTCATTTAAAATTGCGTACGAACCAGGTTGCACTTTGTATTGTTCACTTCTAGTCCCCGGCCCTCCATTAATTGAACAACCACATGGGTCAAATTATCACGGGTGAAAATATAGAACGAACAAGCTCGAACTCTTTTGAATTTGAGATGTCGATGGCACCGTTTGAACACATTGCATCCATGGAGTAAGTAGTTTGAATTTGAGGTAATGTGTGGCTTTTGCAGTTCACATCTAAATGGGGGCACACCATACATTTTGTTTGCAAGTACATAGCATCTCTGATAAAAAATACATCCAAATTCCGAGACCAGCGAATAACCAACTACAGTCAGAAAGAGCCGTCGACGCGTCGTTGTCGCTGCTATCCTACCGGAGCCAGCTTGACCTCGTCAATGAGTGTCAAGGAGTCTTCGTGCACGTGCCCCTAAGGAACAGCGCTCCGGAGGCATAGTTGTCATCATTGATCTAAGGAACCTAATTAATATAACACCAAATTATCCCATATGATAAGAAATGCTAACCTCACCGCCCCAAGGAGACAACATGAATCTACGCCGGAGCTCCATCGACTACGTCCCGACAGACAAACTCAACGAGGATCAAAGCTCAAAGATCAAACTAGTAGAAAAGGCGTCAATCGATGTCGCCGATGTCCTAACGTAGCCGGCTTCAGCTTCTTGATGGCAACCGAGTAGTCTTCATGCATGTGCCCCTAATAACTAGCGCCCTGGAGGAACGCAGTTGTCGTTGTTTAACCCTCGCATTGATCCGAAGCACATGACACCAAATCTCGCCGGATGACAAGAAACCTTAACCTCACCGCCCCAAAGGAGACGGCAAGAATCTATGCTGGAGTTCCATTGACTATGTCTAGACAAATGAACTCAAGGAGGATCGGAGCTCGGAAGACAGACTCGGAATAAGAAGCACCGACATCATCCGCCTGAGCGTTGCGCGTGCGAGGACTAAAACCACTAACATAAACTAATAACCAGAGCATAGGCACCGGGATTCCCCTCCCCGCCACCGGTCGACGAAGCGGTGGGAAGAGGGGAGGGGTGAATCCACCGGCTCATCGGTGAAGCAGGGAGGGGAGAGGTTGCCCTAGCCGCCTAGGGTGAGTGGACTAGATTTGTATTCATACCGAGAATGGATTCAAATTTTATTGGTATTGCAATATACTTAGTGCTCCTACTTTTTTTTAGATTTATCAACAGAACTATAGCCGTATGTTAGTACGACACAGCCTGCACGATATGTACATGATAGCCAATCCAGCCATCTGCTGGACTCTGGTCACATGGATGGACGAACTGATCTCCCCTGTTGTGCAGGGATCGCCCAAGCAACGACGTGTGTACAGCACTACTCTAGCACTACTATCGCTGGTGTCTCTCTTCTAGTACAACTCAGCCGACGCGTGGGGCCTGAGGGACAGGGGAGAGTGTGCCTATGGTCGGCTGCTCAATTGCGGTCCCATATGTGAGTGCAAACGCAAGATGACTCGCGTTCCATTCCGTGAGCGGCGTGCCGGACCGACCGACCGTGTGGGGTGCGACGCGAATGCGACGTGCGTGATGTATACATGTAGTACCACCATTTTCTTTTTGCCTCCATGGCGCAATCCATCGATACAAAATTATATTTAAAAGTGGAGGGCGGGGCTTTTCCCGCGCGTTAGGTGGGGCAGTTTCGCCTAGTCGGTTCGACAGAGAGGCGAGGAGGACGAGGGAGTAGCGGATTCAACTTACTGCTGGAAAGGTGGGGCTGTGTGATTTGACTGCTCGTTACTGATGGAAAGGTGGGGCCTTGTGATTTGACTGCTCATTATAGTCATTATTACTACGGTGCTACGACCGGGTTGAGTCTCCTCCTCCATGGTGTACAGGTGCTAAGCATGCCACATATGCAAAAAAATCTGATGTGACAAGGTAGGAGTAAAGAGAAGAGAGAGGAGTTTGCTGTGGCACGCCGGCTCAGAGAGACCGGAACACCCCGTATTCCAGCCCAGAGATCAAGTCTTCTAGAATACAGCACTGCTTGGCATAGAACAAATAAGCTCTTTATTACAAATAACATGGGTACAAAGGTTCTGAAGGCACGAAGGTTACAGGGGCACGGCGACACTTCGCCTGCTTAGATAGCTCTATGCTAGCAGCGAGACATCTCGAAGCGGAATAAATCCTAACAGCGGAACAACAACGACGGTGATGAACTCCACTCCGCAGGGACTCTGGCTGGGACGTATCCTAGAGCGCAACCTCGGGGTCCTCGACAAACAAGCAATCACGGCATCACCTGCAATCTGGCATGACACGCCAGGTGAGTACTTTGAATGTACTCGCAAGCTCACAGCAACCAAAGCAATCAAGACAAACAACAGCATGGCATTTATAGGTTAATCATTAATGATGAACACGATACTACTAGAACAACATGAGCATGGCAACAACATGAGCATGGCAACAACATGAGTGTGGCATGTTCATATAATTCATGATATGAACAGGATGCTACTAACACTAGCATGCAAGCGGGTCGACGTTTTAAGGTCTCATGGACCAACTTACTCTGCTTGGAGGTTATCTCGTAACCACCATCGGTATCAACCTTTCTTTCCGTCGTGATCATCGCACGATCACCTCAGGATCAACCAAGCTCGGTATCAACTATACCATCGTGATCATCACATGACCACACAGAGCTTGGTCTCTACCTGTGATCATCGCATGACCACATAAAGATCAACCAACTTCTTTCCTCATCGAACCGGGGTTGTTATTATTCAGATTATTATTACTATTGACCCATAGTGTGACCTACTATGAACTGTGTCCATGACCGAGGACGCGGCTATCGATAGATTATACACTCTGCAGAGGTTAGTACACTGTACCCACACCACGGAACTCATGGCCTCGTGCTCCCATTCGGGTGGACCAACGACATTCCGACAAAACCAATCTATTTCATGACACTCTCCGGCCACTCTGACAAACTCCCCTTTGGGCTATGTCCTGGGTTATCCCGATGCCAACATGTGACATTCGCCACCTCTGTGGCCGCCACCGTCGTGGCCAAACAAAACATCGTCCCAAACGGGGACCTCGGATCCATACAACTCGGGTACTCAAGGCTTATGGTAGCCTACCTGATCAGGGTAGCGCGCACCCATAACCTTCCCTAGTAGGAGGCACCGGCGAGAGGCATGACAATAGACCGCATTAGGGCCTCCCCATCCAGGCAAGTGTGGTTGCACTGGTGAGCTCGATTCGGTGGCACCATGACTCAGCCAACAGATTTGTTCAAGTTCGATTAATGTCAGGTTAAACTTGAATAGTGATGAGCTGAGTCATAATAAAATTCATAATGAAATAACAATGTAGATGAGCATGATATCAGTGTAACCATGGATGGGAAACATAACCATTTAACAACATTGCATCAAAAATGATAACTCATTTATTCTACGGGATGCAAATGAACATGGCATAATGACAATCATGAATATAACAAGTATTTTCATAATAAACCCTAACTATTCAAATGAGCATATCATTATCACTAGCATCGGAAAATAAATCCGAGAACTAACATGATAATAATAATACTAGCAAATAATCATTTAACTTACTAGATGCAAATGAGTAAGGCATAAGAACGAGCATGGATTCACAAGCATATAATATTCACAAAATGAGCAAACATTTATTTAAATATTCAAGTGAAAACCATGGCTACTGCAATGCATCATGCAAGTGGCTGTTGTGGCTTGCCTGGGGATGCAGGAACCATCGGGGAGAAGTGCAAAGCACCCGCGGAAAAATTTGCCAGAAAAGATTCCCTCTCGGAGGGGGCTGAATAAGGGCAGGGGCAAAATGGTCATTTTCAGAATGTTACCACATGGTGAAAATGATACCATCGGAATGGGCTCGACGAACTGAGATCGTGGGCTTTGGAATCACCTGAATCAGAGTTGCGGTTGCGGAGATATGGTCGTTCGTTCGTTAGCCAGAAAAAGAATTAAAAACTATCCATTTCTGCTGCTAACTGACGAACGTCCGCTAAATAAGGGTTTCGGCGTCGGGGCTGAAAAGAGAAGGCGCATTTCTGCTAATACGCCTTCGAGCAGAGAACACGCATTCTGCCCTGAAGATGCGCCGGAGTGCGCTTTCAAAACTTGAAACCGTATTTGCTCGAACCCGCCTCCACTTAAGTCCGTGGGCCCGGCCGGCCGGCCACTGATGCACGGGGCCTAACGGCAGGCGAGGGAGACGACGTCTTCTTCCTCCTGCCCTCGCGTTCGGCCAAGGGAGAGGCGGAGTCCGGCAACGACCGCCGGCGCTGTGGGCCTCCTCCGTCGACGCTCCGGTGATGGACGTGATCAGGGGGACGAGCCGCACGCGCCTGACCACCTCTCGTTCGCCGGCGTGCACTAGTTCGAGCAGGGCATTGACTGCGGCGGACGGCGGCTCGGGCGTTAGTGGGCTAGCAGCTACGGGGCACCAGAGGAGAAGGCGAAGAGCGGCGGGGCTCCGCCATGGCCAGAGGGTCTCGTGGGTGTAGGTGGGAGGGAGAGAAGGCGCTCGGGCAACTCCAATTTAGGAGGAGGCCGAAGGTGGCCATGGCGGCAATGGCGGTCGAGGACAACTCCTCGAGCTCGAGGGAGAGGTCGGGGCGACTGCTAGGGGAGAGGAGAGGAGGTTGGTGAGGAGAGACGCGGCCGGGAGTGGCTTATATAGGCAGGGGAGGAGATGCCAAGCCCGATGCCGCCGCGGGCGCGCGGTCGATGCCTCTGGCGCGACCGCGTACGCGTGCGCACGTGGACTGGCTCGGACGACGACGGGAGAGAGGAAGTGGAGGTGCAAACGCGGGCAGTGCGGTGTCCGGTCGGCCACTCGGCCACTGTGCTCACGCGGGCACGGTCGACGTGGCGCGAGGAGGGCGAAGGAGGAGGGGGCGAGGGCTGGAGAGCGAGAGCGTGGCCACTGCGGGGCTCGAGGACACGCTAGGACGCGCAGAACCGGCTGGGAGAAGAATGCCCGAAGCAAAACGACGAGCAGAGCGCGCCCAGCGCTTGCCACCAGTGTGGTTACCGCGTGGCATGGTGAGGAGAGGGCACGAGGGTCTGCCAAAAGTTGTCAAATGTGTTGTCCCTCCAACCTACAGCCTCACTGATGGGATGGCTCGACCAAAGTGACTGTGAGCTGATGGGAGTGATCAGAGAAAGTTTGCTGTAGCCAACTTTGTCATGAAATAGTGATCAAATGGGATGGGTTAAGGGCTAACCAGCATGTCTCAGGGGTTTAAGGTAGGAAGGACTATGATCCTGTGAATTTTCAAAAGATTTGGACCAGTATTTGACATAGTTGCTTCACAACCACATATTCTGGTTCAGAAAGAAGATCATGAAGTTGCACTCACATGGAGTATTGGATTGGGCTGAAAATTGGTATAGGGTGATGATTTGGGCATATGAAGGTACCATAAAAATTTCATCTCATTTGGATAAGTCTAAATGGTACTTCCTTCACAATGATCCACACTGGACAGAAACTTGGGGCAGTTTTGTGGAGCAAATGGCTTGGCAAAATAATGTGAATTTTGGCATGCTCAAATGATATAGGGATTTTTAGGTCCTTGATTAATTTCAGAATTTTTGAAGCAATATAAAATATAGTTGCTTCACAAACTGAAATTGTGACCAGAAACCAAGATTGGAAGGTGTGCTCTCATAGATTGTTGGATGGAGATTAAATTTGGTGGAGAGTCATGATTTGACCATATAAATGATCTACCAAAATATCAACTCATTTGGATAAGCCTAGATAGTACTTCCTTCACAAAGCTTCTCTCTAGTCAGAAACTTTGGAAATTTGCTGAGGAATATTTACTATGCAAATGAAGCTGAATTTTGGCATGTGGCAATTATTTGGATATGAGAGAGTGCCCAAAAAATTTTAGGGCAATCAACAAAATATAAATAGCACTTCCTTCACAAAGTGCCATTCTGGACAGAATGGAAAATGAATATTCCTGAATTATTTTTGAACTAGGCAGGGATGGGTTTTGACATATTTGTGGAAGATATGATCCAAAGAATTTATGAGAATTTTGTGGGAATTTTTGGAATGGCAGAAATATAGGTTGCTTCACAACCTAGGGCAAACATGGTTATTCCTTTAATAGAAAAAGGAATATTCCCACTAAACAAATATTGGAGTTGGGCTAAGATAGAAATGACATGGCCTTGGGATAGATTTGAGAGTGACAAGCCACTAGGAAGTGGCAGGAGAGAAGATCTTCCCAGGTTTCAAGACCACATAGCCACGGAAAAAAAATCTCTAAATAAAAATTCGAAGAAATCCAAAAGATAAAAGAAAGGGCCAAAAAATCGGGGTGTTACATTTGGTGACCCCAGGAAGAACGAATGCGAAGCGTGCAGACCTATGCAAAACACTTAAATGAGAGAAGTTTACGCAACGCATGAAGGAGTTTAATTGTCAAAGAAACACTTAGTAGTATGCATAATTTGGTGCATGAAACGTCGATCCAGATGCTGGCTGTCCCTCATCCAGCATCATATACTAGTATAGTAGTACTACGTACGTACTGTACTAGTATCGATGTTCTCTCTTTTCTACTTTAGTAGTAACTCAGCCGACGCGCGTTCCATTCCGTGAGCGGCGTGCCGGACCGACCATGTAGGTGCGACACGAACGCGAGGAGTGTGTTGTATATGTCCCACCTTTTTCTTTAATTTGAGCTTGTTAGTTTTGCTCCATGGCGCAATCCATCGATACTTACAAAACTATATTTAAAAGGCGAGGGCAGGGCAAGTTTCGCCTGGTCGGTTTGACAGAGAGGCGAGGAGGACGAGGGAGTAGTGGATTCAACTTACTCAGGGAAAGGTGGGGCTTTGTGATTTGACGGCTCATTACTGCTGGAAGGTGGGGCCTTGTGATTAGACTGCTCGTTATAGTCATTATTACTGCGAGGGGTAAGTCTCCCCTTCCGTTCCCCACTCTAATCTGGTGCATGACACGTCGACCCGGATGCTGGCTGTCCCACATGTCGGCGAAAGGAGGTATAATTGTTGCCGATGACCTAAGGAGGAGCAAAGAACCATGCGTTATACTCTAGTTTTCCACTGGAGTACTAGCCCGACGCGGAGGAGTGCGAAACACGGTAGCCCAGTGCGATATGGCGATAAAAAATGATCTAGTTTGCTTGTGATCCCACAGCACCGCTCATCTTTAGCACTATTTTAGTCGTGCCTCGCAGCCTAGTACAAACGAAATAATATGATGATAATGGCAACGGATAATAATTGTCTTACCTATTCAGGATAATTTGGAAGGACACATGCGGAAACGCCCGAAAGACACAATTGCAAAAGAAGAAGACAGAGGGGCAAAAGAAGAATGAAGATTACCCGCAAAAAAAAAAAGACGCAGACAACGGTCTGGGTGCTGCTCTCAACTTCATGAAGGGTTGCTGGGCGCGGAGTTCTAACTACTTCTTCATTGCCTCCATGACCTTCATCTCCTCTCGCCTCTCGTCCGCCATCTTCTTCATTGCTTCCTGATACGTCTCCAACGTATCTATAATTTTTGATTGTTCCATGCTATTTTAGTATCAATCTTGGATGTTTTTATATGCAATTGTATGCATTTATATATCATTTTTTGGGACTAACCTATTAACCCAGTGCCTAGTGCCAGTTGCTGTTTTCTGCTTGTTTTTTGCTTTTCAGAGAAACAGCACCAAATGAAGTCCAAATGCCACGAAACTTTTTGGAGATTTTTTTCTGGACAAAAGAAACCTGGGAAGCTTTGGGAGGAGTCCAGAAGCCTCACGGAAGCTTCACAAGGCACTAGGGCGCGCCCCGGGGGCACGCCGTGGTACCTTGTGGGGCCCACGTGACTCCGTTTGACCTAATTCCACTTCTATAAATTCACAAATATTGGGAAACCCACAGAGAGCCAGAAGAGAAAACCTTTCCACCGCCGCAAGCCTCTGTTCTTCCACGATCCCATCTGGAGGCCTTTTCCGGTACTCTGCCGGAGGGGGAATCAATCACGGAGGGCTTCTACATCAACCTTGGTGCCCTTCTGATGATGTGTGAGTAGTTTACCACAGACCTACGGGTCCATAGCTAGTAGCTAGATGGCTTCTTCTCTCTCTTTGATCTTGAATACAATGTTCTCCTCGATGTTCTTGGAGTTCTATCCGATGTAATCTTCTTTTGCGGTGTGTTTGTTGGGATCCAATGAATTGTGAGTTTATGATCAGATTATTCATGAGAAATATTTGAGTCTTCTCTGAACTCTTTTATGCATGATTGTTATAGCTTTGTATTTCTCTCCGATCTCTCGGTTTAGTTTGGCCTACTAGATTGATTTATCTTGCAATGGGAGAAGTGCTTTGTGATGGGTTCAATCTTGCGGTGCTCAATCCCAGTGATAGAAAGGGACATGACACGTATTTGTATTGTTGCCATTAAGGATAAAAAGATGGGGTTTATTCATATTGCTTGAATTTGCTTCTCTACATCATGTCATCTTGCTTAAGGCGTTACTCTGTTTCATACTTAATACCCTAGATGCATGCTGGATAGCGGTCGATGGGTGGAGTAATAGTAGTAGATGCAGGCAGGAGTCGGTCTACTTGTCTCGGACGTGATGCCTATATACATGATCATTGCCATGAATCCGTCATAATTATTTGCTTTTCTATCAATTGCCCAACAGTAATTTGTTTACCCACCGTATGTTTATGTGCTCAAGAGAGAAGCCTCTAATGAAAACTATGGTCCCCGGGTCTATCTTTATTATATAAAAAACCTAAAAATACCTTGCTGTAATTTATTTAATATTATTTTTATTAGAAGTTTAGTTTATCTATTTACCTTGATAAGATTTAATCCTTGCAAATAACCGCTAAGAGGATTGACAACCGTCTTATTTGCGTTGGGTGCAAGTGTTTGCTCTTGTGTGTGCAGGTGCGCTTAACGGAATTTTGCTTGGTTCTCCTACTGGATTGATAACCTTGGTTCTTAACTGAGGGAAATACTTATCTCTACTGTACTGCATCATCCTCCCCTCTTCGGGGAAATACCAACGCAGACTACAAGTAGCACTTCCATGGCGCGGGATTTCTCGAGGCGAGCATGGATGATCTCTTTCACGTCCGCATGATGTTGCTTGACAGCAGCCGCGTTCTCGGTGCGGAGCTTCGCCATGTCACCCCTAAGTTCCTCGATGATGGCGGTCAGCATCTTCACCGAGGCACTGCTCTTCTCTCACAGCTTCTCCCAGCCGGCGATCTCCTCCTTCCGCAGGTCAAGCTCGTGGCAGAGCTTCGCTTTGTCCTCCCGAAGTTCCATGATTTCGCCGGTCGCCTTATCAACCGAGGCATTGCTCTCCTTCACCAGCTTCAGCAAGCCGGCGATCAACTCTTTCTGTTTGTTGAGTTGAGCGGGCATGTCATCACGGGCTAACGACTTCAGCATTGTCCGCTCGGCATGTTCGCCTCCGTGGTGAATGCGCTTCTGAGAGCCCTCTCCTGCCCATGAGAGATCTTTCGAGGCCTCCGCAGCGTGGCGGGCCCTCTTTTTTTCCACCGCCTTGGTCGTTGCTCCCTTGTTATTTCTCGGCCCAGAGCTCTTCCTATCGGCCATGGCAGACGCAAGGAACGACGAACAAGAACGGCTTATGGGAATGAATGTGCGGTAATATTCGAGTAGTTAGTTTCCATTTTTATAACCTAGTACTAATATGCTGCAAAGTGGAAACACGTTTAGGTTTGATCGGTGTGAACAGGTTTGCAATTAATTATAGCATGGTACTTTGGAATGTGACGGGAAACAAGCTCGAAATTTATTGATGGTTTTGGAACGGCTCCTGATGAGTTCTCACGACCAAGCATTCAAAAACTCGTGATAAATCAATGTCCATCTTTTTCCAAATGACCAACTATTTTCATAGAAATACAACACATATAGATGGAGTATTTTCATAGAAATACAATACATAGATGGAGTGATTGTCACGGTTGCAAACCGCCATGGCGCCGCGTGTTCACTGCAGCAGCAACTGAGCAGGCCAGTCCATCGCTGGCGGGGAAGGAGGGCAGGTCACCTCGCCTACGATGCATCCCCAGCGCCGCCGCCACTGCTGGTTGAGCGATTTGGCTTCTCCTACCGCCCATTTGAACAGTTGCATCGGCTTCTCATGCCATTCCTCAGGCATGCGCATTCTCTCCTCCGCAGTCGACTCCGTGAATATGATCTCTGCCATTAGCCCCAGCTCGAAATCAACGCGACGCTGCCATATGCTGACATCCCTCAGCATCTCACCCCTGAGATCGACATGCGCCTCCGCCTTGTGCTTCGCCAGGCGCAGCTCCTTTGAACTTGTCTCCAATCGATACGACGCTTCCTCGATCCGATTTTCCCTTGCTACCCACCACCTGAAACGCAGCCCTGACATGTCCTCCGGCGCCACTGATCTGTGATTCCAGAGCAATGGATCCCCTCTGAAACACATGCGGGTTTTTCTCAAAGGTAGCAGTGCTGAGGGCCGCAGGGATAGGGAAGCCCGCGGGATGCTAGGATCTAAGGGATTATCCATGGCGGAATCAGATGGTCGAGGCGGGGAGGCGAGCATAGGCAGTGGGAGAGCCCTAGTAGGCGAGCGTAGTACTCCACTCCGTCCATTTTTAAATACAAAGGCCACCGATAGTAACCGAGGCAAAAATTGATGACGTTGCCTCGTACTAGTACTAGCAACCCATGATTTAACTACTCGCATGCATGCAGTGGATGATAGTAATGCCATTCTCAACTAGTACTTCCTCCCTCACGCGGTCATGCCACTCAATTTGCATGCACTGTATTAATTGACCATCCATTAAGTGAACGACTCTACACGCATCAAATTATCACGTGGGGTGGCTCTTCGTACAAAAATGCATTCCACCATGTACCCGCGTGTGTGTGCGAGGGAATGAGTGCATGCATGCACATCTTCTCTTCGTGCACGTACTCCACCATTGTGTGTGGGGGAGAGAGAGAGCGTGGTATACATAGACCTAGAGAGAGATGGTGTGTCCCCGCAAAAAAGAGAGAGATGGTGTGTGTCAGAAAGAGTACCCGCGCGTGTGTGTGATAGTGTGAGAGAGGACGAGTGCATGCGTGCACCTCCCCTCTTTGTGTATGTACTAAACCTAAGTATGAGTGTATGTATGTGACATCGACCTATAGAGAGATGGTGTGTGCCAGAAGTCCAGAGAGAGTCGTCAGTGTAGGTGTGTGCGTGGGGAGGAGGGAGAGAGATGATACTTATGTGTCAATGCAGTGCGTGTGAAAAAGAGGCTAGTCAATAGTTCGCCATGAGACTATTCCTGGCGAACGCCCCAATAACCGTAAGATCTGCATCCGACGGTGGAAGTTATTGGACGAAAACAGCACTAAAAAAAAAATGCCATGGCATTTCTTTTTACTGCCACACCACGCCCCTCCCCTACACATGAAACTGCCATGTGATAGTTTGCAACTGCCGGTTTGCTAGAAATCCCGATAGGCCGGGCTTTTGGTGATAGGCGGGGAGCTTGGACTGTCAGTTTGCTCACATGCGGTCACACATGTCAGTGATGTACCAAGTCAATGCGTGTCCCTTCGGTGAGCGGCAGGCCGGATCGGTCGTGTGTTGGTGCGACGCGAAGGCGACAGGCTGTAAGTTTACCGCCTACTCCTTGACAAGATTGGTCGATACAAATCCCGATTAAGAAAGGGTAGGGCGGCGTTTTTGCCGTGCAGGAGGCGTGGTAGTTTTTTCTTACAATGGGATGAACCCGGCACTGCAAAAGTCAAAGCGGTGGGCAGTACTACTACGCTTGTCGGAGGCGTACGTGGGCCCGTGTTCTCGGATGCGTACATGGCTGAGTCGAACGCCCGCCAACCTCTCGTAGCGACAGCGAGGAGCCCGTTGCTGGCTATTTTCTATATAATCGTTTTTTTGTGAATATATATTCCATATAATCATCTTTGAAATTTTCAATCGTTCACGTGTGTACCCTGTTGTGTCTACAACATTCTTCTGGAACCAGCAGCACGTCACTGTGATCAATCCACAGAAGAAGCTCGCAACAACCCCTCCCCCATGTGCCACGTGGCCTCATGGGTGCACCCACATCATTTTAATCATAATATATTGACTAAAAAAAGAGAGACATTTTGTAGCGTGCCATTGGAATTCTAACTTATGTGCTTTTGCACATACTGGAAGTACTAGTGCCACATCATCTAAAGCCTTTCTACACACGCACATTTCTTATACAAATGTGCTCTGTGTACCCGCGCATTTGTATGTGGGAACGAGTGAGTGCGTGCATCTCTTCTCTTTCGTACACATAGTCTGTGTGTCTGAGAGAGAGAGATGGTGTGTGCAAGAAATCACGGGAGATTCGTGAATTTGTGTGTGGGTGGGGGAGGGGGGAGGGAAATATAGATGGAGTATGTGTCAATGATGCAATTTGTGTGAAAGAGAGGCCTATATTATACATATATGTATGTGCATGCGGGTGATATACAAGAAGGAAGGGGAGGGGTCGTCTGCGCGATATATCGATAGAGACAGATGGAGGGAAGAACTCTACGTGCCTACAAGCACTGGGAGAGGGGGTGTTGGGAGATGGTGCGAGAGGCCAACTGGACGGAGACTCGGAAGGAGTGTACAAGTGTGAGATCGATATTTTAAGAGAGGGGGCGAGAACGTGCGCGGTTGCGCGCGTCTGAGAGATGAAGCGGAAGGCATGGATGATGAGAGGTGAGACGATGGATAGACAATGTGTGTGTGGTAGCTAGGCAGTCCTATCTAGAGAGGTAGATTGATCGATGTGTACGTGGGAAAAAGGGCGAGATCTGACTAGATATAGATCAATCGCTTTGTGTGGAAAACAGGGAAAGACCTAGTTTTATATATACAGAGTGGAATATCGATCGGTGCGCATGCATGTGAGAGATAATTAAAGAAGGCCCGAAGTGACGAAGAGGGGGAGGGGTGTGTGTGTGGGTGGGTGAGAGAGTCCTACTAGTTAACTAGAGGTAATGTACGAGTGCGAGATCAATATTAAGAGATGAGGGGGCGAGAGCGCGCTCGCGCGCGCGT
The DNA here is from genome assembly GCA_039707655.1 of Elymus sibiricus. NCBI lineage: Eukaryota > Viridiplantae > Streptophyta > Magnoliopsida > Poales > Poaceae > Elymus > Elymus sibiricus. The sequence goes on along the minus strand of CM077672.1, from coordinate 303,411,167 downwards.
GTGTGTGGGCTTGCGCGCCTGGTAGCTGGGGCGTGAGGGATGGATGGTGAGAGGGGGAAGGGACTGTGTGTACATGTGTGTGTGGTAGGCAGACCTGCTAGCTAGAGGGGTATATCGATCGGTGTGTGTGTGTGTGGGAAAGAGAGGGCGATGGAGAGATCAACCTAGCTTGAGAAATCGTGATAGACAGACCTGAAGAAAGATATTGTGTGTGTGTGTGTGTGTGTGTGTGTGTGTGATGGATAATGCCGAGTGGGAGTGTGTGTGCATTCATGCACGAGAGAAAGTTAGTGGTACAACGATAAAGAGAAGACGACTGTGTGGGTGTAAAAGACTTGGTGAGATCATAATCAATATAAAAGTGAATTCAAATATTTGAATAAGAGATCATGATGTTTGAAACCCATGCATGCATGATATAATGGAGATATGTGGTGTGGTTTTGAATCGAGCGTGCTATACTATATACACATCAAACAAGGTCAAATTGATTTGAATTTGATATACCGTTGGTAGGCATCGTTTGACCACATTTCATCCATGCATGGACCGAACTATTCAAATTGGAGATAATGGGTGGCTTTGGCAGCTAACATCTAAATGTTGTGTGTGTGTGTTGTGTATTAAACACATTATATATATCAAACATCGTTTAGATTCCGAACATCTAGCTAGAGCATACATGTACTACAATTTGAATTCAACATAAAATGGATACACATATTTGAATTCGAGATCATATGGTACATGTAGTTCATATTTAAATGGGAATTTAGTACTATATTCATGTTGTGTGTTATGAAGATAATATTTAGATGATGGTATAACTAACCTGATAACAATCCCACTCAAATACGGAAAATGGACTCAATTTTAGTCCATACGGTAGACGGCAAAAATTGTTTTTTGTTGTTGTTGAGGGAAGTACGAATTGATATGGTACCGTACACGGTAAGCTTGTTCTCCCGAATTTTTAAGTTTTTCATTGTTGTTTTTGAATGGCATTTGTAGTAATTCATATAGTAAAACGGGACATGACTCTCTCTTGTGTGGTGTGAATTGTTTTTTGTTTTTGTTTTTGTTTTTTTTACACGTTAAGCTTGTTCTCCCGAAATTTCAAGCCGCGCCTTGTTATCCCAAAATTTCAAGCTATCTCTTTGTCTCTTGTGCTGCAAAACTCCCGCCCCTTCAACCCGCGCCTTGTTATCCCGAAATTTCAACGTGCGCGAAAACTCCCCCCTCCTCCGAAATCGGTCGCGCCGCCCTGACACGCGAAATCCCCCTTCTAACCCTCAGCCAAAAATCCCGCCTCGACGTCCCATGGTCCAAACGGGTAGGGGTACTTTCGTAACTTACCCCACATTTCGGACAAGCGCGTCCCTTTGCTACTTGTGAGCTGCGTTGGGATTTCCCCAAAGAGGAGGGGATGATGCAGCACAGTAGAGATAAGTATTTCCCTCAGTTATGAAACCAAGGGTATCAATCCAGTAGGAGAATCACACAACAACTCGTTAGCAGCACCTGCACACAAAATAACAAATCCTCGCACCCAACGCGAACAAGGGGTTGTTAATCCCTTGGCGGTTATTTGCAAGATTAAATTGTATGGTGATAGATAGATAGATCAAATTAAAATACAAAATAAAATAAATAAAGTAAAATTGCAGCAAGGTATTTTTAGGATTTTTAATATATGATAAAGGTAGACCCGGGGGCCATAATTTTCACTAGAGGCTTCTCTCTTGAAAATAGCATCGGTGGGTAAACAAATTACTGTTGGGCAATTGATAGAAAAGCAAATAATCATGACGATATCCAAGGCAATGATCATGTATATAGGCATCACGTTCGAGACAAGTAGACCAAAATGATTCTGCATCTACTACTATTACTCCACACATCGACCGCTATCCAGCATGCATCTAGAGTATTAAGTTCATGAAGAACGGAGTAACGCCTTAAGCAAGATGACATGATGTAGACAAAGTAAACTCATGCATGAATAAACCCCATCTTTTTATCCTTAATAGCAATGATACAATACGTGTCATGTCCCATACTGTCACTGGGATTGAGCACTGCAAGATCGAACCCATTACAAATCACCTCTCCCATTGCAAGATAAATCAATCTAGTTCGCCAACCAAATCAATAGATCAGAGAGAAATATGAAGCTATAACAATCATGCATAAAAGAGTTCAGAGAAAACTCAAATAATATTCATGGATAATCTGATCATAAACTCACAATTCATTGGATCCCAACAAACACACCGCAAAAAGTGATTACATCCGATATAATTCCAAGAATATCGAGGAGATCATTATATTGAAGATCAAATAGAGAGAAGAAGCCATCTAGCTACTAACTATGGACCCGTAGGTCTGTGGTAAACTACTCACGCATCATCGGAAGGGCAGCAAGGTTGATGTAGGGCCCCTCCGTGATCGAATCCCCCTCCGGTAGAGTGCCGGAAAATCCTCCAGATGGGATCTCTCGAGAACAGGAAGTTGCGGCGGCGGAAAAAGTATTTCGTGGACTCCTCTGTTGGTTTCCCGATTTTAGAGAATTTATAGAGGCGGAGTTCGGTCAAACGGAGCCACGTGGGCCCCACGAGCCATCAGGGCACGCCCTACCCCCCTGGGCGCGCCCTGGTGCCTCGTGGGCCACTGCTCCATCTTCTCGTCCCCTCTCGAAGCTTCCAGGGTCTCTTATGTCCAGAGAAAAATCTCCAAAAAGTTTCGTGGCATTTGGACTTCATTTGGTACTGATATTCTGAAAAACCAAAAACAGGCAAAAAACAACAACTGGCACTGCTCACTAAGTTAATAGGTTAGTCCCAAAAAATGATATATAATTGCTTGTAAGTGTATATAAAACATCCAAGATTGATACTATAATAGCATGGAACAATCAAAAATTATAGATACGTTGGAGACGTATCACCCTTAGCCATGGTTCCCCCCTCCCACCCCCTCCGCCGCCCATTCATACACCGAGGCCGCCAAAACCCGCGAAACCCCACGCTCCTCCGTCTGCCACCCGACCGCCGCCCAGCCGGAGCCTCTTCCCTGACGACATCGTCCGCCACAACAGCTCGACGTCCCTCATCCACCGCACCAGATGAGAATCCGTCGTCGATCTCGTCGTCCCACCGGTTTAGCCGCCCCGTCCGCCACCTCCAAGGAGTTGCCCCGATGTTCGCCTGGTCTATCGTGCCACCTCCATTCCAACAGCACCGTCTTCACCTGCACCACCGAAACCGCAGCACCATCACCGATTCCTCGGATGAAGCTAAGGCCTAGTCGGCGCCACCAAAGAGGTTCTACACTATCGCTGCATTTTCTCCTTTATTTGATCTCACGATGCTGCCGCTGCTCGATCCCGAGCCGCCATGGCGCGGCTCCATCGACGGCGGCGTCACCGGCCACTTCCTCCACGGCGTCTCTCCGCCATGGCGTTTATCCCTCGGCGGCGACGCCCACATCAGCAGGAGCTGCTGCTGCTGTGGCTCTGGCTGCCGCTGGCCGTGCTGCTGCTGCTGCTCCGGCTCTCGCTCACGCTGCTGCTCTACTCTTGCTTGCACTGCTGCTGCACGAGCAGCGGCTCCGGCACTCGCTCGCGCTCCTACTGCTGCTATGGCTCTCGCTGCTACTACCGCACGACCAGCTACACCGGCTGCTCTCTGGTAGTATGTTCCCTGCTGGAGCGGCTGCCAATTTAGATCACTGCTTCTCTGCCACTAATGCTCGAGCGGCCAAAACTACTAGTGCATTGCTTCTCTGCTACTACTGCGTTCAGTTCCGATAGTAAAATTCAGTTTCGATAGCAAAAATTCAGTTTCGAGAGTACATTTCAGTTTCGACAGTAAAATTTAGTTTCGACAGTAAAATTCAGTTTCGACAGTTAAATTCAGTTTCGACAGTTAAGTGCAGAGACGAGCGGCTGATGTCTTTTAAATCTAGAACTTTTGGTGATGCATTTTACATCATCTATTGGAGATGCTATTAGAATCCCACTTCAGGTTAACGTTGTCTCTCTTGTCCTGCTTCAGCCTCGCCGTCGTACACCTCACCGAAGCTGGTCCAACGACAAAACCGTCCATCACAGCGGAGCAGTACCCTTGGCTCCATCTCCAGATGCCTAAGATCTTCTTCCCCGCCTCCGACAGCCACATCAGCCGCAGCATCCTCAGCGACCAACCCAATGATGCTGAGATCGACATGGCTTCGCCAAAGAGGTTGTACACTTGCCGTATCGCTTTTTTACTCTACATGTAATTTATATTATCCACTGAGCACACGTACTAATGAGAAATACGAATAGTTTCTCCTATATGACAAGCAGTGAGGTACTAGGCAAGTTAGCTATCCGTGATGGACTCTCTCGAAAGCCATCATTATTTATTTCTGCGTGTTGGAGCTGTGCATGTGTAGATGGGCCTGGGAGTTGAGCTAGTAGGGTAGTGGGCTGGGTCCAAAGTAGTAGAAGTAGTACAAAAATATTTTTGGAGTGTAGGCTTTTGCCTGTTCAAGCCTGCCTACTAGAATGGCCACTGGCTGAAAGGAAAAGTGAAGGAAAGACATAGGAATTGGAAAGTTTCCTATGCTACTATTATTCATGCATTTGGTTCAAAGGAATGGAGCAAAGGAAAAACTGTAGGATTTTTTCCTTTAGTGTCTCTTTCAAAGAAAAACCGTAGGAATTTTAATATCCACTTGGCCCTCCTTTTCAAATTCCTATTCATGAAGAACAAGACTAAGTGATAGTAGCATAATCGCATTATAACTGTACATTTTCATGTGGTTTGACATTAATATGACCATGCTTCTTTGCATTCTGTGATCTTCCAATTCATGTGAACCAAACACCCAGATTGACATAAATCCTGCGTTAGCAAATGCTCTATTTTGCACGTGCATTCCTATCCTATTCCTGTGTATTTCCTATCCCTGCGTTGTTAGAATCATCCAATTCAAATGAGCCTTTATAGAATTATACTTTTGATACAGATAGGTGTCAAAAAAAAACTTTGTGTGGTTTGTCCCGCTCCTGCCTCGCCATCGTCCGCCCCAGCTGAGCTGCTCCAACAACAGAAGCGTCCACCGCAACAGAGATCCCCCCTCCAGACCGTCTTTCGCCGCCTCAGATCTTCTTCCCCGCTGCCGGCAGCAACCACCACTGCATTACCATCATCAACTGAGGAGATGACCTTGAGGACTAGACGGGTCCGCAAGAGAGGTTGCACTCTTTCGTGTCTGCTTACACTATGCATCGCTTAATATTACCTACTACTTTATCGTCGTGTTCACCTCTTAGACTCCGAGTCAGGTCCAAACTAATAATCAGACTTGAGTTTTTAAATGGTTGTGGGGTACAAATCGGGGTAGCAACAAGTAGTATCTCTGTCTACTATCTGCTTAATCTCAGGTGTCTACTATGTGTTTCATGTTTGGTTGGAAACAAACTGTAAGGAGCCATTACCTGTATTTTTTAACTGAAGCTATTATCTGCCTGCTATCATTGGTTTGGGTCTATCCACTGGTTACTACCATCACTATGGATTTCTGCATGCATTCCTTACATAATCTCACTATGTTTTATTCCTACGCATGTCAGTTATTGTACACAATGGTACTGAACATGTAGAGCAAAAGAGAAGAGCCTTACGTGGCAATATAATGTCATGTAGACGTCGCTCCATGGTGGCCGCAATGGCAGCCCCCCCCATTCCAGATTGTAATCAAGAGGAAGATAACTGTTCAGAGTGGGATTCAGAGGGAGCATACCACTCCTATTTACCCCCTAAGGTCTTTGCTCTCACTTGGCATGCTGATGTTGGTCATATCATGCATATGGCGCCTTGCATTGCTTACTTTACACATCATATATGTCATCTGCTTAGTTTAGACATGTTTTGTGTGAATGCCATCTGTTTAGTTTCTATATCATATATGTGAATTATGCAATGCCATCTTGTTTAGCCAGGCATCATATATGGGAATTTTGCAATTCCATCCTGTTTAGCCAGTCATCATATATGTGAATTATATCATGCCATCCTTTTCTTTCATTACGTATTACATTTGCAAAAATGTTAGTACATTCAACTACTCTTCCTGTGCATCAGCCACTTGACACGGCGATGGAAAAATCTAGAGTGAAAACAAGGTCTACAGAGCAGAGAGTGCTATCTGACGAAGCGCATATCTTGCCGGTTATAGATAGCTCCTCATAGGAGGATTCAGAGATAGATGACTAATCATATTTCCCTCCCCCCCCCAAGGTGTATGCTCTAACTTGGCAGGGTTATATTGCTCATATCATGCATATGGTGTCTTGCATTGCTTTGTCATTTGCTTATTTTAGACATGCTTTGTGTGAATGCCACCTGCTTAGTGTCTAATTACCATATATGTAAATTATACAATGCCATCTTGTTGCAAGGCATTATATATGTGAATTATGTGCAATGCCATGCTGTTTAGCCAGGCATCATATGTGTGAATTATATCATGCCATCCTTTTTTTGTATTACATATTCCATTTGTCGACAATGTTTGTTTATTCAACTACTCTTCCTGTGCATCAGCCATTTGAATCGGTGATGGAAAAATCCGGAGTGAAAACAAGGTCTTCAGAGCAGACAATGCTACCTGCTGAAGCAGATATCTTGCTGGCTACAGATAGCTCCTCAGAGGAGGATTCAGAGACAGATGACCAGTCCTATTTTCCCCCTGAGGTGTATGCTCAAACTTGGCAGGGTTATATTACTCATATCATGCATATGTTGTCTTGCATTGCTTAGTTTAGTCATCATATACACAATATTGAATGCCATCTGCTTAGTTTAGACATCATATATGCGATTGCCATCTTCTTACTTGCTTAGTATATAAATCATATATGTGAATTATATCATGCCATCATGTTTACATAGACAGCATGTATGTGAATTATGGCATGCCAACCTATTTAATAAAGACATCATGTAGTTATATCATCTCATCCTGTTTACATAGTCATCATATTTTGAATTATGTCATTCTATCCGTTAATTATATCATGCCATCTTGTTTCCATAGACAGCATGTATGTGAATTATGGCATGCCAACCTATTTAATAAAGACATCATATTTGAATTATGTCATTCTATCATGTTTAGTTAGCCATCATATATGTGAAATTATGTCATGATATCCTGTTTAGTTAGCCATCATATATGTGAAATTGTGTCATGCTATCCTGTTTGGTTAGACAACATATATGTGAATTATTTCATGCCCTCTTTTATTCCACACTGTCCATTGCACCTGTCTATCATACAATGTATGTACATTAAATTACTTTTCTTGTTTATCATCCATTTGAATTGGAGGGGGTGATGGCAGTATCTAAGGGAGTAAAAACATGGTCTTCAGAAAAGGCAATGCTACCCGTCGATGCAGATAGAACCACGGTTGTACTTGCCCAAGAACCAGCCCCACCACACATAACCCAGACTCTCACAGATTGTACCCCTATCCAGTTGGACAGAGAACCAGCTACACCCCATCTAACCCCAACCTCAGCAGATAGTAATCGAGTTCCACTTAACACAGCACCATCTCCACCACAGAGCACCCAAACACAAGCAATTAGTAAGGCAACTGCAGTGCCCAAAGCACGAGGACCAGCACTACGAACCCCAACTCAACGCTTAAAGCAGAAGAAAAACTGTTCTCAGGTCAGATTCCGTAGCTATGGTGTATACTCCTTTGCTCTTGCATCACTGTATTTACTCATACCAACTAATTTCAAATTTGAAGGATCCAATTGAAACATCAATGGCACAACAGGTAGGTTTTAAACCTGTTTCTTTAACTAGTTTGCTGTTGTAACTTCTTGCTCTATGTTGATTTCAGTTTCAATTGTATAAACAGTTATGTTCTCATGTCATGCACATTACAAGTGTTGTTAGTGCTGTTAGTTTCCCACACTTATATTCAGTCTATGTCGCTTTGTCTTAAACATATATGATTTGAACTCCCTCTTGATACGTCTCCAACGTATCTATAATTTTTGATTGTTCCATGCTATTATAGTATCAATCTTGGATGTTTTATATGCAATTATATGCCATTATATATCATTTTTTGGGACTAACCTATTAACCCAGTGCCCAGTGCCAGTTGCTGTTTTCTGCTTGTTTTTGCCTTTTCAGAAAATCATTATCAAAAAGTGTCCAAACAAGAAAAAAACTTTGGATTAATTTTTTCTGGACCAGAAGAGACCCACGAAGCTTTGGTAGAAGACCAGAAGAGCCACGAGGAGGCGGCAAGCCTGGCGGGCGCGCCCAGGCGGGTAGGGCGCGCCCCCTAGCTTGTGGGCCCCTCGTTGCCCCTCCTGACCTAATTCCAGCGCTATAAACTCCCAAATATTCCCAATATACCAGAGAGATAGAAGAGAAAACCTTTCCGCAGCCGCAAGCCTTTGTTCTTCCGTGATCCCATCTGGAGGCCTTTTCCGGTACTCTGCCGGAGGGGGAATCGATCATGGAGGGCTTCTTCATCAACCTTGCTGCCCTTCCGATGATGTGTGAGTAGTTTACCACAGACCTACGAGTCCATAGCTAGTAGCTAGATGGCTTCTTTTCTCTCTTTGATCTTCAATACCATGTTCTCCTCGATGTTCTTGGAGTTCTATCCGATGTAATCTTCTTTTACGGTGTGTTTGTTGGGATCCGATGAATTGTGAGTTTATGATCAGATTATTCATGAGAAATATTTGAGTATTCTTTGAACTCTTTTATGCATGATTATTATACCTTTGTATTTCTCTCCGATCTATCGATTTGGTTTGGCCTCCTAGATTGATTTATCTTGCAATGCGAGAGGTGCTTTGTGATGGGTTCAATCTTGCGGTGCTCAATCCTAGTGACAGAAAGGGACATGACACGTATTTGTATTGTTGCCATTAAGGATAAAAAGATGGGGTCTAATCTTATTGCTTGAGTTAACTTTGTCTACATCATGTCATCTTGCTTAAGGCGTTACTCTGTTTCATACTTAATACCCTAGATGCATGCTGGATAGCGGTCGATGGGTGGAGTAATAGTAGTAGATGCCGGCAGGAGTCGGTCTACTTGTCTCGGACATGATGCCTATATACATGATCATTGCCATGAATCCGTCATAATTATTTGCTTTTCTATCAATTGCCGAACAGTAATTTGTTTACCCATCGTATGCTATGTGTTCGAGAGACAAGCCTCTAGTGAGAACTATGGCCCCCGGATCTACTTTATCATATATTAAAAACCCAAAAATACCTTGCTGCAATTTATTTACTTTTATTTTATTTAGTATTTTAGTTTATCTATTTATCTCTATAAGATTTAATCCTTGCAAATAACCGCTAAGAGGATTGACAACCCTCTTTTTTGCGTTGGGTGCAAGTGTTTGCTCTTGTGTGTGCAGGTGCGCTTAATGGGATTTTGCTTGGTTCTCCTACTGGATTGATAACCTTGGTTCTTAACTGAGGGAAATACTTATCTCTACTATACTGCATCATCATCTCCTCTTCGAGGAAATACCAACGCAGTCTACAAGTAGCAGGAAGCACTACTGGAATCAGCAACTTTGCCGTCCGCCATGGCTGACGGCAAAGGCATGCTTTGCGGACGGCAAAGGTCTTTGCCGTCAGCCAGTAGACGGCAACACGTACAGCTGAACAAGCTCCGGTAAAGGCCACTTTGCCGTCTGCTGGCCGACGGCAAAGATGCAAAGATCTTTGCCGTCTGCCAGCAGACGGCAAAGGGCATGGATGGCACACGTGGCAGTTTAGGTCCGTTAAGGGGCTAACGGCGTGCTTTGCCGTCTGCTGGCTGACAGCAAAGATGCAAAGGTCTTTGCCGTCAGCCAGCAGACGGCAAAGCTTCCAAATAGGCCAGCCCAAAGCTCTTTGCCATCTGCCAGCAGATGGCAAAGTGCCTATTTTGCCCCATTTAATTCTGTTTTTTCTTATATCAATTCATTTTCACAGAAAATCAAACACAGATATATATATATATGACCAATATAGCATATCCAACACATATTACCAATAGTCATGAACACATATATATCCAACACATGTTACCAATAGTAGCAAGTTTCATCCATACATATACATAGTTTCATCAATATTACACAGTTTCATCCATAGGTAGCAAGTTTCACAAAGTCAAAACAAAAACTAAAGACAAGCACTCCATATCTGAAATTGCAAGAAATGACCTAAAACTAAATATCTATTTTCCTAAAAACTATCTTATTACTAAGATCTTCTCTGGATCTTCTTCTTTTCTTCCAACCTGCATAACAAAAACACTAAGAAAGAGAGAATGGGTTAGGAGTAGAAATGTAGCATTTCACTTGTTGAAATGCAATGCTGTAGGAGCCAGCACTTGAGATCAAGACAATCTTAGTTAAGATCCTGATTTTCAAAGTGATCTTAATTAGAAAGCCAAACAGAGTAAGCCAATACCATAGAGCCAAAGGAGAGAACCAGCCAAGGACCCAATCAAGAAGCCACCACAATTAGTAGTAAGTTAAATGCCAACACAAAGACCACTATCAGTACTAGCTCCAGGAATTAAGCCAACTAAAAACTAGTGATTAAAGCCAAGGATTAGACTTCATCCCCACAATCAGTTTTGTCCAGTGACAATAGGTACATGTCACTGTGCAACGCCAAAAACAAAGCTCCAGGAGGAGATATACATCACAACCAGCCGACCAGACCAAGTCCCAACACATCCAGCCACCAGCAGCTTAGAAGAGATAACTATCAAGGAGAGCTTGACACAGCAAGCAGCTGCTGTTAACACCACAATCACCAAAGCCACCCGTGAGGACAGCACAAACACACACACAGCTTAGTCACACCATTCAGGCCAGTATAAATAGGGCAGCCAACCGTAGAGTAGGGTCTGTTAGACACTTGGTGTCCAAAACATCAAACAGGACTGGGCCCAAAACCATATCTATGAGATAGTGTGAAGCAGCTAGGAGGAGCAGGCTGTCCAGAAGAAGCAGGTTTACCAGAATCCACAAGACCAAGCTACAGAAGACCTCAAGGTATACTTGAGGGATTATGTGCTCAGACAGCCTGGAAGTGCCAGGGCTAGTTCATCACAGCACAGGGATAGCCACATGTAAATTAAGCCTAAGAGAGGGGGGCTCAGACCAGCATCACTGCCCAAATCAGATGTAGTATCTGTCTTATTAGTAGAAAACTAGGAAAGTAACAGCCAAAACCAAGTATAGCATCTGTTCATAGGCTATTAGAAAGAGACCAATAGGAATAGCCAAACCAAGTGGTATCTGTTCATATCAGTATTAGAAGTAAAACAACTAAGAACAAGTGAGTATTTGTTCATGAGTAAAGTAACTATAGCATAGAAGAAATAGCAGGGTAGCACCCCAAATGATTATCTGCTTTTGCAGAACATAGCACCACACTTGCACCTGGTATTTTTCTGCAATTAGGGCACTGCACCCACAAGCACAGGGGGCTAGTACCATTATAAACTGCTACTGCAAGTAATAGCAGCAGCAGCAAATAACAACAGAAGTGATAACTAATTTCCAAAGGTTAAACAGACCAATGGAAAAGAAAACGTAACACTAGAGATTCAGTTAACTGAATTAAGTAACAACTCCAGGAGCAACTACACAGAACAGAGCAGTACAGGAGCATATATACTTCACAAATACACATAGATGGCCACTGACCAAAACCCTGACACAGCAAGAATCCATCACAGAGAGCTCCAACACAAGTTGATGCTCATCTACAACAGCTAACCACAGCTAATAGAGCCTCACATCCAACAAGATCAAGAGCTAGAGCTATGCATTAGAGAGATCAGAGGAGGGGAGCAAGGAGAAGCTCACCAAGAGGAGTTGTAGCCGAAGCAGGATGCAGCCACACCATCACTATGGTGTGACCAGCAGCACAACCAACACCACCACAGCACGCCGGAGCTCGCCAGAGAGCACCACAACGGCGGCGCCAGCGAGAGCACGGGCACGGAGGCGACCACCCAGGGGCACCGCAACATGGAGGCGCCACCCAGGGGCACCACCGCGCAACGGCACATCCAGCACCGCCGGAGGATCCTCACGGCGACCGGACCATCATCGGAGCACCACGGCCGAACCACCACCAGCACCGAAATCCTAACGGGGAGAAACCGAAGGGGACGACCGCATGAGGCGGGGAAAAGAAGATCGATGCGGAGGAATCGATAGAGCTTGTCGAGAGAAAGCAGTAGAGGGCCAGGGCGTCGCCGGAGATAGCCGGAGCGGCCGGAAATCGGCCGGCGTCCCGGCGTGCGGGATCTGGGAGGGAGAGGAGACGCGACGCGACGCGGTGAGAAAGAGAGGGATGGATGTGACGAGGAGGAGTGAAGGGACTCACCTGAGTCACCGGAGCAACGCCGGAGCCACGCCGGCGACGTGGTGGCCGAAACCCTAGCCGCAGGGGAGGGTCGCGCGTGGTCGCAGGAGGTCGCGCACGTCGGATCTGGTCGGAGGGGATGGAGGAGCGGGGCGAGGGGGTCACGTGGGTATGCTGGGCGCCGTCAAATCCCACCGGAGCTCGCCGGAATCGGCCGCCGTAGCTGCTCGCGCGATGGAGAGGGAGAGACGAGCGGGAGAGAGAGAGGGGTGGGGCCAGGCGGAGAGAGAGGGGAGAGAGAGAGGATGTGGGGGCACCGGTTTTATTTTTTACCCGCAAAAAAAAAGATAGCCCCACCTCTTTCTCTAGTGGGGTGGGGGGGCGGGGGGGAACGGCCGTTAGTTGGCCACTTTCTTTGCCGTCTGATAGCAGACGGCAAAGAAAGTGGCCGTTAGGTGGTTCTCGTTAGTGGGCCACCCTCCCTCTTTGCTGTCTGCGAGCTGACGGCAAAGCTTCTATGCCGTCTGCTAGCAGACGGCAAAGAGTTGGCTGACGGCAAACATGATCTTTGCCGTCAGCTCTTTCTTTGCCGTCAGTTTTCTGTAAGCTGATGGCAAAGACCTTCTTTGTCGTCAGCTAGCAGACGGCAAAGAGCTGGCTGACAGCAAATTTGCTGATTCCAGTAGTGAAGAATTTCTGGCGCCGTTGCCGGGGAGACATCATCAAAATTACCAAGTACCTTCGCACAAACTATCATCCACTTGTATTTATTTTATTTGCCTTTTTATTTTCATTTGCCTCTCGTTTTCATCTCCCACACTTCTAATTTTTCTTTTACAAAAACACAAAAATATTTTTATTTGCTTGTTTGCTTGCTTCGTCGCGCTGTCTCAAGAAAATTCAAAATTGTGTGACTTTTCCAATACTAATAATAATGATTTTATTTGTACTCCTATTGCTCCTCCCGCCACTAGTGCGGAGTCGTGTGACATTAATGCTGCTTTGCTTAATCTTGTTATGAAAGAACAATTTTCTGGTAGTCCTAATGAAGATGGTGCATCCCATCTAAATACTTTCGTTGAGCTTTGTGATATGCAAAAGAAGAAAGATGTGGATAATGATATTGTCATATTAAAATTATTTCCGTTCTCACTACGAGATCGCGCTAAAACTTGGTTCTCATCCTTGCCTAGAAATAGTATTGATTCTTGGGATAAGTGTAAGGATGCTTTTATTACCAAGTATTTTCCTCCCGCTAAGATTATTTCTTTAAGAAATCAAATTATGAACTTTAAGCAACTTGAGCATGAACATGTTGCACAATCTTGGGAGAGAATGAAACTAATGATAAGGAATTGCCCAACACACGGCTTAAATTTATGGATGATCATACAAAAAATTTATGCGGGACTAAACTTTGTTTCTAGAAATTTGCTATACTCTACCGCAGGTGCTACTTTTATGGAAATTACCTTGGGAGAAGCTACAAAACTTCTTGATAATATCATGACAAATTATTCTCAATGGCACACTGAATGAACTCCAACTGGTAAGAAGGTAAATTCTGTTGAAGAAATTAATACTTTGAGTGATAAGATGGATGCTTTATTGAAATTGGTTGCTAGTAAAAATGCTCATATTGATCCTAATGATGTGCCATTGTCTACCTTGATTGAGCAAAATAATGATGCTATTGATTGGAATTTTGTCTCTAGAAATAATTTCAACAACAATGCTTATAGGGGTAATTTCAATCCTAGACCGTTTCCTGGAAATTCCTGTAATAATCATGGCAATCCCTATGGTAATTCTTATAATAATAATAATAATAGGATACCTACTAATCTTGAAAGTAATATTAAAGAATTTATTAATTCTGAAAAGAATTTCAATGCTATGATAGAAGAAAAATTGAATAGAGTTGATGAATTAGCTAGGAACATGGATAGAATTGCTCATGATGTGGAAAATCTCAAAACTAAAATTTTGCCACCCAAGCATGATATAAATGAGTCTATTAAAGCTATCTATGTCTCCATTAATGAAAGTAAAGAAAGGACCGCTAGGTTGAGGGCTAAGCGAGAATTTTTAGAAAAAGCGATTCCACCCGGTTTCTATCGTAGTAATGATGAGGATATTAAAATGATTGGTGTCACTCCTATTGAATCATTATTTAGTAACATAAAACTTGATGAAAAAGGGACTTCAGAAGAGTCAACTTTAGATAGAAGGAGTCCCAATTGCTTGGAGGGTGATAATATTGATGATAAAAATGAAAAAAGTGGGTTTGGAGAGGTCAAAACTTTAAATAGTAATGCACTCACTACTTTGGATTACAAGGACTTTAATTATGATAGTTGTTCTTTAATTGAGTGTATTTCCTTGTTGCAATCCATGATTAATTCACCAAATGCATATGAACAAAATAAAGCTTTCACTAAACATATTGTAGAAGCCATGATGAAAGCACATGAAGAAAAATTTGAGTTGGAAGTCAAAATTAAGGGTTATGAATGTAATGCCCTTTGTGATATTGGTGCTAGCGTTTCCACTATACCAAAGTCTTTGTGTGATGTGCTAGGTCTCACCTACATGGATCCTTATTCGCTTAATTTGCATCTTGCGGATTCCACTATTAAAAAGCCATTGGGTAGAATAAAAGATGTGCTTCTTCTTGCAAATAGAAATTATGTGCCCGTGGACTTTATTGTTCTTGATATTGAATGCAATCCTTCTTGCCCTATAATACTTGGTAGGCCTTTCCTACGAACAATAGGTGCTATTATTGATATGAAAGAAGGTAATATAAGATTTCAATTTCCATTAAAGAAGGGGATGGAACACTTCCCTAGAAAGAGAATTAAGGCACCTTATGAATCTATTATGAGGGACACCTATGGAATTAACTTGAAGGATGACAACACTTGAAACTATGCAACATAAAACAATATTGCTTGTTGGGAGGCAACCCAATGAATAAAATAAATTTTGTTTTTACTTTCTGTTGTTGAGTGTTTACACAATTATAGCCTCTGTTATGATTGTGTTTTTTATGTTTTAATTAGTGTTTGTTCCAAGTAATACCTTTGGGATGATGTTGATGATAGTATAATTGATGTTGTTTGGAAAACACAAAGTTTTGCGCCCAGTGCTGGAATTTTATTTCTGTACTGGAGCATCAGGAAAATCTGAAATTTTTACACAGTATTGGCATATGAATTTTTTACGTTGTTCTAATTTTTCAGAATTTTTGGAGTTACAGAAGTATGGCTTTTAAATAGATCTTTACAGACTATTCTGTTTTAGATAGATTCTGTTTTTGTTGCATAGTTTGCTTATTTTGATGAATCTATGGATCGTATCGGGGGGTATGGGTCATGAAGAAGTTGGAGTACAGTAGCATTATGACAATATTAAATATGAATCAATTTACAACAGTACCTAAATTTAAGATTTGTTTGTTATACTAACGGATCTTACGAGGTTTCTGTTGAGTTTTGTGTGCTGAAGTTTTCAAGTTTTGGGTGAGACTATGATGGATAAAGGAATAAGGAGCGGCAAGAGCTTAAGCTTGGGGATGCCCAAGGCACCCCAAGGTAATATTCAAGGAAGACTCAAGCGTCTAAGCTTGGGGATTCCCCGGAAGTCATCCCCTCTTTCGTCTACAATCTATCGGTAACTCACTTGGAGCTATATTTTTATTCATCACATGATATGTGTTTTACTTGGAGCGTCTTGTGATATAGTTTGTTTGCTTTTTAGTTTGTCACAATCATCTTTGCTAAACACACCTTTTTGAGAGGGACACACATTATTCGTGTAACACGCTGGATTTTTGCCCTTTTCCTTTTATTGGAATTTATAGAATTTTTGAATTTGCATTTGGGTTTTCTGTCAATTCTTTTGGACTTGCCACTTGGAATTATTTTTGATTTTATTCCAAGTGGGTTCTATCATCCATAAACCCTCCCTAGACCTCATCCCTCTCACCATAATGCCATTGGATAATTTTATTTAATGGCATTAGATTCTTTTTCTTCCTGAAAATGCCTATTTTCTCAATAAGCTATGAAGCAACCCTCATTTTTATTGCTCAGACAATTCCAAGAAAATTCCCTAATATTCTTTGGATGATGACTCACCTCCCTATCCATAAATATCCCATGGTCATTTGGAAATTTTCAGCTAAGGAAAATATTTTTCCTTCTGGTCAGAATGATCACTTTGTGAAGCAAGTATATTTTTCCTTGATCTGTTGGAGCTGAAATTTTTACCTCATGACTACCCTCCTAAGAGATGCTTAACCCCCAAATTTCAGACTCTAATTCCTAGCCTTTTGTCCCCAGCTATTGTCCCAAGTTTCTGTCCAGAAACTTTGCAACATGCTCATGTCATATCCACTGAGCCAGATGGCAAACCAAGCGCATCTCTAGGCACCGCGTTGAAGGGACTTCACCTTTGACATGGTCTGGCATCGCCTAAAGCACCACGTGTGCCAGTGCACGCGATGACCGCGTGGGTGCACGGGGTTTGGCATGCGTTCACCGCGCTCTGTGCATCGGGCCCCTCTGCCGCCGCCCATTCGCTCTCCTCTCGCCACCGCAGCATGCCCCAGCCACTCAGCAGCCTCTCGCGCGCCACCTAGCCTCTCCGTGTTCCCCCTCGACGCCGACAAGCAGCTCGTCGGACGCAGCTGAGGCGCTAGCGGGCGGAACAGTGCGCGCGCGTGCTCCGTCTGCCCCGCCTAGTGCGCCGCACTGTGCCCGCGTGCGTGCTCCGCGTAGCTGTGCTCCACTACCCCTCCTCCATGTCGCGCCCGAGCTCCTCCCTCGCTCATTTCTTCTGCAGCTCGTCACCGGCGGAGTCCCGAGCACGGCCACCTCGCCATCTATAAATAGAGCCATTCCCGAGCCCTTCTAGTCATCCCTCTCGCCTCCACTGGCCACAAATCACTCCCCAGCAAGCGCGGCAAGGCCAGGAGGGCCTCCTGCCGCCGATCATCGCTGGAATCTGCCACGGATCCACCTGGATCGTGCACTTGCTCCAGTCGTTCCCAGCCTCGCTCTCTGCTTCCATCGAGGTCGTGGTGATCTCCTGAGCTCGACGGTACCACTGGTTCATCGGATAGTCGCCGGAATCGCCGTATACGACGAGCTCCGCCGCCGCCATCTCTGGAGAAGACCGGGCCGACGCCATCCGGCCACCCCCGCAGTCACTTCGGGTACGTACGTGTTCGCCGTGACGTGCTGAGTTCATCCCGACCATCGCCGGCGACCGTCGTGGTCTCCTCGCCGGAGAATCACCGGTGACAGCGCCGCTCCCCTGTTTCCCTCTCTCTCTCTCCCTTTTAACCCTGACAGGGGGCCCCACCTATCAGCCTCTCTCTCTCTCCCCAGAACCATTTTAAGTGGAGACGTATTCACAGAATACGCCTTCGACGTGGCCCTCTGTGGGAATTTCTGTAAATTCATTTAAATCCAGATTTTGACTACAACTTTGACGAGCTCTAATTTCGATTCTATAAGTTCAAATGAGTTGATTCTTTTTGCTACTTGTTTGTATTGAGCTAAAGTTTCTGCATGCCAAATTTCGGAATTTTCCTTGTTGTTTGGAATTTCTGGTGAAATAAAATGCTTTATGTGACATTTTCTTTTTGCATTTAAAATATTTTCAGAAGCTCCTAGTTGTGTTGGAGAAGACCAGGAGTATTGTGACACTCCTCTGAACCAAGGCAAGCCACAACATTCATATGCAAGGATGGCATTGCAATGACAATGGTTTATTTGAATGAAATTCATCATATATTCCACTATTAAAATAATGTGCTATATAAAACTTATTGCATTGTATTTGTTCCATGTCATTGATGCTATGCAGTAGAGAATAGGTTTTCTTGCTAAAGTGTGCAGTAGAGATCATGGCATATACTCTCATGGTAACATGATGCATTCGTTACTCCTGATCATGACCCGTGCATTCATTCACATACTATGGATCGAATCATTTATTTCAAGTTAAAATTTATGATAATTCAACTTGAACAAACTGTTGATCGAGTCATGGTGCCACTGAATCGAGCTCACCAGTGCAACCACACCTGCCTGGATGGGGAGGCCCTAATTCGGTCTATTGTCATGCCTTTTGCCGGTGCCTCCTACTAGGGAAGGTTGTGCACTTGCGCTACCCTGGCCCGGTAGGCAGTCATAACCTTGTGTGCCCGAGTTTTACGGTACCGAGGTCCCCGTTTGGGACGAATTGTTTTGTTTGGCCTCGACGGTGGCAGCCACAGAGGTGGTGGATGTCACGAGTTGACATCGGGGCCACCCATGACATAGCCCAAAGGGGATTTTGTCAGAGTGGCCGGGAGAGTGTCATGCAATAGATTGGTTTTGTCGGAATGTCGTTAGTCCACCTGAATGGGAGCACGAGGCCATGAGTTCTGTAGTGTGGGTACAGTGTACTAACCTCTGTAGAGTGTTTAATCTACCGATAGCCGCGTCCTCGGATATGGACATAGTTCGTAGTAGGTCACACCGTGGGTCAACAGATATAATTAACCTGCACACTAAGATTCACAAGATGGCACATGCAGAAATTGGTGATCGAGTGAGGATCACTATGAACGGTATTGCTGTGATCAAGTGAGGATCACGTTGGTAAGTTATGGACGGTGGTTACGTGGTGACCCCGAAATGGTAAGTTGGTCCCAGGGACCACGGCAACATTTCACGCACACCTCATGCCTGGTAGTATCATGCTCATGCATTAAACTTGTTAAATGCCTTGTTATTGTTTGTCATACTTGTTTTGTATGCTGTGAGCTTGCGAGTACATTCAATGTACTCACCTAGCTTATCATGCCAGATGCAGGAGAAGCCATGCATGGTGTTGATGTCGAGCAGTATGTCGCGCTCTAGGCCGTGTCCCAGAAGTGTCCCTGTGGAGTGGAGTTTCGCTACCTCGTCGTTCCGCTGCCGCGTAGTAGTTCCCTTTATCATCGAGGCCCTTGAGATGTCTACTAAATAATGTACATAAGTGCAGCCGCACCATGTGTGCCGCTTGGCCTCGCTTATCTTGTAATATTTGAACCTATGTATCCGCTAGCGATCAATAAAGCGGTTATTTTCTGTACCAAGTTGTTGTGTATTGCCAGAAGACTTGATCTCTGGGCTGGCAATGCAAGGTAAACCTGTTGCTCTGAGTCAGGGTGCCACAACGCTTGGTATCAGAGCCACACTGACTGTAGGACGCCCTAGACAGCCGACGCGTTAGAAAAACGGTAGTTTTAGCCTTTCTGGTGATTTAAGGTTTGACTCTACACTTGGATGTTGCATTGCATGCATATAGTTTACTGTTAATGCTGATCAGCTAATATTGTGAGTGTAGATGGCACCAGTCCCTTATCCGTGTCAGCCTAAGCCGACACCTTCCACCTTTCTGCATCTGCTTAGCAACGTGTGGCACCGACTCTACTCCGATGGTGATGACCCGGTGTACCAGGTATACCGAGAGCAGCTTGCAGATGGTGTGTATGAGTATCACGCGGAGGTTGTCATGCACAACAGTACCGTGGTGGGCACTTATACTCGCTCCACCAAGGGCGGGACTGCTTCTACACCCGACCAGGTGGTCCAGTTTGCAGCATTCGAGGCTTTCACTGACTTGCGCTATAACGAGATTCAGATGCAGACTCACCCAGGTTTCTACTTCTATCCGTCCCTGTTTGAGTCAAGACAGATCCGTTTCCCTTATATTGATCCGGAGTGTGACCGGTCAGCTAGCCACTTGTCGCGTTACATAACGGCTGGAAATCTTTTGATCGTCAGCCTAGCTCAGGAGCTGAACCACACTCGAGACGAGTTAGCTGCCACTTGATCTGCATTCGCTCCACCTTCACTTGCTCATACACCGCTTGTTTCTCCAGTTACCTTACCTCCACCTACACCAGTGACTCCCGCACCTTCTCAGAGTAACTCGGGTACTTCAGCGGTGACTCCCCATGAGTCCCCAGCCCAGTGGGCTATGCTTCTCGCCACCCCAGCCGCTCCGATGCTATGGAGCCATCCTGCTCTAGAGCCTGAGGGAGAGTCATCCCGTCAGCGTCGTCGTGTTTCCTTTGCTCCGGAGGTATCCGTTATCAGTTCCGATTCGGAGTCCGACACTGAGGAGACACCAGCAGGACCGTCAGAGTGCCAGTGCGATCACTGCCGTCACGAGTAGACGAGGATGATGTGGTGTTTGGTTGGATGCATGTAGTAGTACTATCCATGATGTCGTCCTGTTATGTATGTTGGATGATGTATTGTATAATTATGTTGTTTCTGCTATTTGCCTTGGCTTTTCCTCGCATTTCTCTTCCGGGTTTGTTGCTTCACCTTCCTATTTTTTCCCTAATGGATGTTGCCCATCTCGATGCCTCGTATTGGGAAACATATATAGGATGACAAGGTGTGGCAGCAGCTGCCATGGTGGAGACGATACCCCAGTTCGTCGATCCGCCAGGCAAGCTGGACATCCCCCAGAACCATATCAGCCACCACCTCCTCCACCTCAAGCACCCACAATAGAGCAGATTATGCGAATGTTTGAGGAGAAAAGAAACCAAGATCTGATGGAATTCCAGAGAAGCATGCAGACTATGGTCGGGCAAACTAATCACAATGGTAATCACTCCAAGCTGTCAGACTTTCAGAGGACCAAACCGCCAAGTTTCAGTCAAGCAGTGGATCCAATGGAAGCCGATGACTGGCTGAGGACCATTGAAAAAAAGCTAGAAATTGCTCGCACTAAAGATGTTGATAAGGTACCCTTCACCACTCATTATCTAGAAGGACCAGCTGCTATATGGTGGGACAATACCAAAATTATGTGGCCTGCTGAAGACGAGATTACTTGGGATAAATTCAAAGATAAATTCCGCAAGTATCATATTCCTGCCGGTATCTTGAAGGTCAAGCAGCGAGAATTCCTCAACCTTACACAAGGGAACTCGACTGTAAGTGAGTATTTAAACAAGTTCAATCACTTGGCCCATTATTCCACACATGATGTGGCCATCGAAGAACGGAAGATAGATCGGTTCCTCGGAGGACTCAACCTTACCCTCCGATGTGCACTCAGCATGCTGGATTTCCCCGACTTCCAAACTCTGGTGAACAAGGCACTCATTACCGAAAGGGAACACAAACTTGTTAATGACCATAAGACAGCATATGAAGACCGCAAACGCAAGTTTGAACCCAAGAAGGAAGGGCAAGTTTTTCAGAAGGTTCATACTTGGCAGCAACCACAGTTCGAGTTCAAGCCAACCTGGCAGCAGGGGAACATCAAGAATGAAAGTTAGATTAAGACTGTGGTCACCAAGCCAATAAAGGAAGACTGTCAGCGTAACAATGCATGTTACTCATGTGGACAAACTGGGCATTACGCTAGGCAGTGTCCCAAGAACGGAAAGTCGCCAACCAACCTGAAGCCTCAAGTCAATTATGTGGGACAATTCCCCAACTGGAAGTATATTCAAGGGCAAGTTCATCATATCTCCGTTGAAGAAGCTTCCGAAGTTCCCGATGTGGTCATTGGTATGTTTCCTGTTAATAACATACCTGCAACAATTTTATTCGATTTCGTGGCTTCCCATTCTTTTATTTCGCGGAGTTTTGTTGCCCAGCACCATCTTCCCTACACTCTTTTGGAAAGAGTTATGGTGGTACAATCCCCTGGATCCATGCTCAGGACAAATATTGTATGCCCAGGATTGGAAATATCAATCAATGGAGTTATCTTCCTCGCATCCCTGGTATCCATTGAATCTCCAAAATTGGATGTTATTATGGGGATGGATTGGTTGACAAGACACCAAGTCTGCATCAACTGCGCAACAAGAGAAGTCACGTTAATAAATCCCTCGGGCCAGGCTGCTCGGTTCTTTGTCGGTAGAGCCATGCCAAAGAAGGGGATGGTTTATGTAGCAATTGCTACAGATATGAATTTAGTCCCGGTGGTCTGTGAATTCCCAGATGTGTTTCCAGAAGAATTGCCAGGCATGCCACCAGATCGAGAGCTTGAGTTTTCCATTGAGCTTGTGCCCAGGACAGCACCGATTTACAAGAAATATTATCGAATGCCTTCATCCGAACTAGTGGAGTTGAAGAAGCAATTGGATGAGATGCTTCAGAAAGGATATATTCACCCCAATTCGTCTCCTTGGGGTGCACCTACCGTATTTGTGGGCAAGAAAGATGGCACTCTCCGGATGTGTGTTGACTACCACGCTCTCAATGATGTCACCATCAAGAATAAATACCCGCTTCCCAGGATCGATGATTTGTTTGATCAACTTAGTGGAGCTCAAGTGTTCTCCAAGATTGATTTGCGAACCGGGTATCACCAGCTGAAAATCAGAAAAGAAGATATCCCCAAGACAGCATTCACTACACGATATGGGCTGTACGAGTATACGGTCATGTCATTTGGACTGACCAACGCTCCTGCATTCTTCATGCACATGATGAACAAGGTGTTCATGGACTTTTTGGACAAGTTTGTGGTAGTATTCATTGATGACATCCTTATATATTCCAAAAGTGAAGAAGATCACAAACAGCATCTCCGAGCAGTATTGGAGCGGTTACGAGCTCACCAACTTTACGCCAAGTTCAGCAAATGTGAATTTTGGCTTAAGGAAGTGGGATTCCTTGGGCATACCCTTTCCGCTCAAGGAGTGGCCGTGGACCAAAGCAAAGTCACAGAAGTGTTAAAGTGGAAGACACCGGTTTCTGTGTCGGAGATCAGGAGTTTCTTGGGTTTGGCAGGCTATTACCGTCGTTTCATTGAAGGTTTCTCAAAGATTGCCAAGCCGATGACGGAATTGCTTAAGAAGAATCAGAAGTTCATTTGGACAGAGCTTGTGAGCACAGTTTCAATGAGTTGAAGACCCGTCTGACCACCACTCCCGTATTGACTTTACCAGATATCTACCAGAGTTTCGACATCTATTGCAACGCATCCAGGCGTGGCATTGGGTGTGTGCTTATGCAAGATGGTAAGGTCGTGGCCTATGCGTCCAGACAATTACGACCGCACGAGGAGAATTATCCTACACATGACTTGGAGATGGCAGCTGTGGTCCATGCCTTAAAAATTTGGAGGCATTACATCATTGGAAAACGATGTCAAATCTCCACCGATCACAAGAGTCTCAAGTATATATTCACGCAACTGGACTTGAACCTCCGACAAAGAAGATGGCTTGAGTTGGTCAAAGACTATGACCTTGGTATCAACTACCACCCAGGAAAAGTGAATGTGGTCACCGATGCTCTTAGTCGCAAACCGGCCACAACAAATTCATTAATTGAGCTGTTGCACCCAGCCCTTCAAGAAGAAATAGCTCAGCTCAATATGATCATTTATGATGCAACATGCTCGGTTACTTTGGAAGTCACCCCTATTCTGGAAGAAGAAATCCGGAAGGTTCAACCTGGTGACCCAACGTTACACAAGGTAATGGCCCAAGTACGAGAAGGGAAGACGCAAGATTTCAACCTTGATGATAAAGGTACCCTACGATTTCGGAATCGAGTCTGTGTACCGGACCTCGGGTAATTAAAGTAGCAGATTCTGAAAGAATCTCATGAGTCTGCATATTCTATTCATCCTGGAGGCACTAAAATGTATCAATATTTGAAGCAAACATTCTGGTGGGAAGGAATGAAGAAAGATATTGCCTATTACGTCGCCTGTTGCGATATATGCAATAAGGTGAAGGCTGAACATCAAAAACTCGCCAGTCTACTTCAACCTTTACCTGTTCTGCAATGGAAATGGGATGATATCTACTTGGACTTCATCGTGGGATTCCCAAAGACACCACGTGGAAATAACGCTATATGGGTTGTGGTCGACATGCTTACAAAGGTGGCTCACTTTATTCCAATAAGGACAACCTACCGTGGAGACCAACTCGCTCAACTTTACATATCCAGGATTGTCAGTCTGCATGGGATACCTAGGACTATCACTTCAGACCGAGGATCTTTGTTTACCACAGCGTTCTGGCTACGTCTTCACCAAGCCCTGGGAACGGCTTTGAAACATAGCACCGCTTATCACCCTCAGACAGATGGATAGATAGAACGGGTCAATCAAATTTTGGAAGACATGCTTTGGGCATGCGCTCTTGCTCATGGACCCAAATGGGAAGACAGCCTGCCGTACGCTGAGTTTTCCTACAACAACAGCTGTCAAACTAGTCTCAAAATGTCCCCCTTTGAGGCTCTGTACGAACGTAAGTGTCGTACACCACTGAACTGGTCTCAGACGGGAGACAGCCGCATCTTTGGGACTGATTTGATGCTGGAAGTAGAAAAGCAAGTTAAAGAAATTCGAGACAGACTGCAAGTAGCAAAATTTCGTCAGAAGAGCTACTATGACTCAAAGCATAGGCAAATCAGTTTCGAACCAGGTGAATATGCATATCTCCGAGTTACCCCCATGAAAGGAGTTAAAAGGTTTCGTACTCGGGGAAAGCTCGCACCAAGATACATCGGTCCGTTTCCAGTCATGACCAGAGTGGGCAAAGTGGCTTATCAGTTAGAATTACCTCCCGATCTATCTGAGGTTCATGATGTTTTCCACGTATCCCAGCTACGAAAATGTATCGCACCACCCGCAAAACAGACAGATATGACAGAACTAGAGCTTGCCAAAGATTTAACATATGAAGAGAAACCCTTGAGAATCTTGGAAGAGATGGACAGAGTCACCCGCAGCAAAACTTTAAAGTTCTACAAGGACCAATGGGAGCACCACACTCAGGATGAGGCCACTTGGGAAAGAGAGGATTTCTTAAAGACTGCATACCCATATTTGTTTCCTGAGCAACCAAATCTCGAGGACGAGATTCATCCTAAGGGGGGGAGGTTTGTAACACCCTGGATTTTTGCCCTTTTTCTTTTATTGGAATTTATTGAATTTTTGAATTTGCATTTGGGTTTTCTATCAATTCTTTTGGACTTGCCACTTGGAATTATTTTTGATTTTCTTCCAAGTGGGTTCTATCATCCATAAACCCTCCCTAGACCTCACCCCTCTCACCATAATGCCATTGGATAATTTTATTTAATGGCATTATATTCTTTTTCTTCCTGAAAATGCCTATTTTCTCAATAAGCTATGAAGCAACCCTCATTTTTATTGCTCAGAAAATTCCAAGAAAATTCCCTAATATTCTTTGGATCATGCCTCACCTCCCTTTCCAAAAATATCCCATGGTCATTTGGAAATTTTCAGCTAAGGAAAATATTTTTGCTTCTGGTCAGAATGCTCACTTTGTGAAGCAAGTATATTTTTCCTTGATCTGTTGGAGCTGAAATTTTTACCACATGACTACCCTCCTAAGAGATGCTTAACCCCCAAATTTCAGACTCTAATTCCTAGCTGTTTGTCCCCAGCTATTGTCCCAAGTTTCTGTCCAGAAACTTTGCAACATGCTCATGTCATATCCACTGAGCCAGATGGCAAACCAAGCGCATCTCTAGGCACCGCATTGAAGCGACTTCACCTTTGACACGGTCTGGCATCGCCTAAAGCACCGTGTGTGCCAGTGCACACGGTGACCGCGTGGGTGCACGAGGTTTGGCATGTGTTCGCCGCGCTCTGTGCATCGGGCCCCTCTGCCGCCGCCCATTCGCTCTCCTCTCGCCACCGCAGCATGCCCCAGCCACTCAGCAGCCTCTCGCGCGCCACCTAGCCTCTCCCTGTTCCTCCCGGACGCCGACAAGTAGCTCGCCGGACGTAGCCGAGGCGCTAGCGGGCGGAACAGTGCACGCGCGTGCTCTGTCTGCCCCGCGTAGTGCGCCGCACTGTGCCCGCGTGCGTGCACCGCGTAGCTGTGCTCCACTACCCCTCCTCCACGTTGCGCCCGAGCTCCTCCCTCTCTCATTTCTTCTGCAACTCGTCGCCGGCAGAGTCCCAAGCACGGCCACCTCGCCATCTATAAATAGAGCCATTCCTGAGCCCTTCTAGTCATCCCTCTCACCTCCACTGGACACAAATCACTCCCCAGCAAGCGCGGCAAGGCCGGGAGGGCCTCCTGCCACCGATCATCGCCGGAATCCGCCGCGGATCCACCTGGATCGTGCACTCGCTCCAGTCGTTCCCAGCCTCGCTCTCTGCTTCCATCGAGGTCGTGGTGATCTCCTGAGATCGACGGTACCACTGGTTCGTCGGATAGTCGCCAGAATCGCCGTATCCGACGAGCTGCGTCGCCGCCGTCTTTGGAGAATACCGGGCCGACGCCGTCCGGCCACCCCCACCGTCACTTTGGGTACGTCCATGTTCGCCGTGACGTGCTGAGTCCATCCCGACCATCGCCGGCGACCGCCGTGGTCTCCTCGCCGGAGAATCACCGGCGACAGCGCCGCTCCCCTGTTTCCCTCTCTCTCTCTCTCTCTCTCTCTCTCTTCATTTTAACCCTGACAGGGGCCCCCACCTTTCAGCCTCTCTCTCTCCCCTGAACCGTTTTAAGTGGAGACGTATTCACAGAATACGCCTTCGACGTGGCCCTCTGTGGGAATTTCTGTAAATTCATTTAAATGCAGATTTTGACTCCAACTTTGACCAGCTCTAATTTCTATTCTATAAGTCCAAATGAGTTGATTCTTTTTGCTACTGGTTTGTATCGAGCTAAAGTTTCTGCATGCCAAATTTCAGAATTTTCCTTGTTGTTTGGAATTTCTAGTGAAATAAAATGCTTTATGTGACATTTTCTTTTTGCATTAAAAATATTTTCAGAAGCTCCTAGTTGTGTTAGAGAAGACCATGAGTATTGTGACACTCCTCTGAACCAAGGCAAGCCACAACATTCATATGCAAGGATGGCATTGCAATGACAATGGTTTATTTGAATGAAATTCATCATATATTCCACTATTAAAATTATGTGCTATATAAAACATATTGCATTGTATTTGTTCCATGTCATTTTGATGCTATGCAGTAGAGAATAGGTTTTCTTGCTAAAGTGTGCAGTAGAGATCATGTCATATACTCTCATGGTAACATGATGCATTCGTTACTCATGATCATGACCCGTGCATTCATTCACACACTATGGCTCGAATCATTTATTTCAAGTTAAAATTGATGATAATTCAACTTGAACATACTGTTGATCGAGTCATGGTGCCACCAAATCAAGCTCACCTGTGCAACCACACCTGTCTGGATGGGGAGGCCCTAATTCGGTCTATTGGCATGCCTCTCGCCGGTGCCTCCTACTAGGGAAGGTTGTGCACTTGCACTACCCTAGCCCGGTATGTAGTCATAACCTTGTGTGCCCGAGTTTTACGGTACCGAGGTCCCCGTTTGGGATGAATTGTTTTGTTTGGCCACGACGGTGGCAGCCACAGAGGTGGTGGATGTCACGAGTTGACATCGGGGACACCCATGACATAGCCCAAAGGGGATTTTGTCGGAGTGGCCGGGAGAGTGTCAGGCAATAGATTGGTTTTGTCGAAATGTCGTTGGTCCACCCAAATGGGAGGACGAGGCCATGAGTTCCGTAGTGTGGGTACAGTGTACTAACCTCTGCAGAGTGTTTAATCTATCGATAGCCGCGTCCTCGGATATGGACACAGTTCGTAGTAGGTCACACCATGGGTCAACAGATATAATTAACCTGCACACTAAGATTCACAAGATGGCACATGGAGAAATTGGTGATGGAGTGCGGATCACTATGAACGGTATTGCTGTGATCAAGTGAGGATCACATTGGTAAGTCATGGATGGTGGTTACGTGGTGACCCCGAAATGGTAAGTTGGTCCCAGGGACCACGGCAACATTTCACGCACACCTCATGCCTGGTAGTATCATGCTCATGCATTAAACTTGTTAAATGCCTTGTTATTGTTTGTCATACTTGTTTTGTTTGCTGTGAGCTTGCGAGTACATTCAAAGTACTCACCTAGCTTATCATGCCAGATGCAGGAGAAGCCATGCATGGTGTTGATGTCGAGCAGTATGTCGCGCTCTAGGTCATGTCTCAGCAGTGTCCCTGTGGAGTGGAGTTCCGCTACCTCGTCGTTCCACTGCCGCGTAGTAGTTCCCTTTATCATCGAGGCCCTTGAGATGTCTACTAAATAATGTACATAAGTGCAGCCGCACCGTGTGTGCCGCTTGGACTCGCTTATCTTGTAATATTTGAAACTATGTATCCACTAGTGATCAATAAAGCGGTTATTTTCTGTACTAAGTTGTTGTGTATTGCAAGAAGACTTGTTCTCTGGGCTGGCAATGCAAGGTAAACCGGTTGCTCTGAGCCGGGGTGCCACAGCGCTTGGTATCAGAGCCACGCTGACTGTAGGCGCCCTAGACAGCCGATGCGTTAGAAAAATGGTAGTTTTAGCCTTTGTGGTGATTTAAGGTTTGACTCTGCACTTGAATGTTGCATTGCATGCATATAGTTTACTGTTAATGCTGATCAGCTAATATTGTGAGTGTAGATGGCACCAGTCCCTTATCCGTATCAGCCTGAGCCGACACCTTCCACCTTTCTGCATCTGCTTAGCAACGTGTGGCGCCGACTCTACCCCGATGGTGATGACCCGGTGTACCAGGTATACCGAGAGCAGCTTGCAGATGGTGTGTACGAGTATCAAGCGGAGGTCGTCATGCACAACAGTACCTTGGTGGGCACTTACACTCGCTCCACCAAGGGCGGGACTGCTTCTACACCCGACCAGGCGGTCCAGTTTGCAGCATTCGAGGCTCTCACTAACTTGCGCTATAACAAGATTCAGATGCAGACTCACCCAGGTTTCTACTTCTATCTGTCCCTGTTTGAGTCAGGACAGATCTGTTTCCCTTATATTGATTCAGAGTGTGACCGGTCAGCTAGCCACTTGTCACATTACATAACGGCTGGATATCTTCTGATCGTCAGCCTAGCCCAGGAGCTGAACCGCACTCGAGACGAGTTAGCTGCCGCTCGATCTGCGTTCGCTCCACCTTCACTTGCTCATACACCGCTTGTTTCTCCAGTTACCTTACCTCCACCTACACCAGTGACTCCCGCACCTTCTCAGAGTAACTCGGGTACTTCGGCGGTGACTCCCCATGAGTCCCTAGCCCAGTGGGCTATGCTTCTTGCCACCCCAGCCGCTCCGATGCTATGGAGCCACCCTGCTCCAGACCCTGAGGGAGAGTCATCCCGTCAGCATCGTCGTGTTTCCTTTGCTCCGGAGGTATCCGTTATCAGTTCCGATTCGGAGTCCGAAACTGAGGAGACACCAGCAGGACCGTCAGAGTGCCAGTGCGATCACTGCCGTCACGAGTAGACGAGGATGATGTGGTGTTTGGTTGGATGCATGTAGTAGTACTATCCATGCTGTCATCCTGTTATGTATGCTGGATGATGTATTGTATAATTATGTTGTTTCTGCTATTTGCCTTGGCTTTTCCTCGCATTTCTCTTCCGGGTTTGTTGCTTCACCTTCCTATTTTTTTCCCTAATGGATGTTGCCAATCTCGATGCCTCGTATTGGGAAACATATATAGGATGACAAGGTGTGGCAGCAGCTGCCATGGTGGAGACGATACCCCAGTTCGTCTATCCGCCAGGCAAGCAGGACATCCCCCAGAACCATATCAGCCACCACCTCCTCCACCTCAAGCACCCACAATAGAGCAGATTATGTGAATTTTTTAGGAGAAAAGAAACCAAGATCTGATGGAATTCCTGAGAAGCATGAAGACTATGTTCGGGTAAAATAATCACAATGGTAATCACTCCATGTTGTCAGACTTTCAGAGGACTAAACCGGCAAGTTTCAGTCAAGCAGTGGATCCAATGGAAGCCGATGACTGGCTGAGGACCATTGAAAAGAAGCTAGAAATTGCTCGCACTAAAGATGCTGATAAGGTACCCTTCGCCACTCATTATCTGGAAGGACCAGCTGCTATATGGTGGGACAATACCAAAATTATGTGGCCTGCTGAAGACGAGATTACTTGGGATAAATTCAAAGATAAATTTCGCAAGTATCATATTCCTGCCGGTATCTTGAAGGTCAAGCAGCGAGAATTCCTCACCCTTACACAAGGGAACTTGACTCTAAGTGAGTATTTAAACAAGTTCAATCACTTGGCCCATTATTCCACACATGATGTGGCCACCGAAGAACGGAAGATAGATCGGTTCCTCGGAGAACTCAACCTTACCCTCTGATGTGCACTCAGCATACTGGATTTCCCCGACTTCCAAACTTTGGTGAACAAGGCACTCATTGCCGAAAGGGAACACAAACTTGTTAACGATCATAAGACTGCATATGAAGACCGCAAACGCAAGTTTGAACCCAAGAAGGAAGGGCAAGTTTTTCAGAAGGTTCGTACTTGGCAGCAACCACAGTTCGAGTCCAAGCCAACCTGGCAGTAGGGGAACATCAAGAATGAAAGTCAGATTAAGACTATGGTCACCAAGCCAATAAAGGAAGACTGTCAGTGTAACAATGCATGTTACTCATGTGGACAAACGGGGCATTAAGCTAGGCAGTGTCCCAAGAACGGAAAGTCGCCAACCAACCTGAAGCCTCAAGTCAATTATGTGGGACAATTCCCCAACCGGAAGTATATTCAAGGGCAAGTTCATCATATCTCCACCGAAGAAGCTTCTGAAGTTCCCGATGTGGTCATTGGTATGTTTCCTGTTAATAACATACCTGCAACAATTTTATTCGATTCCAGGGATTCCCATTCTTTTATTTCGCGAAGTTTTGTTGCCCAGCACCATCTTCCCTACACTCTTTTGGAAAGAGTTATGGTGGTACAATCCCCTGGATCCATGCTCAGGATAAATATTGTATGCCGAGGATTGGAAATATCAATCAATGGAGTTATCTTCCCTGCATCCCTGGTATCCATTGAATCTCCAAAATTGGATGTTATTTTGGGGATGGATTGGTTGACATGACACTCTGGAGTATAGAAGTTTCTTTTCGATCTTCTCATGGCCTCGAGAAAGTTGCGTCACTACTTCGAAGCACATGAGATCACCGTCGTCACTCGCTTTCCGTTGCAGTGTATTTTGAGGAATCCAGATGCAACTGGCAGGATAGTGGAGTGGGCGTTGGAACTTCGAGCTTTGGACTCAAGTTTGAAAGCACATCAACTATTCAGAGCAGAGCCGTGGCTGAGTTCATTGCAGAATGGACACCAACGCAAGACAAAGAAATTCAAGAAACAGTTCTCCCCGTCAAAGAAATAGCTAAAGAGTGGATCATGTACTTTGACGGTGCCTTCTCGCTGCAAGGCACCGGTGCTGGAGTGCTGCTTGTCGCACCCACCGGAGAGCACCTCAAGTATGTAATTCAAATGCACTTTCCCAGGGAGAAAGCAACAAACAACACTGCTGAGTATGAAGGACTCCTTGCCGATCTCAGGATCGCGGTGGATTTAGGAATCAGAAAGTTGATCGTCCGTGGAGACTCGCAGCTTGTTGTTGTGGCGCCCTGCCTGAATACCACTGTAGTCAGACGGTCACCGCACATACCAGCCCAGGAAATCCCTCTGGCATGCGCTTTTACAACAAGTATCATGAACACAGACATTTCTATTAATGGATATATGAGTCTTACATGATATTTTACAAGGGTGATGGCAGCGGAAAAGCTCTATGTAAGGCAGCATGGTCCTGGTGCGGCTCCAATCCACAGGGATCTGACTGGGTTACTCTTCTAGCCCGCGAACACTCTGGCTCCTCGCTAGCGAACGCCGAATCCTTAGGTGAACCTGGCCACATTGAAGGCCGCTGAGTACTTTTGAATGTACTCGCAAGCAAACCAAACCAACATATACACCAAGCAATGCAATCCATGGCATTCAAGCATGCAGTTGTTATCTTATCCGTATTAATCATCATGTTATGGCAGGAATATCTAGCAATATTAAACATCTAGTAACATTAATCATCTTAAGTGCTTAAAATGCTTACTGTTACCAATTACCAACTTACCCTCTTCTGGGTTGTCCCACAACCCTCGAAATACTCAAGATCCATCGATACTTCCGATCATAAGACAAGTTCTTCCATCATTATAATCAATGTAACGGTTGACCATCCTAGTGAGGCCTAAGCGGACTGTCCAATACCATGGACGCGGCTATTCGAATAGGTTCTTACACTCTGCAGAGGTTGCGCACTTTACCCACACCATGGAACTCCTGGCCTCGTACTCCCATTCGGGTGGACCAGTGCTACTCCAACGAAACTTGCCTAACCCGTGACTCCCCCACCGTACCACCGACAATCATCCTCCCCCGGAGTCCTGTCCTGGGTGGCCCCTGTGTCACCCCGTGACACCTGCCACCGTCGTGGTCAAACAAACTGTCCCAAACGGGGACTTGGATCCATATAACTCATCTGGGCTCACAAGGTTATCGCCGCCTACCGGGCCAGGGTAGCGCGCACGCATAACCTTCCCTCTTTGGTGGTACCGATAAGAGAGCACAAAGCTAGACCAAGTCAAGGCCGTCCCATACCGGCAAATGTGGTTGCACGGATAAGTCTGGATAGGTGGCTCTTGATCAACCAACTAAGTTTAGTGATATCAAGCATTTAACTAGCATGGGCATTAAGCATGATCAACTTAACATGGCAGTAACTATTCATCAAAGTAAATTACTATGAATTTCACATGTCAAAATAATGCATGTTGTAACAACTGTGAAAACATAACAACCTATCTTCATATAATATCATGGCGAGTCATTAGTGCAACAACATGAAGAGCATTAACAAGTAATGTAAATAGCAAGTTCAACCTAGCGGAAGTTTAATTACTTTACAAGTCTTAGCTGTAAGTGACAACCATCTGAACCTTTGCATGAAACCAGCAAATAAACCAGTAGCTACCAGAACGGTCTTTACAACTCAGATCTGGGACGTTACCGGAATAACTCAACCCCGACTCAAGACGGCTGAAAAGTAGCTCAGAGCATGAGACGGTGTTGATAAAAAGAGTGTAGCGGTTCCCTAAGACGGCAGAGAAAACAGCTCAGAGCATAGGGTCACCGCTACAGAGAGAAATTCAACAGCTGCCCGAGACGGCCAAAAAGCAGCTCAGAACATGGGACAGTTGTTGAAAAGAGAAATATAAAGTTGGCATCCACCCCGGATGGCCGAAAGCAGCTCAGAGCTCAGGCGTGGTGCCATTACCAAAGAAAGTGCGAGCAAGGGTTCATTGGCGTCACATACAGCTCACCACTACGCATACAGGCATAAGCATAATAATTTAAACACGCCAGAATAACACAGAGCAATGCTTTAGGACATATATTAGATGGTCGGCTTGCCTGGGGGTGAAGGAATACTCCGGGAAGAAGTGCGATCACCTCGCGGAAGAATCGCCGGAAAGGATTCCCTCTCGGAGGGGCTGGATATAGGGCAGGGGCAAAATGGACATTTTCAGAAAGTGTAACCATGGTGAAAGTGATGTCATCGGAACGGGCTCGACGAACTGAAGAAGTGGGCGTTGGATTCACCTGAATCGGAGTCACGGTCGCGAAGTGAGGGCCGTTCGTTCGTTAAGCGGAAAAGCAGACAGAATAGTGTCCACTATAGCTCTTAACGGGTGAATGTCCATAACTTAGCGGTTTCGGCCGGCGGCTGAGATTAGAAGGCGCACTTCAGAAAATACGTCTTCGGGAACAGAAAGCGCATTTCTGCCTAAAGTACTGACAGAGTACGCCTTCTGGTAAGAGAAGCGTATTTCCTGTAATACGTGTCCACTTAAGTCACCGCGGGCCCGGGGTCAACAGCGTTGTCTGGCTGACGGGCGGGCCCCACGGCCGTTGACTCTTTCCTCCTCGTCTCTTCTTCCACCTCGCGATGGGGCAGAGAAGAGGCGCGCGCCGGCGACGACTCCCGGCGGCTCAGGCCACCTCTGACCGAGGTGCGGCCACCGGCGTGACCAGGGCGGCGAGCCGCGTCCATCCATGTAGGACACGGTCTTCGAGGAGGGTAGCCGAGAGCGCATCTTCAGCCACGGCGGACGGCCACTTCCGGCGATGGGCAGCTCGGGGCTGCGGCGATGGATAGGTAAGAAGGGGCTCGGGCAGGGCTTTGCCATGGCTGAGGGACTCCACCGGTGAGGATAGAGAGGAGGGAGGGGCTCCGGTGTGCGCGAATTTGAGCTCTGGCCGCCGGCGATGCTTCGGCTATGGGGAGGGCAGGGGAGCTCCTGGAGCTCAATGGAGAGGGCAGGGGGGGTTCTGCGAGGTAGGGGAAGTGGTTGTGTTGCTCGGAGAAGCTCGGGGAGGGCTTATTTATAGGCGGCCGGCGAGGGAGGATAGGATCGGCCGCCGTGGCGTGCTCATCGACACACTAGAGCTCGGGGACACGCGGAGGACGGGGAAGATGTCGGCAGGGTCTCCTGGAGTGTGGAGAAGCCAGTCGCAGCTTCGGGAGGGCTCGGAGCGGAAGAGGACAGAGAGGAAGACGACGGCGACGGTCACAGGCGGAGCAGTGCCATGGCAGTACTCGCCGCGGCGTGGGGAGGAAGAAAACGGAGGGGGAAATGACCCGAGAGGAGGAAGTGGACGACGGGGAGTCAGGTCGGCACGAATGGACAAGCTACGACGACCTCAGCTGGCCTGCCCGACGCGACGAACACGCGGTGCACAGTTTCTGCGTGCAGCTCACGCGGTCACCACGGGCATGTCATGTTCTGGCCCTCCTCTGGGTGCCAAATCTTGTCAAACACGGAAGGCATTGATCACATAGATAAGATGGGTCATTGGATGGACCAGGATTGCTCTAGAGTGGCCGGGGGTATCCAGAAAAGTTTTTGGACAGAAACTTGGGGAGGTAGTTGTGGTCAAACAGAGGTGCCAAAGAGCTGGAAAAGTTGTCACAGGGAAATGTGGTAGGAAATACTAGGTGCTTGCCAAATTTGAGGTCATTTGGACAAGTTTTGCATATACTTCCTTTGCAATGCAAATTCTGGTCCAGAAACTTGACCTTGAATCTGCACTCATTTGGCTTGATGAAATGAACTGAATTTTGCTGGAGGGTGATGATTTGGAGATATGAAGGTACTGGAAAAAAATTCAGCTCATTTGGATATACCAAAATGGTACTTCCTTCACAGAGCTAGAATCTGGACAGAGACTAGATGGAATTTTTGGGAGAAATTGGCTAGATGAAATGATGTGAATTTTTTCATACTCCCATTATATATGGAATGTGAGGTCCTGGATTAATTTGAGAATTTTTGAAATAATATAAAATATAGTTGCTTCACAACCTCAAAATAAATCCAGAAACAAGAATTGGATGATGTGCTCAAAACTTGAACTGTGGAATTTGGGTTCTTGATGGAAATGGTGAATATATGGATAGGAGAAGCTCCACAAATTATTTGGGATTTTTCCTGGCTACCAAAATAGTAGCTCCTTTGGAAGGTGCCCAAAGTGCAATATTGGCTTTAAATAGGAAAATGCAATTTCCCCTATTTAATTATTGCCAATTTTTTTATGGGAGCTCAATATGATCACAAAGAATGTCTCCACAAGTTTTCATGAACTTTGGAGATGGATAGATATTTTCCTGGATTTAATTCCTTTAACTGGCAGAAAAGGAATTAATTTTAAATGAAAAATATTGCAAATGACTTGGCAATATTTTTGCATATCCAGGGTTTATAGATATGGGATGATCACTGGGAAAAGTTTGGGAGGCAATAGATCAAAGGAAATTGGGGTTCCTTTGCAACGGAAGGAATTAGGGTTTCCCTTCCGGTGACTCGGAAGGTAGGGTTTCGGCGGCAAAATCCTGAGAAAATATCTTGGGTGGCAAGGTTGAGTCGGAGAGAATCTCTGGTTGGACAGAAAAGGCAAGACTAAATGACCATCTTTATATACCCAAGAGCGAGGGAAAAACCAATAACATTGAAAAAAAGATGGGAGTCAAATCCCGCGAAGGAAAAAAAACAAGGAGCGAAAACCAGGGTTTCACAGTTGTGAAGCAAGTGAACAAAGATTACGAGAGCCCGTTGATGGAAGCGTATGTGGAAGAAGTGAGGAAATTGTAGGAACACTTTAACGGATTGCAAACAGAGCACATCCCTCGTGCGGAAAATAGCATTGCTGATCATCTGTCAAAATGTGCCGCTCAAAAGCTACCTGTGGAACCGGGAACTTTTGTACTCCATTTGAATCAACCATCAGTCACTCCATCAACACAGGCCAGTAAAAGAAGGAAGTTGAACACCGGCAAGTATTTCCCAGCAGAGCTCCCAGAAGCCGCTGGCAAGGATGTTGCCGGGCACAACACTATGGTTGCCGGTGAGCAGCAGCCTCTAGCAGAACGACAAGTTTTTGCCGCTGAGACAAGCGCTCCCGCTTCCGGAGAGATGCCTTTAATCCTTGTTGTCGAGCCACATGCTCCGGCATGGGTGCAACACATAGTTCATTTCCTTCAAACAGGAGAACTTCCCGATAAGCAAGAAGAAGCTAAGAAAGTAGCCCGTCAGTCAAGTATGTATCAGTTTGTGGACAACATTCTGCACAGAAAGAGACCAAACGGTGTGAAATTGAAGTGCATTTGCCGGGAAGATGGACTAAAGTTGTTGGCACAAATACATGGAGGCATATGTGGCTCTCACATAGGATCAAGAGCGCTTGTCGGCAAGGCTTTCCGGCAAGGCTTCTATTGGCCCACTGCCCTCCAGGATGCAACTGAGCTAGTAACCAAGTGTGAAGCATGCCAGTTCCATTCAAAGAACATACATCAACCAGCTCAAGCTCTTCAAACAATCCCTCTCTCCTGGCCTTTTTCGGTCTAGGGGCTTGATATTTTGGACCCCTTCCCCCGTGCTACCGGGGGCTTTGAGTTCTTGTACGTCGCCATCGGCAAGTTCACAAAGTGTCCTGAATTGGAGCCAGTGAGGAAGGTGACAGCACAGTCAGCCGTTAAGTTCTTCAAAGGACTAGTTTGCCATTTCGGGGTTCCTAACATAATCATCACCGACAACGGCACCCAGTTCATGAGTCGCACCTTCATGCAGTACATCCAAGACCTTGGAAGCAAGATCTGTTTTGCCTCTGTCGCTCACCCGAGAAGCAATGGACAAGCAGAACGGATGAATGCTGAAGTGATGCGTGGTCTCAAGACAAGAACCTTTGACAGGCTGCGCAAATGTGGAAGACGCTAGATTGATGAGTTGCCGGCAGTTCTTTGTTCACTCAGAACGACACCAAATCGAGCTACCGGCTAAACACCCTTCTCCCTAGTCTATGGTGCAGAAGCGGTGCTCCCCACAGAACTCACATACGGGTCACCTCGAGTGCTCGCTTATGATGAGGCAGAGCAAGAGCAGCTGTGGCAAGATGACGCAACGCTCCTTGAGGAAGATCATCTTCGGGCGGCTGTGCGAGTTGCACGCTACCAGCAAGCTTTGCGCCACTATCATAGCCGCAAAGTTCATGCCCGAAGCTTTGAGGAAGGCGACCTTGTTCTTCAGCGCATTCAGTCCGCCAAGGGATCAAACAAGTTGACGCCGAAGTGGGAAGGCCATTATCGGGTAGCACGAGTCACCAGACCTGGCATAGTCCGTCTGGAGACTGAAGATGGCATTCAAGTGCAGAACTCATGGAATATTGAGCATCTTTGCAAGTTCTACCCATAAGGCGCAGTTGCCAGGCCTTGTCCCCGGCAACCCCTTTTGTACAAGCTTTGTCGTCAAGACTTGTAACCCTTTGTACAAAGCCAGGCACAGACCCTGTGCATAACTGAAATAATGCTAAGTGTTTTGCAACTTTTTGTACATATTCACTTGTGTATGAATGTATGTGATGTTGTGGTTACACTTTAGTTTGCATGAAATGACTGATGAACTGTCAAGGTTCCCAAACCACTCTTTTCTCTTCTTTCTTTTTCTCAAAGGACAGAAGGATCCCTCGCGTGCAAGTTTCTCAGGGGGAGTGATGGTGGGGATACCATTGAATGACGTTCAAGTGATCATTTTGTGCAACAAGAAAAACAGTGCAAGGAAAAGCTAAGTTGAAAAACTTTGAAACAAATTCCTTGTTATATTTGCAATTTCCCTTGAACGATTTAGTCTTTGTATGAAAAAACTGCACGCGAAGGAACCTTGTCGTGATCAGTTGCGCTCTTACTTTGTTTCGAGTCCGCTCAACAATTTAAGTAGCTGCATTGAAAACGTCAAAGGAAAACTTGCCGGTAGCGGCACTTCTAGCAGGCTGCTAAGGATCCGTTCCTCAAGCGCTCGCAGCAAGTGTGCGCACCAGCAAGACTTCTGACAAGCGTAGGGTATAAAAACATGCAAAGACAAAATAATATAGGGGAAACGGCATTCATTCATCCATCGACTTAAAGTCATTTTACATCACAAAAGCAGTGCAGATCTAACATAAGATCATATGTATCTTTTACATGATAGCACAACAGTGGATATAATGACAAGCTTAATCCCGGCGATCGCCTTGGATCCTGGGAACTTGGAGGACCTTGTCGGCAAGAGGAGCAGCAATCTTGTCGGCGGCAGTAATATCAGTGTTCTCCGGTAGCTTCCTGAATATCCCGGAGAGATCAAGGCTGGGATTGCGATGAGCAAGCTTGAGCAGTACCTTGTAAAGGACGTTGCGCGCAAACTTCCGGGATTCATCAGCAAACGAGGCGGACCTGTCGTCGTGATATGTCTTCAATGCATCAATGAGGGCGTCGAAGAATTTGGTCAGTCTAGCACTGGCGGCCTCATGTTCATTGACAGTGAAGCTCCAGCTCTTCATATCCATGACGGCAAGCTGGGAAGTAAGGCGCTCAGCTATATCGACAAGTCTCTTCATCCAAAGGGAGAGCACCTCACGCAGTTCCATGAACTTGTTCTCGGAATCTCCTCGGAGAGTTTCTTCCGCGGCAAGTTCTCTGTCAAGAGCTTTTCTTGTTCCTTGGCAGATTCAATATCTGTTTCCAGGCCAGCAAGTTTGGTTTTCAAATCTTCAGCTTCCTTGGTGGCGGTATTAAGATCTTGATTCTTGGACGAGAGCTGCGTTTGTAGTTCCCCTAAGGTGAGGGCTATTTTCTGCGCTTTGCCCTTGAGAATCTCAATCTCTTTACTGCTACCGGCAAGCTCCTCCTTCAGCTTGCCCACCTGGATTTCAAGATCTGCTTTGGCGGTAGCGTTGTCGGTAGCTTCCTTGAGCTTGGCGGCGTTCTCTTGAGCTTGGATTTTGATAAACTCTCTGTGGTTTTTCTCCAACCCTTGTGTCCTTTGCTCAAGGAGCTTTCCAATTTCTTCATCCTTGCCACGGAGAGTGGCAGCAAGGGCTTCTTCCCATGCGGCAAGATCTTTCTCTTCGGCGTTGAGCAGCGCCTCACGCTCTGTCAACTTGCTGTCACAGATTGCTGCTTCTTCTTTGGCGGCAGAAAGCTTTTCCTCCTACCTCACAAGATTGCGGGCCTGCTCGTTGTACCA
This sequence comes from Elymus sibiricus, assembly GCA_039707655.1. Classification (NCBI taxonomy): domain Eukaryota; kingdom Viridiplantae; phylum Streptophyta; class Magnoliopsida; order Poales; family Poaceae; genus Elymus; species Elymus sibiricus. The sequence continues at coordinate 303,371,244 of CM077672.1, read as the reverse complement.
TGTGCGCAGCTCATCCGCTTTCTCCTTCAATTTCTGGTCAACCAGATCCGCCGATTTGCGCTCTTCTTGGACCCTGTTCCATCTTCGACTGTACCTTTCTTGGACACCTTTGAACCCGATGGCCATGATTTCCATGAAGGCAAGATCTTCAGCATTGCCAGTTGCATCAGTGGCTTCGGTATTTCTTTGGGAAAGAGGGAGCGGGATCCGAGCAATTTCTTCATCAAAATTCGGCCCTGCAGTGCTAGATGAACTGGGGGCTCCAGATTCATGCTGAGAAGTGATTAGCGCATAGCTACTTGATGGGATCTGCAAGGTTGACGCCGCTGGTTGGTTGTCGGGGTTCGGCGTGTCAGTCTTAACGGGCGCCTTCTCCACATCCATTCTGGCGGGGTCAGACGTGTTGCCGGGGGACTTCTGAGGTTCTTCGGGGATTTCTCTGATTTCCACGACAACTTGCACAAGGTTCTCTTCAGCGGCGATCTTGGCGGCTTCCTCAGTGTCATCCTTTGCAATATCAGCTACTTCCACAAGGATTTCACCTTCTTCGGTAGAGGTTGGAGTTGTGGATTGAAGTAGAGGCAAGGGCAAAATGAGATTCAAATTACAAGTTAAGTTCAAGAAAATAAAATAAAAATTGTGAGAGATGTGTAAAGGCAAGAGGATTACCCGTTGACGTTTGTTGAGGAAGGGCATCTCCTTTCCCGACAACTTGTGTTGCCGGTGCACGGTCATCGGCTGCTTCGCTTGTCGGAGTAGCCTCCGTGCGGACGGGCTCATCGGTGGAGGCCCTTGCCGGAGAAGCACTCTCCGGAGCAATGGTTGACGGGGAAGCCATAGTAGGATCCGCCTCTTGGTGTTCCACCTCTTGGTGGACCTCTCCCATCTCCTTGTCAGGCTCGGAAGAAGGAATTTCAACGCCCGCACCAGTTAGCGGGGTCTGCACCACATTCTCGTGCTGGGGGCTGGACTGGGGGCTGGAAGTGATGGTTTCCACAGTTGTGGCCCCCCTGCCTAGCACTTGCCGTGGGATCTTGCTCCGATGTGGACTTGGCTCATTTCGTACGATGCGTGAGCAGTTCTGGATCCTTGCCAACACAGAAGAAATCAAGTCAAGATGACGATCAAATGAAATCAAGACTTGATGAAGATAAACAATTTCACTTACTCCTCTTCTTCAGACTCGCTGAGGACAGAGAGATCATAGCTTGCCGGCGGAGGCGACTCTCTGGCCCTCTTAAGCGCCGAAGGAGATGAACTTGCCGGCTGAGAAGACCAACCTTCCCCGGTAACCTCAAGCTGGGAAGGTGAAGGCTGGGCTCGAGGACACCGAGTGGATTGCCGGCGCACTTCCTCTTGATGGCCGGTCCTGGTGGTCGTCTTCTTCACCGCGGGACCAGCTCCTAGCGAAGAAGTATGTACCGGTTCTTGACTGACCGCCCTTCAAAGATGGTGTTTCGTCTTCGGAGCTCGAGGGCCTTCCTCTTCTTCAGGCTCTCCGGCAACCTCAGTCCCGGTAACTTCAGCTCCGGCAACTTCGTCTCCGGCAGGCTCTACTTGGTGTTCCTCGGCAACTTCTTCGTCGGGATGTTCTTCATTGTCATCCTTAGTTGCCGCGGCACCAGAACCGCTAGCCGCGTTAACTCTTGCAGTTTCTGTGGCTATGCTGGCGATATACGCCAGTTCTTCCTTCTTGGTGGCTTGGACGAGATCCCTTTCTTTCCGGGTGGCTTTCTCCGTCAAATTGGAAGCCCAGTCCATCTCGTTTTCCAGAGTAGGCATTGGCCACTGGGGTTCAACTCCTTGAGCGTTGCACTCTGGCATCATTGCCAAAATGGAATCCTTGGCAGAGTTAATATGCAGTGGGACGACTCCATTTGGAAAGTGAAACGTGCCGGTCTTCCTGAACGACTGCTCGCAGAGGCAAGCATGTTCTAGAACCGTCAAGTTGTTGCCGAGCCCAGGATACAACCGCATGGTATCAGCGGCACCCTGGTAATCCTTGGCAGTGCTGGGCAGAGTCTTTCAGCACTGGCACCCAATTTGCCCCAATCCTTGCCGCGATCAACTCTTTTCCTGCGCGGCAAGAAAAATTCAGGAAAATCCTTATCCTTGATCCAGCACCATTCTGCCCGCCATTCCTCCCATTTAAGATGAAGTTGCTCGGCAAGATACTGGCCTTTGGTTTTAGCCCTTGGGATCCTTGTTGCACTGCAAGAGAGCGATTTGTCTTCGATGCGAGGAACATAGAAGTGGCGGAACAGATCTATGTTGGGCGCTACTCCAACAAAATTCTCGCACAAGTGGGCGAAGACTACCATACATGTCATTGCATTGGGAGTGAAATCCAGCAGTCGAAACCCAAAATCATACATCATCACGTAGAAGAAGTCTAAAAATGGAGGAACCAGACCGCACTAGAAGTAAGCACAGAAGAATGGGTATGAATCTGATGGAACCTTGTCGCCTTCGGGAAGCACCACCGGAGCCTTGTGATCCTTCGTGTCTCTCCCCCACATGTAGGCGTACCTCTCAATCAGAGTGTTGCCATCCATGGCCGATGGCGAGAAGACCACGTTCTCTCTCTGCCTTCTCTCCAGTTCCTCCAGTTCCTTCTTCTTCTTCTCCGCCTTAGGGTCGAGCGGCTTGGTGGGTTTCTTCCCCGCTGCGTTGTCTTTCTTGGGTGCCATGAGGGTTCAAGGAGAAGAGAGGGAGTCGAGCTGAGATGCAAATCGGTGGCGGCGGCGGCGGAAGCAGCTCTGGCGAGAGGAAGAAGATGAAGCAGGGGAAAACGGGGATGAATGAGCAGCGTCCCCTCGCAGTTGCCTTTTTATGGGGAAGGCGCGAGGGGGTTGGCTCTTCACTGTTTACCTCAGCAGCGCTTCTACAGGCGCACTACCGTGGAATAACCACAATAGTCCACGTTCCCACGACTCGCATTTAATGCACGGAGTGGGCGTGCGTCAGGCAAATCATCATGACTAAAATTTCAGCATTAGTTTCCTGCCGCGTGTCTGTGCATTGTTTGGGCCTAACCCAACGACGCTTTGGACGCGCGTATGGCCCAGGCCCGGGGGCTCCTGTCGGTGTATAAAACATGGGTATTTTATACCCTGACTTATGCACAGACAGTAGCAGCCTTCTTGATGGCCAGGCTTGCCGGAAATCGCCAAGAACAAGATTCAAGACTCAGTTGCAGAGGCTACTGGGGAGAAGATCAAGACGAAGCATCGACAAGTACTTAACTAGTACTGAAGATGAAGGCATTACTTGCCGGCAAGATTTGAATCGGCAAGATGAAGGCCCGGCAAGATCCGTGCCGGCAAGCTTTCGCTAGCTCGTCAGCGCTCCACCTCACCAAGTAGCTAGTCACTAATCGGTGAGGTGTCGGCCGCGCAGGCGGGTTGGTGAGATTTGTCGGGGCACGTGTCAGCGCGCTGGAAGGAGATTTGCCTTTAATGACACCCGTCCAGAAGGCGTGTCAAGATAATAGGAGGTAGCTGGGCGAGCTATGCAGAATCCTTGCCGGGGCTCCTCCTCCACATGACACCTAACGGAGCATTTATTGCTTTTGTCCTAAACAGGCAGAGTTAGGTATGATAGCACTGTTTGCTATCCAATCAATACAAAATGACTGTTTTGACACTGTGGTGACCCCTTGAGATATAAAAGGAGGGCCAGGGCAACGTTTACGAGGATCGATCCTTTGCACAACTTGCATGCGTAGCTGCTTCTTCTGCACCTTGCCGGGAAGCGCTCCTTGTACTTGTGTTCATACTCATCCAATACACCAAAGCAGGAGTAGGGTTTTACACCTCACGGTGGCCCGAACCTGGGTAAAAGCCTTTGCGTTCTCTGTTGATTCTGCTCTTTGTGCTTGTGCATTCCCCTAGTCGAACCGCAAACGGGCTAGATGGCCCCATAGATGGTCGTACAAATGACATCTTTGGCGCGCCAGGTAGGGGGATCGCTTGCGCAAACCTGAATCAGCAGATCGCGCGTCAGTTTCATCAGCTTCATCACCATCTTCCTCATCGTTAATGGCCCCCAAGAAGAAGGGCATCACGATGATGGCTCCTTCCACTTCCAAGGTTCCTTCACACATATCCGTAGGCGGCGCAGGCGGCGCAGCCAACACGGGCGGTGCGGACGCCGCGGTTGGCACGACCAGCGCGGGCAGCGCGGTCACTATGCCCACCGTGGTTGGAGTAGGAGGCGGAGTCGCTGAGGCGGTCAACCTCCTTGATCCTTTGGTGAGCAAAGTCGCGTCAGCACGGGCGGAGTGGATGGATGTCTTCCTCCTCCTCGTCGCGTCGACGAACGCAGCCACCGGAGCAACAATGCCCGGGCCGGCGCGACCCAAGATGCCGCCGCGGCGGTGTCTAGAGATGCTGCGCTAGGACAGACGCCGCGCCCCTCACACAATGGGCGCAGCGCAACTCCGAGCGGCGTCGACGACTCAGGGCGGCGGTGACCACATGGCAAAACTCCTGTCGATCAAGTTCCAGATCCTCAGGCGCCACCTACGCCACAACAGCCCACTGCTAACCATGTGCCACGGCAACAAGATTGCAATGGCGCTCTTGCTGGCTCTGCCAGGAGTAGAGCGACGTCGCGGTCTTCACTTCTGGCCATGCCAGCCACTGCAGCAGAGGCGATGGTGCGAGCCCAAATGCTGTTAAACTTCCCTCCAACGGCGGATAAGATGGATGAGTGGAGAGCCACCATTCAAAGCCTCAATGGATTCGCCAAGACGAGCAAGTCGCAGCAAGCGGAACCCTCACGGCGTATGCAAATAGCACCAGTAGCTCCAACTGGTGGCTGTGTTGAAGGTGCTGCGCCAAAGGTGCAGTCACCTCCACGGCAACAACGTCAACAGCAACCGCGGCGAACTCAATGATCTTTCGAGCCCGACGACATGTCGATGGCCTCTTCGGTTCCGCGAGCGCGGCAAGATCAGCGGCAAGTGCTGCAAGACAGGTGATGTCTACTACACAACTTATTCTTGTAGACTCGTGTTGGGCCTTCAAGCACAGAGTTTTGTAGGACAGTAGCAATTTTCCCTCAAGTGGATGACCTAAGGTTTATCAATCTGTGGGAGGTGTAGGATGAGGATGGTCTCTCTCAAACAACCCTCCAACCAAATAACAAGGAGTCTCTTGTGTCCCCAACACACCCAATACAATGGTAAATTGTATAGGTGCACTAGTTCAGCGAAGAGATGGTGATACAAGTGTAGTATGGATAGTAGATATAGGTTTTTGTAGTGCGAACAATAAAAAAGAGCAAGGTAGCAAGTAACAAAAGTGAGCATAAACGGTATTGCAATGCTTAGAAACAAGGCCCAGGGTTCATACTTTTGCTAGTGCAATCTCTCAACAATGCTAACATAATTGGATCATATAACCATCCCTCAACGTGCGATAAAGAATCACTCCCAAGTTCCTATTAGCGGAGAACATAAGATAGAAATTGTTTGTAGGGTACAAAACCACCTAAAAGTTATCCTTTCCGATCGATCTATTGAGCTATTCCTATAAGTGTCACAAACATCCCTAGAGTTCGTACTAAAATAACACCATATGATACACATCAACCAACTCTAATGTCACCTAGATACTCCAATGTCACCACAAGTATCCGTGAGTTGATTATACGATATGCATCAAACAACTTCATAATCATAATATTCAATCCACACAAAGAACTCCAAGGAGCACCCCAAAGTTTCTATCGGAGAAAAGATAATGAAAACGTGCATAAACCCCTATGCATAGATTACCCCATGTCACCTCGGGAATCCGCGAGTTGAGTTCCAAAACATATATCAAGTGAATCAATATAATACCCCATTGTCACCACGGGTATCCATATGCAAGACATACATCAAGTGTTCTCAAATCTGAAATATTCAATCCGACAATAACGAAACCTCAAAGGGAAAAGATTCGATTCATCACAACAAGGATAGAGAGGGAAGAAACACCATATGATCCAACTATATTAACAAAGCTCGCGATACATCAAGATTGTGCCAAATCAAGAACACGAGAGAGAGAGAGAGAGAGAGAGAGAGAGAGAGAGCGAGAGAGAGAGAGAGATAAAACACATTGCTACTGGTACAAACCCTCAGCCCCGAGGGTGAACTACTCCCTCCTCGTCATGGAGACCACCGGGATGATGAAGATGGCCTCCGGTGATGATTCCGCCCCCCTCCGGCAGGGTGTCGGAAAAGGGCACCAGATGGGATCTCCTTGGTACAGAGGCTTGCGGCGGCGTAAAAACTCATCTAGGTTAACTTTCGGGGGTTTCTGAATATATATGATTTTTTAGCATTGGAATCATGCAAAGAGGTGCCACAGGGGGCCCACGAGGCACCAGGGCGCGCCTGGGGGGGGGGGGGCAGGCGCGCCCAGGTGGCTCATGGGGCCCCTGTGGCTCTTCTGCTGCTCCTCCGAAGCTTCCTGGGTCTGTTTCCTTTCAGAAAAAATCGTCAAAAAGTTTCGCTGCATTTGGACTTCATTTGATATGGATTTTCTGGGAAACCAAAAACAAGCAGAAAACAGCAACAGGCACTGGGCACTAGGTCAATATGTTAGTCCATGAAAATCATATAAAACCCATATAAAAGTGCACCAAAATCATACAAAACTATAACAAACATGGCATGAATACTTCATAAATTATAGATACGTTGGAGACGTATCAGCATCCCCAAGCTTAATTCCTGCTCGTCCTCGGGTAGCTAAATGGTAAGAGAAATAATTTATGAAGTGTGAATGCTAGCTTAGTGCATAAGTTTGATAAATGATGTTCAATCACTTTTCCTAGCATCATAACAACAATTCTTTCTCATAAAACTCATCATGATAAAGTAGCAATCAATTCACATGTTATGGTTCAAACAATGCAATCTCTTGAAACTTAACAACCTATGTTCTTAGTCACCAAACAATTGCAATTCAACTTAATTTCAACAAAGTCTAAGTAAGAGCTCCACATACTCAATTATCATATAGTCTTCTATGATTGCTAGTACTCAAAGCATATTTTTATAACAAATGGCATCCATCGAACACAGAGAAAGATAGGGGCTTAGTGTTTCGCCTCCCAACTTATTTACCATAGAGATAATTGTCAACAATAATAATTCATGATCAAATATATTTGACTGGCCATATGTGCCTGGATCTTTCCCCACCACATGATGCTTGCCAACTAGAGAATAATTAAGGTTAAAGTGAGAATGAATACTTATTGAATCTTGCGTAAAGGTAAATACATAAAAGTAAAAGATAGGCCCTTCGCAGAGGGAAGCAGAGGTTGTCATGCGCTTTTTATTTTTGGATGCACAAGCCCTTAATGCAAAGGAACGTCACGTTATATTGCCCCTTGTGATAACAACCTTTATTATGTAGTCCGTCGCTTTTATTTCTTTACCATCACAAGTTCGTACAACGCTTATTTTCCCTTACAATAAAAGATCATACATATTTTAGGAGCAATTTTTATTGCTTTTTGCACCGATGACAACTTACTGGAAGGATCTTATTCAATCCATAGGTAGATATGGTGGACACTCATGGCAAGAAACTAGGTTTAAGGGTTTTTGGACGGACAAGTAGTATCTCTACTTAGTACGAATTTTTGGCTAGCAAAAGATCCTAAGCAAGCACCACATGTTGGAGGATCCATAACAATATAACTTCTATGCAAATATACCCAAACATAACTCATTACGTTGTGTTCCTTGTCCAACTTCAACTATTTGCTCAAGTTTGAAAATAATTAATGGGTATTCACATTCATAAAAGATGTCCAAGATAATATATTTATATGTGAAAGTTCTCTTCCTTATACTAATCGTTCATGAATTGCTTGTATGACCAATATTGTGATTGTCAAGCTTCAATAGAATTCACTTTCTAACCCAATGTGAAAATACTACTAGACATGATACAAGCATATGAAGCACATATAATTTCAACTTTATGATATTCAATTCTTTCACAATTTACTCATACGATATAAGTGAAGCACAAGAGTAAATTACAAACTACTCCAAAGAGATATAAGTGAAGATCAAATGAGTAGTTAAGTAAATAGGTAGCTATGTGAGGACTCTCTCTCATTTAAAAATTTCAGATCTCAAGTATTTTATTCAAACAGCAAAGAAAACAAAATAAAAGGACATTCCAAGAATAGCACATATCATGTGAACAAGTGAAAACTTAGGCTAACCGATAGGTGTTGATGAAGAAAGGTGGGATGCCAACCGGGGCATCCCCAAGCTTAGTTGCTTGAGAATTCTTGAAATAATAACTTGGGATGCCTTGGGCATCCCCAAGCTTGAGCTCTTGTGTCTCCTTAATTCCTCTTATATCGTGGCTTCTCGTAAATCTTTAAAAACTTCATCCACACAAAACTCAACAAGAACTCGTGCGATAAGTTAGTATAAATCAACTCAAAACCTTAACATTCTCTACTGTAGAAAATCACTAAAATTATAATTAAACATTGCATACTAAATGCCTCTGCATATTTAATACTCCTATCCTCAAATAGAATCATTAAACAAGCAAACATATGCAAACAATGCAACCATAACTGAAATCTGCCAAAACAGAACAGTCTGTATAGCGGTATTTAAAATTCATACTTACCTAACTCCAAAAATTCTGAAAAATTACCACGTGACAGAGAACTCATACATGCTTACTGTGTAAAAATTTCAGATTTTTATCATCTTCTGACTATTCAGGAATATTCTGGACATAACAGAAAACTTTCTGTTTTCAAACAGCAACACATGAAGTTGCAAACTGAGCATGGTAAAGGCTATAATTGGCATTTTATTGACCTAAAAGATACAAAACATGATTATTTATAACAGAAAGCAAATATCAACCAAAGGAAAATGACGCTCCAAGCAAAACTCATATTATGTGACGAATAAAAATATAGCTCCAACTGAGGTTACCGATAATGTTGAAGACGAAAGAGGGGATGCCTTCCCGGGCATCCCCAAGCTTAGACGCTTGAGTCTTCCTTGAATATTACCTTCGGTTGCCTTGGGAATCCCCAAGCTTAGGGTCTTTCCACTCCTTATTCTCCTCATATCGATATCTCACCCAAAACTTGAAAACTTCAATCACACAAAACTTAACGGAACTTGTGAGATAGGTTAGTATGATAAAAATAAATCATCCACTTAGGTACTGTCAAGACAAGATTAATAATTGTTCTCACATAATTACTACTGTGGTCTATCATTTCCACAATTTATATTGCTCAATATAAGCTATGGAAACACTAAAACAAGCAAACTATGCATCGAAAACAGAATCTGTCAAAAACAGAACAGCATGTAGTGAGAGATTTAAAAACCATACTTATGTACCTCCAAAAATTCTAAAAAATTAGAAAAACGTAAAAAAATTGTAAACCAATACTTTGTAAAAATTTCAGAATTTTCTCACGCTCCAGTACAGAATAGAAAATCCAGCACTGGACACAAAAGTTTCTGTTTTTGCATAGAATCGAATCAACAAGTATCCACACTATCCCAAAGGCTTTACTTGGCACATTATTGAGAGAAAACATATAAAACATGATTACCACAGTATATTAATCATGTGAAAACCAAAAAACAGTAGGGGTAAATGTTGGGTTGTCTCCCAACAAGCGCTTTTCTTTAATGCCTTTTTAGCTAGGCATGATGATTTCAATGATGCTCGCATAAAAGTAAAGAATTGAAACACAAAGAGAGCATCATGAATCATATGACAAGCACATTTAAGCCTAACCCACTTCCTATGCATAGGTATTTTGTGAGCAAACAATTTATGGGAGCAAGAATCAACTATCATAGGAAGGCAAAACAAGCATAACTTCAAAACTTTCAACACATAGAGAGGAAACTTGATATTATTGCAACACCTACAAGCATATGATACTCTCTCATAATAATTTTCAGTAGCATCATGAATGAATTCAACAATATAACCATCACACAAAGCATTCTTGTCATGATCCACAAGCATAGAGTTTTTACAACTCTCCACATAAGCAATTTTCTTCTCATTCATAATAGTGGGGGTAAACTCAACAAAATAACTATCATGAGATACTTGATTGGCATAATCCAATTGAAAATTAAAATCATGATGACAATTTTCATAGTTATCATTATTCTTTATAGCATACATGTCATCACAATAATCATCATAGATAGCAACTTTGTTGTCATAATCAATTGAAACCTCTTCCAAAATAGTGGAATCATCATTAAATAAAGTCATGACCTCTCCAAATCCACTTTTATCAATATAATCATCATAAATAGGAGGCATGCTTTCATCATAACAAATGTTCTCATCAAAACTTGGTGGACTAAAAATATCATATTCATCAAATATAGCATCCCCAAGCTTATGGCTTTGCATATCATTAGCATCATGGATATTCAAAGAATTCATACTAGCAACATTGCAGTCATGCTTATCATTCAAAGATTTTATGCCAATTTTTTTATTGAATTCTTCTTCTATCAATTAAGCACAATTTTCCGATCCATCATTTTCAAGAAAGACATTATAAAGACGAATAATATGAGGCAACCTCAATTCCTTTTTTTTGTAGTTTTCTTTTATAAACCAAACTAGTGATAAAACCAGAAACTAAAAGATTCAATTGCAAGGTCTAAAGATATACCTTCAAGCACTCACCTCCCCGGCAACGGCGCCAGAAAAGGGCTTGATGTCTACTACACAACTTATTCTTGTAGGCTCGTGTTGGGCCTCCAAGCGCAGAGTTTTGTAGGACAGTAGCAATTTTCCCTCAAGTGGATGACCAAAGGTTTATCAATCTGTGGGGCGTAGGATGAAGATGGTCTCTCTCAAACAACCCTGCAACCAAATAACAAAGAGTCTCTTGTGTCCCCAACACACCCAATACAATGGTAAATTGTATAGGTGCACTAGTTCGGCGAAGAGATGGTGATACAAGTGTAGTATGGATAGTAGATATAGGTTTTTGTAGTGCGAACAATAAAAGACAGCAAGGTAGCAAGTAACAAAAGTGAGTATAAACGGTATTGCAATGCTTAGAAACAAGGCCCGGGGTTCATACTTTCGCTAGTGCAATCTCTCAACAATGCTAACATAATTGGATCATATAACCATCCCTCAACGTGCGATAAAGAATCACTCCCAAGTTCCTATTAGCGGAGAACATAAGATAGAAATTGTTTGTAGGGTACGAAACCACCTCAAAGTTATCCTTTCCGATCGATCTATTGAGCTATTCCTATAAGTGTATGTAGCCCCCGGGCCCGCGGCGCGCACGTTCCCACCTACTAGGGGGCAAAACGGCGCAGGCCCTAACCGCCTACGGGCCAGGCGCGACGCGTGGTGCACGATGTGATGGGGGATGCCCCCACTTCTCCCATGATGCCTTGGTAACTGCTCGCGCTGACATAAAGTCTGCCGCGTGCCGCGAGGCCATCATTGCCTTCCTTCGCACATTCCGTCTCCCCGCGCCTTCCTTCCCACACACAGCTCCTTCTACCTCTCCCAAAACTCCCCCACCCTAGACCCTTGCTGCGCCGCCATGTCGCCCCCCGGCAGGAAGGAAGAGGCGGAGGGGACGGTGGTTGCGGAGGTGGTGCCAGAGCCTGCTGTGGGTAGGCCCATGATCGTCAACGCCGAGGGGCTCAGCAAGGTGCTTCCAATGATCGCAGCTGCTTCTAACGAGTGGGGGGCCTCTCGGATCTGGCCGGCTTCACGCTCGGCCGCCAACCTCGACGCCAAATCCACCATCCTCTTCCTTCTGGCACTCTTCGCGGGCCTGCTGCCTCCATTCTTTGATTTCTTCAACGCCGCCCTTTCCCACTACCAGGTCCATGCGCTGCACCTCGAGCCAAACTCGGTCCTTCACCTTTCCGCTTTTGCCTTTTTGTGCGAGGCCTTCCTGGGCATGATGCCCTCAGTGGCGCTCTTCTGCCACTTCTTCGGCCTGCGGCTGATCGCGGCGAACCAATGCTCCGGGTGTGTCTCGTTCCGCATCGTAGACGAGACGGCAGGCGACGGCATCGACATGAGTCTCATGAAGGAGGCTGAGGGCTTCAGACGGCAGTGGGTGTACGTGGACGCGGCCCAGTTCAGCCCCCTGCTGCAGCTGCCGGCATCCCCGGCGGCGAGAAGCTTCAGATGGGGGCACGAGAGACTCACCGACCCGAGGCTGGCGCGGGTGTGGAAGAGGTTGGCCGAGCTGAGGGCCGCGAAAGTAACGGTGGTCACGGTCGTGAGGGAGTTCCTTTGGCGCCGCATAGCTCCCCTCCAGTGACACTCCCGCCCGATGTGGGCCTTCACCGGCCTGGAGGACCCAATGCGGTTGAGCGCGGACAGCTTGTTGCCGGAGGTGCTGAACGGGGTGCTCCATACCCTGACCGGCGAAGAGGCGAACGAGCCGCCCATGGATGGGCTCCCCTTGTACCGCTACAGGAACAAGGAGGCGCTGGCCGGCTCAATGCCATGCTTCGACCAGTGGGGACCGCTTCCAGAGGGTCTCGAAGGGCCCCGGGACAACCCCTTCCTGGTGGTTCCTAGCTCGGGTGATCGCGGCGACACCGGGGCTTCGGCGAGAGCTACGGAGGACGGAGGAGGCCCAGTTCGGCGGGCCCGCCGCCGACTCCGTCCGTGGGCTTGGAGATGATGATGGCATCACCCCGCCTGGGCCCACGCCTGCCGTGCCTGACCCGGTGGGGGGTGCGAGGAGCCCCCGTGCGGCAGCTGTGAAGCCGCAAGACCCCGGAAGTGGCGGCGAGGACGGGTCCTGTGATTCTCCTGCGGGGGGGGGGGGGGGGGGGCGGTCACGAGAAGGGGCCGCGTGACGGCGACGGCGGCGACATTCCGCCGTGGCCGCTGAAGAAGAGGAGATGGTTCGCCAAGGATCAGTAAGCGCCCGCCTTCCCTTCTTTTGTACCCGGCGCGTTGCGTGTGCCTGAGTCTTTGTTTCTCCAGGACCTCCTCGAGCAAGAAGAAGAAGAAGGAGGAGAGGTCCCCCGGCCTGGCGGGGGCTACACCACCGGTTGCTAGGGCCGGGGGGCGTGAGGAGAACGCCGGCGGCCTCGGCACTGTGGCTGGCCTCGCGAGGGCAGAGGGGCAGGCGGCCCCTCCTGAGCCGCAGAAGGACGCGGCTCGGGAGGCCCTAGCGGGCGAGCCTCAGGAGGCAGCTCCGTAGTTCCTGGGGTGCCCACTGCCAGGGCGGACATCGCGGCGGGCCACCGGCTCTCCCATCCCGCACCACGGGTGGCGACGGTGTAGCGGGGGCCCCGCAAGACTTGCTGGTGCGCAGGGCCCCTGCCGGGGGGCCGCCGAGCCCGCGGGGCGCGTCACCACGGCGAGACGAAGAGGGGGCCCCCGCGAGCTCTTTGCTCCTGGTGGGAGGCGTCGGGCCCTCGCGAGGGGGCGGCATCGAGACGCACGCCGGCTGGGTCCTGCAACTCGTGAGCAGTGTGGCGCCCCGCCTGAATACCACTGTAGTCAGACGGTCGCCACACATACCAGCCCAGGAAAATCACTCTGGCATGCGCTTTTACAACAAGTATCATGAACACAAGCTTTTCTATTAATGGATATATAGGTCTTACATGATGTTGTACAAGGGTGATGGCAGCAAAAAAGCTCTATCTAAGGCAACATAGTCCTGGTGCGGCTCCAATCCACAGGGATCTGACTGGGTTACTCTTCTAGCCCGCGAACACTCCGGCTCCACGCTAGTGGACGTCGAATCCTTAGGTGAACCTGGCCACATTGAAGGCCGCTGAGTACTTTTGAATGTACTCGCAAGCAAACCATACCAACATATACACCAAGGAAAGCAATCCATGGCATTCAAGCATGCACTTGTTATCTTAACAGCATTACTATCATGTTATGGCAGGATTATCTAGCAAGATTAATCATTTAGCAGCATTAATCATCATAACATATCAGGATTATCTATCATGATAACTACTGAAGTAAATACAGTATGACGAAGATAGAGCTTATCCAGTAAATAATCTATACTCCGAATATTCTTATGATCCAATCCAAATCCTATCCAAATCCGATCCAAATCCAAATCCGAATCCGATCCAAATTCAATCCAAACCTTTTGGTCATACGACCGTTTCTCTCCTAGCCATCCCATGGCTAACATTCATATCCCTGACATCATCTGATGTCCATGCATCTGTACTGCAAGTCTGACAAATCATACCTTTCTCTGGTTCATTATTAGCAGCAACATTATATGGTTTGTTCCTCCAGACTCGACACAGACCAAATAGGGGCCTATACGAACTGTCCATTACCGAGGACGCGGCTATTCGAATAGATTTACACTCTGCAGAGGTTGCGCACTTTACCCACACCATGGAGCGCCTGGCCTCGTACTTTAGTACATGTTCCCATTCGGGTGGACCAATGCTGCTCCAACAAAACCGATCTATTGCCCGGCACTCTTACGGTCCCACCGACAATCATACCCTCCCAAGGTCATGTCCTGGGTGGCCCCTGTGTCACCCCGTGACACCTGCCACCGTCGTGGCCAAAACTATCCCAAACGGGGACCTGGATCCATATAACTAAACTGGGCTCACAGGATTATCGTCGTCTACCTGATCAGGGCAGCACGCACGCATAACCCTCCCTATTTGGTGGTACCGGCAAGAGGCAAGACAATAGACCAAGCTAGGGCCGTCCCATACCGGCAAATGTGGCTGCACGGGTAAGTCCAGATAGGTGGCACTATGACTCGATCCAGTCGACGGAGGAGGTTGTTGTCATTATGTCACATTTCATAATATTGCAATAACCGTAACCATGCATGATGTAACAACTATGAAAACATAACAACCTATCTCCATATGCATTACAACGAGTCACTAGTGCGATAACGTGATGAGCAATAGCAGGTAATGTAAATAGCAAGTCCGAACTAGCAGGAGTTTAATTATTTCTAACACAGGCGTAATCAGTAATTAAACACGCAAGAATAACACAGAGCAATGCTTTAGGGCATATATCAGATGGTCGGCTTGCCTGGGGGTGAAGGAATACTCTGGGAAGAAGTGCGATCGCCTCGCGGAAAAATCACCGGAAAGGGTTCTCTCTCGGAGGGGCTGATATAGGGCAGGGGCAAAATGGTCATTTTCATAGTGTGGACACATTATGAAAATGATACCATGGGAACGGTCTTGACGAACTGAAGACGTGGGCTTTCGAATCACCTGAATCGGAGTTGCGGTTAAAAAGTTGTGGCCGTTCGTTGTTTAGGCAGAAAATGAATAAGAAGGTATTCATTTTCGCTCTAAACCAGTGAACGTCCGCAATTTAACCTTTTCGGCCGGCTGAGTAAACAGAAAGCACTTTTTCGAAAATACGCCTTCGGCCGAGGGAAAGCGCATTTTCAGCAGAAACGCAGCAGAGTACGCTTTGCTTAAATGAAAACGTACTTTCGGAGTAAGCTTCCACTCAAACTCGCGCGGGCCCGCGTTGACTTAGTTTCTTCGGCTGACGGGTGGGGCCAGCGCTCACCTGGCCAGGGTCGTCGTCTTCCCCGTCGCTCGCCCGCGGAACAGAGAGCAGCCGTGCGCTCCGGCGATGGTCGCGGGCACTACAGGGCACCTCCGACGACGCTCCGCCCATGGACGGGCTCGGCGCGAAGAGGCGCACCCAATGGTGCAGCGCACGGACGCCAAGGGCTACGGGAGCGGCAGCTTCCTTGGGCAGAGCGGACGGTGGCGACGGCCGGAGATGGCCATGGCGATTCGGCGGCGGGGAGACGGTGGTACGGCGCGGGGAGGGCTTCGCGGTGGCCGGGGGCTCCTCTGGTGGTGGAATGAGGGAGGGAGGGGGCTCGGCTCGCCGGAATCCGAGCGAAGGCCGGCGGCTGCCATGGTGGCCGTGAGGAGGGCGTGGAGCCTCTCGGCTCAATTCCTCGAGCGCGAGGGGTCTTGGGAGGGAGGAGAGGGGACTGGTGCCGCTCGGGTGTGCTCGAAGTGGCTATTTATAGACAGCCAGCGAGGGGGATAAGCACGGCCGCCGTGGCATGCTTATCGCCTCACTGGAGCTTGCAGGCCACGCGGCTGGCGGCTTGCCGGCGTCGCGGCGCGGCCGACCTGACGAGAGGCAGAGGGACGGGACGGCTCAGGGAGGAAGAAGCCAACAGGAGAGGAAAACGACGGCGGATCACGGGACGGACAGAAACTTGGCGGCGACCGCCGCGGGTGGAGAAGAAGAAAGAAGAGGGGAGAAGCTGGGGGAGAGGGGTAGGTGGACTCCGCGGAGTCGCTGGACAAGCTCAGACAAGCGGAGGCCGGCCGGAGGCGACTGCACGGAGCCGGCAGTGCGCGGAGCGCAGTTTCTGCACGGCCTCTGCGCGGTCACCACGTGCACTACGTGCTCGGGCGCGTACCTGCTTGCCATACCTTGTCCAACACGTCTCTCATTGCTCAAATAGATAAGATATGGATCTGGGTGAACCAGAAAAAGTCTATATTGATCGAGGGGAGTCAAAACAGTTTCAGGACAGAAACTTGGACAGGAAGTTGTGATCAAACAGAGGTGCCAATGAGCTGGAAAATGTGTCACAGGGAGATGTGGTAGGAAGGACTAGGTGATTGCAAAATTTAAGCCCATTTGGACAAGTTTTGCATACACTTCCTTCACAAAGCATAATCTGGTCCAGAAACTTGATCTTGAAGCTTCACTCATTTGGCTTGGTGGAATGAGCTGAATTTTTGTGGAGAGTGATTATTTGGAGGTATTAAGGTTTTGGAAAACTTTCAGATCAATTGGAAATGCCAAAGTGGTACTTCCTTCACAGAGCTAGAATCTGGACAGAAACTAGATGAAATTTTTCAGAGATATTGGCTAGATAAAATGATGTAAATTTTTGCATGGTCACATCATTTAGGGAATTTGAGGTCATGGATTAATTTGAGAATTTTTTAAGCAATAGAAAATATAGTTGCTTCACAACCTCAAAATAAATCCAGAAACAAGAATTGGATGATTCTCTCAAAATTTGGTCTGTGGAACTTGGGATATTGATGGAAATGGTGAATATATGGATAGGAGAAGCTCCAAAAATTATTTGGGATTTTTCCTGGCTACCAAAATGGTAGCTCCTTTGGAAAGTGCCCAAATTGTAATATTGGCTTTAAATAGGAAAAGGCAATTTCCCTTATTTAATTATGGCCAATATTTTTATTGGAGCTCGATATGGTCACAAAGAATATCTCCACAAGTTTTCATGAACCTTGGATAAGGATAGATATTTTCCTGGATTTAATTCCTTTAAACAGCAGAAAAAGGAATTAATTTTAAATGAAAAATATTGCAAATAACTTGGCAATATTTTTGCATATCCAGGGTTTATAGATGTGGGATGATCACTGGGAAAATATTGGGAGGCAGCAGATCGAAGGAAATTGGGGTTCCTTTGTAACGGGAGGAATTAGGGTTTCCCTTCCAGTAAACCGGAGAGTAAGGTTTCGGTGGCAAAATCCTGAGAAAAGATCTATGGTGGCAAGGTTGGTCTGGAGAGAGTCTCTGGTTGGATAGGGAAGGCAAGGCTAAATAACCATCTTCATATACCCAAAGGCAAGAGAAAATCCAAGAACATCGAAAAAAAGACGGGAGTCAAATCCCGCGAAGGAGAAAAAAAACCACGGAGCGAAAACCAGGGCGTCACAAGCAGTAGCGCCATGCTCAGGCACGGGGCCATGCAAGGTGCCCGGGCTGCCCTTGATCAGCTGGAAGCGGACCTCCGGGCGGAGGAGACGCGCAACGTCGAGGAGCGCCAGCGCCTCGCGGAGGGGTGGCGCCAGCTTAATGTGGCCATCAAACTGGGCCGCCGTCAAGACGACGCCGCGCGGGGGAAATGCGAGAAGGTCGCCCAGGACGTGAAGGAAATCTTCGAGAACGCTGTCAGGGAGGCCGACGAGGCCGACAGGAGGCGCGAGGTGGCAGAGGCCCGCAGGAAGGAGCTCCAGGACCAGAACACCTCACTGGAGCGGCAACTCCAGACGCGGAGAGATGCCATCTCTGCCCTCGAAGAGGGGCTGGCAGCCCGTGAGGCGGACCTTGGCATCCGCGAGGGGGAGCTCACGCGGTCGGCATCCGCGCAGGACTTGGAGTGCGAACCGCTTGAGACGCTGGAGCGAGAGGTGTCCGCTGCCCAAGGTTCCTACGCCGAGCGCCTAGACAAGGCCAACGCCAATCTGGCGGCCAAGGAGAAGAAGATTCAGGAGGACGCCGACAGGAGGGTCGCGTAGAGCCGCGAAGCGCTTGCCATTGAGAACAGCAAGAAGCTGAAGCGGCAGGAGGACCGCTTCAAGGCAAGGTGCGAGGAGTTCCTGCACGAGATTGCGGGCCTCAAGGAGATGCTGGTCGAAGCCGAAAAACGGCGGGAGACCGCGCTGAAGGCCCGGGCCGATGCCGAGGCCGAGCTGGCCTCCCTCCAGAAGCAGGTGGGGGGTGTTGCCGTAGTCGTGGAGCAGGCGAGGGACAAGGCGGCCCGAGCACGGGGGCGGCAACTCCAGCGTTCCAAGATGTTCCACGCCCTCGAGCTCCGGGCCCGCCGTGCCTTGGGATCCATTTGCAAGGAGGACGTCAGTAGCCCCCTCGAGACCCACGACGGCTCGTGGAGCGGCTCGAGGTAGGAGCCAAGAAGGTGGGCGGAATCATCGAGGAGGAGTGCCGCGATCTCCTCACCCAGGCCGCCACGTGCATCTTCAGCCATCTTCTCGACGCCGACCCCAACTTTGACTTCGGCAAGGTGATAGTTCCCATCCCGGAGGAGGTCCGTGACACCCTTGGGAAGGCGGTGGAGGATCACCTGGACGCCTTGCACGAGCAATTCGCCCCTGGCGGCAGCGAGAGCTCAGGCGGAGTTGAGGGAGGTGACGATGACGGTGGCAGCAGCGGTGATGGCGACATGTCTTCTTAGGCCCTTCCCCATATCTTGCGTATAGTTGATTATGCCCTGTGGGGGTGTGAGGACAATGCTTTTGTATTCCAAGTATTTTGTGTCTGGTTGTACCGAACGCCCGCGCCCTCGTGAAGTTTTCTCTTGAGGCCTGTATTGCTCTTTTTGCTTGCCATGATGCTCTACGTCATCAGGACCCAGCCCCCGAGCGGGCCACAATTGTCGCTGGTATGTTAGGTCGCGATGCTTGGACAAGGCCAGGAGGTGAGGGGCACCGGGAGCTAGTGAGGGCTCCTGAGACGCGATGCTTAGGGTGCCCCCCCCTTTGACGCGGAAGCGGCTTGCGCCAAGAGAAACGCAGGCGCTCGTGAGGTTGCTTGGAGGGGAAAGCTTAAGAGACGGCGAGGGCGGCTCGTGAGGCGGGAGACTTAGCTCTGTGCAGGACAGTGTTTGGTAGGCGATCACTTGTAGGGTACGCCTCGCGAGGGCTTCGCTCACGAGATCTCCTGCTGAGACGGCCGTCGTGGGTTAGCCCCCGAGGCAGGACCTGCGGGGCTTCCTGAGGCCCTGAGGGGGCCACCTCGCGAGGCACCCTCGCGTGGCCTTTCAGGGGGGCTGCTCCTGAGATAACTGCATGCAGGATACTTAACAACAGGGGAGCAGCACACGCTCGCCGATTTGCTCATGGGCATTACGCGAGGAGACGAGACACCAAGAACCTTGGTGGGGTGGCGTGCACGGGAGCAGGCCCGCGAGCCAGACCCCGGTTGCTTGGGTTTTTCAGCGCTGCTGGGACTGACCCGAGCACAGACACCGTGTCCAGCCCCCACTCGCGCGAGGCTCATGAGGGACGTCGGAGCGCGCGGGGCTCGTGAGGCAAGGACAAAACGAAACGCCATGTAAAGAAACTGAAGCTTTACTGAAGTGAAATAGCAACCCATTACATAACCAAAACGAGATGCGGCTGCCGTGTCCGGCACGGGTCAGCTTGAGGTTTGTGCAACCCATGGGGCGCCCTCAGTTACACATCAAAATGAGAAAAAGGGTGTTGCCGTGTCCAGCACCGGTCAGCTTGAGGTTGTTGCAGCCCGTGGGGCGCCCTCAGTTGCTTGTTCCGCCAGTGCGGAGCATGGGGCTTCCACAGGGGTGTGGGTATGATCGCGGGTCGATCGTTCCGCCAGCGTGAAGCATGGGGCTTCCACTTGGGCGTGGGCGGGAGCTCTCGCAGGCCCATCATGCGAACACAATGAGAGGCTCCGAGGCATGTACAGCCCCATTTCATTCGTACGCGTGAGGGTCACGGGTAGAACTTGCGGAGGTGTTGGATGTTCCAGGTGTTAGGCACAGGAACTCCGTCCTCCGTCTCCAGCCGGGCTGAGCCAGGCCTGGAGACATGAGTAACCCTGAAAGGGCCTTCCCACATTGGTGAGAGTTTGTGAAGTCCCTCTCTGGAGAAGATCCTGCGCAGGACGAGGTCGCTGACCTCGAGAGTGCGAGGGCGGATGTTGCGGCTGTGGTAGTGACGCAAGGCCTGCTGGTACCTCGCGGCGCGAAGAGCGGCCTGGCGACGGCCCTCCTCGAGGAGCAGAAGATCGGCCTCCCGCGTGCCGTCCTGACGCGCCTCGTCGAAGGCAAGGACTCGCGGGGAGCCGTGCTTGAGCTCCAATGGGAGGACCGCCTCAGCTCCGTAGACGAGGAAGAAGGGGGTCTCGCCGGTAGGCTTGCTTGCCGTCATGCAGATGGACCACAGCACGGACTGCACCTCATCGAGCCAGCCCTTGCCGCAGGCCTCGAGCTTCTTCTTGAAGCTCCTTGTTTTGAGGCCCTTGAGGACCTCGGCATTGGCGCGCTCGGCCTGGCCATTGCTTCGCGGGTACGCCACCGAGGCGTAGCAGATCTGTGTGCCGAGGCTGGCGCAATAGGACCTGAAGAGCCCGCTCGTGAACTGGGAGCCATTGTGGATGATGAAGCAATTGGGAACTCCAAAGCGGCTCACGAGGCCCTTGATGAACTTGACGGCAGAGCCTGCCGGGATGGTGCGCACAGGCTCGACCTCTGCCCACTTGGTGAACTTGTCGATGGCGACGTAGAGGTAGCGGTAACCGCTAGCCGCGCGAGGGAAGGGCCCCAGGATATCCAGCCCCCAGACCACGAAGGGCCATGAGAGGGGAATCATCTGGAGGCCCTGCGCCGGCTGGTGGATCTGCTTGGTGTGGAGCTGGCTGGCCTCGCAGGCTTGGATCAGCGCGGTAGCATCACGCAGCGTAGTGGGCCAGTAGAAGCCACTACGGAATACCTTGCCGACGAGGGTGCGTGACGAGGAGTGGTGGCCGCAGTCTCCTTTTTGGATATCGGCGAGCAATTCGCGCCCTTGTTCTTCAGAGAAGCACCGCAACGAGACGCCATTGGGGTGCCTGCGGTAGAGCTCGCCATCTTGCAAGCAGTAAGCGGTGGCCTGCCGGGCCACGCGCTCTGCTTCTGAGTCCATCTCCGGGAGGGTGCCGTGCAGCAAGTAAGCCTTGAACTTCGTGGCCCAGCTATCCGCTTGAGGCTCCAGCGCCAGCAGCAGGCGGGCTCCTGAGGCTGGGCCACAGTCTGGCGCGCCCGTGGGCGGTGCGGGCGGTAGCTCCTCATGAAGGAGCATGGTGCTCACGGCGGGAGGTGCAGCTGATGGCTTGAGGAGCCTTTCCTCGAAGACGCCGGGGCTCTGAGGCTAGCGGCGACATGCTCGTTTGGCGATGTCGTCAGCCTCTTTGTTACCGCTGCGGGGGACGTCCTGCAGCTCCAGGCCAAGAAAAATGCTTCTCAAGTTTACATACCTCGTCTAGGTAGGCGGCCATGTGCTCGTCTTTGGGCTTGTAGCTTTTGTTGGAGAAGTTGACGAGAAGTTGCGAATCGCCCTTGATGGTCAGATGCTTGATGCCCAGAGCGAACGCGGCCTTGAGGCCGGCTATGAGGCCCTCATATTCTGCGATGTTGTTGGAGACCTTGTCGGTGTGCTTGAAGGAGAGTTGCACGGTGTAGTAGAGCCTGTCTCCTGTCGGCTAGGTGAGCATGACTCCAGCCCCCGCGCCCTATCGAGAGAAGGCGCCGTCGAAGTGCATGGTCCAAGCACCAGGCGCCTCGTCTCCTGGCAGAAGGGACTTGGCCTTGTGAGGCTCCTCCTCGTACGTGTCCATCCACTCTGCCATGAAGTCGGCCAGAGTTGCGCCCTTGATGACTCTGGTGGTGGAGAACTCCAGCTGGAAGGCTTGTAGCTCGATGTTCCACTCGGCGACGCGGCCGGCAGCGTTGGGGCTGCGCAGAACTTGCTCCAAGGGGTAGGAAGAGATGACCTTGATGGGATGACCCTGAAAGTAGTGGCGCGGCTTCCTGGAGGCGACGAGGAGCGCAAGGAGGAGCTTCTGCTGCATTGGGTAGCGCTCGCGTGCATCTCTTAGCGCGGTGCTGATGAAGTACATGGGGTGCTCGACGAGGCGCGTAGTTGTGGTGGCAGCTTGCTCTCCAGGCGCCTCGCGAGGCTCGGGGGGCTCACGAGGCTCAGAGGGCTCATGAGGCTCGGGAGGCTCACGAGGCTCGGAGGGCTCATGAGTCTCGGGAGGCTCACCAGGCTCGGGAGGCTCACGAGGCTTGGAAGGTATGGAAGGCTTCTCCTTAGCACAGACGCACTCCTCCCGCACCACCACCAGCGCCGCGCTGGCCGTCTGAGTGGTGGCCGCCAAGTACAGGAGCAAGGGCTCGCGAGAGCACGGCGCAACCATGATGGGCGGGCTCGTGAGGTACCTCTAGAGGCCTTCAAAGGCGGCGCCTGCCTCAGGAGTCCACTTGAAAGAGCCGGACCTCTTCAGGAGCTTGAAGAAGGGCAGGGCTCGCTCGCCAAACTTGGAGATGAAGCGCCCCAGGGAGGCCATACATCCTGCCAAGCGCTGCATTTCCTTGAGGGTTCGGGGAGGACGCATTTTCTCGATGGCCTCGATCTTCACAGGGTTGGCCTCAATGCCGCGATGCGAGACCAGGATGCCGAGGAGCTTGCCGGAGGGAACTCCGAAGACGCACTTCTCAGGGTTTAGCTCGAGGTTGACCTTGCGCAGGTTGGTAAATGTTTCCTGGAGGTCCGCGATGAGGGATCTAGCCTCGCGATACTTGACCATGATGTTGTCGACGTAGGCCTCTGCGTTCCTCCCCATCTAAGGCCCCAGCGTGATGCGCATCAGCCGTTGGAAGGTGGCGCCCACGCTCCTTAAGCCGAAGGGCATGCATACGTAGCAATATATGCCGCAGGGGGTGATGAAGGCCGTCCTCTCCACGTCTTTGGCCGCCATCTTGATCTGATGATAGCCCGAGAAGGCATCTAGGAAGCATAGCAGATCACACCCGGTGGTGGAATCCACAATCTGGTCGATGCGAGGCAGCGGAAACGGATCTTGAGGACAGAACTTGTTGAGGCTGGTGAAGTCAACGCACATGCGCTCCTTGCCGCCTTTCTTGGGGACGACAACTGGGTTAGCGAGCCATTCGGGATGGCGCACTTCGCGAATGACCCCAGCTTCCTGGAGCTTCTGAACTTCCTTGACGATGAAATCTTGCTTCTCTGGCGCCCGGCACCATGCTTTTTGCTTGATGGGGCGTGCATTGGGGCACACCGCTAAGTGGTGCTCGATCACCTTCCTCGGCACGCCGGATAGTCAGATGCTTTCCAGGCAAAAACATCCGAGTTTGCCCAAAGGAAGGTGACGAGCGTGCTTTCCTATGCAGGAGGAAGGCCAGCGCTGATGGTGAAGGCGGGGCCGGAGCTGCTGCCGTCCACCGACACCTTCTTCGTCTCGGCGCGGTCCTGAGAGAACAACTGCTTCTTCTTCGCGGGCGCGGCCTCAGGAGGCTCAGCCGCGTCCTCGTCAGCCGGATGCGTAGCGGCGGCAGCCTTGTAGGCATGCTCCAGGGAGCAGATCGCGTCCTTCTCGTCGCAGGTGATGGTGATGATGCCGCTGCAGCCAGGCATCTTGAGGACGTTGTAGGCATGGTGGGTCGCCGCCATGAACTTGGTGAGAGCTGGGTAGCCCAAGATGGCGTTGTAAGGCAGGACGATGTGCGCCACGTCGAAGTCGATGAGCTCGGTGTGGTAGTTTTTGTGAGTGCCAAAGGTGACGGGGAGGTGCACTTGCCCCAGAGGGATGGTGGAGCCATCGGTCACTCCGGAGAAGGGCCTGGTCGGCATCAGCTGGTCGTAGGGCACTTGGAGTGTCTCGAAGGTCTTGATGGAGATCACGTTGAGGCTGGCGCCTCCGTCTATGAGGGTCTTGGTGACCGCGACATTGCTGATGGTGGGAGTGCATAGCATGGGGAGTGCACCTGCGGAGGCCGTGGACTTGGGGTGGTCCTTGGAGTTGAAGGTGATGGCGTATTGCGACCACTTGAGGGGCCGCATGGCCTCATGCCTCGGGAGGGCGGCATTCACCTCGCGAGAGAGCTGCTTGAAGTGGCGGTTGGACACTGGGGCCTGAGCCCCACCAAGGATGCAGGCGACCGCGCGAGGCTCCTGGTAGCCCCCAACACCCTCATCAGGCTGATTGATGTCGTTCCTCCGGGGTGGCAGCGGCAGCGGCGGGAGAGCGGCATTGGCCTGAGGATTCGCCTCACGAGGCTGGTCGCGCCAGGCGGCGTCATGAGGCTGGTCGCGCCAGCCCTGGCGGAAGTTGTCGTTGCCGTTGCGGCCGTCCCAGCGGTTGCCGCCGCGGCCGGCGCCACGGCCATTGCGGTCATCTCGGCGGCCCTGGCGCTCATCGCGGAACAGCTTGAGCTCCTGGCTGTCCTCAGTGCTATGGGAGCGCATGTTGTGGTAGGCGCAGAGCGGCCGGCTGTCTTTTCTGGGCTCGTCGCGGTTGCGGCCGCGTTTCTGCTCGGGCTCCGCCGCCAGCACGGCAGGGCCCTTGCGCTTGGCGTCCTTGTTCTTGGCCTTGGCAGCCTTGAGCGCCGCATCAGGGTCGTTGTGGACGAAGAGTCGGCCTTCCTCAGCCTTGGCGCACTTGTCGGCGAGGTCGAAGAGCTCAAGCACTGAGTCAAGCTCGCCGTTGATGGCAAGCTTCTCGCACATCTTGACGTCCATGACGCCGATGGAGAACGCGGAGATGACGGACGCGTCGGAGGCGCGTGGTATCTTGTTGCGCACTTGGCTGAAGCGCTGGATGTATTTGCGGAGGGTCTTGTCTGGGCGCTGCCGCACGTGCCGCAGGTCGTTGATGTTGAGGGAGCGGTCCTGCGAGCCCTTGAAGTTGGCTACCACCTGGCTACAGAGCTTGGCCCATGATGAAATGGACGCCTCGGGGAGGTTCATGAGCCAGGAGCGCGGGCCGTCCTTGAGGGCCATGGGAAACCAGTTCGCCATGACCTTGTCGTCGCCGTTCGCCGCCTCGACGCTCAGCGCGTAGAGCTGAAGGAACTCCGCAGGGTTGGGGGTGCCGTCGTAGCGTGGAGGCAGCTCAGGCTTGAACTTCACGGGCCACACCACGCGACGCAGCTCGCGAGTGAAGGCACGGCAGCCCACACCGCTCGAGGGAAAGCCCCCAGCGAGGGCAGTGCGGTTTTGACGCCCTGCCACCGCAACCTCCTGAACGGCCTGGTCCTGGCGCTAGCGCTGCCACTCGAGGAGCACTCGCGCATCAGGGGCCGCGCGTCGGATGATCTGGCAGCTGGCCTCGTCTAGGACCGGCGAGGACGCGCCACGGGACGGCTCACGTGCCCGCGCGTTGTGCTGGGGCCCGCCATGCTCGTCGCGCAGAGTAGGCGGCAGGGGAGCGCCGTGCGCCAGATCCCCAGCACGAGACGGCGGAGGGCGAAGCGAGTGGGAAGGCGCCGGAGCATCCCCGACGGCGTTGACGAGCTCGGTGATGCGACCAAGCCAGGCGTCGTAGCCGGCGTCAGCTGGACGGTAGCGGAGCAGCTCGCGTGCCATGAGCAGCGTGGCCTACGGGTTCGGCGGCCCACGGTGGGCGAGGGAGGAGGCCGTGGCGGTGTGGCCGTTCGCCTGCATGCAGGGGTGCAGCGAGGAGTCCTGCTGCTCGTGGGCAGCGGGGTCGGTGGCGGCAGTAGCCTCGGCATCAGGGTGGCGGCGATTGCCACGGGCCACCAGCTCCGTCTGAGCCACGCGGCTGGCCCTGCGCTCGGCGCGCTCGCGGCGTGCGTCGGCCATGAGGCTGGTGGAACGGAGGGTGGAGTGGAAGAACAGTAGCGCACCCCTACCTGGCGCGCCAAATGTCGGAAGTCGGGCTCCGGGGACCCAAAGGTTCGAACACTGGGGTGAGCTTGTTCCTACCTCTTTGTCTCCTACCACGGCTAAGCTACGGCGAGGCTACGGCGAGAGTGCGCTAGCGAGGGGCGGACCGTGGACTCAGCGGTTTACCCAGGTTCGGGCCACCTTGCGGTGTAAAACTCTACTCCTGCTTGGCTTTGATTGTGGTGAGCCAGAAGGTGTTCTCGCGTACAAGGTGGGAGATGGTGGAATCGATCGGGCCTCCCCCTACTACAATGGCAGCACTATCCCTTTAAACCCACCTTGGTCCTCTTCCCCCTCGAAAACTTAGGCGGGAAGGGTTGCCACACTTGGCGGTTTGAAAGGGGACAGGCGCTCAGGCTATCCTGACTAAAGGTGGTCTTCGCCTGCCAAAGCATGATCCATGACGCGCCGGTGGGCTCGGTGATGACCTCCGCCCTGCGCACCCGCCGTCTTGGTCCTCTTTCGCCGATCGCGCAACCTTTGGGGTTGCTTTGGGGAGCAGATAGCTGGCCTTGCTCCCTTAGCACGAAAGGGGAAACTCTCTTCATCCACGCATGCTGGCACGGCCTCTGTCGCCACTCGTCGCCGCGCGCGTCACCCACGTGATGGGCACGAGACCACGCTGCCGGACCGAACAGCCTTCATCTTGAATGCCTTCGGGAGGAGGCCTCGGGAGGCCGCCTTGCGGGAGGGCCTCGCGAGGCCGTTGGTGAAGATGCCGAGTCTTGCTCGCCCGCTCCCTGAGGAGAGGACCACAGGAGGGCAAGGCCTCATGAGGAGTCTTGGTGAGATGCTTGATGAAAACGGCGTGTTGGGCCCACGCCAGGCGTTGCGCCCTGGGCCAAAGGCAGACGGGCCAGGATACCCTGGGTTCCACGGGCCCGACACAAACAGCCCTAGAGTTCGTACTAAAATAACACCATATGATACACATCAACCAACTCTAATGTCACCTAGATACTCCAATGTCACCACAAGTATCCGTGAGTTGATTATACGATATGCATCAAACAACTTCATAATCATAATATTCAATCCACACAAAGAACTCCAAGGAGCACCCCAAAGTTTCTATCGGAGAAAAGATAATGAAAACATGCATCAACCCCTATGCATAGATTACCCCAATGTCACCTCGGGAATCCGCGAGTTGAGTGCCAAAACATATATTAAGTGAATCAATATAATACCCCATTGTCACCACGGGTATCCATATGCAAGACATACATCAAATGTTCTCAAATCTGAAATATTCAATCTGACAATAACGAATCCTCAAAGGGAAAAGATTCGATTCATCACAACAAGGATAGAGAGGGAAGAAACACCATATGATCCAACTATATTAACAAAGCTCGCGATACATCAAGATCGTGCCAAATCAAGAACACGAGAGAGAGAGAGAGAGAGAGAGATAAAACACATAGCTACTGGTACAAACCCTCAGCCCCGAGGGTGAACTACTCCCTCCTCGTCATGGAGACCGCCGGGATGATGAAGATGGCCTCCAGTGATGATCCCCCCCGCTCTGGCAGGGTGCCAGAAAAGGGCTCTAGATGGAATCTCCTTGGTACAAAGGCTTGCGGCGGCGTAAAAACTCATCTAGGTTAACTTTCGGGGGTTTCTGAATATATATGATTTTTCAGCGTTGGAATCATGCAAAGAGGTGCCACAGGGGGCCCACGAGGCACCAGGGCGCGCTTGGGATGGGCAGGCGCTCCCAGGTGGCTCGTGGGGCCCCTGTGGCTCTTCTACTGCTCCTCCAAAGCTTCCTGGGTCTGTTTCCTTCCAGAAAAAATTATCAAAAAGTTTTGCTGCATTTGGACTTCATTTGATATGGATTTTCTGGAAAACCAAAAACAAGCAGAAAACAGCAACTGGCACTGGGCACTAGGTCAATATGTTAGTCCATGAAAATCATATAAAACCCATATAAAAGTGCACCAAAATCATACAAAACTATAACAAACATGGCATGAATACTTCATAAATTATAGATACGTTGGAGACGTATAAACAGGAAGGTAGAGGATGCCCGCACCACCATTGAACGGCGCCGGGAGGCGCGCCGTCGATCCGACGCGCGCAATGGCCCAGTCGTTGATGAGCCGGCGCCCGAGGTTGGCGAATATCTGCCTTGCGAGGTTGGATGTCCAGCCTTCACTCGTGAGCTGCGGCAAGTCCGCTGGCCATCAGTCCGGGCCTTCAAGCCAGATGTACCAGAAAAGTACGACGGCAAGCTAAACCCGGCAGAGTTTCTGGGCATATACATGATTGCCGTACAAGCTGACGGGGGAAGAGACGAGAAGATTCTCGCCAACTACTTTCCGTTGGTGCTGAAGCCCAACGTGAGATCTTGGCTGATGAACTTGCCGGAGAACTCCATTTCTTCGTGGTCAGATCTTTTCAATGAGTTTGTTGGTGCCTTTACCGGAGGCCACAAGGCCCCTGGATAGCCCAGCGATCTACAAGTGATCCCGCAAAGAGATGGTGAAACTTTGTGCAAGTACATCTAGAGATTCAGCCACGTGCACCGCAATATCCCAGATGTGCACCCCGCAGCCGTGATTGCCGCCTTCCACACGAACGTGCAAAATTGAAGGATTTGAGAAAATATGAACGTCAAGCTGTCGAAGACCGTCAACGAGCTCTACACATTGGCGGATAAGTGCGCGCGCGCTGAGGAAGGAAGGAGACTTCCTGGGGAGGACGCTGGTGCCGAGGTGGACTCCGAGGACGGCGATGCTGCCACCCTGAAGAAGAAGGGCCGAAAGCGCAACAGGAAGTGTAAAGGCAAAACTGTGATGGCTGTCGAAGGGTCCGGCAACTCCAACACCGCCAAGAAAGCCAAAACGGAAGACTCCGGCAAGGAGGCTGCTATATGCGCCGCTTGTCAGGAGGCGGCGGCAAACGAGAAGGCGGGCAAATCTGATGGGCCATACTGCAAGATTCACCGCACCAAGGGCCATGATCTCCAAGAGTGCCGACAAGTCGAGCACCTTGCAGAGAAGCAGAAAGCTGAATAAGAAAAACGCAACAAGGAGAAGGGCCATGATGGTGCTGGCGGATCTGGCAAAAGGAGTCGTGGTGGTCGAGGAGGCCGCTGCGGCAAGGCCAAGCAGCCAAAAGAGAAGCCTGCTAGATGCCGTCAAAAGAAAGAGGAAGATGATGGAAATGAAGAGGAAGAGGATGACGGAGAGTCCAGTGAACAGGAATTCCAGAAGGCAACCGAGGCCATGTATATTAACGGGGGTGCATCTTTGCATTCCTCTCACCGTCAACTCAAGCAGTGGGCGCGTGAGGTCAACGCAGCAGAGCCGGCAATAGGCGCCCAAAAGCCACTCAAGTGGTCACACACGCCTATCATTTTTTATGCCGAGGGTCACCCTGATCGCACAACTGCGGTCGGGTGTTTGCCGTTGTTGGTCTCACCGACAATTCGCAACCTCCAGGTCACGAAAATGTTAGTAGACGGTGGGGCCGGCCTAAATTAGATTTCTCCAGAAGTAATCAAGAGACTGCAGATTCCCGACGAAGAGCTCGAGCAGACTGGTACATTCCAAGGAGTCAACCCGGGAAGAAGCCAACCCAAGGGGAAGATCACATTGCCGGTGACGTTTGGCGGGGAATTGAACTATAGAACATAGAAGATTGTGTTTGATGTTGTCAAGATCCCCTTGCCGTATAATGGAATTCTTGGCCGCCCAGCTTTGGTTAAGTTTATGGCAGCGTCCCACTATGCCTATAACACGTTGAAGATGCCAGGGCTGATGGGTGTCATTTCCATCAATTCTGATAAGAAGGATGCAGTCATATGCGTCGACAAACTCTACAGAGATGCGGTTGCAGCAGAGGCCGCCAAGACGCAAGCTCCCGCCAAGAAGTAGAAAAGCAAGAAGTCCGGCAAGACCTCTGACAAGAATTTCAGGAAGCGCACCTCTTCGGAGTGCTGCGCATCTCTTCGGAGTGCTGCGCACCTGTTGCGGACTTGCCGGAGTGCTCTACTGGCAAGAAATCCAAGGCCACTCCACCAGCAACGAAGAAGGTGTCTGCGAAGGAAGATGGCACTGGCGGTACCTTCACCGTCAGTTCCAGCCTTGACAGCAAATAGGAAAGCGCGCTCATTGCCTTCCTGCGGGCGAATGTCGATGTGTTTGCATGGCAACCATCTGACATCCCCGGCGTTCCCAGGGAGGTAATTGAGCACCACCTTGCTCTCTGTCCTCACTCTCGGCCCGTCAAGCAGAAGGTCATGAAGCAGGCTTTGGAGCGGCAACAGTTCATTACCGAAGAAATCAAGAAACTTGAAGCGGCAGGTTTAGTTAGAGGTGTACTACATCCAACTTGGTTGGCAAATCCAGTTGTAGTGCGTAAAGCAAATGGAAAGTGGAGACTTTGTATCGACTACATTGATATTAACAAAGCATGTCCAAAGGATCCTTTCCCTTTGTCGTGCATTGATCAAATTGTAGACTCTACTGTCGGCTGTGATTTACTTACATTCCTTGATGCATATTCTGGGTACCATTAGATATTCATGGCCAAAGAGGATGAGGAGAAAACTGCATTCATTACTCCATGTGGCACATACTACTTCGTGCGTATGCCTTTCGGATTAAAGAGTGTTGGTTCAACATTTGTGAGAGCAGTCCAGATTGGTTTTGAGCCCCAGCTGCATAGGAATGTGGAAGCATATACGGATGATATAGTGGTCAAAACTAAGGACAAATCAACCCTTATTCAAGACTTAGAAGAAACATTTGCAAACTTGCACAAGATCAATTTGAAGCTCAACCCCGAGAAGTATGTGTTTGGCGTTCCATCCAACAAACTTCTCGGGTTCTTTGTATCTCAGCATGGAATCGAAGCAAATCCCGACAAGATCAAAGCAATTGAGCAGATTCAAGCACCAAAAAGCGTCAAGGATGTGTGGCGTCTTGCCGGCTATGTTGCTGCCTTAAGTAGCTTCATTTCAAAGTCTACTGAGCGCTCCCTACCATTTTTCAAGATTTTGAAAAAGGCAGGTCCAATGAAATGGACTCCGGAAAGCGGAGGCCGCGCTACAGGATTTGAAAAGATACCTCTCTTCTGCGCCAACGCTAGTTGCGCCTAAACCACAAGAGCCATTGCTACTATATTTAGCGGCAACAAATCAAGTGGTCAGTGCTGCATTAGTGGCGTAGCACTACAAGAAATATGGCAACTTGCGACCATCAATATTGGTCACTGAATGGTCATTATTTTTCATTTGTGACCTTTTTGTGACCAAAAACAGTTGGTCAAAAGCTGGCCGTCTTTAATGAAACTTAACGACCTTCTTTGTGATATGGTCGTAGAAGGTTACGACCAAAATAAAAGGTCGTAGACTTTACGACCAATTGTTTTGGTCACTGGCAGCCTGCCCAAACCACGTCGGATCCAACGTGGCAAGCTGACGTGGAAAATTTGCGACCAATTGAATTGGTCGTTGATAAGAATCAGCCCGGTCCAATTCGGTGCTTCACATGGGCCGAGCCCAACAATTCAGCCTGTGTATGTTTTTTTTCTTGTCAATTTGGTCGACTA
This sequence comes from Elymus sibiricus, assembly GCA_039707655.1. Taxonomy (NCBI): domain Eukaryota; kingdom Viridiplantae; phylum Streptophyta; class Magnoliopsida; order Poales; family Poaceae; genus Elymus; species Elymus sibiricus. The sequence continues at coordinate 303,339,428 of CM077672.1, read as the reverse complement.
CATGGGCCAAACCCAATAATTCAGCCTTTCTATTTTTTGGGCCTAAGCCTTTTTACAATGCATTTATTTATTTATTTCAGGGTTCTATTTTTATTTTCCTATACTATTTTTTCCAGCGTTACCTGGGCCATGACCATTTTCCAGACCATTATTCGGCCCAGCCATTTCTTATCTCAACCCAACTTCATACATTCAGCCCGTATTCACAAACAATTGATTTTTTCAACAGCAAATAATTACATATTTCAGCTCTAAATATCCATACATCCCAGGCTTAAAGACCAGCAAAATTATTCTACACTTTCTCCGAGATGAGAAACCAAGTTGTCAAATCATACATACATGACATAGATACAGAAAATTAGTTGATCACAATAAAAGCAAAGGCTTCATTGTCTTCCTCTTCAATCTTCCAATGGAACTATGGAATGATCACCCGTGAGAAGCATATAGAATAAGGCTAGTGAGGTTGCTGCTTCAGCCTGCAATGCACATAAGGGAAAAAGGCATGAACATACACACACAAAATGGGCCGACAAAACCAAAAATTGCCACCAAAGGCTAACACGAATGATCAGCAGCAACGAGCGTCAAAACTGAAGTATCATCACAAAAGGATGGCAGTTCAATAGCTTACTTGGCAAGACAAAATCAGCCATATCACATAATGCTAAGTAGAAGACTTGATGCTTAATGCAATTCTTTGAGTTTATAGTGAGCAAACTGAAACTATAGCAATCAATCAACACGATGCCTAACATACTCTACAATATTCTGAGACACCATAGTACAGAGGTACAAACCTTCCGATGGTTTAATAGGAGACACACAATTATAGAAATAGAAACATTCCAATAGTTTAATATTGCTAGGCTACATAACAGGATGAATAAAAGCAACAAATATAGACTTGATGTTAACAAACAGAGACTGCAAATCTATAGAACAGGGATGAACCGACCTTGTGTGGTGGTTGGGGTGGACGACGACGTCGTCCTGGTCAGCTGGGGCATCCTCCTGCACCAAATCAAACAGAAGAATAAGAAAAACGTTGAAGCATGTTGAATAACTAAACATACATACATGTGTATAGAAGCAACAGAAGAAGTATATATCCTCTCTCTCTTCCTCAACATGTGTATATAGGCCAGATCGTTTAATGGATTGTTGTTGTACAAAAACGAATGTGTGTTGGATCCATTGCATGACTAGATTTATTGTTAAAACAGGCGAGAGTTTTTCCTCAATCAAACTGATGTACCACTAGTACTAGCACTAAAGGATGAACTTGATGGGAAGGAAATCAAAACAAGGACAATAGTTTGCTGTTGCACCCAATAATCTAGCATGCCCAGAAGGAATCAACAAGGAATTACCTTGAATCAGAAGAAGAAAAATGAGGTTCAGGTTCAGCTAGGTGTCCATGAGTGGCAAACCTTCCTCTCCTAAAGGGCAGGGGTATGTTGAATTGTCCTGAAGCGCAACACAACAGAGAGGGAGCATGAGCAACAAGGCAAATAGATTTAATTACACTGCAACTTGATATCTAAACCAATAACCTTGAGTATTGATTGTGTCATTTGCATACATCAAAGAAAGATTATTAAATTCAGTTAACAGTAGCATGCAGTATATATGAAGGATTATAGATTGCATAACTGATCAACTAATCCTCCATCTATAATTCTATCAGCAGCACACTAGATAGGCCAACATTTATTCCTACAGTACAGTGAGGTACAAGTGCGATTCAAATATTGTAAATATGTGTATACTAATTCAGGGATTGGGGTGCTGATTTGCAGCACCAAATCGAACAGGAAGTTGAATAAAAAGGGGTTCAGGGGAGGAGGGAAACATACCTTAGGTCGCCGCAATTGGAGATGGTGCAGTGTGGTCGATATCTACCTAAAGAGTAGAGACGAGATGGGGGTCAGAGGAGAGAGGAGCGAGCAGATGAGGGCACCAAATCCCTTGAATTGGATCTGACTAAATCTGGGAGAGAGGGGAGGGATGATGTGTACCTTCACCAACTCCATGGCTGCCGCGGTCATGGAGAAGCAGCACGCCTCGGTTGCATCGGCGTGGTTGAGGAGTAAGAGATCCTCCTCTCCCGACGCGTGCTCGTGGAGCCGGACGTCCGCCGTTGCCCAGCTCGACCACGGCGCGCGCGAGGGAGTCAGTGAGGGCCTCCCGGTTTCCATACTTCTCCTCCGTCAGGTCCCGCGATGAGCTTCCATCGACGGCTGGCTCTTGTCTCTCCGACCGCAAACCCTAATCCTGGCAGAGAAGACGATGTGAGGAAGAGAGGGAGCGTTGTGAGCAGGAGGAGGAGTGGAGGGACTCACCTGACTCGTCGGAGCAACGTCGGAGCCACGCCGACGACACGGTGGTCAAAACCCTAGCCGCTGGGCTGGGTCACGCGTGGCCGCCGTAGGAAACGTGCGTCGGATCTGGTCGGTGAGGATGGAGGAGCGGAGCGAGGGGGTCACGTGGGTGTGCTGGGCGCCGGCGACGGCCGCTGGAATCGGCCGGGATCGGCCGTCGTAGGTGGCGGCGGCGAGGAGTCGTTGGGAGAGAGGGGGGCTCGCGAGAGGGGAGGGGTCGTGGGTGGCGGCGGCGAGGAGTCGTGGGGAGAGAGATGGGATTTTTTTTCTTTCGCAGGAGATGCAAAGGCAACAGCCAATCACATGCGAGGCCACGGATCCCTCCCTTAGACAAATCCTGACCATCCATTCCTCCTACATCCAACGTTCCAAAACAATCTCCTCATCCAACACTTCTCTCTCTCTCTCTCTCTTTTTCTTTTTCTTTTTTTTCTCAAAACTTTTGCGACAAAAATGAGGTTTTTTCAGAATAAACCACCAAATATTTGTTGCAAAATGGCACAAATCTATTTTTCAAAAATATTAGACCATATTTTATGTACAATTGATCAAATAGTTTTTATTTTCTTTGCACAAAAAATCATTTTTCATTTTTCGAGTGCGAAAAATGTTTTTATTGTGAAGAAACTACCAAATATTTGTTGCAAACTTGGACCACACTAATTTTTAAAAATATTAGGAAACATTTTATGTACGAATAACCAACTGGTTGCATGTTAAAATCTTTCGATTCACCTCTCATAAAAAAGACAAATTTCGGCCGATTCAGTTGGAAGTGGGTCAAGTTTGAACTACAGCTGCCTCATAGTTTGCTCTTTATTTTTTCCAAAAATCATTTATAGGTACATAAGTATCTATTTAATAAGAGAAACTCCAAAAGTTTTGCAAGATTTAACCCCTAGCTACGAACGGTCATGCCCGCCGTTTTGACCGCATTTTGAAACGGGCATAAGAAATTCAAAAAAAATCAAAAAAATTGAAAACCTTCGCATCGTGCCATTATATGTGACCTAGTTTCCAGGAAAAATAACAAACTTGGACTACGGCAAATGTCTTAAAAAAGTGTTCTCAGAAACGAGCTATCATGTATTAAGATACATGGCTTTTTCAAGGCAAATGGCCAATGTTATGGCAACATTCATGGCATAGTGCGTTTAAATGATCTCTTATTGTGCACAAGGGTGCATATTAGAATGACAAACAATGTTGCCTAAGAAAGTTTTCACTTTCTTTGCACGAAAAATTCATTTTCCGTTTTTTGAGTGCCCAAAATGGATTTTTTTTGTGAAGAACCTAGCAAATAATTGTTGCAAAATTGGACCAAATCAATTTTCTAAAATACTAGGCCATATTTAATGTACAATTGACCAAATGGTTGGGTGTCAAAAGCTTTTGATCCACCTCTCGTGAAAAAGACAAATTTCTGCCGATTCAGTAGGAAGCGGGTCAAATTTGAACTACAGCTACCTTATAGTTTACTCTTTATTTTTTCCAAAAATCATTTCTAGGTATATAAGTATCTATTTAATCATAGAAACTCTAAAAGTTTTGCAAGATTCAACACCTAGCTACGAATGGTCATGCCCGTCGTTTTGACCGCATTTTGAAACGGGCTCAAGAAATTCAAAAAAAATCAAAAAAATGAAAACCTTCGCATTGTGTCATTATATGTGACCTAGTTTCCAGAAAAAATAATAAACTTGTAATACGGCAATTATTTTAAAAAATTGTTCTTAGAAATAAGCTATCATGTGTGAAGATTCATGGCTTTCAAGCCAAATGATCAATCTTATGGCCACATTCATGGCATAGTTTGTTCAAATGATCTCATATTTTGCACAAGGGTGCATCTTGGAATGGCAAACAATGTTGCCTAAGGAAGTTTTCATTTTCTTTGGACGAAAATTTCATTTTCCATTTTTCGAGTGCCCAAAATGAGTTTTTTTGTGAAGGACCTACCATATATTTGTTGCAAAATTAGACCAAATAAATTTTCTAAAATATTAGGCCATATTTAATTTACAATTGACCAAATGGTTGCGTGCCAAAAGCTTTGATCCACCTCTCGTGAAAAAGACAGATTTCCGACGATTCAGTTGGAAGCGGGTCAAATTTGAACTGCAGCTGCCTTATAGTTTGCTCTTTATTTTTTACAAAAATCATTTCTAGGTACATAAGTATCTATTTAATCAGAGAAACTCCAAAAGTTTTGCAAGATTCAACCCCTAGCTACGAACGGTCATGCCCGTCGTTTTGACCGCATTTTGAAACGGGCACAAGAAATTCAAAAAAAATCAAAAAAATTGAAAACCTTCGCATTGTGTCATTCTAAATTTTTGAATGTTATATTAAATAAATAATTATGGTTGTTTGTTTGATTGTTGTGTGATTGCTTGTGTGAAATTGAGTGAAATTTGAAACTTTGCCAAACTTTCACTTTGAAAGTTTAATGAGAGGGAATGAAATGACTTTCCCGAACTTTCACTTTGCATTTTGATCTCTAGGGAATTCAATTCATTTCATCACAAAACCCTAGAGTGAAGATGACATGACTTCTTCCATTTAAAGAAATGAAAAGGGTTTTGAAAAGATTTGAATTCCATTTGAAAATATTTCAAATTCATAAACTTTATGCAACTCAATGATTTTCAAGAGAGAGGATAAAATGACTTCTTCAAATTATATGAAATATGAGTTGGAAGTTTAGAAGAATCAAATTGAAAGCCCTTTTGAAGTTATTTTGAAACCCACTTTCAATTTGAAATTATTGAATTTTCAAAATTTGAAAACCCCTGGAAGTATTCAAAAAGAGAGAAGTAATATGACACTTCAAATATTCAGGGGCATTTGAAATATATTTGGCCATTTAAAAACAGAAAAGAATTCCAAATGGTTTGAAATTCAAATTCAAACTCATTTGAGGATTTTATTCAAATTATTTTTCTCCAAAAATAAAACAAATGTAAAATAGGGTAACATGATTAGCTTCAACAGAAAAATGGAGAAAAATAAATTTTAATTCATTTTGGTATTTTAAAATAATTTAATTTGCATTTAAATGCAACAGTGGCACTGTTTGAATTATTAAATTTTGTGTGAATTTTATTTGAAATTTAAAAATAGTTCATGTTGTACGAAATGTTTTTCTGAAAATTTTGGTATATAATATGTATATACTATATTTTTATTTATTTTCTTTTATTTCTTTTTATCTCTCTGTAAATTCAAAAAAAAAGGAAAAATACTTTAAATTAGAAACCCGCCGCCGCGGCCCACTTGCGGATCAGGCCCAGCGCGCCAGCCGCGATCCGAATCTTCAACGGATCGGGCGTCCGATCTCTTTTCGCCCTTTCCCTGTCGCTGACACTGGGCCCCACTGTCCGATCACACCCCCTCGCGATCACCTTCCTCCTCCCGCTCGCTTCTTTCCCTCTCGCCGGAGATCGCCGCCGCTGTCCACGGGATCGCCTGATCTCCTTCCTCCCGTACGCCAACCCCTCCTCCACGCCTCCGCTCCTATAAATATTGAGCCCCTCGCTCGTTTTGGCCCCAAAGCCCCCTCCGAAACCCTCTTCCGCTAACGAAATTGCTCGCCGGAGTTGCACTCTGCCGCCGCGCTCCACCACTCGCCGCCGTCCTCTCCGACCTCCCAGCACCCGCCGCCACCACCAACGAGATCCCCACCCTCGCCTACACCTCTCCGCATGCTCGCCTGAGCCCAAAACCCACCGGAGCTGTTGCCGTCGACGACCACCGAAACCATCGCCGCCGTCGAGCTCGCTCCGCTCACTCCCATCGTCCCCGAGCTCGCCGCCGCCCACCCCTGGACTCGCCGTCGTCCGCTGTGTCCGCTCATGCCCTTCCCTGACGCCGACGACTACCGGAGCGCCGCCGCCGTTGACGTCCGACGACCTCGCCGCACTGTGAGACCCCAGCCACCCGATCCAGATTCAACGGCCCAGTTTAATTCTGTTTTTTTATTTTGCGCGAAACGTTTTTCTGTAGTCATCGGTCACCCGCCCGTATGCATACTTCAGTCACCGCTCTCGCCCAATCCCATAGCGCCATGTAGCCCCCTGTCCGATCGTTAGCAGTTTTTCTTTTTTCTGTTTTGTTTTATTTACAGAAATAGTTTCTATTTTAGAAACTTAATATCTTTTATGTTTTAGATCCAAATTGAGTGAATCTTTTTGCCTTAGATTCAAAATTTTATGTAGTTTCTGTTTGTACAATTGGATTTCAAATTTTAAGTCTTTAAATTTTAATTTGATGAAATTTGTTCAAATCACTATTTTGTGAATATCTTGAGTTTAAAAATAGGTTTTTGATTTATTCTTTTTGCTACTGTTTTCTTATTGCCTTGTTTATCCAGTAGCAATATAAAATATAGTTGCTTGACAAACTGAAAATATTACCAGAAACAAAGATTGGATGGTGAGCCCACATGGATTGTTAGATGGTGCTCAAATTTTGTGGAGAGCTATGATTTGGGCATATAGAAGATGTGGCAAAAATTCAACGCATTAGGATATGCCTAGATAGTACTTCCTTCACAAAGCTTCTAGCTGAACAGAAAGTTTGGAAATTTGCTGAGGAAGATTTACTAGGCAAATGGAGTTGAATTTTGTCATGAGGCACTGATTTGGATAGGAATGAGTGTCCAAATTTTTGAGGGCAATCAAGAAAATATAAATAGCACTTCCTTCACAAAGTGATGTTCTGAACAGAATAGGAAAATGAATATTCCTGAATTATTTTTGAAGTAGGCAAGGAAGGTTTTTGACATATTTGAGGAAGATATGATCCAAAGAATTTATGAGATTTTTTTGGGAATTTTGGGAATGACAGAAATGTAGGCTGCTTCACAACCTAGGGCAAAAATTGACACATGGACATGACACATAGGCAAAACTGATGAGGTGGCGCCTAGTCATAGCAATGCACCACAATTTACAAGGTTATGACCATCTATATTGGTCGTGATCAGCTAGAAATAAGGCAGCGGACCAGTGCTGTCTGTTTACGACCATTTCGTGTAAGGAAATTACGACCTTTCTGACCAAAATGGTCATTATGGTTTAGGGTTTGGAGCCCCCCGAACAGCTTATGACCAATTGGTCTCAAATGGTCGTAGATTTATGACCATTTCTTCCAGGGTCACTAACAGAAGGTCACAAGTTGACATATTTCTTGTAGTGCAGAGAGAAGCTGATGACGAAGAAGCAGCAGCGGCAAGACCGTCCAGCGACAAGACGGAATCTTCTTCGGCAAGGTCTGGTGCCGACAAATCAGAAACAGCGCAAGCAAATGAAGCTAACCAGCAAGTGGTGCCAAAGAAGAAGGTGGTGCAGCGGCCGGTTTATTTTGTTAGTTCCCTCCTGCAGGGGGCAAGGTCAAGATACTCTGGAGTACAGAAGTTGCTTTTCGGTCTTCTCATGGCCTCGAGAAAGTTGTGTCACTAGTTCCAAGCACATGAGATCACCGTCGTCGCCTGCTTTCTGTTGTAACGTATTTTGAGGAATCCAGATGCAACTTGGCAGGATAGTGGAGTGGGCGTTGGAACTGTCGAGCTTTGCACTCAAGTTTGAAAGCACATCAACTATTCAGAGTAGAGCCTTGGCTGAGTTCATTGCAGAATGGACACCAACGCAAGACGAAGAAATTCAAGAAACAGTTCTCCCCAGCAAAGAAACAGCTAAAGAGTGGATCATGTACTTTGACAGTGCCTTCTCGCTGCAAGGCGCCGGTGCTGGAGTGCTGCTTGTCGCACCCACCGGAGAGCACCTCAACTATGTAATTCAAATGCACTTTCTCAGGGAGAAAGTGCAACACTGCTGACTATGAAGGACTCCTTGCCGGTCTCAGGATCATGGTGGATTTAGGAATCAGAAAGTTGATCGTCCGTGGAGACTCGCAGCTTGTTGTGAAGCAAGTGAACAAAGATTACCAGAGCCATTGATGGAAGTGTATGTGGAAGAAGTGAGGAAATTGGAGGAACACTTTGACGTATTGCAAACAGAGCACATCCCTCGTGCGGAAAATAGCATTGCTGATCATCTGTCAAAATGTGCCACTCAAAAGCTACCCGTGGAACCGGGAACTTTTGTACTCCATTTGAATCAACCATCAGTCACTCCATCAACACAAGCCAGTAAAAGAAGGAAGTTGAACACCAGCAAGTATTTCCCAGCAGAGCTCCCAGAAGCCGCTGGCAAGGATGTTGCCGGTCACAACACTATGGTTGCCGGTGAGCAGCAGCCTCTAGCAGAACAACAAGTTTTTGCTGCTGAGACAAGCGCTCCCGCTTCCGAAGAGATGCCTTTAGTCCTTGTTGTCGAGCCACGGGCTCCGGCATGGGCGCAACACATAGTTCATTTCCTTCAAACAGGAAAACTTCCCGATGAGTAAGAAGAAGTTGAGAAAGTACCCCATCAGTCAAGTATGTATCAGTTTGTGGACAACATTCTGCACAGAAAGAGACCAAACGATGTGAAATTGAAGTGCATTTGCCGGGAAGATGGACTAAAGTTGTTGGCACAAATACATGGAGGCATATGTGGCTCTCACATAGGATCAAGAGCGCTTGTCAACAAGGCTTTCCGGCAAGGCTTCTATTGGCCCACTGCCCTCCAGGATTCAACTGAGCTAGTAACCAAGTGTGAAGCATGCCAGTTCCATTCAAAGAACATACATCAACCAGCTCAAGATCTTCAAACAATCCCTCTTTCCTGGCCTTTTTCGGTCTGGGGGCTTGATATTTTGGGTCCCTTCCCCCGTGCTACCGGGGGCTTTGAGTTCTTGTACGTCGCCATCGACAAGTTCACAAAGTGGCCTGAAGTGGAGTATGTGAGGAAGGTGACCGCACAGTAAGCCGTTAAGTTCTTCAAAGGACTAGATTACCATTTTGGGGTTCCTAACAGAATCATCACCGACAACGCCACCCAGTTTATGAGTCGCACCTTCGTGCAGTACATCCAAGACCTTGGAAGCAAGATCTGTTTTGCCTCTGTCGCTCACCCGAGAAGCAATGGACAAGCAGAACGGATGAATGCTGAAGTGCTGCGTGGTCTCAAGACAAGAACCTTTGACAGGCTACGCAAATGTGGAAGAAGCTGGATTGATGAGTTGCCGGCAGTTCTTTGGTCACTCAGAACGACACCAAATCGAGCTACCAGCCAAACACCCTTCTCCCTAGTCTATGGTGCAGAAGCGGTGCTCCCCACGGAACTCACATACGGGTCATCTCGAGTGCTCGCTTATGATGAGGCAGAGCAAGAGCAATTGCGGAAAGATGATGCAATGCTCCTTAAGGAAGATCGTCTTCGGCCGGCTGTGCGAGCTGCACGCTACCAGCAAGCTTTGCGCCGCTCTCATAGCCGCAAAGTTCATGCCTGAAGCTTTGAGTAAGGCGACCTTGTTCTTCGGCACATTCAGTCCGCCAAGGGATCAAACAAGTTGACGCCGAAGTGGGAAGGCCCTTATCGGGTAGCGTGAGTCACCAGACCTGGCGCAGTCCGTCTGGAGACTGAAGATGGCATTCAAGTGCAGAACTCATGGAATATTGAGCATCTTTGCAAGTTCTACCCATAAGGCGCAGTTGCCGGGCCTTGTCCCCGGCAACCCCTTTTGTACAAGCTTTGTCGTCAAGACTTGTAACCCTTTGTACAAAGCCAGGCGCAGAACCTGTGCATAACTGAAATAAAGCTAAGTGTTTCGCAACTTTTTGTACATATTCACTTTTGTATGAATGTATGTGATGTTGTGGTTACACTTTAGTTTGTATGAAATGACTGATGAACTGTCAAGGTTCCCAAACCACTCTTTTCTCTTCTTTCTTTTTCTCAAAGGACAGAAAGATCCCTTGTGTGCAAGTTTCGCGGGGGGAGTGATGGTGGGGATACCATTGAATGACGTTCAAGTGATCATTTTGTGCGACAAGAAAGACAGTGCAAGGAAAAGCTAAGTTGAAAAACTTTGAAACAAATTCCTTGTTATATTTGCAATTTCCCTTGAATGATTTAGTCTTTGTATGAAAAACCTGCACGCGAAGGAACCTTGTCATGATCAGTTGCGCTCTTACTTTGTTTCGAGTCCGCTCAATAATTTAAGTAGCTGCATTGAAAACGTCAAAGGAAAACTTGCCGGCAGCGGCACTTCCAGCAGGCTGTTAAGGATCCGTTTCTCGAGCACTCACGGCAAGTGTGCACACCAGCAAGACTTCTGACAAGCGTAGGGTATAAAAACATGCAAAGACAAAAGGAAAGGGCATTCATTCATCCATCGACTTAAAGTCATTTTACATCACAAAAGCAGTGCAGATCTAAGATAAGATCAAATGTATCTTTTACATGACAGTGATAACCCACAAGTATAGGGGATCAATTGTAGCTTTTTCGATAAATAAGAGTGTCGAACCCAACGAGGAGCTAAAGGTAGAATTAATATTCCCTTCAAGTTCTATCGACCACCGATACAACTCTATGCGCACTTATCGTTCGCTTTACCTAGAACAAGTATGAAACTATTTTGTAGGTGATAGGATAGGTTTGCAAGAATAAAACTAGAAGTACTTTGCGAGAATAAAACTACGAGTAATTTGCAAGATAATAAAAGTTAGTTGTTTAGTAGAGAGCTTTTGTAACACAAGAGAATGATTTGTCCCTAGGCAATCGATAACTAGACCGGTAATCATTGTTGCAATTTTATATGAGGGAGAGGCATGAGCTAACATACTTTCCGTACTTGGATCATATGCACTTATGATTGGAACTCTAGCAAGCATCCGCAACTACCAAAGATCATTAAGGTAAAACCCAACCATAGCATTAAGTATCAAGTCCTCTTTACTCCCATACGCAACAACCCCCTTACTCGGGTGTAAGCTTCTGTCACTCTAGCCGCCCACTATAAGAGAATTATGAACGTATTGCAAACCCTACAGCGGGGATCCCTCACGCTTGCGCGACATGGAGGGCACCATAGGATAGCACCAAAATAAAACATACAACTCAAACCAATCACGATCATCAATCAACCCATAGGACAAAAGGAATCTACTCAAACATCATAGGATGGCCACAAATCATTGGATAATAATATGTAGCATTAAGCACCATGTTTAAGTAGAGATTACAGCGGGGAGAAGAGGTGTTACACCGCTGCATAGAGGGGGAGAGAGTGGGTGTTGACGGCGGCGAAGTTGTTGGTGTAGATCGCCGTCACGATGTTTCCCCCAGCGACGCTGCGGCGCCACTGGAAGAAAGGGGGAGAGAGCCCCCTCCTTCTTATTCTTCATTGGCCTCCCCCCTAGATAGGAGGAGAGATTTCCCTCTAGTCCATGGCTGCCATGGAGGCGGAGGGGCAGGAGCCCCTCCAAGATTGGATCTCTCTCTCTGTTCTCTTCTGTTTCGCGTCCCTGTTTTCTGGCATTTCACCGTTTCTTAAATTCCCGGAGATCCATAACTCCGATTGCGCTGAAATTTTAACACGATTTTTTTCGGATATTAGCTTCCCTGCGGCCGAAGAACGGCACCAACTGACCTACGAGCTCCTCATGAAGCACCACGGTGCGCCGGGCCCCCCTGGCATGCCCTAGTGCCTCATGGGGCCCCCGAGCACCGCCTTGCATTGATTCCACCTCCCAAAAATCACATATATTCCAAAATAATTCTCCGTAAAATTTTATTACATTTGGACTTCTATTGATATGGATTTTCTGTGAAACAAAAAACATGCAGAAAACAGGAACTGACATTGGGCACTGGATCAATATGTTAGTCCCAAAAATAATATAAAATGTTGCCAAAAGTATATGAAAGTTGTAGAATATTGGCATGAAACAATCAAAAATTATAGATACGACGGAGACGTATCAGCATCCCCAAGCTTAATTCCTGCTCGTCCTCGAGTAGGTAAATGATAAAAAAGATAATTTTTGATGTGGAATGCCACCTAGCATAATCTTGATCATATAATTTAATCATGGTGTCGTGGTGTTCTCACGGCAGATGCCATAAGATGGCTAAAAAGGTGGGGTTACGAGAGGACGCCGGTGGATTCCGGAGGTGAGGTTGGCACGAGCAAGCGTGAGACACGACACGTACCCAGGTTCGGGGCCCTCCGGAGAGGTAACACCCCTAGTCCGGCCGGATGGAATATGGAGAGCACAAGGGCTACAAGGTTGCTCTTGGAGCTGTATGGGCGGAGGAGGAGGAAGGGGTAGGCCGCCGTTCGGCCTCTCCTGTGAGTGTGTGTGAGTGTGGTGGGAGATAATGCGAACCCCCCTGCATGGAGGCCTCCTGGGGGGTCTTATAGCCTGACCCCCCAGGGTTACATCGGTAAAGATGCACAGGCGCGGGGCCCTGGTGTCATCGTCTGGGAACCGGCAGTGGGGGCCGCCGGGTCGCCGGGTCCGCCGGTTCCGCCGGGTGCGCCGGGTCCGCCGGGTGTGCCGGGTCCGCCGGGCACGGGCTCGGTTCGGCAGCGCTGCACTGTGGCAGGTCTTGTCATTCGTCATAGGGCGGTCGGCGCCGCCTAGTAACAGGATCGCGCCGCCTAGACACCGTCCGCCCCGGGCGAGGGCTTAGGGAGCGCTGTTGCCATGCCCGCATGGGTCGGCGCCAAGGAGGGGGCGCTGTCGCCATGCTAGTCTTGTCGTGAGGGTTTGCCCTCTAGCGGCCAGCTGGCGTAGGCCAGCCGGCCAGGCCGGGTCGCCATGCCGAGCCGGCTCGCGCTGGGGAGCCGGCGCGCAGGCCAGCCGGATTGAGGGGCTTGCCCTGCCCTGATGTTTTGAAAAGAAGGGGGATCCGGACTCCGTTGCCTACCCGGGGATCATCCCCCCGACAGTAGTCCCCGAAGCTGTGAAGGTTCGCCGGCTTCAGGTAGGGGGGCCTTCGCAGCTTACCCCCCTGAGGAGTCGATTTGTTGGTGAAGTGCTGGAGTCCGGCTGGGCGGTTCCGTCCGTGCGCGCGTCGGCAACGCGGCAGCGGACGCCGGGAACATCCGCTGGGTGCCGGCTTCCGGGGGCTGGGTCGCGGCACCCCGGCCTGGGCGGGAAATGGAAACGTCCGCCGGACGAGTCTTGCTTTGCATGACGATTCGCGCCCGCCGCAGCTTGATGGACCGCCACGTGCTGCCTTGCGGCGGGCGAGGCCTGCCAGCCCACGCGCGCGATGGGACGCAACTTCGGACCAGGCCCGCCACGACGCGCCCTCGGCCCGCGCGCGGGGGATTTACTGAGGCCACCCTTGGCGGTTGCGCTTCCCCATGCAGTAAATGCGCATGGGGAACGTGTGCGCATAGTGCGGGGGAGTGGGGATCGTGGGCACAAACGATCCCACTCCCCCACGATCTCTCGCGGTTATAAATGAGGAAGGGGGAGAGTGTGGCGGAAACGTTCCCATACACACCCCCGCCCCTCGCTTCTCCTCTGGTTCTGCTTCTTCTCCGCCGTGCCCGAGTGAAGTGCTGCCATCGCGTGCTTTGCTCGCGCCCGCCGCCGCGCACCGTGACCAGAGGCCCACAGCGCGCAGCTCTCCCTTCCTCCTCCTTTTCATCGCCACATCTCCACGCCCGTAGAGCCCTCCAATGGCACTGCCGAAAGGCTCTTGGGAGGGCTCCATTACGACCGAGGCCAACATCCGATACCTCCGCCGTACGAAGAGGCTGCCGCCGGCGGAGGCGCTGGTCGCGCGCGCGCCTGTCCCGGAGAGGGTGCCGCAGCCGTGGGAGGGCGAGCAGATCGTCTTCTACTCTCATTTCGAGCGCGGACTCGGCCTCCCCGCGAGTCTTTTCTTTCGGGGATTCCTTGACTTCTTCGGGCTGTAGCCGCATCACCTCGGCGCCAATGCCGTGCTGAAGGTCGCCGGCATCGCCACACTCTACGAAGGCTATCTTGGCATGCTGCCGACTGTGGAGCTGTGGGGCAAGATGTTCTTCCTCAAACAGCAGGGGGCGACGGCTGGCGCCATGTCCGACTGCGGGGTAGCGGTGGTCACCGGCCGGCCAAACGGGCCGTTTCCCATGCTGCCGCTTGAGGACTCGGCCAAAAAGTGGTAGACGATGTTCTTCCACGCCCGGAACGCCGACCCGGCGGTGGACGTCATCAACCTTCCGCCTTTCGTCGACGCGCCGCCGCTCGAGAAGCCGAACTGGGGCTACTGCCCCAAGAAGCCGCCGCAGGAAATGGTGAACATCTGCCGCCGGGTCGGGGAGATGACGGATCGCGAGGGGCTGAAGCCGGTCGACCTCATCGCGGCCTTCATCGCCCACCGGGTGCTGCCGCTGCAGCGCCGGGCACACCGGATCTGCGACATGAGCGGCCGGCATGACCCGACCTGGATGTCGACCAAAGAGCTGACGCCGGCCGGGATCGCCCAGCGGGTGAACTTCATCTCCAAGGCCGGGTTCCAGGAGGAGGGGTGGAGCTTCGGGAAGGAGCCCTATCACCGGGGGAACCCGGCGCCGGCGGTGAGTCCATGGTCTTTATTTTTTGCTGCTTCGACGTTATTCTTGTGTCCTGATGCCGCGGGGGGGGGGGGGCGCAGCTGTTCGCCAGCCAGCGGAATCACGACGGGCCGAATCCCCAGATCCTGCTGGCCGACCTGCCCGACTCGGACGTGGAGGAGGACGGCGCCGAGGCAGAGGAGGGGGCGGTCGAAGCGCGCCTGGCCGATGCCGCGGCCGGCGGGTCACGGAATGCGGGTAAGTCTCCGCCCCAGATCTACTGCGAGACTGGCCGGATGACAACGAGGAGGCCCTAACCGGTGCCCGCGGTGCAGCGCCTTTGGTTGGGGAGGAGGTCAGCGTCGACCCCCCAAGACGGCTGCGGAAGGTGGCCGGTGCCGGGCCGGCCCGCGCGGCGGCGTCCTTCAGCCGGCCGCATGGGAAGGAGGCGGTCGAGACGAGGCCGGCCGCGAAACGCCCGGCGGCGGCGGGTCCGCCGCGCGAGAGGGCCGTCGTCAAGAAGAAGCGCCGGCTCGCCCCGCCGGAGGGCCAGAGGCGGGAGGTCCCGACGGTCATTGGGTAAGTGTGTTTTGTATTTTTCTGATTCCTTGCTTGTTTCTTGCTTATGCTTCCATCGTGACAAACTTGCCGTGCACAGGTCCGCCCTTGACCTGGCGGTGATGGCAACGGAGGCCACGGCGGGCGAGGCCGTCTGGAGGAAGACCCGGAGCAGCGCCGTCGACCGCGAGCCAGACCGGACCGTGGAGGAGGACCTCGAGGCTCGCCAGCCCGGCCAGGACCCCGACGCGGCGGTGCGCGCCGTCTGGCGGGATCGGGCGGAGGCCGAGAAGGAGATGGCGGAGGCCTCAGCCCGGGCGTGGGAGAGGGCCTCCGCGAAGCGGGCCAGGGCCGTCGAGGACCCGGCCTGGCCGGAGATGGAGAGGGGGTCGGCGCCGGTGGTAACGATCGTCGAGCCGCAGCCGGAGGGAGCGGGCGAGCCGGCAGGGCGGGCGGAGCCGGCCAACGGCGAGTCGGACGTCGATGAGAATATCATCGTCGACACGCCGCCCCGGGCCGACTCGGCAGGAGGAGGCGAGGGCGGCGGAGAGAGGCGCGAGGCGGACTCCGCACCGTCCGGCCAAGCGCAGCCGACGCCGGCACCGGAGGCCGCGGCCGGGGACGCCGGTACCCTGGTGGTCGTGCCGCCCCAAGCCGCCACGAACTCCAAGCGGCCGGGTGGAAGCAGATCCCGCACCGGGACCGCGATCCAGCAGCCGTGGGTGAGCTCCGGCGAGGTTGTGGTCGGGCCGCGAACTCGGGAGGACGACGCGGCGGATGCCTTGCGCTCGCAGCTTCGTGGTCGGAGCGAGCGCCTGCAGGCCTTCGTCCGGGAAGAGCAGGAGGCGGCGCGGAGGCTGGAGCAGGCGATCGCGGTGAGTTTGTCCTTCTCTGCTTGCCTTGGTTGTTGAATCAGTGGGGGCGCGCCAGCGGACCCACTGGGTGTAGCCCCCGAGGTCCGGGCCGGGCTGCGGAGCAGCCGGGTCGAACCTTGTAGCTTGTCTTTTGTATTCCTCTAATCTTCTGTCTGCGCGCAGCATCTGTACGACCTGCAGGCCAGCGCGTACAACCGGCTTCGGGAGCGGTTCCGCGAGGCCAAGGCCCAGCTCGCCATCAAAGAAGAGGAGCTGCGCCGGGTCCAAGGTACGCTTTGCATGCCTTCAGTGGGGGCACGCCAGCGCACCCACTGGGTGTAGCCCCCAAGATTTGGGCCAGACTGCGGAGCAGCCGGGTCGAATCTTAGAGCTCTGTCTTGGTTGCTGAATCAGTGGGGGCGCGCCAGCGCACCCACTAGGTGTAGCCCCCGAGGTTCGGGCCGGACTGCGGAGCAGCCGGGTCGAATCTTAGAGCTTTGTCTTTTTCTTCTAATCTTTGCTTCCGGCATCTGACCGGGAACCCTGTCGCGCAGCCGACGCGGCCGAGGTGCCAGGCCTCTGAGGCCGGCTTGCCAAAGCCGGCGAGCAGGGCGATCGCGCCGTCGCCGACCGTGACCGGCTCCAAGCCGAGGTGGACCGGCTGGTGGCCGAGAAGGCCTAGGCAGAGGATGCCCACCAGGCGGAACTGGGCCGGCTGGCGGAGGAGCGCGGCAAGGCGGCCGAGGAGCTGGCGGACGCCATCAGGAGGATCGCCTAGCTCGAGAAGGATCTCGAGGCCCAGGCTCGCGCGTCGGCCCTGCGGTAGAATGGGATGCTGAACGAGGCGCAGCACCTCGATGAGGCCTTCGCCCGTAAGTGCTATCTTTTCTTTGGTCCGGCTGGCGTAGCCGGCAAGTTGCTTTCTTTGACTGATTTGTTTCCTTCCTTTGCCAGGAGTTTTCCCGGAGACGCAGGAGGCGGCCGATGCGGCTGTGTACCCACCGGGCGGACCTACGCGCGACAGGGGCGGAGATCGATGTTTACGCCGCCTGGAGCCTCTCGGAGATCGTCCTTGCCTGCGAGGCCCCGTCTTCGAGCCGTGGAGGGGCACATGCACCACCTGTTCGAGGCCGGGATGGGCATGGCGAGCAGCCTCTGGCCGAGTGCGGTGGCGCCGAACAGCGTCACCCAGTTGGCGCGATGGCTGGAGGCCGGCGTGGAGCGACTCGGTGCGTGGAGGGCCTCTGCGGCCCGGGCCGGCGCGGAGATGGCGCTGCGCTTCGTCGTGTCCTGGTATCCGGGCGTGGACCTCGATCGCTTGGCGGCGTAGCGGGCCGGCGCGGAGGACGACTTGGCGGCGAGGGCGCGGCGGATTGCCGGGCGGGCAAATTATCTGGCGTCGTTTGCCCCGTATGACGAGTTCGTCCTGGAGCAGACGGAGGATGGCGAGGAGC
The DNA here is from genome assembly GCA_039707655.1 of Elymus sibiricus. Taxonomy (NCBI): domain Eukaryota; kingdom Viridiplantae; phylum Streptophyta; class Magnoliopsida; order Poales; family Poaceae; genus Elymus; species Elymus sibiricus. Next base: position 303,321,731 of record CM077672.1, on the reverse strand, counting down.
TTCCCGCCGATGAGTTCGGCCTGCTGCTCAATGACCCGGATGACAGCTCGGTCGAGATGGGGGCCTACGCCGACGACGAGGCCGACCCGGACGACGACGCCACGACCGAGAGGGCGGCGTGCTCTGGGCCCGACCCGGCGGCCGCATCCGCCTCAGCCGAGCCGGCACCGACCGGAGCCGACGCGGGCGCCGCCGAGGCCTCTTTTCCTTTTTATCTTTCCTGTACTCAAACTTAGTTAGTAGCAGGTCCACCCACTGGGGGTGTAGTTCCATGTAAAGAACTCGTGGCCGAGGGCCCTTGCTGTATATATAAATTTGCATGTCGTTTCGCTGTTTGCTGTTCGGCCTTGGGCCTTTTCTTGTTTGTCTGTTCTCCGAGCTTCCTTCCCGCTAGCCGGACAGCCGGGTGGCGGACTGTGGCTAGGACGGGGATTCGGCCTTGAAGGGGAACGCACAATACTTAGGCTTTTTCGGACGTTGAGCGCGAGCGAAACACCCACTGGGCCAGCTGGCAGCAGGCGGCGAAGCCGGCTGGCGCGCAGCCGGTCGTGCGGTGAACAAGTGAGGGGGGGCGGGTTGAGCCGGATTGGCCGAGCCGGGCCCACCTCCTTAGCTGTTCTCGCGTGACGATGCTTCCGGCCTTTGGCTCTTGCTGACCGGACAGCCGGGAGCCGGCTGTGGCTGGCGAAGAGAGGGCTTTGGTGGTTCGTATGCTTCGGAATGGACTTAAGGAAAAATGGCGAGGCGCGGTCTAGCCGGCTAGCCCCCGAACCCCCGAGCCGGCTACGCTGACTCGATGGGAGAATCGAAAGCGGGGAAGTGCATAGACACAGAGATTAGTAAAAACGGAAAAGGAAGCCCCCGAGCCAGCTGCGCCGACTCGGCGGGCGAAACGAAAACGGGGGGGCTGCCTGCTTTCATTAAACCCAAAAGGTGGTGATACATACATGCATGAGTTCAACTGTAAAACGGACGGAGGAGCTCCGCGTTCCAGGGCTGGCTGGACTCCTTGCCGGCTGCATCTCCCTTGAGCTTGTTCGGCTTCTGTGCGTCGATGAGGTAGTACGCGTTCCGATCGCAGAGAGCCTTGCAGACGATGAAGGGACCCTCCCAGGGGGAGGCCAGCTTGTGCTGGCCGGCTGTCCGTTGGACGAGCCGGAGCACAAGGTCACCCTCGCGGAACGCGAGGTGCTTGATTTTCTTGCTGTGGTAGTGGCGGAGGCCTTGTTGGTAGATGGCTGACCGGCTGAGGGCCAGAAAGCATGCCTCCTCGAGCAGGTCGACGCCGTCTTCGCGTGCCTCCTTTGCCTCGGCTTCTGTGTACATGGTCACCCGGGGTGAGTCGAACTCAACGTCGGTGGGAATGATTGCTTTGGCTCCGTAGACGAGGAAGAACGGGGTGAACCTGGTTGAGCGGTTGGGTGTCATCTGGAGACTCCAGAGGACGGCCGGCAGCTCATCGAGCCAGCTGCCGGGTGAGCGCACGAGCGACTCGACGAGTCGCGGCTTGATGCCGGCTAGGATGAGGCCGTTTGCCCGCTCGACCTGGCCGTTCGACTACGGATGTGCGACGGAGGCCAAGTCGAGCCGGATGCCGGATGCAGAGCAGTAGTGGGCCAGCGCGCCCTTGGCGAAGTTGGTGCCATTGTCCGTGATGATGCTGTGGGGAACGCCGTAGTGAACTGCGATATCCTTGATGAACCGGACGGCCGTGGGCCCGTCGAGCTTCCTTATTGGTCTGGCCTCGATCCATTTGGTGAACTTGTCGACGGCGAGCAGCAGGTGCGTCATGCCGCCTCGGGCGGTCTTGAAGGGCCCACCATGTCGAGCCCCCAGACGGCAAAGGGCCATGTGATCGGGATGGTTTGGAGGGTTGTGGCCGGCTGGTGGCTTCACTTGCTGTAGCGTTGGCAGCCCTCGCATTTGAGTACCAGCTGCTCGGCGTCTTGCAGGGCCGTGGGCCAGTAGAATCCGTGGCGGAAAGCTTTGGCCACCAGGGATCTCGAGGCGGCGTGGTGCCCGCACTCGCCCTGGTGGATGTCGAGGAGGATCTCGATCCCTTTGTCCTGCTCGACGCAGCGCTGGAAAACGCCAGTCGTGCTGCGTTTGACGAGCTCGTGGTTGATGATGCTGTAGGCAGACGCTCGTCGCTGCACTTGCCGGGCTTCAGTCTCATCCCAGGGGAGGTCACCGTCTTCCAAGAAGGTGAGGATCGGCTGAGCCCAGGACGGCGCCGTCACCACCGTGAGGACGGCCGCCGGGATGGGATCCGGGACGGCAGTCCCCGAGCCGGAGCCGGCAGTCCCCGTGCTGGAGCCGGCAGTCCCCGAGCTGAGGCTGGCAGCCCCCGGGCCGGAGCTGGCAGCCCCCGAGCTGGAGCCGGCAGTCCCCGAGCTGAGGTCGGCAGCCCTCGGGCCGAAGCCGGCAGCCTCCGAGCCTGGGCCGGGAACTCCAGGGTCGGGTGGGGGCGCGTCGGGGTCGTCCGGGACGAAGATGGACTCCGACTCGGGAGACGGCTTGATGGACGGCTTCCGCAGGTGCTCGAGGGAGACGCCGGATGGGATGGCTTGCCGGGTGGAACCCACTTTGGCCAGGGCGTCAGCTGCTTCATTGTCCGCGTGTGGGACATGGAGGAACTCGCAACCGTCGAACCCGCCGGAGAGCTGCTGGACCAGGAAGTGGTAGCTGGCCATGTTTGCGTCTTTGGCGTCCCAGTCGCCGGAAACTTGCTGCACCACCAGGTCTGAGTCGCCGTAGCAGAGGATGCGCCGGATGCCGATCTCCCTGGCCAGCCGGAGACCGTGCACGAGGGCTTCGTACTCGGCAGAGTTGTTGGAGGCGGCGAAATGGATCTGCAGGACGTACCGCAGCCGGTCGTTCTTTGGGGAAGACAGTACGATGCCGGCTCCCAAGCCGTTGCGCATCTTGGAGCCGTCGAAGTGCATGCGCCAGTGAGTCGACTCGGGCGCCGGCGGCATGTACTGGGTCTCGGTCCAGTTGACGAGGAAGTCGGCCAGTGCTTGGGACTTGATGGTGGTGCGGGGCTCGTAGAGGATCGTGTGGCCGGCTAGCTCAATGGCCCATTTGGCCACCCGGCCAGAGGCATCCCCGCAGCCCATGATCTCGCCGATGGGGGCCGTGCTCACCACGGTAATGGTATGCTCCTGGAAGTACTGCCTCAGCTTCTTGGCGGCAAGGTATACGCCGTAGCACATCTTCTGGTAGTGTGGGTAGTTCTTCTTGGAGGCGGAGAGAACCTCGCTCAGGAAGTATACGGGGCGCTGGACCGGCTGCACCTTGCCCTCCTCAGGGCGCTCGACCACCAGTACCGTGCTGACCGCGCGGGAGGTGGCGGCGATGTACAGCAAAAGTAGCTCTTTCTTAGCCGGCGCGGCCAGGATGGGTGCGGTGGACAGCATGCGCTTATGGTCACGGAACGCCTCATCCGCCTGGTCGCTCCACTCGAATGCCGTCGTCTTCTTCATCAGCTGGTACAGGGGTAGGGCCCTCTCCCCCAACCGGCTGACGAACCGGCTGAGAGAGGCCAAGCAGCCGGTGAACTTCTGGACGTCGCGCAGCCGGGCCGGCTTGCGCATGCGCTCGATTGCCTTGATCTTTTCCGGGTTGGCCTCAATGCCGCGCTCCGAGACGAGGAAACCAAGGAGTTGGCCAGCCGGCACACCGAAGACGCACTTCTCCGGGTTGACCTTGATCTGGAACCGGCGCAGGTTGGCGAAGGTCTCCTTGAGGTCGGCTAGGAGCGTGAGGTGCTGCTTGGTCTTCACCACGATGTCGTCGACGTAGACGTGCACATTTTTGCCGAGCTGGGGTAGCAGGCATTTCTGCATGCAGCGCTGGATGGTGGCGCCGGCATTCTTCAAGCCGAATGACATGGTGATGTAGCAATACGCCCCAAAGGGCGTGATGAAGGACGTCTTGAGGGCGTCGGCCGGGTCCAGCTTGATCTGGTGGTAGCCGGAGTAGGTGTCCAGGAAGGACAGGAGCTCGCAGCCGGCTGTGGAGTCGATGACTTGGTCGATCCGGGGCAGGGCAAACGGATCTTTGGGGCATGCCTTGTTCAGGTTGGTGTAGTCGATGCACATGCGCCAGGTGCCATTCTTCTTCAGGATGAGGACTGGGTTGGCCAGCCACTCGGGGTGGAAGACTTCCATGATGAAGCCGGCTGCGAGCAGCCGGGCGATCTCCTCACCAATGGTTCTTCGCTTCTCCTCGGAGAAGCGGCGTAGCGACTGTTGGACAGGCTTGGCGTCCTTGCGGACATGAAGTTTGTGCTCGGCGAATTCCCTCGGGACACCCGGCATGTCTTTGGGAGACCATGCGAAGATGTCCTGATTCTCACAGAGGAAATCGACGAGCTCGCCTTCCTATTTGCTGTCGAGGCCGGTGCCCACGACGATGTACTTGCTGGAGCCGGGGTCGGCCGGGTTGAACGGGACCCTCTTCGTGTCCTTGGCCGGCTTGAAGGAAGCCTCGTCGGCAGCCGGCTTGGGCGGAGTCGGCACGGCCAGCTGCGCGCTTGCCAGCGCCACGATCCGGTCGAGCTGGCGCCTCTCCTCGGCGATGACCAGCGACTCGGCCAGCTAGGAGCCGGCTTTGGCGCACTCGAGGGACTTCTTGTAGTCGTCGATGATGGTGATGAGGCCCTTGGGACCTGGCATCTTCAACTTCAGGTAGGCATAGTGGGGGACCGCCATGAATTTGGCCATCGCGGGTCGGCCCAGCAGCGCGTGGTAGGGGCTGGCCAGGTCCACCACCTCGAACCAGATCGGCTCGCGGCGGAAATGGCTGCTGGAGCCGAACAGGACGTCAAGCCGGATCCGGCCGATCGGAGAGCAGGAGAGACCTGGCACGATGCCGTGGAACACCGTCTGGGTCGGCTCCAGCTGTCGCGCCTCGATGCCGAGCTTGGTCATGGTGTCGCGGTACAGGATGTTGATGCTGCTGCCGCCGTCGATCAGCACCCATGAAAAGCAGCAGGTGCGCTTCTCGGAGACGAAGGTGGGGTCGAGCACAAGGGCGTAGCCACCCGGCGTGGGCATGACGGCCGGGTGGTCCTCCCGGGTCCAGCTCACCGGCCAGTCGGACCAATGCATGTACTGGGGAACCGGGGGGGACGACGGCATTCACCCCGGCCGCATGCTTGCGCTTGGCGTGCTTGTCATCCCCCTCGCTGGTGAAGACGACGTAGGATGCGTCCGGGCACGGGAAAGGGTTGTCGGCGAGGGCGTCGGGTGGCGGCGGGGGTGGGGGAAGCGGTGGATGCTGCGGGCCGGCTCCGGGTGGCGGGGGTGGAAGGTTGCCCTTCAACAGGCGCTGGGTGAAGCTGCACTGCCGGAGCGTGTGCGTCGACGGCTTCGCGCCACTGTGGTTCTTGCAGGGGGCGTCGAGCATCTGCTCGAAAGATAGCTTGGGCTGCCAGGCGGCCTTGCCGGTGTGCGGGCGCTGGCTGGAGCCTTGCTCGGCCGGCTGCTCCCCTTCCACCGCGGCGACCTGCCGGTTGTCGTAGCGGGGCACCTGCTGGTCATTCCTGCGCTTGCCGTTGTTGTTGCTGTTGTTGTCTTGGCGGCGCTGGCTGTTGTCGCCAGCCCGCTTGGGAGGCGCCGGCTGGACCGGGAGGAGCTTGCCGTCTGCGTTGATCGTGACCTTCACATTCATCGCGGAGTCGGTCGTAGCGTACTTGTCCGCCACAGCCATGAGCTCCGCCAGGGTCTCCGGCTCATCGCACACCAGCCGGTGCTTGACCAGAGTGCCGTCTAGGCATCCGTCGATGAAGTACTGGATGGCCTGGACCTCGTGGACCCCCTCGCAGGAGTTGCGCAGTTCCGTCCACCGCGTTAGGAAGTCGCGAAGGGGCTCGCCCGGCCTCTGGACGCACATGGAGAGCTGGCGAGGCTTGCCGGGACGCTTGTAGGTGCTGGTGAAGTTGCGAATGAACGTGTCTTCGAAATCCAGCCAGGAGTTCACGCTGCCGGCTCGCAGGCTGTTAAGCCACGACCGGGCCGAGCCGAGCAGCATGAGGGGAACGTATCGCACGGCCACGCACCGGTTGCCACCGGCTATACCGACAGCCGTGGGGTAGTCGGTCAGCCAGTCCTCCGGCTTGGTGGCGCCGTTGTACTTGGGCGAGTCGCGGGGCAGCGAGAAGCCTTTGGGGAAGGGCTCCTCGCGAATGCGGGGGCCAAAGCACGTCGGGCCGACAGAGCTCTCCTCCTCCAGGGCCATGGAGCGCGCCAGCCGGTCAATGCGGCGACGGGCGTCGTGTTCGTCGTAGGGCTCGCGGGGGTCGAGCCGGTCCGCCACGGGACCGCGGGGTCCGATCCGGTCTGCCACGGGACCGCGGGGTCCTGGGGCTTCCGGGGCCGGCTCGGGGCGCCGAGCCGGACGCACGGGGGGCTCCGGCGGCTGAACCCGGCCGTCGCCAGCCATCTCGCCAGCGATGCCGTCTCCGGTGGTGGTGGCACTGTTGTGCCAGCTCCGGCCGGACCGGTGCCGGCCAGAGCGGCTCGCGCTAGTGGCATGCGAGGACGTCTGCTGCGCGTCCCGAAGGGCCCTCTCCGGGTTCCCGGTTTTTCCTGAGGCGGAGGCGGATGGCTGGGCTGGGTCGAATTCCTTCTGCTGCTCATTCGCCGCGGTGATGAGGTCACAGATGCGCTGCTGCTGTTGCTGCAGCAGATCCGCCATAGCCGCCTGCGCCGCACGCATGTTCCCCCACGGATCCGCACCTCCGCGACCCGGCTGGGCTCGGCGGCGGCCGGCGTGAAGCCATGGGCGCTGTCGTACTCTCGCTGGGCGGACTCCAGCCGGCGCCGGGTTGCCGCGCGCTCCGTGGCCTCGACCAGCAGATGCTGGCGGTCCTCGTTAAGCTGAGCCGCTGCAGCAGCCGTGTCGGCGTCGGGTGTGATGGGGGCTTACAGGCTCTGGATCGTCTCGCGGAGCGGGTCGGCCCGTCGTGGCGGGGCCACAGCCGCAATGGCCTTCTCCTTGCCGCGCGGGGAGCCGGAGCTGGCGTCGATGTTCAGCACCTCCGCGCGGGCGCAGAGAGCCGCGACGTCGTCGGAGACGGCGCAGCCAACGGGGATGGGGGAGTCGGCGAAGCTGCGCACCTCGCTGAGAAACACGTCGGGGACGAGCGCGACGAAAACGCGCAGCGCGCCGAAAGGGACGACGAGGCAGCCTGCGGGGCAGGCGGCGTCCACGCTCGGCGCAGCGCTGCAGCCGGCCGGGTTGGCCGTGTGAGGCGCACCGACCAAACCGTGCACGATGCGCTCGCCGGAGCTGGTGAAGGGCCTCGTCCGGAACTTGACTCCGGCCGGCGCCGCTAGTGGCCCCACGGTGGGCGCCAACTGTCGTGGTGTTCTCACGGCAGATGCCATAAGATGGCTAAAAAGGTGGGGTTACGAGAGGACGCCGGTGGATTCCGGAGGAGAGGTTGGCACGCACAAGTGTGAGACACGAGACGTACCCAGGTTCGGGGCCCTCCGGAGAGGTAACACCCCTAGTCCTGCCGGATGGAATATGGAGAGCACAAGGGCTACAAGGTTGCTCCTGGAGCTGTATGGGCGGAGGAGGAGGAAGGGGCTAGGCCGCCGTTCGGCCTCTCCTGTGAGTGTGTGTGAGTGTGGTGGGAGATAATGCGAACCCCCCTGCATGGAGGCCACCTGGGGAGTCTTATAGCCTGACCCCCCAGGGTTACTTCGGTAAAGATCCACAGGCGCGGGGTCCTGGTGTCATCGTCTGGGAACCGGCAGTGGGGGCCGCCGGGTCCGCCGGTTCCGCCGGTGCGCCGGTTCTGCCGGGTGCGCCGGGTCCGCCGGGCACGGGCTCGGTTCGGCAGTGCTGCACTGTGGCAGGTCTTGTCGTTCGTCATAGGGCGGTCGGCGCCGCCTAGTAACAGGATCGCGCCGCCCAGACACCGCCCGCCCCGGGCGGGGGCGCAGGGAGCGCTGTAGCCATGCTCGCATGGGTCGGCGCCAAGGAGGGGGCGCTGTCGCCATGCTGGTCTTGTCGTGAGGGTTTGCCCTCTAGCGGCTAGCCGGCATAGGCCAGCCGGCCAGGCCGGGTCGCCATGCCGAGCTGGCTCGCCTTGGGGAGCCGGCGCGCAGGCCAGCCGGATTGAGGGGCTTGCCCTGCCCCGATGTTTTGAAAAGAAGGGGGATCCGGACTCCGTTGCCTACCCGGGGATCATCCCCCCGACACATGGCATGAATATTAAGACACGAGTGATTCAAAAGCAATAGTCTATAATTAGACATAAAGACATCAATACTCAGGCATCCCAACAAACAATCGTGCCTTTCAGAATAAAAATGCTAAAGAACGCTATCCTTACAAAATCATATAGCCTTGTCATGCTCCATCTTCTTAACACAAAATATAAATCATGTACTACCCCGATATCAGCCAAGCAATTGGTTCATACTTTTTAACGCGCTTCAGCTTTTTCAACCCCCATGCAATACATGAGCGCAAGCCATGGATATAGCACTATGGGTCGAATAGAATGCGGTGGTAGAGATTAATATGGAGAAGACAAAAAAGGAAGAAAGTCTCACATCGACGCGGCTAATCAACGGGCTATGGAGATGCCCATCAATTGATATCAATGCAAGGAGTAGGGATTGCCATGCAACGGATGCACTAAGAGCTATAAGTGTATGAAAGCTCAACGTGAAACTAAGTGGGTGTGGATCCAACTTGCTTGCTCAAGACCTCGGGCAATTGAGGAAGCCCATCATCGGAATATAGAAGCCAAGTTTTATAATGAGAAAAAAATCCCCACTAGTATATGAAAGTGACAACATAGGAGACTCTCTATATGAAAAACATGGTGCTACTCTGAAGCACAAGTGTGGTAAAGGATAGTAACATTGCCCCTTCTCTCTTTTCCCCTCATTTCATTTGTTTTTGTTTTCTCTTTTTTTCTTTTTTCTTTCTTTTTTTTCTTGGGCTCTTTTTGGCCTCACTTTTTTTTATTTTTTTATTTTGTCCGAAGTCTCATCCCGACTTGTGGGGGAATCATAGTCTCCATCATCCTTTCCTCACTGGGACAATGCTCTAATAATGAATAATGATGATCATCACACTTCTATTTACTTACAACTCAAAAAATTACAACTCGATACTAGAACAAAGTATGACTCTATATGAATGCCTCTGCCAGTGTACCAGGATGTGCAATGATCTAGCATAGCAAAGATATCAAAAAACAGACAAGCCATGAAAATATCATGCTAGCTATCTTATGATCATGCAAAGCAATATGACAATGAATGTTCAAGTCATGTATATGATGATGATGGAAGTTGCATGGCGATATATCTCGGAATGGCTATGGAAATGCCATAATAGGTAGGTATGGTGGCTGTTTTGAGGAAGATATAAGGAGGCTTATGTGTGATAGAGCATATCATATCACGGGGTTTGGATGCACCGGCGAAGTTTGCACCGACTCTCGAGGTGAGAAAGGGCAATGCACGGTACCGAAGAGGCTAGCAAATTGCGGAAGGGTGAGAGTGCATATAATCCATGGACTCACATTAGTCATAAAGAACTCACATACTTATTGCGAAAGTTTATTAGCCCTCGAAGCAAAGTACTACTACGTATGCCCCTAGGGGGGAGATTGGTAGGAGTTAACCATCACGCGCCCCCGACCTCCACGCAAAGGAAGACAATCAATAATAAATCATGCTCCAACTTCTTAGCATAACGAGAGACTATAGGTGCATGCTTCGGGAATCACAAACCTTAACACCAATATTCTTACTAAACCACAATCATTCACTAGTACCTCCCACATATAACCATCTCTATATCGCAAAACTATTGCATGGAATCAAACATATCATATTCAATGATCTACAAGTTTCATGTAGGATTTTATGACTAACCATGTGAATGACCAATTCCTGTTGACTCTCTAAATAGATATAAGTGAAGCAAGAGAGTTTAATTCTTTCTACAAAAGACCATACTCTAATAAATATAAGTGAAGCAAAAGAGCATTCTACAAATAACGGTTTTCTATATGAAGAGAAACATGCATCCAAACTTTAAATGATATAAATGAAGCACATGAAGCATTTTATAAAGCCATACTCAAAAGATATAAGTGAAGTGCAAAGAGAATTCTATAAATCAACCAAGGACTATCTCATACCAGCATGGTGCATAAAATAAAAGGGAAAAATAAAAACAAAAGACGCTCCAAAAATTTACGCATATCATGTTAACAAAACAAAAACCGAGACATACCGATAATTGTTGAATAAAGATGGGATGCCTTCTGGGGCATCCCCAAGCTTAGACACTTGAGCCTCCTTGAATATTTACTTGGGGTGCCTTGGGCATCCCCAAGCTTGAGCTCTTGCCTCTCCTCATTCTTCTCATATCAATACCTCCTCGATCTTTGAACACTTCATCCACACAAACTTAACAAAACCTTCGTGAGATCCGTTAGTATAATAAAGCAAATCACTACTTTAAGTACTGTTGCAAACCCATTCATATTTTATTTTTGCATTATACCTACTGTATTCTAACTTCTCCATGGCTTATACCTTCCGATACAATCCATAGTTTCATCAAAACAAGCAAAACAATGCATCAAAAACAGAATCTGTCAAAAACAGAATAGTCTGTAGTAATCTGAACATTGACCATACTTATGTAACTCCAAAAATTCTGAAAATTAGGAAAAGATAAAAAATTTGCATAGCAGTACTGTGTAAAAATTTCAGAATTTTTGCACGTTCCAGTAAAAAATGTAAATTCACGCACTACAGCAAAAGTTTCTGTTTTTGCACCGCACACACTAAACAAGCAATTTAAACATCCTAACGGTAAATCTTGGCACATTATTTTTATGATACAATGTATTTGTACAAGGGGATAATTATTTTTGTTGAAAAGTTTCTATAATTCAAGATTTGCAAAGTTTCCATGAGCATGAACAAAGTTCAAGGAGCTCCCCCACTTCAACGGTGCTCGTCTTTCTTTCTTTCGCTTTTCTTTTGAAAAAGTTTTAGGTTCCCCTCTATATTTTTTTGTTTTTAAAATTTTTAAAAGCACACAACAGAAATAAATGACTCTCTAAAACTTCCAGGTTGTCTCCCTGGCAGCGCTTTCTTTAAAGCCATTAAGCTAGGCATAAAGTGCTCATGTAATCGATCCACCCGGATCCCAAGGTATATCGAAGCCAATTTTAATTAACAAAGATTTGTAATTTAGTAGTGAGCACAAAGCAACATATGTCATGCAATGACGAAGTCTAACTCTCTTCCTATGCATCGGCATGTCATAAAAGAACAATTCGTGCACATCAAGTAAAGGCCAATGCATAGTATAAGCAGTTTCTTGCAATTTTATCGTATTGGAAACATAGAGAGGCGGAGATGTAGTTCCTCTCTCATAATAATTGCAATTAGGAGCAGCAAGCACATGCATATTATATCCATCAAAATTATCATGTGCAATAGTAAAACACAACCCATAAATATAATCCTTAATAAGAGCAAACTTCTCTGATATAGTGTAGTTGAGAGAATTCAAAAAGATAATAGGACTATCATGAGTGGGTGCAATAGCAACAATTTCATTCTTAACATAAGGAATTATAGCAAGTTCATCTCCATAAGCATAATTCATACTGGCACCATGGCCACAAGCATAGCAAGCATCAATTTCATCAAAAAGGGATATTTCAAACGAATCCAAGGGATCATAGCAATTATCATAGCATTCATCCTTCGGTAAGCATGAAGGGAAATTAAACAATGTATGAGATAAAGAGTTACTCTCATCAGAAGGTGGGCACGGGTGATCAATCCACTCTTCCTCCTTTTGTTCTTCGCTCTCCTCGTCATCTTTTTCATCTAATGAGCTCACAGTTTCATCAATTTCTTCTTCCATAGGTTCCTGCAAAATATTAGTCTCTTCTTGGACAGCGGAGACTTTCTCAATAAATTGATCAATATAGGCATTGTATTCATAATTCTCATAGCAATATTTAATTATAGCATAATTTTCAGGTCTGTAAACAGCATCATCATAGTTTTCATAGTTTTCAAACAAAGATTCAATTTCATAAGCACCCTTAAAAGCAACAAATTCTTCTATTTGTTCCACATCATAGTAATCATATATACCATTAGCATAAGAAGCTAAGGTTTCATTATCATTAAATTCACATGAAAAGGGAAGGTGTGGAGCCTTCATCCTGGAGCAACAAGTATAATCATATCTCAAGCATAAATTCCAAGCATACCAATGCAAATAATAAATTTGATCCCATAAGAGTTTCCCTTTTTGAGACAAGCGATAATCCCTAAAGAATTCCCGTTGATCCAAAGTATATCCCATTATCAAGTTGAATGGAGATTTATCAGGATTATCAAAGTAGTAATTAATGTTTTTCACATAACCAGCATCGAGGGTTTTAGGAGGTTCCCCTTTCCATGAGTAGCAAGTACAACTAATTTTTTTGGTGTTTCGTGTTCCATATCCATAACTAAAGATATAAAACAACTTAGAACAGAAAATAAAAACTACTTACGCAAACAAGCACACACGAGAATATCAACCCCACGCTATTGCTCCCCGGCAACGGCGCCAGAAAAAGGTCTTGATAACCCACAAGTATAGGGGATCAATTGTAGCTTTTTCGATAAATAAGAGTGTCGAACCCAACGAGGAGCTAAAGGCAGAATTAATATTCCCTTCAAGTTCTATCGACCACCGATACAACTCTACGCGCACTTAACGTTCGCTTTACCTAGAACAAGTATGAAATTATTTTGTAGGTGATAGGATAGGTTTGCAAGCATAAAACTAGAAGTACTTTGCGAGAATAAAACTATGAGTAATTTGCAAGATAATAAAAGTTAGTTGTTTAGTAGAGAGCTTTTGTAACATAAGAGAATGATTTGTCCCTAGGCAATCAATAACTAGACCGGCAATCATTGTTGCAATTTTATATGAGGGAGAGGCATGAGCTAACATACTTTCCGTACTTGGATCATATGCACTTATGATTGGAACTCTAGCAAGCATCTGCAACTACCAAAGATCATTAAGGTAAAACCCAACCATAGCATTAAGTATCTAGTCCTCTTTACTCCCATACGCAACAAACCCCTTACTCGGGTGTAAGCTTCTGCACTCTAGCCGCCCACTATAAGAGAATTATGAACGTATTGCAAACCCTACAGCGGGGATCCTTCACGTTTGTGCGACACGGAGGGCACCATAGGACAGCACCAAAATAAAACATACAACTCAAACCAATCACGATCATCAATCAACCCATAGGACAAAAGGAATCTACTCAAACATCATAGGATGGCCACAAATCATTGGATAATAATATGTAGCATTAAGCACCATGTTTAAGTAGAGATTACAGCGGGGAGAAGAGGTGTTACACCGCTGCATAGAGGGGGAGAGAGTTGGTGTTGACGGCGGCGAAGTTGTTGGTGTAGATCGCCGTCATGATGTTTCCCCCGGCGGCGCTCCGGCGCCACCGAAAGAGAGGGGGAGAGAGCCCCCCTCCTTCTTCTTCTTCCTTGCCCCCCCCCCCCCTAGATGGGAGGAGAGTTTCCCCTCTGGTCTATGGCTGCCATGGCGGTGGAGGGGCAGGAGCCCCTCCGAGATTGGATCTCTCTCTCTCTCTGTTCTCTTCTGTTTCGCGTCCCTGTTTTCTCGCCTTTCACCGTTTCTTAAATTCCCGAAGATCTGTAACTCCGATTGCGCTGAAATTTTAACACGATTTTTTCGGATATTAGATTCCTTCCGGCCGAAGAAGGGCACCAACCGACCTACGAGGGCCTCACGAGGCACCACGGCGCGCCGGGCTCCCCTAGCGCGCCCTGGTGCCTCGTGGGGCCCACGAGCACCGCCTTGCATTGATTACACCTCCCAAAAATCACATATATTCCAAAATAATTCTCCTTAAAATTTTATTGCATTTGGACTTCGTTTGATATGGATTTTCTATGAAACAAAAAACAAGCAGAAAACTGGAACTGGCACTGGGCACTGGATCAATATGTTAGTCCCAAAAATAATATAAAATGTTGCCAAAAGTATATGAAAGTTGTAGAATATTGGCATGAAACAATAAAAAATTATAGATACGATGGAGACGTATTAGACAGCACAACAGTAGATATAACGACAAGCTTAATCCCGGCGATCGCTTTGGATCCTGGGAACTTGGAGGACCTTGTCGGCAAGAGGAGCAACAAACTTGTCGGCGGCAGTAACATCAGTGTTCTCCAGCAGCTTCCTGAATATCCCGAAGAGATCAAGGCTAGGATTGCGATGAGCAAGCTTGAGTAGTACCTTGTAAAGGACGTTGCGCGCAAACTTCTAGGATTCATCAGCAAACGAGGCGGACCTGTCGTCATGATATGTCTTCAATGCATCAATGAAGCTGTCGAAGAATTTGGTCAGTCTAGCACTGGCGGCCTTGTGTTCATTGACGGTGAAGCTCCAGCTCTTCATATCCATGACGGCAAGCTGGGAAGTAACGCGCTCAGCTATATCGACAAGTCTCTTCATCCAAAGGGAGAGCACCTCACGTAGTTCCACGAACTTGTTCTCGGCATCTCCCCGAAGAGTTTCTTCCGCGGCAAGTTCTCTGTCAAGAGCCTTTCTCGTTCCTTGGAATATTCAAGATCTGTTTCCAGTCCGGCAAGTTTGGTTTTCAAATCTTCAGCTTCCTTGGTGGCGGTATTAAGATCTTGATTGTTGGACGAGAGCTGCGTTTGCAATTCCCCTAAGGTGAGGGCTGTTTTCTGCCCTTCGCCCTTGAGAATCTCAATCTCTTTACTGCTACCGGCAAGCTCCTCCTTCAGCTTGCCCACTTGGATTTCAAGATTTGCTTTGGCGGTAGCGGCAGCGGTAGCGTTGTCGGTAGCTTCCTTGAGCATGGCGGCGCTCTCTTGAGCTTGGATTTTGATAAACTCTCTGTGGTTTTTCTCCAACCCTTGAGTCCTTTGCTCAAGGAGCTTTCCAATTTCTTCATCCTTGCCGCGGAGAGTGGCGGCAAGGGCTTCTTCCCATGAGGCAAGATCTTTCTCTTTGGCGTTGAGCAGCGCCTCGCGCTCTGTCAACTTGCCGTCACGGATTGCCGCTTCTTCTTTGGTGGCAGTAAGCTTTTCCTCCTAACTCACAAGATTGCGGGCCTGCTCGTTGGACCATGTGCGCAGCTCGTCCGCTTTCTCCTTGAATTTCTGGTCAACCAGATCCACCAATTTCCGCTCTTCTTGGACTCTGTTCCATCTTCGACTGTACCTTTCTTGGACACCTTTGAACCCGATGGCCATGATTTCCATGAAGGCAAGATCTTCAGCATTGTCAGTTGCATCAGTGGCTTCGGTATTTCTTTGGGAAAGAGGGAGCGGGATCCGAGCAATTTCTTCATCAAAATTCGGCCCTGCAGTGCTAGATGAACTGGGGGCTCCAGATTCATGCTGAGAAGTGATTAGCACCAAGCTGCTTGATGGGATCTGCAAGGTTGATGCCGCTGGTTGGTTGTCGGGGTTCGACGTGTCAGTGTTAACGGGCGCCTTCTCCACATCCATTCTGGCGGGGTCAGACGTGTTGCCGGGGGACTTCTCAGGTTCTTCGAGGATTTCTCTGATCTCCTCAACAACTTGCACAAGGTTCTCTTCAGCGGCGATCTTGGCGTCTTCATCAGCGGCATCCTTTGCAATATCAGCTACTTCCACAAGGATTTCACCTTCTTCGGGAGAGGTTGGAGCTGT
Organism: Elymus sibiricus; assembly: GCA_039707655.1. Classification (NCBI taxonomy): domain Eukaryota; kingdom Viridiplantae; phylum Streptophyta; class Magnoliopsida; order Poales; family Poaceae; genus Elymus; species Elymus sibiricus. Next base: position 303,305,943 of record CM077672.1, on the reverse strand, counting down.
GGATTGAAGCAGAGGCAAGGGCAAAATGAGATTCAAATTACAAGTTAAGTTCAAGAAAACAAAAAAAATTGTGAGAGATGTGCAAAGGCAAGAGGATTACCCGTTGATGTTTGTTGAGGAAGGGCATCTCCTTTCCCGGCAACTTGTGTTGCCGGTGCATGGTCATCGGCTGCTTCGCTTGTCGGAGTAGCCTCCGTGCGGACGGGCTCACCGGTGGAGGCCCTTGCCGGAGAAGCACTCTCCGGAGCAATGGTTGACGGGGAAGCCATAGTAGGATCCGCCTATTGGCGTTCCACCTCTTGGTGGACCTCTCCCATCTCCTTGTCAGGCTCGGAAGAAGAAATTTCAGCGCTCGCACCAGTTGGTGGGGTCTGCACCACATTCTCGTGCTGGGGGCTGGAAGTGATGGTTTCCACAGTTGTGGCCCCCTGCCCATCACTTGCCGCGGGATCGTGCTCCGATGCGGACTTGGCTCGTTTCGTACGATGCGCGAGCGCTTCTGGATCCCTGCCAAGACAGAAGAAATCAAGTCAAGATGACGATCAAATGAAATCAAGACATGATGAAGATAAACAATTTCACTTACTCCTCTTCTTCAGACTCGCTGAGGATGGAGAAATCATATCTTGCCTGCGGTGGCGACTCTCTGGCCCTCTTAAGCACCGGAGGAGATGAACTTGCCGGCTGAGAAGAACCACCTTCCCCGGTAACCTCAAGCTGGGAAGGTGAAGGCTGGGTTCGAGGACGCCGAGTGGATTGCCGGCGCACTTCCTCTTGATGGCCGGTCCTGGTGGTCGTCTTCTTCACCATGGGACCAGCTCCTGGCGAAGAAGTATGTACCGGTTCTTGACTGACCGCCCTTCGAAGACAGTGTTTCCTCTTCGGAGCTCGAGGGCCTTCCTCTTCTTCAGGCGCTCCGGCAACCTCAGTCCCGGTAACTTCAGCTCCGGCAACTTCGTCTCCGGCAGGCTCTTCTTGGTGTTCCTCGGCAACTTCTTCATCGGGATGTTCTTCATCGTCATCCTCAGTTGCCGCGGCACTAGAACCGCTAGCCGCGTTAACTCTTGCAGTTTCTGTGGCTATGCTGGCGATATACGCCAGTTCTTCCTCCTTGGTGGCTTGGATGAGATCCCTTTCTTTCTGGGTGGCTTTCTCTGTCAAATTGGAAGCCCAGTCCATCTCGTTTTCCAGAGTAGGCATTGGCCAGCGGGGTTCAACTCCTTGAGCGTTGCACTCTGGCACCATTGCCAAAATGGAATCCTTGGCGGAGTTAATATGCAGTGGGACGACTCCATTCGGCAAGTGAAATGTGCCGGTCTTCCTGAACGACTGCTCGCAGAGGCAAGCATGTTCTAGAACCGTCAAGTTGTTGCCGAGCCCAGGATACAACCGCATGGTATCAGCGGCACCCTGGTAATCCCAAGCAAACCTCTCCCTCTTCTGTAGTGGCGAGATGCGTCGCCGAAGGAAATCAGCGCCAACCATTTCTATGGTCAGCTTGGCGGCCTTAAGACGAGCAATTATGTTCAGTGCCGGGCGGAGGCTTTCATCACTGGCACCCAATATGCCCCAATCCTTGCTGCGATCAACTCTTTTCCTGTGCGGTAAGCAAAATTCAGGAAAATCCTTATCCTGGATCCAGCACCATTCTGCCCACCATTCCTCCCATTTAAGGTGAAGTTGCCCGGCAAGATACTGGCCTTTGGTTTTAGCCCTTGGGATCCATGTTACACTGCCAGAGAGCGATTTGTCTTCGATGCGAGGAACGAAGAAGTGGCGGAACAGATCTATGTTGGGCGCTACTCCAACAAAATTCTCGCACAAGTGGGTGAAGACTGCCATACATGTCATTGCGTTGGGAGTGAAATCCAGCAGTCGAAACCCAAAATCATACATCATCGCGCTGAAGAAGTCTGAAAATGGAGGAAACAGACCGCAGTAGAAGTAGCGCAGAAGAATGGGTATGAATCTGATGGAACCTTGTCGCCTTCGGGAAGCACCACCGGAGCCTTGTGATCCTTGGTGTCTCTCCCCCACATGTAGGCATACCTCTCAATCAGAGTGTTGCCGTCCATGGACGTCGGTGAGAAGACCACGTTCTCTCTCTGCCGCCTCTCCAATTCCTTCTTCTTCTTCTCCGCCTTGGGCTCAAGCGGCTTGGCAGGTTTCTTCCCCGCTGCATCGGCTTTCTTGGGTGCCATGAGGGCTCAAGGAGAAGAGAGGGAGTCGAGCTGAGATGTGAATCGGTGGCGGCGGCGGAAGCAGCTCTGGCGAGAGGAAGAAGATGAAGCAGGGGAAAACGGTGATGAATGAGCAGCGTCCCCTCGTAGTTGCCTTTTTATGGGGAAGGCGCGAGGGGGCTAGCTCTTCACTGTTTACCTCAGCAGCACTTTTATAGGCGCACTACCATGGAATAACCGCAACAGTCCATGTTCCCATGACTCGCATTTAATGCACGGAGTGGACGTGCGTCAGGCAAATCATCATGACTAAAATTTCGGCATTTGTTTCCCGCCGCGTGTCTGTGCATTGTTTGGGCCTAGCCCAACGACACTTTGGACGCGTGTATGGTCCAGTCCCGGGGGCTCCTGTCGGTGTATAAAACATGGGTATTTTATACCCTGACTTATGCATAGACAGTAGCAGCCTTCTTGATGGCCAGGCTTGCCGAAAATCGCCAAGAACAAGATTCAAGACTCAGTTGCAGAGGCTGCTGGGGAGAAGATCAAGACAAAGCATCAACAAGTACTTAACTAGTACTGAAGATGAAGGCATTACTTTCCGGCAAGATTTGAACCGGCAAGATGAAGGCCCGCCAAGCTCCGTGTCGGCAAGCTTTCGCTAGCTTGTCAGCGCTCCACCTCACCGAGAAGCTAGTCACTAATCAGTGAGGTGTCGGCCGCGCAGGCGGGTTGGTGAGATTTGTCGGGGCACGTGTCAGCGCGCTAGAAGGAGATTTGCTTTAATGACACCCGTCCAGAAGGCGTGTCAAGATAATAGGAGGTAGCTGGGCGAGCGGTGCAGAATTCTTGCCGGGGCTCCTCCTCCACATGACACCTAACGGAGCATTTATTGCTATTGTCCTAAACAGGTAGAGCTAGGTATGATAGCACTGTTTGCTATCTAATCAATAGAAAATGACTGTTTTGCCACTGTGGTGACCCCTTGAGCTATAAAAGGAGGGCCAGGGCAACATTTACGGGGATCGATCCTTTGCACAACTTGCATGCGTAGCTGCTTCTTCTGCACTGTGCTGGGAAGCGCTCCTTGTACTTGTGTTCATACTCATCCAATACACCAAAGCAGGAGTAGGGTTTTACACCTCACGGTGGCCCGAACCTGGGTAAAAGCCTTTGCATTCTCTGTTGATTCTGCTCTTTGTGCTTGTGCATTCCCCTAGTCGAACCGCAAAGGGGCTAGATGGCCCCATAGATGGTCGTACGCACGACATCTTTGGCGCGCCAGGTAGGGGGATCGCTTGCGCGAACCTGAATCAGCAGATCGCGCGTCAGTTTCATCAGCTTTATCACCATCTTCATCGTCGTAGATGGCCCCCAAGAAGAAGGGCATCATGATGACGGCTCCTTCCACTTCCAAGGTTCCTTCACACATATACGTAGGCGGCGCAGCCAACACGGGCGGTGCGGACGCCGCGGTTGGCACGACCAGCGTGGGTGGCGCAGTCGTTGTACCCACCGTGGTTGGAGTAGGAGGCGGAGTCGCTAGAGGCGGTCAACCTCCTCGACCCTCTGGTGAGCAAAGCCACGTCGGTGCGGGCGGAGCGGATGGACGTCTTCCTCCTCCTTGCCGCGTCGATGAACGTAGCCACCGGAGCAACAATGCCCGGGCCGACGCGAGCCAAGATCCCGCCGCGGCGGTGTCTAGAGATGCTACGTTAGGATAGACGCCGCGCCCCTCACACAATGGGCGCAGTGCAACTCCGAGCGGCGTCGACGACTTAGGGCGGCGGCGACCACATGGCAAAACTCCTGTCGATCAAGTTCCAGTTCCTCAGGCGCCACCTCTGCCACAATAGCCCACTGCTGACCATGTGCCATGGCAGCAAGATCGCAATGGCGCTCCTGCTGGCTCTGCCAGGAGTAGAGTGACATCGCGGTCTTTGCTTCCGGCCATGTCAGCCACTGCAGCAGAGGCAATGGCGCAAGCCCAAATGCAGCTAAACTTCCCTCCAACGGCTGATAAGATGGATGAGTGGAGAGCCACCATTCAGAGCCTCATCGGATTCGCCGAGACGAGCAAGTCGCAGCAAGCGGAACCCTCACAGCGTCCGCAAACAGCACCAGTAGCTCCAACTGGTGGCTGTGTTGAAGGTGCTGCGCCAAAGGTGCAGCACCTCCACGGCAACAACGTCAACAGCAACCGCGGTGAACTCAACGATCTTTCGTGCCCGAGGAGATGTCGATGGCCTCTTCGGATCCGCGAGCGCGGCAAGATCAGCGGCAAGTGCTACAAGACAGGTGGGTAGAGGATGCCCGCACCACCATTGAACGGCGCCGGGAGGCGCGTCATCGATCCGATGCGTGCAACGGCCCAGTCGTTGATGAGCCTGCGCCCGAGGTTGGCGGATATCTGCCTTACGAGGTTGGATGTCCAGCCTTCACTCGTGAGCTGCGGCAAGTCCGCTGGCCGTCAGTCTGGGCCTTCAAGCCAGAAGTACCAGAAAAGTACAATGGCAAGCTGAACCCGACAGAGTTTCTGGGCATATACACGATTGCCGTACAAGCTGCCGGGGGAAGAGACGAGAAGATTCTTGCCAACTACTTTCCATTGGTGCTGAAGCCCAATGTGAGATCTTGGCTAATGAACTTGCCGGAGAACTCCATTTCTTCGTGGTTAGATCTCTGCAATGAGTTTGTTGGTGCCTTTACCGGAGGCCACAAGGCCCCTGGACAACCCAGTGATCTACAAGTGATCCCGCAAAGAGATGGTGAAACTTTGCGCAAGTACATCCAGAGATTCAGCCGCGTGCACCGCAATATCCCAGATGTGCACCACGCAGCCATGATTGTTGCCTTCCACATGAACGTGCACAATTGAAGGAAGCGGGAGAAAATGAACGTCAAGCTGCCGAAGACCGTCAACGAGCTCTACACGTTGGCGGATAAGTGCGCGCGTGCTGAGGAAGGAAGGAGACTTCCCAGGGAGGACGCTGGTGCCGAGGTGGACTCCGAGGACGACGATGCCGCCTCCCCGAAGAAGAAGGGCCGAAAGCGCAATAGGAAGTGTAAAGGCAAAACTATGATGGCTATCGAAGGGTCCGGCAACTCCAACACCACCAAGAAAGCCAAAACGGAAGACTCTGGCAAGGAGGCTGCTGTATGCGCCGCCTGTCAGGAGGCGGCGGCAAACGAGAAGGCCGGCAAATCTGATGGGACATACTGCAAGATTCACCGCACCAAGGGCCATGATCTCCAAGAGTGCCAAAAGTCGAGCACCTTGCGGAGAAGCAGAAAGCTGAATATGAAAAGCGCGACAAGGAGAAGGGCCATGATGGTGCTAGCGGATCTGGTAAAAGGAGTCGTGGTGGTCGAGGAGGCCGTTGCGGCAAGGCCAAGCAGCCAAAAGAGAAGCCTGCTAGAGGCCGTGAAAAGAAAGAGGAAGATGATGGAAGTGGAGAGGAAGAGGATGACGGAGAGTCCAGTGAACAGGAATTCCAGAAGGCAACCGAGGCCATGTATATTGACGAGGGTGCATCTTTGTATTCCTCTCACCGTCAACTAAAGCAGTGGGCGTGTGAGGTCAACGCAGCAGAGCGGGCAATAGGCGCCCAAAAGCCACTCAAGCGGTCACACACGCCTATCATTTTCGAGGCCGAGGATCACCCTGATCGCACAACTGTGGTCGGGTGTTTGCCGTTGTTGGTTTCACCGACAATTCGCAACCTCCAGGTCACGAAAATGTTAGTTGACAGTGGGGCCGGCCTAAATTTGATTTCTCCAGAAGTAATCAAGAGGCTGCAGATTCCCGACGAAGAGCTCGAGCAGACTGGTACATTCCAAGGAGTCAACCCGGGAAGAAGCCAACCCAAGGGGAAGATCACATTGCCGGTGACGTTTGGCGGGGAATTGAACTATAGAACAGAGAAGATTGTGTTTGATTTTGTCAAGATCCCCTTGCCGTATAATGGAATTCTTGGCCGCCCAGCTTTGGCTAAGTTTATGGCAGCGTCCCACTGTGCCTATAACACGTTGAAGATGCCAGGGCCGATGGGTGTCATTTCCATCAATTCTGATAAGAAGGATGTAGTCATATGTGTCGACAAACTCTATAGAGATGCGGTTGCAGCAGAGGCCGACAAGACGCCAACTCCCGCCGAGGAGATGAAAAGCAAGAAGTTCGGCAAGACCTCTGACAAGAATTCCGGGAAGCGCACCTCTTCGGAGTGCTACGCACTTGTTGAAGACTTGCCGGAGTGCTCTACCGGCAAGAAATCCAAGGCCACTCCACCAGCAACGAAGAAGGTGTCAGCGAAGGAAGATGGCACTGGCGGTAGCATTATAAGATGATCCCTTCACTAAATTTCAAGATAAAAGTGTTCTCCCCGAGTATGCACCATTGCTAAAGTTCGTCGTTTGGAAGCACCTCGTGATGATCGGGTGTGATATATTCTACGTTCACATACAACGGGTGTAAGCCAGTTTTACACAAGCAGAATACTTGGGTTAAACTTGACGAGCCTAGCATGTACAGACATGGTCTCGGAACACTGGAGACCGAAAGGTCGAACATGAGTCATATAGTAGATATGATCAACATGGAGATGTTCACCATTGATGACTATCCCATCTCACGTGATGATCGGACATGGGCTAGTTGATTTGGATCATGTATCACTTAGTTAACTTGAGGGATGTTAATTTAAGTGGGAGTTCATTAGTAATTTGATTAATTGAACTTAATTTATAGTTTCTTTGCATATCTATGTTGTAGATAAATGGCCCGTGCTACTGTTCCGTTGAATTTTAATGCGTTCCTCGAGAAAGCTAAGTTGAAAGATGATGGTAGCAACTACACAGACTGGGTCCGTAACTTGAGGATTATCCTCATTGCTGCACAGAAGAATTATGTCCTTGATGCACCGCTAGGTGATGGACCTGCTGTAGACGTTGTGAACGCCTGGCAGGCTCGATCTGATGACTACTTGATAGTTCAGTGTGCCATGCTCTACGGCTTAGAACCGGGACTGCAAAAGCATTTTGAACGCCACGGAGCATATGAGATGTTCCAAGAGCTGAAATTGATATTTCAAGCTAATGCCCGGGTTGAGATATATGAAGTCTCTAACAAGTTCTTTAGCTGTAAGATGGAGGAGAACAGTTCTGTCAGTGAACACATACTCAGAATGTCTGGGTACCACAACCACTTGACTCAGCTGGGAATTGACCTTCCGGTTGAGAGTGTTATTGACAGAGTTCATCAGTCACTGCCACCAAGCTATAAAGGCTTCGTGATGAACTATAATATGCAAGGGATGGAGAAGACAATTCCCGAGCTCTTCGCGATGCTGAAATCAGCAGAGGTAGAAATCAAGAAGGAGCATCAAGTGTTGATGGTTAACAAAACCACTAGTTTCAAGAAAAAGGGCAAGGGAAAGAAGGGGAACTTCAAGAAGAACGGCAAGCAAGTTGCCGCTCCCACGAAGAAACCCAAAGCTGGACCCAGGCCTGAAACAGAGTGCTTCTACTGCAAAGGGACTGGTCACTGGAAGCGGAACTGCCCCAAGTATTTGGCGGATAAGAAGGATGACAAAGTGAGCAAAGGTATATTTGATATACATGTTATTGATGTGTTCCTCACTAATGCTCGCAGTAGCGCCGGGGTATTTGATACTGGTTCGGTTGCTCATATTTGTAACTCGAAACAGGAGCTACGGAATAAGCGAAAATTGGCTAAGGACGAGGTGACGATGCGCGTCGGGAATGGTTCCAAGGTTGATGTGATCGCCGTAGGCACGCTACCTCTACATCTACCTTCGGGGTTAGTTTTAGACCTCAATAATTGTTATTTGGTGCCAGCGTTGAGCATGAACATTATATCTGGATCTTGTTTATTGCGAGATGGTTATTCATTTAAGTCAGAGAATAATGGTTGTTCTATTTATATGAGTAACATTTTTTATGGTCACGCACCTTTTGTGAATGGTCTATTCTTGTTGAATCTCGATCGTAGTGATACACATATTCATAATATTGATGCCAAAAGATGCAAAGTTGATAATGATAGTGCAACATACTTGTGGCACTGCCGTTTAGGTCATATTGGTGTTAAGCGCATGAAGAAACTCCATGCGGATGGACTTTTGGAATCTCTTGATTATGAATCATTTGATACTTGCGAACCATGCCTCATGGGCAAGATAACTAAAACTCCGTTCTCCGGAACAATGGAGCGAGCTACTGATTTGTTGGAAATAATACATACCAATGTATGCGGTCCGATGAATGTTGAAGCACGTGGCGGGTATCGTTATTTTCTAACCTTCACAGATGATTTGAGTAGATATGGGTATATCTACTTAATGAAACACAAGTCTAAAACATTTGAAAAGTTCAAAGAATTTCAGAGTGAAGTAGGGAATCATCGTAACAAGAAAATAAAGTTTCTACGATCTGATCGCGGAGGCGAATATTTGAGTTACGAGTTTGGCCTTCATTTAAGAAAATGTGGAATTGTTTCACAACTCACGCCACTTGGAACACCACAGCGTAATGGTGTGTCCGAACGTCGTAACCGTACTTTATTGGATGATGTCTCTTACCGATTTGCCACTATCGTTTTGGGGTTATGCATTAGAGAGAGCTGCATTCACGTTAAATAGGGCACCGTCTAAATCCGTTGAGACGACACCATATGAACTATGGTTTGGCAAGAAACCTAAGCTGTCGTTTCTTAAAGTTTGGGGATGCGATGCTTATGTGAAAAAGCTTCAACCTGATAAGCTCGAACCCAAAGCGGAGAAGTGCGCTTCATAAGATACCCTAAAGAAACAATTGGGTACACCTTCTACCACAGATCCGAAGGCAAGGTCTTTGTTGCCAAGAATGGGTCCTTTCTAGAGAAGGAGTTTCTCTCGAAAGAAGTGAGTGGGAGGAAAGTAGAACTTGATGAGGTAATTGTACCTTCTCTCGAATTGGAAAGTAGCTCATCAGAGAAAACCGTTCCCGTGATGCCTACACCAATAAGAGAGGAAGATAATGATAAAGATCATGAAACTTTAGATCAAGTTACTACTGAACTTCGTAGGTTGATCAGAGTACGTTATGCACCAGAGTGGTACGGTAATCCTGTTCTGGAAGTTATGTTGTTAGACAACAGCGAACCTACGAACTATGAAGAAGCTATGATAAGCCCGGATTCCGACAAATGGATTCAGGCCATGAAATCTGAGATAGGATCCATGTATGAGAACAAAGTGTGGACTTTGGTGGACTTGCCCGATGATCGGCAAGCCATTGAGAATAAATGGATTTTTAAGAGGAAGACAGATGCTGATGGTAATATCACTGTCTACAAAGCTCGACTTGTCGCGAAAGGTTTTCGACAAGTTCAAGGGGTTGACTACGATGAGACTTTCTCACCCGTAGCGATGCTTAAGTCTATCTGAATCATGTTAGCAATTGCCGCATTTTATGATTATGAAATCTGGCAAATGGATGTCAAAACTGCATTCCTTAATGGTTTTCTCAAAGAAGAGTTGTATATGATGCAACCAGAAGGTTTTGTCGATCCTAAGGGTGCTAACAAAGTGTGCAAGCTCCAGCGATCCATCTATGGACTGGTGCAAGCATCTCGTTGTTGGAATATACGCTTTGATGAGGTGATCAAAAGCATATGGTTTTGTAAAGACTTACGGTGAAGCTTGTATTTACAAGAAAGTGAGTGGGAGCTCTGTAGCATTTCTAATATTATATGTGGATGACATATTGTTGATTGGAAATGATATAGAATTTCTGGATGGCATAACGGGATACTTGAATAAGAATTTTTCAATGAAAGACCTTGGTGAAGCTGCTTATATATTGGGCATCAAGATCTATAGGGATAGATCAAGACGCTTGATAGGACTTTCACAAAGCACATACCTTGACAAAGTTTTGAAGAAGTTCAAAATGGATCAGTCAAAGAAAGGGTTCTTGCCTGTCTTGCAAGGTGTGAAGTTGAGTCAGACTCAATGCCCGACCATGGCAGAAGATATAGAGAAAATGAAAGTCATTCCCTATGCCTCAGCCATAGGTTCTATTATGTATGCCATGTTGTGTACCAGACCTGATGTGTGCCTTGCCATAAGTTTGGCAGGGAGGTACTGGAGTAATCCAGGAGTGGATCACTGGACAGCGGTCAAGAATATCCTGAAGTACCAGAAAAGGACCAAGGACATGTTTCTCGTTTATGGAGGTGACGAAGAGCTCGTCGTAAAGGGTTACGTCGATGCAAGCTTCGACACTGATCCGGATGGCTCTAAGTCACAAACCGGATACGTATTTATATTAAATGGTGGAGCTGTCAGTTGGTGCAGTTCCAAGCAGAGCGTCGTGGTGGGATCTACGTGTGAAGCGGAATACATAGCTGCTTCGGAAGCAGCACATGAAGGAGTCTGGATGAAGGAGTTCATATCCGATCTAGCTGTAATACCTAGTGCATCGGGTCTAATGACAATCTTTTGTGACAACACTGGAGCAATTGCCATAGCCAAGCAGCCCATGTTTCACAAGAAGACCAAACACATCAAGAGACGTTTCAACTCCATTCGTGAATATGTCAAGGATGGAGACATAGAAATTTGCAAAGTACACACGGATCTGAATGTGGCAGACCCGTTGACTAAGCCTCTTCCACGAGCAAAACATGATCAGCACCAAGACTCCTTGGGTGTTAGATTCATTACTATGTAATCTAGATTATTGACTCTAGTGCAAGTGGGAGACTGATGGAAATATGCCCTAGAGGCAATAATAAAGTTGTTATTATTTTATATTTCCTTGTTCATGATAAAGGTTTATTATTCATGCTAGAATTGTATTGACAGGAAACTTAAATACATGTGTGAATACATAAACAAATATCGTGTCCCTAGTGAGCCTCTACTAGACTAGCTCGTTGATCAAAGATGGTTAAGGTTTCCTAACCATAGACATGAGTTGTCATTTGATAACGGGATCACATCATTAGGAGAATGATGTGATGGACAAGACCCATCCGTTAGCTTAGCATATGATCGTTCTGTTTATTGCTACTGCTTTCTTGAATGTCAAATACATGTTCCTCAGACCATGAGATCACGCAACCCCCGAATACCGGAGGAATACCTTGTGTGCTATCAAATGTCACAACGTAACTGGGTGATCATAAAGATGCTCTACAGGTATCTCCGAAGGTGTCCATTGAGTTGGCATGGATCGAGACTGGGATTTGTCACTCCGTGTTTCGGAGAGGTATCTCTGGGCCCTCACGGTAATGCACATCATAAGAAGCTTGCAAGCAAAGTGACTAAGGAGTTAGTTACGGGATGATGTATTAAGGAACGAGTAAAGAGACTTGCCGGTAACGAGATTGAACTAGGTATGGAGATACCGACGATCGAATCTCGGGCAAGTAACATACCGACGGACAAAGGGAATTACGTACGTTGTCATTGCAGTTCGACCGATAAGATCTTCATGGAATATGTAGGAACCAATATGAGCATCCAGGTTCCGCTATTGGTTATTGACCAGAGAGGCGTCTCAGTCATGTCTACATCATTCCCGAACCCGTAGGGTCCGCACGCTTAACGTTCGTTGACGATATAGTGTTATATGAGTTATGTGAATTGGTAACCGAATATTGTTTGGAGTCCCGGATGAGATCCCGGACGTCACGAGGAGTCTCGGAATGGTTAAGAGGTAAAGATTTATATATGGGAAGTCATATTTTGGGTTCCGGAAAAAGGTGCAGTTTTTCGGTATTGTACCGGGAAGCTTCCAGAAGGTTCCGGAGGATTCCGGAGGGGTCCGGAAGTCAACAAGTGGGTCCACCATGTCCCAAAGGGCTGGCATGGGCTAAGGGGAGGTGCCCTGGCCTTATTGGGCCAGGCACACCAAGTCCTCAAAAGCCCACGCAGCTAGGGAAGGAAAAAAGGGAGAGTCCTAGTAGGAATAGGATTGGACTTTGGAGTCCAAGTCCACGTGTGTACTTTTCACGGTTACTGTTCACGTGGCACTATTTCTTCTACTCCAAGCCCCTACACATATATAAATAGAGGAGAGGGGGCGCCCCAAAGGAGACACAACATTGTCTTAGCCGTGTGCGGCGCCCCCTCCACAGTTCCGTCCCTCGGTAATATTTTCGCAGTGCTTGGGCGAAGCCCTGCGGAGATAGCATCACCATCACCGTCACCACGCCGTCGTGCTGCCGGAACTCATCCACTACCTCGCCATCTTGCTGGATCAAGAAGTCGAGGACGTCACCGAGCTGAACGTGTGCTGAACGCGGAGGTGCCGTACGTTCGGTGCTCGGTTGGTTGGATCGTGAAGTTGTTCGACCACATCAACCGCGTTTTCTAACGCTTCCGCTTACGGTCTACGAGGGTACGTAGACACACTCCCCCTCTCATAGCTATGCATCTCCATGGATAGATCTTGCGTGTGCGTAGAAAATTTTTGTTTTACATGCAACGTTCCCCAACAGTTAAATACTTGGGTTGCTTACTCACTGTTATCAAATATCAACTTACTCTCTCTGGGTTGTCCCACAACCCTCGGAACGCTCACAAACCACTGAGCACTTCCGAACATAAGACAAGTTCTTCCATCATTATTATCATTAGGGTGGTTGACCGTTCAGTGGCCTAGTATGGACTGTCCAATACCGCGGACATGGCTATTCGAATAGATTCTTACACTCTGCAGAGGTTGCACACTTTACCCACACCATGAAGCCCCCGACCTCGTGATCCCATTCGGGTGGATCGATGGTGCTTCAACGAAACCTGCCTAACCCATGACTCCTCTATCGTACCACCGACAATCATACCCTCCCAGGGTCATGTCCTGGGTAGCCCCTATGTCACCCCGTGACACCTGCCACCTTCGTGGCCACTAACTGTCCCAAATGGGGACGCCGGCAAAATAACTCAACTGGGCTCATAGGATTACCGTCGCCTACCTGATTAGGGCAGCACGCACGCATAACCCTCCCTAGTGTGGTGGTACCGATAAAAGAGCACAAAGCCAGACCAAGTCAAGGCCGTCCCATACCGGCAAATGTGGCTGCACGGGAAAGTCTGGATAGGTGACACTAGATCAACCAATTAGGTTTAATGTTGTCCAGCATTTATCATGCATGAATTTATATCATGAATAATTTAACATAGCAGTAGCTATTCATCAAAATAAAATTACTCTAAATTATCACATATTAAAATAATGCATATAATTCAATTAAATAACCAACACTATTGAAATGCTTCATGCAATGGATGACATGGCTTGCCTTGCTCTGTTGGGTTGTCCACAAACTCCTGGGCTTCAAATCCAAAAGAATTTCCTTCTGAAAATATTTTTAAAATGCAATGGAAAATGTCACATATTACTGTTTTGTGCACTAGAAATTCTTGGAGCATGGGAAAAATACCAAAATTTTCCAGCAAGTAGAGGAGCTCAAGACAAACTCAGAGCAAAAAGAATCAATTGATTTGGACTTATGGTTTAAAAGTTATGGCTGGTCAAATTTCTGGTCAAAATCTGGAATTAAAATAGAAAATCAGAAAAATCAACCGGGGCCACGTCGAAGGCGTATTTCGCCTGTGCGCTTCCACTTACCGCTTCGGTAAGCCACTGACGAGCAGGCCCCAGCGGACAGATTTAAAAGAAGGGGAAGGGGAACAGAGAGCGGCGGAGCTCCGGCGATGCTCGCCGGCGACACGGACGGCGGCGAGGTCCGGCGACTACGGGAATGGATAGAGCGCATCGAGACGAACAGGCACGTACCCGTGGAGTGGCGAGAGGTGGCCGGACGGCATCATCCCCTTCCTCTCCGGTGGTGGTGGTTCTCGGGCGTCGCCGGAGACGGCGTTTCCGGCAGAGATTTGGATGGGCAAGAGCTCAGGCGGGGTCAGTGGAGTGAGCTGAGCTCGCTCGTGCAGTCGGTGGAGTCCGGGGAGGAGTGGAATGGCGAGGTGGCTGGGCTCGAGTGGCGGCAGATCTCCGGCGAGAAGCGAGGCCAGAGGGCCTCTCGGTCGTGGCTCGGAGCTCGGGAACTCGATTGAGAGGTGGAGGAGGTGGGGTGAGGAGCGGAGAGAGGCCGGGGAGGGCTTTATATAGCAGGGGGAGGAGCTCTCTGGAAGCGCGGGACTCGGGCCACGTCGCCGGCACCAGGACGCCGAGCTGGTCGTCGCGACGTAGGGCGAAGTGACGGAAGAGCTCAGAGGAGTTAAGGCGGTCGGTGGCGGCTAGCGGAGGAAGAAGACGCGTCGCAAAGCCACTGTGCCCGCACGGGCGGCACAGTGCCCGTGTGCGTGGCGGCCGGCGAGGGCGATTCTGGCGAGGGGAGGAGTCCAAAACGGCCAGGTGGGGGAAGGAGACGATGTCGGCGAGCTGGGACAAGCAATGATCACGCGGGGCAGTCGGACGTGACTCGACAGACATGGGCGCGATGCAGAGCGCGCGCATTGACATGCCAATGCCGTGCTCACCACGGGCATTGGTGTATAGAGGCCAGGAAAGCCTGGCGTTTCTTGTCCAGCACGTCGACCCTCGATCCCTTAGTCCACTTGTGCCTCTGGTTCGGCTAGATTCACTCTGAGGCGAAGTGTAGCTTCAGCTACAGTTTCTGACAGCAAACTTGAGAGTGATCTAGAGAAGAGGTGAGCTGGAGATGGAGCCAATGGAGATGTCTGGGGTGATCTATCTTGGAGGGACTATAAGCTGGCAAAGTTTGCGAGAATCTGATCAGAGTTTGAATGGGGCTACTGTACAAGTGTGGTTACTGGAACAGAAGCTAGATGAGCTTGATGCACTCATCTGGCTGATCTGCTGGAGCTGAATTTTGGTGTGGGATGGTTATTTGATGGATAGGAGATGCCATAAAAATTTCAGCTCAATTGGATATCTCTAGATGATACTTCCTTCACAGAGGTTCCAATTGAACAGAAACTTGACAGAATATTGATGGTGAAAATTTGTACCGAGCAAGATGATATTTTTGGATATTGTGGCAAGTTATGTTCCCTAGCATCTCAGGGAATTATCTGAGAATTTTCTGAGTTGGGAAAATGTAAGTTGCTTCACAAACGGCCAGTACTGTCCAGAGAGCAAATGGAGTTTTCTGGACAAAATTTTGTACTGGACCATGAAATGTTTTTGAAGATTGTGGGAGTAGATGATGACAAGAAGGTGTGGGATTAATTTGGGATTTTTCTGATTACCAGAACTATAGGTTGCTTTATAACCCATAGTGATGACAGATTTTCCCAAATGAAGAAAATTAATATTTGGGAAAGATGGAGAATTGAAAATTGATCCAGAAGGTGAGTGACAAGGTTTTGGCAAGATGGTGAGAGCTTTGGATCACTGGGAGAAATTCATAAGTCCAAAGTCAACTGAAAAGATTCAAAATCCCTCCAAATTGCAAATAAAGCCAGAAAGATTTTGAAAAGAAAAAGTTGCCAAAAACCAGGGTGTTACAAACCTACCCCCCTTAGAATGAATCTCGTCATCGAGATTCGGTTGCTCAGGGAACAAGTATGGATACGCTGATCTCAGAAAATCCTCTCTTTCCCAGGTAGCCTCTTCCTCAGTATGATGATCCCACAACACCTTGTAAAACCTAATCGTCTTACTCCTGGTAGTTCTTTCCATCTCATCCAGAATTCTGACAGGTCTTTCCTCGTAGGTCAAATCTTTAGTCAATTCCAGCTCACTCATATCTGCCTGTTTGATCGGGGGTGCGATGCACTTCCTTAGCTGTGATATGTGGAATACATTGTGAACATCAGACAATTCCTGTGGTACTTCCAACTGATATGCCACTCTGCCTCTTCTAGCCATTACTGGAAAGGGTCCGATATATCTCGGTGCAAGCTTTCCTCGGGTATGAAACCTCTTTATCCCTTTGATGGGGGTAACTCGGAGATAGGCATATTCTCCGGGCTCAAAAGTTACTTCCCGATGCTTCGGGTCATAGTAGCTCTTTTGTCGGGACTTGGCTGCTCGAAGACGCTCCTGGATATCTTTGACTTGCTTCTCAGCCTCGAGCATCAAATCCATGCCGAAGATGCAGCTGTCTCCTGTCTGAGACCAATTTAACGGAGTGCGGCATTTCCGTCCGTACAGAGCTTCGAATGGTGACATCTTGAGACTTGACTGATAACTGTTATTGTAGGAGAATTCTGCATAGGGTAAACTATCCTCCCATTTGGATCCATGGGCAAGAGCACAGGACCGAAGCATATCTTCCAAAATCTGGTTCACACGTTCGGTTTGTCCATCTGTCTGTGGGTGATATGCCGTACTATGCTTTAGCATGGTTCCCAGGGCTTGGTGCAGTCGCAGCCAGAACACTGAAGTGAACAGGGAGCCTCTGTCCGATGTGATAGACTTGGGTACCCCGTGAAGACTGCCTATCCGGGACAGGTAGAGCTGTGCCAGCTGGTAAGCGTTGAAAGTGGTATTTACCGGAAGAAAGTGGGCCACTTTCGTAAGTATATCCACGATGACCCAGATAGCATCATGGCCTCTTGTTGACTTGGGTACCCCAACAATGAAGTCCATGCATATGTCGTCCCATTTCCACTGGGGAACTGGTAAGGGTTGCAGTAGTCCAGCGGGTTTCTGGTGCTCAGCCTTGACTCTGTTGCAGATGTCACAACAGGCGACATAGTATGCTATGTCCTTTCGCATTCCTGGCCACCAAAAGGTCTCTCGCTAGTCCTGGTACATTTTTGTTCCTCTGGGATGAATAGAGTAGGCAGACTCATGTGCCTCTCTAAGTATTTGCTGTCTCAAGTTGTTTTGATCAGGCACACATATTCGGTTTTCAAACCATAGGGTACCTTGATCATCAAGATGGAAGGACTTGGCCTTTCCTCTTGGAATGCGCTCCTTGATCTCTTGTATACCCTCATCTGATTTCTGAGCGGCCTTAATTTCTTCCATGAGTGTCGGAGTAATTTCCAAGGTATCAGGGCTTATTGGGCTGCATAGCACCATGTTCAGCTTGGCAAACTCTTCTCGTAGCCTCGGATGGATTCCCTCCATTAATGCATTTAGGGTACCTTGCTTTCTGCTGAGGGCATTGGCGACCACATTGGCTTTTCCCGGATGATAATTAATTCCAATTTCATAGTCCTTAACCAATTCAAGCCATCTTCTCTGTCTGAGATTCAGATCAGGTTGGGTGAAAATATACTTGAGACTCTTGTGGTCTGTGTATATTTCACATCGCTGCCCAATGAGGTAATGCCTCCAAATCTTTAGTGCATGAATCACGGCTGCCAGTTCCAAGTCATGAGTGGGGTAGTTCTCTTCATGAGGTCATAGCTGTCTGGATGCATATGCCACAGCCTTTCCTCCTTGCATTAGAACGCAGCTGATTCCACGTCGGGAAGCATTACAATATATGTCAAAGCTCTTGTGGATGTCTGGAAGCACTAAGACAGGGGATGTGGTTAGCCTCGTCTTCAATTCCATGAAACTGCTGTCACATTCTTCCGTCCAGGCAAATTTGTGGTTCTTTTTCAGCAATTCCGTCAATGGCTTGGCTATTTTTGAGAAGCCTTCGATGAAGCGACGGTAGTAGCCTGCCAATCCCAGAAAGCTACGGACTTCCGTTACTGTGGCTGGTGTCCTCCAGTTTAATACAGCAGTCACTTTGCTGGGGTCGACGGCCACACCTTGTTCTGACAGAACATGTCCCAGAAATCCCACCTCTCTTAGCCAGAATTCACATTTACTGAATTTGGCATACAAGCGATGGGTCCTTGGTCTTTCCAGGACAGTGCGGAGATGTTGCTTGTGCTCCTCCTCATCTTTTGAATAGATAAGGATATCATCGATGAAGACTACCACAAATTTGTCCAAGAAGTCCATGAAGACCTTATTCATCATGCTCATGAAGTAGGCAGGAGCATTTGTCAGCCCAAATGACATCACTGTAAATTCATACAGGCCATATCTTGTAGTGAAGGCTGTCTTGGGGATATCCTCTTTTCTGATTTTAACTGATGATACCCCGTTCGAAGGTCAATCTTGGAAAATACCCGGGCCCCATTCAACTGGTCAAATAGATCATCAATGCGGGGAAGCGGATATTTATTCTTGATGGTGACCTCATTCAGTTGGCGGTAGTCCACGCACATTCGTAGGCTGCCATCTTTCTTCTTGACAAACAGCACGGGTGATCCCCAAGGTGAAGTGCTTGGACGAATGTACCCTTTCTGTAGTAATTCATCCAACTGTTTCTTCAATTCCACCAGCTCTGGGGAAGGCATGCGATAGTACTTCTTGTAAATTGGAGCTGTTCCGGGAACAACCTCAATAGCAAACTCGAGTTCCCGAGCAGGTGGCATTCCTGGTAATTCCTCCGGGAATACGTTCGGAAATTCACTGACTACTGGAATCAGACTTATATCTGTAGCTGTGGCTTTGAATGCCATTCCTTTCTTTAACATCATTCTGCTAGCAGTGAATTGCACTATCTGGCCTGCCGGATTAACCAGTGTCACCTTCCTGGTGGCACAATTGATACACACTTGATGTGGTACCAACCAATCCATTCCCAATATTACATCCAGTCCAGGGGATTCAATGGCAACAAGAGTAGCTGGGAACTTTACTCCGTGTATCGAATTTTCCAGATCCTTGTATATCACATTTGTTCTGAGCATAGAGCCAGGGGATTGTACCACCATGATTTTGTCCAAAAGAGAAGGAGAAAATTTGTGCAAGGTGGCAAAACTCCGCGAAATAAACGAGTGAGAAGCCCCAGAGTCAAATAAAATTATTGCAGGTATGTTGTTAACAGAAAACATACCAAGGACCACATCTGGTGCTTCGCGGGCTTCCTCAGCGGAGATATGATGGACTTGGCCGCGGTAGAAGTTCGTATTGGGGCGGCGTCCAACACTGTTGACTTGTGGCTTGTAGTCGGATGATGGCTTCACATTTCTTGTGGGGCACTGTTTGGAGTAATGCCCGCTCTGGCCACAAGTAAAGCATGTGTTGTTGCGACGGCAATCCTCCATCACTGGCTGTTTGCCGAAGGTCTTGTCCTGGCTGGCGGTCTTATTGTTGTTATTGCCATTGTTCCAGGCAGGCTTGTATTCAGACGGCCCTGGTTGCCAAATGCGTGGCTTCTGCACAAACTGCTCACGGTTGTCCTTCTTGGGTTCAAACTTCTTCTTGCGATCATCATATCCTGACTTGTGCTCTCGTTCAGCTATGAAGGCCTTGTTCACCAAAGTCTGGAAATCAGGGAAGTCAAGCATACAGAGCTGACAACGGAGGGTATGGTTGAGCCCTCCTAGGAATCGGTCAATCTTCCTCTCTTCGGTGGACACGTCATGGGTAGAGTACCATGCCAGATTATTAAACTTGTTCAGATACTCCCCCACTGACATATTTCCTTGAGTAAGAGCCAGAAATTCCCTCTGCTTTACCTTCATAATGCTGGTAGGGATATGATACTTGCGGAATACCTCTTTGAATTTTTCCCAAGATATATCTTCTCCAGAAGGCCACGTTATTTTTGTGTTGTCCCACCATATAGCTGCCGGTCCCTCCAGATAGTGAGTTACAAAAGGAACCTTGTCGGACTCATCACAGAGGGCTATGTCCAACTTCTTTTCCATGGTCCTCAGCCAGTCATCAGCTTCCATAGGATCCACAGCCTGACCAAAACTGGGTGGCTTGGTACGCTGAAAATCAGACAACTTAGAGTGTGTCCCATTATGGTTATTCTGACACACCATAGTCGGCATGCTTTTCAGAAATTCCATGAGATCTTGATTTCTTTTCTCCTCAAACATTCTCATAATCTGATCAGTGGTTGGTGCCTGTGGTGGTGGAGGTGGTAAGTCTTCTGGTGACTGTCCTGCCTGTCTGGCGGATCGACGAACTGGGGTTCCATCGCCGCCTTGATTACTACACCTCTTCATCCTAAATTTGTTCCCATTGCAAAATACCGAATCGATGAGCAACATCCATAAGGGAAAAGCATGGCAATGTGACACCAGAAGGAAAGCCAAATAAAAGAGAGAAACTAAAGCGAACAACATAATTATACAAGGCAACCCAACATCATACGTGACAAGCTAGTAGGGGGATGATCATGACTAGACTGCTCATACGGCAGTTGACATATGCAGGGATGCTATCATGCATGCACTGAAACTCAAGCCTCCACTCTAGTGACGCCGGTGGCAAAAACACTAGTAAACTGCAGACTCCTCGTCATCTGACCCCGTCTCAGAATCTGAGCTGATGATGTGCACCTCGGCCTCTGGATCAAAGGAAACACGACGACGCTGATGGGAAGGAGCACGACGCCGCAGCATCGGAGCAGCTGGAGTAGCTAGGAGTGAGGCCCATTCTGCCGGGGTCTCACATCGGCTACCAGACGAAAAGCCTGGCGGTCCGAACGAACTGGAAGGAGTCTCAGAAGGTGGAACGGGTGGAGTATACACAGGTGAAAATGGAGGCAGAGGAGGAGACTGTGCTGACGCAATAGCTACAAGTGCCTCGCGGGCATGAGTCAGCTCCTCAGCTAGTGAAGTGATCATACGGTAACTGGCGTTCAGATAACGAGATAAAACACCAGTAGCGCGATCACTCGCCGGATCAACAGGAGCGAAAAGGACTCGCCCTGTTGCAGGCGACAGGGTGGGGTAATGAAAGAAACCTGGATGAGTCTGCATCTCGACCTCGTGGAAGCGCAATTCAGTAAGAGCCTCCATCGCAGCAAACTGGATTGCCAACTCCGGAGCAGAAGCAGTTCCGCCCTTGGAAGAACGGGAGTAGCTGCCGATATCTGAACTCGTCATAAGAAAGGCTTCTGCGTGATACTCGTACACTGAACTAGCAAGCTTCTCTTGGACACCTGGTACACTGGGTCTTCGCCATTGGGATACAGCTGAAGCCAGACACTACGGAGCAGTACTGGAAAAGTGAACGGTGCCGGCTCGTGGTGGTAGTGGTACGGAACTGGTGCCATCTACACTCATCAAACCAGAGGTTAGCACAATAAACACTATATGCATGCCATGCAGCAATCAGATGCAACAAGCAAGACACACCGGGACTCTAAACTAATCGCGGTTCTAGCGCAGGGTCAACTAGGGTGTCCTACAGTCAGCGCGGCTCTGATACCGAGCGTTGTGGCACCCCGGCTCAGAGAACCGGTTAACCAGTGTTTCCAACCCAGAGATCATGTCTTCTGGAAACACACAACAACTTGGAACAGAACAGAACTGAACTTTATTGAAATATCTCGAGTACAAGCTCATAATTTACATCGATAGTGAGGCCAGAAGCACATCAGGTGCTATGACAATATCTACATTATTCTTGGAACATAGCAGGGCCTCGATACTACTGGGTAGAACTACGGCGTAGCGGAACATAGCGCGGAAACTCCATCCACAGGGACACTGCTGTGGACACGACGTAGTTAGCGTAGCACGAACCATCGGGACCTCCGTCCTCGGCTTCTCCTGCATCTAGTATGACATGCCAGGTGAGTACTTGGAATGTACTCGCAAGCTCATGGCAACCAAAACAATGCAGCAAACAATAGCATGGCAATTAACAGGTTAAATACTTGGGTTGCTTACTCACTGTTATCGAATATCAACTTACTCTCTCTGGGTTGTCCCACAACCCTCGAAACGCTCACAAACCACTGAGCACTTCCGAACATAAGACAAGTTCTTCCATCATTATTATCATTAGGGTGGTTGACCGTTCAGTGGCCTAGTACGGACTGTCCAATACAGTGGACACGGCTATTTGAATAGATTCTTACACTCTGCAGAGGTTGCACACTTTACCCACACCATGAAGCCCCCGACCTCGTGATCCCATTCGGGTGGCTCGATGGTGCTTCAACGAAACCTGCCTGACCCGTGACTCCTCTATCGTACCACCGACAATCATACCCTCCCAGGGTCATGTCCTGGGTGGCCCCTGTGTCACCCCGTGACACCTGCCACCGTCGTGGCCACTAACTGTCCCAAACGGGGACGCCGGCAAAATAACTCAACTGGGCTCATAGGATTATCGTCGCCTACCTGATCAGGGCAGCACGCACGCATAACCCTCCCTAGTGTGGTGGTACCGATAAAAGAGCACAAAGCCAGACCAAGTCAAGGCCGTCCCATACCGGCAAATGTGGCTGCACGGGAAAGTCCGGATAGGTGACACTAGATCAACCAATTAGGTTTAGTGTTGTCCAGCATTTATCAACCATGAATTTATATCATGAATAATTTAACATAGTAGTAGCTATTCATCAAAATAAAATTACTCTAAATTATCACATATTAAAATAATGCATATAATTCAATTAAATAACCAACACTATTGAAATGGTTCATGCAATGGATGACATGGCTTGCCTTGCTCTGTTGGGTTGTCCACAAACTCCTGGGCTTCAAATCCAAAAGAATTTCCTTCTGAAAATATTTTTAAAATGCAATGGAAAATGTCACATATTACTGTTTTGTGCACTAGAAATTCTGTGAGCATGGAAAAAATACCAAATTTTTCCAGCAAATAGAGGAGCTCAAGACAAACTCAGAGCAAAAAGAATCAATTGATTTGGACTTATGGTTTAACAGTTATGGCTGGTCAAAGTTCTGGTCAAAATCTGGAATTAAATTAGAAAATCAGAAAAATCAACCAGGGCCACGTCGAAGGCGTATTTTGCCTGTGCGCTTCCACTTACCGCTTCGGTAAGCCACTGACGAGCGGGCCCCAGCGGTCAGATTTAAAAGAGGGGGAAGGGGAACAGAGAGCGGTGGAGCTCCGGCGATGCTCGCCGGCGACACGGATGGCGGCGAGGTCCAGCGACTACGGGAATGGATAGAGCGCATCGAGACGAACACGCACGTACCCGTGGAGTGGCGAGAGGTGGCCGGACGGCGTCGTCCCCTTCCTCTCCGGCGGCGGTGGTTCTCGGGCGTCGCCGGAGACGGCATTTCCGGCGGAGATTTGGATGGGCAAGAGCTCAGGCGGGGTCAATGGAGTGAGCTGAGCTCGCTTGTGCAGTCGGTGGAGTCCGGGGAGGAGTGGAACGGCGAGGTGGCTGGGCTTGGGTGGCGGTGGATCTCCGGTGAGAAGCGAGGCCAGAAAGCCTCTCGGCCGTGGCTCGGAGCTCGGGAGCTGGATTGAGAGGTGGAGGAGGTGGGGTGAGGAGCGGAGAGAGGCCGGGGAGGGCTTTATATAGCAGGGGGAGGAGCTCTCTGGAAGCGGCGGGACTCGGGCCACGTCGCCGGCACCAGGACGCCGAGCTGGTCGTCGCGACGTAGGGCGAAGTGACGGAAGAGCTCAGAGGAGTTAAGGCGGTCGATGGCGGCTAGCGGAGGAAGAAGACGCGCCGCAAAGCCACTGTGCCCGCACGGGCGGCACAGTGCCCGCGTGCGTGGCGGCCGGCGAGGGCGATTCCGGTGAAGGGAGGAGTCCAGAACTGCCAGGTGGGGGAAGGAGACGATGTCGGCGAGCTGGGACAAGCAATGGTCGTGCGGGGCAGTCGGACGTGACTCGACAGACACGGGCGCGATGCAGAGCGCGCGCATTGACATGCCAATGCCGTGCTCACCACGGGCATTGGTGTCTAGAGGCCACGAGAGCCTGGCGTTTCTTGTCCAGCACGTCGACCCTCGATCCCTTAGTCCACTTGTGCCTCTGGTTCGGCTAGATTCACTCTGAGGCGAAGTGTAGCTTCAGCTACAGTTTCTGACAGCAAACTTGAGAGTGATCTAGAGAAGAGGTGAGCTGGAGATGGAGCCAATGGAGATGTCTGGGGTGATCTATCTTGGAAGGACTATAAGCTGGCAAAGTTTGAGAGAATCTGATCAGAGTTTGAATGGGGTTGTTGTACAAGTGTGGTTACTGGAACAGGAGCTAGATGAGCTTGATGCACTCATCTGGCTGATCTGCTAGAGCTGAATTTTGGTGTGGGATGGTTATTTGATGGATAGGAGATGCCATAAAAATTTCAGCTCAATTGGATATCTCTAGATGATACTTCCTTCATAGAGGTTCCAATTGAACAGAAACTTGACAGAATATTGCTGGTGAAAATTTGTACTGAGCAAGATGATATTTTTGGATATTGTGGCAAGATATGTTCCCTAGCATCTCCGGGAATTATCTGAGAATTTTCTGAGTTGGGAAAATGTGAGTTGCTTCACAAATGGCCAGTACCGTCCTGAGAGCAAATGGAGTTTTCTGGACAAAATTTTGTACTGGACCATGAAATGTTTTTGAAGATTGTGGGAGTAGATGATGACAAGAAGGTGTGGGATTAATTTGGGATTTTTCTGATTACCAGAACTATAGGTTGCTTTGTAACCTATAGTGATGACAGATTTTCCCAAATGAAGAAAATGAATATTTGGGAAAGATGGAGAATTGAAAATTGATCCAGAAGGTGAGTGACAAGGTTTTGGCAAGATGGTGAGGGCTTTGGATCACTGGGAGAAATTCATAAGTCCAAAGTCAACTGAAAAGATTCAAAATCCCTCCAAATTGCAAATAAAGCCAGAAAGATTTTGAAAAGAAAACGTTGCCAAAAACCAGGGTGTCACAGTTGTAGTGCGTAAAGCAAATGGAAAGTGCAGACTTTGTATCGACTACACTGATATTAACAAAGCATGTCGAAAGGATCCTTTCCCTTTGCCGTGCATTGATCAAATTGTAGACTCTACTGCCGGCTGTTATTTACTTACATTCCTTGATGCATATTCTGGGTACCATCAGATATTCATGGCCAAAGAGGATGAGGAGAAAACCGCATTCATTACTCCATGTTGCACATACTGCTTCATGCGTATGCCTTTCGGATTAAAGAGTGTTGGTTCCACATTTGCGAGAGCAGTCCAGATTGGTTTTGAGCCCCAAGTGCACAGGAATGTTTAAGCATATATGGATGATATAGTGGTTAAAACTAAGGACAAATCAACCCTTATTCAAGACTTAGAAGAAACATTTGCAAACTTGCGCAAGATCAATTTGAAGCTCAACCCCGAGAAGTGCGTGTTTGGCGTTCCATCCAAACTTCTCGGGTTCTTTGTATCTCGGCGTGGAGTCGAAGCAAATCCCGACAAGATCAAAGCAATTGAGCAGATTCAAGCACCAAAAAGCGTCAAGGATGTGCGGCGTCTTGCCGGCTGTGTTGCTTCCTTAAGTAGGTTCATTTCAAAGTCTGCTGAGCGCGCCCTGCCGTTTTTCAAGATTTTGAAAAAGGCAGGTCCAATGAAATGGACTCCGGAAGCGGAGGCCGCGCTACAGGATTTGAAAAGATACCTCTATTCTGTGCCAACGCTAGTTGCGCCTAAACCACAAGAGCCATTGCTGCTATATTTAGCGGCAACAAATCAAGTGGTCAGTGCTGCATTAGTAGTGCAGAGAGAAGCTGATGACGAAGAAGCAGCAGTGGCAAGCCCGTCCAGTGACAAGAAGGAATCTTCTTCGGCAAGGTCTGGTGCCGACAAATCAGAAACAGCGCAAGCAAATGAAGCTAACCAGCAAGTGGTGCCAAAGAAGAAGGTGGTGCAGCGGCCGGTTTATTTTGTTAGTTCCCTCCTGCAGGGGGCTAGGTCAAGATACTCTGGAGTACAGAAGTTGCTTTTTGGTCTTCTCATGGCCTCGAGAAAGTTGCGTCACTACTTCCAAGCACATGAGATCACTGTCGTCACTCGCTTTCTGTTGCAGCGTATTTTGAGGAATCCAGATGCAACTGGCAGGATAGTGGAGTGGGCGTTGGAACTGTCGAGCTTTGCACTCAAGTTTGAAAGCACATCAACTATTCAGAGCAGAGCCTTGGCTGAGTTCATTGCAGAATGGACACCAACGCAAGACGAAGAAATTCAAGAAATAGTTCTCCCCGGCAAAGAAACAGCTAAAGAGTGGATCATGTACTTTGATGGTGCCTTCTCGCTGCAAGGCGCCGGTGCTGGAGTGCTGCTTGTCGCACCCACCGGAGAGCACCTCAAGTATGTAATTCAAATGCACTTTCCCAAGGAGAAAGCAACGAACAACACTGCTGAGTATGAAGGACTCCTTGCCGGTCTCAGGATCGCGGTGGATTTAGGAATCAGAAAGTTGATCGTCCGTGGAGACTCGTAGCTTGTTGTGAAGCAAGTGAACAAAGATTACCAGAGCCCGTTGATGGAAGCGTATGTGTAAGAAGTGAGGAAATTGGAGGAACACTTTGACGGATTGCAAACAGAGCACATCCCTCGTGTGGAAAATAGCATTGCTGATCATTTGTCAAAATGTGCCACTCAAAAGCTACCTGTGGAACCGGGAACTTTTGTACTCCATTTGAATCAACCATCTGTCACTCCATCAACATATGCCAGTAAAAGAAGGAAGTTGAACACCGGCAAGTATTTCCTAGCAGAGCTCCCAGAAGCCGCTGGCAAGGATGTTGCCAGGCACAACACTATGGTTGCCGGTGAGCAGCAGCCTCTAGCAGAACGACAAGATTTTGCCGCTGAGACAAGCGCTCCTGCTTCCGAAGAGATGCCTTTAGTCCTTGTTGTCGAGCCACAGGCTCCGGCATGGGCGCAACACATAGTTCATTTCCTTCAAATAGGAGAACTTCCCGATGAGCAAGAAGAAGCTGAGAAAGTAGCCCATCAGTCAAGTATGTATCAGTCTATGTACAACATTCTGCACAGAAAGGGACCAAACCGTGTGAAATTGAAGTGCATTTGCCGGGAAGATGGACTAAAGTTGTTGGCACAAATACATGGAGGCATATGTGGCTCTCACATAGGATCAAGAGCGCTTGTCGGCAAGGCTTTCCGGCAAGGCTTCTATTGGCCCACTGCCCTCCAGGATGCAACTGGGCTAGTAACCAAGTGTGAAGCATGCCAGTTCCATTCAAAGAACATACATCAACCAGCTCAAGCTCTTCAAACAATCCCTCTCTCCTGGCCTTTTTTGGTCTGCGGGCTTGATATTTTGGGCACCTTCCCTTGTGCTACCGGGGGCTTTGAGTTCTTGTACGTCAGCATCGACAAGTTCACAAAGTGGTCTGAAGTGGAGCCAGTGAGGAAGGTGATAGCACAGTCAGCCGTTAAGTTCTTCAAAGGACTAGTTTGACGTTTCGGGGTTCCTAACAGACTCATCACCGACAACGGCACCCAGTTCATGAGTTGCACCTTCATGCAGTACATCCAAGACCTTGGAAGCAAGATCTGTTTTGCCTCTGTCGCTCACCCAAGAAGCAATGGACAAGCATAACGGATGAATGCTGAAGTGCTGCGTGGTCTCAATACAAGAACCTTTGACAGGCTGCGCAAATGTGGAAGACGCTGGATTGATGAGTTGCCGGCAGTTCTTTGGTCACTCAGAATGACACCAAATCAAGCTACCGGCCAAACACCCTTCTCCCTAGTCTATGGTGCAGAAGCGGTGCTCCCCACGGAACTCACATACGGGTCACCTCGAGTGCTCGCTTACGATGAGGCAGAGCAAGAGCAGCTGCGGCAAGATGACGCAATGCTCCTTGAGGAAGATCGTCTTCGGACGGCTGTGCGAGCTGCACGCTACCAGCAAGCTTTGCGCCGCTATCATAGCCGCAAAGTTCATGCATGAAGCTTTGAGGAAGGTGACCTTGTTCTTTGGTGCATTCAGTCCGCCAAGGGATCAAACAAGTTGACGCCGAAGTGGGAAGGCCCTTATCGGGTAGCGTGAGTCACCAGACCTGGCGCGGTCTGTCTGGAGACCAAAGATGGCATTCAAGTGCAGAACTCATGGAATATTGAGCATC
This sequence comes from Elymus sibiricus, assembly GCA_039707655.1. Taxonomy (NCBI): domain Eukaryota; kingdom Viridiplantae; phylum Streptophyta; class Magnoliopsida; order Poales; family Poaceae; genus Elymus; species Elymus sibiricus. Next base: position 303,277,947 of record CM077672.1, on the reverse strand, counting down.
ATCGCAAGTTCTACCCATAAGGTGCAGTTGCCGGGCCTTGTCCCCAGCAACCCCTTTTGTACAAGCTTTGTCGTCAAGAGTTGTAACCCTTTGTACAAAGTCAGGCGTAGACCCTGTGCATAACTGAAATAAAGCTAAGTGTTTCACAACTTTTTGTACATATTCACTTGTGTATGAATGTATGTGATGTTGTGGTTACACTTTAGTTTGTATGAAATGACTGATGAACTGTCAAGGTTCCCAAACCACTCTTTTCTCTTCTTTCTTTTTCTCAAAGGACTGAAGGATCCCTTGCGTGCAAGTTTCCCTGGGGGTGTGATGGTGGGGATACCATTGAATGACGTTCAAGTGATCATTTTGTGCCACAAGAAAGACAGTGCAAGGAAAAGCTAAGTTGCAAAACTTTGAAACAAATTCCTTGTTATATTTGCAATTTCCCTTGAACGATTTAGTCTTTGTATGAAAAACCTGCACGCGAAGGAACCTTGTCATGATCAGTTGCTCTCTTACTTTGTTTCGAGTCCGCTCAACAATTTAAGTAGCTGCATTGAAAATGTCAAAGGAAAACTTGCCGGCAGCGGCACTTCCAGCAGGCTGCTAAGGGTCCGTTCCTCAAGTGCTCGCGACAAGTGTGCGCACCAGCAAGACTTCTGACAAGCGTAGGGTATAAAAACATGCAAAGACAAAATAATACAGGGGAAACGACATTCATTCATCCATCGACTTAAAGTCATTTTACATCACAAAAGCAGTGTAGATCTAACATAAGATCAAATGTATCTTTTACATGACAGCACAACAGTGGATATAACGACAAGCTTAATCTCGGCGATCGCCTTGGATCCTGGGAACTTGGAGGACCTTGTTGGCAAGAGGAGCATGAATCTTCTCGGCGGCAGTAACATCAGTGTTCTCCGCCAGCTCCTTGAATATCCCGGAGAGATCAAGGCTGGGATTGCGATGAGCAAGCTTGAGCAGTACCTTGTAAAGGACGTTGCGCGCAAACTTCCAGGATTCATTAGCAAACGAGGCGGACCGGTCATCGTGATATGTCTTCAATGCATCAATGAGGCCGTCGAAGAATTTGGTCAGTCTAGCACTGGTGGCCTCGTGTTCATTGAAGGTGAAGCTCCAGCTCTTCATATCCATGCTGAGAAGTGATTAGCGCCAAGCTGCTTGATGGGATCTGCAAGGTTGACGCCGCTGGTTGGTTGTCGGGGTTCGGCGTGTCAGTGTTAACGGGCACCTTCTCCACATCCATTCTGGCGGGGTCAGACGTGTTGCTGGGGGACTTCTCAGGTTCTTTAGGGATTTTTTTGATCTCCTCGACAACTTACACAAGGTTCTCTTCAGCGGCGATCTTGGCGGCTTCGTCAGTGGCATCCTTTGCAATATCAGCTCCTTCCACAAGGATTTCACCTTCTTCGGGAGAGGTTGGAGCTGTGGATTGAAGCAGAGGCAAGGGCAAAATGAGATTCAAATTACAAGTTAAGTTCAAGAAAACAAAAAAAATTGTGAGAGATGTGTAAAGGCAAGAGGATTACCCGTTGACGTTTGTTGAGGAAGGGCATCTCCTTTCCCGGCAACTTGTGTTGCCGACGCATGGTCATCAGCTGCTTCGCTTGTCGGAGTAGCCTCCGTGCGGACGGGCTCATCGGTGGAGGCCCTTGCCGGAGAAGCACTCTCCGGAGCAATGGTTGATGGGGAAGCCATAGTAGGATCCGCCTCTTGGCATTCCACCTCTTGGTGGACCTCTCCCATCTCCTTGTCAGGCTCGGAAGAAGGAATTTCAGCGCCTGCACCAGTTAGCGGGGTCTGCACCACATTCTCGTGCTGGGGGCTGGACTGGGGGCTGGAAGTGATGGTTTCCACAGTTGTGCCCCCCTGCCCAGCACTTGCCACGGGATCATGCTCCGATGCGGACTTGGCTCATTTCGTACGATGCGCGAGCGGTTCTGGATCCCTGCCAAGACAAAAGAAATCAAGTCAAGATGACAATCAAAAGAAATCAAGACTTGATGAAGATAAACAATTTCACTTACTCCTCTTCTTCAGACTCGCTGAGGACGGAGAGATCATATCTTGCCAGCGGAGGCGACTCTCTGGCCCTCTCAAGCGCTGGAGGAGATGAACTTGCCGGCTGAGAAGACCCACCTTCCTCGGTAACCTCAAGCTGGGAAGGTGAAGGCTGGGTTCGAGGATGCCGACTGGATTGCCGGCGCACTTCCTCTTGATGGCCGGTCCTGGTGGTCGTCTTCTTCACCGTGGGACCAGCTCCTGGCGAAGAAGTACGTACCGGTTCTTGACTGACCGCCCTTCGAAGACGGTGTTTCCTCTTCGGAGCTCGAGGGCCTTCCTCTTCTTCAGGCTCTCCGACAACCTCAGTCCCGGTAACTTCAGCTCCGGCAACTTCGTCTCCGGCAGGCTCTTCTTGGTGTTCCTCGGCAAGTTCTTCGTCGGGATGTTCTTCATCGTCATACTCAGTTGCCGCGGCACCAGAACTGCTAGCCGCGTTAACTCTTGCAGTTTCTGTGGCTATGCTGGCGATATACGCCAGTTCTTCCTCCTTGGTGGCTTGGACGAGATCTCTTTCTTTCCGGGTGGCTTTCTCTGTCAAATTGGAAGCCCAATCCATCTCGTTTTCCAGAGTAGGCATTGGCCAGTGGGGTTCAACTCCTTGAGCGTTGCACTCTAGCATCATTGCCAAAATGGAAACCTTGGCGGAGTTAATATGCAGTGGGACGCCTCCATTAGGCAAGTGAAACATGCCGGTCTTCCTGAACGACTGCTCGCAGAGGCAAGCATGTTCTAGAACCGTCAACTTGTTGCCGAGCCCAGGATACAACCGCATGATATCAGCGGCACCCTGGTAATCCCAAGCAAACCTCTCCCTCTTATGCAGCGGCGAGATGCGTCGCCGAAGGAAATCAGCGCCAACCATTTCTATGGTCAGCTTGGCGGCCTTAAGACGAGCAATTCTGTTCAGTGCCGGGCGGAGTCTTTCATCACTGGCAGCCAATTTGCCCCAATCCTTGCCGCGATCAACTCTTTTCCGGCGCGGCAAGCAAAATTCAGGAAAATCCTTATCCTGGATCCAGCACCATTCTGCCCGCCATTCCTCCCATTTAAGGTGAAGTTGCCTGGGAAGATACTGGCCTTTGGTTTTAGCCCTTGGGATCCATGTTACACTGCCAGAGAGCGATTTGTATTCGATGCGAGGAACGAAGAAGTGGCGGAACAGATCTATGTTGGGCGCTACTCCAACAAAATTCTCGCACAAGTGGGCGAAGACAGCCATACATGTCATTGCGTTGGGAGTGAAATCCAGCAGTTGAAACCCAAAATCATACATCATCGCGCAGAAGAAGTCTGAAAATGGAGGAACCAGACCGCAGTAGAAGTAAGCGCAGAAGAATGGGTATGAATCTGATGGAACCTTGTCGCCTTCGGGAAGCACCACCGGAGCCTTGTGGTCCTTGGTGTCTCTCCCCCACATGTAGGCGTACCTCTCAATCAGAGTGTTGCCATCCATGGCAGACGGCGAGAAGACCACGTTCTCTCTCCGCCGCCTCTCCAGTTCCTCCAGTTCCTTCTTCTTCTTCTCTGCCTTGGGGTCGAGCGGCTTGGCGGGTTTCTTCCCTGCCGCGTCGGCTTTCTTGGGTGCAATGAGGGCTCAAGGAGAAGAGAGAGAGTCGAGCTGAGATGCGAATCGGTGGCGGCGGCGGCGGAAGCATCTCTGGCGAGAGGAAGAAGATGAAGCAGGGGAAAACGGGGATGAATGAGCAGTGTCCCCTCGCAATTGCCTTTTTATGGGGAAGGCGTGAGGGGGCTGGCTCTTCACTGTTTACCTCAGCAGCGCTTTTACAGGTGCACTACCGCGGAATAACCGCAACAGTCCACGTTCCCACGACTCGCATTTAATGCACGGAATGGACGTGTGTTTGGCAAATCATCATGACTAAAATTTCGGCATTAGTTTCCCGCCGCGTGTCTGTGCATTGTTTGGGCCTAGCCCAACGATGCTTTGGACACGCGTATGGCCCAGGCCCGGGGGCTCCTGTCGGTGTATAAAACATGGGTATTTTATACCCTGACTTATGCACAGACAATAGCAGCCTTCTTGATGGCCAGGCTTGCCAGAAATCGCCAAGAACAAGATTCAAGACTCAGTTGCAGAGGCTACTGGGGAGAAGATCAAGATGAAGTATCGACAAGTACTTAACTAGTACTGAAGATGAAGGCATTACTTGCCGACAAGATTTGAACCGGCAAGATGAAGGCCCGGCAAGCTCCGTGCCAGCAAGCTTTCGCTAGCTCGTCAGCGCTTCACCTCACCGAGCAGCTAGTCACTAATCGGTGAGGTGTCGGGCGTGCATGCGGGTTGGTGAGATTTGTCGGGGCACGTGTCAGCGCTCTGGAAGGAGATTTGCCTTTAATGACACATGTCCAGAAGGCGTGTCAAGATAATAGGAGGTAGCTGGGCGAGCGGTGCAGAATCCTTGTCGGGGCTCCTCCTCCACATGACACCTAATGGAGCATTTATTGCTTTTGTCCTAAATAGGCAGAGTTAGGTATGATAGCACTGTTTGTTATCTAATCAATACAAAATGACTGTTTTTCCACTGTGGTGACCCCTTGAGCTATAAAAGGAGGGCCAGGGCAACGTTTACGGGGATCGATCCTTTGCACAACTTGCATGCGTAGCTGCTTTTTCTGCACCTTGCCGGGAAGCGCTCCTTGTACTTGTGTTCATACTCATCCAATACACCAAAGCAGGAGTAGGGATTTACACCTCATGGTGGCCCGAACCTGGGTAAAAGCCTTTGCGTTCTGTGTTGATTATGCTCTTTGTGCTTGTGCATTCCCTTAGTCGAACCGCGAAGGGGCTAGATGGCCCCATAGATGGTCGTACGCACGACAATTTGGCAACATAAACTAGGATGATATAGACAATACAGTGACCATAGTACATAAATATAAGTTTGTTTCATGCTATTATCCTATCAACATTACCATTGAACTGGTTTACCAAAATGAGTTTCATATACTGCATGTTGAACCTGTGATGTGTCTACTTGTTCCTCTTTTAGAATGCCGCCAGAATATTGGAGAAGAGTACCCCATTATGCAATGGTAAAGGAAGTAATGCAGACAAGGTTCAAGATAGTGAGACAACCCTGTTGGTCTCCAATAAAGCTGATAAAAACTATCTTCAAGACAGTGAGACAACCCCAAAGTCCTGCCTTGATGTAGTGTTCGAGTTACTGGCCACTACCGCTGGCACAAGCTCTTCGAACTCGCTGCCTGAATCAGTTCGGCTTCTTGAGTCTCATCTACAAGTTGAAAGACAATGATCAGCTGTGCCGCGACAAGAAGCCGAAGGACTTAGGAAGTCCCTGCAGAATTCAGATGCACACTTTTTGGTGCAACAGCAAGAGTTGGAGGAGTTTAGCGCCAAACAAGAGAAAGCTAATAAGCTTGCTAAGCTTCTTTCCAGCATGGTGGGTGCCCAGGATATCGTTTCTTGAGCTCTTATGAAGTGGTTTCATTTCTAGACTTGTTTTGCTGCCGCATTTATTTGCACTGGTGGCCAACTTAGTCGCCCGGTGTTTGTAATATGCTGCTTTGTTGTTCCCTTTATTTGCACTGGTGGCGAACTTTGATGCCCAGTGGATGTAATGTATGTAATCGCCGTAATAGCTTAGCGTTAGTTGCTTGCTTATTTATTTACTTATAGTCATGTTTATTGTTTGTAGTCAATGCAGTTCTTTTTCTTCGGTTTGCTAGTGGCCGCAATAACCATGGGCCAAATACGGGGCCGTAGGATCCATGGGACTCCTACGGGCTTTAGGATTCATGGGCCTCCTATGGGCCATAGGATCCATGGGCCTCCTACGCGCCGTAGGATCCATGGGTCGTACTGTTCGTGGGCTAAAACCAGACCGCAATATGGGCCGTAAAAGGGCCAATTTGGGAACGGTCGGTTTAAGGGCCCATAGCATAATGGGCCGTTAACAGGCCGAAAGTCATCACAGGCTTAATTCTATCGACAGGTATAACGGGTTGTTAATGGGCCAGAAAACATGACGGGATGAAAATGGCCCAATGGGTTAACAAACCACAAACAGGCCGATTGTAACCACGGGCTGAATTTGGCCCATTAGCATAACAGGCCAGTAACGGACCGTAAGTAATCGAGGGCCAGAAATGAGCCCAAGAATTTATGGGCCCTTAGAAGGCCGAAAGAGAACATCGGCTGGAAACGGCCCAACTGAATCATGGGCCCTTAAATGGGCTCAAAACACTTTACTATTCATGATGGGCCGGAATCACCCTGGGCCATCAATGGGCCCAAAGATACAAAAGGCCTCATATGGGCCGAAAGACGTCACGGGTCATTGATGGGCTGAAAGTGAGAACGGGCTGGAATCATACGGGACGGCCCACATGACGCTACTGGGCCGAATTTTGAAAGGCCATAACAGGCCGTGAGTACCCAGGCCGTAAATAGGTTGTATGCGAACAGGCCGTTAACAGGCTTTCCGTGGGCCAGTCTGCTAACTTTTGACCAAGTCAAACGGGCCGGCCTTTTTAACCTAAATGGGCCACTGTTGGGCCGTGCCACGTGTAACATTTCCATAGGCCCGTCTCGTCCATTGGAGGAATGACATCTGTCGCGACGCCCAGCTGACACATGGTTACTTCAGCCAATGAGAATTTTACACGTGGAAAATCCTCATTGGTCAGGGCTGTTAACGGGTTATCGGATCCTAAACCAGACCCGATAGCTTAACGGTGACCCATTACGGTGGAAGCCACGTGTCGGTCACCCTTGACGAAAACACTTCCATGACGCGACATTTTTCGTCATGGAAGTGGACACTTCCGTGATGATAATTTTAGTATTGTTATGGAACACTTCTACGACAACACAGGTATGACTATCTTGATTCTGTCATAAAATTGTCACAGGTGTACATGCATGTCAGAAAACTTGACATACTGTGACAAAGACGTATCATCACGAAAGTGTTTTTTTTGTAGTGAAAGACGAGCACCATTGAAGTGGGAGCATGCCTTGAACTTTGTTCATGCCCATGAAAACTTTGTGAATCTTGGATTACAGAAACTTTTCAACAAAAATAATTATCCCCTTGTACAAATCCATTGTATTATAAAAATAATGTGCCCAGATTTACCTTTAGGGTGTTCAAATTGCTTGTTTGGTGTGTGCTGTGAAAAAACAGAAACTTTTGCTGTAGTATTTGAATTTACATATTTTACTGGAATGTGCAAAAAAATTGAAATTTTTACACAGTACTTCTATGCAAATTTTTTATTTTTTCCTAATTTTTCAGAATTTGTGGAGTTACAGAAGTATATGTTTCATCTACATCTTTACAGACTGTCCTGTTTTCACAGATTGCTGTTATAGTTTCTTTATTTGCTTATGTTCGAAATCTTGTTGAGCCCGGTTGACTTGGGAGACATAGAATTGTGATAGCATACAGTGGGTAATGTTTGATTATAATTATACAATAATGTTATAGCAGGACATGATGGGATTTGATGTTATATGTACTAACCCTTCTAATAAAAAGTTCGGTTAAATTTTGTGTGGATGAAGTGTTCGAAGATGGAGGAGGTATTGATATGAGAAGAATAAGGAGAGGCAAGAGTTCAATCTTGGGGATGCCCAAGGCACCCCAAGTAAATATTCAAGGAGACTCAAGCGTCTAAGCTTGAGGATGCCCCGGAAGGCATCCCATCTTTCTTCTTCAACAATTATCGGTATGTCTCGGTTTTTGTTTTGTTCACATGATATGCGTAAATTCTTGGAGCATCTTTTGTGTTATTTTTCCTTTTTCTTTTATGCACCATGCTGGTATGAGATAGTCCTTGGTTGATTTATAGAATGCTCTTTGCACTTCACTTATATCTTTTGAGTATGGCTTTATAGAATGCTTCATGTGCTTCACTTATATTATTTGAAGTTTGGATGCCTGTTTCTCTACATTAGGAAAAGTGTTATTTGTAGAATGCTCTTTTGCTTCACTTATATTTATTAGAGCGTGGTGTGGTGCCCCGCCTGAATACCACTGTAGCCAGACGGTCGCCGCACACGCCAGCCCAGGAAATCACTCTAGCATGCGCGTTTACAACAAGTATCATGAACACAGGCATTTCTATTAATGGATTTGTAAGTCTTTACATGATATCTTACAAAGGTGATGGCAGCGAAAAAACTCTATCTAAGGCAGCATGGTCTTGGCGTGGCTCCAAACCACAGGGATCTGACTGGGTTACTCTTCTAGCCCGCGAACGCTCCGGCTTCTCGCTAGTGGACGTCGGATCCTTAGGTGAACCTGGCCACATTGAAGGCCGCTGAGTACTTTTGAATGTACTCGCAAGCAAACCAAATAACATATACCCCAAGAAAATCAATCCATGGCATTCAAGCATGCATTAATACTTTTAGCATTGTTAATTAATATGGTTTAACTATCTAGCATTATTAATTATCATGTCATAGCAGGATTATCTAGCAACATTACTACTGAAGTAAAAACAGCAAGACGAAGATAAAGCCGTTCGGGTAATGAATTCATACTCCAAACATTCTCATGATCTAATCCAAATCATATCCAATCCCAATCTAACTCTTGCGGTCATCCGACCACTCACCTCATAGCCATCGCATGTCTAACATTCATATCCCTAACATCATCTGATGCCCACGCATCTGCACTGCAAGCTTGACAAACCTTACCTTTCTCTGGTTCATTCTTAGAAATACATTATATCGTTTATTCCTCTGGACTCAACATAGACCAAATAGTGTGACCTAGTATGAACTGTGTCCCATGACCGAGGACGCGGCTATTCGAATAGATTTACACTCTGCAGAGGTTGTGCACTTTACCCACACTATGGAGCTCCTGGCCTCGTACTTTAGTACTTCTTCCCATTCGGGTGGACCGGTGCTGCTCCAACAAAACTTGTCTATTGCCCGGCACTCTTATGGTCCCACCGACAATCATACCCCTTCCGGGTCATGCCCTGGGTGGCCCCTGTGTCACTCCTGACACCTGCCACCGTCATGGCCAAACTAAACTGTCCCAAACGGGGACCCTGGATCCATATAACTTGGGCTCACAAGGTTATCGCCGCCTACCGGGCCAGGGTAGCACGCACGCATAACCTTCCCTCTTTGGAGGTACCGATAAGAGGCAAGACCATAGACCAAGTTAGGGCCTCCCCATAAAGGCAAATGTGGCTGCACTGATGAGCTCGGTTCGGTGGCACTATGACTCGATCCAGCCGACAGAGGAGGTTGTCATTATTAAGTCACATTCTTTATCATTGCAATAATAGTAACAATGCAAGATGTAACAACTATGGAAACGTAACAACCTATCTTCATATAATATCACAATGAGTCATTAGTGAAACAATGTTTAAATGGCAAGTTATCACTTTACAAGTTCTAGCTGTAAGTTACGACCATCTGAACTCTTGCATGAAACCGGCAAATAAACCAGTAGCCACCAAAACGGTCCTTACAACTTAGATCTGGGACGTTACTGGAATAACTCAACCCCGGCTCAAGACGGCTGAAGAGCAGCTCAGAGCATGAGACAATGTTGATAAAAATAAAGTAGCAGTTCCCTAAGATGGCCGGAAAGCAGCTCAGAGCATGGGGTTACTGCTACGAAAAGAAACTCAACAACTGCCCGAGACGGCCGAAAAGCAGCTCAGAACACGGGCCAGTTGTTGAAAAGAGACATATAGTCGGCATCCACCCCGGACGGCCAAAAGTAGCTCAGAACACAGGCGTGGTGCCGTCACCAAAGAAAGGGCAAGCAAGGGTTCATCAGAATCGCATACAACTTACTACTACGCATACGAGCACAAGCATACTCATTTACATGCAAGTACTTACACATACAAGAACAACATAGAAGCAATGCTTTAGGGCATATATAAGATGGTCGGCTTGCCTGGGGGTCGAAAAGTTCATCAGAAAGAAGTGCGATCGTCTTGCGGACAGAGTTGCCGGAAAGTTTCCCTTCGGAAATGGCTGAATAGAGGGCAGGGGAAAAATGGTCATTTTTAGAATGTATCAACATTGTGAAAGTGATGCCATCGGAACGGGCTCGACGATCTGAGAAAGTGGGCTTTGGATTCACCTAAATCGGAGTTACGGGCAAGAAGATAGAAGGGTTTTTCTGCCAGGGACCTTTCTGCAATTATTTTATTTGCATATGGGTCCTAACCAGTTAACCCACTGATAAAGCAGAAAGAGCACTATGCTCTTGGTCCAGCTCGGGCCGAAAGCGGCCGCAGCCAGGGCGCTAGCTGAGCCGTGGTGTTGCTGTCGATGCTGGGCCGACCCACCTGCACCGCTGCCCTTTTAAAAAAATGGAGGAGGCGGGCAAGAGGCTGACAGGCTGGCCCACCGGTCGGGTTCGTCTCCCTCCCTCCGGCTGCCTCCTGGGAAACAGAAGGGTGACCCGGCCGTGGCCGATTCCGGCAAGGCAGGGCGCGGCGAGCTCGGAAGGTGGTGGGGACGGCTCGTGGCTCCCTCCCACGCCCGTGGGTGGTCGAGGTGGCGGCGGGGATGGTCTGAGGTGGGAGGGCTAGGGCAGTGGAGGCCGGCGGCAACGGAGAGCTCAGGGTTGAGGCCATGGACATTACTGGGGCAAAAAGGGGCGGGGACGACATCGCGGTGGTGGTGGTGCTCTACAGCGACCATGGGCGGAGCTCGCCGGCGATTCGGGCACCAGGAGGTGTAGCCACTCGGGGCTGGGGCTTGGGAGGGTTCCAGGGAGGGAGAGGGGAGTGGTGTGAGCTCGAGGGAGGCCCGGGTTGGCTATTTATAGCCGAGCCTCGGCAATAGATGAGGATGGCCGTGATGACACGGTGGCCGGCGCACTGGAGCTCGCGGATGGCGTGGCTGGCTGGTTCCCGACGTCGGGGAGCGGCCGACCTGACGAGGAGGAGGGTGAGGGGCTGCGCTGGCGCGTTCGAGAAGGCTCGGGCATGGCTGCATACGGCGATGGTGGGTCACGGGCGTACAGGGCCATGGCGGGGCTTGTCGCAACGCGAAGAGGAAGAAAGGGGAGGGGGAAGGTGCTGGAGAGGGTGCGTGTCGACACCGCGGAGCTGGCCGGCATGCACGGACGAGCCAGGGCCGGCGATTCTAGCCGTTTCCGGCGTCTGTTGTCATAGTGCACGGCGGCTGCCGACTAAACCGGCGGTCACCACCGGCACCGTGTGTCCAGGGCATTTAATGGCCCTGAGACCTTGTCAAACAGATGCATTGGGGGTCGGTGAGTTGACCTGAGGTAGTTTGGAAGCAAATGGAGATAGAGTTGTGATTGATTTGAGATGACTTCAGGTCTGGACAGAAGGTGCTTGTAGTGGTTTCTGGATCTATCACTGGGTAAAATGAGCTGGCATTTGGCATGCAGGGGTGATCCATCAAGATGCACATGTTGGAAAAAAAATTATGGCAAATGGATCACTCAAGCTGGCACTTCCTTCACACTTGGACAATCTGGGCAGAAATGCAAATGGATGAGTATGAGGAAATGGCTAGCTTTCATGAGCTAAATTTTTGTGGGTGGCAATTATATTGGCATGAGAGTAATCTGGTAAAGTTTCAGCTCATTTGGATAGGCATTGGGGTACTTCCTTCACAATGCTTTCTGCTGGACAAAAACTTGAGAAAATTGCTGGAGAAGAGTGGATAGATGGGTTGGGCTGATTTTTGGTTTACATGAGTGATTTATCAAGGTTAACCACCCTGCAAAATTTCAGCTCAAATGGATCAAGGGTTCAAGCACTTCCTTTGCAAATTGTCCAACTGGACAGAATTTGCAAATGGATGCTTTGCTCAAAATTTGAACTATGGAACTTGGGTTATTGATGGAAATGGTGAATATGTGGATAGGAGAAGCTCCACAAATTATTTTGGATTTTTCCTGGCTACCAAAATGGTAGCTCCTTTGGAAAGTGCCCAAAATGCAATATTGGCTTTAAATAGGAAAATGCATTTTCCCTTATTTAATTATGGCCAATATTTTTATGAGAGCTCAATATGATCATAATGAATATCTCCACAAGTTTTCATGAACTTTGGAGATGGATAGATATTTTCCTGGATTTAATTCCTTCTTAGGATAGAAAAAGGAATTAATTTTAAATGAAAAATTATTGCAAATGACTTGGCAATATTTTTATATATCCAGGGTTTACAAAGATAGTATGATCACTGGGAAAAGTTTGGGAGGCAACAGATCAAAGGAAATTAGGGTTGCTTTGTAACAGAAGGAATTAGGGTTTCCTTTCCGGCAATTCGGAAAGTAGGGTTTCGGCGGCAAAACCCTGAGAATTTAGTTTGAGTGGCAAGGTTGAATTGGAGAGAATCTCTAGTTTGATAGGAAAGGCAAGGCTATACGACCATCTCCATATACCCAAAAGTGAGAGAAAATCCAATAACACCGGAAAAAAGACGGGAGTCAAATCCCGCGAAGGAAGAAATCGGGGAGCGAAAACCAGGGTGTCACAAACCTACCCCCCTTAAGAAAATCTCGTCCTTGAGATTTCTGGGCTTACCTCCCAGCGAAGGGGAACACATACCTGTGTGTGACTTGGATCCATCATCTTTCTTGTCTTCATTGGTTCACTGGCCTTTTTAACTGCTCTGATGGCTCAGGTGATGTCTTTTCAAACAGCTGCAATGAATCCTTCTCTTTCCTGTCAGATGGACCTTTTGTCCAGGTAGTTTGTTGTCTAGGGTTGGTGGGTAGCGGGTAGTATTGACAAATAGCTTGGTTTCCATGGCCTGGAGCTAGCTGCTTCGGGTTTTATTGTGATACTTCATACACTGACTGCCAAGGGCGAGACATCCTTTCCGAGATATATTGACATGCAACTTCCATCATCATCATCATATACATGACTTGAGCATTCATTGTCATATTGCTTTGCATGATCGTAAGATAGCTAGCATGATATTTTCATGGCTTGTCCATTTTTAGATATATTTGCTACGCTAGATCATTGCACATCCTGGTACACCGCCAGAGGCATTCATATAGAGTCATCTTGTGTAGTTTTTATCAAGTTGTAAGTAAATAAATGTGTGATGATCATCATTATAAGAGCATTGTCCCAGTGAGGAAAGAATGGTGGAGACTAATGAGTCCTCGAAAAGGTGGGGATGAGGTCCATGAGACTGTTCTTAAAAAAAGGCCAAAAGGAGCCCATCAAAAAAAAGAGAAAAAAATGAAAAGAAAAAAAATGAGAGAAAAAGAGAGAAGGGGCAATGTTACTATCCTTTTACCACACTTTTGCTTCAGAGTAGCACCATGTTCTTCATATAGAGAGTCTCCAGAGTTGTCACTTTCATATACTAGTGGGAATTTGTAACACCCCAAAAATTTAATCATATTTTTATTAAGTAAAATTTGGCCAGAAATAAAATTTTGAATTATAATAGGTCTTTTATTAATTTTAGAGTATTTTCTGTTTTCTGTTTTCAAAATTCTTCCCTACATATAGAAATTTTGGGGAAAATATTTTGGGCTTTGGTAGTTTTCTTAAATCATTGTAATTATATTTTAATAACAATAGGAAATATTTTCATAATAAAATTTACTCTGAAATAATTCTTTTAATAGCATTTTCAGACTTTAAAATGCTTCTGTTGCACTACAACTATTTTAAATAATCCTCTAAAAATTCCACAAAAATTATGAGGGCTCATGTGATGCCTATAAATCACTTTTATGCAAAAACCCATCTTGGCCTTTTGAAAATTTTGAGTGAAACATCCTCATTTTATTTCGGTCCCATTCCTAGGTTATAACTACAACCTCAATTTTTCTTGATCCAAAAATTCTGAAATTATTCCCACCTCTAGTCCTTCCTAAGAAACCCTTAAGTCCAGGAGCTCACCCCCAATCTCATCATTTTAGTTCACCAAATTGCTCCCTGCAATTTCTTTCCAGAATTGAAATCCAACCAAACTTGCACTTGGAAGTTTTTCTTTTTGTCAAAACAACCCTGCAATCCTCTTTATCATCTAAAGAGACACCACCCTGCCAAATCTCATTTCCAACAAAGTCTCCTAGATTGCCTTAGCATTTTGTCAAACAGGTGAGGTGCATGGCAGAATTTGGCAAAGGTTTTAAACATGCACTGCACACTTGCTCTCCTGGCCAAACAAACATGTCCAGTACCCTTGTCATCCTTGTAAGCATCACCATACCAAAATTCATCCCAATTGGACAAGCCTAGGATGCACTGGCAATTCATCGAGCAGCTGGTGTGCGTGACCAGAGCGCGTGTATAGCAGTCAGTGGCACCGAGCTACTGCCACTCTGCTGTTGCCTCTCCTACTCGCCCTAGTCCTGTGCTAGACCATCCAGACCACCCTGAGCCTCACCGACACCTTTCCTCGTCCGCTAGCACCAGCCACCGCCGACCACCGCCGTCCAAATCGCCGCCCGACGAATCCTTCCCCGCCACGTCTCTGCCGCTTAATTGCCAACCACCCGAGCTCATCCGCGGGTGGCCACCGTCCTCGCCGACCCCGCTGACCTCCCCACCGAACCTCACCGGTCACCCAACAACCTCACCTGCCGCGTTAATGGCCGCCACCGTCATGACTTCCTCGGGAAGCCACGGAACCGCCTCGCCCGCACTATAAAACCCCTCCTCGAGCTTCCTCGCGTCGTCAGTGCAACTCCCTCCACCCCTCTGCACTTCCCCGAACAGCCAGGCAACCGGAAACGGTCGCCTTCTTCCTCTCCGGTAGCTACGGCCACCGTCACATCTTCGTCAATTCCGACGCCACCCGAGACTCCCCCTCTCCACTCTCTGCACCAGAAGCCCCCACGCGGTCCCGCCAACCCATTCCCCCACCCAATTTTGCTCGGGAGCCACCGTGGGCGAAGACCCCGATTCACGATCGCCGGAGTTCCGCGGGAGAGCTCGCCGCCGACGACTAGGTGGACCCCGGAGACCGTGTCGTACCTCTACAAGATCGCCAGGCCCTATCGGACACGCAGGTGTCCTCGGCTCCCCGAACGGCGTCGCCGTTCGCCGGCGAGCTTCGCAGGAATCCCCGCCCCTGTTCTGCTACGGGAGAAGGCGCGCGGCTGACCAGTCAAACGTGACTGGTGGGCCCGCGGACCCGCTCGTCAGTGACTGGAAGTCACGGCCCGCGGCTATGAGTGGAAGCGTATTCCAGTGAATACACTTTCTTCTCTGGAAAGCATATAACCCGAAGGCATCTTCGACGTCGGCTACCCCTCCGCACAGTCGAGCGACTGGGCTCGGCCCAGTAGCGCCGGATAACCAAATCGCGCGCAGGCGCACTTCTGCCCTTCTCCTTTTTCATTTCCAGTAGATTTCAAATATTTCCACAGTGTCCATTTCTAATCCAAATGTGATGATTCAAATTTCTACATGCTTCTAAAATCAATCTATATTAAACTAGCTAGGGTGAACATTTTTTTATAAGTTTAACTCTACTGGATTTATTAAATAAGTCCAATTCAGTATTTATTTCAGCTTAGAAACTCTCTAGGAAATTCATATGAACTCCAAATAATTTGATTCTTTTTCTGTAATTCATCATTTTTCATCTAGTTTATTTTAGGATTTATTGTAAAATTTTCCAGATAACTTTTGAGTACTGCCCTTGCTTTATGTGGTAATTGCAATATTTTTGAAAATAGGAAATGGAGGGAAGATAAAATTTTCAAAACTTTTGGAGTGCACCCAATATTTCTGCATGATCAAGGCAAGCATCTTGAACACTTGATATGGTGTTTGCATGGTTAAATATTTGCTAGAATAATTGAATCATGCATAGGTTGAATTCAAATAAAAATTTGCATATTGCTAGTTATGCATGCATGAACCGTTGAAAATATTTTATCTCCATTTAAATATGAAGTATGAGTGAGCATGGTTATTTTCACATGCCCATGTTGGTTCGGACTAATCTGCAGGAAAGAATCAGTCACGAGTAACGTGACCGTGAAACTGAAATCTCGTTGTGACGAGAATGATCAGTGAGGGCATGTTGGGACATGCCAGATGGTGACCCTGTTGGGTATTACCAAGGAAATATGTTGTGCTAACCACTGTAGGAAAAATTAAGCCTCCTGAGTTGACCGTAGATCGAGTCTTGTTCCGGTAACCCCCAAACTTGATCCGTGCTACCACATGTCCCTGCCGCAGGCAGGGTATGGTTCAGTAAGTTGTTAACCCCTTTCCCGCACACACCGTACAGAGAGGCCATAGTGAAAGATACCATTGATCACTGGTAGGCATGTCACTTGGTCCGGGGGCATGGGTGTCTCCGGTTGTAGCCGGAGAGGGGTCGCACCCCTGTTTGCGCGCCGATATAGATATTGTGATCCCATGCTATTGGAGGCCGTTGATTGAGGCCTTCCCACTTAGAGTTTTACTTTATCACTGCCTTGGGTGATTCCTGGCTTTGGTGAGTTAAACTGGTGTGTGCTGGATAGGTGTGTTTTCAACCCAAAGACCGTAATGGGAATTAGTCAACGTCTCGGTGCTGACTAAAGAAATCCTTTACTTGTGGGTAAAGAGTACACCCTCTGCAGAGTTATACCTATTCGAATAGCCGTGTCCGCGGTTAAGGACTACAGTCTGGGTTGGTCAAGTGTCGGTCTCCGGAGGAAAATAATTAAATTGAGCAAGAATTATTTTGCAGAATGATTATTGCCACTACTGATATTATCATGAATTTTTGATGATACAAATATTATTGTTGTCATGAATATTATTGTTATTATTACGGACTAACCGTTTCTCTTATTTTATTTTCTGAGTGTCTCAGGGGCTGGCTAGACTACCCCGGGCACCCAGTTTTATTTTCAAGACCTCTCGTGGCGTCGCTTGAGTTTTCGGGCGGTCTGTCTCGCCCGATTCTCTTTTAGACACCCGTTTGGCATTTCTTTTCAAGACCTACCGTGGCGTCACTTTTAGACACCCGACTGGCATTTATTTTCAAGACCTCTCGTGGCGTCGCTTGAGTTCTCGGGCGGTCTGTCTCGCCCGATTCTCTTTTAGACACCCGTTTGGCATTTCTTTTGGATTCTCGGGCGGTTCAGTCTCGCCCGATTGTTCACTTTTAATTTTCTTGGTTGTCACTAACATTTTAAGTTCTGCACATGCTAATATTTATCATGCCATGTTTTAAATATCAGTCAGCATGAGCATATCATTTAATCTATCAGGGGCATATGCATTCAGCACCGTATTAATATTCATCATGCTATGCTTTAAACTTTATTCAGCATATGCATATAATTTAACCCATCATGATCATATGCATTCGGTATATCTTTTGTTCATTATGTTTGCGAGTACATTCAAATGTACTCACTGGCTTGTCCCTGGCTATTTAATTGGCCAGGTCAGGATTTCTACAAGGAGTATTACCACGACGTCCCTGTGGAGCCTAGGATAGCAGCCACGTGGGATAGGAATTATCCGGGTCAGCTGTTCCTGTGGGAATGGAGCCCCATCGACGATGGAGAACCACAAGTTGCTTCTGTCATCCTCACTAGAAATCATTGTTGTATCATTAGACCTTTATGGTCTTGTATCCAATTCTTGTAATTGCTTGGTAATCTGTAACAAGGACGTGTCCACCAGTAACAGTAATCCTGGGCTGGTGACGACACGAGGGGTTAATTTCTGGGATATCATGTCCCGAAAATCTGGCCCCGACAGAATTTTACATTATAGAACTTGGCTTGTATATTCCGATGATGGGCTTCCTCAAATGCCCGAGGTCTTCATGAGAAAGCAAGTTGGATGCACACCCACTTAGTTTCCGTTGAGCTTTCATACACTTATAGCTCTTAGTGCATCCATTGCATGGCAATCCCTACTCCTTGCATTGATATCGATTGATGGACATCTCCATAATCCATTGATCCGCCAAGTTGATGCGAGACTTTCTTCCTTTTTGACTTCTCCTATTGATCTCTACCACCGCATTCTATTCCACCCATAGTGCTATGTCCATGGCTCACGCTCATGTATTGAGTGAAGTTGAAAATTCTGAAGCGCATTAAAAAGTATGATCCAATTGCTTCGTTTGGCACCGGGGTACTCTTGATTTGATATGTCTATGCAGGGAAGAACGAGCGTGTCATGCTTACGACAACTAAGTGTATAGAGGTTGTTTCCTTCAGCTCCATTATTATGAAAGGCAATGATGAAATACATGCATGTTTTGTATTATTGTTTCAATATCAAATTTATAGACTATTGCCTTGAATCACTCGTATCCTAATATTCATGCCATGATTAGACTATATGATCAAGATTATGTTAGGTAGCATTCCACATCAAAAATTATCTTTTTATCATTTACCTACTCGAGGACGAGCAGGAATTAAGCTTGGGGATGCTGATACGTCTCCATCGTATCTATAATTTTTGATTGTTTCATGCCAATATTTTACAACTTTTACATACTTTTGGCAACAATTTATATGATTTTCTTGGACTAACATATTGATACAGTGCCCAGCGACAGTTCCTGTTTGTTGCATGTTTTTTGCTTCGCAGAAAATCCATATCAAACGAAGTCCAAACGCGATAAAAATTTACGGAGATTTATTTTGGAATATATGTGATTTTTGGGAAAAAGAATCAACGCGAGATAATGCCCGAGGGGCCCACAAGCTCAGAGGGTACGACCCCCTACCCTGGTCGCGCCCAGCAGGCTTGTGGCTACCCCATAAGGCAGTTGGGGCCCTTCTTTCGCCGCAAGAAAGATAATTTCCGGATAAAAATCTTCTCAAAATTTCAGCCCAATCGGAGTTACAGATCTCCAGGAATATAAGAAACGGTGAAGGGCCAGAAAATAGGAACGCAAAACAGAAGAGAAACAGAGAGAGAGATGCAATCTCGGAGGGGCTCCTGCCCTCCGGGAGCCATGGCGGCCATGGATTAGAGGGGAAACTCTCCTCCCATATAGGGGGGAGGCCAAGCAAGAAGAAGAAGGAGGGGGGCTCTCTCCCCTCTCTTCCGGTGGCGCCGGAGTGCCGCCGGGGGAACCATCGTGACGGCGATCTACACCAACAACTTCGCCGCCGTCATCACCAACTCTCTCCCCCTCTATGAAGCGGTGTAACCTCTCTATTCCCGCTGTAATTCTCTACATGAACATGGTGCTTAACGCTATATATTATTATCCAATGATGTGTGGCAATCATATGATGTTTGAGTAGATTCTTTTTGTCCTACAGGTTAATTGCGGTATGGTGAGATTGATATTGGTTGTATGTTAAATTGGTGTTGTCCTATGGTGCCCTCCGTGTCGCACAAGCGTGACGGATTCCCGCTGTAGGGTTTTGCAATACGTTCATGATTCGCTTATAGTGGGTGGCTAGAGTGACAGAAGCTTACACCCGAGTAAGGGGGTTGTTGCGTATGGGAGTCAAGGGGACTTGTTACTTAATGCTATGGTTGAGTTTTACCTTAATGATCTTTAGTAGTTGCGGATGCTTTCTAGAGTTCCAATCATAAGTGCATATGATCCAAGTACGGAAAGTATGTTAGCGTATGCCTCTCCCTCATTGCATATGATAAGTATCTATCGTGTTATATTCAATTGCCTATGGACAATCTTTCTCATCGTTCTACAAAAAGCTTTCTACTAAACAACTAACTTTTATTATTTCGCAAGGTACTCCTAGTTTTATTCCTGCAAAGTAGTTCTAGCATTACGCCTACAAAGTACTTCTAGTTTCATACTTTTTCTAGGTAAAGCAAACATTAAGTGTGCGTAGAGTTGTATCGGTGGTCGATAGAACTTGAAGAGAATATAAATTCTACCTTTAGCTTCTCATTGGGTTCAACACTCTTATTTCTCGAAAAAGCTACAATTGATCCCCTATACTTGTGGGTTATCACCAATGATCATGAACCTATATCCTTTCATATTATGACATTAATAAAATCAACCATACACTTCATATTTAGTGATCTACATGAAAAATTTTATTATATCCCTCTTGAATACCTATCCTTTATGGACCAATCTTATAACCCGTGCAAATTGCCATTACTATTCATTAGACTCTCAAAAATATTTAAGTGAAGCATGAGAGTGTAACTATTTCTTTAAAATATAACCACCACCGTGCTCTAAAAGATATAAGTGAAGCACTAGAGCAACTGCCTAGCTCAAAAGATATAAGAGAAGCACATAGAGTATTCTAACAAATCGCGATAAATGTGAGTCCCTCTCAAAAAGTGTGTTCAGCAAAGATGATTGTGTTAAACTAAAAAACAAACAAAGAAAAGAAAACTATGGCACAAGAAGCTCCAAGTAAAACACATATCATGTGATGAATAAAAATATAGCTCCAAGTGATATACTGATAGATTGTAGACGAAAGAGGGGATGCCATCCGGGGCATCCCCAAGCTTAGATGCTTGGGTCTTCCTTGAATATTACCTTGGGCATCCCCAAGCTTAGGGTCTTGTCGCTCCTTATTCCTTTATCCATCGTGATCTCACCCAAAACTTGAAAACTTCAGCACACAAAATTCAACAGAAACCTCGTGAGATCCGTTAGTATAACAAACAAATCTAAAACTTTAGGTACTGTTATAAATTGATTCATATTTAATTCTTGCATAATTCTAATGTACTCTAACTTCTCCATGACTTATACCCCCGATATAATCCATAGCATCATTAAAATAAGCGAACTATGCAATAGAAAACAGAATCTATCTAAAACAGAACAGTCTGTAAAGATCTATTTAAAAGCTATACTTTTGTAACTCCAAAAATTCTGAAAAATTAGGAAAACGTAAACAATTCATATACCAATACTGTATAAAAATTCAGTATTTTATCACGTTCCAGTACAAAATAGAAATTCCAGAACTGAGTGCAAAATTTTCTGTTTTTCAAACAACATCAATTATACTATCATCCAAATCATCCAAAAGGCATTACTCGGCACAATGTAACACCCCTCTATAATGAGCTACAGTAATCCATGATGATTATGCCAAGACGTTGTGATTTGCAATGTTTAATCAATGTGGATTAATATATCATTTCAAATTCCTCCACTGAATTCAATTCAAATTCTAAGTGAAATTTGAAGTTGCTCAAAAATTACTGGAAAATAGTTCATGTTGTAGCAAAAATTCCAAAACAAATTAATGTTCAGGAAGACAACATAACCTATTTTCCTAAATTGGGCTAGAGCATTAAAACAGTGCTTGAACAGCAATTCAAATGCCATTTCCATTTTTGAAAAATTCAAATGGATTCAAAAATTGCCCAAACTTTTTGTGGCAGAGTAGGATAATGCATTGTATTTTTGTGGATCAATTCCACATTTTACAAAATGCAATTTGGCAGCTCTTTTATTTTCAAAATCTTCTGTGAAAAAGAAAAACAGAAAAGGAAAATAAAACGGCCTAAACTGGTTGGGCCTAAGTGCACAGTGCACTCGGCCCAGCCCAACCGGCCCCCTTCTCCCTCCTCTCTCTCTCTCCCTCGCCGTGTCAGCCGCGCCGTGGCTGGGCGCGCGCGCACCGGCCAGCCGGCGACACCGTGACGCCACAGCCTCAGGGAGGATAAGACCGAGCCCTATCCCTCCCGCCTGGACGCCTCGCCACTCCCTCTCTCCCTCTCCAGCGCTTGGTCGCCTCTCCAACTCCTCTCCCGTACGAGCTCGTCACCGCGCCGCCGAGATCCCGCGGCCACCGTCGTCTCCGAGCCACGCCACCGTGTCCACCATTTTCGCCGTGCTCGACTATGCCTCTACGCCGAGCCATCCAAACCGGGGAGCTCTATCCCGAGCAAATCGAGCTTGTCTTCGTCCTCGGCCACCTCTTCTTCTCCGGCGAGCTCCGGCAACTCCGGCAGCTACTAAACCCCCGCAGGCCTTTCGTGTGCCGCAAGCTGAGCAACCGCGCATCCTCCCTCTGCCCCCCCTCCATTTGCTGCGTGTAGCGCTGGCGCCATTGCTGCCCGAGCTCCGCTCCACCGTGTGGCTCGCCGTCGACGTTGTCGTCGTTGTCATGGCCATCCGAGCACGCCATCGTGCTCGGGGCACCCCAGAGGTGCGGCCAGGCCCCTTTAACCGCTCGCTCGCGCGCCGTTTAACCGATCCCGTGAAGCATCCGAGAGCGCCTCCGCCTCCGCCGCTCGCCGTCGCCGATTCAGGCCGACTCCAGCGATGCCACGACCACCACTGGACGCGGCGCAGTGCGCTCGTTCGAACGCGCTAACGCGCGGACCAAACCATCCCTTGTACGCGATTTCCGATGAGCCCCCGAGGACGCCGCCGCGTTTTTCATCGCCGCCGACGAGTTGCCGGCCGCCGCCGACGTGGCTGTCCCGCTGGCACCCTCTGGGTCACTGCCAGTGGGCCCAGGGGCCTCTGTTGACCGAGTTGACTTGGTCAACTTGGCTGACTGCGCAGCTACTGCCACTGACATGCGGGCCCCACTACTTAATCACTGTTTAAACTAAATTAAATAATTAGATAAACTAATTAGACACTGACATGTGGGGCCTACGTGCTAATTAACTCGGTTTAGTTTAAATTAACCCCTAATTAGTTCTGTGACACTGACTGGTGGGGCCCAGCTGTCAGGTTTGACCTGGAACAGCTGGGTTGACTCGCTGACGTCATGCTGACATCATGCTGACATAGTATTTCTTTTTCTGGTTATTTTTTAATTAGATTTAATTCCAGGAATTTCAAAAAAGGTTTAAATCTTTGAAAATTCATAGAAATTCAACCGTAGCTCGGATCGAAAAGTTTTCAACATGAAAGTTGATCAGAAAAATGAGACGAATCCGAATATGTGGTCAAAATGCTTGACCATCACTCCTAACTACCTGAACATGGAACCTTCCCCTCCAATTCAATATACTGAAATCTGCCTAAACGCCGGGAAAATATCCCAGATATTTTCCCGCTTCGTCTGCCACATGTAGCATTGCATTAGGTCACCACCGCACTGCATACTGCCATGCCATGCATCTGTGTTGCATTTGTCTACCTTTATTTATTGTTTCTTCCCCCTCTTCTTATTTGATAGCCCCCGAGACCGACGCTGCACCGGAGACCGACTACACCGCTGACGACCCCTCCTTTGCCTCAGAGCTTCCAGGCAAGCATCCCCCCTTGAACATGCCTATATCGCCTATTCCTTCTCCCTCTTGCTTGCATTAGAACTGCTACAGTTGTTGTTCCACATTACCTATTCTAATGCATAGCCTGCTTTTGTAAACTGCTTTTGATACTTTACCTGATATCCTATATGCTTAGTGTAGGTTGGTAGTAAACCATTTGTGGCCCCTCTTCCTTGTTCTCAGTTGCCTCGCTTAGTTACCAGTGCCCCGATCGATGTGATCGATGGGCTGAGACCAGCACATCACCGCACATCCCCCTAAGTTGCTCGACTCTGCAGAGCTAATATCGAGTGCCGAGGGTGATACCTCTTATCTCACTCCTGATGTTACCTCGGTAGAACAGCTAATTGGTTGTGGGTTATCGAGGGTGATTCCTCTTTCACCACCTCCGGTGAAGCTTCTGTCGTGCAACCCCGCAAGTGTGAATACCATCGAGGGTGATTCCTCCGGGTTCACCTTAACGGATACATCTAGTGGGAATCCAACGAGGGTGATTCCTCGGATTCCTTCTTGATGTTATGGACACACGGATACATTGTTTTTACTACATTTACTTGTTAAAGACGGGTCGGCCCCGAGGGGTACCCGCGAGAGATGTGGATTCGGGTTGACCATGAGGGTACCCGAGAGATGAATACGTGGCACGGCCGGGAATTCTTAGCCCTTGCCGTAAGTCCACGAGACGGGGCGACGGGGTCACATGATCGTGAGTCTCTGCTTGTCACCGCGAGCTACCAACACACTAAGGGTTAGGATATGTGATCTGAGTAGGCCTCTGGCCTTTTCGCGCTAACCAGCACGTGGGAATAATATGGGTACTCGGCGTCGTATGTATCAGCCAAAGTTCTTCAGACGTCAGCGATTGAGCGACGCGCGTCGGGTTGGACTGGGAACGCCCGCGCTTGTATTAAGGGGGCTAGGTCTGCTCCCGGCCGCCCACGCAACGCGCAGGAGTGCAAAGGGCGATGGGCCCAAGACCCCTTTGCACTTAGGATGTAGACCGGCGTGCTGGCCTCTCTGTTGAACCTAGGTAGGGCTACGACGTGTCGATAGACCGAGGCCGGGCATGACCCGAGCAAGTGTGTCTAGCCAGAGTTAATCGAGTGTGTTGGGTAAAGTTGGTGCACCCCTGCAGGGAAGATTATCTATTCGAATAGCCGTGTCCACGGTAACAGGACGCTCGGAAAATATCCCGATCTTCTACAACTAGAAATGGGTTGAATATGTGATAGCTCCGGGATCATTTTCTCGCAGGGACTCGAGGAAGGATCTCTGGGCATTGTTACTACTACTATATTTATGTACTAATCTGCACTCTTCTTATGCTGCAAGAGCCTGAAGATGCTAGTCTTCGATAGGCTAGGCCCCTCTCTCTATTCTGTCATTTTTGCAGTCCAGTCCACAGATACAACCCTTCTTTTGAAGCCAGTGCATAAGTAGAATAGATCTGATGTAAGTCTTGCGAGTATTTTGGATGAGTACTCACGGTTGCTTTGCTTCCCCTTTTCCCACATACCCGATTGATGCGACCAGATGATGGAGCCTAGGAGCCAGTTGTGCCAGCCGACGACTACTACTACTACCCCTCTGGTGGAGAGTACTACTACGTGGAGACCGCCGACGACCAGGAGTAGTTAGGAGGCACCCAGGCAGGAGGCATGCGCCTTTTGATCCTGTGTTTTTGTTTTGCCCCGCCTTCTTAAGGCCTATCTGTTTAACTTTATGTCTGTACTCAGATATCTAATGCTTCCGCTGCTGCTTGTATGACTCAAGCTTATGTATTCGAGCTCTCGAGACCCCTGGCTTGTAATATAAAGCTTGTATGACTTTCATTTGTGTTTAGAGTTGTGTTGTGATATCTTCAAGTGAGTCCTTAGGCTTGATCATGTGCATTTGTGTGTATGATTAGTGCATGATTAAGTCAGGGGCGTCACACACAAACACTAATTAAAAGATAAAAACACAATCATAATAGTAGCTATAATTGTGTAAACACACAAAACAGAAAACAAAACAAAAATTTAAGATACATATTGGGTTGCCTCCCAACAAGCGCTATTGTTTTATGCCCCTTGCTAGGCATAATGCATTATTTCAAGTATTATCATCCTTAGTTTCCAAATCCTCAATTACACATCCACTCTTCTTAGGAGATCTAGCATGGGAATTTCTTATAATCACACTCCTAGGGACAAGGTTGAAAAACTTGTTTTTATGAATAGGTTCCTTTATTATATCAATGAAATTGGGGTGCAAACTAATCATTTTAAGATCCTCTTTTCCTTTACTAGATGTGGCACCCTTATTCTTAGGAACATATATAAACTTGCAATTTTTATTAGGAGGAGTTCTATCAATAGTTTTGACGGAGGAAAAGGCGGAACCCAAGTTATTGATAATTTCCTCCAACTTATTGATTCTAGCGGGACCTTGTTCTATTCTTTCATTAATTATCGGTTCCTTTTCCTTTAACATTTTTAATGTAGTTCCAACCTTAGAACCAAATTGAGTAATATGATTATGGACCTTTTTGTCTAAATTCTCAAGATGTTCAATAGTAGATATTTTATTTTCAATAGCTTCTAACCTTTGCATAACATGTTCCAAAGTCAACACTGTTTCATTAATAGCAATAGGTGGTGATCCCACTAAATTACCCATAGCATTGAAAGCATCCATAGGGTGACTACTTAAGAAATTCCTTCTAGTAATAGTGTCTAGCACAAAACGATACCAAGTAGTGACACCCACATAAAAATTGCGAAGGAGAACGGTAGTGGATTGCTTACGAGTTGATCTATTTTGAGCATCGCAAATCCTATCCCAAGCATCTTTTAAACTTTCTCCTCCCCTTTGCTTAAATTTAAAACTTCATTTTCAGGAGTGCAAGCAACAATTGAAGAACTAGCCATAGTGTCAAAGCAAGCAAACAAGCAAATAGAATTTTTTTTTGTGTTTTTGTATTTTTATGAGAAGTGGGGGAGATGAAAATGAGAGGCAAAGGCAAATAAAAGTAGAGCAAGTAGATGATAGTTTGTGCGAAGGTACTTGATATGTTTTGATGATGTCTCCCCGGCAACGGCACCAGAAATTGGCAATTTGACGGGAGACTACTTTGACGTGACTTCTCCCCGGCAACGGCGCTAGAAATTCTTCCTGCTACTTGTAAACTGCGTTGGGATTTTCCCTGAAGAGGAGGGGTGATGCAGCACAGTAGAGATAAGTATTTCCCTCAGTGAGAACCAATATATCAATCCATTAGGAGAACCACGCAAAACCTCGTGAGCAACACCTGCACACACAAAAGCAAATACTTGCACCCAACACGGGCAAGAGGGTTGTCAATCCCTTTGAACTCGTTATTTGCAAGGATTAAATATTGTAATGATAGATAGATAAATTGCAAAAGAAAATAATAGTAAATAAATTGCAGCAATGTATTTTAGGTTTTCTTTTTATATGATTTAAGTAGACCAGGGGGCCATAGTTTTCACTAGAGGCTTCTCTCTCGAACGAATAGCATACGGTGGGTAGACAAATTACTGTTAGGCAATTGATAGAAAAGCGCATAGTTATGATAATATTCAAGGCAATGATCATGTATATAGGCATCACGTCTGAGACAAGTAGACAGACTCCTGCCTGCATCTACTACTATTACTCCACCCATCGACCGCTATCCAGCATGCATCTAGGGTATTAAGTTAATGAAAATGGAGTAATGCCTTAAGCAAGATGACATGATGTAGACAAAGTAAACCCAATCAATATGAATAAACCGCGTCATTTTACCCGTAATGGCAACAATACAAATACGTATCTTGTCCCCTACTTTGTCACTGGGATATAGAACACCGCAAGATTGAACCCATTACAAAGCACCTCACCCACTGAAGATAAATCAATCTAGTTGGCCAAACCAAACGGATAGATCGGAGAGAAATACAAAGCTATAACAATCATGTATAAAAGAATTCAGAAAAGACTCAAATATTTCTCATGAATAATCTGATCATAAACCCACAATTCATCGGATCCCAACAAACACACCGCAAAAGAAGATTACATCGAATAGAACTCCAAGGAGATCGAGGAGAACATTTTATTGAAGATCAAAGAGAGAGAAGAAGCCATCTAGCTACTAGCTATGGACCCGTAGGTCTGTGGTAAACTACTCACACATCATCGGAGGGGTAGCAAGGTTGATGTAGAAGCCCTCCGTGATCGATTCCCCCTTCGGTAGGGTGCCGGAAAAGGCCTCCAGATGGGATCGCGGAAGAACAGAAGCTTGCGGCGGCGGAAAAGTTACTCCGTGGTGTTCTCTGTTGGTTTTCCAATATTTGAGAATTTATAGAAGTGGAATTAGGTCAAAAGGAGCCACGAGGGGCCCACAAGGCATCTTGGCGCGCCCCCCTGGGGGCGCGTGGGGTTGCCTTGTCACCTCGTGAGGCTTCTGGTCTCCTCCCGAAGCTTCTAGGGTCTCTTTTGTTCCAGAAAAAAATCGTCAAAAAGTTTCGTAGCGTTTGGACTTTGTTTGGTACAGATTTCCTGAAAAGCCAAAAACAGGCAGAAAACAGCAACTGGCAGTACTAGGTTAGTCCCAAAAAATGATATAAAATAGCATATAATTGCATATGAAACATCCAAGATTGATACTATAATAGCATGGAACAATCGAAAATTATAGATACGTTGGAGACGTATCATCGCCTCGTCATAGGTGGCGTTCTACAGGTAATGGGCCACTTTGGCGTGGGGCCCAACATCACCGCCTCCGTTCCCTTTCTCTGCTCTGCCACGCCGGCGAGATCTCACCACCCCCTCCTGGATGAGCTATAGTCGTGCTGCATTGGAGAGATCTCCAAGTGGCAGGTGCTCAATGGGCCATTGTCATCGTTGTTCCCGATGGGGTAACATCTCAGAGATGCATGCGGGGGTGCACGCCGTCACTCTGCTAGGACGTCGGCAGCCCGCGGAACTTCCAGAAGGACGACTTTGACGATTACTGTAACAGCTCATTTGGCTCCCATGATTTCATTTCATTTGGTAGAAATGAAATGAAATCTCCATCGGTATTTCATTTGGCTGAATCCAGATTCCAAATCCAAATTTCATGTTTGGCTGGCACTAGGATTTTGAGGTGCAATCCTCACCAGCACCAAAACAGTCAAGAATATAACATTGAACCTCTAATGTTCACACATACAAAAATGGTTTACATTGAACTGAAGCATGGCAGTGCACATAAATAAAAAAACAAAAGGAGATTTTTAACACGAGACTTTGTAAAAAGTTTAATGTTTGCAATACAACAAAGGCTCACAGCAACATCAAATGATCAATCTTCCCTCGCGTGCTTGTAATAAGATGATACTATGTTTGGTTTCATTTCTATGAAATGGAGCAGGGGCAGAAGCCCTTTTCCTCTAAAAACATCAAATGATAAAATTTAGACAAGGTTACATAAAAACTAAATCTTTGCATACTAGCTACACCAAGGAAGATTTACATTGCTTGATTTGCTTGAGGATCCTCTTTTTTCTTCATTCTTGATATGCTTCCTTTTCCCCTAATTTTTTCCTGCCATTCTAGTTACCCTAGCTAGCTTCATTCTAAGTCATGGATTTATGAAATTGCATTTCCTACACGCGCATGCTTTTGCCCTAGCAAGTTAACTTTCTACTGTAGAATTTTAAAATGCCATGGTTCTCTGCGATGGCAAGTTCACATGCGTTCCCACTAAAACTTTGCCAGCATTTCGCTTAGGAATATTTTTGTACAATTGCCAGATTATAATAAAAAAATCTAGTTGTTGCCATATCACCATGTGACCATTCTTTTCAAAGCCAATGCCACATTTTTCAGAAAGTTGCTATGTGACCTTTTGTACAAACATACACACTTGCCATGTTCAATGAGAAATTTCTTCCTAATTTTGCCATCTATAGAGCAAACTACAAAAAAAAATCGCCATCTCACTTCTACTATGTTTTTCTAGATTGACACCATGTGTACTACTCACATGTCAATTAAGCTCTTTTGGTTATACATATGTTTTGCCATGTCAACTAAAAAATCTTTTTCTGCCATGGCAACAAAATTGCCTCGTGACTTCTTTTGGTACAAACATACACGCTTGTTATGTTCAATGCAATATTTTCCCAAATTTGGTGTGATCTATAGAACCAATTACAAAACTTTGCCATGTCACTTCTACTATGTGTTTTTTTTGTAGATTGTCACCATGTGTACTACTGACACGACAATTCAGCTCTTTTTGTTGTACATATGTGTTGCCATGACAACTAAAAAAATTCTTTTTCTGCCATGGAAACAAAATTCTTTCCTTGCCATGGCAATTAATATTTCATTATTGCCATGCCAAGTAAAAATACATTAATTATAGTTGTGGATGCATTTCTTCCATGGCAACAATATTCTTT
Source organism: Elymus sibiricus (assembly GCA_039707655.1). Lineage (NCBI taxonomy): Eukaryota > Viridiplantae > Streptophyta > Magnoliopsida > Poales > Poaceae > Elymus > Elymus sibiricus. The sequence continues at coordinate 303,248,266 of CM077672.1, read as the reverse complement.
TCTTGCCATGCCAAATTTCTAGATGCCACGTAGCCTTAATTATGTATTGAGTAAAATATAGAGCTTTGTAGCATCGCAATATTCGTACCATCGCAAATTTGTTGTATATAACATGTGCACCAAGGCAATTTGTTTCTATCTAACATGGAAAAAATTTCTTGAAATTGCCATGTCACTAGCTCATTTTTTCTTAAATTTGTGATGTCACTATTACAAAAGTTTATTGGTTTTGCCATGTCAAAGTACAAAATTTTCTACATTTTTCCTACATATAGACATCTAAATTTTCTGAATTTGCAATGTCACTTCTACATACTTTTCTTCTTTTTGCGATGAATTAGAGAACATCTTTTATTTTCTAAATTTTTCATGATTTTGTATAGGATTTCATATAGTTTTTGCCATGGATCATGGCAAATTTGTTATGGTATTGTGTTTCGCTTTTTTTAAAAGAATTGTGCCAGTGCAATTTTTACATGTCTACCATGGCAAATTTGTTGTATTTAACATGAAAATTTTGTTTTATATAACATGGTACTTTTTAATACATAAATCGTGGAAATGGCCAAACTTTTTCAACAAGGAGGTGCATTTTTTCATGAACATGGCTGAACATAGCTTATTTGTACTACTAGATGGCAATAATTTTTGCGTACCAAATGGCAAACTATATACATTTTTATGAAAATTTAAGCATGGCAGATAAAACAAATTTTTAGTATGTGTTTTTATTGTCAGTTGGCAATTTCATGCTATATATCATGGAAAATCTATTTTTTTATGATGGCAAGCGTTTCTTCTTTTATCTTCTCTTTTTTACTCTTTTTTTAGAGAGCCTTATCTTTTTTACTGATCTTTTATTTTTGGACTGCTTGCTTTTCTTCAGAGGAATGATGCTTGGGGAGGCATTCTCCCAGCGAACCAAAACGTTTGCTCGTTCATGTACTATTATTTTTGGATGTGACCAGTAGATAGAGACTTACCTAAATCTTAGTCAAGTGACACAACATATAAAAAAAAGAACATAAATTAAAAGAAAATTTTGCACGGCTCTTTACATAAGATCTCATGAATATAACATCGACTGAGACTTCGTTAAATCTCATGGCAATTCGGCATCCGGTCCAGCTACGCGTTTTACTTGCAAATTCATGGCAATTCGGCATCCGGTCCGGCTACGCGTTTTACTTGCAAATTCAGTGCATGATACTGCATTTTACTGAATGCTACGAGTAATTTTCTAGTGAATTCGGTTTGTCATGCACTGAATGCACCAAACTGTTTATACTCATGCACTGAATGGAGTATGATTGACAGACACAGGACACTTTAAATTTCAGAGAACAACAGCAGTAGATTAACACTGCAATTTACAATTTTAATACTCCAATTAACACTGCAATTGACGCTGATAGAGTACTTCATTGACAAACTGAATTGATACTGCAATTGACACTGAATTGATACTGCAATTGACAAACAGCTTTAATGCAGCCAACAGCAGCAGCAGAGGCAATCAGCAGTCGCCAACAGCAGCAGCTGATCGGGCGGGCGGCAGCGGTAGCAGCAGGTGGCGGGCAGGCGGCAGTGGCATCAGCAGGTCCGCGTGGTCGTCTCGCCGTCGGAGGAGATCCGCCTGGCCCTGCCTGCCGAATTCTTCGAAAGGGGAGCGGCGACCGGGATTGGCAGCGGCGGATGGGGTTGCCGCGGACGCGTGGAACCGGCCAAGGACGCGAGCAGGGCGACGAGGAGCAGGCGCCCGTCGAGGTGGTCGCCTTGGAAGAGCAGCCGCAGCTGGGCGCGGCGGGGCAGCTCGCCTCCGTGCGGGCGGCACACGTTCGCAGCGGCGGAGCAACCGCAGGTGGGCGGCGGCGTAGGTGGGCCTTGGTCGCCCGCTGTTTCTACGGCGGCTGCCGACGGTGGCTACGACGACCGCTTGATCGAAGGAGAAAGAAGGGGGGGGGGGGTTAGCACGAGATTTAAAATCAGAAGGTTTTTTTTGCAAAATTAGAAATGAACTAAGCTCGGGACAAGCTTTTCGGACGGAGAGTATGTACATGAAAGCGATCGCTGATGTCGGGATGAAAGAAAGAAATAATAAATAAACAAATAAATAACCTCGTACAGGAAATGCGCACAGTACGTTCTTCACAGTTTTCTTTGACCCTACTCTATCTCTAGCGCGATCATGGCCTGCGACTTCCAATGCTTGGCCTTCTCGAACCCATTGATGAAGTACTCGAAGTCGTTGACGGTGGCGTCGATCTCCTCCTCGGTGTTCATCACGAACGGGCCCAGCTGCGCCACGGGCTCGCCGATGGGCTCGCCGGCGACGAGCACGAACCGGAGCGGCTTGTCCGACCTGTTCCACGCCTCCACGCCGTCGCCGCCCTGCCCGAGCAGCAGCAGGTGGTGCGCCCCCGCCGGCTGCGCCGCCTGGTCTGTCGGCCCGAACACGCCCTCGCCCTCGAGCACGTACACGAACGCGTTCCACGACGCCGGCACCGGCTGCCGCACGGGCGCAGCGGCGTGCGGGCGCACCGTGAAGTCGAGGTACATGGTCGGCGTCCGCGTCCGCACCGGCGACCGGGCGCCCATGGCCTGCCCCGCGATGACGCGCACCGTCACGTCGCCGTCCGCCGACGTGGTGGACGCGATGTCCTTGCTCTGGAACTCCTGGTACCCGGGCTCGACCCTGGATCGAGCGCACGTGTTAGTCATGGAGGCGCAGATGACGCGGTCAGACGGCTCGCGTGACGGCGCGGGAGAGAGGAAGGTGAAGTTAATAAATGCTCACATTTTGTTCTTGGAGGCGAGGTTGACCCAGAGCTGGAGGCCCTTGGAGGTGCCGGGGCCGGCGGGCATCTCGGAGTGCACGATGCCGCGGCCGGCCGTCATCCACTGCACGTCGCCGGCCTTGATCGTGCCACGGTGGCCCTCGAAGTCCTCGTGCGTCACTGCTCCCTGCAGCCAGCCAGAGGAAAGGGTCGTCAAGTCAGGGCGGTTAACCAACAAATCCACTCTGCGCGCCATCGTTGTCCTGTGAAAATTCCAACTGCCAGTACTAATTAATTTCACACGGCTTCAGTTATCTTTGAATGAAGATTTCGTTCTCATTCCAGGGGTGGTTGGCGTAGTAGGGAGGGATCGATGCCAAGCTATCAAAAGCAGGCCCGCGTTCAGATGGCTACTTCGAGTGAAGGGCAAGAAAAGTTGCAATTAAGTTTGACAAACGGAACGCGCTTGTTCCCCGTTGCATGTTTGGTTGCTTAAGGTGCCACTACTGTTACAGCTCTGCTCAATGGGAATTAAGTAAGGAAAGGTTCAGGATGCCAATGTATTTTGGTGTGTGCACTGGCTCTGCTCAATGTATTTTGACAGTTTTCTAGTACTAGCACATCAAGAACAAAGTGCGCGCAAGAGCAAGAGAAATGCATGCATACCTCGAGCATGTAGGTGACGGTCTCGAAGCCTCGGTGTGGATGGTCAGGGAACCCGGCCGGCGCAGAAGCTGCATGCAGCAAATTCGGACAAGGAATGAATCGGTTAACGACAATTCCAAGCGGAACATGCATCCAAATCAAACCAAGGGAAGAGGAATAGAGGATCAAACGGCGGGGCTCACCTGAGAACTCGTCGAGGACGAGGAACGGGTCGAAGTACCTCAGCTCGAACCTGCCGATGCTGCGGCGGACGACGGCGCCGGCGCCCTCGTGCTGCGGCCGCGCCAGGAACCTCCTCGCCACCTGCCGGGGCTTCTTCACCTCCATTGTCGACATATATATACCACCAGGCAAGGCCGGCGAATGGATCGATGTATGTGTGTGGGAGCTGTGGATATGGAGAAGTACTACGACGGCTTCGTCGCGGGTCTCTTATATAGGGCACCACGGCCTGGGTGCGAAATCGCCTTGATTCCGTTACCTCCTCCGGGTACGGGGGTCGAAGGAGAGCGACAGCTCCTCCCTCTCTCTGGTGTGGCGAATCGCCCAGCTAGTTTCTTGACCTTTTCTATCTTAATAATCTTAATACAAAGAGCCCGTCCATCCCGAGGCGCATCGCTCCAAAAAGTCATGTGTTCGACAGCTCGATGTCGCCGTCGCCGTCGGCCGGTCACGCTGACGCCACGCGCACGCACGCCGGCCCTCCGCCGCTCTGCGAGCTGCGTACGTCTGCTTTGTGCCAGCGTCGCGTCAGCACTCAGCAGCGTGGTTACCGGCCGTCCCGGGTTTTGATCTTAACTGTCCTGTCACCTCGCTGTTATTAAGGCCTTCGAAATTACCGGATGGTCAAAAGTTAAAGGAAAGTTAAATGTTGCCTTGACGTGAAAACCAACGGCCGTGCGTATCGTGGCGTCGCCAGGGTTTTTGTTCTTCGAAGCCACGGCTCCATGATTATCATCAGCTAGCTGGTTCATCCACGGCTCTTGAGTGACGGAAGATATTTTCCGAGGAAATTGGTGAGTTTTCAATTTTTACCATAGCATTTTAACAAAACCTCTGTCCTAATGAGATTCACATAACATCCAAACCACAAAAGCTAGCAGAGGAATACGTTTTCTTTACCACTTGACATGAGTGGTAAGCTATATAAAAAACAATGAAGAATATGTTTTCTTTCTTCCCCACAAAGAAAAAAAAGGCTCCCAGGCGTTTAGGGTTTCCCCGCCTCCCGCCGGCGCCGCCGTTGATCTGCCTCGTCTCCTGTGGCTTTAGGGCCATGGATGCGCGATAGATCCCGGTTCTTGCCGGCGGGAGGGCTCATGCTTCATTTTTAGGTGTTTTTTTTAGTCTGTTTGGGGTTTGTGTCCTGCTCAAAAAGGCGAGGCGGCGACGACTCCCTGAAGATGGAATAAGGTTCTCTCTGCTTAGCCTCGGCCCGGCGATGCTTCTCGCGTCGTCAGAGGGTGTGTGGAGGTGTCTCTCCGGCGGATCTCACGGGATTCGATCAGTGTTTGTCTTCGGTGGATCCGCGTGGATTCGGTCTCTGTGTTCTTCTGATCTATGCTTATCTTCGTCGGCAGCGGTTGCTGTTCTGGTGCGCTGGTCTTTTGGAGTCTTAGCACGATGACTTCCCGACTGTCTACTACAAGAAAGTTTGCCCGGCTCCAGTGAGTGATGGAAGATGACGGCGGCACGCCTTCGGCTCGCTCCAGTGCTTGTAGTCGTCGCTAGGTGGTGTACGGACATGGATGTAATTTTTTGTTACTTCTCATGTTCTTTGTACTGCCATGATGTTTGATGAATAGATTAGAAGTTTTTCCCCAACATTTAACCAAAACTAAATGGCTGAGCCCACTTATCAGGCTGGCATGATTTTCTAGAATTTTTCAGATTTCTATGAAAACCTTGCATTGCATTCATAAGTGAGTCAAATTAGGACATAAAACTTCAAAAGGTTGACTCTCTCAAATAGCTCACCCAAATGTGCTAAAACTTAATGTAGAAGTCAGTGGATATTTACGAGCTTTTGGATCATTTTTTGATATTTTTTAAAACTTCAATTTTTTGGTTCAGGTTTGAACAAAATACTCCACAACGACGGTTCTCTCAAACTTCCCATCCAGATGTGAGCTGAAACTTTTCAACCATACTCAATGGAGTATTTATGATTTTCAGCATTTATTTTTCACAATTTTTGAAACTCCTAATTTTAAGTAAAATATGAAGCGGGGAGCGCATAGGTTCGGTCCGACTCAGGTGGGGGAGAAGAGGGGGTGGGTGTTATAATTCGATCGACCCTCCGTGGCCTGACAGATGGGCCCAACTAGTCATTTTTAACATCCTATAGGTGTAATCATTAGCTCAAAATGGTGGTCTTGCAACAAATATTCAAAAGTTGTGGTAAGAGCATCTCCAACGCTCACCCTCAAACCATCTGCATTCATTCGGACCAAGCGGTCCGGACACCGCAAGCCGTCCAACGCGGTACACCATCGGTCCATGAACCGGTCTGGACGTCGGTTTTCCCGCAAACCAGAAGCAAACTAGGGGGGCTTTGCGGCCATCCGGACTGTTGCCACGCACGCGTCCGACACACCGGACCCACCCAAAAAGTCAAGATCTTGTAGGCGACTGGTACAAGTGCTAGACTGGAGCTAGAGAAGAAGCGTTGACCATGAAATTTAGCAATTCAAGAAACTTTAGAAGAAACTGGATATGTGGGTGAAGCGGTTGTCGCGCATTCATGCCGCTCGAGATCGCCAGCGCCGCATTCATGCCGGCCCAGAACGGACGGGACCTCTCACTATTGCTGGCATTGAAGCGGCGCACCGGCCGAGAGCATCGCCCGCGCCGTGTTTCGGTCTCCGCACCTATTCAATGCCGGAGCGACGTGAGTGGACGGAACAAGACGGATATCTACCGCATGCAAACAGACAACCCGTTCATCCGTCTGCTGGCATTAAACATGCACGCTGGCAGAGAAACCCACTCCGGCACGGGCATTGACACACCCCGCCGCTTGGCCTGTCCGGCATCCGCTATTTAAACAGGCCACGCCCGGCACAAACCGCACCACACCACTGCCCCACTTCACATCCTCCTCTGTGCACCACCTCCACCTTGCCCACAAGCTCTAGCGTGTAATGGGAGAGCCTCCCAAAGGAGCGGAAACATGAGTTGGACGCCCTTGTGGCTCACTGGCAGGGGCGCTGTGTGAGGCGGATAGAGGCCCGGCCTACCGGCCACCTCCCGGAGGTCTCCGACGACAACCAGACGATGGAGGCGGCCTTCGATGACGAGTCGGCAGTCTTGCCCATGACTTTACGCACAGGAGCACTTCAATGCCGCCTTGGCAGAGGAGCAGCCGGAGCCACAACCGATGTCGGCGTTTTAGCCGGCGCAGGAGGAGTAGCGGTACAACCTCTCCCTCCTCGAGTAGCACCGGCTGGCGGAGGGGAAAATCTATGGCGAGCTCGCGAGCGATGAGGACATGGCCGTTGAGAACCCCCGACTTCGTCGCCGAGTAGTGGGTGCGGTACGAGGCCGCGCATGCTCGCGCCGCCTGCAACACGGTTGCGGCGCAATCGGACGCGGAGGCGGCGCTGGCGATCGTGGACGCGAATTTTGGCAGTTGCGTGTCGGTCACGCCGCCAACTGTGCTTCGTTGGCGCCGCTACGACGACAAGGCCGACCCGTCAACGTCCATCGTCGACCTCACGTCCAGTAGCGACGGACAGGTCGCGGACTCCGAGGAGGAGAAGTAGTGCATGGGAGGTGGCGGGAGCTCGAGTCCCAAGTGGGCCAGTCTGTGTCACATGTCCTACTCTTCCTCGCCGGCGACCGCACCTTCACTTCACGGGTCTCATCTCCGCCGGACGTGGATGCGGCCGCCCGACATGGACAGGGAGGGGAACAACAAGGACTTGGAGGACGGGCGCCACCGTAGATTTAGACTAGGTTTAGATCCGATTGCTTTTACTTAATGAAATATGTCGAAAATGTAATGAATGTGCTCCGGTTTGATGAAAATCATCTGGTTTGCATGTAATTCGTCTGGTTTGTTCAAATCCGATTTGAAATGTATGCATGCATGGTTGTATGGCCAACTCCCGTATCACTATCCGTGGACCAGTTCGTATCCATCTGCGAACGGATACGGTGTCCGTTTTAGTGATCCGCGTTGGAGATGCCTTTAGACGGAGTTGTTATAAACTTATAACCGATTGCGCCTATGTGACCTGACAGCCAGGACGTTTGGGTTTAGGCTGGTTCCGGGTAGTCTAGTTGGGTGCTGTTTTTTGCGTCTGGGTAATGACTGGGCAACCTGCCTGGACGTTTGGGGTGGACGAGGGGTCCGATGCTCTTGCAACCCGATTGCCCCTCCGTGGCCTGACCTAGTCATTAAAATTAACATGCTTCCCTTTGTAAATTCACTAAATTTTTCACTACGTTCCTCTTGTGAGGCCAACTCCAGCGCACGACTCCATCCCGTCTGGCCCTGTCCGTTTGGGGCAAAACGGACAAACCCCACGGCCCAGCACGCGTCGGCCTGGACCCATCTTGTCCGTTTTGTGTCCGGCCCGACCCATTTCCAGCGCAAACATGCGCCCGGTTTGGGTCCAGGCGGACATCGAATGGACGCGTCTCTCGTCCGCGTCGGGGCCGCGTGGCAGGCGGCCACCTACCTCCCACCGCCCAAATTAACTGCGCACGTGCGGTCGGCCCCACCTGTCATCCGCCCAGGCGAGCGGTCGCCGTCCTTCTTAAATGGGAAGCCGTGGACCGGTCACAGTCCACGCTCCCACTCCAGTCCTGCTGCCTCCTCGAAACCTGACACCCAAACCCTAGTTCTTCCCTCCCCTTCCACGAGCTCGCCGGCCGCCGGCAGCCATGGTGTGGTCGAGCACCGGCCGCAAGGGGGCGCACGACCACGAGGCTGGTTCGTCCTCCGGCCGCCGCCGCGCCGCCAGCAGCTCAGAGCCCGCACCACCCCCACGGAGGGCCCCCGCACCGCTCGCATTCGCCATCGCCCCTCCGGCCGCCCCTGCGCGCGACCGGCAGTACGTACACGCGGATGTTTGCCGGCATTATTGGGAAACAGGGATGCCACTCCCCTGGAGCGACGTTCACCTGCCCAATAACTGGCATCTGTCCGCAGATCGGGTGCCGATCCCGATGAGCGGCCGTGCCCGCCGCCGCCTGCCTGACGACCTATACTACGACCCCAGGTACGCCGTCGAATCCCCACTGTGGGACACTTGGTTTCGGGACGAGCACGACGTGCGGCGCGCGTCATACTTTGCTGGTCGCCCAGCTAGCCCGCGGCGGCCACGTCCAGAGCGCCGAGCGCGTGCTCCGAGCCCTCCCCAGTTGCGCAGGCGTACGCGGGTGCGCGGCATCACGCCGACGCCGTCGCCTTCGCCCTCTCCGTCGCCACCACCACCTCCTCCCATGACAGAGGAGGAGGAGGCCCGGCTCATTCAGCGTGTCATGGAAGAATCCATGAACACGCACGATGAGCGCCAATGGGTGGGTCTGGACACCATGCTGGCCCTCTCTGTGGCCGGCGACGTGGCCGTACCGGAGCTGGAGATGATGGACGTCAAGGAGGAGGTGAAGGAGGAGGTGCTGGAGGAGCAGCCCGTCGCCGCGTTCCACCCGCGCCTGGTGGGCCAGTGGTGGAGCTGGTCGTGCACGGCCACGGACATGGCCGACGCCGTGGGGGCCGGGGCTTGGTGCCCCATGCCGCCGCGGTCACCATTGCGCGAGCCGTCGCCACGGGGGAGTTGGTGCAGGCGCCTCCCACCTTCCAGGGACCACCGTCCCACCTCTGGACGCCGCCGCCCTACATCGACCTCACTGGCGACGAGGACGACAACGGCGGCGCGTGAGACGACGACGGGCACGGCATCGACGGGCACGGCAGCAGCGCGCGGGCGGCGCTTATCTTTTTTTTTTTAGTTTTTATGTTAATTATGTTCTAAGCACTGTGGAGGCCGTGAAGACTATAATGTTTAATTATGTTTTAATCATTATGTTTGCGTATAATTTGATTTTTTCGGCATTTATTTGAGTTTTGCGATTTTTTTTACATCATGTCCACCCCGGACATGATTTGGGGTGCGGCCACGTGTTGGGCGCACCGACCCGGCAACGGCCCGATCCGGACATGGGCTACCCCATTGCCGCCCCAAACGGACAAAAGCAGGCCGAAGCGGACGTCCGTTTGGGATCGTGCGCTGGAGTTGGCCTGACAGCATGACGTGCTGATGAGCTCGCACCAGCTGGTTCATCATCCTTTGGCAGTTCTACCGTGCACGTACCTCCGTCTCGCCTATAATTAATTAACCAGGCCTCGTGGAGCTTCCGTGGCTTGGCCAACTGCCATGTGCGATCTCTTGACGCGCTCGCGTTGACGCGCCTCCATCATCGACGCCGCCGTCCTGTCATGATCGCCCTCCCGGAGGGAGCCAGCTTCTCATCTACTACTCGCAGTCGCCGGTGAGTTCCGTCAGTTTTATAATACGACGTACGCGGGTGAAGTGTCTCGCTTAATCTATGCCCCTTTTTTTAACAAAGCTCCACGAGGACTTGAAAGGAGAGGATCGGAGCAGGGGTAACAATAATAAATCAATCAATCAGCTGTAGAACCTTCTTTAATTTCGGGCCACCAAACGGCCCCGCTTTGCCCATATATATTACTCGTGGCTAACTCACTTTCGAACATCCGATGATAAAAAGTGATGAGCTTATTCCGCGGGCACGAAAACCGGCCCTGAAAAGACACCTAGAGATTTTGATCGGAACGCGTGATATGTCCGCCACATTCTTATGGCGCAAGCCGGCTTGACTGGGATTACTTTCTCCATTCAAAACCTCCACTAATTATCCGAGAAGATGATCGCATACGGACGTACGTACGTGCCTGGAGGAGATGATGCCATCAACCACGGACCGTGACGAATCAATGGAGCGGGCAATCGGCCGACCGATCGGGGGGAACTTTCTTCGACGCCAACATGAAAAGGACTTGGGCGCCCAAGGATAAATACTAGCACCACGTGTGCTTATCGGCTTGCACACAGTAGGCATGGTGTTGAGTCTTGACGTCTCCGTGAGTCATGCCTACGTTATCATTTTGGACATGGAATTACCGAAAGAAAGAGCAGAGGGCAACTTGCCAACGAGACGATGTAACACACCGTTTAATGAGGTGAGAGGTCTATGTCCATTATTCGCGGTTTTTCTGCTGGCCTCAAAGCCATAGACATAGATAGACCCATAGTGACTGATTAGCTTACTCTTACAAAAAGAGCACGTTTCAAAGGAAAAAATGAAAAAAGGGGATATATTATGTGCATTTGTTGCTCTGCCTTTTAGGGTCTTTGCTTTACGAGATAGTTATGCACTGAGGTTATAGTTCTTATGTAAAGGGAAATGCTATCTGGGAACGTCAGGCCAGCGAACGTTGTATCTACCGTCAGATCATATGCACGAATCTTGAAGCACCAGAACTTGCCACACCATGTTTTTTTTTTCATTCGCTACAGAGAGCATTGGCGTGAACAAGTGAAGGCGACAAGACCTGCCGTTTTTTGACGGATCACTAGCTGGATGGCCGATGCATCTCCGACATCGCCCCGCAGCATGCCCGCCGCCCCCCCCCCCCCCCCCCCCCCCCCCGCCGCCGCCGCAGATTGAGGATTGTCCAGGACGGGTTGTTGCAACGTGCCTGGACTCGAGACATTAATTAGCGGTGTGCACGTCGACCTTTGGCGTCTTCCGTGTCATATTGTCCTAACCCCGGTCCCGGACCGCCTCACCTGGAGATGGACAGAATCCGGCATCTACAATGTTGCGTCGTGCTACGCCACCATTTTCCTGTTGGGGAACGTTGCATGGAAAACAAAAAAAATGTACGCACACGCAAGATCTATCCATGGAGATGCATAACTACGAGAGGGGGAGTGTGTCTACGTACCCTCGTAGACCGTAAGCGGAAGCGTTAGAATAACGCGGTTGATGTCGTCGAACAACTTCACGATCCAACCGACCGAGCACCGAACGTACGTTACCTCCGCGTTCAGCACACGTTCAGCTCGGTGACGTCCTCGACTTCTTGATCCAGCAAGACGGCGAGATAGTGGATGAGTTCCGGCAACACGACGGCGTGGTGACGGTGATGGTGATGCTATCTCCGCAGGGCTTCGCCCAAGCACTGCGAAAATATGACCGAGGAACGGAACTGTGGAGGGGAGCGCCGCACACGGCTAAGACAATGGTGTGTCTCCTTTGGGGCGCCCCCTCTCCTCTATTTATATATGTGTAAGGGTTTGGAGTAGAAGGAATAGTGCCACGTGAACAGTAACCGTGAATAGTACACACGTGGACTTGGACTCCAAAGTCCAATCTTATTCCTACTAGGACTCTACCTTTTTTCCTTCCCTAGCTGCGTGGGCTTTTGAGGACTTGGTGCGCCTGGCCCAATAAGGCCAGGGCGCCTCCCCTTAGCCCATGCCAGCCCTTGGGACGTGGTGGACCCACTTGTGGACTTCCGGACCCCTTCGGAATCCTCCGGAACCTTCTGGAAGCTTCCCAGTACAATACCGAAAAAACTGCACCTTTTTCCGGAACCCAAAATATGACTTCCCATATATAAATCTTTACCTCTCGACCATTCCGAGACTCCTCGTGACGTCCGGGATCTCATCTGGGACACCAAACAATATTTGGTTACCAATTCACATAACGCATATAACACTATATCGTCAACGAACGTTAAGCGTCCGGACCCTACGGGTTCGGGAATGATGTAGACATGAATGAGACGCCTCTCCGGTCAATAACCAATACCGGAACCTGGATGTTCATATTGGTTCCTACATATTCCACGAAGATCTTATCGGTCGAACCGCAATGACAACATACGTAATTCCCTTTGTCCGTCGGTATGTTACTTGCCTGAGATTCGATCGTCGGTATCTCCATACCTAGTTCAATCTCATTACCGGCAAGTCTCTTTACTCGTTCCGTAATACATCATCCCGTAACTAACTCCTTAGTCACTTTGCTTGCAAGCTTCTTATGATGTGCATTACCGAGAGGGCCCAGAGATACCTCTCCGAAACACAGAGTGACAAATCCCAGTCTCGATCCATGCCAACTCAACGGACACCTTCGGAGATACCTGTAGAGCATCTTTATGATCACCCAGTTACATTGTGACGTTTGATAGCACACAAGGTATTCCTCCGGTATCCGGGAGTTGCATGATCTCATGGTCTGAGGAACATGTATTTGACATTCAAGAAAGCAGTAGCAATAAACAGAACGATCATATGCTAAGCTAACGGATGGGTCTTGTCCATCACATCATTCTCCTAATGATGTGATCCCGTTATCAAATGACAACTCATGTCTATGGTTAGGAAACCTTAACCATCTTTGATCAACGAGCTAGTCTAGTAGAGGCCCACTAGGGACACGGTATTTGTTTATGTATTCACACATGTATTTAAGTTTCCGGTCAATACAATTCTAGCATGAATAATAAACCTTTATGATGAACAAGGAAATATAAAATAATAACAACTTTATTATTGCCTCTAGGGCATATTTCCATCAGTCTCCCACTTGCACTAGAGTCAATAATCTAGATTACATAGTAATGAATCTAACACCCATGGAGTCTTGGTGCTGATCATGTTTTGCTCGTGGAAGAGGCTTAGTCAACGGGTCTGCCACATTCAGATCCGTGTGCACTTTGCAAATTTCTATGTCTCCATCCTTGACATATTCACGAATGGAGTTGAAGCGTCTCTTGATGTGTTTGGTCTTCTTGTGAAACCTGGGCTCCTTGGCTATGGCAATTGCTCCAGTGTTGTCACAAAAGATTGTCATTGGACCCGATGCACTAGGTATTACAGCTAGATCGGATATGAACTCCTTCATCCAGACTCCTTCATGTGCTGCTTCCGAAGCAGCTATGTATTCCGCTTCACACGTAGATCCCACCATGACGCTCTGCGTGGAACTGCACCAACTGACAGCTCCACCATTTAATATAAATACGTATCCGGTTTGTGACTTAGAGTCATCCGGATCAGTGTCGAAGCTTGCATCGACGTAACCCTTTACGACGAGCTCTTCGTCACCTCCATAAACGAGAAACATGTCCTTGGTCCTTTTCAGGTACTTCAGGATATTCTTGACCGCTGTCCAGTTATCCACTCCTGGATTACTCTGGTACCTCCCTGCCAAACTTATGGCAAGGCACACATCAGGTCTGGTACACAGCATGGCATACATAATAGAACCTATGGCTGAGGCATAGGGAATGACTTTCATTTTCTCTATATCTTCTGCCGTGGTTGGGCATTGAGTCTGACTCAACTTCACACCTTGCAAGACAGGCAAGAACCCTTTCTGTGACTGATCCATTTTGAACTTCTTCAAAACTTTGTCATATACAACTCTTCTTTGAGAAAACCATTAAGGAATGCAGTTTTGACATCCATTTGCCAGATTTCATAATCATAAAATGCGGCAATTGCTAACATGATTCAGACAGACTTAAGCATCGCTACGGGTGAGAACGTCTCATCGTAGTCAACCCCTTGAACTTGTCAAAAACCTTTCGCGACAAGTCGAGCTTTGTAGACAGTGATATTACCATCAGCATCTGTCTTCCTCTTAAAAATCCATTTATTCTCAATGGCTTGCCGATCATCGGGCAAGCCCACCAAAGTCCACACTTTGTTCTCATACATGGATCCTATCTCAGATTTCATGGCCTCAAGCCATTTGTCGGAATCCGGGCTTATCATAGCTTCTTCATAGTTCGTAGGTTCGCCGTTGTCTAACAACATAACTTCCAGAACAGGATTACCATACCACTCTGGTGCGGAACGTACTCTGGTCGACCTACGAAGTTCAGTAGTAACTTGATCTGAAGTTTCATGATCTTTATCATTATCTTCCTCTCTTATTGGTGTAGGCATCACGGGAACGGTTTTCTCTGATGAGCTACTTTCCAATTCGAGAGAAGGTACAATTACCTCATCAAGTTCTACTTTCCTCCCACTCACTTCTTTCGAGAGAAACTCCTTCTCTAGAAAGGACCCATTCTTGGCAACAAAGACCTTGCCTTCGGATTTGTGGTAGAAGGTGTACCCAATTGTTTCTTTAGGGTATCCTATGAAGACGCACTTCTCCGCTTTGGGTTCGAGCTTATCAGGTTGAAGCTTTTTCACATAAGCATCGCATCCCCAAACTTTAAGAAACGACAGCTTAGGTTTCTTGCCAAACCATAGTTCATATGGTGTCGTCTCAACGGATTTAGACGGTGCCCTATTTAACGTGAATGCAGCTGTCTCTAATGCATAACCCCAAAACGATAGTGGAAAATCGGTAAGAGACATCATAGAACGCACCATATCCAATAAAGTACGGTTACGACGTTCGGACACACCATTACGCTGTGGTGTTCCAGGTGGCGTGAGTTGTGAAACAATTCCACATTTTCTTAAATGAAGGCCAAACTCGTAACTCAAATATTCGCCTCCGCGATCAGATCGTAGAAACTTTATTTTCTTGTTACGATGATTCTCTACTTCACTCTGAAATTCTTTGAACTTTTCAAATGTTTCAGACTTGTGTTTCATCAAGTAGATATACCCATATCTACTCAAATCATCTGTGAAGGTTAGAAAATAACGATACCCACCGCGTGCTTCAACATTTATCGGACCGCATACATCGGTATGTATTATTTCCAACAAATCAGTAGCTCGCTCCTTTGTTTCGGAGAACGGAGTTTTAGTCATCTTGCCCATGAGGCATGGTTCGCAAGTATCAAATGATTCATAATCAAGAGATTCCAAAAGTCCATCCGCATGGAGTTTCTTCATGCGCTTTACACCAATATGACCTAAACGGCAGTGCCACAAGTATGTTGCACTATCATTATCAACTTTGCATCTTTTGGCATCAATATTATGAATATGTGTATCTCTACGATCGAGATTCAACAAGAATAGACCATTCACAAAAGGTGCGTGACCATAAAGGATGTTAGTCATATAAATAGAACAACCATTATTCTCTGACTTAAATGAATAACCGTCTCGCAATAAACAAGATCCAGATATAATGTTCATGCTCAACGCTGGCACCAAATAACAATTATTGAGGTCTAAAACTAATCCCGAAGGTAGATGTAGAGGTAGCGTGCCGACGGCGATCACATCAACCTTGGAACCATTCCCGACGCGCATCGTCACCTCGTCCTTAGCCAATCTTCGCTTATTCCGTAGCTCCTGTTTCGAGTTACAAATATGAGCAACCGAACCAGTATCAAATACCCAGGCGCTACTGCGAGCATTAGTGAGGAACACATCAATAACATGTATATCAAATATACCTTTGCTCACTTTGCCATCCTTCTTATCCGCTAAATACTTGGGGCAGTTCCGCTTCCAGTGACCAGTCCCTTTGCAGTAGAAGCACTCTGTTTCAGGCCTGGGTCGAGCTTTGGGTTTCTTTGTGGGAGCGGCAACTTGCTTGCCGTTCTTCTTGAAGTTCCCCTTCTTTCCCTTGCCCTTTTTCTTGAAACTAGTGGTTTTGTTAACCATCAACACTTGATGCTCCTTCTTGATTTCTACCTCCGCTGATTTCAGCATCGCGAAGAGCTCGGGAATTGTCTTCTCCATCCCTTGCATATTATAGTTCATCACGAAGCCTTTATAGCTTGGTGGCAGTGACTAAAGAACTCTGTCAATAACACTCTCAACCGGAAGATCAATTCCCAGCTGAGTCAAGTGGTTGTGGTACCCAGACATTCTGAGTATGTGTTCACTGACAGAACTGTTCTCCTCCATCTTACAGCTAAAGAACTTGTTGGAGACTTCATATCTCTCAACCCGGGCATTAGCTTGAAATATCAATTTCAGCTCTTGGAACATCTCATATGCTCCGTGGCGTTCAAAACGCTTTTGCAGTCCCGGTTCTAAGCCATAGAGCATGGCACACTGAACTATCGGGTAGTCATCAGATCGAGCCTGCCAGGCGTTCACAACGTCTGCAGCAGCTCCTGCAGCAGGTCCATCACCTAGCGGTGCATCAAGGACAAAATTCTTCTGTGCAGCAATGAGGATAATCCTCAAGTTACGGACCCAGTCCGTGTAGTTGCTACCATCATCTTTCAACTTAGCTTTCTCTAGGAACGCATTAAAATTCAACGGAACAGTAGCACGGGCCATTTATCTAGAACATACATATGCAAAGAAACTATCAAGACTAAGTTCATGATAAATTAAGTTCAATTAATCAAATTACTAATGAACTCCCACTTAAATTAACATCCCTTAAGTTAACTAAGTGATACATGATCCAAATCAACTAGCCCATGTCCGATCATCACGTGAGATGGGATAGTCATCAATGATGAACATTTCCATGTTGATCATATCTACTATATGACTCATGTTCGACCTTTCGGTCTCCAGTGTTCCGAGACCATGTCTGTACATGCTAGGCTCGTCAAGTTTAACCCAAGTATTCTGCTTGTGTAAAACTGGCTTACACCCGTTGTATGTGAACGTAGAATCTATCACACCCGATCATCACGAGGTGCTTCGAAACGACGAACTTTAGCAACGGTGCATACTCGGGGAGAACACTTTTATCTTGAAATTTAGTGAAGGGATCATCTTATAATGCTACTGTCGTTCTAAGCAAAATAAGATGCATAAAGGATAAACATCACATGCAATCAAAATATGTGACATGATATGGCCATCATCTTGTGCTTTTGATCTCCATCTCCAACGCATCGTCATGATCTCCATCGTCACCGGCTCGACACCTTGATCTCCATCGTTGTGTCGTGGTCGTCTCGCCAACTATTGCTTCTACAACTATTGCTAACGCATAGCGATAAAGTAAAGCAATTACATGGCGCTTGCATTTCATACAATAAAGAGACAACCATAAGGCTCCCTCCGGTTGCCGATAAATTACAAAACATGATCATCTCATACAATAACGTATATCACATCATGTCTTGACCATATCACATCACAGCATACCCTGCAAAAACAAGTTAGACGTCCTCTACTTTGTTGTTGCAAGTTTTACGTGGCTGCTACGGGCTTCTAGCAAGAACCGTTCTTACCTACGGCACAAAACCACAACGGTGATTTATCAAGTTTTCTGTTTTAACCTTCAACAAGGACCGGCCACAGTCAAATTCGATTCAACTAAAGTAGGAGAAACAGACACCCGCCGACTACCTTTATGCAAAACAAGTTGCATGTCTGTCGGTGGAACTGGTCTCATGTACGTGGACATGTAAGGTTAGTCCGGGCCGCTTCATCTTACAATACCGCCGAATCAAAATAAGATGTTGGTGGTAAGCAGTATGATGATCACCGCCCACAACTCTTTGTGTTCTACTCGTACATATCATTTACGCATAGACCTGGCTCATGATGCCACTGTTGGGGAACGTTGCATGGAAAACAAAAAAAATTTACGCACACGCAAGATCTATCCATGGAGATGCATAGCTACGAGAGGGGGAGTGTGTCTACGTACCCTCGTAGACCGTAAGCGGAAGCGTTAGAACAACGCGGTTGATGTCGTCGAACAACTTCACGATCCAACCGACCGAGCACCGAACGTACGTTACCTCCGCGTTCAGCACACGTTCAGCTCGGTGACGTCCTCGACTTCTTGATCCAGCAAGACGGCGAGGTAGTGGATGAGTTCCGGCAGCATGATGGCGTGGTGACGGTGATGGTGATGCTATCTCCGCAGGGCTTCGCCCAAGCACTGCGAAAATATGACCGAGGGACGGAACTGTGGAGGGGAGCGCCGCACACGGCTAAGACAATGTTGTGTCTCCTTTGGGGCGCCCCCTCTCCTCTATTTATATATGTGTAGGGGCTTGGAGTAGAAGGAATAGTGCCATGTGAACAGTAACCGTGAATAGTACACACGTGGACTTGGACTCCAAAGTCCAATCCTATTCCTACTAGGACTCTCCCTTTTTTCCTTCCCTAGCTGCGTGGGCTTTTGAGGACTTGGTGCGCCTGGCCCAATAAGGCCAGGGCGCCTCCCCTTAGCCCATGCCAGCCCTTGGGACGTGGTGGACCCACTTGTGGACTTCCGGACCCCTCCGGAATCCTCCGGAACCTTCTAGAAGCTTCCCGGTACAATACCGAAAAAACTGCACATTTTTCCGGAACCCAAAATATGACTTCCCATATATAAATCTTTACCTCTCGACCATTCCGAGACTCCTCGTGACGTCCGGGATCTCATCCGGGACTCCGAACAATATTCAGTTACCAATTCACATAACTCATATAACACTATATCGTCAACGAACGTTAAGCGTGCGGACCCTACGGGTTCGGGAATGATGTAGACATGACTAAGACGCCTCTCCGGTCAATAACCAATAGCGGAACCTAGAGGCTCATATTGGTTCCTACATATTCCACGAAGATCTTATCGGTCGAACCGCAATGACAACATACGTAATTCCCTTTGTCCGTCGGTATGTTACTTGCCCGAGATTCGATCGTCGGTATCTCCATACCTAGTTCAATCTCGTTACCGGCAAGTCTCTTTACTCGTTCCGTAATACATCATCCCATAACTAACTCCTTAGTCAGTTTGCTTGCAAGCTTCTTATGATGTGCATTACCGAGAGGGCCCAGAGATACCTCTCCGAAATACAGAGTGACAAATCCCAGTCTCGATCCATGCCAACTCAACGGACACCTTCGGAGATACCTGTAGAGCATTTTTATGATCACCCAGTTAAGTTGTGACGTTTGATAGCACACAAGGTATTCCTCCGGTATCCGGGAGTTGCATGATCTCATGGTCTGAGGAACATGTATTTGACATTCAAGAAAGCAGTATCAATAAACAGAACGATCATATGCTAAGCTAACGGATGGGTCTTGTCCATCACATCATTCTCCTAATGATGTGATCCCGTTATCAAATGACAACTCATGTCTATGGTTAGGAAACCTTAACCATCTTTGATCAACGAGCTAGTCTAGTAGAGGCCCACTAGGGACACGGTATTTGTTTATGTATTCACACATGTATTTAAGTTTCCGGTTAATACAATTCTAGCATGAATAATAAACCTTTATCATGAACAAGGAAATATAAAATAATAACAACTTTATTATTGCCTCTAGGGCATATTTCCATCAGTTCCATGGCTCTGTCGAAGATCCCAACTGGTGCCTTACTTGGAAGACGAGGGCTATGTTGCCTGTCAAGATCTTCAATTGGCTGGTTGTACTCGATCGCTACTGGACCACCGAGCGGCTAGCCAGGCATGACCTCATGCACGCGCCCTGTGCCTGTTCCATGACCATGAGCCCGAGAGCATGCACCACCTACTCGTCATCTGCTCCTTCTTGGGACAGCTCTGCCCTGAGCTCCTTTCGCGGTGCCGATGCACATCTAGGCCACCAGAGCGGGACGATGTGTTCCAGGATTGGTGCCTCGCCTCATGCGCCACCGCGCCATTGCCTTCTCGCAAAGGGCTCTCATCCTTGCTTCTTATCGGTGCCTGGCTTCTATGGAAGCACCGGAACAACACTGTGTTCGACGGCGAGGCTTCATCTCTTCAGCACCTTCTTACCACATCATTGCCGAAGAACGCTTTCGGGCCAACGCCAACAACATTGGTTTGACGAACATCTTGCCTGAGTAGTCCGCATGAGGCTTCTTTCTCTCCCACCCCTTGATGTAACCCTATTACCCAGTCCCTCTCTCGTTCCTCACTTGGGACATTGCTTGGGCACCTTGTACACTATTTCTTCTATCAATGAAAGATTTTTATCATGTTTAGTATGCTTTGCACCAAAAACGCCAAATGGAGGCCGAGCTCCATGGAGACCTTAATTTGAAAACTTCAAAATTTAAACTTTTCACTTTCAACTTTTTTTTGTAAAAAAATACACATATAACTAGACATATGTACATGTGTGTAACGTTTCATGCCGAAATACGTTAAAATGATAGGTACAAAAGAAAAAACAAATTCAGGGCTTTTTAGTATGTTTACTATTCATCCTCAAAGTTCAGGATATTTTTTGTGCAGCTCGCAATTTAAGGCATTTCTTCTGAAATTTTACACGCATACACATTACATCCTTGTACATGTGTATTTTTTCAGAATTTTTTGAAACTGAAAATTTTAAAATTTTCAAAATTAAGGCCTCCATGGAGCTCAGTCTCCAAAACGTCCTACTCGCTTTGTACTTCTTATATAAACCTTTACATAGATATGGGTCCGTTTTAGAAAGAAAAAAGAAAATGATTGTTTCTAAATCACTGCTTAGAGCCATCTAGTTTGAACACACGATTCGTGCAAGTAAAAAAGATTGAAAAGATCGTGCTCACACATCTATTAGTACCGACCGAAAATTAACCATTTCTATGTCGAATTGAACTAGTCACTCCCGTAGACTAACCACCTTACATGTATGATCATCAATCAATAGAGCACTACGCATATTCTCATTCATATGCACGAGCCGCCGCCTCCTCCTCCTCCTCCAAAAAAGCTAGGGTTTCGGCCTCTCGTCGGTGCCGCCGCAGGTCCGCCTCGTCTCCGGTGGCCCTAGGGCCATGGGGGCGCGGTGGATCCTAGCAAGGACTGGCGGGAGGGCTCCGATTTTATTTGTTCCTTTCCATTTTGTTAGGGTTTGTGTCCTGCTCAGGAAGACGAGACGGCGGCGGCTTCTTGAAGATGGAATAAAGGTCTCCCCACTTAGCCCCCGTTCCGGCGGTGCGTCTAGCATCGTTGGTGGGCGTGTGGAGGTGTGTCTCCGGCGGATCTATCTTTGGTGGATTTGCTTGGATCTCGTCGTTATTCGTCTACGTTCGTGTGTCTTTGGGTTGGATCCTTCCGATCTACGTTATTCTTCATCGAAGGCGGTTGCTGTTCTGGTGCGCTAGTCTTATGGGGCCTTAGCACGATGACTTCCCGACTGTCTACTACAATAAGTTGCGCCCGACTCCGGCGATGAAGGGGCGATGACGGCGGTGCGCCTTCGGCTCGCTTCAGTGCTTGTAGTCATCGCTAGGTGGTCTATGAATCTGGATGTATTTTTTATTATTTCTGGTGTTCGTTGTACTCCCATGATTAAAGATGAATAGATCGAAAGTTTTCTCGAAAAAAAATAGAGCACTACGCATGCTCGAGTGAACCGAAGTAGCATAGTCCTAGGCAATCATCATGTTTTTTCCAGCAAGCTCACCAATCATCCATGAAAATCGTACTTGGCGATGACGGCGTGCGATAATTCTCGTTGTGGCGACGTGGGCAAACACGCTCGATGCCCCAAAGCCTCAGGTTTAACCGTCCGTGGGTGACGGTGACGCAGACGCGATCCTTGACGGCCTTCCGGGTCGTCATGCCGATGATCACCCAGTTGCCGTGGTGTTGCTGTGCTCGTTGATCTCTTCTAGAAACCTTTTTGGTGCAGTCGGGCTTGCTCCGACCACGGCTGATTTGACGGTGGTCCGGTAACTCATCCCCGTATCATATCATCTAGGGATTTTGCTGATGGGAATCGGCAGGAAAGGTGGTCCAAAGCTGCCGATTTGATGTTTCGGTTGGACGTTCGGGAGCTGTGGTTTACGGCTGCTGGTTGCCTAGTCATTCTCCAACCATCGGTGTCGTCCTCGCGGCGCTGCGAGAGTCAACCCCGGTGCCGAACGGTGTTTCTGTGATGGGGGGCGTCTTGGGTAATCCCTATTTGATGCTTACAGCATCTACCAGCCGGGCGTCTCAAACCCATCTTATACGTCCCGACGGGCCGCCTGGTCATTGACCGATCATGAAATTTCGACCCAGACGGGAGCCTCAAACGGGCCTCAAACACCCGGGCTGACCAGCACCTCTCATATCCAGCCCAAATATGGGGCGCCCGGGCACGTCCGCCACGTCGGACTCGGCCCACGCTGGCCCACCCGACCCCACATATATTCCTCCCCATCCGCTCGCCGGACCAAACCCTAGTCACTTCACTCCACTCCCCTCCACTTCCTTCGTCACCCAAGCTCACATCCGGCAATTTCCAGCCGCCTCCGGCATGGCGGGCAGCGGATCTGACTCCGACCAGTCCGGATCCGTCGACTGGGGTGTCATCCCGTGTGGGTTGGAGGAGGCAATAGCGGTCCGCATTGCACTCCGCCGCTCCCGGGAGGACAGCGCTCGGCCGACGGCAGGATCTGTCCGGCGCGACTCCATAGCGTTGGCTCAACGGACGCTCGGGTCCTCTGGGGATGGATCATCGTGGTCCCGTGAAAGTGCAACTAATCCCTGGGTGGTTTTGTTAATTAATAACAACATATATATCATTGATCTAGTACTCATTACTAGTAGATTTCAGAAAAGATCAATGATTGGCATGGCAAGGACTAATGGATGTGGACCCCTCAAAATGTCAAGGACAAGATTGGCAACTACAAGACTCTACATTTTTGGTTTAGTGATCCAAGATCACATTGAGTCCCTTAGGAAAGCCAATACTATTAAAAGGGGATGACGTGTTAATGATGAGGTTGTTGCTCAAGTGCTTAGTGGTATCGCTCCAAAAACCCTCAGTCATTTTCTCACAATCACATATGTCCAAACCCTAATTCACTATCTCGGTCCCACCAAACTTCTCCCATCCAGACCCACCGAGATTACTACTTCATATTGCCACTGCCATACCCTAGCTATTCGGTTTGACCGAAAAGGATCTCGATCCCACCGAGATGGCCTTGTCAACTTTCTGTGATGACATTATTTCACTTCGGAATCACCGAGTTGAAATAATCGTAATTTCCGAAACTGGGTTTTGCCCTAGCCATTGCACTTCGGTCCCACCGAATTGTTCCACTTCGGTACCACCGAAAATCCTAAAGTTCACATCTTTTACACTAGTCGGTCTCACCGATATGGGTCAAAAGTGTGTAACGGTTGGATTTTTGGTAAAGACTATTTATACCCCTCCACCCCCAGTTACTCTCTAAGAGAGCCATCAGAACGTGCATACACTTTCACCATACATTTTCTGAGAGAGAACCACCTACTCATGTGTTGAGATTAAGAGATTACAATCCAACCATTTGAACCTTGATTTCTAGCCTCTTCAAGTTGCTTTCCACTTCAATCCTTCTCCTACCCAAACCAAATTTGTGAGAGAGAGATTGAGTATTGAGGAGACTATCATTTGAAGCACAAGAGGAAGGAGTTCATCATCAACACATCATTTCATACCTTTTGTAGAGTGGCGTCTCCTAGATTGATTAGGTGTCACTTGGGAGGCTCCAAGATCATGTGGAGTTGAACCAAGGAGTTTGTAAGGGCAAGGAGATCGCCTACTTCGTGAATATCTACCCCGAGTGAGGCTAGTCCTTCCTGGACATAAACCATGATGGAATAGGCAAGGTTGCTTCTTCGTGGACTCTTCGTGGGTGGAGCCCTCCGTGGACTCGCGCAACCGTTACCCTTCGTGGGTTGAAGCCTCCATCAACGTGGACGTACGATAGCACCATCTATCGGAACCACGCCAAAAATCATCGTGTTTTCATTGCGTTTGAAATCTTCAAACCCCTTGTGACAGCCCGAGACCGATGCTCCAGATGCCTTCCATGTTTTTCGTGTTAGCCGCGTTAATTATTTGTTTGTTGCATTCATCATCACATCATTCACATTGCATCGGCACTCCGTTGTCGTCATTTTTTTCAAAATTGCATCCGTTCGAAGTTGCGGCTTCTCTCTTTGTCTCCGTCGACCTTTCGTCATACCTCTTTGTCTTTGTTGGCCATTCTCAGACCAACCACACACTTGCTCGCGACCGTCTTACCTCTCTGCACAGCCACACAAACCCACTCTCAACATCGTCCGAAACTGTCCCGAACCCGAACCGCTCGGTCGTGACCGATGGGTCCGGATCAATACTAAAATACCCCAAACATATTCGGTTCTTTGTTTAGACCAACCGGAGCCGTCCGATCTAAATCGGAGAGCCCCAAACCCTCTCTTTCTCCTATATATAGTCCACCTGTAGTCCATTTTTGGACAACCCTAAAAATCCTCCGCTTGTCCCATCAATCTCGTCTTTGCCGCTGCCACCCACTCACCGTCTCCCTCGGGATCCATCCCTCCCCAACCAGCGCTCGCCACCTACAGCCTCCAGATCCACCGCCGCCACCCACCTACCCTTCGTTTCCCGAGCCAACCATCCATTGAGCGCCCGAGCGCCACCTCCTCTGCTCCCGTGCCTGAGGCCCCGAGCTGCTTCTGCTCGATCCCTGCCCCGAGCGCCTCCACGTCCTCGACCAAGTCCCCGTGCTCCTGCAGGAGAGAGCCAGGGGCTCGATCCCTTTCTCATGCTCGAGCCCTCCGCCTCACGCCGATGGCCGCCGGCCACACAAGCAGCAGGTCAGACCGCGCCGTCCCTCTCCCTTTCCTTTCTCTTCTTCTCCCTCCAACTCATTTTCTTCTCTCTGTCTCTGAACTCTCTTGCTTCTCTCTGTAGCAGCCAGGAGGCCACCTGATCTGGATGCCCGCAGCCCTCCGGCCATCTTCAGCTTGTCGTCGCCAAGCTCTTGCCGCACCTCTCCGGTGAGACCCCGCAGCCGCGCGTCACCGTTTCTCTCTCTTTTTCCCGCTCTAACCTCCCCTGCTCTCCCTCTCTTCTCTGTTGAACAGGAGCACCACGCCATGGCCTCTGCTTCGTCCACAGACGTGCGCGCCCGCGTTGACTCGAGCGAGTTCAGCGTCTTGGCCCAGCCGCCCGTGTTCCGCGCCCGAGGCCTCCTCCTCGACTCTCCCCGTGCGAACCCCGACGCCACCTCATCCTGCCGCCGCTGGCAGCAGCAGCATCGCAAACAACCAGGCCGGCCTCTCCCTTCCTTCTCCCCATTTTCCTCTTCTTCTCTCAAGTGTTTCCCTCGCTAAAACTGCCGCACCACCGTTTTCTTCAGGTACCAGCTCCGCCTGACGCCGTGGACTCCTCTGTTTGGAGCTCCTCTGAGTGGCCGTCGCCCAAGTCGCTCCACCATTCTTTGGATCCAGTCGCCGCGCCCATCTCCTGCATCTTGTTGCTCTGTCCACGCCCGACCCCGCCTGCCTGCGCCCAAGCCATCACTGCCGCCATTCTGCATCGCGACCTGCTGCTGTTTCTGTTCTTGTTCTTCAGTACGAGCAGCAGCAGCAGCTCGCTCGGCGCGTTGACCGCGCCACCGTCCCAGCCGCCACGCATCGCCCCAAGGCCCAGCTGCCTCTCCAAGCCGCACCAGATCCAGCCCAAGCCGCCGCACCAGCGGGCTTGGCCCATGGTGAGCAGCACCCCCAGCCCAGCACCCGTTTGCTCTATCTACCGCCGTGTGCGAGATTCATTATGTGTGCCCATGATCGTCCTGTAGCCATATTCGGCCCGTCATGTTTTTTTTCTGTTCTGGATTATTTTGTCCAATTATCCAGATATGCCAGTTTTGCAGAAAAACCCTCCATGCTCATGCATTTAATAACTAAACAACCGTGCATCGGATTAAAACAAACTATATAAGTAAAATGCTTAGAATTTCATGTAGTTTCACAATATCCCACTTTCATCCATGTTAAAAATGTTTAAATTGCTGTTTGCATTAATTTGCATAAATGACTTGTTAAAATGATTTATTTCATAACAAATAACCGTAGCTCCGAATTAAATGAACTTTATATGTAAACGGTCTAGAAAAATGTGTAGATTATCATGGTGCACTTACTTTTGCTGTTTAACAATATTAAAATTGTGTGTAGGGCAGAACAGTATCAAATTTGAAATTTGCATATGGGGATTTTCCAGAATTGTTCTTGGTTGTTTCCGGCCTCATTTAAATTGCCTAGGTAGGTAGTTTAATCATGCTTCACCTCTTGCCATGTTTAACAACATTTAACCTTGTCATGTGCTTAAACGAGAGTGAACTGAATAATTCGAATGTGGAGTTGACCTTCACTTAATGTGTAGTATTTGGTTGTTGCGTCTTCGCCATGCCATGCCTCATTAAACCGGACATGCATCATACTTGAGTGTGCATCATGCCATGATATGCTTGTCTGTTTACCATGTTGTTTGCTTCTTTCCGGTTGTGCTTCTTCTCGCTAGTTCCGGTTACGTTTCGGAGTGAGGATTCGTTCGACTACGCTTGTTCGACTACTTCATGGACTCGATCTTCTTCCGAGCGGGATTTCAGGCAAGATGATCATGACCTTGGATATCTCTACTATCTTTGCTTGCTAGTTGTCTCATTGCTATCGCTATGTCACGCTTCCTACCACATATATGTCAGCCTCTCATATGCCATGATACAGCCTCTAACCACCCTACCCAGCAAACCGTTGTTTGGCTATGTTACTGCTTTGCTCAGCCCCTTTCTTATAGCATTGCTAGTTGCAGGTGCAGTTGCTGGTTGTTCCATGTTGGTACATGGATATTTTGGGATATCATAATATCTCTTATTTAATTAATGCATCTATATACTTGGTTGTGGGTGGAAGGCTTGGCCTTTTGCCTAGTGTTTTTGTTCCACTCACGCCGCCCTAGTTTTCATAATACCGGTGTTATGTTCGTTGATTAGCGTTCCTAACATGCTCAGGGGTTATGGGACCCTCTTTGATTTTAACATTTGCCACCATAATAATACTGAATTAAATAATTAATTTTCCTGAGGGGTCGCGTTCCCGGGGATTCTTAATTCAACATAATACAGGTGGGCCAGTGCTGATGGTGTTGGTCCAAAACTAGAGCACTGTGCGGGGCCGCCCCTTGGCAACTTGGGGTCTTTTGGTACCTGTACGCGTAGCTTATCCAGTCGTGGCCTGAGAACGAGATACGCGCGGCTCCTATCGGGGTGTCGGCACGCCGGGAGGTCTTGCTGGACTTGTTTACCATTGTCAAAATGTCTTGTGCACCGGGATTCCGAGGATACTTTGGCCTGACTCGAGGTTGATCGGGTTTTCTTGCGGTTGAGGTTTATCCACCGCAGCTTGTGTTGGTTTGTGATGGACCAGATTGGAACACCCCTGCAGGGTTAAATCTTACACGAAGCCGTGCCCGCGGTTATGTGGCGACTTGAAAATTTATAACCTCCGGTTGTAGAGAACTTGACACTAGTTCTAATTAAAATACATCAACCGTGTGCGTAACCGTGACCGTCTCTTTTCGAGGGAGTTCGGGAAGAGAACACGGTGGGGTTATGTATGAACCGTAAGTAGGTGTTCAGGATCACTTCTTGATCATTATTAGTTTGTGACCGTTATGCGTAGTTACTCTTCTTATTCTTGTACTCGTAAGTTAGCCACCATACAAATGCTTAGTGCTTGCTGCAACCTCACCACCTTACCCTTCCATACCCATTTAAGCTTTGATAGTCTTGCTACCCATGGTTATGGGATTGCTGAGTCCTTGTGGCACCCCGGCTCAGAGAGACCGGAACACCCCGTATTCCTGGCCAGAGATAGTGTCTTCTGGAATACGACACTGCTTGGCATAGAACAAATCAGCTCTTTATTACGAATAAACGGGGTACAAGGGTCCGATATTACAAAGGCACGGCGACACTTCGCCTGCTAAGGTGGTTCTATGCTAGCAGCGGAACATCTCGAAGCGGAATAAACTCTAGCAGCGGAACAACGGCGATGGTGATGAACTCCACTCCGCAGGGACTCTGGCTGGGACGTATCCTAGAGCGCAACCTCGGGATCCTTGACAAGCAATCAATCACGGCATGACCTGCAATCTGGCATGACACGCCAGGTGAGTACTTTGAATGTACTCGCAAGCTCACAGCAACCAAAGCAATCAAGACATACAATAGCATGGCATTTACAGGTTAATCATCAAAGATGAACACTATATTACTAGAACAACATGAGTATGGCAACAACATGAGCATGGTAACAGCATGAGCATGGCAACAACATGAGCATGGCATATACATATAATTCATGATATGAACAGGATGATACTAGCATGCAACGGGGTCGACGTTTAAGGTCTCATGGACCAACTTACTCTGCTCGGGGGTTATCTTGTAACCACCAACTTACCATCGTGATCATCACATGACCACACGGAGCTTGATCTCTACCTGTGATCATCGCATGACCACATAAAGATCAACCAACTTCTTTCCTCATGGAACCGGGGTTGTTTATTATTTAGATTTTTATTACTGTTGACCCACAGTGTGACCTACTACGAACTGTGTCCATGACCGAGGACGCGGCTATCGATAGATTACACACTCTGCAGAGGTTAGTACACTGTACCCACACCACGGAACTCATGGCCTCGAGCTCCCATTCGGGTGGACCAACGACGTTCCGACAAAACCAGTCTATTGCATGACACTCTCCCGGCCACTCTCGACAAACTCCCCTTTGGGCTATGTCCTGGGTCGCCCCGATGTCAACTCGTGACATCCGCCACCTCTGTGGCTGGCACCATCGTGGCCCAACAAAACAAACTCGTCCCAAACGGGGACAACCGCGCGCAAACAACTCGGGCACAAGGCTTATGGCCGCCTACCTGATCAGGGTAGCGCGCGCACATAACCTTCCCTAGTTGGAGGCACCGGCGAGAGGCATGACAATAGACCGCATTAGGGCCTCCCATAAGGCAAGTGTGGCTGCACTGGTTAGCTCAATTCGGTGGCACCATGACTCAGCCAACAGTATTGTTCAAGTTCGATTAATGTCAGATTCAACTTGAATGGTGATGAGCTGAGTCACAGTAAAATAATATGACAATGCATATGAGCATGATATCAATGCAACCATGGATGGGCAACATAACCTTTTAACAACATAGTATCAACAAAGATAAATCATTTATGCTACGGAATGCAAATGATCATGGCATAATGACGATCATGACTATCACAAGTATTTTCATATCAAACCGTAACTACTCATGTGAGCATAACATTATTACTAGCATCGGAAATAACTGCAAGAATAAAACATGAAAAGAATATCCTTAGCAATTAATCATATCACTTACTCGATGAAAATGAACAGGGCATAAACAATGAGCATGTATTCACAAACATATTCGAAGCATTCACAAAAGAATTAAATGCGCAAACAGTTACTAAATATTCAAGTGGAAACCATGGCTACTACAATGCCATCATGCAAGTGGCTATTGTGGCTTGCCTGGGGATGAACGATTCACCGGGGAGAGGTGCGATGGACTCGCGGAAAGGATCGCCGAAAAAGTTTCCCTCTCGGCGGAGCTGTTTTAAGGGCAAGGGCAAAATGGTCATTTTCATAGTGTGACAACCTCATGAAAATGATACCATCGAAACGGGCTCGACGAACTGAGATCGTGGGCTTTGGAATCACCTGATTCGGAGTCACGGTCGCGAAGTTACGGACGTTCGTTCGTTAGGCAGAAATCAAATAAAAACTTATTCATTTCTGCTCTTAACCAGTGAACGTTTGCAAAATAAGGGTTTCGGCCGGCCGGTTTAAACAGAAAATGCACTTTCGGGAATATGCTTTCAGAAAACGAAAGCGTAATCCAGACCGAAGAAGCGGCGCAGTACGCTTTCCGAAGCCGAAAGCGTATTTTGGAAAAGCCGTCTTCACTTAAAATGGCGGGCCCGTGCGCTGAGTCTATGACACGCGGGCCCCGCATTGACCCTCTCTCTGACTGACGTGCGGGCCCGAGGGGATGGCGGGGCCCACCTGGCTGGCTGGGGCGGGGCGTCGTCTTCCTCCCGTCTTCTCCCGCTCGTGGCCGAACAGAGGCCGGCCTTGACGGCGAGCCCCGGCGGCATGGACCACCTCTGGTCGAGGTCCGGCCACCGGCGTGCTCGGGATGACGAGTCGCGTCCACCTGGCCCACGCACGGGCGCCGAGGAGGCTAGGAGCGGCGACGGCATGGAGGCCCGCGGGCGAGGCTGTCGGCCACCGTTGGCTTTGAGCACAGGGGCCTCCTGCCGGCGAACGGAGGAGATGGGGAGGACTGAGGCGACGAGGGGAAGTCTTCGGAGAGGTCTAGGTGGAGGGAGAGAGGCCGGGGCGGCCGAATTTAGGCCGAGTAGAGTGACGGCCATGGCGGCCATTGGAGCGGACTGGAGCTCCTTGAGCTTGGGCGAGAGACTAGGGAGGACTGGAGGAGTGAGGTGGAGGGCTTGGTGAGGTCGGAGGGGGTCGGGGTGGCTTAAATAGCCGAGCAACGGAGCCGTCCCCGGATGGCCGTCCCCCGGGTGTGCACGCACGCTCTGGCATACCGCGTACGTGTGCGCTTGCAGCAGAGAGGTTGATGGCGACGAGAGGGGGCTAGTGGAGGTGCCAGGCATGCGGGCAAAGCCGCGGCGCACCGCGTGGGGCAGGGAGGGCACCTTTATGCCACTGTTCTTACGCGGGCATGCGGTGTCCGCATCCGGACAGCGACGGGAGGGGCGGGGAGGAGGCTATGTGGATGCAGGGAAGGATGGTCGACGCTGTAGACACGGTGGGACGCGCTAGAACGACGAGCAGAGGAGTGCCCAAAGCTAGCAGACGAGCGGAGCGCGCCAAACGCATGCCAACGGCATGGTCACCGCGTGGCATGGCAAGGAGAGGGCACGATGACCTGCCAAAAGATGTCTAGCGTATTGTCCCTCCAACCTACAGTACCACTGATGTGATAGATCGGCCAAATCCACTATGAGTTGATGGGAGAGGTCGATAGAAGTTTGCTGTTGCAAACTTTGACCAATAGCTGTGGTAAAATGGTTTGGTTAAATGGTCAAATAAGATGTCACACAGGTTTAGGGTAGGAAGGACTACAATCCTGTGTATTTTGAGGTCATTTGTTCAAGGTTAGAGTGCTGTTGCTATACAACTACAAAAATTGGCCAGAATATAGATCAGGAAGTAGCACTCACATAGATGCTTGGATTGGGCTGAAAATAGGGGAAGGATGATTATTTGGGCATATGAAGATACCATAAAAATTTCATCCCATTTGGATGAGTATAAATGGTACTTCCTTCACAATGACCCACATTGGACAGAAACTTGGGGGAATTTTGTGGGGAAAATGGCTTGGCAAAATAATGTTAGTTTTGGCATGCTCACATTATTTAGGGATATTTAGGTCCAGGATTAATTTCAGAATTTTTGAAGCAATATAAAATATAGTTGCTTCACAAACTGAAATTGTGACCAGAAACTAAGATTTGAAGTTGTGCTCACATAGATTGTTGGATGGGGATGAAATTTTGTGGAGAGCAATTATTTGACCATATAAATGATCTACCAAAATTTCAACTCATTTGGATAAGCCTAGCTAGTACTTCCTTCACAAAGCTTCTCTCTAGACAAAAACTTTGGAAATTTGCTGAGGAAGATTTACTAGGCAAATGAGGTTGAATTTTGTCATGTGGCAATTATTTTGATAAGAGAGAGTGCCCAAAAATTTTGAGGGCAATCAAGAAAATACAAATAGCACTTCCTTCACAAAGTGCCAATCTGGACAGAATAGGAAATGAATATTCCTGAATTATTTTTGAACTAGGCAAGGATGGATTTTGGCATATTTGTGGAAGATATGATCCAAAGAATTTATGAGATTTTTTTGGGAATTTTTTGGAAGGCAGAAATATAGGTTGCTTCACAACCTAGAGCAAACAGGGTTATTCCTTTAATAGAAAAAGGAATATTCCCAATAAATAAATATTGGGGTTGGGCTAAGATGGAAATGACATGGCCTTGGGATATATTTGAGAATGACAAGCCACTAGGAAGTGGCAGGAGAGAGGATCTTCCCCGGTTTCAAGACCACATAGCCACGGAAAAAGAAATTCCAAATAAAATTTCGAAGAAATCTAAAAGAAGAAGAAAGGGCCAAAAATCAGGGTGTTACAGTCCTCGTGGCTCACAAATTACTACAACAACAGGTGCAGGTACAGGTAAAGCAATGATTTGACGTGAGAGCAATGCATGTTTGCTTTTGGAGTTCTTCTTCTGCTTCTTCTTCTTCGTCGATCATAGGATGAGTTCCCAGTTGGCAGCCTGGGATTAGCAGGGTGGATGTCGTTCTTCTTTTTTGTTTGATTTCATCCGTAGTCGGATCCTGCTCTTCTGTATGATGATTGCTATGTATTGATGTATTGATGTATTCATGCTGTAGCTTGTGGCGAGTGTAAGCCTTTATCTGGTATTCTCATCTATTCAGTACATGGTATATTGTAATGATATCCACCTTGCGAAGCGTGTCCGATATGCGCTTCTATCCTTAGTGGGATTTTTGAGTCCCTTGAGGATAGGACCGCATATTGGGCGTGACAAGTTGGTATCAGAGCCAGGTTCGACCGCAGGAGCCCCCTTGATTGATCGAACCGTTGACGAGTCTAGAAAAGAAAACTATTTTGAGTCTAGTTATATATCGGAGAGTAGGACTTCTTTTTACTCCTCATCCCCATCGTTGCTCTGGTGAGGAATTGTGACGTAGGTGTTTTAGTTCTACTACTCTTCTCACTCAAATTTTTTTAGGATCACGCGGGTATTTTCGGAATCGTTGCGATATCGGTGTGACAGAATTCTGTTCTTGGTGCCTCCTGACCGTATGGATTGGACCTGGGGAGTTGAGGTCCAAGGGGTTCTTGTCACATTCGCTATCGTTTCAGCTCCTGAATATTAGAGGACACCGACATTGAAACGCTTCTATACTTTTTGTGGTGGCAAATAGTGCCATGACTTTTCCCTAGTACTGGAGGAGATAGCTCGGATGATCCACCGTGACTAGTATTGTTGTGTTTTTGAAGGTCTAAGGTAGATGAATTTGCGGAGTTTCTCGGTTGTGTGTTAAGGGTTGCGGATGCAGTTGCAGCTGATTAGGTTGTTGTTTGCTATGAGTAGGTTCCTGGACCCGCAACCTGATCGCATAACCAAGAAGTTTCGGGAGTTCTTAGGTGGGAATTCAAGTAGTTACCTAGGATATCTTTCTGACAGATGCATGATATGAGATTGGGGTTCGACGTCTAGTGGTCCGCCTGCTCACGGTCGTTTTTACAGCGGTGCTTGTTGCGTCTTAAAGAACCCTTGTAGCTTTGCTATGGTTCGGGGATGCTTCGTATGTCAAGGGCAGCAATGTACTTGATGGTCGCTGTACGATCGAGCCCGTGTGGGCCCCACCCTGAAAATTTCAGACGAAATCTCTGTCGTGGTTTGTTTCCGGCTTATTCTGTAAGCCAAATCCTTGTTTTGTTTTGGTTGTGGTATTCGAGTTGCTTCGTTGTCAAGTGTTGATTCCATATCTTTCCTAAGCGGTGTTCTCATATTCCTATGGGAGTGCCAATCCTTCTTGATCATTGAGATGGTCATGGTAATTCTTCTCAATCGGTGTGCTTCTCTTCAAGTTGATCCGATCATTTCAATGTTCGCAAGATCAATTCTTAAGTTCTTCTCAACGGCGTTCGTTTGACCCGTCCCAAGTTGTCTTTATTTTCCCCACCCTCCCACCCTTTTTCTTCACGAAGCAAGAATTCTGAAATCAAGCATCCTTTTATTCAAGCCTCTTCATCCTAATCTTCCAAGTTTCAACCGGTGATTCCTCGTGAAGATACCCAGGAGCTACAAGTTCATCATTCTTCGTTCTCGTTTTCTTCTCCGATGTTCTAAATTCAAGCTCTCGGTGTTCATCATATCCTTTTCTTCGATTCTAATTTTTTTTCATGTTGGAAGTTTTTATCCAAGTCTCTCTTATTCACCTCTCTCTATTCTTCTCCGGAGTGTTGAAGATATCTCAGAAGACTCGTATTTTCATTCAAGATCCGTTCGAGCTATTTCGAGGTTCTTATTTCATTCAAGTCATTTAAATCAACTGGTGCAATCTCTGTTTCAAGCAATCACTTTCAACGGTGTTTTCTTTGAGTGGGCCCTAACCCACATGTCTTTTCCCAGGATCTTACCTGACTCTTCTAATCTTCCGGAGCTATTCTCAAATTCTTTCAAAGTGTGACGTAAGAATGGATTCCATCAGTCATATGCTTTCTCCAAGTTCGCTTTGAAATTCTATTCATCTTTGCCTCAACCTATGTATTCTTCATTATTCTGGAGTATCTCACAAATTCTTCATGGTGGTTCTTGTCGTCATTCTCAGGATTTGAAGACCGAAGAAGAGTTTCTCTTAAATCATATACGTTCCCTTGAAGATTCCTGGTTCTAGCTTCATGCCATTGCTACTTGTAGCTTGCGTTGGTATTATCCCCGAAGAGGAAGGGATGATGCAGCACAGTAGAGATAAGTATTTCCCTCAGTTATGAAACCAAGGTTATCAAACCAGTAGGAGAATCACGCAACACCTCGTTAGCAGCACCTGCACACAAACAACAAATCCTTGCACCCAACGCAAACGAGGGGTTGTCAATCCCTCGGCGGTTAATTGCAAGATTAAATTGTATGTGATAGATAGATAGATTGAAACAAAAATACAAAATAAAATAAATAAAAGAAAATGGCAGCAATATTTTTAGGGTTTTAGTAATATGATTTAGATAGACCCGGGGGCATAGTTTTCACTAGAGGCTTCTCTCAAGAAAATAGCATACGGTGGGTAGACAAATTACTGTTGGGCAATTGATAGAAAAGCAAATAATCATGACGATATCCAAGGCAATGATCATGTATATAGGCATCACGTCCAAGATAAGTAGACCGACTCCTACCTGCATCTACTACTATTACTCCACACATCGACCGCTATCCAGCATGCATCTAGTGTATTAAGTCCATAAAGAACGGAGTAACGCTTTAAGAACGATGACATGATGTAGACAAGACAAACTCACGTATGAATAAACCCCATCTTTTTACCCTTAATAGCAATGATACATACGTGTCATGTCCCTTTCTGTCACTGGGATTGAGCACCGCAAGATCGAACCCATTACAAAGCACCTCTTCCCATGGCAAGATAAATCAATCTAGTTGGACAAACCAAATCAATAGATCGGAGAAGAAATACGAAGCTATAATAATCATGCATAAAAGAGATCAGAGAAGACTCAAATATATTCATGGATAATCTGATCATAAACTCACAATTCATCGGATCCCAACAAACACACCGCAAAAAGTGATTACATCGGATAGAACTCCAAGGACATCGAGGAGAACATTGTATTGAAGATCAAAAAGAGAGAAGAAGCCATCTAGCTACTAACTATGGACCCGGAGGTCTGTGGTAAACTACTCACGCATCATCGGAAGGGCAGCAAGGTTGATGTAGAGCCCCTCCGTGATCGATTCCTCCTCCGGCGGAGTACCGGAGAAGGCCTCTAGATGGGATCTCTCGAGAACAGAAACTTGCGGCGGCAGAAAAAGTATTTTGTGGACTCTCCTGAGGGTTTTTGATTTTCCTGAATTTATAGTGGAGGAATTAGGTCAAACGGAGCTCTCTGTGGGCCCCATGAGGTACCAGGGCGCGCCTGCCCCCCCAGGAGCACCCTGGTGCCTCGTGGGCACCCCCTGGGGCTTCTGGCCTCCTCCCAAAGCTTCTAGTGTTTATCTTTTCCAACTAAAAATCTCCAAAAAGTTTCGTGGCATTTGGACTTGGTTTGGTATTGATTTTCTGTCAAACAAAAATAGGGCAGAAAACAGCAACTGGCACTGGGCACTAAGTTAATAGGTTAGTCTCCAAAAATGATATATAATTGCTATAAATGAATATAAATACATCCAAGATTGATAATATAACAGCATGGAACAATCAAAAATTATAGATACGTTGGAGACGTATCAGCCATCCTCTCAAATTGTTTCGATCGTGAGAAATTCTTGTCATACCCATCCGAAGCATTTCATGAGTCCTTTCCATTTTCGATCCTCCAAAGGCCATCATTTCAGAAGAATTCTTCATTCTAAACTTTCAGCTCTTGTTCTCCAATTCTTCCGGTGCTTCGTTCAAGTATTCTTTAATTAGCTCGTGATCTCTTCGTTCTATTGTATCTAAATTCCCTCAAGTATCTCTGTTTGTTTTCTAATTCTTCCCGGTGATTCGTTCTCTTTTCTTCGCTCGTTTTCAAATTCTTACGGTGGTTCATTCAAGATTCCTCTTCCTTTGTTATCGTATCATTTCATTCGTTCTTGCCAATCCTACTGGTGTTTTGTTGAAGACCTTCCCAAGCTTGCGCTATATCTCTCTTCAATATTTTCAAGAAGAATAAGTAGTATGCAAATCCATTGCATTTCATCAGTTTAATTTGATGAAGGATAGACATATCATAATTCTTATTCTTGTTCCATCGAGGTGAATTAATTCCTTCTTCCGGAGTTTTGTTCACGATGAATGAAGTCCCGGTTCCCTTTGCTTCATCTTTTTCTTCTGGAGTGCCAAGTTTTATCATTAATCTCGTCAAGAAGCTCCATCTAAATCATTGCAAGGCTTCAATCTTATTCTTTCAACCTTCATTTCCTTTCTAGCATCTTTTCATTTCCGGAGTTCGTCAAAGAGGCTCTTCATGGTGGTTCGTTAAGGATTTAATTCTTTCTCGAGGTGCTCTTTAAGATTCTTGTTGGAGGAGCTCAAGTGTTCTTCGTCTTGCATTTCAAAGTGCAATTCTTCTACCTTATCTTTTGAGGTGGTGTTATGCCATTCTTGACAATTTCCCTTCATGTTTCATGAATCACAAGTTGTCAGGAATGAGATATTTAAAACCATCATTTTCTCTTCGTTCAGGAGATCCTTTCTACCCATCAATCTCTTCGTTGGAGTTATCTTGGCTTATATTTCACCTAAAAGCCTTTTCCGAAGAAATGTTGCTATTTATGGTGCTTATCAATGATCCAAGTTATCTATTTATCATCTTCGCGGAAGAAGTTTGTCATCCCTTTGTCGCTCTCAAACAATCAATCATTTGGTAGTGGCAGAATTTCACCTCTAGTTTTGAGATGTTTTCCATAAGCCCATAACAAGCTTATTCTTTTCCTTGTTGATTTTCCAACAACTCCATTCAATCTTTCTTTGTGAGGATGCTTTTCAAATTCATTTGTGGTAGAAATTGTCATTTTCTTCTCTGTTCTTTCTTTCCAACGATCTAGCATCTATTCTTTCGTTCCGGAGGCATTGTGATGTTGCTCTCTTCGACCCATCATCTCGTTTTATCAAAATCATGTTCTTTCCTTGCTTATCCATTTAACCGGAGTGCTATTTGAATTCTTAATTTCTTGTTCCTTGTCTATCTCATTTCAACCTGAGTGGTTTCAAATTCTTTCTTGTCCCTTGTGTTCTTTTCATGTCTTTGCAACTTCAAAGGTTCTTTGGTTTCACTCGTTTGTCATAGAAGCAACTTTGTTTTACCTCTTCTTTTCATCTTCCTCTTCTCATTCCTAGATCTCGGGGCGAGATCTCTTGTAAGTGGGGGAGTGTTGTGACAGCCCGAGACCGATGCTCCAGATGCCTTCCATGTTTTTCGTGTTAGCCGCGTTAATTATTTGTTTGTTGCATTCATCATCGCATCATTCGCATTTCATCG
The DNA here is from genome assembly GCA_039707655.1 of Elymus sibiricus. Taxonomy (NCBI): domain Eukaryota; kingdom Viridiplantae; phylum Streptophyta; class Magnoliopsida; order Poales; family Poaceae; genus Elymus; species Elymus sibiricus. The sequence continues at coordinate 303,210,269 of CM077672.1, read as the reverse complement.
GCACTCCGTTGTCGTCATTTTTTTCAAAATTGCATCCGTTCAAAGTTGTGGCTTCTCTCTTTTTCTCCGTCGACCTTTCGTCAGACCTCTTTGTCTTTATTGACCATTCTCAGACCAACCACACACTTGCTCGCGACCGCCTTACCTCTCTGCATGGCCACACAAACCCACTCTCAACATCGTCCGAAACTATCCCGAACCCGAACCGCTCGGTCGTGACCGACGGGTCCGGATCAATCCTAAAATACCCCAAACATCTTCGGTTCTTTGTTTAGACCAGCCAGAGCCGTCCGATCTAAATCGGAGAGTCCCAAACCCTCTCTTTCTCCTATATATAGTCCACCCGTAGTCCATTTTTGGACAACCCTAAAAATCCTCCGCTTGTCCCATCAATCTCGTCTCCGCCGCCGCCACCCACTCACCGTCTTCCTCGGGATCCATCCCTCCCCAACCAGCGCTCGCCACCTACAGCCTCCAGATCCATCGCCGCCACCCACCCGCCCTTCGTTTCCCGAGCCAACCATCCATCGAGCGCCGAGCTGCTTCTACTCGATCCCAGCCCCGAGCGCCTCCACGTCCTCGACCAAGTCCCCGCGCTCCCGCAGGAGAGAGCCAGGGGCTCGATCCCTTGCTCATGCCCGAGCCCTCCGCCTCGCGCCGATGGCCGCCGGCCACACAAGCAGCAGGTCAGACCGCACCGTCCCTCTCCCTTTCCTTTCTCTTCTTCTCCCTCCAACTCCTTTTCTTCTCTCTGTCTCTGAACTCTCTTGCTTCTCTCTGTAGCAGCCAGAAGGCCACCTGATCTGGATGCCCGCAGCCCTCCGGCCATCTTCAGCTTGCCGCCGCCAAGCTCTTGCCGCACCTCTCCGGTGAGACCCCGCAGCCGCGCGTCACCGTTTCTCTCTCTTTTTCCCGCTCTGACCTTCCCTGCTCTCCCTCTCTTCTCTGTTGAATAGGAGCACCACGTGTCGGCGTACGACACCTATGGGATCGCGTGGATCCCTTTATGGTTCGGCAAGGGGAAAATATTTGCACAAAGAGCGGAACCAACGATCAACGCGGGGATCTTTACCCAGGTTCGGGCCGCTGAGAAGCGTAAAACCCTACTCCTACTGTTGTTTATTGTGGATGTTCTTAAGCTCAAGTACACAGAGCGCTTGCGATGAATAGTATGTTCAGGAAGCAGCTACACATGCAAAATGGGCCAGAAGGTCCTCCTCCTCCTGTAGCTTTGCCTTGGGCCTCCTTTTATACGTCTAAGGGGTCACCAACAGTGGCAGACAGCAGTACAAGAGGTGTAAAGTTGCTACAGGGTTTCATGATTATCACTGACGTCTTAGGACAAACGCATTTAATGCTCCGTCTAGGTTTCCCTTACTTTCTCGGGGGCGGAAAAAGGGCCCGTCCCATCAGCACCGCTTAATCCTATCAGCGGTCGACGCCGTGACACGCAACCAGGAGGACAAGCCCTAAACAACAGGCTGGTCGCTTCGCTGGAGCGGCGGCACTGTGCTGAAGCAGTGGGATCTTGCCAGGTGCGAGATCTTGCCGGGTGCGAGGCCTTGCCGGCCGCGAGGCCTTGCCGGGCCTTCGCGGGCCTTCCCAGCAAGAGATCTTGCCGGGAACCCAGCCTTCGGTCTTCTGTCTTCTGATCATTAGCTTGAACGCCTTCTTGATGTCTTGTATCCGTTTTCCAGCTGTCCTCCGGCAGGCCTTGCCGCTGGTATGGCTACAACCGTCCGTGCACAAGTATGGGGTACTAAAATGACCCAAACTTTAGTACACCGACAGGAGCCCCCGGGCCTAGGCCATACACGGGTGCGAGGCGTTGTTGGGCTAGGCCCAAACAGTGCACGGGCACGCGTGGCAGGAGTTAACTGTCATAATCTTCTTATTTACAGCGCCCCCCACGATGCGCATTAAATGCGGGACGTGGGAGTTGTGCGCGGAACGGCCGCAGTAGAGCGCTTGTAAAAGTGCATTCCCATTGATTAGTAAAGAGGCAGCCTCCGCTCCTTCCCCATAAAAAGGAATCCGCAGAGGCGCTGCTCATTTACCTCTCATTTTTTCCAATCTGGAAACCGCCATTGCCTTGTTCCTCGAGCTCGGAACATGTCGGAAGTGGGGCTCCGGGGACCCAAAGGTTCGAACACTGGGGTGAGCTCGTTCTACTACCTCTTCCCCAACCACGGCAGTGCTACGGCGAGAGCGCGCTAGCGTAGGACGGGCAAAGGCATAGCGGTTTACCCAGGTTCGGGCCACCTTGCGGTGTAAGACCCTACTCCTGCTTTGTGGTTGAGATTATCGTGGATCAGAGAGTTGTTGCATACAAGGTTGAAGATGATCGATCGATCGGTCGATCCCCTGCTACGGTGGCTGCACTGCCCCTTTTATGCCGCCTTGGTCCTCTTCCCCCTCGAAACTTAGGCGGGAAGGGTTGCCACACTTGGCGGTTTGAAAGGGGACAGGCTCTCAGGCTATCCTGACTAAAGGTGGTCTTCGCCTGCCAAAGCATGATCCATGACGCGCCGGTGGGCTCGGTGATGACCTCCGCCCTGCACGCCCGCCGTCTTGGTCTTTCCTCGCCGATCGGGCAACCTTTGGGGTTGCTTTGGGGAGTAGATAGCTGGCCCTGCTTCCCTAGCACAAAAGAGGAAACCATCTGCATCCGCGCTTGCTGGCGCGGCCTCTGCTGCTGCTCGTCGCCGCGCGCGTCACCCACGTGATGGGCTCCAGTCCGCGCGACATGCCGAACGGTCTTCTCCTCAAGCACCTGCGGGAGGGGGCCTCGGAAGGCCACCTCAGGAAGCCGCCTCGTGAGGCCACTCGAGAAGCCGCCTCGTGAGGGGACTTGGGAAGCCGCCTCGTGAGGGAACCTCGCGAGGCCGTTTATGGTGGTGCTGAGTGTTGCCTGCTACTCCCTGAGGAGGGGGCCTCAGGAGGCTAGGGCCCCATGAGGGGGCATGGCGAGACACTTGGTGGCGACGGCCCGCCGGGCACACTCCAGGCGTCGCGCCCTGGGCCAAAGGCAGATGGGCCTGGATACCCCGGGTTCCATGGGCCCGACAGTAGCCCCCGGGCCCGCGACGCGCAAGTTCCCGCCTACGGAGGGGCGAAACGGCACGGGCCCTAACCGCCTGCGGCCAGGCGCGGCGCGTGGCGCACGATGAGACGGGCGACGCCCCCACTTCCCCACGACGCCTCGGGAACTGCCGCGCTGACATAAATCTGCCGCGGGCGGCGCGAGACCATCATTGCCTTCCCTTGCACATTCCGCCTCCCTGCGTCTTCCTTCCTGCGCACGGCTTCTTCTACTTATCCCAAGCTCCGCCGCCCTAACCCCTTGCTGTGCCGCCATGGCACCCGCCGGCAGGGAGGAAGAAGAGGCGGACACGGTGGTCGCGGAAGTGGTGCCAGAGCCTGCTCTGGGTAGGCCCACAATCGTCAACGCCGAGGGGCTCGACAAGGTTCTTCCGATGACCGCGGCCGCTTCCAACGAGTGGGGGGGCACTCGCATCTGGCCGGCTTCGCGCCCAATCGCTGACCTCGATGCCACCTCCGCCGTCCTCTTCCTTCCTGCGCTCTTCGCGGGCCTGCTGCCACCATTCTCCGATTTCTTCAACGCCATTCTTTCCCACTACAAGGTCCATGCGCTGCATCTCGAGCCGAATTCCGTCCTCCTTCTTTCCGCCTTTGCCTTCTTATGCGAGGCCTTCCTGGGCGTGACACCTTCGGTGGCGCTCTTCTGTCACTTCTTCAGTCTGCGGCTGACCGCGGCGAACCAGTGCTCCGGGTGCGTCTCGTTTCGCGTCGCAAGCGACGCGGTGGGCGACGGTATTGACATGAGGCTTACCAAAGAGGTCGAGGGCTTCAGGCGGCAATGGTTGTATGTGGACGCGGCCCAATTCAGCCCCTTGTTGCAGCTGCCGACATCCCCGGCCGTGAGAAGCTCCGGGTGGGGGCACGAAAGGCTCGCCGACCCGTGGCTGGCGCGGGTATGGAAGAAGTTGGTCGAGCTGAGGGCCGCCAAAGTAACGGTGGTCATGATCGTGCGGGAGTTCCTCTGGCGCCGCATAGCCCCCTTGCAGCGACACTCTCGCCCGATGTGGGCCTTCACCGGCCCACAGGATCCGATGCGATTGAGCGTGGACAGCTTGCTGCCGGAGGTGCTGAACGGGATGCTCCATACCCTGACCGGCGAAGAAGCGAGTGAGCCTCCAAGGGACGGGCTTCCTTTATATCGCTACAGGAACAAGGAGGCGCTGGCGGGCTCAATGCCGCGTTTCGACCAGTGGGGACCGCTCCCAGAGGGCTTCGAAGGGCCCCGTGACAACCCTTTTCTGGCGGTCCCCGGCTCAGGCGAGCACGGTGTCGTGGGAACGAGTCTGACAGTAGAAGGTAGGGGTACGTAAGGAGAGGGCAGTGTCCTAGCTACGGCGAGGGTGTACACACGGATGTATGAGTTCAGGCCCCTCTCATGGAGGTAAAAGCCCTACGTCTTAGTGCTCGGGAGCTCTTGTCGAGTGAAATATAGGTGTCGTTACAGGGGACGCGAACCCTTGTGCCAGAGGGGAGGGGCGGCTTATATAGAGTGCGCTGCCCCTCATAAGTGTCCGGCATCTAAGGGTCAGATCGTGGCTATAAAGACGTACGTTACTGGTAACGTACAACATAAATGCTATTAATGGTCTTGATGAACGCCTGCCCGTTAGCCTCCCTGGGGTGACTTCTGGGCTTCTGTGGTCGACTGTCTTCTGGTCCTTCCGATTGAAAGGTAAGTGTCGAGTGAAAGGTACCTCCGAGTGTATATTGTCGAGTGACTTGTATGTCTTGGCGATTTCAGTCGGAGACTTCCTTGTAGCTCTTAAGCTTTCTGGGGCAGTGTCCTTAGGTAGGGCATGTAGGTCAAGCCTATGACCCTACCCTAGGTACATATCCCCATCATTAGCCCCCTAATGGATCGGGGTTCGAGTGTAAAAAGTGTCAATGCAGGTTCTGACAAGACACAAAAATTCCGAGTGCATTTTGAGGCTTCTTAGAAATCTGCGTCGATTGGAACCTTTATCGTTCACCCTGATCGATTCTGTCTTGAAGTATATCCGAGTGAAACTGAGCTCGAAATCAGGTTCGAGTTGTCTGCAGAGTCTTCTAATGTGACGGTTCGCTCCGTCGGGTCCGGATTTTATGGGATTCGAAAATTGGATAAACGCCCGCCGAACGGGGATGACGCAACCGCAAAGGCAAGCGGGGACACGACGCCTGGATTATCGCGCCGCCGGAATCGCCACGTGATGTGCCTCCTCTGAATTCGGGATACTCAGAGATCTGGCGGGCCCGCAGGTCAGTGACCCACACAGGCGGATATAAGGGGCGACGACGCCGGTGCTGGTACAGTATTCTTCCCCCAAATCTGCTCTTCTCCTCCTCCTCCTCTGCTCAGCTCCGCTCCCACGACCGCCGCCGCCATGACGAAGGGCAAGACGGAGAAGCTCGAGCGCACCAAGAAGGGAGGAGCCAAGGCGAAGAAGCCGTCGGGCGCCCGGTCGACGGTGCCGCCGGGGTGGATCCAGGGGGATTTCCTCCAATCGATGGTCACGGCGGAGGATGTGCAAAATCTCGTCGTCGACGGGTTGATAACTGCGGGGTCCTGGAGATTGCCAAAGGGGGAGACCGAGCCGGAGCCACGCGATGGCGAGCGAGTTCTGCTTCTCACCCACGTCGAGCGAGGTTTCTCCATGCCACCCCACCCATTCATCCGTAGTTTCCTGAGCTATTTCGGAGCGTAGCTCCACCATTTCCCTCCGAATGCAATTGCCTATCTTTCCCGTTTCATAACTTTGTGCGAATGCTTCCTGGGCTGTCCTCCGCATTGGGGTTTGTTCAAACACATATTCTCTGTCAGATCTCAATCCGTCAAGAAAGCCAATCCCAGTGATAGCAAAACCAATGTAATCCAACTGTGTGGTGGCTTAGGGATCCAAAAGAGAGGTAGGAGTGCATTCCCCTCTATGACCTTTCCTGATTCTGTCCGAGGTTGGCAGTCGACATGGTTCTATTGCAAGGATGTTGCATCACCAAATATGTCGACCGGACTTCCTCCTTTCACCTTGGATCGACCTACCACCCCCAAACCACTGTACGTGACAAAGGTAGAGAAAATCCAGGTAGGGATCCTAGTGAACGCTGTATCTGATCTCATCCGCGGCGGAGTGACTGGCTTGGATCTCCTTGAAACGTTTCTCAGTCGACGGATCCAGCCTCTCCAAGCCCGGGATCACACCATGTGGCATTACTCGGGCCCTGAGGATACCACTCGGACTCATCCTGAAGAAGTTTCCGACGAGACCGTTTCTCAGTGGCTCAGGAGCATCACCAGAGCCTGTGATAATCCCGAGGGAGCCAAGCGAATTCCACCCTTTTCTGCTTTGAACCCACCAAAGAACCTGGTGAGTTATACCTCTGTCGATTGTTTTAATATTTGTCGAGTAATTGGATCTTCAGTCGACTGACTTTGAAGCTTGAATCTTGCAGGAATTTACAAACATGTACTCGCCTGTGCCAAACGGAGAACAGCCTGACGAAGAAGAAGGGAGCGTAGATGACAGCGCAGACGGCGATTATGCGAACGACAGCGAGAGCAGCGATGACGACCTGGAGGAAGGCGAGGTGGAAGCTCAGTTCCCTCTGCGCACCGGGCGTCGCACCAAGCAGCAAGAAGACCCAGAGGTTGCTCCGAGCAAAACTGTGGCGTCGAGCACAAGGAACCCAAAGCGTGACCGTGCCGCAACATCAGGGTCGACTGAAAAACTTGCGAAACAACTCAAGCCGGACGCGCCAAAACCTCGGAAGGCCCTGCCTCGTATCAAGATTGTTGTGCCTGTTGCCTCAACGTGAGTGTTTATTTTCCCGCAATTGTGATTGTGACACTTCATGTCTCTGCTGACCGAGTGGAGTTTATCCGCCAGAGCTGCTACCTCTGTGACGTCGCCCCAGCGAAATGATGGGGACCATATGGAAGTGGACACTCCTGATGCGGCCACCTCCCAACGAGGTATAACAAACCCACACTCTACTCTGTTTTTTGAAGAATAATCGTCGAGTGACTTGATTAAAATTGCCGATTGATAGCTGACGAAGTCATCGAACTGGAAGATGACGAGGAGTTGCAGCGAGGAACGCAAGATGAAGCTGTGCCTCTGGAGGCTCCACACGTACGCACTCGGAGAACATCGTCAGGACAGACGCCCCATGGGTCGACTGTTGCGACACCTCCAGCCCTTGTGGCCCCGCTGTCGAGTGCTCCGCCAGCCACTTCAATTCTGGTGGCTTCAGCACCTATTGGACAATCTGAAGCACCTCCTGCTGCCTCAGTTACAGCACCAACTCATTCGACGCCTGCATACCCTTTGTATCACGTCCCGGAGGGCCAAACTGGAGCTGCCAAGGAAGCCATGATTCAGGCTGGGCAGATGATGCTGCGAACAAAGGAGGCGTATGAAGCCAGCAAGTTAGCCTATGATGCCAGCTCAGCGCTTCAAGCCAACGTCTGAGTAAGTGCTATTGTAAGTTCATTTCCGATTGAATTCCTGTCCATCTTGATTTTACACCCACTGGGTGTTTTCTTCGCAAGTAGATCAGGTAGTTTTTGGTCCAGTGGGGGCACGCTGAGTGCACCCACTGGGTGTAGTCCCCGAGACCGCTGTCGAATGACGAAGGCATCGGTAGGGGTCTTAGAATTGATTTGAAAGTTGCTTGTCACTCGACAGGATGGGCCTGGTCGAGTGATAGTAGGTCCAGTGGGGGCACGCTGAGTGCACCCACTGGGTGTAGTCCCCGAGACTGCCGTCGAGTGCTTGTATCGGTGGGGGTCTGATAGAGACAATGTTCGCTTGCTTGCTTCTTTGTTTATACTCTGACAGGCCAGACCTGGTCGAGTGTTTTTGTATCTAGTGGGGGCACGCTGAGTGCACCCACTGGGTGTAGTCCCCGAGACTACTGTCGATCGTTGACGATGGGCAGTAGTCTTAAGAACCATTCTGCAGGTTTCATGGACATCATTTCCATCAACCATGATATGACGCTGTATAGGTTGTGGGGTGGGGCGGCGGGCCGCCTTTCATTCGACTGCACTTGTGCTTTTCCACTCGGGAGTAGAGAAATATCCATGTCGACTGAACCCCTTCTTTGCTGATTTCAGAAAGCCATGAGCTCGGGACCAAGTACGTCGAGCTGGAGAAGGAAAAGAATCGACTTCTGCTGGATCTGGAGCTGACGAACAACAACCTGGACCGTGCACAGACCGAATTGAAGACTTTGGGAGGTAATCTTTGTCGATCAATTGCATTATCACTTTCATCTCCCATCCTTTGAACCGAGTGAATCCACTCGAACAGACGTACGTGATGAGAACCGTCGTCTCCGAGCGCGACTCAACAATGTTATTTCTTTAGATACCATGAAGAAGGTGCTCGAGGACAAGGACAAATCACTTGCTGATGCTCAGAAGGAAGCGAAGGAGAAAACTGAAGCTGCTGAGAAGAAACTTGCTGCAGCCAGTAAACTGGAAGAAGAGAACGCCAAACTCAAGCAGGAATGATCCGACTGGATCAAAAAACTTGAAGTGCAGACCAAGAGAAAGAGTGCTCTGGAAAAACACTTAGGAGACTTTGCGAAGAAAATGTTCAGCATGCTTGAAGGTGACTTTCTTCTGTCGAATGAATTTCTTTGATTTCCTCAGAACGGCATTGTGATCACCTTTTCCCTTTCTCTTCACGCAGAATTCTGTCAAGACTTTGAGAAGGAAACCGAAGAAATCGAGCCCAATCCGGACCCCATGAAGTCACTCGTCGGAGACGCCGTGGCCATGGATATGTTTTGACTCGAAGCTCGTCTTAAGAATGTCCAGGGATATGTTTCTCGGCTGATGGCTGCATTCGAGAAAGTCGACAAGGAACTGTGGCCTGATGACCCCCTCCAGACTGACCTCGAGTATATGATGACTCGCCTCAATGAAATTCCAAGTCGAGTGCAGGCGTGGAAGAAGTCCGCTGCCCATTGTGGTGCCGATGTGGCACTTTCACTCGTCAGGGTCCATTGCAAGGAGGCCAGGGAGGACAAACTGAAGGCCCTCCGAGTGATCAACACAAAGAAACTTCAATTTGAAGATTTCATGGAGACTTTCAAGCCGACGGAATTGACCTGGATACCTTTGTCGAGCCTTCAAGCCATACCGGAGCTTGAAGAAGTATGTTGCTTTCAGTTAAAACTTTATTTGCCTCGGTATGCCGAGTGATGGTGTAACCAATTAAAACTTCGTTCAGGCCTTAAGCCTGAGAACTTCCCTTTGCGCGAACAAGTTTTTGCTGCGCTAGAGATTCTAGTCTTACTCGCATTTTGCTTTCCGACATTTTTCTTGCCTGAATTTAGGACTTAGGCCAAGACTGGTTCGCAGCTAAGTTCCGAGTGTTAGGAATACCTTACACTCGGAAGTATTTTTTAACTTAGGTGAAAACTGGTTCACAGCTAAGCCTCCGAGCAAGAGGGTTGCTCTTCACTCGGAGTAATTTTTGAACTTAGGCGAAGACTGGTTCGCAGCTAAGTCTCCAAGTGTATTGAATGTTATACACTCGGAAGGGTTTTTAACTTAGGCGAAACAGGTTCGCAGCTAAGCCCCAGAGAATGAGGATTGCTCTTCACTCGGAGAAGTTTTTGAACTTAGGCGAAGACTGGTTCGCGGCTAAGTCTCCGAGTGTATTGAATGTTATACACTCGGAAGGGTTTTTAACTTAGGCGAAACGGGTTCGCAGCTAAGCCCCCGAGAAAGAGAATCGCTCTTCACTCGGAGTGATTTTTAGACTTAGGTGAAGACTGGTTCGCGGCTAAGTCCCCGAGTGTATTGAATGTTATACACTCGGAAGGGTTTTTAACTTAGGCTAAACGGGTTCGCAGCTAAGCCCCCGAGAGAGAGGATCGCTCTTCACTCGGAGAAGTTTTAGACTTAGGCGAAGACTGGTTCGCGGCTAAGTCCCCGAGTGTATTGAATGTTATACACTCGGAAGGGTTTTTAACTTAGGCGAAACGGGTTCGCAGCTAAGCCCCCGAGCAAGAGGGTTGCTCTTCACTCGGAGAAGTTTTCTGAACTTAGGCAAAGACTGGTTCGCGGCTAACTCTCCGAGTGTATTGAATGTTATACACTCGGAAGGGTTTTTAACTTAGGTGAAACGGGTTCGCAGCTAAGCCCCCGAGTGTATTGAATGTTATACACTCGGAAGGGTTTTAACTTAGGCGAAACGGGTTCGCAGCTAAGCCCCCGAACAAGAGGGTTGCTCTTCACTCGGGGAAGTTTTCTGAACTTAGGCGAAGACTGGTTTGCGGCTAAGTCTCCGAGTGTATTGAATGTTATACACTCGGAAGGGTTTTTAAGTTAGGCGAAACGGGTTCGCAGCTAAGCCCCCGAACAAGAGGGTTGCTCTTCACTCGGGGAAGTTTTCTGAACTTAGGCGAAGACTGGTTCGCGGCTAAGTCTCCGAGTGTATTGAATGTTATACACTCAGAAGGGTTTTTAACTTAGGCGAAACGGGTTCGCAGATAAGCCCCCGAACAAGAGGGTTGCTCTTCACTCGGGGAAGTTTTTTGAACTTAGGCGAAGACTGGTTCGGGGCTAAGTCTCCGAGTGTATTGAATGTTATACACTCGGAAGGGTTTTTAACTTAGGCGAAACGGATTTGCAGCTAAGCCCCCAAGCAAGAGGGTTGCTCTTCACTCGGAGAAGTTTTCTGAACTTAGGCGAAGACTGGTTCGCGGCTAAGTCCCCGAGTGTATTGAATGTTATACACTCGGAAGGGTTTTTAACTTAGGCGAAACGGGTTCGCAGCTAAGCCCCCGAGCAAGAGGGTTGCTCTTCACTCGGAGAAGTTTTCTGAACTTAGGCAAAGACTGGTTCGCGGCTAACTCTCCGAGTGTATTGAATGTTATACACTCGGAAGGGTTTTTAACTTAGGTGAAACGGGTTCGCAGCTAAGCCCCCGAGTGTATTGAATGTTATACACTCGGAAGGGTTTTAACTTAGGCGAAACGGGTTCGCAGCTAAGCCCCCGAACAAGAGGGTTGCTCTTCACTCGGGGAAGTTTTCTGAACTTAGGCGAAGACTGGTTTGCGGCTAAGTCTCCGAGTGTATTGAATGTTATACACTCGGAAGGGTTTTTAAGTTAGGCGAAACGGGTTCGCAGCTAAGCCCCCGAACAAGAGGGTTGCTCTTCACTCGGGGAAGTTTTCTGAACTTAGGCGAAGACTGGTTCGCGGCTAAGTCTCCGAGTGTATTGAATGTTATACACTCAGAAGGGTTTTTAACTTAGGCGAAACGGGTTCGCAGATAAGCCCCCGAACAAGAGGGTTGCTCTTCACTCGGGGAAGTTTTTTGAACTTAGGCGAAGACTGGTTCGGGGCTAAGTCTCCGAGTGTATTGAATGTTATACACTCGGAAGGGTTTTTAACTTAGGCGAAACGGATTTGCAGCTAAGCCCCCAAGCAAGAGGGTTGCTCTTCACTCGGAGAAGTTTTCTGAACTTAGGCGAAGACTGGTTCGCGGCTAAGTCTTCGAGTGTATTGAATGTTATACATCCGGAAGGGTTTTTAACTTAGGCGAAACGGGTTCGCAGCTAAGCCCCCGAACAAGAGGGTTGCTCTTCACTCGGGGAAGTTTTCTGAACTTAGGCGAAGACTGGTTCGCGGCTAAGTCTCCGAGTGTATTGAATGTTATACACTCGGAAGGGTTTTTAACTTAGGCGAAACGGGTTCGCAGCTAAGCCCCCGAACAAGAGGATTGCTTTTCACTCGGGGAAGTTTTCTGAACTTAGACGAAGACTGGTTCGCGGCTAAGTCTCCGAGTGTATTGAATGTTATACACTCGGAAGGGTTTTTAACTGAGGCGAAACGGGTTCGCAGCTAAGCCCCCGAACAAGAGGGTTGCTCTTCACTTGGGGAAGTTTTCTGAACTTAGTCGAAGACTGGTTCGCGGCTAAGTCTCCGAGTGTATTGAATGTTGTACACTCGGAAGGGTTTTTAACTTAGGCGAAACGGATTCGCAGCTAAGCCCCCGAGCAAGAGGCTTGCTCTTCACTCGGAGAAGTTTTCTGAACTTAGGTGAAGACTGGTTCGCGGCTAAGTCTCTGAGTGTATTGAATGTTATACATTCGGAAGGGTTTTTAACTTAGGCGAAACGGGTTCGCAGCTAAGCCCCCGAGCAAGAGGGTTGCTCTTCACTCAGAGAAGTCTTTGAATGGGAAATTGTGCGATCGGAATCGACAATAGACTGCGGAAGCCATAACTTAACAAACGACATCGTCTGGAGCACTCTTATTACATCAAAACAACTCAGTCGTCAAGTATAAAAGCGTCGAAGAAAATCCGCGTTCCAGGCGCGTGGCTCATCAAGATTCTTCTTCAAGTTGAAAAGATGGTACGCTCCGTTGTTCAGCACCTTGGTGACGACGAATGGGCCTTCCCACGCTGGGGCCAACTTGTGGGGCCGCTGCTGATCCACTCGGAGCACCAGATCACCTTCGTGGAATGAACGGCCCTTTACGTGTCTCGCATGGAAGCGGCGAAGGTCTTGTTGATATACAGTCGACCGGATCAGGGCCATCTCTCGTTCTTCCTCTAGGAGATCCACACCATCTTGTCTAGCTTGCTCAGCTTCGTCTTCAGAGTATAGATCCACTCGGGGGGAATTGTGAAGGACGTCACTTGGCAAAACGGCTTCAGCTCCATACACAAGGAAGAAAGGAGTGCGTCCAGTCGACCGGTTTGGAGTCGTCCTCAAGCCCCACAGAACAGACGGCAATTCAGTGACCCAAGCTCCAGCAGCATGATCAAGATCTCGCATGAGCCGAGACTTCAGTCCTTGGAGGATAAGACCGTTCGCTCGCTCAGCTTGACCGTTAGACTGGGGGTGTGCAACGTACGCGTAGTCCACCCGAGTGCCTTGAGAGGAGCAAAAGTATCTGAACTCTTCCGAGTCAAAATTAGAGCCGTTGTCTGTAATGATACTGTGGGGGACTCCATACCGGAATATTATCTCTTTCATGAATTTGATAGCAGTGCGGGCGTTCAGCTTCTTGATGGGTTTAGCTTCAATCCACTTAGTGAACTTGTCGACTGCAACCAGTAAGTGAGTGAATCCACTCTGGCCTGTTCTAAGGGGTCCAACCATATCCAAGCCCCATACAGCAAACGGCCAGACGAGTGGAATAGTCTTCAAGGCAGACGCAGGTTTGTGTGACAGGTTCGAATAAAACTGGCATCCTTCGCAGTGATCGACTATATCTTTAGCCATCTCATTGGCGCGTGGCCAAAAGAAACCCGCTCGGTAAGCTTTGGCAACAATTGTCCTAGAGGACGCATGATGACCACAAGTTCCCGAGTGAATCTCCTCCAAAATGAGTCGACCTTCTTCATGAGAAATACACCGCTGAATCACGCCAGTCACACTTTCTCTGTAGAGTTGTCCATCCATAACAGTAAAAGCCTTGGATCTGCGGACTATCTGTCGAGCTTCATCTTCATCATCTGGGAGTTCTCGCCTCAGAATATACGCAATATAAGGAACAGTCCAGTCGGGGATGATCACTAAAATCTCCATAACCAGATCAATAACTGCTGGGACGTCGTCTTCAGTCGGATCTGAGGCGCTCTTTGCTTGCGGGGGCTCTTCAGTGAAAGGATCTTCCTGCACCGAAGGAGAATGAAGGTGCTCGAGAAATACATTGCTGGGGACAGGTTTCCGAGTGGATCCAATCTTTGCCAGCTCATCAGCTGCTTGATTCTTCACTCGGGGAACATGATGGAGTTCCAAGCCTTCGAATTTCTTCTCAAGTTTCCTTACTGCATTGCAGTATCCTGTCATAGCGGGGTTCCTGACATCCCACTCTTTCATCACTTGATTGACCACCAAATCAGAGTCGCCATATACCATCAGGCGCCGGACGCCGAGTGAAATGGCCATACGCAACCCATACAAGAGTGCTTCATATTCAGCTTCATTGTTGGAGGAATCAAAGTGAATCTGCAAAACGTAACTGAGTTTGTCGCCTTTTGGGGACACCAGTACTACGCCAGCACCAGACCCATTCAGCATCTTCGAGCCATCAAAGAACATGGTCCAGTGTGCCGAGTAAACTTGGACCGGCTGCTGCTGTTCAGTCCACTCGGCCAGGAAATCGGCGAGGGCTTGAGACTTGATTGCTTTCTTTGCTTCAAACTTGATGTCAAAATAGAGGAGCTCAATAGCCCATTTGGCCACTCGACCAGACGCATCTCGATTGCGGAGAATTTCAGACAATGGAGCATCACTGACGACTGAAATTGAGTGATCTTGAAAATAATGTGCCACCTTCTTAGCTGACAGATATATACCGTACACGAGCTTCTGGTAATGTGGATATCTTTGCTTTGAAGGAGTCAACACTTCAGAGACGTAATAAACAGGATGCTGGACTTTGTAAGCTTTACCTTCCTCTTCCCTCTCGACAGTGAGAACTGTACTGACGACCTGATTAGTAGCCGCTATGTACAAGAGCAATGGCTCCTTACTGTGCGGAGTAGCAAGCACCGGCTGGGTGGAAAGCAGAGCTTTGAGCTCGACAAACGCTGCTTCAGCTTCAGGAGTCCACTCGAATGTATCAGACTTCTTCATCAGTCGGTATAAAGGCAATGCCTTTTCACCGAGACGAGAAATGAATCGACTCAATGCTGCCAAGCAACCTGTGAGCTTCTGGACATCGTGCACATGCTCAGGGCTTTTCATTCGGGTGATGGCACCGATCTTTTCAGGATTAACGTCGATTCCCTTTTCAGAAACGAGAAAACCGAGTAATTTGCCGCCAGGAACACCGAAAGTGCACTTAGTCGGATTTAGCTTGATATCATATCTCCTCAGATTGGCGAATGTTTCAGCTAAGTCAGACAACAGGTCGGAACCTTTGCGAGACTTGATGACAATGTCATCCATGTACGCTTCAACATTCCGAGGAATCTGATCGAGTAAACATTTTTGAATCATGCGCATGAAAGTAGCGCCAGCGTTCTTCAAACCAAAAGGCATGGTGATATAACAGAAACGCCCAAAAGGGGTGACGAAGGCTGTCTTTATTTCATCCGGACCAAACAGATGGATCTGATGGTAACCAGAGTAAGCATCCAGAAAAGATAGACGCTCACACCCCGCAGTTGAGTCAACAATCTGATCAATGCGGGGGAGTGAAAAAAGATCTTTCGGGCAGACCCGATTGATATGTTTGAAATCAATACACATGCGGAGTGACTTGTCCTTCTTAGGGACCATAACGACGTTCGATAACCACTCGGAGTGGTAAATCTCACGTATGAACTTAGCCGCCAAGAGGCAAGCCACCTCCTCGCTGATTGCTTTTCGCTTCTCCGTTGCCGACCGACGCAAATGCTCCTTCACAGGCTTGGCCTTTGGGTCAACTCTCAACCGGTGCTTAGCCAGTTCCTTGGGTACACCAGGCATGTCAGCAGGCTTCCATGCGAAGATGTCCCAGTTCTCACGGAGGAACTGGATGAGCTCGGCTTCCTATTTTCTGTCGAGTGTCGTCGAGATGTTGGTCGGGGCAGCAGTTTGATCTGTCGGGTGAATGTTCACTTTCTTCACTTCTCCTGCCGACTGAAAAGCTGACTCAGAAGCGGGCTTCTTAGCGCGCAATAGGTCGGAAGGATCAGCGTTTTTCTTGTATTCTTCCAATTCAACCATAGCCATCTGATGATCGGCGATCTTGGAGCCCTGCTGAAGGCACTCCTCAGCCCTCTGTCGATTTCCAGTGACTGTGATCACACCCTTGGGTCCGGGCATCTTCAGCTTGAGATACACGTAACATGGACGGGCCATGAAACGGGCGTAAGCCGGACGACCAAGGATGGCATGGTATGCGCTCTGGAAGTCCACCACCTCAAATGTCAATTTTTCCTTGCGAAAATGCTTATTGTCACCAAACACAACATCCAACGCTATTTGACCGAGTGAACGGGCCTTTTTCCCAGGGATGACGCCATGGAACTGCATGTTGCTTTCACTGAGTCGGGACATCGGAATGCCCATCCCCTTGAGGGTATCTGCATATAGGATGTTCAGACCGCTCCCACCATCCATCAAAACCTTGCGGAGTTGAGTGCCCCCCACAACTGGGTCCACCACCAGCGCTTGCCGCCCGGGGGTAGCGATATGCGCAGGGTGATCTGACTGATCAAACATGATAGCAGTCTGAGACCACTTGAGATATGTGGGGGTAGAGGGAACCGCCATGTTAACCTCCCTGTTGATAACTTTCAGTCGACTCTTGCTCTCAACATCAGCAAAAATCAACAGAGTGGCATTGACCTCAGGAAACTCTTCTTTATCTTCTTCATCCTCCTTTTCAGGGTCTTTTTCACTCAACTGGCTCTCTTTGAATTGTTGGATCAGCAAACGGCACTGTCGAGTGGTATGCTTTGGCAATATTAAATTGCCCTCTTCATCTTTCCTCGTGTGGATTGCACACGGTGAATCCATAACATCTATACCCGACTGATTCTTTGACTTCTTGGGGGTGAACTTAGCTTTGGATTTTCCTTTATTTTTGGCCTGTGCTGCTAGAGCGGCCGCTTCTGCCGGAGCAGGGGGATCAGCCTTGCGCTTCTGCTTCCGATTGGAATTTCCGCCTGCGTCATTGTTGACTGTTTTTACTTTACCGCTTCGGAGGCGGTCCTCTTCTTCACCATTGGCGTACCGAGTGGCAATCTCCATCATCTTGCTCAGAGAAATATCACCAGTGCGACCAAATTTCAGATAGAGCTCTCTGTATCTAACACCAGCCTTGAAAGCACAAATAGCCTGGTGTTCGGAATCATTCTCCACCGTGTGATGCAGGGTGGACCACCGCTGAATGTAGTCTCGCAAGGTCTCATTGGGTTTCTGAACACAGTGCTGCAAATCAATCAAACCAGCCAGACGTTTGTAGGTGCCCTCAAAGGTTCTGATGAACACTCGGGCCAAATCCTCCCAGCAATAGATACTAGAGGGAGCCAAATGATTCAACCAAGCTCTGGCCAAACCATCTAACATCAGGAACAAATGCTTCATGGCTATGTTGTCGTTTCCTCCACCAATCTGCACGGCCACTCGGTAATCATCTAACCATGTCTCGGGCTTCGACTCGCCAGAAAACTTGCCAATTCCAGCCGCCAACCTGAAGTTGGGGGGAATCTCTGCAGAGCGAATGGCTCTGCTAAAACACTCGGGACCAGACACAACAGCTCCACTTCCACTCGGATAGTCTCCGTTATAACCATTTCTGTGGGCTCTGCCTCTGTCGACCCGTCTTTGAGCAAGGACATCCCTTGCATCAAATCCAAGATTCCGCTCATCACCGAACGGGCGCCTATCATCATTGTGCCGGGGCACATATGAACCACTCCGCGGAGGAGAAAGCACTCGACGGTGGTCATCACGGTGATAACGGGGAGTCAGCTGATCTCGCCTCTGATCTCTGTACCAATCTTCACGGTAACCTCCGCCTCTGTGGCGCAGAGGTGACCCAGGGCTGTGGGCCGACAGAACTGTCTCCGTCCCGGGCGAATTGCTATGTAACCTGTTCTGTGACTGAGAAACAGCCGCATTCTACTGTTGCGCTGCCTCGAGCAACGTTCTGATCTGCTGCAAACCTCTACCAGCCTCTGACCAAGACGGCTGGATAGAATCTGCAATCCTAGCAGCCGCTGCAACATTCAAGACTGGAGTACGGAATACCTCGACGTTATTCCGAGATCCACTCGGAAACAACTGTCGCTGATGTCGATTGGGACGCGGTGGACGCTGTCGAGCGCACTCGTCGAGTGCTTTCTGCATCTCTTTGAGTCGAAGGCGAGTCGCCTCCATGGCCTGGGCCTCAGCAGTCGTGCCGACGATGGGAGTATGGAGAACATCCTCATCCCGGCGCTGCTGTTCATTCGACGTTCCACCAATCTCGTGCCTGGCATGGTTGAAGCCAGGCGGCGGACTCTGATGAGAGCCAGCCATAAGAACTTCAGCCGCAGTATCGCAGCTCTCGCACTCGGAGGGAACGTCAGACCGATCTGACGCCGAGTCGAACACACCGAGAAGTGACTCGGCGGGCTCGATGGCCGCAATCTGCGGGGACGAAGCCTGGCGGGCCGCCGGATGTCGCACCCAACGCTGTAGCCGTGAACGACCAGATCGCTTGCGGCGACGAACAGCATGGAGGGCCGACACGTACGAAGTCGACAGCTGAAGGAGAAGAACACCGCAGGAGCTTGCGCAGAAGTGCGTCGCTCCGCGTATTGGGAGCGCCTCAGTACCTAGAGGCGCTTCCTGGAGCCATGTCGAACCGTCGGCGATGAAGGTGAGCGCTCCGAGACGGATCTCGCGGCCCAGGAACAAATCACCGCCGGAAGACATGACGAAGGAAAACAAATGCAACCTCGCCGGAAGTCGCTTAGATGCCTGCCCCACGGTGGGCGCCAACTGTCGTGGGAACGAGTCTGACAGTAGAAGGTAGGGGTACGTAAGGAGAGGGCAGAGTCCTAGCTACTGCGAGGGTGTACACACGGATGTATGAGTTCAGGCCCCTCTCGTGGAGGTAAAAGCCCTACGTCTCAGTGCTCGGGAGCTCTTGTCGAGTGAAATATAGGTGTCATTACAGGGGACGCGAACCCTTGTGCCAGAGGGGAGGGGCGGCTTATATAGAGTGCGCTGCCCCTCATAAGTGTCCGGCATCTAAGGGTCAGATCGTGGCTATAAAGACGTACGTTACTGGTAACGTACAACATAAATGCTATTAATGGTCTTGATGAACGCCTGCCCGTTAACCTCCCTGGGGTGACTTCTGGGCTTCTGTGGTCGACTGTCTTCTGGTCCTTCCGAGTGAAAGGTAAGCGTTGAGTGAAAGGTACCTCCGAGTGTATATTGTCGAGTGACTTGTATGTCTTGGCGATTTCAGTCGGAGACTTCCTTGTAGCTCTTAAGCTTTCTGGGGCAGTGTCCTTAGGTAGGGCATGTAGGTCAGGTCTATGACCCTACCCTAGGTACATATCCCCATCACACGGTAGCGTCGCGGCTTCGATGGGCGCAGCGGCGGGCGGAGGCCACCTGGTTCGCCCGGCCCGCTGCCAACTCGTCCGCGAGCTCGGAAATGACGATGGTACTACCCCGCCTACGGCCTTGCCTGCCGCATCCATCCGGGCGGAGGGCGCGGGAAGCCCCCGCGCGGCAGCTGCGAAGTCGCGGGGCCCCGGAGACGGTGGTGGTGGAGGCGGGTCCCGCGGCCCTCTCGAAAGGGGGGTCGACCACGAAGGAGGGCCCGGCGAAGGCGGTGGCAGCAACGCGCCTCCGTGGCCGCTGAAGAAGAGGAGGTGGTTTGCCAGGTACCAGTAAGCGCTCGCTTCCCTTTCTCTTGCGTCCTGTGTGTTGCGCGCATCTGAGTCCTTGTTTTTCTTTCCGTCTCCAGGACTTCCTCGAGCAAGAAGAAGAAGAAGGAGGAGAGGCCCCCCGTCCTGGCGGGAGCTTCACCGCCGATTGCCAGGACCAGGGGGCGCACGGAGGGCACCAGCAGCCTCGCCGCCGGGGCTGACCTCGCGGGGGCCGAAGAGGAGGCGGCGCCTCCTGACCCGTAGGAGGACGCGACTCGGGGGACCCAAGCCAGCGAGCCGTCGGAGGCGTCGTCGAGGGGCGGCTCCGCCATCCCCGGGGCGCCCACCGCCGGGGCGAAAAACGCGGCGACGGAAGCGGAGGCGCCGGCTTCCACCCCCCGGAACGCTGTCGACGGCGGTGTCGCGGGAGGTCAACCGGGCTTGGCAGCGCGTGGGACCCCGCAGGCCAGAGGGTCGCTAAGCCCCCGGGGCGCGTCGCCTCGTCGGAACGAAGAGGGGACCCCTGCAAGCCCTTCGCTCCCGACCGGCAGCGGCGGGCCCTCGCGGGAGGGCAGCGCTCGGGCGCACACCGGTTGGGCCCTACAGCTCGTGAGCGGCAGCGCCGTGCTCAAGCACGGGGCCTTGCAAGGCACCAGGGCTGCCCTTAATCAGCTGGAAGCAGACCTTCAGGCGGAAGAAGCGCAAATCATCGAGGAGCATCAGCGCCTCGCGGAGAGATGGCACCAGCTTGATGTGGCCATCAAACTGAGCCGCCGCCAGGACGACAACGCGCGGGAGAAGTGCGAGAAGGCTGCCCAGGACGTGAAGGAGATCTTTGAGAACGCTGTCCGGGAGGCCAGCGAGGCCGACAGGCGGCGCGAGGCGGCGGAGGCCCGCGAAAAGGAGCTCCAGGACCAGAACGCCTCGCTGGCGCGACAACTCCAGGCACGATGGGACGCCATCTCCGCCCTCGAAGAGGGGCTGGCGGCCCACGAGGCGGACCTTGACATCCGTGAGCGGGAGCTCGCACGCTCAGCATCCGCGCAGGACCTGGAGCGCGAGCGGCTGGAGACGCTGGAGCGAGAGGTGTCCGCCACCCAAAACTCCTACGCCGAGCGCCTAAACAAGGCCAACGCCAAATTGGCGGCCACGGCGGAGAAGATCCAGGAGGACGCCGACAGGAGGGTCGCGGAGAGCCGCGAAGCGTTTGCGGACAAGAACGGCAAGAAGCTGAAACGGCAGGAGGACCGCTTCATGGCCAAGCGCGAGGAGCTCCGGCATGAGATCGCGGGCCTTAAGGAAATGCTAGCTGAAGCTGAAGGGCGGCGGAAGACTGCCCTGAAGGCCCAGGCCGATGCCGAGGCCGAGCTGTCCTTCCTCCGACAGCAGGTGGGGGGTGTCACTGCGGTCGTGGAGCAAGTGCGGGACGAGGCGGCCCACGCGCGGGGGCGGCAACTCCAGCGCTCTAAGATGTTCCGCGCCATCGAGCTCCGGGCCCGCCGCGCCTTGGGCTCCATTTGCAAGGAGGACGTCAGCAGCCCCCTCGAGACCCATGACAGCAGCTACCTCGATTTCTTCACCAAGCTCGTGGAGCAGCTCGAGGTGGGCGACAAGAAGGTAGGCAGAATCGTCGAGGAGGAGAGCCGCGACCTCCTCACTCAGGCCGCGACGCGCATCTTCAGCCATCTTCTGAACGCCGACCCCAACTTTGACTTCAGCAAGGTGATAATCCCTGTCCCCGAGGAGGTCCGTGACACCCTTGGGAAGGCGGTGGAGGACTATGTGGACGCCATGCACGAGCACTTCGCTCCTGGCGAGAGCTCGAGCGGAGCCAAGGAGGGTGACGATGACGGTGGCAGCGGCGGCGATGGCGACATGTCTTTTTAGGTCCCTCCCCATATCCTGCATATAGCTGATTGTGACCCCGTGGGGGCGTGAGGACAGTGCTTTTGCATTTTAAGTGCTTTGTTCTTGACTGTATTGAACGCCCGCGCCCTCGTAGCTTGTTTTGTTCTTTCTGCTCATCACGACGCTCTGTGCTGTTAGGACCTAGCTCCCGAGCGGGCCATAATCGCTGCCGGTATGACGGGTCGTGAGGGCTCCATTCGCGGGGTCTCCCGAGGCGGGGCCTGCATGCATGCTGGGGGATGGCGGGGCCACTTCGCGAGGCCCCTCCATTAACCTGTTCCTGCGATAGCTACATGTAGCGTACTCAACGACAGGGGAGTTGTGCATGCTTGTCGATTCGCTCATGGGCATCACGCGAGGAGATAAGACGCCAAGAACCTTGGCGAGGTGGCGTGCGTGGGGAGCAGACCCGCGAGCTAGAGCCTAGCCGGAACCTGCCGCTTGGGCTTTTCGGCGCTGCCGGGACTGATTCGGGCACAGACACCGTGTCCAGCCCCCGCTCGCGTGAGGCTCATGAGGGACGTCGTGAGCGCGCGGGGCTCGTGAGGAAGAACAAGGCGGAATGCCATGCAAAAAACTGAGCTTGCTGAAGCAAGATAGCGACCTGTTACATAATTAAAACGAGATGCGGCTGCCGTGTCCGGCACGGGTCAGCTTGAGGTTGGTGCAACCCATGGGGCGCCCTCAGTTGATTGTTCCGCCAGCGCGGAGCATGGGGCTTCCACAGGGGTGTGGGCATGATCGCGGGTCGATCGTTTCGCCAGCGCGGAGCATGGGGCTTCCACTGGGGCGTGGGCGGGAGCTCTCGCGGGCCCATCAGGCGAACGCAATGAGAGGCTCCGGGGCGTGTACAGCCCCGTTTTGTTCGCACTCGTGAGGGTCACGGGTAGAACTTGCGGAGGTGTTGGATGTTCCAGGCGTTAGGCACAGGAATTCCGTCCTCCGTATCCAGCAGGGCTGAGCCGGGCCTGGAGACATGAGTAACCCTAAAAGGGCCTTCCCACATAGGTGGGAGTTTGTGTGGTCCCTCTCTGGAGAGGATCCTACGCAAGGCGAGGTCACCGACCTCGAGGGTGCGAGGGCGGACGTCGCGGCTGTAATGGGGGCGCGAAGCCGGTTTGGCGGCGGCCCTCCTCAATGGGTGGCAGGTCGGCCTCCCGCGAGCCGTCCTGACGCGCCTTGTCGAAGGCAGGGGCTCACGGGGGACCATGCTTAACTTCAGAGGAGAGCCGTGCCAACGCCGTAGACGAGGAAGACGGGGGTCTCGCCGGTGGGCTCGCTTGTCGCCGCGCGGATGGACATGGCACGGGCCGCCACTCGCCGAGCCAACCCTTGCCGCTCCCGAGCTGCGCCCACGAGGCGCGATCGCGAGACGCACGCACAAGGCTCGGCGTTCGAAGTGCCTTTGCCTCACGAAACCGGCTCGTGAGGGGCTGCCCGCGAGGTCCTCGCGCAGCTCGCCTCCTGAAAGACTGTATGTCGAAAAAATCTCACGATAGGGGGAGCGGCACGCGCTTGCTAACTCACCTGTGGCCGTTGCGTGAGGGAATAAGGCACCAAGGACCTTGGTGAGGTGACGTGCGCGGGAGCAGGCCCGCGAGCCAGAGCTCAGTCACATGGATTTGGCAGCGCTGCAGGGACGGACCCGAGCACAGGCACCGTGCCTAGACCCCGCTCACGGAATTGGTCAGGGGAGGGGTCGCGAGCGTGAGGCGCTCTCGGGCGGCGTCGAATATATCATAGAAATTAGCAGGCAATTGAGTAGGTAATATAATTCATCAAAGTAAAAGTCAGTAAAATCCATTACACGACCAAAAGGATAAGGTTCCGGGAGCGAAGCTCGAGAGGCGCGGCGGGAAGGAGTGCGGGTTGCGCGGGGCGATGCGCCGGGCGCGCCCGGCAGGACTGCACTGTAGTGACGTCAGACCACTCGGCGCGGCGCGCCAAGGGAGTCTGCTCCTTCAGAGCCAGGGGGCTCGCGAGGCGCAGGGAGCTCGCGAGGAGTGCGAGGCTCACGAGGCCCTGGTGCGAAGGGCGCCAGCCTCTGGAAAGAGGCGCCGGCGTTCCTCAGCCCGAGGGACATGCACGTGCCGCCGATGGTGGGACCGACGCCCTGACCGCCTCGCGGCAGCTGGAAGTGGTCACGAGGGCAGGACTTGTTGAGGCTGGTGAAGTCGACGCACATGCGCTCCTTGCCGCCTTTCTTGGGGACGACGACTGGGTTGGCGGGCCATTCGGGATGGCGCACCTCACGAACAACTCCGGCTTCTTGGAGCTTCTGAACTTCACTGACGATGAACTCTTGCTTCTCTGGCACCTGGCGCCGCGCTTTCTGCTTGACCGGGCGTGCATTGGGTCACTCCGCTAAGTGGTGCTCGATCACCTCCCTCGGCACACCAGACAAGTCGGATGCTTTCCAGGCGAAAACATCCGAGTTTTCCCGAAGGAAGGTGACGAGCGCGCTTTCCTATGCAGGAGGGAGGCCTGTGCCGATGGTGAAGGCGGGGCCGGAGCCGCTGCCATCCACCGACACCTTCTTCGTCTCGGCGCGGTCCTGAGAGAACTGCTGCTTCTTCTTCGTGGGCGCGGCTTCGGAAGGCTCGGCCGCGTCCTCGTCGGCTGGGTGCGTGACAGCGGCAGCCTTGTAGGCGCGCTCGAGGGTGCTGGCCGCGTCCTTTTCGTCGCAGGCGACGGTGATGATGCCGTTGCAGCCGGGCATCTTGAGGACGTTGTAGGCGTGATGAGTGGCCGCCATGAACTTGGTGAGAGCTGGGTAGCCCAAGATGGCATTGTAGGGCAGGTCGATGTGCGCCACGTCGAAGACGATGAGCTCGGTGTGGTAGTTCTTGCGGGTGCCGAAGGTGACGGGGAGGCACACCTGCCCCAGCGGAATGGTGGAGCCATCGGTCACTCCGGAGAAATGCCTGGTCGGCATCAGCTGGTCGTAGGGCACCTGGAGCGTCTCGAAGGTTTCGATGGAGAGCACGTTGAGGCCGGCACCCCCGTCGATGAGGGTCTTGGTGACCGCGACGTTGCTGATGGTGGGAGTGCACAGCATGGGGGACGCGCCTGTGGAGGCCGTGGACTTGGGGTGGTCCTTGGAGTCGAAGGTGATGGCGTACTGCGACCACTTGAGGGGCCGCGCGACCTCATGCCTCGGGAGGGCGGCGTACACCTCGCGAGAGAGTTGCTTGAAGTGGCGGACGGACGCGGGGGCTTGGGACCCGCCAAGGATGCAGGCGACCGTGCGAGGCTCCTGGTAGCCCAGAGCGCCCTCGTCAGGCTGGTTGACGTCATTCCTCCGAGGAGGCGGAGGCAGCGGCGGGAGAGCGGCATTAGCCTGAGGATTCGCCTCACAAGGCTGATCGCGCCAGGCGGCCTCACGAGGCTGATCGCGCCAGCCCTGGCGGTAGTTGCTGTTATTGTTGCGGCTGTCCCAGCGGTTGCCGCTGCGGCCACCTCCGCGGCCGGCGCCACGGCCATTGCGGTCGTCTCGGCGGCTCTGGCGCTCGTCGCGGAGCAGCTTGAGCTCATGACAGCCTTCGGTGTTGTGGGAGCGGACATTGTGAAAGGCGCAGAGTGGCCGGTTGTCCTTCCTGGGTTCGTCGAGGTCGCGGCCGCGCTTCTGCTCGGGCTTCGCTGCTAGCACGGCAGGGCCTTTGCGCTTGACGTCCTTGCTCTTGGCCTTGGTGCCGTCGAGCGCCACATCGGGGTCGTTGTGGACGAAGAGGCGGCCCTCTTCAGCCTTGGCGCACTTGTCGGCGAGGTCGAGCAGCTCGAGCACGGAGTCGAGCTCACCATTGATGGCGAGCTTCTCGCGCATCTTGATGTCCGTGACGCCGGTGGAGAACGCGGAGATGACGGCCGCATCGGAAGCGCGCGGGATCTTGTTGCGCACCTGGCTGAAGCGCTGGATGTACTTACGGAGGGTCTCGTCTGGGCGCTGTCGAACGTGCCGCAGGTCGTTGATGGTGAGGGAGCAGTCCTGTGTGCCCTTGAAGTTGGCGATGAACTGGCTGCAGAGCTCGGCCCACGACGAGATGGAAGCCTCGGGGAGGTTCATGAGCCAGGAGCGCGGGCCGTCCTTGAGGGCCATGGGGAACCAGTTCGCCATGACTTTGTCGTCGCCGTTCGCTGCCTCGACGCTCAGCGCGTAGAGCTGGAGGAACTCCGTGGGGTTGGGGGTGCCGTCGTAGCGCAGAGGCAGCTCAGGCTTGAACTTCGCGGGCCAGACCACGCGACGCAGCTCGCGGGTGAAGGCACGGCAGCCCACGCCGCTCGAGGGGACGCCGCCAGCGCGGGCGGCGCGGTTTTGATGCCCGGCCGCAGCAACGTCTTGGATGGCCTGGTCCTGGCGCTGGCGCTGGCGCTCGAGGAGCACTCGCGCGTCGGGGGGGCGCGCGGCGGATGATCTGGCAGCTGGGCTCGCAGTGGTCCGGAGAAGACGCGCCGCGGGACGGCTCACGAGCCCGCGCGCTCTGCCGGGGCCCGGCGTGCTCGTCACGCAGAGGAGGCGGCGGGGGGGGGGGGGGGGCGCCGTACGCCGGGTCCCCAGCACGAGACGGTGGAGGGCGGAGCGAGTGAGAAGGCGCCGTAGCGTCCCCGGCGACGTTGACGAGCTCGGTGATGCGACCAAGCCAGGCGTCGTAGATGGCGTCATCAGGACGGTAGCGGAGTAGCTCGCGCGCCATGAGCAGCGCGGCCTGCGGGTTCGGCGGCCCACGGTTGGCGAGGGAGGAGGCCGTGGCGGTGTGGCCGTCCGCCCGCACGGAGGGGTGCAGGGAGGAAGCCTGCTGCTCACGGGAGCGGGGTCGGTGGCGGCGGCAGCCTCGGCGTCGGGGCGGCGGTGATTGCCGCGGGCCACCGGCTCCGTCTGGGCCACACGGCCAGCCCTGCGCTCAGCGCGCTCGCGACGTGCGTCCGCCATGGGACTGGTGGAGCTGAAGGTCGAGCAGAGGAACAGTAGTGCACCCCTACCTGGCGCGCCAAATGTTGGAAGTGGGGCTCCGGGGACCCAAAGGTTCGAACACTGGGGTGAGCTCGTTCTACTACCTCTTCCCCTACCACGGCAGTGCTATGGCGAGACTACGGCGAGAGCGCGCTAGCATAGGACGGGCAAAGGCACAGCAGTTTACCCAGGTTCGGGCCACCTTACGGTGTAAGACCCTACTCCTGCTTTGTGGTTGAGATTATCGTGGATCAGAGAGTTCTTGCGTACAAGGTTGAAGATGATCGATCGATCGGTCGATCCCTTGCTACGGTGGCTGCACTGCCCCTTTTATGCCGCCTTGGTCCTCTTCCCCCTCGAAACTTAGGCGGGAAGGGTTGCCACACTTGGCGGTTTGAAAGGGGACAGGCGCTCAGGCTATCCTGACTAAAGGTGGTCTTCGCCTGCCAAAGCATGATCCATGACGCGCCGGTGGGCTCGGTGATGACCTCCGCCCTGCGCGCCCGCCGTCTTGGTCTTTCTTCGCCGATCGAGCAACCTTTGGGGTTGATTTGGGGAGTAGATAGCTGGCCCTGCTTCCCTAGCACAAAAGAGGAAACCATCTGCATCCGCGCCTGCTGGCGCGGCCTCTGCTGCTGCTCGTCGCCGCGCGCGTCACCCACGTGATGGGCTCCAGTCCGCGCGACACGCCGAACGGTCTTCTCCTCGAGCGCCTGCGGGAGGGGGCCTCGGAAGGCCACCTCGGGAAGCCGCCTCGTGAGGCCACTCGGGAAGCCGCCTCGTGAGGGGACTTGGGAAGCCTCCTCGTGAGGGAACCTCGCGAGGCCGTTTATGGTGGTGCTGAGCGTTGCCTGCTACTCCCGGAGGAGGGGGCCTCAGGAGGCTAGGGCCCCATGAGGGGGCATGGCGAGACACTTGGTGGCGACGGCCTGCCGGGCACACTCCAGGCGTCACGCCCTGGGCCAAAGGCAGACGGGCCTGGATACCCCGGGTTCCATGGGCCCGACAGAACAGAGCCTATCCCATTCATCCGCCACCCCCACACTCTCATCAGTCTCGGCCTCCGCTTCCACAGTCGCCATGCCGCCCAAAGCAAGCAAGGGCAAAGCGGCGAAAGCCGTCGACTCGGATGCAGAGGCGGACAAACCCGATTTGGTGGAGATGCGGAAGAAACACGTCGTCTTCGCCCCAACGCTCGACAGGCACGCCCTGATTGAGTGGTACCTGTGTATGTGGGGGAAGAAGACGAAGGCTCACCCTGCAACTCGCGTAATCCCAGCTTCCGCCGAGGGCGGCCAAGATAAATTCCTTTTCTTCGCCGCTTACTTTTACTGCGAACTCTGCCCTCCATTTTCTGATTTCTTCATCGATATCATGTACACATACGGCTTCCGCCTCTTGGATTTCACACCGAATGCCGTGACATGCATGTCGGTCTTTGCCCATCTCTGTGAAAATTTCGCCGGAGTAGTTCCCAGCACAGCTCTCTTTCGCCACTACTTCACCCCCCGTATCGAAACAGGAGACGCCCTTTCTGGTTCTATCACTTGGATTCCAAGGGCATGGAATAAGGATATATACCCAGACGGTCTCTACCGTAAGAAGTGGGAGGAATGGCGGGCCGAGTGGTGCTGGGTTAGGGAGAAAGATCCCCAGCCATTTTGTTCGCTCCGGCAGACGAAGGTGGTTCGCGGCAAGGAATGGAGCGGCCTCGATCCTCAGGATGAGAAGCTCGCAATCGCAATTACCAGGATCCACCGTCTCAAGGTTGCCGGGCTCACAATAGAAATGGTTGGCGCCAATTTTCTCCGTCGCCGCATCGCCCCTCTACATAACCAAGGGAGACCAGCTTGGGACTTCAAGAATGCGGCAGATATCATGAGGCTGCGCCCTGGTCTGAACAACAACCTGACAGTCTTCCAGCACACAGCCCTCTGCCACAAGCTATTCAGGCTTGACGGGAAATACAAGTTGCCAGTTGGCGTAATTCCCTTGTGCAACAACTCTGCTCTGAGCCCAATCATCGCCATGATGCCGGCGTTTAACGCTCACGGCCTTGACGGAACTTGGGTCGAGCCACCTAAAGAGTGCGCGCAGGAGTTCTTTGACAATTTGTCGGAGAGAGCCGTCCGGGAAGAGTCAATCCTCATCCGCCCCACCACTGATGAAGAAATGGCGTACATCGCCAGCAGGGCGGAAGAAGCGAACCTAGCCGCGGAGGCCGGCAACTTCGGCTTCGCGGAAGAGGAAGCCAGCGAAGAAGGAATGATGTCGGAGGAGATCCTCGCCGAGCAAGGTGAAGTTGCCGGGGAACAGAGTGGCATGATTGCCGGGGGCTCTTCTGTCGAAGACACAGCCGAGGAGCAGCTGCACAAGGAGCCCCCAGTTCCGGAGAAGAAGAAACGTGTTCTTCGGAAAGCTGTCTCTGGCGTCCCAGCACATCAGCCTCCCTCGAGAGATGAGGTTCCCGGCAAGGAGGCGGCCGGCAAGGCTGCGCGGCGGCAAGAGGCCCAACAGCCACCCGTGCGACGTACGACACGCTCGACCGCGGCAACAACTGGTGCGGCGGGGGCATCCCATACGACGGCACCAGCGGCTGGAGCAGCAGGGTCACATCAACCTACTGCTTCTGCCGCAGCCAAGCATCCCAGGACCCCTTCTCCACCTCCTTGCCCGGACACCGAAGCGGAGGTCGACTTCGACATCTCCTCTTTTAGTCCGGACAGAGAAGAGTAAGGGCCCTCGCCGTATCCTTCAACTTTTGCATTCCTGGTTCTGCTTAATTCATTTGTTTCGCTTTGGCCTGTCCCTGCAGAGATACGGAAACCTTGGCGCAAAGGATGGCGAAGAAAGCGAAGACTTCCACGGGTGATGAGCCTTCGGCGAGCACCATTGGTGCGCCAGAGACCATCGTTATCAGCCCGGAGCCGAGCCCTCAACGCAGTCTCCAACCCAGCCCCCAGCGTGAGTCCATTACTCATTTTCCGCTGGCGAGCGTTGGGGAGATCGTCTTCGCTACTGACATCACCGGGCGTGCAGGAGAAGAACGGCAACAAGGAGAGCCATTGGAATCCGCCCCCGACGCGCCGCCTCCGTCAACCACGCCGCCCAGAGATGAACCTTCGGCGAGGGATTCCACTGGCGAGCCCATCCGTGTTGAAGAGGAGCCGGCAAGCACAGGCGCTGGCAATCCTGCTTCGGCAACCAATGTTGCCAGGAAAGGAGAAGCCACCTCTCAACAGCTCAACACAGGTAAACCGTTTGCCGTGGTGTACTTGTCATTCTTTCTCTGTTTTTGTTTTCTTAAACTTCAACCTCAGTCTCATCTTGTTTCCCTTCTTGGTTTTCAGATCTCCCCTTGACGGAACAAATGGACGTTGATTCTGTCATCGAAGAGACCGCCAGGGATGCTGCCACCGAGGCCGACAGGGTCGCAGCTGACAAGGCCACCAAGGCCGCACAGGAAGAAACCACCAAGGACTCTAATGAGGGGGCCGGCAAGGAGACCAGCGACCACACTGACGGCATCCTTGCCGTAGGAGCGCCTGGCGCTACACCGGTCGCGGAGCCCCCAGCTGCCGAGGAGGCGGTTGTCGAGGATCAACCGTCAACATCTGACGTCCCTCCGTCAAGCAGTTACCTTAAGGTTGGCGACAACCTGTTCGTCAGCATACCAGGGACGGCAAGCACTGGGGTGCCAATCGAAGGAGAAACTTTTGATGAAGACGTCATTGCTACCACCGAACTCAAAGTCGGTGACGAGCCATGCGCTAGCAGCAGCAGATCCAGCAAAGAACAGCTCCTCCAAGCCATGAGCAATAACTTCCAAAAACTCCAGGCGCTGCACCGTGCCCGAAAGGAGAAGTTGGACTCCAGGGCGGCAGTTGTTGAAGCAGCGGAGGCAGATTTTCAAAAGCGCGTCGAGGAGACGCAAGTCTGGTACGCCGAGGCCTTCCAAGAGCTGACGGCTGGCCGGGAGCAGCAGAATCAGAGCTGGAACGAGCTACTCATGAAGCAGTCCGACGTCAAGAAGGCACAGGAGGAGGCTGCAGAGCGGGCTGCTGCAGAAGAGGCTCGCTTAACGGAACGTCACGTCGGGCTCGATGCTCATGAAGAAGATCTTGCCGCTCGCGAGGAGGCACTCGCCGCCAAGCTCCGCAGCAAGGATGAAGAGATCGACAAGCTTGTCGCGCGGCGAACGCAGGAGCTGGGGCAGAGACACAAGGAAACACTCGATGCTCTGTCCATAGACCACGCCGGCAAGCTAAAGGAAGCCATCGATGCCGCCGAAGCTGCAGAGGCCACCAAGAACGAGCCGGGCGATAAGGTGAAGAGGCTGGAGGCGGATCTTGAGGACCACGGCAGGGAGATCTCAACCCTCAAAGCCGACACAGAGAAGACTCTCTTCAGCCTGGCGGAAATGCAAGCCGCCATGTCTGACAAGACCAAGGAGCTCACCGCAGCCAATGAATCTATTGCTGATCTAACACTGAAGCTGGCAACGCTGGAGGAGCCCCTTGAGAACAGCAAAGCTCGCGAGAGGGCTTTGGTCAAAGATCTCCAGGCTGAGAAGAGTCTGCTCAACAGCACTGCCGCCACCTATAATGACTTCGAGAAAGGTGTGACGATCTGGACTGAGCGCCTTGTCGACGTCGCGGAAAGGCTTGCCGCGGAACTGACCTCCATGGGCTTGGATAACTTCGGCTACTCTTCTGACGAGAGGGTGTCTTCGAGCGCCAAGCTGACCATGTTCTTCGAGGGCGTCATTGATGTGCTCAAGCTGCTCCAGGCTAACCGAGCAACTCATCTGGCCAACGAATCCCGCAAGCTCTGCCGGGCCGTCCTTCGCAAGGTGCTCATCAAAGTAGTGCACAAGAATCCTGGCATCAACCTCACCAACGTTCTTGCTAGCCTGCCGGAGGATGCAGATCTCAAGGCGCTCGAAGAGCTTGTCGCGCCCATCATTGATAGAGTGAACCACGTCAAGCAGATCGAAGGCCAGCGCAGGGACTAGCCGTTTCTCTTCATTTTGTCGCCACCATTCCATGCCAAAGACAGTTTTATCTTAAGTTAGAATTGCGGCGATTATCAACGTAATATAACTTGCTATGTTTTGGATGAATATATGCTATTTCCCTCGTCTGATTTCTTTCTGTATGGTCTTTGACCTACGCTTATTGGGATCTTGCCGGTGCGCGCACCCTTGCCTCGAGCGCTTTGAGGAACGGATCCTTAGCAGCCTACTGGGGGTGTCGCTACCGACGAGATACCTTGACGTTTTCAGTGCAGCCACTTAGACTGTTGAGCGGACTCGAAACAGAGTAAGGGCGCAACCAATCACGACAAGGTTCCTTCGCGTGCAGGTTTCCCATACAAAAGCCGAAATCATTCAAGGAAAATAACTTTACAACAAAAGTTTTCTTAGAAGTTTTGCAACTTAGCTTTTCGTTGCCGTACTCCTTATTGCAAGATGTCAACTTGAACATCGCCTGTCGGTATCCATACCATCATCCCCCCCCCCCCCCAGCAAACTTGCACGCGAGGAACCCTTCTGTCCCTTGAGAAAAAGAAAGAAGAGAAAATAGAGATATGGAACCTTGGCGATTCATTAGTGCTTACCGGAAGCAGGCGTAATACAATATCTCAGACAGGCATGCATATAGAATGACATGAAAATCGACAAGAATTATAAAACGCTTAAATTTATTGAACTGTGCACAGGGTCTGCGCATGGCTTTGTACAAAGGATCATATGCCTTGCCGGCAAGACTTGTACGGGACCCGGCAACCGCGCCTTATGGGTAGAACTTACGAAGGTGTTCGATATTCCAGGAATTGCTCACTGGAACGCCATCTTTGGTCTCCAGGCAGACTGCGCTAGGCCTGGTGACTCGTACTACCCGATAAGGGCCTTCCCACTTCGGCGTCAACTTGTTGGAATTCTTGGCTGATAGAACGCGCCGAAGAACAAGGTCGCCTTCCTCAAGGCTTCGGGCATTAACCTTGCGGCTATGATAGCGGCGCAAGGCTTGCTGGTAGCGTGCAGCTCGCACAGCAGCCCAAAGACGATCTTCCTTAAGGAGCGTGGCGTCATCTTGGCGCAGCTGCTCTTGCTCAAGCTCATCATAAGCGAGTACTCGAGGTGACCCATATATGAGTTCCGTTGGGAGAACTGCTTCTGCCCCGTAGACCAGGGAGAAGGGTGTCTGGCCAGTGGCTTGATTTGGTGTCATTCTGATTGACCAAAGAACCGCCGGCAGCTCATCAATCCAGCGTCTTCCGCACTTGCGCAGCTTGTCGAAAGTTCTTGTTCTGAGACCTCGCAACACTTCAGCATTTGCCCTCTCCGCTTGGCCGTTGCTTCTCGGGTGAGCAACAGAAGCAAAACAGATTTTGCCGCCAAGGTCTTGGACGTACTGCATGAATGTGCGGCTCGTGAACTGCGTGCCATTGTCGGTGATGATCATGTTTGGTACACCAAAACGGCACACTATTCCCTTGAAGAACTTCACGGCTGATTGTGCTGTCACCTTTCTCACTGCCTCCACTTCCGGCCACTTCGTGAACTTGTCGATAGCAACGTACAAGTACTCAAAGCCCCCGGCAGCGCGGGGGAAGGGGCCCAATATGTCGAGCCCCCAGACCGAAAATGGCCAGGAAAGAGGGATCGTCTGAAGAGCTTGAGCTGGTTGATGCAATTGCTTTGAATGGAACTGGCACGCTTCACACTTGGTTACTAGTGCAGTTGCATCCTGGAGAGCAGTGGGCCAGAAGAAACCTTGCCGGAATGCCTTGCCGACAAGAGCTCTTGAGCCTATGTGAGAGCCACATATGCCTCCATGTATCTCTGCCAACAGCTCCAGTCCATCCTCCCAAGGAATACACTTCAATTTCACACCGTTCGGCCTCTTTCTGTACAGTACGTTGTCCACGAACTGGTACATACTAGACTGACGGGCTACTTTCTCCGCTTCTTCCTGTTCTTCAGGGAGTTCTCCTGTTTGAAGGAACTGGACGACGTGTTGTGCCCATGTCGGAGCCTATGGCTCGACAACAAGGACTAAAGCCATATCTTCGGCCGCGGGAGCGCTTGCTTCTGCGGCAAGAACCTGAGGTTCTGCGCGAGGCTGCTGCTCACCGGCAACCGTGTCGTTCCCGGCAATTTCCTTGTCGGCGGCTTCTGGAAGCTCTGCCGGAAAGTACTGGCCGGAACCCAACTTTCTTCTTTTGTCTTGCCTCGTCGATGGTGTTACGGATGGCTGAGTTAAGCGGAGCACAAAAGTTCCTAGTTCCACAGGTAACTTGAGGGCAGCACGCTTTGACAGGTCGTTAGCAATGCTGTTCTCTGCTCGAGGAACATGCTCTGTTTGCAGACCATCAAAACGCTCCTCCAACTTTTTCACTTCATCTACATATGCTTCCATCAACGGGCTCTGATAATCTTTGTTCACTTGCCTGACGACAAGCTGTGAGTCACCTCTGACGATGAGCTTCTTAATTCCAAGGTCTGCCGCGATTCTGAGACCGGCAAGCAGTCCTTCGTATTCCGCAGTGTTGTTTGTTGATCTCTCCCGGGGAAAGTGCATCTGAACTACATACTTGAGGTGTTCTCCGGTGGGTGTGACAAGCAGCACACCAGCACCGGCGCCTTGCAGCAAAAAAGCCCCATCAAAGTATATAATCCATTCTCAATCTGTTTCCTTGCCGGGGATAGTTGTCTCTTGAACTTCTTCGTCCGGCGTTGGTGTCCATTCTGCAATGAACTCCGCCAAGGCTCTGCTCTGAATAGTCGAAGTGCTTTCAAACTTGAGACCGAAGCTTGACAGTTCCAACGCCCACTCCACAATTCTGCCTGTCGCATTTGGATTTCGTAAAATCCGTTGCAACGGGAAGCGAGTGACGACGGTGATTTCATGTGCCTGGAAATAATGGTGCAGCTTCCTCAAGGCCATAAGGAGGCCGAAGAGCAACTTCTGCACGCCAAAATATCTTGACCTAGCCCCCTGCAACAGGGAGCTGACAAAATAGACTGGGCGCTGCACCATCTTCTTCTTCTGCACTGCTTCATTCGACTGCGCAGATCCTGCCTTGTCGGCACCAGACTCTGCCGGGGATAATCCCAGCTTGTTGCTTGACGGGCTTGCCGCTGCCGCTGCTTCTTCGTCGACTTCTCTCTGCGCCACTAACGCATCACTAACCACTTGATTCGTTGCCGCTAGATATAGCAGCAACGGCTCTTGCGGTTTAGGCGCGACTAGTGTTGGCGGAGAGGAGAGGTACCTCTTCAAGTCCTGCAGCGCTGCCTCCGCTTCCGGAGTCCATTTCATTGGACATGCCTTCTTCAAGATTTTGAAGAAAGGCAAGGCGCGCTCAGCGGATTTGGAGATGAACCTGCTCAGAGCAGCAACGCAGCCGGCAAGTCGACGCACATCTTTGACACGTCTTGGTGCTTCAATCTGCTCAATTACCTTGATCTTGTCGGGATTGGCTTCGATTCCACGTTGAGACACAAAGAACCCGAGAAGCTTGCCGGATGGAACGCCAAACACGCACTTCTCAGGATTGAGCTTCAAATTGATTCTGCACAGATTTGCAAATGTCTCTTCTAAATCTTGTATGAGTGTTGTCTTGTCCTTGGTTTTGACCACCATGTCATCCATATAAGCTTCCATATTTCTATGTAGCTGGGGCTCAAAACCGATCTGGACCGCTCTTGCAAACGTTGAACCAGCACTTTTCAACCCGAAAGGCATACGTATGAAGCAATACGTGCCACATGGGGTGATAAATGCGGTTTTCTCTTCGTCTTCCTTTGACATGAAAATCTGGTGGTAGCCTGAATATGCGTCAAGAAATGATAGCATATCGCAGCCAGCAGTGGAGTCCACAATCTGGTCGATGCGCGGCAAGGGAAAAGGATCTTTTGGACAGGCTTTATTGATATCAGTATAGTCGATACATAGCCTCCATTTTCCATTCGCCTTGCGCACTACAACTAGATTGGCCAACCATGTTGGATGAAGGACTCCTCTAACTAGACCTGCCGCTTCTAGCTTCCTGATTTCCTCGGCGATAAATTCTTGCCGCTCCAAAGCTTGCTTCCTAACCTTCTGCTTGGCGGGTCGCGCATGAGGACAGACGGCAAGGTGGTGCTCGATTACCTCCCTGGGAACACCGGGGATATCAGATGGTTGCCATGCAAACACATCGATATTCGCCTGCAGGAAGGCAATGAGCGCGCTTTCCTATTTGTCATCGAGGGTGGAACTTATGGTGAAAGTTCCTCCCATACCATTCTCCTTGGCGGGCACCGTCTTAGTTTCTGGTGGAACTGCCTTGGATTTCTTGCTCTTGCCGGTGGAGCTCTCTGGCACATCCTCAATGGGAGCGCAGCACTCCGAGGAGGTGCGCTTGCCGGAGTGTGTGCCAGAGGTCTTGCCGGTCTTCTTCTTCCCTCCGGGAGCTTCGGCGGCAAGAGCAAGTGCCTTGGCGGCAGGTGCTGCAACTGCCTCCCGGTAGAGTTGGTCGGTGCAGATAAGCGCATCCTTCTTGTCGGAGTTGATAGTGATGACGCTCATCGGCCCGGGCATCTTCAAAGTGTTATAGGCGTAGTGTGATGCCGCCATAAACTTGGCCAGCGCCGGGCGACCAAGAATCCCATTATATGGTAATGGAATCTTGGCGACGTCGAAGACGATCTTCTCTGTCCTATAGTTCAGCTCGCTACCAAATGTTACTGGCAGCTTGATCTTGCCCTTCGGCTGGCTTCTTCCTGGATTGATCCCTTGAAACGTGCCCGTTTCTTCGAGATCTTCGTCAGGAATTTACAATCTCTTGATCACATCAGGCGAGATCAAGTTCAAACTGCCCCACCGTCAACTAACATTTTTGTCACCTTGAGGTTGCGGATTGTTGGTGAAACCAACAATGGCAAACACCCGACCGCAGTTGTGCAATCAAGGTGGTCCTCGGCGTAAAAAATGATAGGCGTGTTGGACCATTTCAGTGGTTTCCGGGCATCGACTGATGGCTCTGCCGCATTAATCTCGTGCGCCCACTGTTTGAGTCGGCGGTGAGAGGAATGCAACGAGGCGCCCCCGTCAACACACATGGCTTCTGTAGCTTTCTGGAACTCGTGCTCGCTGGACTCGTCGCCCTCTTCATCATCATCATCACCCCCCTGTTCCTTGTCGCGGCCTCGAGCGGGCCTCTCCTTCTGTTGCTTGGCCTTACCGCGGCGACCTCCTCGACCACCGCGTTTCTTGCCAGACCCCTCAGCACCATCCTGGGCCTTCTCCTTGTCTCGCCTCTCATACTCGGCTTTCTGCTTCTCGACAAGCTGTTCAACTTGCCGGCAGTTTTGGAGATCGTGACCCTTGGTGCGATGAATCTTGCAATACTGCTTGTCGGAGCCCTCCGGCTTGTCGGCAGCCGCCAAGGCCTGACACGCGGCACACCCAGCAACCTCCTTGCCGGGGCCATCAGTCTTGACCTTCTTGGCGGCGCCGGTGTTGCCGGATCCCTCGACGGCAAGCACGGCCTTGCCCTTGCGCTTCCTGTTACGCCGTCGGCCTTTCTTCGCCGAGGTGGTGGCGCCTTCGTCTTCAGAGTCGACTTTCGCGCCAGCATCCTCGCCGGGGAGTCTCCTTCCCTCCTCGGCCCGAGCACATCTGTCAGCCAGAGCATAGAGCTCGGCGACATCCCTGACCTTGTTCATCGCCAGTTCTTCCCGCATCTTGCGGTTGCGCACATTCTGGTGAAAGGCGCTGATAACTGCGGCAGGATGAACGTCTGGGATGTTGTGCTGTATACGGTTGAATCTCTGTATGTACTTGCGCAAGGTTTCGCCATCTTTCTGGGGGATGTGATGTAAATCGCTCTCTTGGCCAGGAGTTTGGTGGCCTCCAGTAAAGGCGCCAACAAACTCATGACACAGATCTGCCCAGGAGGAAATGGAATTCTCCGGCAGGTGCATCAACCACGACCTGACGTTGGGCTTAAGCACCAACGGGAAGTAGTTGGCGAATATCTTGTCGTCTCGAGCCCCGACAGCCTGCACCGCAATGGTGTAGACGCTCAAGAACTCTGACGGGTGAGTCTTGCCGTCGTATTTCTCCGGCACTTCCGGCTTGAAGGTTCGGGAATTGGGCCACTGGACTCGCCGCAGCTCACAAGTAAAAGCTGGACAACCCACCTCGCAAGGCAGGCTACCAGAATACCCTGGCGCAGGCTCGTCGACAGTGGGTCCCGCACGCCTGTCGGATTGATGGCGCGCTTCCCGCCGCCGCTCGATGGTAGTTCGAGCGTCCTCCTTGTGCCGTTCCCGAAGAACTAGACGTTGATCGCGGCGAACCCGCGGATCAGACGACGTCGTGGAGTCGTCATCATGGGCGTCGATCCGCTGAGTTAGCGACCGCTCTTGTCGTGGTGGAGGGGAGCGCATTGTAGTCGTACCACCTCCGGTCTTCTCGCCCTCAGCACGCACCGGCCCAGTGGACTGCCGCCGCGAAGGCTCCGCCTGTTGCGGTCTGTCGTCGTTAGCAAAGCCGATGAGGCTCTGAATGGCAGATCTCCACTCATCTAGCTTTTCTGCAGCGGGAGGGAAGTCTAGGAGCAGCTGAGCTCGCGCCAACGCTTCTGCCGGTGTAGGCAGCGGCGAAAGGTGCGAAGAACGTGAGGTGCTCAGACTCCTAACTGAGTTAGAAGGAGCTCCATCACGGCCTTGCAACCGCGCCCTGCTTCCGCCGGCATGTTGGCGTGGATCTTGGCCCCGCGCAACTTGGGAGTGATGCGCAGGGATTTTTCCATGGGAGCGCCTGGAACCACCAACGTCGCGGCGCTGTCCGTCGCGCGCAACCTGAGAAGGCCGCGGCGCGTGCGCCGATGTGGGTGTCTTGGAAGGCGCCGTCCCGTCCTTGGAGTTCGCTGCGCCACCCGCAGGTAACACGACTCCGTCCTTAGACCCGGCAGCGCCGTTGCGAACGACGCCGCTCGCCTGGCTCTGGTCGCCAGAACGTCGTGGAGGCTCAAGACCTCCACCTCCTCCACCAGCGCCCGCGCCGTCGTGTAGGTACGGGTAGGCCGGACGCGGATGGATCCACCGCTGTCGCACCCTTCTTCTTGGGAGCCATGGCGATGAAAGTGATCAAGAACTGGCACACTAACCGCTAGATCAGGTTCGCGCAACCTTCTCCCCTACCTGGTGCGCCAAAGATGTCGGCGCACGACACCTATGGGATCGCGTGGATCCCTTTACGGTTTGGCAAGGGGAAAAGATTTGCACAAAGAGCGGAACCAACGATCAACGCGGGGATCTTTACCCAGGTTCGGGCCGCTAAGAAGCGTAAAACCCTACTCCTGCTGTTGTTTATTGTGGATGTTCTTAAGCTCAAGTACATGGAGCGCTTGCGATGAACAGTATGTTCAGGAAGCAGCTACGCATGCAAAATGGGCCAGAAGGTCCTCCTCCTCCTGTAGCTTTGCCTTGGGCCTCCTTTTATACGTCTAAGGGGTCACCAATAGTGGCAGACAGCAGTACAAGAGGTGTAAACTTGCTACAGGGTTTCATGATTATCACTGACGTCTTAGGACAAACGCATTTAATGCTCCGTCTAGGTGTCCCTTACTTTCTCGGGGGCGGAAAAAGGGCCCGTCCCATCAGCACCGCTTAATCCTATCCGCGGTCGACGCCGTGACACACAACCAGGAGGACAAGCCCTAAACGACAGGCTGGTCGCTGCGCTGGAGCGGCGGCACTGTGCTGAAGCGGTGGGATCTTGCCGGGTGTGAGATCTTGCCGGGTGCGAGGCCTTGCCGGGCGCGAGGCCTTGCCGGGCCTTCGCGAGCCTTCCCGGCAAGAGATCTTGCCGGGAACCCAGCCTTCGGTCTTCTGTCTTCTGATCATTAGCTTGAACGCCTTCTTGATATCTTGTATCTGTTTCCAGCTGTTCTCCGGCAGGCCTTGCCGCTGGTATGGCTACAACCGTCCGTGCACAAGTATGGGGTACTAAAATGACCCAAACTTTAGTACACCGACACCACGCCATGGCCTCTGCTTCGTCCACACACGCGCGTGCCCGCGTTGACTCGAGCGAGTCCAGCGTCTTGGCCCAGCCGTGTCATGCCTATGCAGTCGCCCGTGTTCCGCGCCCGAGGCCTCCTCCTCGACTCTCCCCGTGCGAACCCCGAGGCCACCTCATCCTGCCGCCGCTGGCAGCAGCAGCATCGCAAACAACCAGGCCGGCCTCTCCCTTCCTTCTCCCCGTTTTCCTCTTCTTCTCTCAAGTGTTTCCCTCGCTAAAACTGACGCGCCACCATTTTCTTCACGTACCAGCTCCGCCTGACGCCATGGACTCCTCTGTTCGGAGCTCCTCTGAGTGGCCGCTGCCCAAGTCACTCCACCATTTTTTGGATCCTGTCGCCGCGCCCCATCCCCTGCATCTTGTTGCTTTCTCGACGCCCGGCCCCGCCTGCCTGCGCCCAAGCCATCACTGCCGCCGTTCTGCATCGCGACCTGCTGCTGTTTATGTTCGTGTTCTTCAGAATGAGCAGCAGCAGCAGCTCGCTCAGCGCGTTGACCGCGCCACCGTCCCAACCACCACGCATCGCCCCAAGGCCCAGCTGCCTCTCCAAGCCGCACCAGATCCGGCCCAAGCCACCGCACCAACTGGCTTGGCCCATGGTGAGCAGCACCCCCAGCCCAGCACCCGTTTGCTCTATCTGCCGCCGTGGGCGAGATTCATTATGTTGTGCCCATGATCGTCCTGTAGCCATATTTGGCCCATCATGCTTTTTTTCTGTTCTGGATGATTTTGTCTAATTATCCAGAGATGCCAGTTTTGCAAAAAAAAAAACTCCATGCTCATCCATTTAATAACTAAACAACCGTGCATCAGATTAAAACAAACTATATAAGTAAAATGCTTAGAATTTCATGTAGTTTCACAATATCCCACTTTCATCCATGTTAAAAATGTTTAAATTTCTGTTTGCATTAATTTGCATAAATGACTTGTTAAAATGATTTATTTCATAACTAAATAACCGTAGCTCCGAATTAAATGAACTTTATATGTAAACGGTCTAGAAAAATGTGTAGATTATCATGGTGCACTTACTTTTGCTGTTTAACAATATTAAAATTGTGTTTAGGGAAGAACAGTACCAAATTTAAAATTTGCATATGGGGATTTTCTGGAATTGTTCTTGGTTGTTTCCGGCCGCATTTAAATTGCCTAGATAGGTAGTTTAATCATGCTTCACCTCATGCCATGTTTAACAACATTTAACCTTGTCATGTGCTTAAACGAGAGTGAACTAAATAATTCGAATGTGGAGTTGAGCTTCACTTAATGTGTAGTATTTGGTTGTTGCATCTTTGCCATGCCATGCCTCATTAAACCGGACATGCATCATACTTGAGTGTGCATCATGCCATGATATGTCTGTTTACCATGTTGTTTGCTTCTTTCCGGTTGTGCTTCTTCTCGCTAGGTC
Organism: Elymus sibiricus; assembly: GCA_039707655.1. Lineage (NCBI taxonomy): Eukaryota > Viridiplantae > Streptophyta > Magnoliopsida > Poales > Poaceae > Elymus > Elymus sibiricus. The sequence continues at coordinate 303,169,498 of CM077672.1, read as the reverse complement.
CGGTTACGTTTCGGAGTGAGGATTCGTTCGACTACGCTTGTTCGACTACTTCATGGACTCAATCTTCTTCCGAGCGGGATTTCAGGCAAGATGATCATGACCTTGGATATCTCTACTATCTTTGCTTGCTAGTTGTCTCATTGCTATCACTATGTCATGCTTCCTACCACATATATGTCAGCCTCTCATATGCCATGATACAGCCTCTAACCACCCTACCCAGCAAACCGTTGTTTGGCTATGTTACTGCTTTGCTCAGCCCCTTTCTTATAACATTGCTAGTTGCAGGTGCAGTTGCAGGTTGTTCCATGTTGGGACATGGATATGTTGGGATATCACAATATCTCTTATTTAATTAATGCATCTATATACTTGGTTGTGGGTGGAAGTCTTGGCCTTTTGCCTAGTGTTTTGTTCCACTCACGCCGCCCTAGTTTCCGTAATACCGGTGTTATGTTCCTTGATTAGCGTTCCTAACATGCTCAGGGGTTATGGGACCCTCTTGACAGTTCGCTTTGAATAAACGCTTCCAGCAAGGCCCAACTTTGATTTTAACATTTGCCAACATAATAATATTGAATTAAATAATTAATTTGCATAGGGGGTCGTGTCCCCGGGGATTCTTAATTCAACATAATACAGGTGGGCCAGTGCTGATGGTGTTGGTCCAAAACTAGAGCACTGTGCGGGGCCGCCCCTTGGCAACTTGGGGTCTTTTGGTACCTGTACGCGTAGCTTATCCGGTCGTGGCTTGAGAACGAGATACGCGCGGCTCCTATCGGGGTGTCGGCACGCCGGGAGGTCTTGCTGGACTTGTTTACCATTGTCGAAATGTCTTGTGCACCGGGATTCCGAGGATACTTCGGGCTGACTCGAGGTTGATCGGGTTTTCTTGAGGTTGAGGTTTATCCACCGCAGCTTGTGCTGGTTTGTGATGAACCAGGTTGGAACATCCCTGCAGGGTTAAATCTTATGCGAAGCCGTGCCCGCGGTTATGTGGCGACTTGGAAATTTATAACCTCTGATTGTAGAGAACTTGACACTAGTTCTAATTAAAATACACCAACCGCATGCGTAACCGTGACCGTCTCTTTTCGAGGGAGTTCGGGAAGAGAACACGGTGGGGTTATGTATGATCCGTAAGTAGGTGTTCAGGATCACTTCTTGATCATTATTAGTTTGCGACCGTTATGCGTAGTTACTCTTCTTATTCTTGTACTCGTAAGTTAGCCACCATACAAATGCTTAGTGCTTGCTGCAACCTCACCACCTTACCCTTCCATACCCATTTAAGCTTTGATAGTCTTGCTACCCATGGTTATGGGATTGCTGAGTCCTCGTGGCTCACAGATTACTACAACAACAGGTGCAGGTACAGGTAAAGCGATGATTTGACGTGAGAGCGATGCATGTTTGCTTTTGGAGTTCTTCTTCTGCTTCTTCTTCTTCGTTGATCATAGGATGGGTTCCCGGTTGGCAGCCTGGGATTAGCAGGGTGGATGTCATTCTTCTTTTTTGTTTGATTTCATCCGTAGTCGGATCCTGCTCTTCTGTATGATGATTGCTATGTATTGATGTATTGATGTATTCATGATGTAGCTTGTGGTGAGTGTAAGCCTTTATCTGGTATTCTCATCTATTCAGTACATGGTATGTTGTAATGATATCCACCTTGCGAAGCGTCTCCGATATGCGCTTCTATCCTTAGTGGGATTTTTGAGTCCCTTGAGGATAGGACCACATATTGGGCGTGACACCCCTCCTTTACTTACATGTGCAATGTTTTATTTTCCGCTGCTATACTCTTAGAATTGCATGTGTAGGGTGATGCTTGACTTGGTGTACTTGATAAAATCTGCCCACAACTAAAATTGGGAAAATGATAGATTTTTATTTGGTCAAATAGTCTAATCACCCCCCTCTAGACATACTTTTGATCCTACAAGTGGTATCAGAGCTTTGGTCTCCATTGCATTGGTTTCACTACCTAGGAGAGTATGGTGTCTAGTGAGGGAAATTACCACCATAGAGGTCCATATTTTGATGGTACAAACTTTGCTAGTTGGAAGCATAAGATGAAAATGCATATTCTTGGTCATAACCCTGTCGTTTGGGCTGTTATTCGTGTTGGCTTGCAAGGTGAATTCTTTGAGGATGTAAAGGAACCAGATCGTGAAGCAACCGTGGAAGAATTGAAGATGTTGCAATACAGCGCTCAAGCATGTGACATTCTCTTCAACAGTTTGTGCCCCGAGGAGTTCAACAAAATCTGCCGCCTCGAGAATGCAAAGGAAATTTTGGATACTTTGGTTGATATGCACGAGGGTACCGAGTCCGTCAAGGAATCCAAGTTGGATGTGCTTCAAAGTCAACTTGACAAGCTCAAGATGAAGGTTGGTGAAAGAGTCGCCGAGATGTACTCTAGGCTTGCTCTCATCACAAATGAAATTGTCGTCTTAGGAAGTGAAGAGATGACCGACAAATTCATCATCAAGAAGATTCTTAGAGTCTTGGATGGAAAATATGATACCGTGTGCACATTGATCCAAATGATGCCCAACTACAAAGATCTCAAGCCCACGGAAGTCATTGGAAGGATTGTTGCTCATGAGATGTCACTCAAGGACAAAGAAGAGCTACACAACAAGTCAAGTGGTGCTTACAAAGCTTCAACCGATGCCCCCACAACTTCAAGCGACAAGCTAGTATCCAATGAAGAGATAAGCTTAATGGTTAAAAGATTCAACAAGTTCTACAAGAGTAGAGGAAAAGAAAGGAGCTCAAACTCAATAAACTATGAGCAAAGATCATCAAGTCGTGACTGTAATTGCTATAATTGTGGGAGATCCGGACACTACTCCAATGAGTGTATGGCACCTCACAAGAAAAGAGACGAATCACCAAGAGGAAAGTATAGAAGAGATGAATCACCTCACAAGGAGAGAAGGAGTATAGATGATCGTTATGAACGCAGACCTTCTCGAAGAAGCAAGGATTCGGAAAGGAAGGACAAGTCATCCAAGAGCTACACAAGAAGAAGACATCAAGCTCATGTTGGTGAATGGATTTCCAACTCCGACTCCGACAACCAGTCCGAGAGAAGTTATCACTCTGAGTCCGACTATAGTCAAGATGAAGGTGTTGCCGGACTTGCTGTCGTATCCTCCAACTCCTATGACCTATTTGATTCACCAAATGAGGGAATTGGAAGATGCTTCATGGCAAAAGGCCCCAAGGTATCACACCCCGAATACCTTGACTTTAATAGTGATGATGATGATTTGCTTGGTGATGATGATTTGCTTGTTGATAAAACTAGTGATGATAATTATGATGAACTTGCTAGTAATCATGATAGTCAAGAGGAAACGAATGACAATGCTATGAAGGAGATTGAGCGTCTAACTAAGGAACTAAACACTCTTAAGTTAGCTCATCAAACATCTCAAGAGGATTATAGAGAGCTTCTATGAACTCATAAGAAGCTACGTTTCGAGAAGCTAAATTTAGAGCAAGAGCATGAGTTTATTAAAGCTATCAATGATGATCTTCGAAAGAAGAGTTCCTCTTACATTGCCAATAGTTTACTCTTGTCTACTTTTATGCCACAAGTTAAATCTAAGCAAACTAGTAACAAGGGTAAAAAGGGTTCTACCTTTAGTAGTAACAATAACAATGCTAAATCTAATGTTGTTGCTTCTAGTAGTTCTATTGATTCCACTAATGATTCTCTTAGCCAAGTTATACTTGAGCAAGAAAACAATTTATTGAAAGGAATTATAGAAAAGGGTGTCTACAAGAGCCTTGCCGGGAGTAAGCAATTTGAGGAAATTGTACGCAAACAAGGAAGGCACCAGAAGAACCAAGGTGTTGGTGCAATAATTTGCCTCCTTATGTTTTGGAGATTGTTGACAAACAGTGAGGGACTGATGTGTTTGCTAGTGCACACAGAGTAACAGGTCCCTGGAGTTAAGAGGAGTTTTGGATTCACAACTCCGAAGATTATCCCCTGCGTAGCAGTGAATGTTATCACCGAAGGTTATGACGACAAGAGTGACCCCTCAAAACTGCTGACGTGAAGCATTTGATTCGGTGCCTGTCCGAAGGAAGTGACTGCAGCCGAGGAAATTGAGGACGAAGAGAAGACGTAGCTCTCTTTTCATTGTTTCTTTTCTCCTTATTGGGTCATAGGACCACCGTACTATTAAGAGGGGTGTAGCGTTCGAAGCTTTGATTCTCTGATGCTTAACCCAAATCCTATGAAAGCTGTGACAGAAATCTCTTTGTGTTCCGAGCAAATACTTGCCAGCAAGAGACTGTGATCTTCTTCGCTGTGAGAGATTTGTCTCTGACCGAGGAGTTAGCATTACTTGTTCCTCAAGTAATGTTACCGTTGCTCCCAAATCTGACCGTTGTGAACGTGTCGGTTGGCCATTGGCTGGACCGCGTGTCCAAAATGGTCATTTCCCATCAGGGAAGGCTGCGTCTATAAATAGCCACCCCGCGCCGGCGTTGTCCGGTGGCTGCTCCGTTTGATTCTGAGAAGATTGTTGAGCAACCCCTCTCCGAGAGATTTGAGTTTAAAATCCACCGAGAGAAAACCCTAGAGCCGAAAAATTAGATAGTGGTTCAGCATCACTAGAATCTAAGTCCAGTACGCTCCGCCTATTACTCTTGAGAGCTGCAAACTCTCTAGACGGTTAGGTGTCAATTTCTTCAGAAACCAAGAGTAATTGTGGTTCTCGAAGAAGAAGTCTGTAAAGGTTCGGAGATCGCCTTCAAGCATCTACCATGAGTAATCGGCATTGGTTGACGAACCAATTGTCGAGGAGAAAAGGGCGAAGAGAGTATATCTTCTGTGTTAAATCACAACCCCTCCAACCAGACGTAGTCCTTGTGCAGAAGGGCGAACTGGTCTACCAAACACCTTGTCGCCATCGAGCATCACTGGTCACTTCTGCTACCCTCTCTACATTCGAACTGTGACATGCAATATTTCAATCATGTGATTTACCTCGGTACATGTTGTTAGTTTCCATTCGGTAGTTTGTATTCGCTCACTGTTTACTGTATTTTCATTCGTTCCGCTGCTGGGTTCCGAGAGTTTTAATATTTCTGAGAAAAATTTAAAACTTCCATTCACCCCCCCCCCCTCTGGTAGACATACTTCGATCCTACAATTGGTATCAGAGCAAGGTACTCCTTGACTCTGCTCATTTTGGTCTAACCACCTTGGAGTTTAAGTATGTCTTCAGTGAGCTACAAGTCGCTCCTCAAGATTCCCATCTTCGAAGGGATGGACTACCCCTTTTGGAAGGAGAAGATGAAGATCCGTCTCCGAGCTATTGATGATGATATGTGGAATGTGGTGCAGAATGGATTCACAGTTGAAGTGCCCCAGGTCCCCACTGACCGCGAGAAGAAACTCATTCAGATGGATGCTCAAGCTAAAGATGAAATTGGTGGCCATCTCTCTCGTGCTCAATTTCTTCGCTACCGTCAGTGTGAAACTGCAAAGGAATTGTGGGACATTCTCGAAAAGATAAACGAGGGTGTTTCAACTCAGAAAGAAGCTCGCATTGATACACTTCGGACCAAGTTCAATAGGTTCAAGCGAATTGGAAATGAAAGCTGTCAGCAAACTTTCGATCGTCTGAGTGACATTGCAAACGAGCTACAAGGTCTCGGCGCTAAAGACATCACTGGCCATGAAGTTGTGAAGAAGTTGCTCCATTCCCTTGACAGTTCGTTCGACACACTTGTTCTGATGATTCGGAAACGAGCTGATTTCAAAGTCCTCGACTCTGCTGATATCATGGAAAGGCTGAACACCCACGAAGAACAAGAAGAAGAGAAGAGAGATCTCTATGGGTCAAGTCACCGAAAAAGTCATGCTCTCAAGGCTGTGCCTAATTCTTCCTCGGAAGGAAATGCCGATGAAGAATCAGATGCCACCGAAAGGATTAGTCAGGATCTTGCATTGATCACGAAAAGATTCCAGCGCCTTCATAGGAAAAATCAGTTTCAGAAGAAAGGATTCAACAACTCTGGTGGCTCCAAATCTTCATCAAAGCCAACAGGAGATTACACCTGCTTCAAGTGCAAAAAGCCAGGTCATTTCATTTTGGACTGCCCTCTCTGGGAAGCTGAAATCCGTGCAAGTGGAAGATATGATTCAGGAAACCATGGCAAAAGCAAGAGCAAAAGCTATGACTCCGATGATGAGAAGAAAACGAAGAAGTTCTTCAAGAAGAAGGATTCCTCCAAGTCCTCGTCAAGATCTTCCTCGAAAAATCCCTCCAAGTACTCGTCCAATCGCAAGAACACTTCACGCAAGGCCAAGGCGTACATCGGAATGGAAATGGATTCCGAAGAAGAAGCATCCTCTGACGCCGAAGAGATTGCTGATTCAGAGGAGGACTCCGATTCCGGCATGGCGGGCAGAGCATGTGACTCCGCTCCAGCATCGAACTTCTTCGAGAATCATTCGAGCGACAACGAGTCTCCTAAGTACTGCATCATGGCCAAAGCCTCGAAAGAAAAGGTATCCTCCAAACATCACAAGGTTCACTCTAGTGATCAATATTCTTCTGATGAGGATGACCATGCTAAACTGATAAAAATTGCCCATATTCAACAAAACTCTCTCGAGAAAATTGAGAAAACCCTCAGGAAGTCTGAAGGGTTGTTGGTTGAGGAGATGTAGAAAAATCAGCCGTTGACTGAAGAGCATTCTGCTCTCGAGTCTCGAATGAAAGAACTATCAGATCGTCATGATTTTCTCTCAGCTGACCACGAAAGATTGACTTATGATTACCTGAAATGGAAACAGGAACTCGAGTCGCTGAGAGAGGCTCATGATGACTTGATCAGGGAAAATTCTCTTCTCACCCAACAACTCAAAGAGAAACCTGATGTGTTTATACCTCCTTGCTTAAAATGTCTCGAACGCAGTAATGCTGAATCAAATGCTGAATCTTCTGTGAATGCTAACCCCTCGGTCGAGGAAAATGGTTCTGTTTCTGATGAAAATGCTAGGTTGAAGGATCTTCTTCAGACAGGAATGTTCAAGTCTCTCAAAGGGCATCAAACCCTGTGTGATGTTCTGAAGAAATCCATTCTTCACAAAAACCCCAGGAAGGAAGGTATCGGTTTCGAAAGGAAACTAAATGAAAATGGCTCCTACTGGGAACCAGATCAATATCCTCGCACTGTGTGGGTGCCTGCTAAGAGCAAAACGCTCGATCCAGCTTTACTTTCGGGATATGACTCGCCGATCCCCGAATACTCATACGATGATTCTCTGGACAACTATAAGTTGTTCAAAAACCAACGTGGTGAGGCTGTTGCTCGCTATGTTAGACCGAACAGATGGAATGGCCCTCCAAAGGAGGCTATCTGGGTGCCTAAGAAAACTATCGAAGCATTACCTATTACTAGACTACTAACCATGCAGGAAGAAAATGCTCGATATATTCTGGAAAAGATTCGACATAATGAGTACATGCTTGTATCTCCCAACCGCTATACTCATTCGTCTAGAAGGAATTTCAATGCATAATCTTTCGATTATTCTCATACTCATTCAAGTTACAATTCGCATGACTATCGAAAGAAATCATATCCTGCTCGCTCATATGTTTCGAAGCCACCTACAATGATGTCGGTGGTTAAGAAAGCCTGATTTCTCTGCAGGACTATGTCTCCGGGTGTACCGAATGGATAATGGATAGTGGATGCACTAGTCATATGACCGGAGACAAGTCGTTGTTTGTCGACCCAAACTTAACTGCTTCATCTGAGAAGTACATTACTTTCGGCGACAACAACAAAGGAAAGGTACTTGGGTTAGGTAAAATTGCTATATCCAAGGACAAGAACATTGATGATGTTTTACTTGTTCAGTCTCTTGGATTCAATCTTATGTCTGTAGGCAAGCTTTGTGATCTAGGCATGCTAGTTCTATTTTCTAAATCCAAATGCATTGTCTTCATGGCCACTGACAATTCCTTCGTGTTCAAAGGAAATAGAAAAGGTGATTTATATATTCTAGATTTCTCTAAGGGTCCCTCAGTCCGAACTTGCTTGCTTGCAAAAGCAACCGAAGGATGGCTGTGGCACCAAAGACTTGGTCATGCAGGTATGAGAAACTTGCAGACTCTCGTGAAGAAAAATCATCTCCGTGGTATTCCTGATGTGAAATTTGACAAAGATCGTCTCTGTACTGCTTGGCTGGTAAATTGGCCAAGAAGCATCATTCATCAAAAACTGTCATGACCACAACAAGACCACTGGAAATTCTTCATATGGACTTATTCGGGCCTCAAAACTATGCAAGTTTCGGAGGCAGTCATTATGGTCTGGTTATTGTTGATGATTTTTCTCGATACACTTGGGTATTCTTTCTCAAAGACAAAACTTGCACCCAAGACATCTTCAAAAGATTCGCCAAGAAGGCTGAAAATGAATATGAAGTGCGAATTAAGCATGTCAGAAGTGACAATGGTACTGAGTTCAAAAATACTCATATCGAAGACTTTCTCGATGAAAATGGTATCACTCACGAATTCTCTGCTGCATACACTCCCCAACAGAATGGAGTTGTTGAGCGAAAGAATAGAACTCTTATTGAAATGGCAAGAACAATGCTCAGTGAGTATAAAACTCCTATTCGTTTCTGGGCTGATGCTATTAATACTGATTGCCATGTTGTGAATCGTGTTTATCTTCACAAATTCCTTAAGAAAACTTCATATGAACTTATCACTGGCAAGAAACCTAATGTTTCTTATCTACGTGTTTTTGGTGCACCATGCTATATTCGTGACATGAATCATAATTCTAAGTTTGCACCCAAAGCACATGAAGGTTTTCTTCTTGGTTATGGCTCGAACTCGCATACTTATCGTGTCTATAACTCTCACCACGGGAAAGTCATGGAAATGGTAAATGTGCGGTTTGATGAATCTAACGGCTCCCAAAAGGAGCACCTGCCTAATGTGATAGATGAACCTCCGATTTCGGATGCTATTCGGCAAATGGCTATTGGGGATGTCAGACCAGTCAAAGGAAATGTACCTGATTCTTCCGATGATGATGCTCCCATAGCTCGACGAACACGCCAAGCTACTGCCGAAGCAAATGCCACTCCGAACACAAATGGCAACCCAAATGCGAATGCAAGTGCCGATCAAAATGGCAATCATGATGAAAATGGCGATACTAATGCCAATCCTGATGATGATGAGGAGGAGGAAAATGAAAATGATCATCTCGAAGGAAATCCTCACCCACGAGTGGCAAATCGAGTCGACCCTGCATTAATCCTCGAAGATCTCAAGAATCCAGGTTACCGACCCACAACTCGCTCTCGCACTCGTTTGGCTAACTACTGTGGCAGCTTCTCTTTCGTCTCATTGACAGAACCTACCAAGTATGAAGAAGCCATGAATGATCCCGATTGGATGAATGCCATGCAAGAAGAGTTGGTGCAATTCGAATTGAATGATGTGTGGGAATTGGTTGACAAACCAAATCCTAAGAAGCACAATATCATCAGCACAAAATGGATTTTCCGAAATAAGCAAGATGAAAATGGCATTGTTGTGAGAAACAAAGCACGTCTTGTCGCTCAAGGGTATACACAGGTAGAAGGTATTGATTTCGGTGAAACATATGCTCCTGTTGCTCGCCTTGAGGCAATTCGTATTCTTCTCGCTTATGCAAATTACAATGATATTCTGCTTTATCAAATGGATGTGAAAAGTGCTTTCCTCAATGGTGAAATTGATGAGGAAGTATATGTTAGGCAGCCACCTGGCTTTGAAAATCCTCAGTTTCCTAACAAAGTTTTCAGGTTGAAAAAGGCGCTGTATGGGTTGAAGCAAGCCCCTCGAGCTGGTATGATACTCTAAAGAGGTTTTTGCTCGACAAAGGGTTCAAGCCAGGATCCACTGATTCCACTCTTTTCACTCGTGCTATCGATGGCGATCGATTCGTGTGTCAAATTTATGTGGATGATATTATTTTCGGTTGTACTAACAATGCTTGCAGCATGGAATTCGGGCGAATGATGTCCGAGAAGTATCAAATGTCTATGATGGGTGAACTTAAGTTCTTTCTCGGACTGCAAATTTGTCAACGGGACAATGTAATTTTCATATCTCAAGAGAAATACCTGAGAGATTGTCTTAAGAAGTTCAAAATGCAAGATTGCAAACAGAAGGGTTACAAAACTCCCATGCCCACAAATGGCCAGCTGGACGCAGATGTGTACGGTAAAGATTACGATCAGAAACCTTATTGTTCGATGATTGGTTCTTTGCTTTACCTATGTGCATCCAGACCTGATATTATGTTGAGTGTTTGTATGTGTGCTCGTTTTCAAGCTGCACCGAAAGAATTGCATCACCAAGCGGTCAAGCGTATTCTGAGATATTTGGCTCACACCCCCACCTTAGGTTTATGGTATCCTAAGGGAGCACAGTTTGACCTCATTGGCTATTCAGACTCAGATTATGCAGGTGACCGGGTTGACAGGAAATCTACTTCGTGGACATGCCATTTCCTCGGTAGATCATTGGTATGTTGGTCGTCAAGGAAGCAGAATTGCGTCTCACTCTCTATGGCTGAGGCCGAATATATTGCTGCTGGTGCTTGTTGTACACAATTATTATGGATGAAGCAGACTCTGAAGGATTATGGCATCAAGGTCAAGAAGATCCCTCTATTGTGCGATAATGAGAGTGCGATCAAAATTGCACATAATCCTGTGCAGCACTCTCGCACCAAGCATATTGAGATCAGACATCATTTCCTACGTGATCATGTTGCTCGGGAAGATATTGTTATCAGTCATGTCAATACCGAAGAAAATCTCGCCGATATCTTCACCAAGTCTCTCGATGAGAAAAGATTTTGTGCGTTATGGTGTGAGCTAAATATCCGCAAACGTGCAGTAAGCTGGACCCGGCACCCGTACCAACACTTCCACATCTTTGAAGGAATGGGTGCATAACACTCGAAGAGTTTGAAAATTTCGACAAAGTGAAATTTTCTTTCTGAGAGTGAATACATTAACGAAGAACTAGACTAACCGGGTGCCACGATAATTGTGCGACGCTTGGGGTCATACAGTTCTTATACGGTGGGTAACGCCACCACAATTTCTCTTCGCTGAATTGCATTTGAAACCTTTCGTGTTTGTCCGAATGTATTTCACTCATAGCTTGTTTTTCGGGTATTTGTGTTTCTTCGTCTGAGTGAAATGCCTAGGACCCTGTTTTCCCTCTATTCTATCTCTTCCAGTCTATGCTGCTCTGTTATGAATGCACAAATTTCATCTGTGAACGAAACTTTATCTGGTGTCCTTGACCACGTTAAAGTTTCGGTCCAAACTTAATCTGTTTTGGCGAAAGCCGTCCAAAATTTGGGGTTTCCCGCCCAGGTCTGGACCACGTTCTTTGATGACGGGTGCCATGTGCTCATCATCAGCTGCCAGCTTATCCTATCCGTTGAAGAGAAGGCGTCCCTTGACTCCGTCCGTCCGATTAGATTCAGGGTGTGGTCATTTTCCCCTCGCATATATATACTGCGCCGCCCCATTTCTCGTTTTACTTCGCATCTCTCACCATCGCCACCTTACGAAGCCCTACCGCACTGCTCCTCCTCAAGCTTGACGACGCCGACCATCTTCGCCTCTTCACTGCCGGAAAGAGGTCGCCGGAGTCCTTCCTCGCCGCCGCGGATCATCTTCGTCTCCTCGCCGCCGTAGTTGCTGCACATCACCAAGTTAGGGTATGTGCAGTGCGAACTTGTTCTTCCGTTCATCCAGTTCAAGTTCGTCCGCGGTAGAAATAGCCTTGTTTTTACTGCAATTTCTCAGATCTTTACTGCCAGGTAACTTCTGTGGATGTGGTGTGTAGTTGTCCCTCGCATATGAAACATTTCAGATCTAGGGTTTGTGTCATGTCTCGTACGAACGGAATGCATAGCTCGATTACTAGTATTTATTCGAATCTACTAGTTCGCTCTACACATTTCTTTCGGCCGAAACATTTCTCAAAGTCTGCATCTACTTATTAATCAAAAATGACTTCTTGTTCAAAATCTTCGCTGTGTGCATTCGTAACCCTGTCCCCATTTTCCCTCGCATCTATCTATGTTCATAGGAAAATGCAGTCAGTTGCAGATTCAGCTCAGCGTAGCCCGCCTGACAGAGATGATATTGTATTGGGCACTGCTGATGAATCAAAAGCTCCAAATGCCAAGGGCCGAACGATAGGCCCGTCAACCAGCAAGAGAAAAAGGGCAGAACAGAATGACGACGAGCAAGTAGAAACAGCTCCGAAGAAGAAGAGGGGTGGCAGACAGGCTCTCACAAACACAGCAGAATATATCTCTCATGATCGATACAACACAGTTCCAGGCGAATCAAAACACGATCGAGATACACGACAGCAATGGATTCGACGCCACTGGGTGCGCAAATGGTTCAACTATGAGTTCGTTGCTCCTCGTTTTGCTCAGAATTTTGCATTCCATCCACCGTGGGGTGACTGCCGAGAACTTTCTCTAATCAAGTCTAATGGACCTCAAGAAAGACCACCTCCTCCGGAAAATGCTCATGAGTCTTCCCTTCACACTCCTGCCTCATATCCCGATGAGCTCGCCAAGCGTCAGCGCAATGCCGTCAAAAGAGCTGAGAGGGCTGAAAAGAAAAAGGCTCGAGAAGCAGAAAATCTTCGTCTTCTCAAAGATGATGTGGAAAAGAAAAAGGCCGAAGGGATGTCTGAAGGACGCACCAAACATAAGCATGATCCCAGTGCTGCTGCTTCAAAGAGAAAGCATGCACCGAAGAAGAAAAAGGTTGTACCAGCAGATGAAGCAAATATGGATGATTCCTCCGATGATGAAGATGATCCTCCGCTCACCAAAGAAGAGGTCGCTACTACTCTTAGCGAGGATGTGAACATTACCACTTCAACCGTGCTGCCTGATCTTCGGATCAATTTGGCCTCATCGAAGAAGATGCCAGCCAGAAAAACGCCAGCTACCACTGTCACCATGAAACAGCACGTGAACACAACTCCTCATCCAGATGCAATTAACTTGAAGGATTTGGTAGTTGATGCTCCAGTGAATGCTACGAAGCCTGGCGAAAACATTCCCAAACCTAAAATGAAGAAAATCAAGGCGCCTACCGAGCACAATGCTCCTCAATCCCCTGCTCTGAAGGAAAAGGTTGCTAAATTTTCTCCTACGCTGACTCAACCATTGGCTTCTAAGCCGCCTTCCGAGCAAGTTCATGTTCCTGTTCAGACTGCTCCCTCTGTCAAGTCAGATGCACCTCATTATTATGATCACATATTCATCATGGAGCAGCTCGATAAGTTTGTGGAGAACCCTTTCGATGGAGAAGTGGCATCTTTGCCTATCCCTGCCGAAGTTATTACTCAAGCAACTTCCGTAGTGCAAGAACTGAGAGATGATGCAGTTGAGATTAATTCTCTCTCTGCCGAACTGATGGATCTTAATGAGCGAATGAAAACTGCCTCATCAAAGTTTATCATCAACACACTCGAAGATTCCTACAAGGATATCAACCGAGCCATGAGTCTTCTACGAAACCGAAGGTTGCGCTTTCACACAGATCTCGATGAAATTGTTCAGAAAATCTGTGATGAACATCAAGCCAAAGTTACTGGCTACAATGATCTGGTAAAGGGTCACATTGATCATGTTGCTAAGAAGAAGATCAAGCAAAGAAAGAAAATAGCGAAGAAAAATGTACCTCCTGTTCCGAAGGAACCGTCGCCTGTCCGTCAAGATGCTCAGTCTCAGAAAGAAAAATCTCCCGAGCCTGCTATTCCTTCACCACCACCTGTTAAGGACTCGGATGCTCCTTCCTCGCCAAGGCCAACTGAATCAGTGCCTGTGGCCTCCCCTTCTCGGGCTGAAATTCCCTCGCAACACGTTGTCTCTGAGGAAGGTGAAATCCCTCGCTCCGAGCCACAAGCCTCTCCAGCTCAAGAAGCGCCGCAAGTTTCAGTTCCAGCTGTCGACGAGCAAAATCAAGTCCCTTTGGAACAGTCTCAGCCTCCTCCAATGGATGTTTCGGCCTCGGTGCCCAAAGTTGATGAACCTGCTCCAGTGCCAAGCGCCCCTGCTGCATCTGTTGTGCCTCATGCTCACTCTCCACTCAAGTTATCCATCGATACAGTCGCACGGATGCCAGATGTTGGTCCCTCCGAGCGCAAATCTGTCTCTGCCCGCCGGTCTGACACAGTTGTATATGGTGATGAGTATCTTTCTCCTGAAGAAGAACTCCAATATCCATATCCCCGTGAAGAATTGCCATTGTTCTCGACAGGCGCAGGTGCAAAAGGACCGCTTTTTAATCAGATTGCGCATCCAAAATTCTTTCAGGCCAGTCCGTATGATGGCTCGCGCACCTCTGAATCGCCTCGTTTCTGGACCAAGGAACAAGCTATTTATTACAATCGGGTCCTTTATGAGAGCAAGAAGATTTTTCCTCATGAATTTCTGGACGTTCCTGCTATGCGAAATATTGGTTGTTTTAATCAATTACTTCAGGATCTGGATGATTTCTGCCTCACAAAGGTCTTTGAGTTCGAGCACCCGTGGAACAGAGAAATTATTCTTCAATTCTATGCAACATTGTACATCTCTGGTGAGGAAAAAGATAGCTCAAAATGGATTATGGAATGGATGACCGAAGGAAAACGCATCAAGTGCACTTCGACAGATTTTGTCTCGCACTTCCATTTCCCTCGCTTTGAGCACGGCAACACTAACATTAAAGTTCATAACATTGATGTCATATCAGATGAACTTTTTCTCTGCACAATGGATCCCGAAAAGATTCGTGACTACACTGGTCCTCCTCGTCCTGAGCATTTATCATTCGACAATCAGACGCTATTCCATATGCTCTCATACACCATTTGCCCATTGGCTGGTATGAATTCGGACAAATCCATCTTAGATGTTCTTCGCAATGCAATATATGCAATCGCTGAGCTATACGTTTTCGATGTGGAAGACATGTTCCTACGCATTCTGAAGGATTCTGCTCAATATCCCTTTTGCATCAAAGTGTTTGCGCCATGGATCCAGAAAGTTGTTGATCATGCCATGCGCACAGTGTATCTTGCCAAGGAAAGCCACAAAAGCTTTATTCCTCCTGTTCGCGATACTTTGCAAGTTATGAATGATCTTTCTTCGGGCAAGTCGCCTGCTTCAAGCTCGCGCGATTATCACAAGCAATTTGATGGGCCTCGTCTGCCTCAGCGCGACCGAAAGATTACGCCTCAAACTCCATCGCAAATCGAAGTCAATTTGCGTACACAACAACTGCTGCTGCAGCATATCGCTGAGGATCGACACGAGAAAGAGCATCTCGCCTCCGAGCTGAATGAACTTAACAATCGCATGAGGATAATGCATTTGATAGCTGATGAAAATAAGAAGAGACTCTGGAAATTGCTTCGCAAGTTCTTTACCGAGAAACAACTCCTGAATGTCAATCTCCAAGAGCTCTATGACTACATTGACAAAGGCTTCACTATCGAAGATTTCCAAGATAGGACTCCTTCTCTACCTGCTCGTGAGCCTACAACTGATCTTCTTCATCTAAAGCTGCGTAAATTGCTTGATGAATCTGAAGCCACTTCACCAACCGAGAAACCTACCGAAGGCAATGTGCGGTCTCGTGTTCCTCCTGTGGCCACTCCAGCTATTCCTTCGTCTGCTCAGCCTCAAGCTCTTACTCTTGAAGGAAAATCTGTTGCTGCTGAAGACGAAGCCATTCTGGTCACTTCCGAAGATGAAATCACCTCGGACAGCTCATCTGGAGATGCCACCGATTGATCCAAGATCTGCGTTCCTTCACTCATGTTATTCATCACCTTTTTGACACTTGTTGACAAAAAGGGGGAGAATTACATCGAGTCTCGATAGATTTGCTTTTGGTGTTTCATTTGAGTTTGGTTTCGTTCGAGTTTGCAACTTTTGGTCTATATCCTCTCCGTACTATGTTGTAAAACTCGATTAACTTCTGTGTTGTAATGTTAATAACCCCTGCTGCTGCACCATTTCTCTCAAAGTATTTGTCTTGCAGGTGGAATTATTATCAGAAGTTATCGTTGATTGCACTAAGATCTCGATGGATTATATCTCATCAGTGCGAATCAAATGTCTCGAATGATTGAAATTTCCTCCATATACATCAATTATTGCAGGAGAATCTATCTCATATCTTTCGTCCCTGCATACATTTAGGGGGAGTTCATTTCATATTCGAGCAAGTACCTCTTGATCACTCTTGTTTGATTCATTTTACACTTATCTATCTTCACTTCGATGATTATCTGTTTTGTCATCAATCGTCCAAAAAGGCGGAGATTGTTGGTGCAATAATTTGCCTCCTTATGTTTTGGAGATTGTTGACAAACAGTGAGGGGCTGATGTGTTTGCTAGTGCACACAGAGTAACAGGTCCCTGGAGTTAAGAGGAGTTTTGGATTCACAACTCCGAAGATTATCCCCTGCGTAGCAGTGAATGTTATCACCGAAGGTTATGACGACAAGAGTGACCCCTCAAAATTGCTGACGTGAAGCATTTGATTCGGTGCCTGTCCAAAGGAAGTGACTGCAGCCGAGGAAATTGAGGATGAAGAGAAGACGTAGCTCTCTTTTCGTTGTTTCTTTTCTCCTTATTGAGTCATATTACCACCATACTATTAAGAGGGGTGTAGCGTTCGAAGCTTTGATTCTCTGATGCTTAACCCAAATCCTATGAAAGCTGTGAGAGAAATCTCTTTGTGTTCCGAGCAAATACTTGCCAGCAAGAGACTGTGATCTTCTTCGCTACGAGAGATTTGTCTCTGACCGAGGAGTTAGCATTACTTGTTCCTCAAGTAATGTTACCGTTGCTCCCAAATCCGACCGTTGTGAACGTGTCGGTTGGCCATTGGCTGGACCGCGTGTCCAAAATGGTCATTTCCCATCAGGGAAGGCTGTGGCTATAAATAGCCACCCCGCGCCGGCGTTGTCCGGTGGCTGCTCCGTTTGATTCTGAGAAGATTGTTGAGCAACCCCTCTCCGAGAGATTTGAGTTTAAAATCCACCGAGAGAAAACCCTAGAACCGAAAAATTAGATAGTGGTTCAGCATCACTAGAATCTAAGTCCAGTACGCTCCGCCTATTACTCTTGAGAGCTGCAAACTCTCTAGACGGTTAGGTGTCAATTTCTTCAGAGACCAAGAGTAATTGTGGTTCTCGAAGAAGAAGTCTGTAAAGGTTCGGAGATCGCCTTCAAGCATCTACCACGAGTAATCGGCATTGGTTGACGAACCAATTGTCGAGGAGAAAAAGGCGAAGAGAGTTTATCTTCTGTGTTAAATCACAACCCCTCCAACCAGACATAGTCCTTGTGTAGAAGGGCGAACTGGTCTACCAAACACCTTGTCACCATCGAGCATCACTGGTCACTTCTGCTACCCTCTCTACATTCGAACCGTGACATGCCATATTTCAATCATGTGATTTACCTCGGTACATGTTGCTAGTTTCCATTCGGTAGTTTGTATTCGCTCACTGTTTACTGTATTTTCATTCGTTCCGCTGCTGGGTTCCGAGAGTTTTAATATTTCTGAGAAAAATTTAAAACTCCCATTCACCCCCCTCTGGTAGACATACTTCGATCCTACACAAGGTATTGGTTTTGAACGAAAGTTCAATGCCAATGGAGTTGAGTGGGAAGAAGATCAATACCTCAAGACGAAGTTTGTTCCTCAACAAGAGAAGTATGATCCTACTTCCTTCAAGGGGACACACGCTCAAGATGATCTTCCACCACAAGACCACAAGCTAAAAGGCAAGGACAAGTTTCAAGAAGAGATTGACTCATTTGAAGAACCACCTCAAGCTTTGGTCAAGTGGGTTTCCAAGACCTCATCAAGTGCTACTACAACTCCAAGGATTCCCATCAAGTTGATGTGGGTCCCAAAGAAGAAGAACTAGAGAGTTCTTGAGGGTGACTCCGCCAACAATCTTCAGTCATATTCATTTATGGCAAGGACTTGTGCAACCAACTTCAACTTCTTGCACTAGTTCATGGAGTCACAAACCCTCTTGTTCGTAAGACAAGGGACAAGGTATTCTATGCATTCATGGACATCATCATATGTGCATTTCACTCTATGTCTATGGATATCCTTGTTTGTTCCTTGTGGGACTAACCCATGTAGGTATTGAAAGTGCAAAACTCCAAGGATTGCTCCCAACTCTTGATGGTCTACATCAACATTGAGCATCCACATCTACATGAAGTCATCATCGACAAAACCCAAAGTTAGGTCACCCCTCTTTGGGGGGATATCACATCTAGGGGGAGCTTGGCTCTAAGACTTGAGCTAAAGCAACTCTAATGGTGTGGACACATTAATGCTTTATGTAAAAGTGGTAACCCCACTTGTGCTTAAACGATGAGTATGACCTATGATCAAATGTTCTCATTTGGCTCCTAAGTCAATATACTCATATATAGATGACTATGTCATCGCTGATTGTGTGATAGATGCTAGTGTTGGTTGTGCATGTTTGCCACATATTTCATTTGCTATTTTATTGTGTGAGCATGTTGCTATGCATATTTCTCATTCGAGGACATCCATTTGTAGTTTGATTGATTTGGTTTTATTTTGCCAAATGGATGTACTAGAATGCCTAATGACCTTCTCTAGCTATCTATTATTTCTTGTCTCAAATTCTCTACATGCTACATCACAAATTTTGAACAAGTCTTTTTCGGACCCTCCGGGTGAGGCGCACTCGGAGTCACCGATCTGTCTAAGACTGAACTCCAAAACCTTCTAAATGCCTTTCAGTTTGACCAACTAACTCTCATTTGGTCTCACCGAAAACATTTAGATTGATCTTGTTGGAAATATGCCCTAGAGGCAATAATAAATTAGTTATTACCATATTTCTTTGTTCATGATAAAGGTTTATTATTCATGCTATAATTGTATTGACCGGAAACTTAAATACATGTGTGAATACATAAACAAATACAATGTCCCTAGTAAGCCTCTACTAGACTAGCTCGTTGATCAAAGATGGTTAAGGTTTCCTAACCATAGACATGAGTTGTCATTTGATAACGGGATCACATCATTAGGAGAATGATGTGATGGACAAGACCCAACCGTAAGCTTAGCATTTGATCGTATCACTGAGTTTATTGCTATAGCTTTCTTCATGTCAAGTATCTATTCCTAAGACCATGAGATCATGCAACTCCCGTATACCGGAGGAATACTTTGTGTGCTATCAAATGTCACTTCGTAACTGGGTGATCATATAGATTCTCTACAGGTATCTCCAAAGGTGTCTGTTGGGTTGGCATGGATCGAGACTGGGATTTGTCACTCCGTATGACGGAGAGATATCTCTGGGCCCTCTCGGTAATACAACATTGTAAAGAGCTTGCAAGCAATGTGCCTAATGAGTTAGTCACGTGATCTTGTATTACGGAACGAGTAAAGAGACTTGTCGGTAACAAGATTGAACTAGGTATGGAGATACCGATGATCGAATCTCGGGCAAGTAACATATCGCTGGACAAAGGGAATTGCATACGGGATTAACCGAATCCTCGAAATCATGGTTCAACTGATAAAAGATCTTCGTGGAATATGTAGGAACCAATATGGGCATCCAGGTTCCTCTATTGGTTATTGACCGGAGAGGTGTCTCGGTCATGTCTACATGATTCTCGAACCTATAGGGTCCGCACGCTTAACGTTCGGTGACGCTAGAGTTATATTGGGATATGCATGTTGGTGACCGAATGTTGTTCGGAGTCCCGGATGAGATCCCGGACGTCACGAGGAGTTCCAGAATGGTCCAGAGGTAAATATTTATATATGGAAAGTTGTTTTCAGGGTTTCGGAAAAAGTTCGGTTTTTCGGTATTGTACCGGGAAGCTTCCAGAAGGTTCCGGAAACTTTCGAAGGGGTCCGGAAGTCCACCAAGGGATCCACCACGTCCCTAGGGCTAACATGGGCTGAGGGGAGGTGCCCTGGCCTTATTGGGCTAGGCGCACTAGCCCTCAAAGGCCCAGGCGCCTAGAGGAGAAGGGAGGAGTCCCGAAGGGACAAGAGGGGAAGAGTTGGACTTGGAGTCCAACTCCTCTCCCTTGGCCGCCAGCCCTAGAGGGAAGAGGGGTTGGACTCCTAGCTCCTCCACCCATATAAATATAGAGGAGGGGCGCACCAAAAGGTAGACCAGACCCTGGGCGCCCCTCTCTCTCCCATTACACCACCGCCTCGTCCCGACGACGCTTAGCGAAGCGCTGTCGGTGCTCCACCACCACCATCACCACCACGCCGTCGTGTTGGTTGTGATCCCATCTACTTATCCTCTCCCGCTTGCTGGATCAAGAAGGAGGAGACTTCATCGAGCCGCACGTGTGCTGAACGCGGAGGTGCCGTCCGTTCGGTGCTGGATCGGTTGGATCGTGATCGGATCGCGAAGAGTACAACTACATCAGCCGTGTTATTAACGCTTCCGCTTTCGGTCTACGAGGGTACGTAGACACACTCCCCTCTCATTGCTATGCATCTCCTAGATTATATCTTGGGTGTTCGTAGGAATTTTTTTATTTTCATGTAACGTTCCCCAACAGATCTAGGCTTTCATCTCGGTGTGGCCGATTTGAACCATATCGGAGACACCGATGTGCTGTACTGCTAGCAGTTACACATCTCGGTGCCACTGATTTGTTTCAATCGGAGCCACCGACAGCTGATGGGTATATATATGCAGCGAGATCGTACGGTTGAAATTTCTCAAACGTTATGTCCTCGCGCCCCACAGTTGTCGTTGCCCCAGTCTCCGGACAATAGCCATTCCGTCTAGTGCGCCTTCGCCGTTGGATTCCGCTACCGTCAATGGGAATCTCTCCCTCTGTTGCCGCCGTAGAGGATTTGCACCAAGTTAGGGTAAAATCCGACCCCTTAGTGCTTCAGTTTCCGATTCAATGCACTAGGGTTTCGCCATTTTTCTTGCCACAGTTTGCAACCTCTCTATGCCATGTATAAATTCCATAGATTAGATTCGAGCATAGATTTTAGGTTTAAATTTCCGCAGAATACATCTCGGACTAGCCGATCTGAATTTTTGGAGTCACCGATCTGGCTTTGGCCATTGCACAAGTACGTCCCGGTGTCACCGAGTTGTACTGATCGGTGAGGCCGAAATGAAGTTTCTGTGAAACCCTAGCATCTCGGCGAGACCGAACCACATATCGGTCTGATCAAAACTGTGTGTCAAGTCTCTGTTAAGTGCTTCAGTATCACCAAAATGATTAACTCGGTTGTTCTGAAATGTCTTTTGTGAAAATTTGAAACTAAGATTTGAACTCAAATTTTTGAAAAACCAGCTACATTTTGTGATGACTCATCTTTTCTGCCTATACCCAACTACTTCACAGGACAACTTGCAAGATGTCAGATGCCAGTGACAGCTAGAATAGGTCTGAGGAGCAGAATGTTGCTTTGAGTGCAGGAACAAGTCCTGGGAGCAGCTATGAATAAGGTAGTAGAAGCACTCCCAGCAACTTGCCTAAGGCTGCCAAGAGGACTAGGAAAGCAAAGGGCTCTGAATCTGACGATGAGGATTTCCAGTTGGAGGAGGTCACCTCCAAGAAGAAGAAAGCTACAGTTCAAAAGGAGTATGGCAATCAGAAGGAAAGGCAGGTGACAAGGAAAGTTCTTGCTTCAGTTGCTGCCAAGAGAGGCATTACCACAGCCAATCCAGAGGGATCTCAGGCTGTGCAAACCAAGGCAAAGCCAAAGGTGGCAGGCAAGAAAAGGGAAAGGAAACAAGTGGCTCATGTGGTGTTCAAACCCACATCAATGAGAAGAGATGATGCCACAGATGAAGAAGGAGAAGAAGAGGAAGAGCCAGCAGCTAACCCTCCTGCTGCCAAGCAACAGAAGCTCATGGCAGATGCTATCAAGACTGCTGCTCCCTCCAAGCCAAAACCCAAAGCACCTACTTCCAAGCCTAGGAGAACCACAAGGAATGTGCCAGCCAGTTAGAAGAACAAGGCCCCAGTGCCTGTAAATGCTGATGATGAAGAAGATGAAGCCACAGTGCTAAGGAAGCTTAGACCCATATTGCCAGAACACAATGATACTCACCCTATTGCTGAGAACATGAAGGAGAGGAAGGACAATGGTCTGAGGAAGTGGAGGCAATCAGATCCATATGCTGTGAGGAGGAGGACTGCTGTAGACTACCGCTTTCACACAAAGGACCAGCAGGATTTTTATGAGACTGTGTTGCTTGATAAGAAGCCCATAGTCAGTGATATGAGATGGGTGGACTGGAAGTTCATTGATTCCAATGAAGACCACTTTCCTCATGTGCATGAGAGCTTCAAGATGATTGACATTGATGAGTTCATAGGGAAGAAACTGGCTGCTTGGAATGATGAAATGATTATGAAATTCTACTCCGCGACTCATTTCTATCCAAATGGGAAGATTGTGTGGATGACTGAAGGTATTCGTTATGAGTCCACTATTGAAGAATGGGCTACTTTGCTAGATGCGCCCAAGCCCGAGGAGCATGATATTGATGTTTATGCCAAGCGCAAGATGGATCACAACTCCATGGCCAACATGTACAAGGAGATTCCTTTGGATGAGGTTGAGACTCATAAGCTAGTATTAGTTTACCATTTGTTGGTAGGACTTGCTACCTCCAACACTATCATGAGATACACACTGATGCCCAAGTCTGGAGATGAGAGGATGATCAGAGGGCACTCTGTCAACATGCTTCATCACATTGATCGATCTGAGAGATTCAGAGTCATGGACCTTATTGTTGAGACTATCACGAGGACTGTCGCAGATCAGAAGAGGTCATGTGGATTTGCTCCACACATTCAGGTGCTTATCAACTCCAAAGTTGGTAACAAGACATATCTGCTTGACCGTGAGCACTTGCCGCTTAGGCCGGAGTTTGAGGATAATACAGTGACGATGTGTCGGAAGTCAGGCTCCGGGGACCCAAAGGTTCGAACACTGGGGTGAGCTTGTTCTACCTACTTCGCCTCCTACCACGGTTAAGCGACGGCGAGGTGACGGCGAGGACGTGCTAGCGAGGGACGGAACGGGGACTCGGCGGTTTACCCAGGTTCGGGCCACCTTGCGGTGTAAGACCCTACTCCTGCTTGTGGTTGGGATTGCAAGGGCAAGAGAGTTCTTGCGTACAAGGTACAAGGTAGGAGATGAAGGAATCGATTCCGTCTTCCTCTCCTCTCTCTCCTCCGTCCCTCTTTCTACAACGGCTGCTCTGCCCCTTATATCAGCCATGGTCCTCTTCCCCCTGGAAACTTAGGCAGGAAGGGTTGCCACACTTGGCGATTTCGAAAGGGGACAGGCGCTCAGGCTATCCTGACTAAAGGTGGTCTTCGCCTGCCAAAGTATGATCCATGATGCGTTGGTGGGCTCGGTGATGACCTCCGCCCTGCGCGCCCGTCGTCATGGTCTTCCTTCGCCGATCGGGCAACCTTTGGGGTTGCTTTGGAGAGTAGATAGCTGGCCCTGCTCCCTTAACACGAAAGAGGAAACCATCTTCATCCGCGCCTGCTGGCGCGGCCTCTGCTGCCGCTCATCGCCGCGCGCGTCACCCACATGACGTGCTCCAGGCCGCGTGGCAAGGCAAACAACCTTCGCCTCGAGCGCCCGCGGGAGGGGGCCTCGGGAGGCCACCTCGGAAAGCCGCCTCGCGAGGCCACTCGGGAAGCCGCCTCGTGAGAGGACCTCGCGAGGCCTTTGACGGTGGTGCTGAGCGTTGCTTGCTACTCCCTGAGGAGGGGGCCTCATGAGGGGTCTTGGTGAGAGTTCGGTGGAGACGGCCCGCTGGGCCCACGCCAGGCGTTGCGCCCTGGGCCAAAGGCAGACGGGCCTGGATACCCCGGGTTCCACGGGCCCGACATTAGCCCCCGGGCCCGCGGCGCGCACGTTCCCGCCTACAGAGGAGCGAAACGGCGCGGGCCCTAACCGCCTGCGGCTAGGCGCGACGCATGGCGCTCGATGTGATGGGGGACGCCCCCACTTCCCCACGACGCCTCAGTAACCACCGCGCTGACATAAATCTCGGCGCGGGCGACGCGAGGCCATCATTGCCTTCCTTCATACTTGCTAGTGCTCCAACTCCCAACGCCGGAGAAGGCAGAGCGATGAGGGGAGTTCCGCGCCGAGATAAAGAGGGAGAGGGGAGGGCCGGAGTCCCCCACCCATCTTCTCCTTCTTCCAGCTTCCTCTGCCTCCCTGCTAGAGTCGCCACGAAGATGGAGAGGGGAAGAGGGCGCGGCCGTGCTTCTGCCGCCGCATCTCAGGTCCCGCCCCGGGGGCGTGGTCGTTCCCCGATGGTTGACGGCGCCGGTCCCCACAGTTGCGGAAGGGGCGCCGCTCGCGGGCGCGGCGGGCAAAGCGCGCAAGGCCGAGGCGGCCGCGGCGAAGCGGCCGCGCTCCCGCCACAGGCAGGGAGCCACTCGGCGGAGGCGGCACGTGAGTTCATTGTGAACATGCACCGCAGCCCCTGCACCTGGCTCCGGCTCCCGGACTCCTTCGCGGCGGCGATGGCGGACCGCGCGCCCTTGGGCCTGTGGGTGCAGGCCGACGGTTGCTGCAACGGCCCCTCCTGGGTGGCGACGGTGCTCACCCCCTCGGGCTTCATGTTCCTGAGGCAGGGTGGAAGTCGTTTGCCCTCGCCCGCGGCCTAAAGCGGGGGCACATCCTCCAGTTCAAGTACGACGGGGCCGCCACGCTCTTCGTGAAGATCTTCGGGCTCTCCGGTAGCCGCCTGGAGTGCTGCGCGGAGAGCGAGGATGGCAGCTACAGCGCCTCCTCCAGCGAGGACGACTCCTCTGACGGTGTCGCCCCCTCCGGCGGGGGCGGAAGCGACGGCGACTCCCCCCGCGTCAAGAGCGAGCACGAGGACTCCGACTAGGTGCGCGCGGCGAGGATTCCGGAACCGATGGCGGCGATTGCGCGCACGGTGACAGAGCCGCTTGTGCCCATAGCATCTACTTGGTGATGCGTGCGGCACCCTGCGCTGGAGTCTTGAGGGCGACGGCACCTCTCCTAGGCCCCTTCTTTCTTTTCATTTTCCTGCATTGAACCGATGTAGCCCCGCGGGGACGTGAAAACGGTATCTTCTATGTTTAACTTAGTGTTTTTGTGACATGGGGTGTATGCACTCTCTCCCGAAGTCCTCTCGTGACGCTGGGTTTTTTTTCTTTGCTCGCCTCGGCGCTCTACGCTGTTAGGACCCAGCCCCCGGGCAGGCCTCAGCCGCCGCTGGTATGTCCGGTCGCGATGCCGGGACAAGGCCAGGAGGTGAGGGGCACCGGGAGCTAGTGAGGGCTCCTGAGGCGCGATGCTCAGGGGGCCCCCCTTTAGCGTGCAAGCGGCTTACACAGAAGAAAAATGCAGCCATCAACGGGATCGCATGGGGAGAGGGCTTGAGTGATGGTAAGGGCGCCTCGCGAGGCAATCACACTTAGCTTTTGGCGGAGGGCGGTGTCGGGTGAGCCACGGCTCATGAGGGGCTCACGCAGCTCGTGAGGCGTTCTCACGAGGCTCGGTGTTCGAAGCGTCTTCGTCTCACGAGGCCGACTCGCGAGAGGCCGCCCGCGAGGTCCTCGCGCAGCTCGACTCCTGAGGGGCTGCATGTCGATAGATTTCGCGATGGGGGGAGCGGCGCATGCTTGCTAACTCGCCAGTGGCCGTTGCGTGAGGAGACAAGGCACCAAGGACCTTGGTGAGGTGACGTGCGCGGGAGCAGGCCCGCGAACCAGAGCTCAGTCACTTGGATTTGGCGGCGCTGCAGGGACGGACCCGAGCACAGGCGCCGTGCCTAGCCCCCGCTCACGAAAACGGTCAGGGGAGGGGTCGCGAGCGTGCGGCGCTCTCCGGTCAACACCAAGCTTAACAGGCGATTAAGCAGGTAACATAACTCATCAGGGCGAAATCAGTAAAAAATCATTACACAACCAAAAGGATAAGGTTCCGGGAGCGAAGCTCGAGAGGCGCGGCAAGAGGCGACGCGCCGGGCGCACCTGGCAGAACCGCGCTGTAGTGACGTCAGACCGCTTGGCGAGGCGCACCGAGAGAGTCCGCCCCTCTGGGGCCAGGGGGCTCACGAGGCCTCGGGAGCTCGCGAGGAGCAGGAGGCTCACGAGGCCCTGGCGCGAAGGGCGCCAGCCTCTGGAAAGAGGCGCCGGCGTTCCTCAGCCCGAAGGGCATGCGCGTGCTGCCGAAAACGGGGCCAGGGCCCTGGCCAACTCGCGGCAGCTGGAAGGGGCCACTAGGGCAGAGCTGGTTGAGGCAGGTGAAGTCGACGCACATGCGCTCCTTGCCGCCCTTCTTGGGGACGACGACTGGGTTGGCGAGCCATTCGGGATGGCGCACCTCACGAACGACTCCGGCTTCTTGGAGCTTCTGAAGTTCATTGACGATGAACCCTTGCTTCTCTGGCGCCTGGCGCCGTGCTTTCTGCTTGATCGGGCGTGCATTGGGGAACACCGCTAAGGGGTGCTCGATCACCTCCCTCGGCACACCGGACAAGTCGGATGCTTTCCAGGCAAAAACATCCGAGTTTGCCTGAAGGAAGGTGACGAGCGCGCTTTCCTATGCAGGAGGGAGGCCTGTGCCGACGGTGAAGGCAGGGCCGGAGACGCTGCCGTCCACCGACACCTTCTTCGTCTCGGCGCGGTCCTGAGAGAACAGCTGCTTCTTCTTCGCGGGCGCGGCCTCAGAAGGCTCGGCCGTGTCCTCATCGGCCGGGTGCGCGACAGCGGCAGCCTTGTAGGCGCGCTCGAGGGTGTTGGCCGTGTCCTTCTCGTCGCAGGCGACGGCGATGATGCCACTGCAGCCGAGCATCTTGAGGACGTTGTAGGCGTGATGGGTGGCCGCCATGCACTTGGTGAGGGCTGGGTAGCCCAAGATGGCGTTGTAAGGCAGGCCGATGTGTGCCACGTCGAAGTCGATGAGCTCGGTGTGGTAGTTCTTGCGGGTGCCGAAGGTGACGGGGAGGCGCACTTGTCCCAGCGGAATGGTGGAGCCATCGGTCACTCCGGAAAAGGGCCTGGTCGGCATTAGCTGGTCGTAGGGCACCTGGAGCGTCTCGAAGGTCTCGATGGAGAGCACGTTGAGGCCGGCACCCCCGTCGATGAGGGTCTTGGTGACCGCGACGTTGCTGATGGTGGGAGTGCACAGCATGGGGAGCGCGCCTGCGGAGGCCGTGGACTTGGGGTGGTCCTTGGAGTCGAAGGTGATGGCGTACTGCGACCACTTGTGGGGCCGCGAAGCCTCTGGCCTCGGGAGGGCGTCATACACCTTGCGAGTGAGTTGCTTGAAGTGGCGGATGGACGCGGGGGCTTGGGACACGCCGCGGATGCAGGCGACCATGCGGGGCTCCTGGTAGCCCCCCAGCGCCCTCGTCAGGCTGGTTGACGTCGTTCCTTCGAGGTGGCGGTGGCAGCGGCGGGAGAGCGGCATTGGCCTGAGGATTCGCCTCACGAGGCTGGTCGCGCCAGGCGGCCTCATGAGGCTGATCGCGCCAGGCGGCCTCACGAGGCTGATCGCGCCAGCCCTGGCGGTAGCTGCCATTATTGTTGTGGCTGTCCCAGCGGCTGTCGCTGCGGCCACCCCAGCAGCCGGCGCCGCGGCCATTGCGGTCGTCCCGGCGGCTCTGGCGCTTGTCGCGGAGCAGCTTGAGCTCCTGACAGTCTTCGGTGCTGTGGGAGCGGACGTTGTGAAAAACGCAGAGCAGCCGGTTGTCCTTCCTGGGCTCATCGTGGTCACGACCGCGCTTCTGCTCGGGCTCCGCCGCGAGTACGGCAGGGCCCTTGCGCTTGACATCCTTGCTCTTGGCCTTGGCGCCGTCGAGCGCCGCGTCGGGGTCGTTGTGGATGAAGAGGCGGCCTTCTTCAGCCTTGGCGCACTTGTCGGCGAGGTCGAGCAGCTCGAGCACGGAGTCGAGCTCACCGTTGATGGCGAGCTTCTCGCGCATCTTGATGTCCGTGACGCCGGTGGAAAATGCGGAGATGACGGCCGCGTCGGAAGCGTGCGAGATCTTGTTGCGCACCTGACAGAAGCGCTGGATGTACTTGCGGAGGGTCTCGTCTGGGCGCTGTCGAACACGCCGCCAGTCATTGATGGTGAGGGAGCGGTCCTGTGTGCCCTTGAAGTTGGCAATGAACTGGCTGCAGAGCTCGGCCCACGACGAAATGGAGGCCTCGGGGAGGTTCATAAGCCAGGAGCGCGGGCCGTCCTTGAGGGCCATGTGGAACCAGTTCGCCATCACCTTGTCATCGCCGTTCGCCGCCTCACCGCTCAACGCGTAGAGCTGGAGGAACTCCGCTGGGTTGGGGGTGCCGTCGTAGCGCGGAGGCAGCTCAGGCTTGAACTTCACGGGCCAGACCACGCGACGTAGCTCGCGGGTGAAGGCACGGCAGCCCACGCCACTCAAGGGGACGCCGCCAGCGAGGGCGGCGCGGTTTTGATGCTCGGCCGCTGCGACGTCCTGAACGGCCTGGTCCTGGCGCTCGCGCTGCCGCTCGAGGAGCACCCGCGCGTCGGGGGTCGCGCGGCGGATGATCTGGCAGCTAGCCTCGTCCCGGTCTGGCGAGGATGCGCCAGGGGACGGCTCACGAGCCCACGCGCTGTGTTGGGGCCCGGCGCGCTCGTCGCGCAGAGGAGGCGGTGGGGGAGCGCCGTGCGCCAGGTCCCCAGCACGAGACGGTGGCGGGCGGAGCGAGTGAAAAGGTGCCGGAGCGTCCCCGGCGACGTTGACGAGCTCGGCGATGCGACCGAGCCAGGCGTCGTAGGCGGCGTCAGCCGGACGGTAGCAGAGCAGCTCACGCGCCATGAGCAGCGCTGCCTGCGGGTCCGGCGGCCCACGGTGGGCGAGGGAGGAGGCTGTGGCGGTGCTGCCGTTCGCTCGCACGGAGGGGTGCAAGGAGGAGTCCTGCTGCTCACGGGCAGCGGGGTCGGTGGCGGCGGCTTCGGCTTCGGGACGGCGGCGATTGCCGCGGGCCACCGGCTCCGACTGAGACACACGGCCAGCCCTGCGCTCGGCGCGCTCGCGACGTGCGTCAGCCATGGGGTTGGTGGAGCTGAGGGCGGAGCAGAAGAACAGTAGCGCACCCCTACCTGGCGCGCCAAATGTCGGAAGTCGGGCTCCGGGGACCCCAAAGGTTCGAACACTGGGGTGAGCTTGTTCTACCTACTTCACCTCCTACAACGGTTAAGCGACGGCAAGGCGACGTCGAGGACGCGCTAGCGAGGGACGGAATGGGGACTCGGCGGTTTACCCAGGTTCGGGCCACCTTGCGGTGTAAGACCCTACTCCTGCTTGTGGTTGGGATTGCAAGGGCAAGAGAGTTCTTGCGTACAAGGTACAAGGTAGGAGATGAAGGAATCGATTCCATCTCCCTCTCCTCTCTCTCTCTTCTCCGTCCCTCTTTCTACAAAGGCTGCTCTGCCCCTTATATCAGCCATGGTCCTCTTCCCCCTGGAAACTTAGGCGGGAAGGGTTGCCACACTTGGCGATTTCAAAAGGGGACAGGTGCTCAGGCTATCCTGACTAAAGGTGGTCTTCGCCTGCCAAAGTATGATCCATGACGCGCTGGTGGGCTCGGTGATGACCTCCGCCCTGCGCGCCCGTCGTCTTGGTCTTCCTTCGCCGATCGGGAAACCTTTGGGGTTGCTTTGGAGAGTAGATAGCTGGCCCTGCTCCCTTAACACGAAAGAGGAAACCATCTTCATCCGCTCCTGCTGGCGTGGCCTCTGCTGCCGCTCGTCGCCGCGCGCGTCACACACGTGACGGGCTCCAGGCCGCGCGCCAAGGCAAACAACCTTCGCCTCGAGCGCCTGCGGGAGGGGGCCTCGGGAGGCCACCTCGGAAAGCCGCCTCGCGAGGCCACTCGGGACGCCGCCTCGTGAGAGGACCTCACGAGGCCGTTGACGGTGGTGCTGAGCGTTGCTTGCTACTCCCTGAGGAGGGGGCCTCAGGAGGCCAGGGCCTCATGAGGGGTCTTGGTGAGAGTTCGGTGGAGACGGCCCGCTGGGCCCACGCCAGGCGTTGTGCCCTGGGCCAAAGGCAGACGGGCATGGATACCCCGGGTTCCACGGGCCCGACACGATGGATCCATCCCATCCCAGTTCAGCCACAGCACAGGCAGAGAAGGAAGCAAGAGCAGAAGCTGCAAAGTCTGCACAGCCTAGATCTACATCTGCTTCATCACTGAAGACAAAGGCCGATCAGATGAACTATCTTTTTCGAGCAAATTAGAAGATTGAGCAAAGTTTGGCCAACTTAGCTGCAAATCAGAAGAGTCTTGAGAGGATCATTGAGACCAAATTTTATGATCTGGATGTCAAAGTGACAGAGATGCAATCTACAGTGGAGAGCTTGAAGAAAGAGGTGGATGATGCAAAACTTGCTAGCACTGATGATGAGGAACATCATGGTTCAGTACTTCCTACCACTACTCAGTTCTGGACCCAGCTTAGGTCAGCAGCAGTTCTAGACACTTCCAGAGCTACAGTCTCAGCTCTAGCTGCTACACCTACAGTTGCACCCTCAGCTGCTCCAGTTGTTGCCACTCCTCCACCAGTCCCGCAGACTTCTTCAGAGGCATTTGCAGATGCTCTTCTCTCTACTCCGACATCGACGCACACCGGAGCTGCCAGGCAGAGGACTTCACCACCTGGAGCTGCCGGAGATCGTGTCTAGAGTGACGTTTAGCTCTATACCTATTTGATCTTTTTGGTACTTGTTGCCAAAGGGGGAGAATTTGTATAGATCATTAGAGCTTCGAGAGAGAGCGTTTTGCCTTTGTTCATTTATTTTTCTTGACAGTTTCTTGCTACAATTTGGTTTGTGCTGCTTTGATTGTTATGCTTGTGATGATACTACGTGATTGTGTGTTTGATCATATGATGCTTCATGCTATGCTCACTGCTTATCATTTTCATTATCTATGTATGATCATTCATTCGGTTGTCTGGTGATGAGAGCTTATGTTATTGTAATCATATCATTTTGAGCGCTCCACCAAGTTGTATGTGACATGGAAGAGTGACCCATGATCCTAATCGATTGTACATTTGCATTCAAACGCAAATTTTTAAATAATGAACAAATTTAGGGGGAGCTCTTACTTATCACATACTTCTCAAAGCGATGATGTATTCCATTGGTTATATCATTTGTCGAAGCTTTGATCTATATGTTGTCATCAATTACCAAAAAGGGGGAGATTGAAAGTGCAACTAATCCCCGGGTGGTTTTGGTAATTAATAACAACATATATATCATTGATTTAATACTCATTGCTAGTAGATTTCAGAAAAGATCAATGATTGGCATGGCAAGGACTAATGGATGTGGACCCCTCAAAATGTCAAGGACAAGATTGGCAACTACAAGACTCTACATTTTTGGTTTAGTGATCCAAGATCACATTGAGACCCTTAGGAAAGCCAATACTATTAAAAGGGGATGATGTGTTAATGATGCGGTTGTTGCTCAAGTGCTTACTGGTATCGCTCCAAAAACCCTCAGTCATTTTCTCACAATCACATATGTCCAAACCCTAATTCACTATCTCGGTCCCCTGAAATTCTTCCATCCGGACCCATCGAGATTACCACTTCATATATGTCGTGGTATTCTCACGGCAGATGCCATGAGATGGCCAAAAAGGTGGGGGTGCGTCAGGACGCCGGTGGGTTCCAGAGGCGAGGTCGGTACGCGCATGTGTGAGACACGAGACGTACCCAGGTTCGGGGCCCTCCGGAGAGGTAACACCCCTAGTCCTGCCGAATGGAGTATGGAGTGCACAAGGGCTACAAGGTTGCTCCTAGAGCTGTTTGAGCGGAGGAGGAAGAAGGAGCTTGACCTCCGTTTTACCTGTCCTGTAAGTATATGTGTGTGTGTGTCTGAGATCAGGCGTCCTAAGCTCAACCCCTCCGCATGGAGGCCTCCTGGGGGTCTTATAGCTCGACCCCCAGGGTTACAACGGTAAGATTGCATGGGCTTGGGGCCCTAGTGTCATCGCCTGGGAGCCGGCGGTGGGGGCCGCCGGGTCGCCGGGTCCGCCGGGTCCGCCGGGTCCGCCGGGTGCGCCGGGGCCGGTGCCCACGGGTCCGGTCGGCTGCGCGGCACTGTGGCATGTCTTGTCTTGCGTCACAGGGCGGCTGGCGCCGCCCAGCTACAGGGTTGCGCCGCTCGCACCCCACCCGCCCCGGGCGGGGGTGCAGGGCACGCTGTAGCCGCGCCCGCCGGGGCCGGCGCGAAGGAGGGAGTGCTGTAACCACGCCTGCCTCGTCGTGAGGGATTGTCCCCTCGTGGCCAGCCGGCATGGGCCAGCCGGTCGATCCGGGTCGCCGTGCCGAGCCGGCTCGCGCCGGGGAGCCGGCGAATAGGCTAGTCGGATTGAGGAGCTTGGCCTGCTCCGATATTTTAAAAAGGGGTTCGGGCTTCGTTGCCTACCCGGGGGTCTTCCCCCCAACAGTAATCCCCGAAGCTGTGAAGGCTCGTCGGCTCCAAGCAGGGGGGCCTTCGCAGCTTCCCCCCCCCCCCCCCGAGGAGTCGGTTTGTTGGTGGAGTGCAGGAGTCCGGCCGGGTGGCACCGTCCACCCTCATGCCGGCCAGGCGGCAGTGGACGCCGGGAACATCCGCTGGGCGCCGGCTTCCGGAAGCCGGGTCGCGGCACCCCGGCCGGGGCAGGAAACGGAAACGCCCGCCGGTTGAGTCTTGTTTCGCACGACGATTCGCGCCCGCCGCCGCTCGACGAGCCGTCATGTGCCGCTCGTGGCGGGCGAGGCCTGCCAGGGCACGCGCACGATGGGACGCGATTGCGGACCGGGCCCACCACGGCGCGCCCTCGGCCCGCGCGTGGGGGATTTATTGTGGCGACTCTTGGCGGTTGTGCTTCCCGCGCAGTTAATGTGCGCGGGAAACGTGCGCGCATAGTGCGGGGGAGTGGGGATCGTGGGCGCAGACGATCCCACTCCCCCACGTTCCTTCGTGGTTATAAATGAAAGGGAGGGAGTGCGACGGAAGCGCTCACGCACGCACTCCCGCCCTCGCTCTTCCTCTCCTTCTCCGTTGCGCCTAGGCGATGTGCTGCCGCCACACGCCTTTGCTGACGCGCACCGTGACCGCAGTCCCGCAGTGCACAGCTCTTCACCTCCTCCTCTTCTCTGTTGCCGCGCCTTCACGCCCAAAGAGCCCTCTAATGGTGCTGCCGAAAGGCTCTTGGGAGGGCTCCATTACGACCGAGGCAGACATCCGGTATCTCCGCCGCACGAAGCGGCTGCCGTCGGTGGAGGCACTGGCCGCGCGCGCGCCTGGCTTAGAGAGGGTGCCGCGGCCGCGGGAGGGTGAGCACGTCGTCTTCTACTCGCATTTCAAGCGTGGGCTCGGACTCCCCGCGAGCCTCTTCTTCCGCGGCTTCCTCGACTTCTTCGGGCTGCAGCCGCACCACCTCGGCGCCAACGCCGTGCTGCAGGTCGCCGGCTTCGCCACGCTCTGCGAGGGCTACCTCGGCATGCTGCCGAACGTGTACTTGTGGGCGAAAATGTTTTTCCTCAAGCAGCAGGGGGCATCGACCGGCGTTATTTCGGACTGTGGGGCCGCGGTGGTCACCGGCCGGCCGAACGGGCCGTTTCCCAAGCTGCTGCTCGAGAACTCGGCCAAGAAGTGGCAGACGACCTTCTTCTACGTCCGGAACGCCGACCCGGCGGTGGACGTCGTCAATCTCCCGCCCTTCATCGACGCACCGCCGCTCGAGAAGCCGAATTGGGGCTACTGTCCCAAGAAGCCGCCGTAGGAGCTCCTGAACATCTGCCGCCAGGTCGGGGACATGACGGATCGCGAGGGGCTAGTGCTGGCTGATCTCATCGCGGCCTTCATCGCCCGCCGGGTGCTGCCGCTGCAGCGCCGAGCGCACCGGATCTGCGACATGAGCGGCCGGCACGACCTGACCCGGATGTCGACCAAGGAGCTGGGCCCGGCTGGGATCGCCCAGTGGGTGAACTTCAACTCCAAGGCCGGGTTGAAGGAGGAGGGGTGGAGCTTCGGGAAGGAGCCCTATCACCGGGGGAACCCGGCGCCGGCGGTAAGTCCCTGGTCTTTATTCTTTGCTGCCTCATCATTATTCCTGTGCCCTGACATGACAGGAGGACCGCAGTTATTCACCAGCCAGCAGAACCACGATGGGCCGAATCCCCTGGTTCTGGTGGCCGACTTGCCCGACTCGGACGCGGAGGAGGCCGGTGCCGAGGCGGAGGAGGGGGCGGTCGAAGCGCGCCTGGCTGACGCCATGGCCGGCGGGTCGCGGCATGCGGGTAAGTCTCCGCCCTCGGATCTTCTGCACGACTATCCGGATGACGACGAGGAGGACCTGACCGGTGCCCACGGTGCAGCGCCCTCGGCTGGGGAGGACGCCAGCATCGACCTCCCAAGACGGCCGCGGAAGACGGCCGGCGCCGGGCCGGCCCGCGCGGCGGCGTCCGGCAACTGGCCGCATGGGAAGGAGGCGGCCGAGCCGAGGCCGGTCGCAAAGCGCCCGGCGGCGGCAGGGCCGGCACGCGAGAGGGGCGCTATCAAGAAGAAGCGCCGACTCGCCCCGTCCGTGGGCCCGAGGCGGAATCTCCCGAAGGTCATTGGGTAAGTGCCTCTTGCTGTCTTCTGATTTCTTGATGGTTTCTTGCCCGTGCCTCTTCCGTGATAAACTTGCTGTGCACAGGTCCGCCCTTGACCTGGTGGTGGTGGCAACGGAGGCTGCGGCGGGCGAGGCCGTCTGGAGGAAGACCCGGAGCAGCGGCGTCGACCGTTATCGGGCCCGTGGAACCCGGGGTATCCAGGCCCGTCTGCCTTTGGCCCAGGGCGCAATGCCTGGCGTGGGCCCAGCGGGCCGTCTCCACCGAACTCTCACCAAGACCCCTCATGAGGCCCTGGCCTCCTGAGGCCCCCTCCTCAGGGAGTAGCAAGCAACGCTCAGCACCACCGTCAACGGCCTCGCGAGGTCCTCTCACGAGGCGGCTTCCCGAGTGGCCTCGCGAGGCAGCTTTCCGAGGTGGCCTCCCGAGGCCCCCTACCGCAGGCGCTCGAGGCGAAGGTTGTTCACCTTGCCGCGCGGCCTGGAGCCCGTCATGTGGGTGACGCGCGCGGCGACGAGCGGCAGCAGAGGCCGTGCCAGCAGGCGCGGACGAAGATGGCTTCCTCTTTCGTGTTAAGGGAGCAGGGCTAGCTATCTACTCTCCAAAACAACCCCAAAGGTTGCCCGATCGGCGAAGAAAGACCAAGACGACGGGCACGCAGGGCGGAGGTCATCACCGAGCCCACCAGTGCGTCATGGATCATACTTTGCCAGGCGAAGACCACCTTTAGTCAGGATAGCCTGAGCGCCTGTCCCCTTTCGAAATCGCCGAGTGTGGCAACCCTTCCCGCCTAACTTTCCAGGGGTAAGAGGACCATGGCGGATATAAGGGGCAGAGCAGCCGTTGTAGAGGGGGAGACGGAGGAGAGAGAGGAGGGGGAGACCGAATCGATTCCTTCATCTCCTACCTTGTACCTGGTACGCAAGAACTCTCTTGCCCTTGCAATCCCAACCACAAGCAGGAGTAGGGTCTTACACCACAAGGTGGCCCGAACCTGGGTAAACCGCCGAGTCGCCGTTCCGTCCCTCGCTAGCGCGTCCTCGCCGTTGCCTCGCCGTCGCTTAACCGTGGTAGGAGGCGAAGTAGGTAGAACAAGCTCACCCCTGTGTTCGAACCTTTGGGTCCCCGGAGCCCGACGTCCGACATTTGGCGCGCTAGGTAGGGGTGCGCTACTGTTCTTCTGCTCCGCCCTCAGCTCCACCAACCCCATGGCCGACGCACGTCGCGAGCGCGCCGAGCGCAGGGCTGGCCGCGTGGCTCAGATGGAGCCGGTGGCTCGCGGAAATCGCCGCTGTCCCGAAGCCGAAGCCGCCGCCACTGACCCCGCTGCCCGCGAGCAGCGGGACTCCTCCTTGCACCCCTCCGTGCGAGCGAACGGCCACACCGCCATAGCCTCCTCCCTCGCCCACCGTGGGCCGCCAGACCCGCAGGTGGCGCTGCTCATGGCACGTGAGCTGCTCCGCTACCGTCTGGCCGACGCCGCCTGCGACGCCTAGCTCGGTCGCATCGCCGAGCTCGTCAACGTCGCCGGGGATGCTCCGGCACCTTCTCACTCGCTCCGCCCGCCGCCGTCTCGTGCTGGGGACCTGGCGCACGGCGCTCCCCCGCCGCCTCCTCTGCGCGACGAGCGCGCCGGACCCCAACGCAGCGCGCGGGCTCGTGAGCCGTCCCGTGGCGCATCCTCGCCAGACCGGGACGAGGCCAGCTGCCAGATCATCGGCCGCGCACCCCCCGACGCGCGGGTGCTCCTCGAGCGGCAGCGCCAGCGCCAGGACCAGGCCATTCAAGACGTCGCAGCGGCCGGGCGTCAAAACCGCGCTGCCCTCGCTGGCGGCGTCCCCTCGAGCGGCGTGGGCTGTCGTGCCTTCACCCGCGAGCTGCGTCGCGTGGTCTGGCCCACGAAGTTCAAGCCTAAGCTGCCTCCGCGCTACGACGGCACCCCCAACCCCACGGAGTTCCTCTAGCTCTACGCGTTGAGCGTCGAGACGGCGAACGGCGACGACAAGGTCATGGCGAACTGGTTCCCCATGGCCCTCAAGGACGGCCCACGCACCTGGCTCATGAACCTCCCCGAGGCCTCCATTTCATCGTGGGCCGAGCTCTGCAGGCAGTTCATTGCCAACTTCAAGGGCACACAGGACCGCTCCCTCACCATCAACGACCTGCGGCGAGTTCGACAGCGCCCAGACGAGACCCTCCGCAAGTACATCCAGCGCTTCAGTCAGGTGCGCAACAAGATCCCGCGCGCTTCCGACGCGGCCTTCATCTCCGCGTTTTCCACCGGCGTCACGGACATCAAGATGCGCAAGAAGCTCGCCATCAACGGTGAGCTCGACTCCGTGCTCGAGCTGCTCGACCTCGCCGACAAGTGCGCCAAGGCTGAAGAAGGCCGCCTCTTCGTCCACAACGACCCCGACGCGGCGCTCGACGGCGCCAAGGCCAAGAGCAAGGACGTCAAGCGCAAGGGCCCTGCTGTACTAGCGGTGGAGCCCGAGCAGAAGTGCGGCCGCGACCACGATGAGCCCAGGAAGGACAACTGGCCGCTCTGCGTTTTTCACAACGTCCGCTCCCACAGCACTGAAGACTGTCAGGAGCTCAAGCTGCTCCGCGACGAACGCCAGAGCCGCCTGGACGACTCCAATATCCGCAGCGGCAGCCGCTGGGACAGCCGCAACAATAATGGCAGCTACCGCCCGGGCTGGCGCGATCAGCCTCGTGAGGCCGCCTGGTGCAATCAGCCTCGTGAGGCGAATCCTCAGGCCAATGCCGCTCTCCCGCCGCTGCCACCGCCACCCCGAAGGAACGACATCAACCAGCCTAACGAGGGTGCTGGGGGCTACCAGGAGCCTCGCGCGGTCGCCTGCATCCTCGGCGGGTCCCAAGCCCCGCGTCCATCCGCCACTTCAAGCAACTCTCTCGCGAGGTGTACGCTGCCCTCCCGAGGCCAGAGGCTTCGCGGCCCCTCAAGTGGTCGCAGTACGCCATCACCTTCGACTCCAAGGACCACCCCAAGTCCACGACCTCCACAGGCGCGCTCCCCATGCTATGCACTCCCACCATCAGCAACGTCGCGGTCACCAAGACCCTCATCGACGGGGGTGCCGGCCTCAACGTGCTCTCCGTCAAGACCTTCGAGACTCTCCAGGTGCCCTACGACCAGCTAATGCCGACCAGGCCCTTTTCCGGAGTAACTGATGGCTCCACCATTCCGCTGGGACAAGTGCGCCTCCCCGTCACCTTTGGCACCCGCAAGAACTACCACACCGAGCTCATCGACTTCGACGTGGCACACATCGGCCTGCCTTACAATGCCATCTTGGGCTACCCAGATCTCACCAAGTTCATGGCGGCCACCCATCACGCCTACAACGTCCTCAAGATGCCCGGCTGCAGCGGCATCATCACCGTCGCCTGCGACGAGTAGGACGCGGCCAGCACCCTCGAGCGCGCCTACAAGGCTGCCGCTGTCGCGCACCCAGCCGACGAGGACGCGGCCGAGCCTTCTGAGGCCACGCCCGCGAAGAAGAAGCAGTTGTTCTCTCAGGACCGCACCGAGCCGAAGAAGGTGTCGGTGGACGGCAGCGGCTCCGGCCCTGCCTTCACCATCGGCACAGGCCTCCCTCCTGCATAGGAAAGCGCGCTCATCACCTTCCTTCGGGCAAACTCGGATGTTTTCGCCTGCAAAGCATCCGACTTGTCCGGTGTGCCGAGGGAGGTGATCGAGCACCACTTAGCGGTGTGCCCCAATGCACGCCCGGTCAAGCAGAAAGCACGGCGCCAGGCGCCAGAGAAGCAAGAGTTCATCGTCAATGAAGTTCAGAAGCTCCAAGAAGCCGGAGTCGTTCGTGAGGTGCGCCATCCCGAATGGCTCGCCAACCCAGTCGTCGTCGCCAAGAAGGGCGGCAAGGAGCGCATGTGCGTCGACTTCACCAGCCTCAACCAGCTCTGCCCTAGTGGCCCCTTCCAGCTGCCTCGAATTGGCCAGGGCGCTGGCCCCGTTTTCGGCAGCACGCGCATGCCCTTCGGGCTAAGGAACGCCGGCGCCTCTTTCCAGAGGCTGGCGCCCTTCGCGCCAGGGCCTCGTGAGCCTCCTGCTCCTCGCGAGCTCCCGAGGCCTCGCGAGCCCCCTGGCCCCAGACGGGCGGACTCCCTCGGCGCGCCTCGCCAAGCGGTGTGATGTCACTACATCGCGGTTCTGCCAGGTGCGCCCGGCGCGTCGCCTCTTGCCGCGCCTCTCGAGCTTCGCTCCCGAAACCTTATCCTTTTGGTTGTGTAATGAATTTTTACTGATTTCGCCCTGATGAGTTATGTTACCTGCTTAATCGCCTGTTAAGCTTGGCGTTGACCGGAGAGCGCCGCACACTCGAGACCCCTCCCCTGACCGTTTTTGTGAGCGGGGGCTAGGCACGGCGCCTGTGCTCGGGTCCGTCCCTGCAGCGCCGCCAAATCCAAGTGACTGAGCTCTGGCTCGCGGGCCTGCTCCCGCGCACATCACCTCACCAAGGTCCTTGGTGCCTTGTCTCCTCACTCAACGGCCACTGGCGAGTTAGCAAGCTTGCGCCGCTCCCCCCATCACGAAGTCTATCGACATGCAGCCCCTCAGGAGTCGAGCTGCGCGAGGACCTCGCAAGCGGCCTCTCGCGAGTTGGCCTCGCGAGACGAAGACGCTTCGAACACCGAGCCTCGTGAGCACGCCTCACGAGCTGCGTGAGCCCCTCATGAGCCGTGGCTCACCCGACACCGCCCTCCGCCAAAAGCTAAGTGTGATTGCCTCGCGAGGCGCCCTTACCATCACTCAAGCCCTCTCCCCTCACGATCCCGTTGAGCACTGCATTTTTCTTCTGTGTAAGCCGCTTGCACACTAAAGGGGGCCCCCCTGAGCATCGCGCCTCAGGAGCCCTCACTAGTTCCCGGTGCCCCTCACCTCCTAGCCTTGTCCCGGCATCGCGACCGGACATACCAGCGGCGGCTGAGGCCCGCCTGGGGGCTGGGTCCTAACGGCGTAGAGCGCCGAGGCGAGCAAAGAAAAAAAAACAGCCTCACGAGAGGACTTCGGGAGAGAGTGCATACACCCCATGTCACAAAAACACTAAGTTAAACATAGAAGATACTGTTTTCACGTCCCCGCGGGGCTACATCGGTTTAATGCAGGAAAATGAAAAGAAAGAAGGGGCCTAGGCGAGGCGCCGTCGCCCTCAAGACTCCAGCGCAAGGTGCCGCATGCATCCCCAAGCAGATGCTGCGGGCACGAGCGGCTCCGTCAACGTGCGCGCAATCGCCGCCATTGGTTCCGGAATCCTCGCTGCGCACGCCTAGTCGGAGTCCTCGTCCTCGCTCTTGACGCGGGGGGAGTCGCCGTCGCTTCTGCCCCCGCCGGAGGGGGCGACACCGTCGGAGGAGTCGTCCTCGCTGGAGGAGCCGCTGTAGCTGCCATCCTCGCTCTCCGTGCAGCACTCCAGGCGGCTACCGGAGAGCTCGAAGATCTTCATGAAGAGCGTGGCGGCCCCGTCGTACTTGAACAAGAGGACGTGCCCCCGCTTCAGGCCGCGGGCAAGGGCGAACGACTTCCACCCCTGCCTCAGGAACATGAAGCCCGAGGGGGTGAGCTCCGTCGCCACCCAGGAGGGGCCGTTGCAGCAACCGTCGGCCTGCACCCACAGGCCCAAGGGTGCGCGGTCCGCCATCGCCGCCGCGAAGGAGTCCGGGAGCCGGAGCCAGGTGCAGGGGCTGCGGTGCATGTTCACAATGAACTCACGTGCCGTCTCCGCCGAGTGGCTCCCTGCCTGTGGCGGGAGCACGGCCGCTCCGCCACGGCCGCCTCGGCCTTGCGCGCCTTGCCCGCCGCGCCCGCGAGCGGCGCCCCTTCCGTGACTGCCGGGCCTGGCGCCGGCAACGGTCGGGGAACGACCACGCCCTCTTCTCCTCGCCATCTTCGTGGCGACTCTAGTAGGGAGGCAGAGGAAGCTGGAAGAAGGAGAAGATGGGTGGGGGACTCTGGCCCTCCCCTCTCCCTCTTTATCTTGGCGCGGAACTCCCCTCGTCGCTCCGCCTTCTCCGGCATTGGGAGTTGGAGAACTAGCAAGTATGAAGGAAGGAAATGATGGCCTCGCGTCGCCCGCGCCAAGATTTATGTCAGTGCGGCGTTTACCGAGGCGTCGTGGGGAAGTGGGGGCGTCCCCATCACATCGTGCACCACGCGTCGTGCCTGGCCGCAGGTGGTTAGGGCCCGCGCTGTTTCGCCCCTCAGTAGGTGGAAACGTGCGCGTCGCGGGCCCGCGGGCTACTGTTGGGCCCGTGGAACCCGGGGTATCCAGGCTCGTCTGCCTTTGGCCCAGGGCGCAATGCCTGGCGTGGGCCCAGCGGGCCGTCTCCACCGAACTCTCACCAAAACCCCTCATGAGGCCCTGGCCTCCTGAGGCCCTGGCCTCCTGAGGCCCCCTCCTCAGGGAGTAGCAAGCAACGCTCAGCACCACCGTCAACGGCCTCGCGAGGTCCTCTCACGAGGCGGCTTCCCGAGTGGCCTCGCGAGGCGGTGTCCGAGGTGGCCTCCCGAGGCCCCCTACCGCAGGCGCTCGAGGCGAAGGTTGTTCGCCTTGCCGCGCGGCCTGGAGCCCGTCACGTGGGTGACGCGCGCGGCGATGAGCGGCAGCAGAGGCCGCGCCAGCAGGCGCGGATGAAGATGGCTTCCTCTTTCGTGTTAAGGGAGCAGGGCCAGCTATCACTCTCCAAAGCAACCCCAAAGGTTGCCCGATCGGCGAAGGAAGACCAAGACGACGAGCACGCAGGGCGGAGGTCATCACCGAGCCCACCAGCGCGTCATGGATCATACTTTGCCAGGCAAAGACCACCTTTAGTCAGGATAGCCTGAGCGCCTGTCCCCTTTCAAAATCTCCGAGTGTGGCAACCCTTCCCACCTAAGTTTCCAGGGGGAAGAGGACCAAGGCGGATATAAGGGGCAGAGCAACCGTTGTAGAGGGGGAGACGGAGGAGAGAGGAGGGGGAGACCAAATCGATTCCTTCATCTCCTACCTTGTACCTGGTACGCAAGAACTCTCTTGCCCTTGCAATCCCAACCACAAGCAGGAGTAGGGTCTTACACCGCAAGGTGGCCCGAACCTGGGTAAACCGCCGAGTCCCCGTTCCGTCCCTCGCTAGCGCGTCTTCGCCGTCGCCTCGCCGTCGCTTAACCGTGGTAGGAGGCGAAGTAGGTAGAACAAGCTCACCCCAGTGTTCGAACCTTTGGGTCCCCGGAGCCCGACTTCCGACAACCGCGAGCCGGGCCGGACCGTGGAGGAGAACATCGCGGCCCGTCAGTCCGGCCAGGATCTTGACGAGGTGCAGCGCGTTGCTTGGCGGGATAAGGCGGAGGCCGAGAAGGAGATGGCGGAGGCCTCGGCCCGGGCGTGGGAGAGGGCCTCTGTGAAGCGGGACAGGACCGCCATGGACCCGGCCTGGCCGGAGATGGAGAGGGGCTCGACGCCGGACGCCACGATCATCGAGCCGCAGCCGGAGGGGGCGGGCGAGCCGGCAGGGCAGACGGAGCCGGCTGACGACAAGTCGGACGTCGACGAGAACATCATCATGGACACGCTGCCCCGGGCTAACCCGGCAGGAGGAGGCGAGGGCGGCGGAGAGGGGCGCGAGGCGGACTCTGCACCGTCCGACCAGGCGCAGCCGACGCCGGCCCCGGAGGCCGTGACCAGGGACGCCGGAGCCTTGGTGGTCGTTCCGCCCCAAACCGCTACGAACTCCGAGCGGCCGGGTGGAAGTGGATCCGGCGCCGGGACCGCGATGCAGCAGCCGTGGGCGAACGCCGGCGAGGCAATGCTCGGGCCGCGCACCCGGGAGGACGAGGCGGCGGATGCCCTGCGCTCACAGCTTCGTGGGCGGGGCGAGCGCCTACAGGCCTTCGTCCGTGAAGACCAGGAGTGGGTGCAGAAGCTGGAGCAAGCGGTCGCGGTGAGTTTTTACTTTCCGTTTGTCTTGGCCGTTGAATCAGTGGGGGTGCGACAGCGCACCCAATGGGTGGAGCCCCCGAGACTCGGGCCGGCTGCGGAGCAGCCGGGTCGGGTCTTTCTATGCGTTTTTGCACTTTTCTAACTTTTGTCTTCGCGCAGCATCTGTACGACCTGCGGGCCAGCGCGTACAACCGGCTTCTGGAGCAGTTCCACGAGGTCAAGGCCCAGCTCGCCGTCAAGGAAGAGGAGTTGCGCCAGGACCGAGGTACGATTTGCATGCCTTCAGTGGGGGCGCGCCAGCGCACCCACTGGGTGTAGCCCCCGAGGTTCGGGCCGGACTGCGGAGCAGCCGGGTCGAATCTTTAAAGCTTGTCTTTTTCTTCTTTTCCTTGCTTCTCGCGTCTGACCGGGAATCTCGCCGTGCAGCCGTCGCGGCCGAGGAGCCGGACCTCCGAAGCCGGCTTGCCGAAGCCGGCCTACAGCGCGATCTTGCGGCCGCCGACCGCGACCGGCTCCGGGCCGAGGTGGACCGGCTGGTGGCCGGGAAGGCCAAGACAGAGGACGCCCACCAGGCTGAGCTAGGTCGGCTGGCGGAAGAGTGCGGCAAGGCGGCTGAGGAGTTGGCGAACGCCAGCAGGAGGATTGCCCAGCTCGAGAAGGATCTCGAAGCCCAGGCCCGCGCGTCGGCCCTGTGGGAGAACGGGATGCTGGGCGAGGCGCTGCACCTCGATGAGGCCTTCACCCGTGAGTGCTATCTTTCTTTGGTCCGGCTGGCCTAGCCGGCAAGTCATTTTCTTTCGGCTGACATGTTTCCTTCCTTGGCCAGGAGTCTTCCTAGAAACGCAGGAGGCGGCCGATGCGGCCGTGCACGCCCACCGGGCGGACCAGCGAGCGGCAGGGGCGGAGATCGATGCTTATGCCGCCTGGACCCTCTCGGAGATCGTCCTCGCCAGTGAGGCCCGACTTGGAGCCGTGGAGGGGCACATGTGTCGCCTGTTCGAGGCCGGGGTGAGCATGGCGAGCAGCCTCTGGCCGGGCGCGGTGGTGCCGAACAGCGTCACCTGGCTGGCGCGGTGGCTGGAAGCCGGCGTGGAGCGGCTCGGCGCGTGGAGGGCCTCCGCGGCCCGGGCCGGCGCGGAGACGGCGCTGCGCTTCGTTGTGTCCTGGTATCCGGGCATGGACCTCGACCGCCTGGCGGCGCAGCAGGCCGGCGCAGAGGATGACTTGGCGGCACGGGCGCAGCGGATCGCCGGGCAGGCCAGCTACCTGGCCTCGTTCGCCCCGCATGACGAGTTCGTCCTGGAGCGGACGGAAGACGGCGAGGAGCTCCCTGCCGACGAGTTCGGCCTGCTACTCAACGACCCGGACGATAGCTCGGC
Organism: Elymus sibiricus; assembly: GCA_039707655.1. Lineage (NCBI taxonomy): Eukaryota > Viridiplantae > Streptophyta > Magnoliopsida > Poales > Poaceae > Elymus > Elymus sibiricus. The sequence continues at coordinate 303,125,378 of CM077672.1, read as the reverse complement.
CGAGACGGGGGTCTATGCCGACGACGAGGCCGACCGGGACGACGCCGCCACGACCGAGAGGTCAGAGTGCTCTGGGCCCGACCCGGCGGCCGCGTCCACCTCAGCCGAGCCGACGCCGACCAGAGCCAACGCGGGTGCCGCTTAGGACTTTTATCTTCATCTTTCCTATACTCGAACTCGGTTAGGTAGCAGGTCTACCCACTGGGGGTTTAGTTTCATGTAATGAACTTGTGGCCGCGGGCCCTTGCTGTTTATAAATTTTGCATGTGATTTCGCTTTTGCTTGTTCGGCCTTGGGCCTTTTCTTGTCCGTCTTTTCTTTGGACTTCCTTCCCGCTAGCCGCACAGCCGGGTGGCGGCTATGGCTAGGACGGGGATTCGGCTTTGAGAGGGGACGTACAATACTTAGGCTTTTTCAGACGTTGAGCGCGAGCGAAACACCCACTGGGCCGGCTACGGCAGGCGGCGAAGCCGGCTGGCGCGCAGCCGGTCGTGCGACGAATTAGTGAGAAAGGGCGGGTTGGGCCGGGTTGGCCGAGCCGGACTCTCCTCCTTAGTCATTCTTGCGTGACGACGCTTCCGTCCGTTGACTCTTGCCGGACGGACAGCCGGGAGCCGGTTTGTGGCCTGGGGCGAAGAGAGGGCTTTGGCGGCTCGTATGCTTCGAAATGGACTAAGGGAAAATGGCGGGGCGTGGTCAAGCCGGCTAGCCCCCGAGCCCCCGAGCCGGACGCGCCGACTCGGCGGGAGAATTGAAAACGAGGAAATACATGGACACAAAGCTTGGTAAAAACGGGAAAGGTAGCCCCCGAGTGTCGTGCGGAGGGCCTGCTGCTTTCATTAGACCCAAAAGGTAGTGATACATACGTGCATGCGTTCAACTGTAAAACGGACGGAGGAGCTCCGCGTTCCAGGGCCGGCTGGACTCCTCGCCGGTTGCGTCTCTCTTGCGCTTGTTCGGCTTCTGCGCGTCGATGAGGTAGTACGCGTTCCGGTCGCAGATAACATTGCTGATGATGAAGGGGCCCTCCCAAGGAGAGGCCAACTTGTGTTGGCCGGCTGTTCGCTGGACGAGCCAAAGCACGAGGTCGCCCTCGCGGAATGCGAGGGGTTTGATCTTCTTGCTGTGGTAGTGATGCAGGCCTTGTTGGTAGATGGCTGACCGGCTGAGGGCCAGGAGGCGTGCCTCCTCGAGCAGGTCGACGCCGTCTTAGCGTGCCTCCTTTGCCTCGTCTTCTGTGTACATGGTCATCCGGGGCGAGTCGAACTCGACGTCGGTTGGAATAATTGGCTCGGCTCCGTAGACGAGGAAGAACGGAGTGAACCCGGTTGATCGGTTGGGTGTCGTCCGGAGACTCCAGAGGATGGCCGGCAAGTCATCGAGCCAGCTGCCGCGTGAGCGCACGAGCGGCTCGACGAGTCGCGGCTTGATGCCGGCTAGGATGAGGCCGTTTGCCCGCTCGACCTGGCCATTCGACTGGGGATGTGCGACGGAGGCCAAGTCGAGCCGGATGCCGGATACGGAGCAGTAGTGGGCCAGCGCGCCCTTGGCGAAGTTGGTGCCGTTGTCTGTGATGATGCTGTGGGGGACGCCATAGCGAACCGCGATGTCCTTGATGAACCGGACGGCCGTGGGCCCGTCGAGCTTCTTGATCGGTCTTGCCTCGATCCACTTGGTGAACTTGTCGACGACGACCAGCAGATGCGTCATGCCGGCTCGGGCGGTCTTGAAGGGCCCCACCATGTCGAGCCCCCAGACGGCAAAGGGCCATTTGATTGGGATGGTTTGGAGGGTTGTGGCCGACTGGTGGCTGCGCTTGCTGAAGCGTTGGCAGCCCTCGCATTTGACGACCAGCTACTAGGCGTCTTGCAGGGCCGTGGGCTAGTAAAAACCATGGCGGAAAGCCTTGGCCACCAGGGACCTCGAGGCGGCGTGGTGCCCGCACTCGCCCTGGTGGATGTCGAGGAGGATCTCGATCCCTTTGTCCTGCTCAACGCAGCGCTGGAACACGCCAGTCGTGCTGCGTTTGACGAGCTCGTGGTTGATGATGCTGTAGGCGGACGCTCGCCGCTGCACTTGCCGGGCTTCAGTCTCATCACAGGGAAGGTCGCCGTCTTCCAAGAAGGCGAGGATCGGCCAAGCCCAGGACGGCGCCGTCACCACCGTGAGGACGGCCGCCGGGATGGGATCTGGGACGGTAGGCCCCGGGCCGGAGCCGGCAGTCCCCGAGCTTGGGCCGGCAGCCCCCGAGCCGAAGACGGCAACCCCCGAGCCGGAGACGGCAGCTCCCGAGCCGGAGCCGGCAGCCCCCGAGCCGGAGACGGCAGCCCCCGAGCCGGAGCCGGCAGTCCCCGAGCTTGGGCCGGGAACTACAGGGTCGGGTGGGGGCGCGTCGGGGTCGTTCGGGACGAAGATGGGTTCCGACTCGGGAGACGGCTTGATGGACGGCTTCCGCAAGTGCTCGAGGGAGACGCCGGATGGGATGGCTTGCCGGGTGGAGCCCACTTTGGCCAGGGCGTCAGCTGCTTCGTTGTCCGCGCGTGGGATGTGGAGGAACTCGCAACCGTCGAACCCGCCAAAGAGTTGCTGGAACAGGAAGCGGTAGCTGGCCATGTTGGCGTCTTTGGCGTCCCAGTCGCCGGAAACTTGCTGCACTACCAGGTCCGAGTTGCCATAGCAGAGGATGCGGCGGATGCCGATCTCCCTGGCCAGCCAGATGCCGTGCACGAGAGCTTCGTACTCGGCAACGTTGTTGGAGGCAGCGAAATGGATCTGAAGTACGTACCGCAGTCGGTCGTTCTTGGGGGAGGACAGCACGATGCCGGCTCCCAAGCCGTTGCGCATCTTGGAGCCATCGAAGTGCATGCACCAGTGATTCGACTCGGGCGCCGGCGGCAGGTACTGGGTCTCGGTCCAGTCGACGAGGAAGTCGGACAGCGCCTGGGACTTGATGGTGGTGCGGGGCTCGTAGAGGATCGTGTGGCCGGCTAGCTCAATGGCCCACTTGGCCACCCGGCCAGAGGCATCCCGGCAGCCCATGATCTCGCCGATGGGGTCCGTGCTCACCACGGTAATGGTATGCTCCTGGAAGTACTGCCTCAGCTTCTTGGCGGCAAAGTACATGCCGTAGCACATCTTTTGGTAGTGGGGGTAGTTCTGCTTGGAGGCGGAGAGCACCTCGCTCAGGAAGTACACTGGACGCTGGACCGGCTGCACCTTGCCCTCCTCAGGACGCTCGACCACCAGCACCGTGCTAACCGCCCGGGAGGTGGCGGCGATGTACAGCAAGAGTGGCTCTTTCTCAGCCGGAGCGGCCAGAACGGGTGCGGTGGACAGCATGCGCTTGAGGTCGCGGAATGCCTCGTCCGCCTGGTCGCTCCACTCGAACGTCGTCGTCTTCTTCATCAGCTGATACAGGGGCAGGGCCCTCTCCCCTAGCCGGCTGACGAACCGGCTGAGAGAGGCCAAGCAGCCGGTGAACTTCTCGACGTCGTGCAGCCGGGCCGGCTTGCGCATGCGCTCAATTGCCTTGATCTTTTCCAGGTTGGTTTCAATGCCGCGCTCCGAGACGAGGAAACCAAGGAGTTGGCCAGCCGGCACGCCGAAGACGCACTTCTCCGGGTTGAGCTTGATCTGGAACCGGCGTAGGTTGGCGAAGGTCTCCTTGAGGTCGGCTAGGAGCGTGAGGTGCTGCTTGGTATTCACCACGATGTCGTCGACGTAGACGTGCACATTTCTGCCGATCTGGGGCAGCAGGCATTTCTGCATGCAGCGCTGGAAGGTGGCTCCGGCATTCTTCAAGCCGAACGACATGGTGATGTAGCAATACGCCCCAAAGGGTGTGATAAAGGACATCTTGAGGGCGTCGGTCGAGTCCAGCTTTATCTGGTGGTAGCCGGAGTAGGCGTCCAAGAAGAACAGGAGCTCGCAGCCGGCTGTGGAGTCAATGACTTGGTTGATCCGGGGCAGAGCGAACGGATCTTTGGGGCATGCCTTGTTCAGGCTGGTGTAGTCGATGCACATGCGCCAGCTGCCATTCTTTTTCAGGACGAGGACTGGATTGGCCAGCCACTCGGGGTGGAATACTTCCATGATGCAGCCGGCTGCGAGCAGCCGGGCGATCTCTTCACCGATGGTTGTTCGCTTTTCCTTGGAGAAGCGGCGTAGCGGCTGTCGGACGGGCTTGGCGTCCTTGCGGACGTGAATTTTGTGCTCGGCGAATTCCCTCGGGACACCCGGCATGTCTTTCGGAGACCATGCGAAGATGTCCTGATTCTCACGGAGGAAATCGACGAGCTTGCCTTCTTATTTGCTGTCGAGGCGGGTGCCCAAGACCACGTACTTGCTGGAGCTGGGGTCGGCCGGGTCGAGCGGGACCCTCTTCGTGTCTTTTGACGGCTGGAAGGAGGCCTCGCTGTCGGCCGACTTGGGCGGAGTTGGCACGGCCGGCTGCGCGCTAGCCAGCACCACGATCCGGTCGAGATGGCGCCTCTCATCGGCGATGACCAGCGACTCGGCCAGCTGGGAGCCGGCTTTGGCGCACTCGAGGGACTTTTTGTAGTCGCCGACGATGGGGATGAGGCCCTTGGGACCCGGCATCTTCAACTTCAGGTAGGCATAGTGGGGGACCGCCATGAATTTGGCCATCGCGGGTCGGCCCAGCAGCGCGTGGTAGGGGCTGGCCAGGTCCACCACCTCGAACCAGATCGGCTCACGGCGGAAATGGCTGCAGAAGCCGAACAGGACGTCAAGCCAGATCTGGCCGATCGGAGAGCAGGAGAGACCCGGCACGATGCCGTGGAAAACCGACCGGGTCGGCTCCAGCTGTCGTTCCTCGATGCCGAGCTTGGTCATGGTGTCGCGGTACAGGATGTTGATGTTGCTGCCGCCGTCGATCAGTACCCGCGAAAAACGGCAGGTGCGCTTCTCGGAGATGAAGGTGGGGTCGAGCACAAGGGCGTAGCCACCCGGCGTGGGCATGACGGCCGGGTGGTCTTCCCGGATATAGCTGACTGGCCGGTCGGACCAATGCATGTATTGGGGAACCGGAGGGACGACGGCGTTCACCTCGGCCGCGTGCTTGCGCTTGGCGTGCTTGTCATCGCCCTCGCTGGTGAAGACGACGTAGGACGCGTCCGGGCGCGGGAAAGGGTTGTCGGCGAGGGCGCCGGGTGGCGGCGGGGGCGGGGGAAGCGGCGGCTGCTGCGGGCCGGCTCCGGGTGGCGGGGGTGGAAGGTTGCCCTTCAACAGGCACTGGGTGAAACTGCACTGTTGGAGCGTGTGCGTCGACGGCTTCGCGCCGCTGTGGTTTTTGCAGGGGCGTCGAGCATCTGCTCGAAGGACAGCTTGGGCTGCCAGGCGGCCTTGCCGGTGCGTGGGCGCTGGCTGGAGCCTTGCTCGGCCGGCTGCTCCCCTTCCACCGCGGCGACCTGCCGGTTGTCGTAGCGGGGCGCCTGCTGGTCGTTCCTGCGCTTGCCGTTGTTGTTGTTGTTGCCTTGCCGGCGCGGGTTGTCGTCGCCAGCCGGCTTGGGGGGCGCCGGCTGGACCGGGAGGAGTTTGCCGTCCGCGTCGATCGTGATCTTCACGTTCATCGTAGAGTCGGCCGTAGCGTACTTGTCCGCCACGGCCATGAGCTCCGCTAGAGTCTCCGGCTCGTCGCACACCAGCCGGTGCTTGACCAGAGTGCCGTCTTGGCATCTGTCGATGAAGTACTGGATGGCCTGGACCTCGTGGACGCCCTCGCAGGAGTTGCGGAGCTCCGTCCACCGCGTGAGGAAGTCGCGAAGGGGCTCGCCTGGCTTCTGGACGCACATGGAGAGCTCGTGAGGCTTGCCGTGGCGCTTGTAGGTGCTGGTGAAGTTGCAGATAAACGCATCTTCGAAATCCAGCCAGGAGTTCACGTTGCCGGCTCGCAGGCTGTTAAGCCATGTCCGGGCTGAGCTGAGCAGCATGAGGGGGACGTATCGCACAGCCACGCGCGGTTGCCGCCAGCTATGCCGACAGCCGTGGTGTAGTCAGTCAGCCAGTCCTCCGGCTTGGTGATGCCGTTGTACTTTGGTTAGTCGCGGGGCAGCGAGAAGCCTTTGGGGAAGGGCTCCTCGCGAATGCGGGGGCCAAAGCACGCCGGGCCGACAGAGCTTTCCTCCTCCAGGGCCGTGGAGCGCGCCAGCCGGTCGATGCGGTGACGGGCGTCGTTTTCATCGTAGGGCTCGCGGGGGCCGAGTCGGTCAGCCACGGGACCGCGGGGACCGAGTCGGTTAGCCGCGGGACCGTGGGGTACAGGGGCTTCCGAGGCCGGCTCGAGCCGCCGAGCCGGCCGCACGGGGGGCTCCGGCGGCTGAGTCTGGCCGTCGCCAGCCGTCTCACCAGCGATGCCGTCTCCAACGATTGTGCCGGCTCCGACCGGACTGGTGCCGGCCAGAGCGGCTCGTGCTAGTGGCGTGGGAGGACGTTTGCTGCGCATCCCGGAGGGCCCTCTCCGGGTTTCCGGTTTTTCCTGAGGCGGAGGCGGATGGCTGGGCCGGGTCGAAGTGCTTTTGCTGCTCGTTCGCCGCGGTGATGAGGTCGCGGATGCGCTACTGCAGCTGCAGCAGCTCCTCGCCCTCCAGGAATTCGAGATCCGCCATGGCCGCCTGCGCTGCGCGCATGTTCTTGACGGGGGTGTCCTACACGGGCTGGCCTGCGCCTAGCGCACGGCCGATCGCGCCCCCACGGATCCGCACTTCCGCGACCCGGCTGGGCTCGGCAGCGGCCGGCGTGAAGCCGTGGGCGCTGTCGTACTCTCGCTGGGCGGACTCCAGCCGGCGCTGCGTTGCCGCGAGCTCCGTGGCCTCGACCAGCAGATGCTGACGGTCCTCGTTCAGGTGAGCCGCTGCGGCCGCCGTGTCGGCGTCGGGCGTGATGGGGGCTTGCAGGCTCCGGATCGTCTCGCGGAGCGGGTCGGCCCGGCGTGGCGGAGCCGCAGCCATGGCAGCAGCAGCCGCGGCGGCCATCTCCTTGCCGCGCGGGGAGCCGGAGCTAGCGCCGATGGTCAGCACCTCCGCGCGGGCGCAGAGGTTCGCGACGTCATCAGAGACAGCGCGGCCAACGAGGACGGGCGAGTCGATGAAGCAGCGCACCTCGCTGGGAAACACGTCGGGGACGAGCGCGACGAAAACGCACAGTGCGCCGAAAGGGACGACGGGGCAGCCTGCGAGGCAGGCGACATCCGCGCCCGGCGCAGCGTTGCAGCCGGTCAGGTTGGCCGTGTGAGGCGCGCGGACCAAACCGTGCATGATGCGCTCGCCGGAGCTGGTGAAGGGCCTCGTCTGGAACTTGACTCCGGCCGGCGCCGCGAGCAGCGCCACGGTGGGCACCAACTGTCGTGGTATTCTCACGGCAGATGCCATGAGATGGCTAAAAAGGTGGGGGTGCATGAGGACTCCGGTGGGTTCCAGAGGCAAGGTCGGTACGCGCATGTGTGAGACACGAGACGTACCCAGGTTCGGGGCCCTCCGGAGAGGTAACACCCCTAGTCCTGCCGAATGGAGTATGGAGTGCACAAGGGCTACAAGGTTGCTCCTGGAGCTGTTTGAGCGGAGGAGGAAGAAGGAGCTAGACCTCCATTTTACCTCTCCTGTGAGTATATGTGTGTGTGTGTCTGAGATTAGGCGTCCTAAGCTCAACCCCTCTGCATGGAGGCCTCCTGGGGGGTCTTATAGCTCGACCCCCCAGGGTTACAATGGTAAGATTGCATGGGTGTGGGGCCCTGGTGTCATCGCCTGGGAGCCGGCGGTGGGGGTCGCCGGGTGCGCCGGGGCCGCCGGGCACGGGTCCGGTCGGCTGCGCGGCACTGTGGCATGTCTTGTCTCGCGTCATAGGGCGGCTGGCGCCGCCCAGCTACAGGGTTGCGCCTCCCGCACCCCGCCCGCCCCGGGCGAGGGTGCAGGGCGCGCTGTAGCCACACCCGACGGGGCCGGCGTGAAGGAGGGATTGCTGTAACCACGCCTACCTCATCGTGAGGGATTGTCCCCTCGTGGCCAGCCGGCATGGGCCAGCCGGTCGATCCGGGTCGCCGTGCCGAGCCGGCTCGCGCCGGGGAGCCGGCGAACAGGCTAGCCGAATTGAGGAGCTTGGCCTGCTCCGATATTTTAAAAAGGGGTCCGGGCTCCGTTGGCTACCCGGGGGTCATCCCCCCAACCATATTGCCACTGCCAAACCCTAGCCATTCGGTTTGACCGAAAAGGATCTCGGTCCCACCGAGATGGCCTTGCCAAGTTTCTGTGATGACATTATTTCACTTCGGAATCACCGAGTTGAAATAATCAGAATTTCTGAAACTGGGTTTTGCCCTAGCCATTGCAGTTCGGTCCCACCGAGTTGTTCCACTTCGGTCCCACCGAAAAGCGTAAAGTTCACATCTTTTACACTAGCCGGTCTCACCGAGTTTACAATCGGTCTCACCGATTTGGGTCAAAAGTGTGTAACGGTTGGATTTTTGGTGAAGGCTATTTATACCCCTCCACCCCCACTTACTCTCTAAGAGAACCATCAGAACGTGCATACACTTCCACCATACATTTTCTGAGAGAAAACCACCTACTCATCTGTTGAGATCAAGAGATTCCAATCCAACCATTTGAACCTTGATTTCTAGCCTCTTCAAGTTGCTTTCCACTCCAATCCTTCTCCTACCTAAGCCAAATCTGTGAGAGAGAGATTGAGTGTTGAGGTGACTATCATTTGAAGCACAAGAGGAAGGAGTTCATCATCAACACACCATTTATTACCTTTTGGAGAGTGGTGTCTCCTAGATTGGTTAGGTGTCACTTGGGAGCCTCCAAGATCATGTGGAGTTGAACCAAGGAGTTTGTAAGGGCAAGGAGATCGCCTACTTCGTGAAGGTCTACCCCGAGTGAGGCTAGTCTTTCGTGGATGTAAGCCATGGAGGAATAGGCAAGGTTTCTTCTTCGTGGAACCTTCGTGGGTGGAGCCCTCCGTGGACCCGCGCAACCGTTACCCTTCGTGGGTTGAAGCTCCATCAACGTGGACGTACGATAGCACCACCTATCGGAACCACGCCAAAAATCATCGTGTCTTCATTGCGTTTGAAATCTCCAAACCACTCCTTTACTTACATGTGCAATGTTTTATTTTCCGCTGCTATACTCTTAGAATTGCATGTGTAGGGTGATGCTTGACTTGGTGTACTTGCTAAAATCTGCCCACAACTAAAATTGGGAAAATGATAGATTTTTATTTGGTTAAGTAGTCTAATTACCCCCCCCCCTCTAGACACACTTTCGATCCTACATACCGGCACCCAGAAAATCTCTCCTTCCCCATCACCGGTCGGGCGGACTATGAGTCCCACCGGGACCGGTGTGCCCGCCGTGGGAAGGAGAGGATGAGGGCCGTCGAGGCCCGTCTCGCAGCGGACATGGTGGCGGCAGAGGCGGCTGATGCGGTGACGCAGGCAGCCGAAGAGGAGGAAGCCATCCGCGCCTGCATTATGAAGAAGCGCCAGCGAAGAACACGCGCGCCCTCACCCGAGAGTAGAATCGGGCGATCCGGGCCATGGCCAGACTGCCACCGAAGGAGGAGAAGGAGGACAGGGACGGTGAGGACAGCTCCAACGATGAGCAGATCCGGCTCGATCTCTATTGCGTTTTCGACCGGTACTTCCGGGACAAGGACGGCAAGGGCACCGGGAAGGGCAAGGGCAACCGTGGATGATCTCCACCATAGCCAAAAATGTCAAATTTTGGTAGTCCGATGGCATGTTTGTAGTGATGTAGTAGCCGTACGGTGTGTGTAATATGCATCGACGTAGTTGCATGAGTTTGTATGGATTTGAGATATGATAATTGAGATGTCCGGTTGTGAGAAGGCAAATTTGAGGCGTGACTAGTCACTGTCCGCGGACTGCGGGCGTTTCAGGGGTCGGATTTGTAAAGTACGGCTGTAGATGCTCTTAGGACATCTCCATCAAGGACCCATAAAACACTCGCATACGTCCGGACATAGCTTACCATTTAATGCGGTATCTCATCGGTTCGTGGACCAGTTCAAATGTTTGAATTTTCACAAACCGAACGAAAACCAGAGGGACTTTGCAGTCGTCCGAACCACTGTCACGAACGCGTCAGCCACCCCGGACCCACGCAAAACCCCGCCCGCAACGCGTCCCTATCTTCGTGCCAGTTCAATGTCAGAGTGGCGTGACTGGATTGTAGGAGATATGCCCTAGAGGCAATAATAAATGTTATTATTTATCTCCATGTTTGTAATTATGTTTATATTCCGTGCTATAACTGCTATGGTTCTCGAGTCTACAATAACCACGAGGCTCGAAGGAAGACTCATATGCACGTGTGGAATAATAAACGGTAAAATGTATTCCTAGTCTGGCCTCTAAGACTAGCTCAAGTGTTGCATGATGGTTCTGTTTTCCTGATCATGGGCATGACTATGCTGGCAACTTTGAGGGCACAATGTTAGGAGAACAGTTGTGTTGAATCGACCCGAATTGATGTTATGCTATGAGATACATTCGTCACAAGTTAATGGTTAATAACACAGAGAAAGTTAACGTTTGCATAATTCCTTAGACCATGAGAGTATCGAGTTCCTTCATGCTTGATTCATGAACTTTGGGGTTTGTTAAACGTCATCCGTAACTAGGTGGCTATTACCGCGGCTTACGGGTTCATGGGAAAGTATGACAAGGGACTTGATAGCTCAAGATTGGGACTTGCTCCTCCGAGAATGGAGAGATATCTCTGGGCCCTCTCGGTGTTACGGTATCCATCATCGTCTGGCCAGACACAATGTGATTTGATCATGGGTATTTGTAACATATCGCGAAGCAACAGGAATAGCACACGGCAACTAGAGGTTCACTCGAATATTTATTCGTGTGGGTATAGGGGTCAATATGGGTGTCCACGGCTCCGATGTTGATCATTGATCGGAAAGTGTTCCGGTCATGTCTATGCTTCACCGAACCTATAGGGTCACACGCTTAAGGGTCATTTATCTATTGAATACTAGACAGGGAGTCTGAGAGAAAGTCACCGGAAAAGTTTCGGAGACAGCGGAAAAGTTCCGGAGAGAGAACACCGGAATAGTTTCCGTAAAACTGAAAAGTTGTTTCAGGGTATACCATTAAGTCAAATTGGTATTGGCACATGCCTGGAAATTCTTGGAGGGTGCCAGAATTGTTCTGGGAACTTCTGGGATTTTTCGGAAAAAAAAACCCGGAAATGTTCCGGAGCTGCCGGAACCGCTTTGTTTGCTTTTCGCAGATGAAAATCACTAATCCGGAATTGTTTCGGAACGCGTCCAAAATTATTTTAGTGGGTACTGGAAATGTTCTAAGACCTACAGGAATATTTTTGGATTTAACGGTCGCGGAAAAATGTTTCCGTGAATAGTGAAAGTGCTTTTTGGGTTACTTTACGGAAAGCCACCTTTTGGGACTTTTCCCAAAAGACTTCTAGAAAGACTTAGGGACTAAGGAACCCCCTTTGGGGGGCCCCCTTGAGAGTGGCCGGCCAAGGAGGAGGCCATCCATGGTGCTCCTCTAGCCTTCCCATTTTACCCTTTTGGAGAATCCATATGATGGGTTTTTTGGTATTTTGGGAGCCACCCTACCCCTTGGGTTTTCCTATAAATAGAGGTGGAGAGGCACTCTCCACACTCACTCTTTCTCAACATACACAACCCATGCATGATCTGGCCTTCTCTCTCCCTCCCCGTGAAATAGTTTCGTAGAGCCGAAAGGCTATCTGGATTCCGGTGGGAACTAGTTCTGGACGGCGAAGCCCTACCGGATAGATGACACCGTATGTGTGCAACCCCATAGAGAGGTCGTAGTTTCGATCTTTTGCCCGAGGGGCTGTTCGAGGGTCCTCCCGAAGGGCTGTCCGAGTTACCGTTCGGTTTTCGAGGGTCCTCCCGAAGGGCTGTTCGAGTTACCGTTCGGGTTTCGAGGGTCCTCCCGAAGGGCTGTCCGTGACACCGTCCGAGGGACTGTCCGACCGCCTCCCGGAGGGCTGTCCGACGAGCACACAAGGGAGAACATCCTCGCGGTTGGGAGGTTGTAAATCCTAGCTGCGGGGATCTGCACCGCCGATCGTCATCGACTCTACTTCCGCTGCGCTATGAGTCGGTAACGAAAAGATCAAACCTTGTATGCAGTCTCCATAGTGGTCCTGGGCTGGTGCATAGGTCGGAAATTTTTTGTTTTCTGCTGTGTTACCCTACAGTGGCATCATGAGCCGTGCTATGCGTGGATGCAGGTTACAATCTAGAATACATAGAGATGTATGGGTGTTGCACAATATAATTTGTAGTAGATGAGTTCTACTGCTGATAATTATTTGTGCGGGTAGCAGATGAAATCTGTTACCCGATGTTCTTGTTGCTTCCCTGAAATTTGCATATTTCTGATCTTGATAACAGCATGGTGGAGTTTCAAAGTTCTGGCAATCCGCGATCCTGATTGATCAACGAAGTGCTAACAGTTCATTGAATTCCACCATAGATAGAGAGAAAGATGAAATTTCGCAGACAAAAGGGCAATGCAGATATGATCTGCACGGGGGTCATGCGTATGACGAAGTTCAGTATGGGGCTCGAGATTTTATTATCTCGTGTTTCATACACCCCGCAAAGTTAATCTAGCGACTTGAATAATCATACTTGATGATGGACGTTGGTAGCTTCGGTTTGTTTCGAAACCTTAGAAGCCACGTAAAATAAAATTTTGCATGAACCGATTAGAGGCGTCTAACTTGGTTTTGCAGGAAGTGCATGTGATGTGGTATGGCAGTTCTCATATTAATTCGATTATGTATGAGATGACTATACAATGTAAATTAACATGACCTGCGTGTCATGATTCGGCATGATGGCTGGAGCCATATGATTGTCACTTTAATGACCTGCGTGTCTGTTGGGGAACGTTGCATGGAAAACAAAAAAATTCTACGCACACGCAAGATCTATCCATGGAGATGCATAGCTACGAGAGGGGGAGTGTGTCTACGTACCCTCGTAGACCGTAAGCGGAAGCGTTAGAACAACGCGGTTGATGTCGTCGAACAACTTCACGATCCAACCGACCGAGCACCGAACGTACGGCACCTCCGCGTTCAGCACACGTTCAGCTCGGTGACATCCTCGACTTCTTGATCCAGCAAGACGGCGAGGTAGTGGATGAGTTCCGGCAGCACGACGGCGTGGTGACGGTGATGGTGATGCTATCTCCGCAGGGCTTCGCCCAAGCACTGCGAAAATATGACCGAGGGACGGAACTGTGGAGGGGGGCGCCGCACACGGCTAAGACAATGTTGTGTCTCCTTTGGGGCGCCCCCTCTCCTCTATTTATATATGTGTAGGGGCTTGGAGTAGAAGGAATAGTGCCACGTGAACAGTAACCGTGAATAGTACACACGTGGACTTGGACTCCAAAGTCCAATCCTATTCCTACTAGGACTCTCCCTTTTTCCTTCCCTAGCTGCGTGGGCTTTTGAGGACTTGGTGCGCCTGGCCCAATAAGGCCAGGGCGCCTCCCCTTAGCCCATGCCAGCCCTTGGGACATGGTGGACCCACTTGTGGACTTCCGGACCCCTCCGGAATCCTCCGGAACCTTCTGGAAGCTTCCCGGTACAATACCGGAAAAAAACTGCACCTTTTTCTGGAACCCAAAATATGACTTCCCATATATAAATCTTTACCTCTCGACCATTCCGAGACTCCTCGTGACGTCCGGGATCTCATCCGGGACTCCGAACAATATTCGGTTACCAATTCAAATAACTCATATAACACTATATCGTCAACGAACGTTAAGCGTGCGGACCCTACGGGTTCGGGAATGATGTAGACATGACTGAGACGCCTCTCCGGTCAATAACCAATAGCGGAACCTAGATGCTCATATTGGTTCCTACATATTCCACGAAGATCTTATCGGTCGAACCGCAATGACAACATACGTAATTCCCATTGTCCGTCAGTATGTTACTTGCCCGAGATTCGATCGTCGGTATCTCCATACCTAGTTCAATCTCGTTACCGGCAAGTCTCTTTACTCGTTCCGTAATACATCATCCCGTAACTAACTCCTTAGTCACTTTGCTTGCAAGCTTCTTATGACGTGCATTACCGAGAGGGACCAGAGATACCTCTCCGAAACACGGAGTGACAAATCCCAGTCTCAATCCATGCCAACTCAACGGACACCTTCGGAGATACCTGTAGAGCATCTTTATGATCACCCAGTTACGTTGTGACGTTTGATAGCACACAAGGTATTCCTCCGGTATCCGGGAGTTGCATGATCTCATGGTCTGAGGAACATGTATTTGACATTCAAGAAAGCAGTAGCAATAAACAGAACGATCATATGCTAAGCTAACAGATGGGTCTTGTCCATCACATCATTCTCCTAATGATGTGATCCCGTTATCAAATGACAACTCATGTCTATGGTTAGGAAACCTTAACCATCTTTGATCAACGAGCTAGTCTAGTAGAGGCTCACTAGGGACACGATATTTGTTTATGTATTCACACATGTATTTAAGTTTCCGGTCAATACAATTCTAGCATGAATAATAAACCTTTATCATGAACAAGGAAATATAAAATAATAACAACTTTATTATTGCCTCTAGGGCATATTTCCATCAGTCTCCCACTTGCACTAGAGTCAATAATCTAGATTACATAGTAATGAATCTAACACCCATGGAGTCTTGGTGCTGATCATGTTTTGCTCGTGGAAGAGGCTTAGTCAACGGGTCTGCCACATTCAGATCTGTGTGTACTTTGCAAATTTCTATGTCTCCATCCTTGACATATTCATGAATGGAGTTGAAGTGTCTCTTGATGTGTTTGGTCTTCTTGTGAAACCAGGGCTCCTTGGCTATGGCAATTGCTCCAGTGTTGTCACAAAAGATTGTCATTGGACCCGATGCACTAGGTATTACACCTAGATCGGATATGAACTCCTTCATCCAGACTCCTTCATGTGCTGCTTCCGAAGCAGCTATGTATTCCGCTTCACACGTAGATCCCGCCACGACGCTCTGCTTGGAACTGCACCAACTGACAGCTCCACCATTTAATATAAATACGTATCCGGTTTGTGACTTAGAGTCATCCGGATCAGTGTCGAAGCTTGCATCGACGTAACCCTTTACGACGAGCTCTTCGTCACCTCCATAAACGAGAAACATGTCCTTGGTCCTTTTCAGGTACTTCAGGATATTCTTGACCGCTGTCCAGTGATCCACTCCTGGATTACTCTGGTACCTCCCTACCAAACTTATGGCAAGGCACACATCAGGTCTGGTACACAGCATGGCATACATAATAGAACCTATGGCTGAGGCATAGGGAATGACTTTCATTTTCTCTATATCTTCTGCCGTGGTCGGGCATTGAGTCTGACTCAACTTCACACCTTGCAAGACAGGCAAGAACCCTTTCTTTGACTGATCCATTTTGAACTTCTTCAAAACTTTGTCAAGGTATGTGCTTTGTGAAAGTCCTATCAAGCGTCTTGATCTATCCCTATAGATCTTGATGCCCAATATATAAGCAGCTTCACCGAGGTCTTTCATTGAAAAATTCTTATTCAAGTATCCCTTTATGCCATCCAGAAATTCTATATCATTTCCAATCAACAATATGTCATCCACATATAATATTAGAAATGCTACAGAGCTCCCACTCACTTTCTTGTAAATACAGGCTTCACCGTAAGTCTGTACAAAACCATATGCTTTGATCACCTCATCAAAGCGTATATTCCAACTCCGAGATGCTTGCACCAGTCCATAGATGGATCGCTGGAGCTTGCACACTTTGTTAGCACCCTTAGGATCGACAAAACCTTCTGGTTGCATCATATACAACTCTTCTTTGAGAAAATCATTAAGGAATGCAGTTTTGACATCAATTTGCCAGATTTCATAATCATAAAATGCGGCAATTGCTAACATGATTCGGATAGACTTAAGCATCGCTACGGGTGAGAAAGTCTCATCGTAGTCAACCCCTTGAACTTGTCAAAAACCTTTCGCGACAAGTCGAACTTTGTAGACAGTGATATTACCATCAGCATCTGTCTTCCTCTTAATAATCCATTTATTCTCAATGGCTTGCCGATCATCGGGCAAGTCCACCAAAGTCCACACTTTGTTCTCATACATGGATCCTATCTAAGATTTCATGGCCTCAAGCCATTTGTCGGAATCCGGGCTTATCATAGCTTCTTCATAGTTCGTAGGTTCGCTGTTGTCTAACAACATAACTTCCAGAACAGGATTACCGTACCACTCTGGTGCGGAACGTACTCTGGTCGACCTACGAAGTTCAGTAGTAACTTGATCTGAAGTTTCATGATCTTTATCATTATCTTCCTCTCTTATTGGTGTAGGCATCACGGGAACGGTTTTCTCTGATGAGCTACTTTCCAATTCGAGAGAAGGTACAATTACCTCATCAAGTTCTACTTTCCTCCCACTCACTTCTTTCGAGAGAAACTCCTTCTCTAGAAAGGACCCATTCTTGGCAACAAAGACCTTGCCTTCGGATCTGTGGTAGAAGGTGTACCCAATTGTTTCTTTAGGGTATCCTATGAAGACGCACTTCTCCGCTTTGGGTTCGAGCTTATCAGGTTGAAGCTTTTTCACATAAGCATCGCATCCCCAAACTTTAAGAAACGACAGCTTAGGTTTCTTGCCAAACCATAGTTCATATGGTGTCGTCTCAACGGATTTAGACGATGCCCTATTTAACGTGAATGCAGTTGTCTCTAATGCATAACCCCAAAACGATAGTGGCAAATCGGTAAGAGACATCATAGAACGCACCATATCCAATAAAGTACGGTTACGACGTTCGGACACACCATTACGCTGTGGTGTTCCAGGTGGCGTGAGTTGTGAAACAATTCCACATTTTCTTAAATGAAGGCCAAACTCGTAACTCAATATTCGCCTCCCTGATCAGATCGTAGAAACTTTATTTTCTTGTTACGATGATTCTCTACTTCACTCTGAAATTCTTTGAACTTTTCAAATGTTTCAGACTTGTGTTTCATCAAGTAGATATACCCATATCTACTCAAATCATCTGTGAAGGTTAGAAAATAACGATACCCGCCGCGTGCTTCAACATTCATCGGACCGCATACATCGGTATGTATTATTTCCAACAAATCAGTAGCTCGCTCCATTGTTCCGGAGAACGGAGTTTTAGTCATCTTGCCCATGAGGCATGGTTCGCAAGTATCAAATGATTCATAATCAAGAGATTCCAAAAGTCCATCCGCATGGAGTTTCTTCATGCGCTTTACACCAATATGACCTAAACGGCAGTGCCACAAGTATGTTGCACTATCATTATCAACTTTGCATCTTTTGGCATCAATATTATGAATATGTGTATCACTACGATCGAGATTCAACAAGAATAGACCATTCACAAAAGGTGCGTGACCATAAAAGATGTTACTCATATAAATAGAACAACCATTATTCTCTGACTTAAATGAATAACCGTCTCGCAATAAACAAGATCCAGATATAATGTTCATGCTCAACGCTGGCACCAAATAACAATTATTGAGGTCTAAAACTAATCTCGAAGGTAGATGTAGAGGTAGCGTGCCGACGGCGATCACATCAACCTTGAAACCATTCCCAACGCGCATCGTCACCTTGTCCTTATCCAATCTTCGCTTATTCCGTAGCTCCTATTTCGAGTTACAAATATGAGCAACCGAACCAGTATCAAATACCCAGGCGCTACTGCGAGCATTAGTGAGGAACACATCAATAACATGTATATCAAATATACCTTTGCTCACTTTGCCATCCTTCTTATCCGCCAAATACTTGGGGCAGTTCCGCTTCCAGTGACCAGTCCCTTTGCAGTAGAAGCACTCTATTTCAGGCCTGGGTCCAGCTTTGGGTTTCTTCGTGGGAGCGGCAACTTGCTTGCCATTCTTCTTGAAGTTCCCCTTCTTTCCCTTGCCCTTTTTCTTGAAACTAGTGGTTTTGTTAACCATCAACACTTGATGCTCCTTCTTGATTTCTACCTCCGCTGATTTCAGCATCGCGAAGAGCTCGGGAATTGTCTTCTCCATCCCTTGCATATTATAGTTCATCACGAAGCCTTTATAGCTTGGTGGCAGTGACTGAAGAACTCTGTCAATAACACTCTCAACCGGAAGATCAATTCCCAGCTGAGTCAAGTGGTTGTGGTACCCAGACATTCTGAGTATGTGTTCACTGACAGAACTGTTCTCCTCCATCTTACAGCTAAAGAACTTGTTGGAGACTTCATATCTCTCAACCCGGGCATTAGCTTGAAATATCAATTTCAGCTCTTGGAACATCTCATATGCTCCGTGGCGTTCAAAACGCTTTTGCAGTCCCGGTTCTAAGCCATAGAGCATGGCACACTGAACTATCGAGTAGTCATCAGATCGAGCCTGCCAGGCGTTCACAACGTCTGCAGCAGCTCCTGCAGCAGGTCCATCACCTAGCGGTGCATCAAGGACAAAATTCTTCTGTGCAGCAATGAGGATAATCCTCAAGTTACGGACCCAGTCCGTGTAGTTGCTACCATCATCTTTCAACTTAGCTTTCTCTAGGAGCGCATTAAAATTCAACGGAACTGTAGCACGGGCCATTTATCTACAACATAGATATGCAAAGAAACTATCAAGACTAAGTTCATGATAAATTAAGTTCAATTAATCAAATTACTAATGAACTCCCACTTAAATTAACATCCCTCAAGTTAACTAAGTGATACATGATCCAAATCAACTAGCCCATGTCCGATCATCACGTGAGATGGGATAGTCATCAATGGTGAACATCTCCATGTTGATCATATCTACTATATGACTCATGTTCGACCTTTCGGTCTCCAGTGTTTCGAGACCATGTCTGTACATGCTAGGCTCGTCAAGTTTAACCCAAGTATTCTGCTTGTGTAAAACTGGCTTACACCCGTTGTATGTGAACGTAGAATCTATCACACCCGATCATCACGAGGTGCTTCCAAACGACGAACTTTAGCAACGGTGCATACTCGGGGAGAACACTTTTATCTTGAAATTTAGTGAAGGGATCATCTTATAATGCTACCGTCGTTCTAAGCAAAATAAGATGCAAAAAGGATAAACATCACATGCAATCAAAATATGTGACATGATATGGCCATCATCTTGTGCTTTTGATCTCCATCTCCAAAGCATCGTCATGATCTCCATCGTCACCGGCTCGACACCTTGATCTCCATCGTTGCGTCGTGGTCGTCTCGCTAACTATTGCTTCTACAACTATTGCTAACGCATAGCGATAAAGTAAACCAATTACATGGCACTTGCATTTCATACAATAAAGAGACAACCATAAGGCTCCTGCCGGTTGCCGATAAATTACAAAACATGATCATCTCATACAATAACGTATATCACATCATGTCTTGACCATATCACATCACAGCATACCCTGCAAAAACAAGTTAGACGTCCTCTACTTTGTTGTTGCAAGTTTTACGTGGCTGCTACGGGCTTCTAGCAAGAACCGTTCTTACCTACGGCACAAAACCACAACGGTGATTTATCAAGTTTGCTGTTTTAACCTTCAACAAGGACCGGCCGCAGTCAAATTCGATTCAACTAAAGTAGGAGAAACAGACACCCGCCAGCCACCTTTATGCAAAACAAGTTGCATGTCTGTCGGTGGAACCGGTCTAATGTACGTGGACATGTAAGGTTGGTCCGGGCCGCTTCATCTTACAATACCGCCGAATCAAAATAAGACGTTGGTGGTAAGCAGTATGACGATCACCGCCCACAACTCTTTGTGTTCTACTCATGCATATCATCTACGCATTGACCTGGCTCTGATACCACTGTTGGGGAATGTTGCATGGAAAATAAAAAAATTCTACGCACACGCAAGATCTATCCATGGAGATGCATAGCTACGAGAGGGGGAGTGTGTCTACGTACCCTCGTAGACCGTAAGCGGAAGCGTTAGAACAACGCGGTTGATGTCGTCGAACAACTTCACGATCCAACCGACCGAGCACCGAACGTACGGCACCTCCGCGTTCAGCACACGTTCAGCTCGGTGACGTCCTCGACTTCTTGATCCAGCAAGACGGCGAGGTAGTGGATGAGTTCCGGCAGCACGACGGCGTGGTGACGGTGATGGTGATGCTATCTCCGCAGGGCTTCACCCAAGCACTGCGAAAATATGACCGAGGGACGGAACTGTGGAGGGGGGCGCCGCACACGGCTAAGACAATGTTGTGTCTCCTTTGGGGCGCCCCCTCTCCTCTATTTATATATGTGTAGGGGCTTGGAGTAGAAGGAATAGTGCCACGTGAACAGTAACCGTGAATAGTACACACGTGGACTTGGACTCCATAGTCCAATCCTATTCCTACTAGGACTCTCCCTTTTTCCTTCCCTAGCTGCGTGGGCTTTTGAGGACTTGGTGCGCCTGGCCCAATAAGGCCAGGGCACCTCCCCTTAGCCCATGCCAGCCCTTGGGACGTGGTGGACCCACTTGTGGACTTCCGGACCCCTCCGGAATCCTCCGGAACCTTCTGGAAGCTTCCCGGTACAATACCGGAAAAAAACTGCACCTTTTTCCGGAACCCAAAATATGACTTCCCATATATAAATCTTTACCTCTCGACCATTCCGAGACTCCTCGTGATGTCCGGGATCTCATCCGGGACTCCGAACAATATTCGGTTACCAATTCACATAACTCATATAACACTATATCGTTAACGAACGTTAAGCGTGCGGACCCTAGGGGTTCGGGAATGATGTAGACATGACTGAGACGCCTCTCCGGTCAATAACCAATAGCGGAACCTGGATGCTCATATTGGTTCCTACATATTCCATGAAGATCTTATCGGTCGAACCGCAATGACAACATACGTAATTCCCTTTGTCCGTCGGTATGTTACTTGCCCGAGATTCGATCGTCGGTATCTCCATACCTAGTTCAATCTCGTTACCGGCAAGTCTGTTTACTCATTCCGTAATACATCATCCTGTAACTAACTCCTTAGTCACTTTGCTTGCAAGCTTCTTATGATGTGCATTACCGAGAGGGCCCAGAGATACCTCTCCGAAACACGGAGTGACAAATCCCAGTCTCGATCCATGCCAACTCAACGGACACCTTCGGAGATACCTGTAGAGCATCTTTATGATCACCCAGTTACGTTGTGACGTTTGATAGCACACAAGGTATTCCTCCGGTATCCGGGAGTTGCATGATCTCATGGTCTGAGGAACATGTATTTGACATTTAAGAAAGCAGTAGCAATAAACAGAACGATCATATGCTAAGCTAACGGATGGGTCTTGTCCATAACATCATTCTCCTAATGATGTGATCCCGTTATCAAATGACAACTCATGTCTATGGTTAGGAAACCTTAACCATCTTTGATCAACGAGCTAGTCTAGTAGAGGCTCACTAGGGACACGGTATTTGTTTATGTATTCACACATGTATTTAAGTTTCCGGTCAATACAATTCTAGCATGAATAATAAACCTTTATCATGAACAAGGAAATATAAAATAATAACAACTTTATTATTGCCTCTAGGGCATATTTCCATTAGTGTCAACCTTAAGTAATGCACTTATTTTATTAGCTATAGAGATAGCAATATTATCTGGTGCATCGACAAGGTGGTGGCAATCTTCGCGAAGGTGAACACCGACGCGAATGCCGAAGACGAAGAAATACAAGACTTCTCCGTCAGAAAGGGCTATACCATATCATGCTATTATGAATTGCCTGAGATGTTTATCCCTTATGTTGCACCCTTCTTGATTGTGCGGTAGTCGCTTTTTATTAGGGTGATCTCTCACAAAAATATCAAGTAGTTAGTGTTCTCCCAAGTGTAGCACCGTCACGGCACCTATCTCTTTGGGGTATCACATGGATACATGGGTACGAACGATTAGAGAAGTGTGAGGCGGGTGAGTTGAGACCTCGCAGCGAGATCACTTGGTTGTCTTGACGTTCAGGCATGAAAGTCATGAGCTCGGAACACGCGCATCGAAAGATGAACAAGAGTCGCATAGAGATGTGATTGGCAAGTTGGCCTACCGATTGCAATTCTCGTCACTTGAGATGGATACATCCTTGGCGTTGAATTGTAACATGGGTCTTGAATCACTCACAATCAATTATGAGAGATATTGATTTGAGTGGGAGCGCACTATAGAATTAATCTGTTTAATTCTCAGTGCAATTAATTATGAACACTGTCTAAGTGTGATTTGCATAATAGTTGTAGAATAATGGCTCGCGTTTCCACCTTCCCTGTTAAAATTGAATAAGCTGTTAAATGTCTGGTTAAAACTTTACGGTTGGTAAAGTAATGTGAGGATTGTCCTCAAAAGTGCCGAGAAGGACTTTGCTCTATCACATGCTTTTTGGTATTCTCCCGCTAATGCTATGGATAATGTGACTCTCGTCCTTCGATCCAAAAGCTAGAATTCCGTTACGGTCAAGTGCAATATGTTTGCTTCCATGAGACCCGAACTTCAAAAGTTTGGGATAGCTATGTGATATTCATGGAACTGAAAATCATTTTCAAACACAAACAAAGGCTAAAAGATATGTGATATCCAAAGCAAAGTTTGTTTTGCAAAGTATTAGTAAAGTGTTTACTGGGCATTTGAATGATGAGAGAGGGATCCAGAAGAACGCCTATCATATGATGAAGGTGAATAAAACAAACAACTTAAAGAGAAAGGAAATGTCCAAAGGGTGTTAGTGTGACTTACACACCTAGGAAGTCCAGGGCTAACGCCACTCTTAAGTTGAGTGCTTCTTCTGAGAGTAGGAGAAATACTGAAAGTTAAACTGTTAGAAGTATAAAGGCAAAAAGAGAGAAGACTGGAATGTCCCGCTCATGTATGAAAGTCATACAAGCTATTGATGTATAGAAGGCTGGTCAAAGAAATAGTTATTGGGAATTGTGATTAAATTGTTAGTCACTAATTCTTGGGTATTGTGAGTTGATCACAAAAATACCCGCTCGATTGCATTCTGTTGCGACTCGATGCAAGAACTACTACGGCCTAAAAGACTTGCCGGAGTGAGGTTTAGATACGCGCTGGGAATATAGTAAATGTTACTATACCTTTCATCGGTGTATTACCGTCTATATTTATTTTCATAATTCATTTTAGAGTTTTACACACTCTAGCCCATTGCATAAGGTATCTTGCAAGAAGGTTGTTCATAAGAGAACTTTTGATGTTCGATGTTATGAATAACTTAAGGGCCATACTTTCATTATGAATGAGATGTATGTTATGAATATTGATAATAATACATTACCTCTGTATTTACTTTCATAATTCATTTTAGAGTTTTACACACTCTAGCCCATTGCATAATGTTTGTTGCAAAAGGGTTGTTCATAAAAGAACAATTGTTGTTCAGTGTTATGAATAACATAAGGGCCATACTTCCATCATGAATGGGATGTATGTTATGAATATTGATGGTAATGTGATACATCCATAACACTGACGCTAAATGTCACAAGACTAAGAGAATACCACACATGTGTGGCACTGCATTTAGTCACATTGGAGAAACCCGCATGGAGAAATTCCATAATGATGGATTTTGAAGTCGTTTGATTATGAATCATCTGACACTTGCAACTTTCGTCCAAAAAGTAAAGTGACTGAAATACCGTTCACATGCCATAAGGAATGAGCAACGAACTTATTAGGTGATCATACATTATGTGTGTAGTCCAATAAATGTTGTTGCTAGCAGTGGATTTGTCTATCTTCAAAAATGACTCAAGAAGATATATGGATATTTACTTGATGAGACGTAAGTCTGGATCTTTTGAAATCATTCATAAGGTTTTCAAAAATGAAGTAGAAATTATTGTAACAAGAAAATTATGTTTCTGCAATTAGATTGCGGAAAGGAATATTTGAGTTACAAATTTAGCGAATGTCTGATGAGTTGTGAAAAGGGTTTCATAACTTACACCTCACGGAGCACCACTGTGAGTATCCGTGAAGATGTAATCAAACCATTTATGACATGGTAAGATTAAAGATGACATAAATCAATTTGCCATTATCCCTTTTAAAAGTAATGCTTTAGAGACTGCGGCTTTTACACTGAAAAGAGCGCCATCAGATCTGTTGAAATGACTCCATGGTATGGTACATCCAACCATGTTATATCTTTTCTTAACATTTGGAATATGGGGCTTGTGTAAAATATTTACAAACCTATTCCAAATCATACAAGTGCTACTTTGTAGGTTATCCCAAGTTATTGGGTATTCCCCCACCACTGTACCGAGGCAAAAGGTTTTGCCACAAAGAACGGTATGCATTTGAAGAAAATGGTTCTTGCAAAAAGGTGAGTGGGAGGACAGTGCGACTCGACGAGATAACAGTATCTTTGTCATCAGATCAAAGGAAAGAAACCTTGGAACGAGATAACAGTATCATCGTCTGGCCAGACACAATGTGATTTGATCACGGGGATGCCGGAACACGGGTACGAGAAAAGAGAACAAAACCGGTAACGAGGTAACTGGCATTGTGGAGAAGTGTTGATCCACGGGGATGCCGATGATTCTCACCACGGGTATTTGTAACATATCGCAAAGCAACAGGAATAGCACACGGCAACTGGAGGTTCACTCGAATATTTATTCGTGTGGGTATAGGGGTCAATATGGGTGTCCACGGCTCCAATGTTGATCATTGATCGGAAAGTGTTCCGGTCATGTCTATGCTTCACCGAACCTATAGGGTCACACCTTTAAGGGTCATCTATCTACTGAATACTAGACAGGGAGTCTGAGAGAAAGTCACCGGAAAAGTTTCGGAGATAGCGGAAAAGTTCCGGAGAGAGAACACCGGAATAGTTTCGGTAAAACTGAAAAGTTGTTTTTGGGTATACCATTAAGTCAAATTGGTTTTGGCACATGCCTGGAAATTCTTGGAGGGTGCCAGAATTGTTCTGGGAACTTCCGGGATTTTTCAGAGAAAAAAACCCGGAAATGTTCCGGAACTGCCGGAACCGCTTTGTTTGCTTTTCGCAGATGAAAATCACTAATCTGGAATTGTTTCGGAACGCGTCCAAAATTATTTTAGTGGGTACTAGAAATTTTCTAAGACCTACAGAAATATTTTCGGATTTAACGGTCGCGGAAAAATGTTTCCGTGAATAGTGAAAGTGCTTTTTGGGTTACTTTATGGAAAGCCACCTTTTGGGACTTTTCCCAAAAGGCTTCAAGAAAGACTTAGGGACTAAGGAACCCCCTTTGGGGGGCCTGTGGCACCCCGGCTCAGAGCAACCGGTTTACCTTGCATTGCCAGCCCAGAGATCAAGTCTTCTGGCAATACACAACAACTTGGTACAGAAAACAACCGCTTTATTGATCTCTTAGCGGAAACATAGGTTCACATATTACATGATGAGCGAGGCCAAGCGGCACACACGGTGCGGCTGCACTTATGTACATTATTTAGTAGACATGGCAGGGGCCTCGATGATAAGGAAACTACTACGCGGTAGCGGAACGACGAGGTAGCGGAACACCACTCCACAGGGACACTGCTGGGACACGGCCTAGAGCGCGACATACTGCTCGACATCCACACCATGCACGGCTTCTCCTGCATCTGGCATGATAAGCCAGGTGAGTACTTTGAATGTACTCGCAAGCTCACAGCAAACAAAACAAGTGCGACAAACAACAACAAGGCATTTAACAGATTTAATGCATGAGCATGATACTACTCAACATGAGGTGTGCGTGAACAAATTGCCATGGTCCCTAGGACCAACTTACCATTTCGGGGTTACCGCGTAACCACCATTCATAACTTACCAACGTGATCCTTACTTGATCACAGACATCTCTTTCATAGTGATCCTCACTCGATCACCACTTCTGCATGTGCCATCTTGTGAGTCTTAGTGTGCCGGTTAATTATATCTGTTGACCCACGGTGTGACCTACTACGAACTGTGTCCATATCCAAGGACGCGGCTATCGATAGATTATACACTCTGTAGAGGTTAGTACACTGTACCCATACTACGGAACTCATGGCCTCGTGCTCCCATTTGGGTGGACCAACAACGTTCTGACAAAACCAATCTATTGCATGACACTCTCCCGGCCACTCCGACAAACTCCCCTTTGGGCTAAGTCCTGGGTGACCCTGATGCCAACTTGTGACATCTGCCACCTTTATGGCCGCCACCGTCGTGGCCAAACATAAACATCGTCCCAAACGGGGACCTCGGTACCATACAACTCGGGTCCTCAAGGTTATGACTGCCTACCGAGCCAGGGTAGCGCTAGAGCACAACCTTCCCTCGTAGGAGGCACCGGCGAGAGGCATGACAATAGACCGCATTAGGGCCTCCCCATCCAGGCAAGTGTGGTTGCACTGGTGAGCTCGATTCGGTGGCACCATGACTTGATCAACAGCATGTTCAAGTTGAATTAACATCAAGTTTAAATTGAAATGCAATGATTCGAGCCATAGTGTGTGAATGGATGCACGGGTCACGATCATGAATGATGAGTGCATCATACTACCATATGTGCATATGACATGATTTCTACTGCCCACATTAGCAAGTAAGCATATACCCTACTGCATAATATAAAAATGGCAGAACAAAGTCTATGCAATAAGAGCTATATAGCAAATTATTTTGAATATATGATGAATTTAATTCAATTAAACCAAAGTCATTGCAATGCCATCCTTGCATATGAATGTTGCGGTTTGCCTTGGTTCACAGGAGTGTCACAAAACTCCTGGCCTTCTCCAACACAACTAGGATCTTCTGAAAATAATTTAAATGCAAAAAGAAAATGTCACATAACACTGTTTATTTCACCAGAAATTCTCAAGAGCAAGAAATATTCTGAAATTGGGCATACAGAAACTTTGGAATTTTACAAACCAGTAGCAAAAAGAATCAATTCAATTGGACTTGTAGAATAGAAGTTATAGCTGGTCAAAGTTGAGTTAAATCTGGTCAAAATATCCAGTTAAATGCATTTAAACAAAAATCCAGAAGCGGCCACGCCGAAGGCGTATTCGGCGAATACGCCTCCACTCATACCGCTTCGGGAGCGAGAGAGAGAGGCTGACGGGTGGGTCCCGCTGTCAGGGTTTAACAGGGGAGAGTGAGGGAACAGAGAGAGCGGTGCTTTCGCCGGCGATACTCCGGCGAGAAGTCCATGGCGGTCGCCGGAGTTGGGTGGGATGGACTCAGGGCAGTACGGCGAACACGTACGTACCCGGAGTGACGACGGGGGTGGACGGACGGCGTCGGAATCTTCCTCTCCAGAGACGGCGGCGGCGGAGCTTCTCAGACTCGGCGATTCCGGCGACAATCCGGCGAGCTATCGGCACCGTCGAGCTCAGGAGGTCTCCACGGTCTCGGGGGAAGTAGTGGTTGGAGCTGGGATGGACTAGGATGAGTGCACGATGGTGGGGGATCCGCGGTTGGCTCCGGCGATCAACGGCGGCGAGAGGCCCTCCCGGCCTTGCCGCGCTCGTGGGGGAGTAGTTTGTGGCCAAGTGAGTTGAGAGCGATGATCAGAATGAGTCGGGGAAGCTTCTATTTATAGGGAGAGCTCGCCCGTGTTCGGGTGCCCACTGGTGATGAGCTGCAGAGGAGGAGAGGAGGGGATAGGCTCGGGCTCGGCGTGGGAAAGAGCAGTGGAGCACAGGGCTACGCGGTGCATGTGTGCGGTCACAGTGGCGCGCACTACGCGGAGAATGCGGGCACGCAAGCTCACTGTTCCGCCGCGTAGCTCGCGGCCGCTTCCGGCGAGCGGCTTGCCGGCGTCGGGGAGGAACAGGGAGAGCTTAGGGTGGCGCGCTGGAGTTGGCTGCGGTGTTGGGGCACGGTGAGGTGTCGAGGGGAGGGATAATGGACGGTGACCGAGGGTCCCGACGCACAGAGCGCGGCGAGCGCATGCAGTGCACTGCGCTCTCACGCGGTCACCGCGTGCACTGGCACGCGGGGTGCTTTCGGCGCTGCCACACCATGTCCACCGTATTGTCCCTTCAACGCGGTGCCTAGAAATGCTCTGGTCTCGCCAAGTGGCTCACTGGAGGTGACTAGAGCAAGCAGCAAAGTTTCTGGATAGAAACTTGCTCCAAACACTGGGGACAAACGGCTGGGAGTATTGAGCTGAAATTTTGGGGTTAAGCATTACTTAGGAGGGTAGTCATGTGGTAAAAATTTCAGCCCCAACAGATCAAGGAAAAATATAGTTGCTTCACAAAGTGCCATTTCTGACCAGAAGCAAAAGTATTTTCCTTGGCTAAAAAATTCCAAATCACTATGGGATATTTTTGCATAGGAAGGTGAGGCATGATCCAAAGAATATTTGGGAATTTTCTTGGAATTTATGGAGCAATAAAAATAGGGGTTGCTTCATAGCTATGTGAGAAAATGGGCATTATCAGAGAGAAAATGAATATAATGCCATTAAATAAAAGTACCCAATGGCATTATGGTGAGAGGGATGAGGTCTAGGGAGGGTTTAGGGATGATAGAACCCAATTGGAAGAAAATCAAAAATAAATCCATGTGGTAAGTCCAAAAGAATTGACAGAAAGCCTCAAATGCAAATAAAATATTCAATAAATCCAAATAAAAGAAAAAGGCAAAATCCAGGGTGTTACAAACCTCCCCCCCCCCCTTAGGATGAATCTCGTCCTCGAGATTCGGTTGCTCGGGAAACAAATATGGGTATGCAATCCTTAAGAAATCCTCTCTTTCCCAGGTGGCCTCGTCCTCAGTGTGGTGCTCCCATTGGACCTTGTAAAATTTTATAGTCTTGTTGCGGGTGACTCTGTCCATCTCTTCCAAGATTCTCAAGGGTTTCTCCTCATAGGTTAAATCTTTGGCTAGCTCTAGTTCTGTCATATCCATCTGTTTTGCGGGTGGTGCGATGCATTTCCGTAGCTGAGACACGTGGAACACATCATGAACCTCAGATAGCTCGGGAGGCAATTCTAACTGATAGGCCACTTTGCCCACTCTGGTCATAACTGGAAACGGACCGATGCATCTTGGTGCGAGTTTTCCCCGAGTATGAAACCTTTTAACTCCTTTCATGGGGGTAACTCGGAGATATGCATATTCACCTGGTTCGAAGCTAATCTGCCTATGCTTTGAGTCATAGTAGCTCTTTTGACGAGATTTTGCCACTTGCAGTCTGTCTTGAATTCTTTGACTTCCTTTTCTGCTTCCATCATTAAATCAGACCCGAAGATTCTTGTGTCTCCTGTCTGAGACCAGTTCAGCGGGGTACGACACTTACGTCCATATAGAGCGTCAAAGGGTGACATCTTGAGACTAGTCTGATAGCCGTTGTTGTAAGAAAACTCAGCGTACGGCAGACTGTCTTCCCATTTGGGTCCATGAGCAAGAGCGCACGCCCTAAGCATGTCTTCCAAGATTTGATTTACCCGCTCTGTCTGCCCATCTGTCTGAGGGTGATAAGCGGTGCTGTGCTTCAAAGCGGTTCCCAAGGCTTGGTGTAGACGTAACCAGAATGCCGAGGTAAACAAAGATCCTCGGTCTGAAGTGATAGTCCTGGGTACCCCATGCAGACTGACAATCCTGGACACGTAGAGTTGAGCGAGTTGATCTGCGCGGTAGGTGGTTCTGATTGGAATAAAGTGGGCCACCTTGGTGAGCATGTCGACCACGACCCATATGGCGTTATTACCTCGTGGTGTCCTTGGTAGCCCCACGATGAAGTCCATGCAAATATCGTCCCATTTCCATTGTGGAACGGGTAAGGGTTGAAGTAGACCGGCGGGTTTCTGGTGTTCAGCCTTTACCTTGTTGCATATATCGCAACAGGCGACGTAATAGGCGATATCTTTCTTCATACCTTCCCACCAGAATGTTTGCTTTAAGTCTTGATACATTTTAGTGCCTCCGGGATGGATAGAGTATGCGGACTCGTGAGCTTCCTTCAGAATTTGCTGCTTTAATTCCCCGAGGTCCGGTACACAGACTCGGTCCCGAAATCGGAGTGTACCTTTTTCATCAATGTTGAAATCTAGCCTCTTCCCTTCTCGTACTTGGGCCATTATCTTGAGTAACATTGGGTCACCAGGTTGAACCTTTCGGATTTCATCTTCCAGAGTAGGGGTTACTTCCAAGGTAACCGAGCAGATTGCATCACACAGGATCATATTGAGCTGAGCTATTTCTTCTTGAAGTGCGGGGTGTAGACACTCGATTAATGAATTCACGGTAGCTGGTTTGCGACTGAGAGCATCGGCGACCACATTTGCTTTTCCTGGATGGTAGTTGATACCCAGGTCATAGTCTTTGACCAACTCAAGCCATCTTCTTTGTCGGAGGTTCAAGTCCAGTTGCGTGAATATATACTTGAGACTTTTGTGGTCGGTGTAGATTTGGCATCGTTTCCCAATGATGTAATGCCTCCAAATTTTTAAGGCATGGACCACGGCTGCCATCTCCAGGTCATGGGTAGGGTAATTCTCCTCATGCGGTCGAAGCTGTCTTGATGCATAGGCCACGACCTTTCCATCTTGCATAAGTACACATCCAATGCCACGCCTGGATGCGTCGCAATAGATGTTGAAGCTTCGATAGATATCTGGTAGAGTCAACACTGGAGCGGTGGTCAAACGGGTCTTCAGCTCATTCAAACTGTCCTCACATGCTACCGTCCATATAAACTTCTGATTTTTCTTGAGTAATTCAGTCATTGGCTTGGCAATCTTTGAGAAGCCTTCAATGAAGCGTCGGTAATAACCTGCCAGACCCAAGAAACTCCTGATTTCAGTTACTGAGACAGGTGTCTTCCACTCCAGAACTTCTGTGACTTTGCTTTGGTCCACGGCCACTCCTTGAGCGGAAAGAGTATGCCCAAGGAATCCCACTTCCTTAAGCCAAAATTCGTATTTGCTGAACTTGGCGTAGAGTTGATGAGCGCGTAATCGCTCCAACACTGCTCGGAGATGCTGCTTGTGCTCTTCTTCACTTTTGGAATATATGAGGATGTCATCAATGAACACCACTACAAACTTGTCCAAGAAGTCCATGAACACCTTGTTCATCATGTGCATGAAGAATGCAGGAGCGTTGGTCAGTCCAAATGACATGACCGTATACTCGTACAGCCCATATCGTGTAGTAAATGATGTCTTGGGAATATCTTCTTTTCTGATTTTCAGTTGGTGATATCCGGTGCGCAAATCAATCTTGGAAAACACTTGGGCTCCATTGAGTTGATCGAACAAATCATCGATCCTGGGCAGCGGGTATTTATTCTTGATTGTGACATCATTGAGAGCGTGGTAGTCAACACACATCCGGAGACTGCCATCTTTCTTGCCCACAAATATTGCGGGTGCGCCCCAAGGAGATGAACTGGGGCGAATATATCCTTTTTGGAGCATCTCATCTATTTGTTTCTTCAACTCCACTAGTTCGGATGAAGGCATTCGATAATATTTCTTGTAAATTGGTGTTGTTCCGGGCACAAGCTCGATTGAAAATTCAAGCTCTCGATCAGGTGGCATGCCTGGCAATTCATCTGAAAACACATCTGGGAATTCACAGACCACTGGGACTAAATTCATCTCAGTAGCAATTGCTGCATAGACCATCCCTTTCTTTGGCATGGCTCGACCGGCATAGAATCGAGCGGACTGTCCCGAGGGATTTATAAGCGTGACTTCCCTTGTTGCGCAGTTGATGCAGACCTGGTGTCTTGTCAACCAATCCATCCCCAAAATAATATCCAATGTGGGAGACTCAATGGATACCAGTGATGTGGGGAAGATGACTCCATTGATTGATATTTTCAGTCCTCGGCATACAATATTTGTCCTGAGCCTTGATCCGGGGGATTGTACCACCATAACTTTGTCCAAAAGAGTATAGGAAAGGCGATGTTGCGCGACAAAACTCCGCGAAATAAAAGAATGGGAAGCCCCGGAATCGAATAAAATTGTTGCAGGTATGTCATTAACAGGAAACATAACAATGACCACATCGGGAACTTCGGAGGCTTCTTCAGCGGAGATATGATGAACTTGCCCTTGAATATACCTCCGTTTGGGGAATTGCCCCACATAATTGACTTGAGGCTTCAGGTTGGCTGTCGACTTGCCGTTCTTGGGACACTGCCTAGCGTAATGCCCCATTTGTCCACATGAGTAACAGGCATTATTACGCTGGCAGTCTTCCTTGTTTGGCTTGGCGACCACAGTCTTGATCTGATTCTCATTCTTGATGTTCCCCTGCTGCCAGGTTGGCTTGAACTCAAACTGGGGTTGCTGCCAAGTACGAACCTTCTGAAAAACTTGCCCTTCCTTCTTGGGTTCAAACTTGCGTTTGCGGTCTTCATAGGCAGTCTTATGATCATTAACCAGTTTGTGTTCCCTTTCGGCAATGAGTGCCTTGTTCACCAAAGTTTGGAAGTCGGGGAAATTCAGCATGCTGAGTGCACATCGGAGGGTAAGGTTGAGTCCTCCAAGGAACCGATCTATCTTCCGTTCTTCGGTGGCCACATCATGCGTGGAATAACGGGCCAAGTGATTGAACTTGTTTAAATACTCACTTACAGTCGAGGTCCCTTGTGTAAGGGTGAGAAATTCTCGCTGCTTGACCTTCATGATGCCGGCAGGAATGTGATACTTGCGGAATTTATCTTTGAATTTATCCCAAGTAATCTCGTCTTCAGCAGGCCACATAACTTTGGCATTGTCCCACCATATAGCAGGTGGCCCTTCCAGATAATGAGTGGCGAAGGGTACCTTATCAGCATCTTCGGTGCGAGCAATTTCCAGCTTCTTCTCAATGGTCCTCAACCAATCATCGGCTTCCATCGGATCCACTGCTTGACTGAAACTTGGCGGTTTGGTCCTCTGAAAGTCTGACAGCTTGGAGTGATTACCATTGTGATTATTCTGCCCAACCACAGTCTGCATGCTTCTTAGGAACTCCATCAGATCTTGGTTCCTCTTCTCTTCAAACATCCGCATAATCTGCTCTGTTGTGGGTGCTTGAGGTGGAGGAGGTGGTGGCTAATATGGTTCTGGAGAATGCCCTGCTTGCCTGGCGGATCGACGAACTAGAGTGTCGTCGCCACCATAACAGTTACTGCCACACCTTCTCATCCTATATATGTTTCCCAATACGAAGCATCGAGATGAGCAACATCCATTAGGGAAAAAAATAGGAAGGTGAAGCAACAAAACCCGGAAGAGAAATCGAAAAAAAAGGCCAAAGCGAATAACAGAAAGCAACATAATTATACAATACATCATCCAGCATACATAACAAGACAACAGCATGGATGGTACTACTACATGCATACAACCAAACACCACATCATCCTCGTCTACACGCGACGACAGCGATCGGACTGGCACACTGACGGTCCTGCTGGTGTCTCCTCGGTGTCGGACTCCAAATCGGAACTGATAACGGACACCTCCGGAGCAAAGGAAACACGACGACGCTGACGGGAAGACTCTCCCTCAGGATCTGGAGCAGGGTGACTCCGCAGCATCGGAGCGGCTGGGGTAGCGAGAAGCATAGCCCACTGGGCTGGGGACTCATGAGGAGTCACTACCGAAGTGCCTGAGTTACTCTGAGAAGGGGTGGGGGTCACTGGTGTAGGTGGAGGTAAGGTAACTGGAGGAACAAGTGATGTGTGGATAAGTAAAGGTGGAGCGAAGGCAGATCAAGCGGCAGCTAGTTCATCTCAAACGCGGTTCAGCTCCTGGGCTAGGCTGACGATCAGAAAGTATCCAACCATTATGTAACGAGACAGGTGGCTGGCTGATCGGTCACACTCCGGATCAATGTAAGGGAAGCGGATCTGTCCTGACTCAAACAGGGACGGATAGAAGTAGAAACCTGGGTGAGTCTGCATCTGAATCTCGTTATAGCGCAAGTCAGTAAGAGCCTCGAATGCTGCAAACTGGACCGCATGGTCGGGTGTAGAGGCAGTCCCGCCCTTGGTGGAGCGAGTGTAAGTGCCCACCACGGTACTGTTGTGCATGACGACCTCCGCGTGATACTCGTAAACACCATCAGCAAGCTGCTCTCGGTATGCCTGGTATATGGGGTCATCGCCATCAGGGTAGAGTCGGCGCCACACGTTGCTAAGCAGATGCGAAAAGGTGGAAGGTGCCGGCTCAGGCTGGTACGGGATAAGGGACTGGTGCCATCTACACTCACAATATTAACTGATCAGTATTAACAGTAAGCTATATGCATGCAATGCAACATCCAAGTGCAGAGTCAATCCTCAGATCACTACAGAGGCTAATACTACCGTTTTCTAACGCGTCGGCTGTCTAGGGTGTCCTACAGTCAGCGCGGCTCTGATACCAAGTGTTGTGGCACCCCGGCTCAGAGCAACCGGTTTACCTTGCATTGCCAGCCCAGAGATCAAGTCTTCTGGCAATACACAACAACTTGGTACAGAAAACAACCGCTTTATTGATCTCTTAGTAGAAACATAGGTTCACATATTACATGATGAGCGAGACCAAGCGGCACACACGGTGCGGCTGCACTTATGTACATTATTTAGTAGACATGGCAGGGGCCTCGATGATAAGGAAACTACTACGCGGCAGCGGAACGACGAGGTAGCGGAACTCCACTCCACAGGGACACTGCTGGGACACGGCCTAGAGCGCGACATACTGCTCGACATCCACACCATGCACGGCTTCTCCTGCATCTGGCATGATAAGCCATGTGAGTACTTTGAATGTACTCGCAAGCTCACAGTAAACAAAACAAGTGCGACAAACAACAACAAGGCATTTAACAGATTTAATGCATGAGTATGATACTACTCAACATGAGGTGTGCGTGAACAAATTGCCATGGTCCCTGGGACCAACTTACCATTTCGGGGTTACCGCGTAACCACCGTTCATAACTTACCAACGTGATCCTTACTTGATCACATACATCTCTTTCATAGTGATCCTCACTCGATCACCACTTATGCATGTGCCATCTTGTGAATCTTAGTGTGCCGGTTAATTATATCTGTTGACCCACGGTGTGACCTACTATGAACTATGTCAATATCCGAGGACGCGGCTATCGATAGATTATACACTCTGCAGAGGTCAGTACACTGTACCCACACTACGGAACTCATGGCCTCGTGCTCCCATTCGGGTGGACCAATGACGTTCCGACAAAACCAATCTATTGCATGACACTCTCCCGACCACTCCGACAAACTCCCCTTTGGGCTAAGTCCTGGGTGACCCCGATGCCAACTTGTGACATCCGCCACCATAGTGGCCGCCACCGTCGTGGCCAAACATAAACATCGTCCCAAACGGGAACCTCGGTACCATAAAACTCGGGTCCTCAAGGTTATGACTGCCTACCGGGCTAGCGTAGCGCCAGAGCACAACCTTCCCTCGTAGGAGGCACTGGCGAGAGGCATGACAATAGACCGCATTAGGGCCTCCCCATCCAGGCAAGTGTGGTTGCACTGGTGAGCTCGATTCGGTGGCACCATGACTCGATCAACAGCATGCTCAAGTTGAATTAACATCAAGTTTAAATTGAAATGCAATGATTCGAGCCATAGTGTGTGAATGGATACACGGGTCATGATCATGAATGATGAATGCATCATACTACCATATGTGCATATGACATGATTTCTACTGCCCACATTAGCAAGTAAGCATATACCCTACTGCATAATATCAAAATGGCAGAACAAAGTCAATGCAATAAGAGCTATATAGCAAATTATTTTGAATATATGATGAATTTAATTCAATTAAACCAAAGTCATTGCAATGCCATCCTTGCATATGAATGTTGTGGCTTGCCTTGGTTCAGAGGAGTGTCACAAAACTCCTGGCCTTCTCCAACACAACTAGGATCTTCTGAAAATAATTTAAATGCAAAAAGAAAATGTCACATAACACTGTTTATTTCACCAGAAATTCTCAACAGCAAGAAAAATTCTGAAATTTGGCATACAGAAACTTTGGAATTTTACAAACCAGTAGCAAAAAGAATCAATTCAATTGGACTTATAGAATAGAAGTTATAGCTGGTCAAAGTTGAGTTAAATCTGGTCAAAATATCCAGTTAAATGAATTTAAACGAAAATCCAGAAGCGGCCACGTCGAAGGCGTATTCGGCGAATACGCCTCCACTCATACCGCTTCAGGAGCGAGAGAGAGAGGCTGACGGGTGGGTCCCGCTGTCAGGGTTAAACAGGGAAGAGGGAGGGAACAGAGAGAGCGGCGCTTTCGCCGGCGATACTCCGGCGAGGAGCCCACGGCGGTCGCCGGAGTTGGGTGGGATGGACTCAGGGCAGTACGGCGAACACGTACGTACCCGGAGTGACGGCGGGGGTGGACGGACGGCGTCGGAATCTTCCTCTCCAGAGACGGCAACGGCGAAGCTTCTCAGACTCGGCGATTCCGGCGACAATCTGGCGAGCTATCGGCACCGTCGAGCTCAGGAGGTATCCACGGTCTCGGGGGAAGCAGTGGTTGGAGCTGGGATGGACTAGGATGAGTGCACAATGGTGGGGGATCCGTGGCTGGCTCCGGCGATCAACGAAGGCGAGAGGCCCTCCCGGCCTTGCCGCGCTCGTGGGGGAGTAGTTTGTGGCCAAGTGAGTTGAGAGCGATGATCAGAATGAGTCGGGGAAGCTTCTATTTATAGGGAGAGCTCGCCTGTGTTCGGGTGCCCGCCGGCGATGAGCTGCAGAGGAGGAGAGGAGGGGATAGGCTCGGGCTCGGCGTGGGGAAGAGTAGTGGAGCACAGGGCTACGCGGTGCACGCGTGCGGTCACAGTGGCGCGCACTACGCGGAGAATGCGGGCACGCGAGCTCACTGTTCCGCCGCGTAGCTCTCGGCCGCTTCCGGCGAGCGGCTTGCCGGCGTCGGGAAGGAACAGGGAGAGGTTAGGGTGGCGCGCTGGAGTTGGCTGCGGCGCTGGGGCACGGTGAGGTGTCGAGGGGAGGGAGAATGGACGGTGGCCGAGGGGCCCGACGCACAGAGCGCGGCGAGCGCATGCAGTGCACCTCGCTCTCATGCGGTCACCGCGTGCACTGGCACGCGGGTTGCTTTCGGCGCTGCCACACCATGTCCACCGTATTGTCCCTTCAACGCGGTGCCTAGAAATGCTCTGGTCTCGCCAAGTGGCTCACTGGAGGTGACTAGAGCAAGCAGCAAAGTTTCTGGATAGAAACTTGCTCCAAACACTGGGGACAAACGGCTGGAAGTATTGAGCTGAAATTTTGGGGTTAAGCATTACTTAGGAGGGTAGTCATGTGGTAAAAATTTCAGCCCCAACAGATCAAGGAAAAATATAGTTGCTTCACAAAGTGCCATTTCTGACCAGAAGCAAAAGTATTTTCCTTGGCTGAAAATTTCCAAATGACTATGGGATATTTTTGCATAGGAAGGTGAGGCATGATCCAAAGAATATTTGGGAATTTTCTTGGAATTTATGGAGCAATAAAAATAGGGGTTGCTTCATAGCTATGTGAGAAAATGGGCATTATCAGAGAGAAAATGAATATAATGCCATTAAATAAAAGTACCCAATGGCATTATGGTGAGAGGGATGAGGTCTAGGGAGGGTTTAGGGATGATAGAACCCACTTGGAAGAAAATCAAAAATAAATCCAAGTGGTAAGTCCAAAAGAATTGACAGAAAGCCTCAAATGCAAATAAAATATTCAATAAATCCAAATAAAAGAAAAAGGCAAAATCCAGGGTGTTACAGGGCTCCCTTGAGAGTGGCCGAGCAGGGAGGAGGCCATCCATGGTGCTCCTCTAGCCTTCCCATTTTACCCTTGTGGAGAATCCATATGATGGGTTTTTTGGTATTTTGGGAGCCACCCTACCCCTTGGGTTTTCCTATAAATAGAGGTGGAGAGGCACTCTCCACACTCACTCTTTCTCAACATACACAAGCCATGCATGATCTGGCCTTCTCTCTCCCTCCCCGCGAAATAGTTTCGTAGAGCCGAAAGGCTGTCTGGGTTCTGGTGGGAACTAGTTCTGGATGGCGAAGCCCTGCCGGATAGATGACACCGTATGTGTGCAACCCCGTAGAGAGGTCATAGTTTCGATCTTTTGCCTGAGGGGCTGTTCGAGGGTCCTCCCAAAGGGCTGTCCGAGTTACCGTTCGGTTTTCGAGGGTCCTCCCGAAGGGCTGTCCGAGTTACCGTTCGGGTTTCGAGGGTCCTCCCGAAGGGCTGTCCGTGACACCATCCGAGGGACTGTCCGACCGCCTCCCGGAGGGCTGTCCGACGAACAGACAAGGGAGAACATCCTCGTGGTTGGGAGGTTGTAAATCCTAGCTGCGGGGATCTGCACCGCCGATCGTCATCGACTCTACTTCCGCTGCGCTATGAGTCGGTAACGAAAAGATCAAAACTTGTATGCAGTCTCCATAGTGGTCCTGGGCTGGTGCGTAGGTTGGAAAATTTTTGTTTTCTGCTGCGTTACCCTACATGGATAGGACGGGACGACTATTTACCGCATTCAAACCGGTTACCCGTCTGTCCGCTTGGCGGCATTAAAATGGCACGGCGGCCGAGAAACCCACTCTGACGCCCGCGTAGACACAGCCCACCGCTTGGTCTGGCCAGCACCCGCTACTTAAACGCGGTCTCACCCGGCACCATCCACACCACACCACGTCTGCTTCCAATACTCCTCCGTGCACCACCTCCGCCATGATCGCGAGCTCTAGAGCGATGTGGAAGAGCCTCTCGGCGAGGTAGAAGCACGAGGTGGCCGGCCTTGCGGCCGGCTGGCAGGGCCGTCGTGCGCGGCCAATATAGGTAGGCTTGCCGGCGAGCTCGTCAGAGGTGAGCGACGATGACCCGATGATGGAGAAAGCCTACGACGAGGAGTTGGCGCCCCTGCCCGTGCCGGTCCATGTCGGCTTTACCATGGAGCAGACGTAGGCGCACTTCGATGCCGTCATGGCGGAGGAGCAGACGACGCCGTAGCCGGCGTCGGCGTTTCGGCAGGTGTAGGAGGAGGAGCGCTACAACCTCGCCCTCCTTGCGCATCACCGGCTGGGAGGGCCAAATCTACGGTGAGTTTGTGAGCGAGGATGTCGTGTCGGCCATGGCCGTAGAGAACCCGACCTTCGAAAATGTAATGAAATGTGGTCATTTTAAAATGAAATCATCCGGTTTGCGTGAAAATTGTCCAGTTTGTTCGAATCCCATTTGAAGTGTATGTGGACATGGTTGGATTGTCAGCTCCCGTACCACTGTTCACGGACACGTCCGAACACGTCGGATTGATATTGTGTCCTTTTAAGGTTCCGCGTTGGACTTACTACATCAAGTTGTTTGGTATTCGCGCATACGAGTCACGATCTAACGTTAGATGGCCGGCCCATTTAGAGCTAGTTAACATGCCGAGGAATCCCGGTTTTTGCAACCGTTTAGAAGGTTTCTCAACCGGTTTTCTTTCTCCATAGTTTCTTCACTGCGTTTTGTGGTTTTCTTTACGTCTTTTTACATTTTTTTTACATTTTTTCTCTTCTTTAAAAAAGGTTTATAAATTCGATTTTTTTTTATTTTTTAAAAATATCTTCAAAATTTTGAAATTGTTTGAAATTCCAAAAAAATCATCTTTTTTAAAAAATTGTTTGTGTTTGGAAAAAAATGTTTGCTTTTCCAAAAAAAAAGGAAATTTAAACGTTCCTTATATTTTTTTTTTAAAAATGATCGTTTTTCCATAAAAACATTCGAAATTACAAAATTATTTGTGTTTCCAAAAAAATATTAACAAATTTAAATATATTCTCGTTTCCGAAAAAACTTAAAAAAAATAAAAAAATGATCATATTTTTTAAAATGCATTTTACTGTTTTTCCAAAAAAAAAAAGGAATGTAAAAAAACGCTAATGTAGTCGGCCGCTACAGTAGCTGGCTGGCTGCCATGGTCAGCCCAGTCGAAGCACTCCCCTGTGTGTCCACTGGCTACCACGAGTGGCATATAGGAGGTCCGCGTCTTCCTTTTTCGCTTAGAGCATCTCTAATAGATGATAATTAGATGATGTATGTGTAAAAATAATTAAAATATACATCATCAATGTAAAAAATGTCTCCAACAGATTGTAGATGCAAAAAAAAATTATCTCAGGTTTTACTCTAGATAAAATACATCACCAAGTGATGCAAATATACATCACCAGCTGCGCCGCGCGAACGCCCAACTGCCTCTCTGGAAACTACATTGCCCCCCACCGCATGACTGCCCTGCCTTCTGCCGCACCCGCCGCCGTGCCGCTCGCCCACCGCCGCAAGATCCGGCCTTCGCACCCCGCCGTCGCCGGATCCGCTCCTTCCCCGCCGCCTCACGCCTCAAAATAATCGAAGCCGCTCCGTCGCCGCCACCGCGCGGCACAGCCTCCGCGACACTCTTATGGTCGTCTCCCTGGGCGGCCACCATGCCGCCGAAGAAGGCTTCCAAGAGCAAGTCCAGCTTCTTTGGGGTGCGGTCGAAGCCGCCCGGGAACTTTGGCATCGAGTTCCAGTGCTATGGCCATCACTACTGCCATGGCACCTACGGGACCGCCGAGGAGGCCGCGCGTGCATATGACGAGGCCACGCGTGCGTACGATGTCGCCATGTGGCGTTTCGGCCGGCTGAGGCACGAGCTCAACTTCCCAGAGATCGATACCCGGGAGGATGCGAAGTTCCTCGGCCCGCGAAATTTCAGCATACAACCGATCAAGGAGAAGAAGAAAAAGAAACCGGCGATTCGCACTGATCCCGACCGAGCAGGACTTCTACTGGAAGCGTGACGCCGAGTAGAAGAAGAAGCAGGTGAAGCAGGAGGACGAGGCTGGGCCCTCGACGGTGATCCGGCGCCGTCGAGCATCAAGACGTGACAGCAAATAGCGGCCACATCAAAAAGCGGATCGAGCTCGGGAAGTCATGGAACCATTGACCAAGGCGGATCTGAAGGACCTTCTGAACGAGCTCAAGGCTAAGTTTCAGGCGGAGCTCAAAGCTTTGGTCGCGGCCAAGTTCCTGCGTGGAAGCCAGGCATCGACGCGCAGATCGCTAATCTGCGGCTAGCGGCAGATGCGCTACAGAATCATGTTCCCCGGGATCCCAGTGACGGCGCAGAGGAGGCGTCAGCAACGAATCTCCTCGATTTGTCTGCGCGGAAGGGCAACTCGTCGCCACGCGACCTTCCGGCAGTGGAAACTCCTCCCCGTCGAGTCCGACTCGTCGGAGGAGGAGGAGGAGGACGAGTACTCGTCTAACGATGAGTTCTGGGACAATTAGATCGACCCCGACGAGTAGTTTTATGTTTGATGTAGTTCTAGTAGAATCAGTACGAAGTAGTTCGGTATGATCTAGTAGTTGAACTATATTTGTCTCACATGAACTTAGTATGTTTCACATGATCTAGTCGGGTTTTTTTTTTGCGATTAAATGATCTAGTCGTTGCAAATTTACATCATCTATTGGAGCACTAGTGCCCTATTTTACATTATCTGTTGGAGTTCGATGTTTTTTTTTGGTGATGTATATTTTACTCACACCATCTATTGGAGATGCTCTTATAGCGAGACCGACCGACGTGCGCCAGCAGAAATGGGCGAGCCCAACTGCATGAGACGTGCGTCAAAAGATGTGTGTTCGTTCTTCAAGTTCTTTTTTCTTACTTTTATTCATAATTCTGCAACAATTTAAATATTTATGTAAAAATGATTACTTTACGTAAATTTTAAAAAGCATTGACCACATATTAAAAAAAGTTAATACAGTATAAAAACGTTGTTCACGTAGTTTTTAAAATATGTTTGTAGCATTAAAAAATATGTTCATGAAATTTTAAAAATGTCTAGGTGTTAGAAAAAATTGTTCATGGCATTTTAATTTTTTTTATTAAATAACATAATTTTCCTACCATTCAAGAAAAATATTCATGAGTTTCAAAACAATGTTCATGCGTTTCAAAACATATGTTCGTGAAAATGTTTATACAATGTAAAAAAATGTTCACGTTGTTTTAAAAATGCTTCGTACCATTCGAGAAATTGGTAAAGTGTATTAAAAAAATTAACATGTATCAGGAAAATGCTCATTATGTATTAAAAAAATGTTCAACGTGTATCAAAAAAATGTTCCACATGTATACGGAAATATATAGCGTGTATTAAAAAAATCGGCAGGTATTAGAAAATTGAAAAAATGTAAAACAATCCAAAGAAAACCAATACAGAAACCACACCGAAACAAAAGAAGAAGAAAAACCGTG
The DNA here is from genome assembly GCA_039707655.1 of Elymus sibiricus. Classification (NCBI taxonomy): domain Eukaryota; kingdom Viridiplantae; phylum Streptophyta; class Magnoliopsida; order Poales; family Poaceae; genus Elymus; species Elymus sibiricus. The sequence continues at coordinate 303,082,964 of CM077672.1, read as the reverse complement.
CGGAAGGTCCTAAAACCGGTCTATATAACCTTTTCAAAACCACTTTAGAGAATTATAGTGTTGGGCTGACTCGTTAATGCAACACCAGAGGTGAGACGAGGGTACGTCTCGCAGGGAGCTCCTATTTGATGCTTCAGGCGCCAGAGAAGTTCTCTGGCGCCCACGCGCCAACTCTTGTGGGCCGGCACAAGCGCGTGAGGTGGCCTGGTGGTTGCTGCGCTTACTTTGGAACGATGAGGTCGCGAGTTCGATCCCGTTGGCAGCACTTCTTTTGAAATAAAAAGTTAACGAACAGGAAAAAAAATGAAAATGGGCCGGCCTTGATCGTCGCGGGGTGTGCGCCCATTTGCAATTTTTGAAGAATGGGCGCCTGAAGCGCTGAATAGGAAATGCCCGTCTCGCAATAAGCAAGACACAGCCCTCGCGTCTGTGATGGGCCTCTGTGGATGGCCATCCACGGCAACTAGACCGACAGCAAATCACATACTTGCGCCAGGATGCTCTTGGGCTTCCCTGCTAGTCCTCTCTTCAACCATGATGGGTACATAAAGTTTTGTTTAAAAAAACGCGAAGATTCATGTCTTTCTCAAAAAAAAAAAAGGGCAAAGATCCATGTGGGTGTTACAAGCTAGAGCATCGGACCTTGTATTTGCAAAATCACTAGTTAGAAGGTACGCCTTGTAAAGGTCACACCCTAGGAATTTTTGCACGTGCGGCACTTGTCACAACCTAGGAGTTTTTGTGCTTTTTTCGTAGATTCAGTTTTCCAAAACGTTTTGTCTCTTGAACCGTGCATCCAAATCACAAGCCGCTATCACTGTTGGGTATCTTGCATCGAGAGCTTCGAAATTAAATCCCATGTTTTTTGGACGAACTTTTTCCCAAAAAAAATGAAAAGAAAAAATAAAACAAAACAAAAAATCAGAAACAAAAGAACAGAAAACATGAAAAGAAACAAAAACAGAAATCAAGAAGCACAAGTGTGTTTTTCACTTTTTTTTGGGAAACACGGTTGTGTTTTTCACTTTTCAAAAATAACATGAGCGCTTCACGGGAAAGCACAACTGTGTTTAAAAACACAGTTGTGCTTCACACATCTATGCTTTTCAATTTCCGGGAAGCACAACTGTACCTTTTTCACATAGTATGCTTCACGCGAGGAAACAAAAAAATGAGTTTTTTTTCGAAAAAAAAACTAAGAAAAACCAAGCAAAATCTAAAAACCCGGAGAATCCGAAAAAACCAAGCAAGAGCTCCGCCTGCATCTACCTCTACTCCTGTCCCATCTCTGAACTTCATGAGATACGCCATGCTAGCACCCCCGCGCACTCAAAATTGGCAGTATTCTCGCTCGATCAAGACGACATGTTTCCGTGGGCTCCGGCGGCGATCGCTAGAGGTTGCAGCAACCCTAGCGAACAGGGGACGGGGTACTGGCTGAATTCTGTCTCGTTTATTGCGAGACACAAGACCTCCTCACCTCAAACGCTCTGTTAGATGGGCTAGGCCCATCACACAAGGTAGACATGCGTCTGAATCTTGCGCACGTACACACATTTTCCTTCACTTTTTTTGATTTTTAATATCTTCAGAAATGCTATAAAAATATATTTTTTTCTAAAAATACTACAAAAATTCATATATGTATTTACAAATTTGTTCATCCAGCCTGAAAAATGTTCACGACATTTATAAAAATGTTCATATCATTGAACAATTGTTTTACACTTTCAATAATTGTCCATGACATTTAAACAAATCATGAAATGCGTTCACAATTTGCAAAAATGTTGATGGCATACGAAACATGTCTGTGCCATTTAAAAACTTGTTCATGATATCGAAAAAAAATTCACATGCTTTAAAAATGTCCGTGGAAAATGTAAAATTTTCAAACAAGTATTATAATAATGGTCAAGGCGCATTTAAAAAAATTGTTTAACATGTATTAAGAAATGTTCTATGTGTATTAAAAAATGTAACACATTTAAAAAATATTCATGAAATGAACAAAATTGTTCATAGAATATTTAAAAAATGTTCATGGCACATAAAATAAAATCTTTGTCCCATTTAAAAATAATTCATATCATTTAAAGAATGTTCAAAAAAATGAAAATTGTTGCTTGCACCATTGTTAAAAAATGTTAATGACATGTAGCAAAATTATCGTACACTAAAACTAGAAGGACTATTATAGAAATCATGAATTTTAAAAAGGAAAAATAAGAAGAAAACATACAAAAAATGGACAAAAAGAGGTAAAGGAAAAAAAACCCAGCAAACCGATTAATAAAACGATAAAAAAAAGAAATAAAAAACCGGTCGAAATTCCCAAAACCAATGCATATTGGAAGTGTAAGGTAGAATCTTCGAAAACCACAAGCAAAGAACCCTCCGTTAGCTCGGTCCACTCAAGTGAGCGCAACAAGGGGGATATAGCAGTTGCAGCTACAAGCAAGACAACCTATTCGGCGCGTTAAGTGCCAGTTGGTGTTGCAGTGCACAGGGGTCGCGCGACATGGGTCGGCCCATGACTCGCCATCTAGAACTAGCTCATTCACTCGTCATTTTTGCTCGCTTGTTTGGATGTTTTTTCTTTTGCTCGCTACAGTGTAACAAAAATTTACAGGTTCGGGGCAAGAACTGATCTCTATTTTTTAAAGTTCACGACTTTAAAAACTACCAAGAATTGAAAAAAAAATAAGAATTTGAAATATTTTCCACGTTTAAAAAAAATATGAATTTGAAAAAATTACGAATTTTAAAAAATAGTGATTTTAAAAAAAATAATGATATCGAAAGAAATCCATGAATTTGGGAGAAATAGCAAATTAAAAAGTCCGCATGTTTAAAAAAATTCACAAGTTTTAGAAAATATTTGCGACTTTGTTCAAAATTTGGGAAAAAATTCGAATCTAGAAACAAAATACGAATTTGAAAAATGTTTTCTTGAATTTATAAAAATTGCATGAAATTTTCAAAAGTGCATAGGTTTTATAAAGTAAAACAAAAAAAGAGAAAATAAAAGGAAACCGAAACAGCAGAATAAAACCGAGCAAAAACTAGAAATAAACACTACAAATAAGAAAAGGAAAAAGAGAATCGGACCTTGAAGCTACCTAAAAGCCGCGGGCACTATGTCTCGCATTAAGCGAGACAGATGGTTCTCTGGCTGAATCGTCTGGAGTAATTGGGCCGGCCTATTAGCACCTACAAAGAATAAACAAATTAGAAAGAAAAATGGGCGCACGCAGGCATTCTATCCCTGGTCACTCCGATAACGCAACGAGCTGCTAGCCACTACTCCAGTGTTGCATTCATGGATACAAAGGTGGCGGGGACTACTTGAGGTAAAAGACCCGAGTTTTTTTATTTCTTCTTTTTCTTTCTCTTTTTTCGTTTTTTCTTCGTTCGTGGTTACAGAGGAGCGCGAACTACTTGATACATAATCGACATTTTTTTTTTCTTTTTTTCTTTTTCTTTTGTTTATTCTTCTCCATTTTTTTCATTCTTTTTCCATTTTTTCTCTTCTTTTTTTTATTTTTTTGTATTTTTTTCTTTATTTTTTCTGTTTTCTTGGATATTATTATATATTTTTCATATGTCAACAACATTTTTCTAATACAAGTCTAACATTTTTCAATAGAAATTAAACATTTTTGTAATACATGGTCAACATTTTTCTATACACATTTTTAGTATTTTTCAAATACTTGCTTAACAGTTTTTAAATACAAGATTAACATTTATTGATACATGTTCAACATTTTTTCTATAACTTTTTTAAAAAAATTAAATGCTTGATTACCAGTTTTCAAATAAAAAGATTATTTCTATACACAATTAACATTTTAGAAACGCTTGATTAACATTTTTCAAACACTTGTTCAATATTTTTAAAATGCTTTATTAAAATTTTAATACTCCCTCCATTTCACAATGTAGTGCGCCCGCGCTTCCCGAGATCTAAGTTTGACCATAAATTTAACCAACGAGACCGATTGCGGCGGGAGCAAAAATTATACAACTAAATTTAACCAACGATACGAATTCAGTGGTCAACATTTTTTCTATACACAATAAACATTTTGCAAATGCTTGATTACATTTTCAAATACTTGTTCAAGATTTTTTTAAATGCTTGATTAACATTTTTTATATACATGATCTAATTTTTACATCATTTTTTTAATACATGGTCAACATTTTTTCTATACACATTTAACATTTCCCAAATGCTCGATTAACATTTTTCAAATACTTGTTCAATGATTTTTCTATACACATTTAACATTTCCCAAATGCTTGATTAATATTTTTCAAATACTTGTTCAACATGTTTTTTCAAAATTCTCGATTAACTTTTTTTATATACATGATCAAAAAAAATCATCAGTTTTTTAATACATGATCAACAATTTTTCTATTTACATTCATAATTTTTTGAATGCTTGATTAACATTTTTCAAATACTTGTTCAACATTTTCAAATACTTATTCAACATTTTTCAACTACTTGTTCAATATTTTTCAGCTATTTTTTCTAGTGTTTTTGTAATATATATATAGTCTATTCATCAACCAGGATGGAGAATAAGTTATTCTTCACCCAAGGTAATCTTACGTTCATTTCATAAATAAATTATATTTGAAATACAAATATTTACATTCATATTGATTCACTGCGCAAAATTTGGCATAAGAAAAAAAAATAGGCCACAAGAGCAGAAAAAATGCATTTTATGTACATTTTACACTATGTTTTTACATTTGTAATTTTACGTAACATAAAATATTTTTTACGGCGATTACATATTTTCTCACGTTCTCTTTTTACGTCTGAAATAAGACAAAATTTACGGAACGTAAAATTACGGTGCATTGATGTTAAAATATATATCGTTGCTATCGTTGAACTGAATATTATTCTGTTACTATCGTTGAACTGACGAATTCGAGCGGTTGAACTGATGCTTTCATTTTTGTCGAACTGATCGTCTTCTTTCATTGATGTTAAAATATATTTTTTATGGGAGCTATTCTGTTTCGCGTAACAGAATATTATTCTGTTACTATCATTGAACTGACAAATCCGAGCGGTTGAACTGATGCTTTCATTTTCGTCGAACTGATCGTCTTCTTTAGTTAAAAAAAATTTTGCAAATTTTTTTCGTCGGAATGGGGCGTGTAATATATCGTTGAAAAGCTCTTGACAGCTAGATTACAAGTCATATAGGACTTTTTTGCAGAATCTTCATGGTTTAAGAATAGTTTTGAAAAAGCGTTTTTTTCAAATTCGAAAACGTGAATCGTACTTTCGACTTAATTTTCAAACAGTTTTTCGGAATTGAGCAAATGAGATGGCGTTGGAAAGCTGGTGAAAATCCGCTTCTTCCATATATAGAATGTTTTTTCAAATTCTATATGATTTTAAAGTAATTTGAAAAATGGTGAAATTCTGGGCGAAACGTATTTTCACCTTTTTTGCAAACGATTCGTCGGATTGATGCAAATGGCACGGCGTTGGAAAGCTATGGAGAATGCGCAACTTTTGCGTATAGAAAGTTTTTTTCTAATTCCTTACCGTTTAATTCAAAATCGAATACGGTGAAAGTTGGTTCCGAACGTGACTTTTTTTTAAAGTTTGTCAAAATGGGGCAAATAATATACCGTTGAAAAGCTATCGAAAATGCAAAACTTAGTCATGTTGAACGCTTTCTCAAATTCACAACCGTTTAAGAGTAATTTTGAATACGGTGTGACCTATCGTACTGTTTTTTGTCCGAAAAATAGAGTACACGTACTGATCTTTGTGTGTGTTGGTACTGAGGTATTTTAGAGTAATTTTGAATGGTTCAAAAAACAAAGTACCCGAAATGATCTTCATATGTGTTTGTACTGAGCGTGTTTTCACAGACTGGACTTTACTTTATTTTTTCGGTATGGTTTTCCTCGTAACTTTTCAACGGTTTACGGTATCATAGTCCCCGAACTTGCATGGTTTATATCGTTGAACTGAATGATATTTTTTCAAAAAGAAAATGTTTTTTTTTAACTCAACATTTTCTTGCAACGATGTTCTGGACTTCTCTCATTTTACGACTTGAACTTTTACCATTTGAATTTCCGTGGGGGTTCTTTTTGTTTGAGCTTTTTTCCCAAACTTATCTGGGACCTCAGCATAACTTATGTTTCCCAAATTTTTCTGAACTTATGATTGTTTTGTCCCACAAACTTTTCTGAAACATGAACTAACAATATAGTATAATAGAAATTGTTCACAAGCACCACCATTCTGCGTTCTTTTCATGGACCGATGATAAATTACACAATGAACTACCACACCTAGTGTATGTTTGTACAGAAAATTATCTCGATTTGAGAACAGTGGATGGGAATTGGAGCGGCTTCAATTCTCATGTATACACATAAAAGGAACAAACATGTAGAGGGCATCAACTTACATTTTGAGAACAAACAAAAATCGGAAGTGATCAGTGCAAGCAACAAACTGAGCAGAATTTCTCTTCCAGGTTTGAACTCAAGCTTAAATCATTCACATACAATTGAAAAGAATTATATTCAGTTTTCTCGTAGGAATAACAACAAACAAGTTGATGGCACTCATGGCAACAACAATAACAAGAAACAAATTGTGAACGAATTTGAGAGAGGAGAGAGATCTCCAAGCGAAGAACAAGTATGACCGCAGAAAGAGGGGGCTGGGGTCCTGACTGATGGCGGCAACGATCTGGACAAAGTAACGATCTCGCCAAAGAACAATTCTGCATTCCAAAAGCAGCTGCATAGATATCCTTTACTGCCAACCCTAACTCCATATCCAGTTACATCCTTGGATTCTGCAGGGGAATGGGAACAACCAAACATAAGAACTCACGTTAATCATAATTAAAAAGATCAAGGATCAATTCGTTCTGGAAGTAGTTTAGGCATCAAGTCCACCAGGTTTGAAAAGTTTACAGAATCATGCCAGTTTCAAGAAGCTATAATTCAGAATTGCTAACAAAATTCCCCCCTCTATACAGTATAGACCATGTTCAGTAACCATTTAATGGTAAAAGTGTACTACCCTGGTATAACTACTGTGTGGAAGTAGCCATTGATGCAACAAACCATACTGAACTTGCTATGCCCTTTGAACTGATTATAAAATAAATACTGGACTGTTAGACCTACGGTAACGTCCTAAGACAATTACATAATCATCAAAATAATGTACGTGTTGCAAACAATTATCAAATGCCAAGCTACTGTTTGTACACTTCTTTTCTAAAATATATTTACAAAATTCACACAATCTTCTATGGAACAGAGGGAAGATTTTGTTTGTAACACAGTATAAATGCTTGCTTTAACATATGTTGCACATCCTCGCGACCGGCAGCGGAGCGTGCTATTGTACAGTCAAGGCAAAGGTCCAAATATATCACCTAAATAAGTTCACAGAATTTTGCACAAACAAGCAGGCAACAAGGAGAAAAGTCACGTCTGGCTATCAGGCAGAACTTCTATATATATAGAAGGACTAGTAAGGGTTTCTGGAATCGACTACATTTTTTTTATCAACTCGATGTTCATCAGTACTAGAATGACTGGACAAGAAGTTTAGATCTGTAGCAGCACACGTACCAAACTTACAGAATTTTTCTTGAACTTTTTTAGGTGATTGCATCAGTACTAGTATGACTGGACAAATAGTTCAGATTTTGTGGAGCTCTCCCACGTTTTGTGATTGCATCTGCCGCATGCTAAGTTCCATGTGCCAGAGACACACTTTCGTGGAGCTCTCCCACGTTTACGAGGTGTATGAAAAAAAACTTATTTCTAGCATTTATCAGAACTGTAGAAATGGAAAACATATTATACTGATAGGTCGATGGTGATTAGAAATATGTATTTTTCTTTGTAAAACTGGAAAACAAAATACACATACCACAAAATACATGGTAGGTGGTTACGCTGTATCCTTGTATTAGCCGAGCAATCTTCCACATAAATCACTCGAGCGGTGCAGCCTGCCATTGGCCACCTAGCATGTAAGAGGATGTAGCGACGGGTTAGGCATGCCGCTGATTGGTGGCGAATGCATGAACAATAAAATAGGTGTACTTAGCATGCGGCAGAAACTGAACTGAGTTGGAAAAAAAATATGAATTGACCTGAGTTGGTCACTAAAATAAGGACTAACCGAACTTCAATTCAGTAGAAGAATGCTCACGGGTTCACTTCTTTCTTCTCATGAGCACATGCATCAATGGGCGTTCGGCATTCTGAACTACTGAGCTTTAAACTTGAGAGGCAAAAACAAATGTAGTCTGAAAAAAAATCAACTAATCTGGGTGAGATGCAACCTAAACCAACAGACTGGTTGCGAACAGCAATGCGGCAACCATTTTTTGAATCCATTTGAACTGAAGGGGATCTCCTTCACCTGTAAGATGAACTGATAAAGCACACTAAGGATGAACTGGAAAAGTAGTCTTTCTGTAACAGCACAGAAACATCAAAAAATAATGTATTTGGAGAATTGAACTTAACTAAAATTGAAATTTTAAACTGAACAAAAATTAAAAATTGAACTGAACCAAGAAACTGAACAGCAAATTGGGCAGCAAATTACAATACAAGATGAACTGAAAAAAGCTTACAAGGTGACCTGTAAGATGATCTGAAAAAAGCATACAAACCTACAAGGTGAACCGAAAAAAGCCTACGAGGTTAACTGAAAAAGGCCTACAAGGTGAACTGAAGGGTGCATCGATCTGGTGCGACATTGGGGGTTCGGAGGTGAATGGCCTATGGTTGCATCGTTGAACGGTCGACGGCGGCGGAGGTGAACAGCTTGGGCGTGCGGCCCCTAAATTAAATGAGTTCTAACATTTATAAAGTAAAGAAAGCCATACACCTGAAAGTGAAAAAAAGGCCAACTGACCTTGCGACGAAGAGGTCGATGGCAAGGAGATGGATCCAGACAGAGGCGACTACACGCAAGATCAAGGAACCAAATATAAATGATTCATTTTGTTGAGGCACCAGAACGTCAAGGCAATGCACAATGCTACTAAATTCTGGTATTGTTGCAAGAGTATAGAGCCAGTATATAGTACTGAATGTGAGGTCTGACCTCCGGGAGCGAGTACAGTACTTATAGCACATGTACTATAGAACTGCTACATGTTTGCAAGTTGGACCTGAGTCCTTGTTAAATTTTTGCATAGTTTACTGCTGAAATCTTCACCTAAAAAGAACACATCTGCATTACTACTTGCATAATTTAGCAAAATTGAACTTTTCGCGTCTACTGTTGTTTTTGCACAATGGACTTGTGTTTCTTATGTACTTGAATTGTTAAAGTTTTTGAAATTTTGCCACTGTCACACTTGCTATAATTGAACTTTTGTCAGACTAGGCATCTCCATTCACACAGAGAACAGTATAAAATTTCACTCATTTTTGGCAATATGGCAGGAAATTTCACATACTAGGGAGCAGTAACATCACATGAGACAGGAGCAGCAGCCTACCCATGTTTCTGGAGGACAGGAGCCCATGAGCCACGCTGAAGGACGGAGGCCAGCGGACTGCCAGCTCGGCGACAGTAGGCCTGGCTGTTCAAGGGACGACGCGCGGCAGTTCGAGCTAGCGCGTCCGGCCGTTCGAGCTCCGGTGGGTGGTTGTCTGCGGCGTCCTGGAAACAAGCGGCGGCAGGGGATCCATGGGTGGTCGCGCTGGGGTGAGAGGGGGCGGCGCGGCGGTGCGCTGGGTGGGTGAGGGGGGCGGCGCGGCGGCGCGCAGGGGTGAGAGCGGCGGCGCGCAGGGTTGAGAGGGGCGGCACGGCGGCGCGCAGGGGTGAGAGGGGCGGCACGGCGGCGTGCTGGAGTGAGAGGGGCGCTGCGGCGGCGCGCAGGGTTGAGAAGGGCGGCACGGCGGCGCGCAGGGGTGAGAGGGGCGGCACGGCGGCGTGCTGGAGTGAGAGGGGCGCTGCGGCGGCGCGCGGGGTGAGAGGAGCGGCACGGCGGCGCGCCGGGATGGTCGCGAGGTCGTGCGAGTCGGGAAATCACGATCGGGCCCAATAAGACGGCGAGAGTAACAGAATATTATTCTATTAGTAACAGAACAGCTCTGTCCTATATATATATTAAAGGAAAACGATTAAAATCACCCGACTGAATTCTCCCGGACGTAAACCGCTTCTGACGCGTGCCACGTGTCCCAGCGGGTCGCTCACCCCTTATCCCATCTTTCCCCGTGAAGAAACGTGAGCCACTCGTTCCTTGTCCTCCTTTTCTTCTTCCTACAACCACACATCAAAACACACCAGCACCACTGCCCGTCGCCGTAGACCGGCGCCGCCACGACTCGCGTTGCTGCACCGCCCGTCCCTACATCACCAACGCTCCGCACCGCTGCTGCAAACCGCCGTCGCCATTGCAAACCTACTTTCCCAAGGGACGCGCTCTCTTGCAATCCCAGTCGTCCCTCACCTCGTGTGCTGTAGGGCTAGGCTGAGAAGACGTTGCTGCCATGGCTGGCGGCGGAGCTGCGTTGCAGCAGGCGATGCGCGACGACGCTGCGGCCACGTCGACGGCGGAGCTGCGTTGGAGCAGGAGGTGCTACAAGCTGCTGCCATGGCCGGCGGCAGAGCTGCGTTGCAGCAGGCGATGCGCGACGACGCTGCGGCCACGTCAACGGCGGAGCTGCGTTGGGGCAGGAGGTGCTACAAGCTGCTGCCATGGCCGGCGGCGGAGCTGCGCTGCAGCAGGTGATGCTACGACGACGTGCTGCACGACGACGGCGAAGCTGCGTTGCAGCAGCAGAGAGCTATGAGATGCTGCCATGGCGGGCGGCAGAGCTTCATCGCAGCAGGCGATGCTGCCATGAAGCTTCGCCGGTGCGTCAATGAAGCTTCGACGGCGCGTCGTCGGTGCTGCGTCCAAGTTTTTTCGTCACGCTCGGTGTTGCTATGGAGCAGCAGCCGGTGGCTCCCGGTGCTGCGATGTAGCGGTTGCCGGCGGCTCCGGTGACGAGAGGTCGCCGACGCAGGGTGCCGGGGGGGTGGAGGTGATGTGTTTCTCACGGCGTTGCTCTGTATCAGATGGATGGGGATTAGCGGAGAAAGGCCCAGGCTGTGTTGCCTGGATCGAAGGGTCATCGGTACCGGATCGAAGGACTGGCTGGGCGGGGAAATCATCCGCCTGATTTGTAGCAGCCGCCTATTTTAAAGTATTAACCAAAGCATAAGAATAAAGCAAAAAATGAAAACAGAAAAAAACCCAGTAAAAGCGCAGCGTCTATTTCTCGCATCTCTACTACTTATAAAAGAGCAAACATAATCTTCTCTAAACGCACCCCACAAATGTACATGGACCTATTACAACCGCATGATTAGGCCCACTAAACTCAATCTAACCGTTAGAGTTAACCTAATTTTTTCTCTGTGTGCACTTAGTAATTTTAGTTGGCTGACCATACTCCACCGCAGAGGAAAATAACAAACTCCACGCCCACGTCCTCGACCCCTACAATCACGCAGGCAAGGCAAACAAAAAGAGCGAAACTGGCTGCCATCAAGCAACGAAACAACCCAGAGGATGAGGAGTCTTCGATCTCGACCGCCGCCGCGATGGATTTCTCCAGGGGGCCGTCGGGGGGCGGGGGTGGAGCGACGTTGTCGGTGATGTACCGAAGCTCGCGGCGCTCGGCCCCCTACGACGTGGCACGTGTAAAGCAGCGACGACGGTGTTAGGGTTATCCCTAAACGTCCGAGCGGCGACGGCGGACGAATAATGGTTGTCGACGATGGTAGGCGACGGCGGCGTGCCCTGGCAGGCAGGACCGGGCGGCGCGCGTGGCATCGCGAGGAGGCGGGCCTGTTTGTTATGGGGGTGGTCGAGGCGGTTCACAATGGAACTCGCGCTCTGCGGGCATGGCATGGCCGGGCGGCGCGCGTGGCATCGCGAGGAGGCGGGCCTGTTTGTTATGGGGGTGGTCGAGGCGGTTCACAGTGGAACTCGCGCTCTGCGGGCATGGCATGGCCATGACGGCAGCGGGTCCTGGGCGTGCCTCGCGACGGGCAGCGGGTGGGACGCTGGGGCGACAGCGGGAACGCGCTTATGAGGCCAGGCTCAGCGCATCACCTGCGCAGGCGCATGGCAGCGGTAACCGACGGCACGCTCAACCAGAGACTGGCGGCGGCGTACACGTTGGATTGAGCTCGGACAGCAGGGCCGGCGACGGTGCGACGCGGAGGCGGCCAGCGCGCGAGCTAGCGCATCGCATCGACACGTGCCTTGCGGCGCAGCAGCTGCCCGACGAGTGGTGGCCGCGTGCGCGGACGGTGAGCTTGGTGACAACGTGTGTGTCGTGCGCAGGCCAGCTCAGAGCGAAGCACACTGGCGGAGTCGTGCGGGGCGCGAGGCGCACTGGTGAGCGGCGGCCCAGCTCGACCAAGCTGGTGACGCATCCGATGCAGGGGCCCGTCCTACTTCGCTGATGATGCCGACGACCACACGTGGATGTCTCTCGGCTTCTCGCCCGAGTGGTGCCAGATGCTCTGGCTGACCCACCATGTTTGTGCCACTCTCATCTGCTTCTCTCCCTCTGCCAACGCAGGTAGCGGCGGCGGTGCATCTATGGAGTTGCGGCTCCGTGCACGTGCTCTGGATGCGTCCGTGCCGCATGCGCGTCTTGTGTGCGTTCTTGTGTGGTACTGTTGCTCCGCTGCACGCGTGCATGTCGCGTGTGCTCTGTTTGTGTGATGTGTGCGCGATGGCCTCTGCTTGCTTGTGGCTGCCGACTGCAACTGCTGCTACTTTACTACTGTATTTTGTACTTGTTGCTAGGTCATGAACGCGGTGCTGAGGCACGAAGTCAGCCTCGACGCAATCAAATCACTCCTGAGTTCGGAGCAGTGCCGTCGAGCAGTCAATGGTAAAGTGCATTTTAGGTACAAACGTCAGGTTTCAGTTGCACAACTATAGAGTGGAGTATTGCTAATGGTGAAGTGCATCTGGGTTATCTGCATTTTTATTTGAGGGCAATACTTTGTAAAGTTTTTCACTGCCCATGTACATATTTTCAACTTTGTCTAATAAACCAAAGTTCAGATTATATTTGGGCAGCAAAACTGAGGTTTATAGAGTACCCTTCTCATGAGGACAACTACGTCATGCTCTCCAACGTATCCACATTGACGCAGAGATGGAAGGAGAAGTCAGCGTTGCTCTGACATTTTCCTTCTCACCACTTCCATTATGAATATATTTGAAAAGAAGCGGTGCTCTGAGTTGTTGATACGATATTGTCATTACTGCATAATAACAAGATACGGTATGTTATCATTTACTTGTATTGTTCTTCCATACTAACAGAGTTGTTGTCCATTAGAATTCTTTGTGTTTCTTAATTTAAAGTTTTGCCGTGGAATATGAGGTTTGAATACGGTAGCTGTTGAGTTTAAGATAATCCAGCTAGAAATAATAAAGTATTGAATAATCTATCATATACCAGTGCCCCATGAGTGAATAACAGAACAATACGTTTGACAAAATAGCTAGGTTCATGTTATGAAATGAAAATGCTCTATGGTTTCCACGATTTCTTTCTTATATGTGAATCTTGGGAAGTGTTGATCTTATAGCGTGATGTACATCCATGTTATGCATCTGCACTATCTCTCACTGAACTGGTACCTCCACAATGGCACCATAGTACAAGTTACCTACTTATGAACAACCATGCCATTGGTTCATCTCCCATGTTGATTTGCTTTTCTTGATGGTTGCATGTTAGAACTCAATGTTGCAAAAGAAGTTTTTCCCTAACAAAAGATATATTTGGTTTCTGTGGAAAAATGCCTTGTTTATAGAGAAAGTGGAGAAGTGATAACTACCCTTGCCTGAAGGTGCTTTGTCTCAACCTGGCCATTGTAGGCACATTGTTGATTTTCTCTTGCAGGAACATTGTAAAATATATTATTTCCATTTTTCTTGTATATAAGGATCGAGCATGGAGGTTTCAGTTCGACATACGAGTGTTTATGACATTCCAACTTTTGACATCACTATATTTCTATAAGTCCAACACCTGATGAATATCTTCTTTTGACAGTTTTTGACATCACCAACTCTTGACAGAGAACGACATTTTGGAGCTCGGCCTCCATGGAGGACGATTCTTTTAAAAAAACTCAATATTCATACTTTTTGGTTTCAAAAAAATCTGAAAAAATTGTACAAGGACACAAGGATGTGATGTGTATGTGTGTAAAATTTCAGATTGAAATACCTTGAGATGCGATCTGTGCAAAAAGAACAAATTCATGGACTTTTGGGATGAATAGTATCATGTGTTGAAAAGCCACATATTTTCCTTTTTTGCACAGCCCTCATTTCGACGTATTTTGTCCTAAAAATTTACACACATGTGTGTTATGCCTCCATGTATGTCTGTATTTTTTTCAGAAATTTTTGAAATGTAAAATTATGAATTTTGTTGAATTGAATTTTTCAAAAACCTCCAAAAGCAATTTTTGCTTTTGACATCACTATATATTATTGTACCACTATATAGCTTGTGCATATTCGTTCATATTTAATTATATCCTTCACAACATTGCAATCTATCTAAAAAGATGAAGTATATCCACTTAGCAAGTGTGTTTATTTAATAATTGTTTCATGACTAGGATGTACAAGGAAGTTTACTCTTGCAACTACGCTTACTAGTTTTAACACAGTACAAACGCAAGCGCTCATATACACGCGCATACACTCATCCCTATGAAATTTACGAAGTCACCGTAGGCACCTCGTCATCGACGGGAACGTCTCCTCCCACTGAATGCGCATCGCCGGAAATCCTGAAATAAATCCAGGAAGATACCACAGTCCCTCTAACCATCCAATCACAGGTTGGTTCGCTACGCTTACTAGTTAAGTAGAGACGAGAGTTCGCTTTCGCGTCGAGAGCTATAGTGCCAGGCTGGCCCGTTACGCGCGCGAAGGCAGAGGAAAATGGGGGATCCTAGGATTCGATCCCAGGTCTACAGCGTGTTGCGCAGAGGTGCTAGCCACTACCCTCACACCGAATTGGTGTTTAGGTTGCTGGGCGCGCCCTACTTGAGCCATAAAGAGTCGGTTTTCACTGGTTTTTCAGGTTTTTTCTGTTTTTCTTTTTTCCTTTTTTTCTTTTCTTTCTTCATATTCTTCTGTGTTATTCTGGTTTTTTCATTTTTTTGTTCTTTTTCTTTCTTTCTTCTCCGTTTTTTGTTTTTCTCATTCTTTTTTCGTTTGTTTCTTTGGTTTTCAATTTTTTTTGTTTTCTTTTCTTTTTTCGTACATGAAAAACCTTTTTTGTAACAAGTGATCAACACTTTTTGTATATACGTTCAACATTGTCCGAACGCTATTTCAGCATTTTTTAAATACTTGTTCAACATTTTAATAGTTATTCAACATTTTTTCAAATACTTGTTCAACATTTTTAATACTTATTCAACATTTTCAAATACTTGTTCAACATTTTTCATATACTCGTTCAACATTTTTTAATACCTATTCAACATATTT
Source organism: Elymus sibiricus (assembly GCA_039707655.1). NCBI lineage: Eukaryota > Viridiplantae > Streptophyta > Magnoliopsida > Poales > Poaceae > Elymus > Elymus sibiricus. The sequence continues at coordinate 303,067,371 of CM077672.1, read as the reverse complement.
CAAATACTTGTTCAACATTTTTCAAATTCTTGTTCAACATTTTCAAATACTTGTTCAATATTTTTCATATACTCGTTCAACATTTTTTTAATACCTATTCAACATTTTTCAAATACTTGTTTGACATTTTTAATACTTATTGCTCTTTTTCAAACACTTGTTCAACATTTTTCGAATTCTTCTTCAACATTTTCTAATACTTATTCAACATTTGTTCAAATGTGTTCTTGAAGAGTGTTTTTTGTAATATATACATATATATAGAATATTTTAAAGTATAAAGAAAAGTACAAAAAAACAAAAAATGAGAACAGAAAACAGAAGAAAAAAAAACAGGCTGTGGCTCCCGCGCGACTGGGCCGGCCCGTCTAGGGCTCGCCCCGACGCGAGCGCACCCCCCTGTCTCGCTTAAAGCGAGACATAGGGGCGCCCCAGAAAAAGAGCCTGTGGCCTGCCGTGCGTGTGGGCCGGCCCATCTCGGTCGCCCCTTCAACGAGTCCGAAGGTGGACTCGCTGAAGGCAAGACATAGGGACGCCCCCCTAAAACCTCGTGGAAGTTTCCTTAACCGGAGAGCTACATGGGCCGGCCCGTTGGAAACGAGGCGACAGACAGGGTGTGCGTCAGGTACCATTAAAGCATCTCTAGCAGATCCCGCAAACCGTCGTCCTACAAATTTTGTTTACGGTATCCCGTAAACGAAATTTGTGGTACAGCGGACGCCCAGACAGAACAGATCCCGCAAACAAAGTGAAACACATAGTGCATATTCAAACTAGCACTTCGCGCCACTTAAAACATCACCGGAGTTCATACTTAAAACATAGTTCGTACTTAAACAACACCGGAGTTCATACTAGCATAAAATGGAAATTAAACTAGACCTACTCGTCATCACCATCACCGGACTTGCCGACGCCGACGCTGTAGCACGAAGGCGAGGTCATCGTACTCCTCCCTCAGCGTCGGCACCAGTGCCGCTACAGCTTCGTCTCAGGCGGCGGCCGCCTCCTTCACCTCGAACCACGCGACCTCCGCCGCTCGGAGACGCTTGAGCGCGGGGGAGAAGATGCGGTCGAGCCTGTCGAAGTTGGTCCACGCCCGTGCTCCGGCGCCGCGCGTGCGCACCTGCTCCCTGGTCCCTGCACCACTCCTCCACCGGCGGGCAGAGGGAGGAGCTCTCGTCCTCATCGTCGTTGTAGCGCTTGCGAGGCGGCTGGCTACCCCTTCCTGGCCCACGCAGGACATTAGGGCTCGGTTCCGATGGCTACGCGCGCCGCAATAGGCGGCCAGAGAAGAGGGATTTGTCGCCGGAGGAGAGGGGATTTGCGGCGGAGGGGATACGGAAAATGACGGACGCGAACCCTAAAATCCACCGGCTCCGGTATATATTGCAGATTCGGGGGCGGTTTATGGGCCTCCCGTATAATTTTTACGGGCCGGACCGTTTTTACCGGACCTGTTTGAGTCGGGTTTTTTGCGCATACCGTAAATCCGCCGGAAAAACGAGCCCCGGCAAGCTTTTATGGGATCAGCTAGAGTTGCTCTTTTTTTTTGACGGGAAGGCCTTCATGGCTGCTTTATTATCTCAAATCAAACTTACATCATTTGCTAAAGCATTCAAAATAAAACTCGGAGATGTATCCGACCACACCATCGGTGGATTACCCCTCCCATAGCTAGCTAATTCATGAGCAACCATGTTTGTCTCTCTAAAACAATGTTCAATAATAACCTTCCCGAAACCTTGTAGTAAACTAGGGCAATCATCTAGAATTGGTGCAGCCACCAGTGTGTATCCTTCATTCATTTTCAGAGCATCCGTGATGATCATACTGTCCGACTGAATCATGATCTTATCATAGCCAAGGCCCCGTATGAACATGATCCCCTGCCTCATGGCCTCCGCCTCTGCTGATATGACATCACCAACGTGTGCCATCCGCGTTGCTGCAGCTGCAATGAACCCTCCGACATGGTCGCGCACCACCATCCCACACCGTCCCGTGTGGTCTTCCTCGGTGAAAGCTGCATCTACATTCAAGATTTGCACCCCAGCTTGCGCCCTCTTCCATGTATTCTGACGATCCACCGGACTTGGCTTACTCCCACCGCGTACATAGTTCAGTGACAGAGCTCGGATGGACATCGATGTGCGAAACGGGTCCTGTATCTGCTCTCCTTTGGCCATCTCTCTCCTTTGCCACCATAGGTACCAACACGTGGAAGCCACGACCTCCGGGACATTCAAGAGTTGCTCTTAGCGAACTACTTGGGGCTATAAGCGCCAAATAAGAATCGCGGCTCCAGGCCATCCAAAAGAAAACAAGCCGTGTAATCTTGCATTGCTATTTTAGATCCTAGTTTTCTTTTTGTGTACAAGCAGACGAAATGATTCACCTTTTGCCTATCCAAGGGCATCTCCAACGCCGACCCGCAAACCTCCCGCAACCATTCGGACCGCGCTATCCGGACCGCGAAAGTCATCCAACGTGGTCCTGTATCGGTGCGCAGGGCGGTCCGGACGCGTTTTCTCCCGCAAACCGGAGACAAACATGGGGGAGCTTTGCGGGAGTCCGAACCGCTGTCACGCCCGATTCTGGCCGCCCTGGCCCACCCAAACCACCCACCAGCCCCTCCCGCGCTTTCCTTCCGATGCATGCGCCGCTTGCCGTGTCGCATTCATGCCGGCCCAGAGCACGCAACGGACGGCATTGATGTCGCGATGTGACCGGAGGGAGCGAGGGCGGCGCTGACCGACGCGACCTCTCGGGAGCCACCGCTTCAATGCGGACGCAGGTTCCTGAGGAACCAACTCCGGCCGCTGCGCCACATTGAAGCGGCTGACCGGCCCTTCGCATGGTTTGGCCGCATGAAGGATGAGCGCATCTCGCCGCCGCCAATGCGCGTGAAGGAGGAGCGGCTCTCTCCGCCACCCCGGCGCGTGAAGGAGGAGCGGCTCTCTCCGCCCGGCGCATGAAGGAGGAGCGTCTCTCACCGCCGCCCGTGCCCAATGCGATCGCGAAAGCACGCGGTCGCCTTCGGCACTATCTCAGCCGCGGCGGCACCGGCAGCTCTTCGTCGTCCCGGAGCGCCATAACGGCGTAGGAGTACGACGACAGGGAGCGGCGCCGGCGGGACAGGCGCAACACGACGCGCCGGTCGGAGTTCACTGACTCTGGCGTCCCGCCGCCACACATCGTGGCGGACCCGGAGCTGGCATACGCCTGGGCTCTAAACCGCTCCGTGACGACGGCGGAGACCAGCAAACGCCGTCTCTGCCGCCTCGACGGGGAGATGGCCAAGTACGGCGAGGAGTGGTCTCGCGCCGAGATCGCCGCCGCCAATGCCGCCTCCTCCAAGGTCCGCCGACCTCTCCCCCCGCCCACGTCGTCGGTGGCTGCGGCCGCCCTGCGCACGACGCAGGAGAAAGCGGAGAGGATCATCCGCGAGCGTCAGACGGCTGCCAGGAAGCCCTGCCACGATGCCGCCACCTTCCGCCGCCCGAAGCCCGACGACTCCGACTCTGACGATGGAGCGGGCGGCGTTGACGGAGGAGGAGCCGCCGGCCAGCTCGGCATGGCCTACGAAGTCACCGTCAAGTATTGGGTAGTTTAGGGTTTTAGTTTAAGGTTTTTAGTTCAGCGGACGAAATATCATCCGGTTTTATGTACAAATTATCCTATTTCAAATGAAATCCGCCGTGTTTATATAAAAAATCGGCCGGTTTGCACGAATTTCGTCCGGTTGGTTCGAATTATTGTTGAAATGTATGCGGCAAGCGTTGGATGGCGTCCTCTCACATCCGTGTCCGCAGACTGAACCCCCTGTCCGCGGACAGATGCGGGAGAAAATTTGCGGGTTGCCATTGGAGATGCTCTAAGGCTTCATACTGCATTCTCGAAATATAATGGCTGCCTATTCCATTTTAAAATATTTTTTTACACACCTACAGTTACCACATTTAAAACAAGAGCTTTGTCAAAACAACTAGTACCACTTTCAACTCGTGAGCATGCCTTTACTTGATTATTAGTCAAAGCAACCGCGTGCGCATGCTGCGCTATATCCAGGCATCCAATATTCTGAGAACTTTCCAGCACTTCATATTCTATTTCTTTTTGACGCTCACGCATCTGCGCCCTCTACTATATAATCATTTTCTGACAAGACAGTTTGATCTTCCACGGTGACAAGTACTACTGAGCTTTGTATCTTATGGAAGGCATCATCTCCACTTTGATGTCCAATGCACGCTTTGATAAATTGTTCTGCGTTATATACGCGGAAACTTCCTTGTGCAAGCATACAAAAATTGATGTTGAAGGAGCTAAGGTGGTGAATGACGCTGGGTGGCTCGATTCCTCCAAGAGGGAATGGATCACGATTCCGACATCCCAAATCGTAGTAGTAGTAATATACTAGTACCTTTGTTCCTAAGTATAAAACATTTTGGCAGTTTAAGATGAAATCTTATGTGGAATTTGTGGTTAAAAAAATATCTTATGTGGAATTACTATTACCGTACGGGTAAAATACACTACTAATCTATAAACCATGTACGATTTAGAGAGAAGGTAGGTACATGTCATCGGTGGGGTTGACATGTAAATGACCGCACGACGGATTGAAGTATACTTACAAGCACTGGCGGAGTGTCGACAGGGCCAAGGAGGTCCTGGCCACCCCTTCCATGAGAAATATTGCAAGGATAAGCTTCTCCTAAGCCTAAACTCCATGCTAATCTTCCGGCCTCTCTTTTCGTGATATTCATTGTTTCAATTTGGCAATGCTGGCAAAACAGGCTTGGCGACTTCTCGAAAGCCCTTCTTTATGTGCTACTATCCTGAGAATCAAGTACTATCTTGATGGTGATTTGCTGAATACCAAATTAAAGAAGGGTTCATCTTTTACTTGGCAGAGTATTATGGCAGGGGTGAATTCCCTGAAGCATGGGCATATTTGGCGAGTGGGGAATGGTCATAACATCAATATTTGGGAAGACGCCTGGATCCTAAATTGTGCAGATAAGAAAATCATTACTCCCAGAGGGGGTTAGTTGTTATCTAAGGTATCATATTTGATTGACCCTGTTTCAAATATTTGGGACGAGGAACTAATTAGACAAACCCCCTGGCCAATTGATATGCCTGCCTTTGTAGCCTGGAGTTTCACAAAAAAAAAAGGGCATGTTTTCGGTTTGGTCCGCCTATTTTGTGTAGTGGGAAAACCAACATGGAAGCAAATTGCGTCATACCAATGGGATGGGACGAACGACAGTTAACCCGATTTGGGGTAAGATCTGGAAACTATCCTGTCTGGCTAAGGTGAATTTTTTATCTGGTGCACGCTCCCGTGTCGTGTAACGCTTGCTAATAGACATATGAAGGTCTTTCCCAACTGCCCTTCTTGCTCATCTGGTCCAGAAGATACGAAGCATATGCTATTTCTATGTCACAAAGCAAGGGAAGTTTGGAGAAGACTGGGAATTGATGATGTTATTGTTAAAGCATGTGAAGTAGATCGTGCCGGTGAGGCGGTGTTGGAATATTTACTTCTTATGCCAGAACAAGAATTGCATATTATGGGTAACCAGAATGTGTGTGGAATGATTGCAATCTCAACCTGGTATCTCTGGTGGGAAAGGCGTAAATTGGTTCACAACGAGGCAACTCAGAATGCGCAACAGATCTCTATGGGGATCCGCGCTCTTACGGCAAACTTTGTTACCGCAACCTCTCCTAAGGTTTCCATGAAAAAGAGGGCTGGTCATGTCCTCCGGTGGGTTTTGTTAAACTTAACTTTGACGCTTCTTTTGACCATGACCTGCTTAGGGGTACAATTGGGGCAGTCCTAAGGGATGATAAAGGAATATTCATTGCTAGGACGAATTGAAAGATAGATTGGTGCACAGATGTATTGATGGCGGAAGCTTTGGCCCTAAAATTTGGTCTATCATTAGCGCAAAGGACGGGATGCAATCGACTGGTCATTATTTCGGACAACATGGAGGTGATTGATACCATGAAGGAAGGAGGACGGTCAGCGGGGGCAGCGGCGGCGGTTTTTGATGTTTTTTTTTTCATTTTGCCTGTTATTTTACTATTTCTAGATTTGAGCATTGTAATAGAGAAACAAATAAAGTTGCTCACGAACTTGCTAGATTGGCTAATATATTTTTTTGATTTCTAATTGGTTCGAGGAGCCTTTAAATGAAATTGTACCGATCCTCATAAACGATGTAATGGTTATATCAAATGAATAAAGTTTAGAATTTTTTCAAAAAAAACTCTTTTGCCCCCATTGGATTTGGTTCACGCTCCGCCACTGCTTACAAGAGACGGACAACAATGATTTTTAATTGGTTTGACCACCACTACCCAATTGATTGGTGAAATGGGCGTAAATGTCCGCCGAAAAAGGGATCAAAAGTATACTTACAGGAGACAAACAAAGATGATTTTTAACTGGGTTTTGCCACAATCACCCGAATGGGTGTAAACGACTGTTGTACAATGGATCAAAGTATACTTACAAGAGACCGGGGCGGAATCTCGTTGAGAGATAGAACCATGATTACCGTTAAGATGTTCGATCCCAATCAATCTATCAACACAAGATGAGCTTTTCTCAAGATTTTTATTTTGAATTATAGACGGGCTTTAGGGTTTTCGTGACATGGTGGATTGTTGAATTATAAATAGGCTTTAGCCCCATATAATGAATAATTCTTGTGATTTCTCAAAGGCCCATGTGGAGTTTCATGACATGGTGGTAAGCTTAGTCCCATCCTGCTTGTGTGATGAGAGTTCAGATACCCGACTGGCGACCGCCTATATATATTATATATTGGAGGCGTTGGCAAATCTTACCACCATCATAACATATCGCATCAGCTCTACCACCTCACGCACCAACCAATCGTTGTTCCTCTCGTTGTTGCTGCTTCTGGCTAACTCCATCCCGACAACCATGTGCACGGCTGTTTGGAAGAGCAAGCATCCGGAACCCCGTCCTTTGTGATCCTGCATCCGGAGAAGGGCGATAAGGTTTTTGGGGAGCGTCTCGGCACGACTGCTCGCCATTATTCGTCTATGTTCATGACTTCGATTGCTTCCTCGACCTTCCCACTGACACCATGGGTGACGTGACCGATGCCACGCTAGAGTCATCGCTGCGACTTTGTCCTTTCTGACTGGAGGGTTGATCTTTTCATCCCTTCTTTACTGGTTCATGTGTTAGTTGTACTTGCTGTTATCATAGATTTACATGTTCTATGTATAGTACATGCTCACATTTTTAGCTATAAATATGATAGTAATGTTATTAATGCTATCATCATAATTTATTTATGAACTAAATTAATCATAAAATTGCTATAATATACCCAACATTTATCTGCCCGAGCATGGAACTCAATGGAAATTCACTCAAACCAAATTGCACGAGTGGATCACCTGGAAGGCGATGTAAGTCACACCTTGAGTACAGTGCGAGCATTTGTTTAATGTGAGAGGCAAGTTTCTCGAAATAACAAATAATATGATATGTAAGTTACGATTGACCTACATTACCCTTGTGAGAAAGAGAAAGTAGGAACCTTTTGGTATATAAGAAAAACCAAAATACCCTTCGAAGAAAGATATAGCTAGGAATTTATTCCCTCCAAACATGATGAACTTTAGTTTTGGATCTCCTTCAACTTTATGGCGAGCTATCTAGGCCGACGCTCAAGCCATCAACCGATTAGCTGTGTCTGACGGGTGGGTGTCCACATGTATCACCTTTGTTACCATGAGATTCGTATCTCCTTTGAGTGCGAATGGGACCCACACGCATCACAAACCCACCACTCAGCGAGTTACTCTTCAAAGTGAAAAGGAACAATTAGCACAACCTAGCACCCACCGCCCCCAAACTCAATCCAACCCCGTGATACGTCTCCAACGTATATATAATTTTTGATTGTTCCATGCTATTATAGTATCAATCTTGAATGTTTATTATGCAATTATATATCATTTTTTGGGACTAACCTATTAACCTAGTACCAGTGCCAGTTGCTGTTTTTTGCCTGTTTTTGCCTTTTCAGAAAATCATTATCAAACGGAGTCCAAACGAAGAAAAAACTTTGGATTAATTTTTTCTGGACCAGAAGGGACCTTAGAAGCTTTGGGAGAAGACCAGACAAGTCATGAGGACGCGTCAAGCTCGGGAGGCGCGCCCCCCCAGGCTTGTGGGCCCCTCGTGGCACCTCTTGACCTAATTCCAGTGCTATAAATTCCAAAATATTCCCAATATACCAGAGAGACAGAAGAGAAAACCTTTCCACCGCCGCAAGCCTCTGTTCTTCCGCGATCCCATCTGGAGGCCTTTTCCGGTACTCAGCCAGAGGGGGAATCGATCACGGAGGGCTTCTACCTCAACCTTGCTACTCTTCCGATGATGTGTGAGTAGTTTACCACAGACCTACGGGTCCATAGCTAGTAGCTAGATGGCTTCTTCTCTCTCTTTGATCTTCAATACCATGTTCTCCTCGATGTTCTTGGAGTTCTATTCGATGTAATCTTCTTTTGCGGTGTGTTTGTTGGGATCCGATGAATTGTGGGTTTATGATCAAATTATTCATGAGAAATATTTGAGTCTTCTCTGAACTCTTTTATGCATGATTGTTATAGCTTTGTATTTCTCTCCGATCTATCCGTTTGATTTGGCCAACTAGATTGATTTATCTTGCAATGGGAGAGGTGCTTTGTGATGGGTTCAATCTTGCGGTGTTCTATATCCCAGTGATAGAAAGGGACAAGACACGTATTTGTATTATTGCCATTAAGGATAAAAATATGGGATTTAATCATATTGCTTGAGTTTACTTTGTCTACATCATGTCATCTTGCTTAAGGCGTTACTGTTTTTTATACTTAATACCCTAGATGCATGTTGGATAGCAGTCGATGGGTTGAGTAATAGTAGTAGATGCAGGAAGGAGTCGGTCTACTTGTCTCGGACGTGATGCCTATATACATGATCATTGCCTTAAATATCGTCATAACTATGCGCTTTTCTATCAATTGCCCAACAGTAATTTGTTTACCCACCGTATGCTATGTGTTCGAGAGAGAAGCCTCTAGTGAAAACTATGACCCCCGGGTCTACTTTTATCATATATTAAACTCCAAAAATACCTTGCTGCAATTTATTTACTTTTATTTTCTTTTGCAATTTACTTTTCTATCTATCACTATCAGAATTAATCCTTGCAAGTAACCGCTAAGGGGATTGACAACCCTCTTATTTGCGTTGGGTGCAAGTGTTTGCTTTTGTGTGTGCAGGTGCTGCTAACGAGGTTCTGTGTGGTTCTCCTACTGGATTGATAACTTTGGTTCTTAACTGAGGGAAATACTTATCTCTACTGTACTGCATCATCCTCTCCTCTTCGGGGAAATCCCAATGCAGTTCACAAGTAGCAGGAAGAATTTCTGGCGCCGTTGCCGAGGAGACATCACCAAAATCTATCAAGTACCTTCGCACAAACTATCATCTACTTGCTCTTATTTTTATTCGCCTTTTATTTGCATTTGCCTCTCATTTTCATCTCCTCCACTTCTAAAACAAATTTACAAAAATACAAAAATATTTTATTTGCTTGCTTGCTTTTATTGCCTTCATGTCAACACACAAAAACAGAAAATGAAAGCAAAAAATTTAAGATCACTATGGATCCACTTAAAGTTTTCTAATTGGATCATCTTCGATCCATTTGTGCTCGTGCTGAAACCCCAACTAGTTTAGTTGAGGGAAAAATCATTAGATGAGCATGCTCATTTTGTGCGTCACCGTTTGTCTCAAAAAGGGAGACTCTTATGGAATCAAATAAATTGTTTGCTATGCTATGCTTGGAATCTATGCGAAATATATGATGTTACTTGTTGCTCTGAGAACCCTAAAAACACCTTCCCTACCTATGTGAGTTTAATGATAATGAAATCTTATCTTCTTATGCCAAGGGTGTTTATAGCTACTATGATATCGAACAAATTGAAGAATTTGTTGCTTTTAAGGGTGCCCATGAAGTTGCTTCTTTGATTGAAAAGTATGATATTACTCTCTACAAATCTGAAAATTTAGCCATACTTAATTATTGCGATGAAAACTATGCTTCCAATACCTATGTTAGTGAATTCATTGGGAGAATGTCTGCTGCTTTGGAAGAGAATAATTATATGCATGAATCTATAGATAATTGTGATTCTGTTGATCCGCTTGAAATATCCCTTTTTGATGAATTTGATGCTTGCTATGCTTATGGCCAGGATGCCAATATTAATTATGCTTATGGAGATGAACTTGCTATAGTTCCTTATGTTAAAAATGAAATCATTGCTATTGCACCCACACTTGATAGCTCCGTGAATGAAAAGCATGGTTGCAATAATGTTATTATAAATTCTATTAGTGTCAATTATGCTAATGATACGCAAAGCTACAAGCTTGGAGATGATAATTTTGTCATGTCCACTACTTATTGCAATGATCATGATTGGGGTGATAATGCTTCTTATGATCTTGAAATTTTATTTAAGCCTCATGATGAATATGTTATTGATAATAATATTTACAATAATATTGAAAGTGGGTTTGGGAGAGTGTCAACTTTAGTTAAAAATGATCCCGCATATTTGGAGAGTGTTCAATCTTATGAATTTTTTGATAAAAGTGGGTTTGGAGAGGTCATGACTTTAGTTGATGTTAATCCCACTATCTTGGAAGATTATAAAACTTTTATGCATGTGGATCATGAAGATAAAATTTTATATGATATCTATATTGTTGAATTTGATTATTATCCTACATGTAATTATTATGAGAGAGGAAAATATGGTTGTAGAAACTTTCATGTCACTAAATTACCTCTCTTTGTGCTAAAATTATTAATGCTCCATTCTTCCTATTTGCATATGCTAGATATTGCTTGTCTTGATAATTTGTTTTCTTATAAAATGCCTACGCATAGGAAGTGTGTTAGACTTAAATGTATTTTTCACATGCTACATGATGCCCTCTTTGTGTTTCAATTATTATGTTTCATGAGAGCATCATTGAAATCTCAAGCCTATCTTAATGGCTATAAAGAAAGAGCTTGTTAGGAGACAACCCAATAAACTTTTTACCTTCTGTTTTTGCGTGTTTACACAATTATAGCTTCTATTATGATTGTTTTTAATCTTTAATTAGTGTTTGTTCCAAGTAATGCCTTTTGGATGATTTGGATGATAGTATAATTGATGCTGTTTGAAAACAGAAAGTTTTGAGAAAAGTGCTGGAATTTTCATTCTGTACTGGAGCGTGATAAAATTCTGAATTTTTTACATAGTATTGGTATATGAATTGTTTACGTTTAACTAATTTTTCAGAATTTTTGGAGTTACATAAGTATGGCTTTTAAATAGGTATTTACAGACTGTTCTGTTTTAGACATATTCTGTTTTTGTTGCATAGTTTGCTTATTTTGATGAATCTATGGATTGTATTGGGGGGTATAAGCCATGGGGAAGTTGGAGTATAGTAGCATTATGCCAATATTAAATATGAATCAATTTACAATAGTACCTAAAGTTTAAGATTTATTTGTTATACTAACGGATCTCACGAGGTTTCTGTTGAGTTTTGTGTGCTGAAGTTTTCAATTTTTGGGTGAGACTACGATGGATGAAGGAATAAGGAGTGGCAAGAGCCTAAGCTTGGGGATGCCCAAGGCACCCCAAGGTAATATTCAAGGTAGACTCAAGCGTCTAAGCTTGGGGATGCCCCGGATGGCATCCCCTCTTTCGTCTACAATCTATCGGTATATCACTTACAGCTATATTTTTATTCATCACATGATATGTGTTTTACTTGGAGCGTCTTGTGCTATAGTTTGCTTGCTTTTGTTTGATTTTTAGTTTACCACAATCATCTTTGCTGAACACACCTTTTTGAGAGGAACACACATTATTCGTGATTTGTTAGAATACTCTATGTGCTTCACTTATATCTTTTGAGCTAGGCAGTTGCTCTAGTGCTTCACTTATATCTTTTAGAGCACGACGGTGGATATATTTTAAAGAAATAGTTGCACTCTCATGCTTCACTTATATCTTTTTGAGAGTCTAATTAATAGCAATGGTAATATGCACGGGTTATGAATTTGGTCATAATATGATAGGTATTCAAGAGGGATATAATAAAAACTTTCATGTAGATCACTGAATATGATAAGTTTGATTCCTTGCAATAGTTTTGCGATATTAAGATGGTAATATGTGGGAGGTGCTAGTAGATAATTGTGGTTTAGTAAGAATATTGGTGTTAAGGTTTGTGATTCCCGAAGTATGCACGTATGATCTGTCGTTATGCTAAGAAGTTAGAGCATGATTTATTCTTGATTGTCTACCTTATGAGTGGCGGTCGGGGACGAGCGATGGTCTTTTCCTACCAATCTATCCCCCTAGGGGTATGCGTATTAGTACTTTGCTTCGAGGGCTAATAAACTTTCTCAATAAGTATGTGAGTTCTTTATGACTAATGTGAGTCCATGGATTATACGCACTCTCACATTTCTGCAATTTGCTAGCCTCTTTGGTACCGTGCATTGCCCTTTCTCACCTCGAGAGTCGGTGCAAACTTCGCCGGTGCATCCAAACCCCGTGATATGATACACTCTATCACACATAAGCCTCCTTATATCTTCCTCAAAATAGCCACCATACCTACCTATTATGGCATTTCCATAGCCATTCCGAGATATATTGCCATGCAACTTCCACCGTTGTTTTTATATGACACACATCATCATTGTCATATTGCTTTGCATGATCATATAGCTGACATAGTATTTGTGGATCAGCCACCGTTCATCATTTTTCATACATGTTACGCTAGTATCATTGCACATCCTGGTACACTGCCAGAGGCATTCATATTTGTTCTAGTATCGAGTTGTAATTTTTGAGTTGTAAGTAAATAGAAGTATGATGATCATCATTATTAGAGCATTGTCCCAGTGAGGAAAATATAAAAAAAAGAGAAAAAAGAGAGGCCAAAAAGAGCCCACGAAAAAAAGAGAAAAAAATGAGAGAAAAAGAGAGAAGGGGCAATGTTACTATCCTTGTCCATACTTGTGCTTCAAAGTAGCACCATGTTTTTCATATAGAGAGTCTCCTATGTTGTCACTTTCATATACTAGTGGGAATTTTTCATTATAGAACTTGGCTTGTATATTCCGATGATGGGCTTCCTCAAATGCCCGAGGTCTTCATGAGCAAGCAAGTTGGATGCACACCCACTTAGTTTTTATTTTGAGCTCTCATACACTTATAGCTCTTAGTGCATCCGTTGCATGGCAATCCCTACTCCTCGCATTGACATCAATTGATGGGCATCTCCATAGCCCGTTGATTAGCCACGTCAATGTGAGACTATCTTCTTCTTTTTGACTTCCCCTTATTAATCTCTACCACCACATTCTATTCCACCCATAGTGTTATATCCATGGCTTGCGCTCATGTATTGCATGGGGGTTGAAAAAGCTGAAGCGCGTTAAAAAGTATGAACCAATTGCTCGGCTTGTCATCGGGGTAGTGCATGATAAATACTTTGTGTTAAGAAGATGGAGCATGACAGGATTATATGATTTTGTAGGGATAACTTTCTTTAGCATTTTTATTTTGAAAGACATGATTGTTTGTTAGTACGCATGAGTATTGATGTCTTTATATCAAATTATAGACTATTGCTTTGAATCATTCAGATCTTAATATTCATACCGTAAAAGAGAATTACATGATGAAACATGTTAGGTAGCATTCCACATCAAAAATTCTGTTTTTATCATTTACCTACTCGAGGACGAGCAGGAATTAAGCTTGGGGATGCTTGATACGTCTCCAACGTATCTATAATTTTTGATTGTTCCATGCTATTATAGTATCAATCTTGGATGTTTATTATGCAATTATATATCATTTTTTGGGACTAACCTATTAACCTAGTGCCCAGTGCCAGTTGCTGTTTTTTGCCTGTTTTTGCCTTTTTAGAAAATCATTATCAAATGTAGTCCAAACGAAGAAAAAACTTTGGATTAATTTTTTCTGAACCAGAAGGGACCCTAGAAGCTTCGGGAGAAGACCAGACGAGTCACAAGGAGGCGGCAAGCTCGGGAGGCGCGCCAGAGGGGGTAGGCGCGCCCCCAGGCTTGTGGGCCCCTCGTGGCACCTCTTGACCTAATTCCAGCGCTATAAATTCCAAAATATTCCCAATATACCAGAGAGACAGAAGAGAAAACCTTTCCGCCGCCGCAAGCCTCTGTTCTTCCGCGATCCCATCTGGAGGCCTTTTTCGATACTCTGCCGGAGGGGGAATCAATCACGGAGGGCTTCTACCTCAACCTTGCTGCCCTTCCGATGATGTGTGAGTAGTTTACCACAGACCTATGGGTCCATAGCTAGTAGCTAGATGGCTTCTTCTTTCTCTTTGATCTTCAATACCATGTTCTCGTCGATGTTCTTGGAGTTCTATCGATGTAATCTTCTTTTGTGGTGTGTTTGTTGGGATCTGAAGAATTGTGGGTTTATGATCAGATTATTCATGATAAATATTTGAGTCTTCTCTGAACTCTTTTATGCATGATTGTTATAGCTTTGTATTTCTCTCCGATCTATCCGTTTGGTTTGGCCAACTAGATTGATTTATCTTGCAATGGGAGAGGTGCTTTGTGATGGGTTCAATCTTGCGGTGTTCTATATTCCAGTGATAGAAAGGGACAAGACACATATTTGCATTGTTGCCATTAAGGATAAAAAGATGGGTGTCGTGGTTTTAGCACGGCAGATGCCCTTGTGAAAGGACTTAGTGGTGAGGCCATCGCACGAAGGTGGAAGCTTGATAGGGTTGATCGGGAACGAGAAGACACAGAGTTACCCAGGTTCGGCCCCTCACGGCGGAGGTAAAAGCCTACGCCCTTCTTGATTATATTGCTTTGGATCTCAATTATAGGGATGTGGAATTGCTAACCTAGCTCTCAGGAGATTGCAACTTAGTCTTTCTACCTTAGGTGCTCCCCTTTATATAATAGATCGAGCCCTAGGTTACATGAGAGTCCGGGTTATAATCTTAACTCGTATCCTACTACTAACTTGTCCTTCAAGGTAATCTTCCTTATTGTCTTTCTTCACGAGCCGGCCCACACATCGAGCCGCCTCTTTCCGACAGGCCTTGGTCAAGCCGGCCCACTAGGAATCTTCTAAGCCCAGCAGCAAGATAGCCCGCTGAGCCTCACAGATCAATGGCCGGGTCATCTTCCTGCTGGGTCTCCATTACTGGGAAATATCCCCAGCATTAGCCCTCAGTTTGACTTGAATTTATTCATGTAAAACTCCATCCTGCAAAACAAATGGAATAATCTATGAAGTAATTATGTTCTCGGATTTGTGTCTTAAGCCGGCTCTTCAGCATCCTTCGCTTTCAGGCACACTTTTCCGGCTTAAATAACTTGCCGGGTCATTCTTCATCCGCATACTTGGTGTTTTCTGCGCGTCTCTCCCCATGACGTCACGTTCCACTTCCACAAAATCTGTGATGACATCATAGCGAATCTTTTAGTAGATTTGTATCATCTCGTTAGACGCGAAAATCGAGGAGCCCCTTCAGCTACTATTCACTGCGCCGCCTGGGGTTCCGCGCATGCCGTTTCGGGTTCTACTATGCCTATAAATAGGCCAGCGCCCTTTCCCCCTTACTTTCTACTGCTCTTCGCCCCTTGCTTCCCCCTCTGTTCTTCGACGCCACCGCGCCCTCTTCAAGCTCACCACCGCCATTCACACAGCACCGCCCGAGCTCTTTCATCATCACCGGAGTCCGTCCGGTCTTGCTCGGCCACATCCACAGTTTCTCCATAGCTGCAAAGCTTCTCCGCCCAGATCTGTAAGTTCTTTCCGCCATTGTTGCGGTTCCTTCACTATTATTGCTTGTTCTTCATTTTAGCAGTTTGTAGATCCAAAAATGCCCACGTGCTTCTGCTCTGTAGTTCGCAACACTAGCCCGCAGTACTTCCAGCGCATCATAGATCTTCTGTGCCGTTGTAAGTAGATCCCATTGCAATCCATCTCATACTGCGAAGAACAAACCTAACTTTAATCCTTTCATTTTTAGCCATTTGTTAGATCTGCAAAATTCCTTAATCCATTCGAAACCTGTTTACTGACTCATACCCAGACCACTTCCTGCACTTGTAAAAATCCGTAACTTCAACATTGTCGGCTTATCTTTCTGCTTTCCAATGACCCGACAAATTTTTGACCTGCCGGCTCATGGTATTCTTTATTTCTCTTGCAGCTGAATCCATGGCTCCGAAAGTCAAGATGGTCAACTGGGCAAAATCCAACATGTCAGAGCTCAGGTTACAAGCCTTAGTAGAGTCTGGGTTACTGCCATCTAAGGAAGAAATCGAATGGCGTGCCCCAGAAGAAGAAATTCACCCACAGCCGGGTCAGAATGAGATTGTCTTATTCGCTAATCATTTGGACAGAGGATTCCGTCCCCCCGACTCGAAATCTTTCCGGGATGTGCTTCATTTTTTTAACATCAGACCTCAAGACATGGGTCCCAACTCCATTCACAACTTGTGCCAGTTCCAAGTGTTCTGTGAAATTTATCTGTAGCTTGAGCCGTCCATCAGCTTGTTCCAAGAATTTTTCTATTTGAATCATCAAACAGAACACAAAGACGGAACAAGCCTAGAACTCAGTGGAGTCACCATCCAGCGAAGGAAGAACACAGCCTTCCCCGACGCCAAGCCGACAAGCCACCCTAAGGGATGGTACAAAACTTGGTTCTACTGCAAGGATACCTCCCCCGACGGGCAGCATCCACTTCCAGGTTATCGGTCAAGCCGGCTTGATGCCACCATCGTCTTCCCGGGCTTCGCCTCCAAAGAAGAGAGAGAGGCTCTGGCACCCTTGTACACTAGGATAAATGCTTTAACTGCCCATGGCCTCACCGGTGTCGACTGATAACCCACAAGTATAGGGGATCGCAACAGTTTTCGCGGGTAGTATTTCACCCAGATTTATTGATTCGACACAAGGGGAGCCAAAGAATATTTGCAAGTATTAGCAGTTGAGTTGTCAATTCAACCACACCAGGAGATAAAATATCTGTAGCAGAATATTTAGTAGCACAGTAGTATGATAGTTTTGATAGCAGTAGTAATAGTAACAATAGTAACGGCAACAGTAACAGTAGCAGTTTTGTAGCAAGTGTAAAGCTGTAGCAACAAAGTAACTTAGCAGAAACCAATATGAGAAAGTCGTAGGCATTGGATCGGTGATGATAATTATGTTGGATGATATTCATCATATAACAGTCACAACCTAAGGCGATACACAATAGCTCCAATTCATCAATGTAATGTAGGCATGTATTCCGTATATAGTCATACGTGCTTATAATAAGAACTTGCATGACATCTTTTGTCCTACCCTCCTGTGGCAGCGGGGTCCTTAAGAAAACTAAGGGATATTAAGGCCTCCTTTTAATAGAGTACCGGAACAAAGCATTAGCACTTAGTGAATACATGAACTCCTCAAACTACGGCAATCACCGGAAAGAATGCCAATTATTGTCACCTTGGGGTATGCGGATCATAACACGTATAGGTGCATATAACTTGCAAGATAGGATCAAGAACACAAATATATTCATGAAAACATAAAGGGTTCAGATCTGAAATCATGGCACTCGGGCCCTAGTGACAAGCATTAAGCATAGCAAAGTCATAGCAACATCAATCTCAGAACATAGTGGATACTAGGGATCAAAGCCCTAACAAATTGACTCAATTACATGATAAATCTCATCCAACCCATCACCGTCCAGCAAGCCTACGAAGGAATTACTCATGCCCGGTGGTGAGCATCATGAAATTGGTGATGGAGGATGGTTGATGATGACGACGGTGTCAAATCCCCCTCTCTGGAGCCCCGAACGAACTCCAGATCAGCCCTCCCGATGAAGAATAGGAGGTGGCGGCGGCTCCGTATTGTAAAACACAATGAAACTTCTTCTTCTATTTTTTTCTCGGGGAAAGTGAATTTATAGCGTTGGAATTAGGTCAGACGGCCGCCTGTGGGCCCCACAAGGCATCAGGGCGCGCCCTAGGGGGGGGGCGCGCCCTGTTGCCTTGTGGGCAATAGGTGGCCCCTCTTCTGTTGATTCTTGCGCCAGTAATTTTTATTTATTCCATAAAAAATCTCCAAAAAGTTTCGTCCAATTCCGAGAACTTTGATTCCTGCACAAAAACAACACCATGGTAGTTTTGCTGAAAACAACGTCAGTCCGGGTTAGTTTCATTCAAATCATGCAAATTAGAGTCCAAAACAAGAGCAAAAGTGTTTGGAAAAGTAGATACGATGGAGACGTGTCAACTCCCCCAAGCTTAACTCATTGCTTGTCCTCAAGCAATTCAGTTGACAAACTGAAAGTGATAAAGAAAAACTTTTACGAAATCTTTTGTTCTTGTATCCATATATAAGCTTAAATAGCACCCAGGTTTTCAGCAAAGATCATGAACTAACCATGCTCATAATAACACTTAGGAATTATATTTACTCATATCAATGGCATAATCAACTAGCGAGCAATAATAACATATCTCAAATGCCAACAATTTGTCAAAATAATCATGATATAATATGATAACATGGTATCTCGCTAGCCCTTTCTGAGACCGCAAAACATAAATGCAGAGCACCTCCAAAGTTCAAGCAGCGACTAAACATTGTAATTCAGGGTAGAAGAGATCCAGTCATGATGCACACAACATTAACTATACTCAATGCATAAGGATGAAAATAGTGCTCTCAGGATTGGCGCTTAGTGCAAGAAGGTGAGACTCAACAACAAAAGTAAAATAACATAAAGTAGATAACATAAAAGTAAATAGATAGGCCCTTCGCAGAGGGAAGCAGGGATTTGCAGCGGTGCCAGAGCTCGAAGCTTAAATCAAAGATGAAAAATAATTTTGGGAGGTGTACTTTTCCTGTCAACGTCACGACCGAGAGTTTTCAATATCTTCCATGCTAAACACATTATAGGCGGTTCCCAAGCGGAAAGGTAAAGTTTACTCCCCCTCCACCATACCAACACAAGCCATGGCTAGCCGAATCCTCGGGTGCCCTCCATACCAACAACTTTCTGAGGGAGTTTGTTTGCATTATATATTTTCGATTTTGAGCATAGGACTAGGCATCCCAAATACCAGCCTCTCTCGTGCAATGACAAGTGAATAAACACTCATCTCGAGAATAACCCGCTTAGCATGGAAGATATTGACCGCCCCCTGTCGCTCCATGAGCGGTACGGGCACACAAAACAGATGTTCGTTTGAATGTTTAGAGGTGGCACATGCAAATTTACTTGGAGCAGCAGAGTAATACCGCATATAGGTAGATATGGTGGACTCATCTGGAACAACTTTGGTTTAAGGATTGTGGATGCACAAGCAGAATTCCCGCTTAGTACAAGTGAAGGCTAGCGAATAGGTTGAGAAGCGACCAACTAGAGAGCGAAAACGGTCATGATCATGCATTGAGAATAATTAACATTGAATACTAGCATGAGTAGGATATAGACACCCTGAACATAAATATCGTGGAGGCTATGTTGGTTTTGAATCAACTACATGCATGAACATGTGCCAAGTCAAGCCACTTGAAACATTCATAGGAGGATACCATATTAACATACTACATCATAACCATTTTAATGCATGTTGACATCCAAGATAAATCATTATCCACTCCTAGCTACTTAAGCATGGCATGAGCAACTATAATCTCTAATTGTCATCACAAACATGTTTACTCATAATATGCTGAATCATGGGTACTGAGTTAAACATATTTACAAAAACAAAAACAAGAAGAGTCCATACCAGCTTTTCCTTGCCACAGTCACTTCATCAAATCATCGTCATTATTGCCTTTCACTTGCACGACCGAATGATGTGAAAATAATAATAGTGGACTAAGCTGGAATCTGCAAACATTTTATTCAAGGGAGAAGACAAGGTAAAATTGGCTCTTTTATTAGATCAACAATAACGCATATGAGAACCACTCAACATTTTCATCGTGGTCTTCTCCCTACGGCGACTCAACGAAAATAAAAGAAATTCAGAGAAACACACTGAAATATTTTTAGAGTTTTTAGTTTTTCTGAAGAAAGCAAATTAAAGAAGAAAAACGAAAAGCGAGAGAAACTATTTACACGGGAGAACTCCCAACAAGCAAAAGAAGAAACGAGAAATCTTTTTGGGTTTTCTTTAAATACTACGAACTAACCAACGGGAAAGAAAAACCGAAAAGGAACGAGAAATATTTTTGGGTTTTCGAAGTTTTTCAAACACATAAGAAGAAAGCGGAAATAAAACTAACATGAATAATACAATGAAAAAGGATGAACACCGACAACTGGAATGAATGTGTGAACATGAATGTAATATTGGTGAGAGATACGTACTCCCCCAAGCTTAGGCTTTTGGCCTAGCTTGGTCTACTGCCATGGCTGTCCAGGATAATAATCGAAGTGGTAGGTCGCGGAGGCGTTCTGAGCCGCCTCCTCAGCCAGACGGGCAGCCTCAACTGCCGCGTTGTACTCGTGCACCTCATTCTCATGAAGAAAATATCTCTGTTTGTTCTGGAAATCAAAGAGGACTGGAGCAGGCAAGACAACAAACATAGAATGATATTTATCGAATATCAAGTTATAGTCATAACTGCGGGTGTTGCGCTTAATAAACTCATGGTTTTGCATTACCTCAAAATTCAAATATTTATCAGGTAAAAGAGGATGATTGGGCCTAGGCGAGACCCCTAGCCTGGCAGCTACCCGGGAGGCATAAATTCCTCCATACAAATCACCATTACCCGAGTTGCGGTGCAACCTACATGCAACAATTGCCCCAAGATTATAATGGCTGCTACCTGTTAAGGCAGCGTGAATAAGGCTCAGGCTAGGAGCACAAAGTGCACTACAGTCTGGTTTACCAACAATGCATTTGCCATTAAAGAGTGCAAAATACCGAATAGAGGGAAAGTGAATGCTTTTTATCCTAGCTTGTGTAACTCCCCTATCCTCACCATTACAAAGGCTATTGAGGAACAGTTCATAATCAGATTGTCGCGGTTCACTGAGTGAACCCCAAAATGGAATTTTGCAAGCATCACAGAATTCTTCTAGAGGCATACTATAAGATCTATCATAGAGATGAAATGAAACTCTAGAAGTGTGAGAATGATACTCAAATTTTTGAGTGAATGAATGAGTGAGGTTGTAGTGTTGCGGTGGCTTATCTGCGACGAAGGTGGAGAGCTCGGTGTTGTGTATATATTGGTCAAACTCTTCCTTGATGCCTGCACCTAGCATGAACTCGTTGCACGACCATCGACACGATTTTGCTTCGGCACCTCACACTGAACTTGCCCTTGGTTCAACATATGATTGGCGTGCTGGGCTTTCACTCGATGATGCTTCAGAGGACCTCCTCCTTGAAGAACTCCTCCTGAAAATGTTCATATTCCTACAAACAAATTTCTGAAAAAATTTGGACCACAAAAAGATGTTAACAAAACTTCACCAAATTGAAAGCAACTACTCATATAAGTGACTAGAGGTTATATCAAGCATTCAAACTACTTAGAACTCAAACAATTTAACATGCAAGCTCATTTTTAGTAGCACCAATAGCAGCAATTTATGCAAAATATAATCCACTAAAGCAAAAACTAATTGGAGCAATGGGAGAGTCACATACCAAGGAGCAATCCCTCAAAATAGTTTCAGAAACGGAGCTCCGAGCAAAGAGATTGAACATCTCAGGTTTGGGAGCAAGAACACGAGAGAGAGAGCTACCACAATTTTTTCTGGAGTTAGGAGATGATGTGGGCTGAATAGATAAGTGAATGGGTCCATGTGGGACCCACAAGGCATCTTGGCGCGCCCTGGGGGGGGGGGGGTGGCCGCGCCCTGTTGCCTTGTGGGCAACAGGTGCACCCCCTGGGTTGTTCTTAGTGCCAAAAATTCTTATATATTCCATAAAAAATCATGTTAAAATTTTATTGCATTCTGAGCACTTTTATTTTTGAGTCATTTTTTTATTGCACGGATAATTTAGGAAACAGGATAATCATGGCATTTTATTCTATTCTACTAAAATTAACAGAGAGCAAAAGGTGGGTACAGAAAGTTGTGCTTACTAAATTCGTCGAGCACATGCTCCTCAAAAATAATCCATTAATAAGGTTGATCAAGTCTTATTAACAAACTATTTCCGAGTGACATGAAACCGAAGAATTTTCGTATAACACTAAGTTACCTCAACAGGGATATGCATCTCCCTAACAATAAGAATTTCATATTTCTTTTTGACAGTAGGAAGAGGAAATTTGAATCCCCCAATAGTGATTGTTGAAACTTTTTCAATACAATTGACACCATTCACCGAACTTTGTTTCTTCAGAAAATAAACCGTATGCTCATTACCATTGACATGAAAAGTAACCTTGCTTTTGTTGCAATCAATAACAGCCCCTGCAGTATTCAAAAAGGGTCTTCCAAGGATAATCGACATGTTGTCTTCCTCGGGCATATCAAGTATAACAAAGTCTGTCAAGATAGTAACATTTGCAACTACAACGGGAACATCCTCACAAATTCCAATAGGTATAGCAGTAGATTTATCAACCATTTGCAAAGATATTTCAGTAGGTGTGAGCTTATTCAAATCAAGTCTTCTATATAAAGAGAAAGGCATAACACTAACACCGGCTCCCAAATCACATAAAGCAGTTTTAACATAATTTCTTTTAATGGAGCATGATATAGTAGGTATTCCCGGATCTCCTAGTTTCTTAGGTACTCCACCCTTAAGAGAATAATTAGCAAGCATGGTGGAAATTTCAGCTTCAGGTATCTTTCTTTTATTTGTGACAATATCTTTCATGTATTTAGCATAGGGAGACATTTTCAACATATCAATCAAGCGAGTGCGCAAAAAGACAGGTCTAAGCATTTCAACAAAGCGCTCAAAATCTTCATCATCCTTATTTTTAGATGGTTTAGTAGGAAAAGGCATAGGTTTTTGAACCCATGGTTCTCTCTCCTTTCCATGTTTTCTAGCAACAAAGTCTCTTTTATCATATCTTTTATTCTTAGGAGGTGGGTTATCAAGATCAACAACAGGTTCTATTTCTACATCATTATCTGGTTGAGCATCAACATGAACATCATCATTATCATTATCATTATCATTAGCATTATCATTAGGTGGATGTTCATTACCAGATTGTGTCTCAGCATCAGAAATAGAAACATCATTTTGATTCTCAGGAGGTTTTTCAATCTCAGGTTCACTAGAAGTATGCAGAGTCCTATCATTTTTCTTTTTCTTCTTAGGTGGACTAGGTGTATCAATATTATTTCTTTGAGAATCTTATTCAATTCTTTTAGGATGACCTTCAGGATATAGAGGATCCTGAGTCATTCTAGCTTCTCTAGTAACAACTCTAACAGCATGATCATTCTTTTTATTATTCATCTCATCAAGCAAATCATTTTGTGAGTAAGCTATTTGTTCTAACTGAGTCTGAACCATAGAAGCATGTTTACTCAAACATTTAACATCATTAGCCATTCTAAACATCAAATCACTCAAGCGTTCAATCATGATGGCATTTCATTTTAATTGATTACTAACATATAAATTGAAATGTTCTTGCTTAATGATGTAGTTATCAAATTCATACAAGCATTGGCTAGCAGATTTATTATACGGAATATCACCTTCATCAAATCTAGTGAGATAATTTACCTCCACTACCTGTGTCGGGATGTCGAGTCCATGTATTTCTTCAACAGGTGGTAAATTCTTAACATCTTCAGCTTTAATACCTTTTTCCTTCATACATTTCTTAGCTTCGTGCATATCTTCAGGACTGAGGAATAGAATACCTCTTTTCTTCGGAGTTGGCTTAGGTGGTGGTTCAGGAAGTGTCCAATCATCGACATTTCTCAATATATTATTTAATAGTTCTTCAGCATGTCCAACAGTTCGTTCCCTAAAAACACAACCATCACAACTATCTAGGTAGTCCCTAGAAGCATCGGTTAGTCCATTATAAATGATATCAAGCATTTCATTCTTCTTAAGAGGATGATCATGCAAAGCATTAAGTAATTGGAGAAGCCTCCCCCAAGCTTGAGGGAGATTCTCTTCTTCAATTTGCACAAAGTTAAATATTTCCTGTAAAGCATCTTGTTTCTTATGAGCAGGAAAATATTTTTCAGAGAAGTAGTATATCATATCCTGGGGACTACGCACACAACCAGGAGCAAGAGTATAAAACCATTTCTTAGCATCACCCTTTAATGAGAAAGGAAACAATTTAAGAATATAATAATAGTGAATTTTTTCCTCATGAGCAAATAGGGTGGCAATATCATTCAACTTAGTAAGATGTGCGACAACAGTTTCAGTTTCATAACAATGAAAAGGATCAGATTAAACGAAAGTAATTAACTCAGGATCGACAGAGAATTCATAATCCTTATCGGTAACAAATATGGGAGAGGTAGCAAACTTAGGATCATATTTCATTCTCTCCCTCATAGATTTTTCTTTCATTTCAGCAAGCAACTTTATAACCTCATCTCTATCATTACAAGCAAGAATTGCTCTAGCTGTCTCTCTATCAAAAACATGACCATTGATACGTCTCCAACGTACCTATAATTTATGAAGTATTCATGCCATGTTTATAACAATTTTATATGGTTTTGGTATGATTTGATTAGAACTAACCCGGACTGACGTTGTTTTCAGCAGAACTACCGTGGTGTTGTTTTTTGTGCAGAAATAAAAGTTCTCGAAATTGGACGAAACTTTTTGACGATTTTTTTGGACCAAAAGAGACCCCCGAAGCTTCGTGGAAGGACCAAAAGCCTCACGAGGTGCTCACAAGGCACCACGGCACGGCCTGGGGGGGGGTCGTGTGGTGCTGCCTTGTGGGACCCTCGTAGCTCCTTTTCGCGTGGTTCCAACGCTGAAAAATCATATAAATAGAGAAACCCCCAGAAATAAACCTAGAACTTCGCCGCTGCCACCGCAAGCCTCTGTACCGAAGAAAACCCATCTGGAGCCCTGTTCCGGCACCCTGCCGGAGGGGGAAATCATCACCGGAGGCCATCTTCATCATCCCGGCGGAATCCATGACGAGGAGGGAGTAGTTCACCCTCGGGGCTGAGGGTATGTACTAGTAGCTATGTGTTTGATCTCTCTCTTGTGTTCTTGATTTGGCACGATCTTGATGTATCGCGAGCTTTGTTAATATAGTTGGATCATATGGTGTTTCTTCCCTCTCTATCTTCTTGTGATGAATTGAATCTTTCCCTTTGAGGTTTCGTTATTGTCGGATTGAATATTTCAGATTCGAGAACACTTGATGTATGTCTTGCATGTGGATACCCGTGGTGACAATGGGGTATTCTATTGAGTCACTTGATGTATGTTTTGGTGATCAACTCGCGGATTCCCGTGACCTTGGGGAATCTAGGCATAGGGGTTGGTTGCACGTTTTCATTATCTTTTCTCCGATAAGAAACTTTGGGGTACTCTTTGAAGTTCTTTGTGTGGATTGAATATTAAGAATCTGATGTTGTTTGATGCATATCGAATAATCAACTCACGGATACTTGTGATGACATTGGAGTATCTAGGTGACATTAGAGTTGGTTGATGCGTATCATATGGTGTTATTTTAGTACGAACTCTAGGGTTGTTTGTGATACTTATAGGGATGGCTCAATAGATTGATCGGAAAGGATAACTTTGAGGTGGTTTCATACCCTACAACAATTTCATCTTATGTTCTTCACTAATAGGAACTTTGGAGTGATTCTTTATCGCACGTTGAGGGATTGTTATATGATCCAATTATGTTAGCATTGTTGAGAGATTGCACTAGTGATTGTATGAACCCTAGGCCTTGTTTTCAAGCATTGCAATTCCGTTTGTGCTCACTTTTACTACTTGCTACCTTGCTGTTTTTTTATTTTCAGATTACAAAAACCTATATCTACTATCCATACTACACTTGTATCACCATCTCTTCGCCGAACTAGTGCACCTATACAATTTACCATTGTATTGGGTGTGTTGGGAACACAAGAGATTTCTTGTATTTGATTGCAGGGTTGTTTGAGAGAGACCACCTTCATCCTATGCCTCCCAAGGATTGATAAACCTTAGGTCATCCACTTGAGGGAAATTTGCTACTGTCCTACAAAACTCTGCACTTGGAGGCCCAACAACGTCTACAAGAATAAAAGTTGCGTAGTAGACATCAACCATCAGATGTTTCAGGTATTTCAACTCTAGTAGGAGAGCTAGGCATAATAGGTGAATCATAATTCTCAAGAGTTTCAACATTTTCAATTCCTTTAGCTTTAGCAATTTGTTCATCATGAAATTCACCAGGTGGCACAGTATTATCAAGCATAGTACTAGCATCATCATAAGTATCTTTTATAGCAGAAGTAGTATCATCAATAACTTGCGACATATCAGAATAAATAACAGGTGGTGGTGTCGCAAGTCTACTCAAAACAAAAGGTGAATCAAGTGCAGAGTGTGATGGCAGTTCCTTACCTCCTCTAGTCATAGAGGGGATGATCTTAGTCTTAGCATCTTTCAGATTCTTCATAGTGATCAACAGATATAAATCCCAAGTGACTCAACAAATAGAGCTATGCTCCCCGGCAACGGCGCCAGAAAAAGGTCTTGATAACCCACAAGTATAGGGGATCGCAACAGTTTTCGCGGGTAGTATTTCACCTAGATTTATTGATTCGACACAAGGGGAGCCAAAGAATATTTGCAAGTATTAGCAGTTGAGTTGTCAATTCAACCACACCTGGAGATAAAATATCCGAAGGGCTCGTTCGAAAGTCCCTCATAGCCCCACTGCTTCGCTTCCACAAGCCGGCCTTTTCAAGGCACCACTCCCTCGTGATGACTCAGCGTATATCACCTCCCCCTCCTCAGATGAATCCAGCGCTACTCAAGCGCCGACCTTTAACATCAATCCGGGGTAAAAATACATCACTTGCCTCTCAAGTCTATTACTTTGTTCCATCCATTAACTATTCCTCTATTTTATAGCGCTAAGGCCATCAAGAAAAAGACCACTGCCAGGTCCTCCGACCCTATCCTTGGGACAGAGGACTCCTCTCATGAAGCTGCCACAGCCAACCCGGTCATTCCAGATGAGCCGGCTATTCAAGATGCACCACCCCACCAAGACTCTGCCATAAGCCGTACTCACACATCTCCTCCCCTGGCTGATCAGGAGAGGGAAAATATAATAGAAGAACAACCCACTGATCTGGCTCAAGATGAGATTGCCATCACTGGCGAAAATCAAAACCCTCCACCAGAAGCTTCTACTGCCTTGATCAAAATTCCTGCCAAGGCTGAATCTCCAAGGAAAGAAAAAGGGAAGGCGGCTCTTCATTACAACTCATTTGAAGACCAAGACATCAGCTCCTTGCATCAAGCTATCTTGACCCGGCTATCTGAAAGCCGGGATACTGAAATTGCGATGGTAATATCTCTGAAGCGAAAGTACGAGGTAATTTGTTTCTCCTATCCCTACATATATATGCAGCCCCAAGTACCGGGTTATTATATCATGATGACCAGGGACTTATATGCACCTTCATGATTTGTGATCAACCTGTAGCCCCCAAGGGCCGACTCATCATGCAATGATGAGCCGGGTCTCTGTGTGTATACATAAAACAATTTATGCATTAGCCCCCAAGTGCCATGTGGAATACTTGTATCTTCATGGGACTTGTTGTATCCAAGATAGCGCTGATATATGTAGCCCCCAAGTGCCGAGTCGTCCAGTATGGCGGCTTGGGACTATGACAGTATATTCTGTAAAATTTGTAAAACTGATATGCAGGACATGCTAAATGATGCTGAGGCCAAGGCGGCTGATTTCCAGAGAGCCATGAAAAAGGAGAAGAAGCAGTGGGAACAGGCAGAACACTTATCCAGTGATCTGTAGAAATCCTTGCTCAATGCATCCAGCGCCTGGGAGCAAACCAAGGCAAAATTTGAAGCAAAACGAGCCGGCCTTCTAAAGCGTGCTGAAGATGCAGAAGCAAAGCTGGAGCCGGTATCTCAAGAACTGCACACACTCAAGAATCATATCACCGCCATGTGTGTAGCTATTTTCGGTATGTCCCAACTTCCTTTGTCATCCAAGTTTACACTTGCCAGGGAAAATCCGGGTCATCTTATGTTTCCCCTGTAACCAGGCCGGAGAACAACACAAGCTATTGCCCCCCCTCTTGTGAAGCTCAAAGCCGTGTACACCTTCCTAGAGTAGCTATACATAGGCGGCTCACGCTGCATTATGGCAGCCAAAAAAATAAACACACCGCCTCTGCGTATTATGGATATGCTCAAGGAGTTGTCTGTGGTGCCACACTGGTTTGAAGAGTGGAAAAAGGCGGCTTGTCGGCACGGAGCTCTGGCCATACTTGCCCGCGCCAAGGCATATGTACCTAAATTAGACCCAACACAGATTGTAGGCGGATAT
Source organism: Elymus sibiricus (assembly GCA_039707655.1). Taxonomy (NCBI): domain Eukaryota; kingdom Viridiplantae; phylum Streptophyta; class Magnoliopsida; order Poales; family Poaceae; genus Elymus; species Elymus sibiricus. The sequence continues at coordinate 303,038,670 of CM077672.1, read as the reverse complement.
CCAGAGTACAACACAAATGACACACCTTTTACCAAAAAGGATTTCCTACGGTGTATAAGAGAAACCCGGGTTGCTGCCACAGTTCTGACTGAGGAGGCAGATCTCTCCAAGTACCAAGCCGGCTATTCTGAAGCTAACGAGCGTTTGGAGCCGCCCCATCCAAAACCAGTGGACCTAACTCGCCCTCGTAAGAACTCCTTCACCCCTGAGGTTGACCCTTCACCTGTGATGACGGAAGACTCAGTTTTTGAGGCATTATGATCCATCCAATGGCTGCAGGTCGGCCTCCAGACTATAGAAACAAGCTCGACGGCGCAGGCTGACCCGACATCCAGTGGTGCAACTCGGGAGTCAGAAGGCCATCTTGCCGGTTCACAGCCCTGAAACTTGACAAAACAGAAAACACTTGATTGTATTTTTGGCCCTGCTGTGGCTTGTAATAGATGTTTTAGAAACTCTCTTTGGTGATGTAAGTGCCATCACGCACTTTTATGATCGCACTTGTTATTGTAACCTTGCTTGATCATTAGCCATAACATCATTTGCTTCTATCAAGGTGTTGAATCAATAACTCAACTGCAAGAGTCAATCTTTGTAATGAAGGCCAATTGTATAACAGTCCTTGAGTTACTTCTAAGGCCGTAATCTGGAAACCCGGTTTGTGATGGCGGCTTACGACCAGAACCAGTAGTCCAAGCCACTAGTATTAGTGATATGATAACCTGGCAATCATGTTGCCGGTGTGATAAACAAAAAACAACGTTAATAAAGTATATGCCATGTATGAATGTATGCATGCATGCCAAAGAGAATAATAATGCAAAACAGAAATTTAAGAGGCGGCTTATAAGGCACAACTTAAAGATCGGCTTTCGAAGCCCAAGTCTGATTCACTTTCATGAAGCAGGCTTATTGCCTCTTTTGGTTTATCCTAGCTTTCCGAGAGCCGGCTCTCACGTGACCAATCGGTGTTTTAACTCAGACAAGTTCAGGGTCACTTCTGTGATTGACTTGTCGGGCGTACACCGGGTCACTTTTTTGGAGTAGCATCGAGCTAACAGGCAGGTTTAACCAAGAAAATGTTTTGGCATGTTGCTGGGTTAAAGGGATGTTAAAGCTAAACTCGATGAGTTGGAAGCCCCCAAGTAACCACCGATCAAAGAATAAAACTCAGCACACAATTATGAGGCAAAACGACAATCTCTCTTATACAGAGACGCCGGCTTTATTTCATTGATCAGAATATGTATATACGTGATGAAGGTATGTTCAAAGATACTACTCAATCTGTGCCTTAGGTATAATATGGCCAGAGATGCGCAATATTCCAAGGCCGGCTTCCCTCCTCCTCGGAGGTTCGTGACTTGTCTGCTTCACGTATATCAACCAGGTAATATGATCCATTGTTGAGATTCATGCTGATGACGAAGGGTCCTTCCCAAGGAGGCGAAAGCTTATGCATGCCTGTCTGGTCTTGTATCAGATGAAGCACTAAGTTGCCTTCCTGAAAGGTACGGCTTTGAACTCTATGGCTATGATAGTGGCGTAGATCTTGTTGATAAATTGCTGATCTGGATGCGGCAAGTTCGCATTCTTCTTCCAAAGCATCAAGAGCATCCTGGCAAGGTTGTTCATTATCAGCCTCCACATAAGCTGCAACCCGGGGAGAATCATGACGTATATCACTTGGCAGCACAGCCTCTGCACCATAGACCAGGAAAAATGGCGTATAACCTGTTGACTTGTTGGGAGTAGTCCGTATGCTCCAAAGTACTGTGGGTAACTCTTCTTCCCAGCAACCCAGCGTGCGTTGTAAAGGCACCATGAGCCGGGGTTTGATGCCACGCAACAACTCCTGATTAGCTCATTCTGCCTGTCCATTAGACTGAGGGTGCGCTATAGATGCTAAGTCCAACCTGATGTGCTCCTGTTGGCAGAACTGCTTCATGACTCCTTTGGAGAGATTAGTACCATTATCTGTAATAATGCTATGTGGATAGCCAAAATGATAGATCAGCTTTTTGAGGAACATAACTGCTGTAGCAGCATCACACTGACTGACTGGCTCTGCTTCAACCCACTTGGTAAATTTGTCCACAGCTACCAGTAAGTGAGTGTGTTTATTTTTAGATCTCTTGAAGGGCCCAACCATATCAAGCCCCCAGACTGCAAAAGGCCAGGTTATTGGAATCATCCTCAACTCTTGAGCCAGCACATGCGCTTGACGAGCATATTTCTGGCAACCATCGCACTTGCGTACAATATCCTCTGCATCCGCATGAGCTGTGAGCCAGTAAAACCCATGACGAAAAGCTTTGGCGACCAATGACCATGAGCCGGCATGATGACCACAATCACCAGAGTGAATTTCATTGAGAATTGCACGGCCCTCCTCAGGTGAAACACAACGCTAAAAAACACCTGTGACACTTCGTTTATGTAACTCGCCATTGACAATAGTCATAGACTTGGACCGCCTGATAATCTGTCGAGCGATGATTTCCTCTGCTAGGAGCTCACCACAGCTTAAATAAGCTAGATAAGGAATTGTCCAATCAGGTATGGCATGAATAGCGGCCACTAGAGCCGCCTCCGGATCAGGAACAGCAAGATCTTCCTCCGTCGATAACTTGACTGACGGGTTGTGCAACACAGCCAGAAAAACATTGGGCGGAACAGGCTTCCGTTGAGATCCCAAATGGGACAAGGCATCCGCCGCCTCGTTAAGCTGGCGATCGATGTGATCAACCTGATATCCTGTGAAGTAACCCGCAATGTTTGTCACTTCACGTCGATAAGCCGCCATGAGAGGATCCTTGGAATCCCAGGTGCCCAAAACTTGCTGAGCCACCAAATCTGAGTCGCCCAAGCACCTGACGCGGCTCAAATTCATCTCCTTGGCCATACGGAGTCCATGAAGCAAGGCCTCATATTCAGCAGCATTGTTAGTACAAGGAAACATAAGCCGCAAGACATAACAAAATTTGTCACCTCGTGGGGAAGTTATCACAACTCCAGCCCCCAAGCCTTCCAATTACCTGGAACCATCAAAGTGAATAGACCAATAAGTGGTATCAGGCTTCTCCTCCGGAGCCTGCAATTCAGTCCAGTCATTGATGAAATCCACCAAAGCTTGAGATTTAATAGCAGTTCGCGGCACATATTTGAGGTGATGCGGCCCCAGCTCAATCACGCATTTTGCAACCCGGCTAGTGGCTTCTCTGTTCCGAATGATGTCGCCAAGGGTGCTGAACTAACCACAGTGATTGGGTGCTCATGAAAATAGTGTTTTAATTTCCGGCTTGCCATGAACACACCATATACTAGCTTCTGCCAATGCAGATGCCGCTGCTTGGACTCTGTTAAAACCTCGCTGATATAATACACCGGCCGCTGAACTAGATACTCCTAGCCTGCTTCCTTGCGCTCCACAACAACTGCAACACTGCCTGCCTTATTATTAGCTGCAATATATAGCAACATGGGCTCCTTCTCCTGAGGGGCAGTGATGATGGGCGGCTCAGATAACTGCTTCTTGAGAGACTCAAAAGCCTGGTCTACAGCATCGCTCCAAACAAAATTAGCCGATTTCCGGAGCATTTGGTACAGTGGGATAGCCTTTTCCCCAAGCCGGCTTATGAACCGGCTCAACGCCGCAACCCGCCCAGCCAGCTTCTGGACGGCATTGATATTGGCCGGCTTGCCCAGGGATGTGATCGTTTTGATTTTTTCCGGGTTGGCTTCAATCCCATGCTCAGAAACAAGGAATCCCAATAACTTCCCTATAGGAACACCGAAAACACACTTTTCTGTGTTAAGCTTCATCTGATAAACGCGGAGGTTGTCAAATGTTTCCTTGAGATCATCCAACAGGGTCTCCTTCTTTCGAGATTTAACAACAATGTCATCAACATACGCATGAACATTATGCCCAATCTGCTTGTGGAAACAATTCTGAACACAACGCTGATAAGTCGCCTGCGCACATTTTAGACCAAATGGCATGGACATGTAGCAGAAAGCACCAAATGGTGTAATGAATGCCATCTTCTCCTGGTCCTCCTATTTCATCTTGATCTGATGATAACCAGAATAAGCATCCAGAAAGCATAAGGACTCACAACCTGCCGTACCATCAATGATCTGGTCAATACGGGGCAGTGTGAAAGGATCACTAGGACAAGCCTTATTCAGATCCGTACAATCCACACATTCGCCAAGTCCCATTTTTCTTCAGAACAAGGACCGGGTTAGCCAGCCATTAAGGATGAAACACCTCCACAATGAACCCGGCAGCTAAAAGCCGAGCCACTTCTTCGCCAATAGCTTTCCGCCTTTCTTCATTGAATCGACGAAGGTACTGTCGAACAGGTTTAAACTTAGGATCCACATTAAGGGAGTGCTCAGCGAGTTCTCTTGGTACAACTGGCATGTCAGAAGGTTTCCATGCAAAGATGTCCCAATTCTCACGGATGAACTCGATGAGCACGCTTTCCTATTTAGGGTCCATGTTTGCCCCAACAATGAACTGCTCAGATGAATCACCCGGGACAAAATCAACTTGTTTTGTATCTCTGGCCGACTTAAATTTGAGCAAGGGATCAGACTCTGTCGTCGGGTTCTTGAGGGAGGCCTATCAGCCGGGTCGACGTTGTCCTTGTAGTATTTCAATTCCTCGGCAGCACAAGCCGTCTCTGTGTATGCCGCATCTCCCTCTTCACATTCCAGCGCAACCCACCGGTTGCCTTCCAACGTAATCGTTCCTTCTGGACCCGGCATTTTTAACTTCAGATAAATATAACATGGGCGCGCCATGAAATGCGCGTAAGCCGGCCTACCGAAGAGGGCATGATAGGGGCTCTTAAGTTTTACCACTTCAAAAGACAGGAACTCTGAGCGGTAATTATATTCATCACCAAAGGCTACCTCCAAAGAAATTCTGCCAATGGGATAAGCTGACTTGCCAGGGACGATGCCGTGAAAAACTGTGGTGGAGGGGGTGAGCTGTTTCTCAGATAAATTCATCCGTCGAAAAGTATCATAGTAAAGTATATTGATGCTGCTACCTCCATCCATAAGCACCTTGGTCAATGTATACCCGCCAACCTGTGGCGCCACCACCAACGCTAGATGACCCAGATGATTAATGAACTCCGGATGATCCGTCCGATTCCAGGTGACCGACTGCTCCGACTAGTTGAGGTAATATGGGACTGCCGGCTCAACCAAGTTGGCGGCTCTCTGCTGAACTTTCTGGTCCCTTTTGCAGGTACTGGTGGTAAAAACGTGATACTGACCGTTATTCAATTGCTTTGGATTACTCCGGAAACCAGACTGGCTGGCTTGATTCTGATTGCTCTGGTTGCGTTGATTATTGCCTCCAGCGTTGCCAGCCCCCTGAAACCCAGCATTATGACCTTGGTTCCCCTGGAACCCCGGGCCTGCGAAGGGTCCTTGTGAGCCAGCTCCCGTGAAGCCGGCTCCCTGATTGCTGCGTCCGAGGTTACTAGGGTGTCCGCCATTGCTGCCTCCATTGTGATGATTCTGAAACACCCTCTTGGAGAATTCTTGCATAATGTAACAGTTTTCCCAGGAGTGGGCAGACAGCTTGCCATCAACACTGTGTTTAGGACATGGGCCTTTGAGGGCCTCTTCAAAAGTGCGGGCGAAAGGCTTCCTAGCACCATTGTTCTGCCGTTTGTTACCTCCGCCAGTGTTGGTATTTGCTACCAAATCAGAACTGGCTTCATAACCCTTGCGCTTGTTGCTGCCATTAACTTGCCCATTGCCACCGTTCTGCTGGTGACCCTTGCCACCATTTTTCTTGCCCTTGCCAGATTTGTCATCATCAGATGTAGGGTCCTTCGTATTATCTGACTCGGCATATCGGGTTAAGACGTCCATAAGATCGCCCTTATCCTGGACCTCCTCTTAAGCTGCCCTAACTTCTGAACCAGGGATTGAAATTTACAAGTCCACTCCAGAACAAGAACTGCCTGAGCCACCGTGATGCTATCTGAAGAATGAATGACTTCTGCAACCCGGCGAGACTAGTAGTGTGCTGACTCATCCTCCCGCTGAACAAAGTGTTCCAGGTAAACAATCGTGGTTGGCCGTTTGCAGGTCCCTTGAATTTTTTTGATGAAGCACTCCTTCAATTCCTGCCAGGTGTTAATGGAATTCGCCGGTAAATTTTTCAACCAGGTACGCGCCGGGCCTTCCAACATGAGAGGTAGATACCGCACGCACATAGCTTCACTAGCGCCTAACAGGTCCATTGCTAACTCATAACTTTCAATCCACTGGGCCAGCTCCAGATCTGCTGTGTAATTAGGAACCTTGTGAGGACCCTTGAAATCTGGCAGCATGTGTGCATCTCGCAGCGCCGGGACTAGATAGGGAGTTCCAATCCCGTGACTCGGTAAGCTGCCAAGGCGACCGGCTGCCTGGGCTGTGGTGGGAAGGTCCTGCGCCGTAGGCTGGTTATACAATACCCGCGCATTTTCCTCTTCCAGCGCTCGCAGAGCTCGAGCGGTATCCACAATCTCTTGCGCGTTCGGGATCCTGGGAGGCGGTTGATCCGCCAAAGGCTGTGCGGCCCTCCGGCGGTGTGCGCTACTGGAAACAGCCGGCGACTCAGGGCATTGGCTTCTGGTGTGGCTCTGATGGGGAGTCGAGTGAAGCCGGTGCTGACTATGGGATAATTTGCCTGCTGCGTCACTACCGTCTTGAGCATCTCAATGGCGTTCCTGGCCTCCACCTGAGCCGGACCGCCCCCTTCAATCGGAATTGCTGCCAAGTTGTGAGTCGCCGCCAGGACATTGTCTACTGGGTTGGAATAGTGTCCAATTGGGGTCTGGAACCGTCGAGACGGCGGTTGCTGCTGCGGAATCGGCGTCTGATGCTGAATTGTTTCTCGGTGCTGAGCCGGCTGCCACTGAGCCGGCCCTCCAGGGGACACAACTCCAGCCCCCAGGTTTGCCGGGGTCCGCGGATCATTCGGCGTAGTGAACAGTTGAGTTGGCTCGATCTGGGCCGGAAGCCGGCTCTGATGCCACCTCCGGTGAACAAACTCAGACTCAGCCTGCCGGCGGCTTAGATAGAGGGCCTCCTCTTCCAAGCGCTTTGTCTCCTCGACAAGACGGGCTTGGGCCTCTGGCATGCGAGTATTTTTAGCATTGATATCCGCCTGGATCTTGGTCATCTGCTCACGTCACTTCATGATATCTGCGTTGCGTGCTGCCGCGTTCTTTGTAGCCACTGGCTCGGCCAGGAGATTCGCCAGAGTGTTCATCAGTTCCGCAAGTGCCTGCGCCCCGGTCTTTTGCGAGCCGGCGGCGGCCGCGCTGGCCCCTCCTGAGCCGGCGATAGTGAGGTTCTGCCTGGCCGCTGGATCTGCTGGGTCGCGAAGGGGGGCGGGTCTTGCCTGCCTACCATGTATACCGCAGCGAACCGAGGCAGCTTGAGGGTTTCAAGAAAGACTTCATCAGTACATCCCCCTAGTCTCCCGTCGTACAAGGGACGGATTGACTCGGTTTCCCCCATCGAGGACTCGCCGTCAGATTGAACAAGCGTATCGTCTTGGGACAGGGAGTTCTCCGACAAGGCCACCCCTTGGGTGAACCCTACGAAGACATGCTTCCGGCCGGCTTGCAGCGGGCTGGGCTTCGCCTGAGGAGATCGGGCGCGGCAGGCTGATTCGGTGCCGGTGACAGCCTCCAACCCGGTGGCCGGCTCGCCGACAACACCGATGAAGGTATGGATCTGGCCGAAGGGGACCCGGTACCCGTACTCGATCGAGTCGGCCTCGGGACCCCAGTACGAATCATCGATGTAGAGTTTTCCGCGGCGGCTCCTCGTCATCTGGCCGACCGCATACTTCCCGAACCCTGAGAGGGCTCCCGCCAAGAACTCAACTCCACTGTGCGTAGGCCCCACGGTGGGCGCCAATTGTCGTGGTTTTAGCACGGCAGATGCCCTTGTGAAAGGACTTAGTGATAAGGCCATAACACGAAGGTGGAAGCTTGACAGGGTTGATCGGAAACGAGAAGACACAGAGTTACCCAAGTTCGGCCCCTCATGGTGGAGGTAAAAGCCTACGTCCTGCTTGATTATATAGCTTTGGATCTCAATTACAGGGATGTGGAATTGCTAACCTAGCTCTCAGGAGATCGCAACTAAGTCTTTCTACCTTAGGTGCTCCCCTTTATATAATAGGTCGAGCCCTAGGTTACATGAGAGTCCGGGTTGTAATCTTAATCCGTATCCTACTACTAACTTGTCCTTCAAGGTAATCTTCCTTATTGTCTTTCTTCACGAGCCGGCCCACACATCGAGAAGCCTCTTTCCGACAGGCCTTGGTCAAGCCGGCCCACTAGGAATCTTCTAAGCCCAGCAGCAAGATAGCCCACTGAGCCTCACAGATCAATGGCCGGGTCATCTTCCTGCCGGGTCTCCATTACTGGGAAATATCCCCAATAATGGGGTTTAATCATATTGCTTGAGTTTACTTTGTCTACATCATGTCATTTTGCTTAAGGCGTTACTCTGTTTTATACTTAATACCCTAGATGCATGCTGGATAGCGGTCGATGGGTGGAGTAATAGTAGTAGATGCAGGCAGGAGTCGGTCTACTTGTCTCGGACGTGATGCCTATATACATGATCATTGCCTTGAATATCATCATAACTATGCGCTTTTCTATCAATTGCCCAACAGTAATTTGTTTACCCACCGTATGCTACGTGTTCGAGAGAGAAGCCTCTAGTGAAAACTATGGCCCCCGGGTCTACTTTTATCATATATTATATTCCAAAAATACCTTGCTGCAATTTATTTACTTTTTCTTTTCTTTTGCAATCTACTTTTCTATCTATCACTATCAGAATTAATCCTTGCAAGTAACCGCTAAGGGGATTGACAACCCTCTTATTTTCATTGTGTGCAAGTGTTTGCTTTTGTGTGTGTAGGTGCTGCTAACGAAGTTCTGTGTGGTTCTCCTACTGGATTGATAAATTGGTTCTTAACTGAGGGAAATACTTATCTCTACTGTACTGCATCATCCTCTCCTCTTCGGGGAAATCCCAACGCAGTTCACAAGTAGCACCCCGCACACCCTCCCCTATATGTCCTTTATCCACTTCCTTGCCCGTTGCCGTTCCAAGGAGCCATCCTGACCTTGCTGGTTGTTTCCCCCCTCTCAGGTCGCCACCTCCATCTAGAACTATTAGCCAATCCAACCTTGCTAGCCACCCACCTAGTTGGACTTTACTGCTCGGACTACAACGGGCCTGTTCTCCTCCGCATGTGCCTCCCTAATGGAAAACCAACAACTGCAATGCGGTGAGAAGATAGGTAGCAGATGCGCCGGCTCTAGCCTCAACCACCACCTGTGATGCAATTGAATAAGCTCCAGGTGATGGCTCTATATTTTACGCATTTTTAGAGCTCATTTGTTCCATGTTCTCTGCATATGTCATGTCCCATTGAACCAAATAGTTGTCCATTATGCATGATTACCGGTATCTACACTTTTCATTGTGAGCATTGCACTTTTAGTATTTTAGTTGGGTTTTTATTAGTTTTCTTTGTTTTCTTGTGTCTATAGGTGTTTTGGAGCAACCTAGGACCAAGAACGATGAAAGGACCAAGGATGAGATTGATACGGAGTTAGCCGGGGGGTTAGACTTAGCCATTTTGAAGGTCAGAAAAAGTCATTTTTCCAAAGTGCTCCAAATCAATATCTAAGATAAGAAATGGATCGACGTCATTCATACGAATCCAACGAGGCCAAGAACGTCAAATTCTGAGTTCGTATGAAGAAATGGCGGCCGTATTACCGGAGAAGAATTACACAAAAAGACAAAATAAAAGACGGCCTTTCGAACGACCGCACGCGGTCATTTCGGCGGTCGTTTGACATGCAAATAGCTCCGAAAGTTGCCCTTCCAGATGGGATTCTTCACCGATTTCGTCCCTGTTCGATCCCACGAGATCCTTGGCCCGTAAAGAAGAGATTGGGAGAGGATAAGGCTCAGTGTGAGCCCTTGGATGAAGCCCATCAAGAGAGGAGGCTAGGAGGCGCCCTATATACACCTCTCCAACCCTAGCTGCCGTCTCTAAGCTCCATCACATATCATTCATCCACCTCCCATCTCCATTGCTCCACCACCAAGAGAAGGAAGGGACAACCATCAAGGGAAGAGGAGAAGGCTCCGCCACCATGAGCACCGGCCTTCCGGCCGGTGCCCTCGCGCCGGCGCCGCCACCACCGGTGGCGCCCCCCGTCTCCATCACCACCATGGCGGCCACCATCATCATTACCATCATCACCGCCGCGCCGCCGCCATCACCACCATGCCTTCTCCCTTCACCGGCTCGATGTCGGCTTGTAACTTGTCCCTAACCTTCATGTCATTGATTGAGTAGTTGAACTTGTTCTTGAGGATATGGTTGAACCCTTTATGTTATTTATTGCGATCCAGTATTACCTATGCATGATTTGAGTTAGTAGCCTTCGCGAATGTTGAGAGGAGCGCTCACTCACATTTGTGCCTTGTGCCGTGAAGTATGTTACAGTCCTTGTGATGGTTGGGGATATTGGGGTAATTTGAGGTGACAGTAAAAGCCTCAGTTCCTCGCCTTTGCAAAGGATTGGGGAATAACGGAGAACCCTTAGAGAGGCCGCGTCCACGGGGCAACCCTTAATTGTCATGAGTTGTAACCCTATGGGGGAGACTATGACAGTGGCGTGCGTGGCACGAAGTCTAATTAGAGTAGAACGTGTACTGTACCCGGCTCCACCCACTTATGCATCTGACTAGTTACTAGAGGATATGATAGTTCATATGTGGTAGTGATTCCGGACCCCTCGAGAACGTTTACTACTCAAGCGTCGTCCCTACTAACTTAGTGTCTTTTAATTCCTTTTTTTATTCCTCTTGTTAGTAGTTTAGTTAAATCCTTTTTATCTAGTTTTCCTAGCAACGATAGAGTAGACTATTTCCAAACTCCGGTTTGGGTGCGTACGTGGCTACGTGAAAGTGACAGCGTAGTTGCGGGGTTTGTGGTGCCTTCCTATTCGCTCCCTGTGGGTTTGACACTCTTCTTATCACAACAAAAGTGCTACAACAGCCCTGTGCACTTGGAGGTCATCAAGCATTTTCTGGCTCCATTGCCGGGGAGCATAGCGATTGGTTATTAGTTACCCGCTCGCACTTAGTTTATTTGTTTGTTGCTATTATCCTACTGATTTTTTCCTTAACCTAAAAATACAAAAAAAATGACTAGCTTTGAGATGTCAGATGAAGAAATAGTTGCTGCAATGAAATGAGACAATGGAAGAGGAAGGGTATATGAAGACTACCGACACTCTCAAAAAGGTATTGTTGTGGGTGAGCAATTTTTGGTATTGGATCATGTAACCTCTTTGATCTTATTTTTTTTGCATACAATGCAGATCCGCTGACCACATGAGTTTTTTCTGCAAAGAACACCCACACTCGGTTGTGAGATCATACAACCGTGGTGACTACCCTTATGACAAAGTTGAAGTCATTGAGGAGATGATGTTAATGCTTAGATCCTATGAGCTTATGGGTTGGGCTGAAAGATTCCCAATTGAAGGCATAACTAAGCATAAAGGCTTGATAGAGGAAGTCTATAATTTTTTCTTAGATTGTGATTTTGATGAAAATCCTCTATTCTTGGACTATGACATGCGGCCTACCGCAACCTCCCAAGTCACTATTTCACAGGAACATAACCTTATGCAAGAACACGAAGAAAATATCATCGAACCACAAGAGGAAGAAAGGTTGGAAAATGAGCCAGAGGAAAACGGAGATGAAGGATGGAATGCGCACTATCCGGAAACTGCTACCAATGGTAATTTTTTTGACATAGTTAATTTGCAGATTGATGAAAATGATGAAGGTTATGATTTACCTGTAGCTCCTCACCCTCTTGATTATAAAGATATTGTGAAGTTGCAGCTACTAACTTTTCAGACATCTCCACTTCGCTCGGTGCATCGGTGCTCGCCCAAGAGCGAGCAAATTTACATATATGATGCCGATGCACCATAAGCGTGTGCGACTCCGACCGAGCCCTGCTATGAGGTGCTCCAAACCCCGGTCGGAGTCTGGTCTGACACTCGGGGTATATCCCTTGGGATCCGGGTGGATGACCATATGGAGCACCGAAGCCTAGCTATATGGCTATAAAGAAAGCACTGCCTGGGAGGTAACCCGGAAGTCCGTAGGTGTCTTTCTTAGCTTTGTGTCTTGAGTCTAGTTGCATTTCATGTTGCATTGGCACTTTTGTTTTTGTTTTGAGTAGTTGCTATTTGAGTTGGTTTCGTAATAGTTTTCATTGGTAAAAATTTCAGCATGTCGGTAGCCTGTTTTTGTTGCATGCCTACTCCTATTTTTATTGCAATATTGCTATGTGCCTAACGTGAGGAGGAAGCACAATTTTTTTCATGAAATTCTGCAGTCCCAGGAGAAAAGACGGCATTCCATGCGACCGTCCCGGTCGTTTGAGCACCCGTATGAGCTCGTGGACACAAGAGAGAAGAAGACCAGAGCAAAAGACGGCCAACCATGCAAGCGCTCGCGCTCGTACGAGCGGTCATTTGACCTGGCGTCCACAACGGGCATCTCCGCAGAGTGAACGGCGGCGTTCCATACGACCGCTACTGGTCGTTTGAGCGTCCGTATGAAGGCAACAACACCTCCAATTGATTCTTCCTCGACGTCTGAGGTCGATGAGGTGTTTTCTAACTGACCATTTGCTTTGTAATTAGTGTTAATTACCTCTGAAACTCCGTAGCCAATAATTCTCTTTAGCAACTATCTTTTCCTTTATTTCTTTTTGCTGGTTGGGTATACAAACTCCGTTCGTATACCGAGTCGATGGTTTTTTATGTGTGTTATTTTCACAGGGGCTTGGACCTTATGTGGTGAAGTGTACGGTATGGTGCCAACCGTATAAAAGATCCACACAAGCCACTTGGTTGCTTCAACATGATGAACTTGAACTACAAGTGCCCGGTAATGTTTTCCCATATGAACCTTGCTTAAATAAAAGTTTCTTAGTAGGGAGTCTCTCACCTTAAGTGAGGATCCTCTCTTTTCAATTAGGCACATAGGAAGTTGCACACTTGTGTTTTATCTTGTCTCACCTGCACTTCATTCAAATATAGGAGAGTCGACACTCCTATACCAAGTTTATTGTCTTAAGCGAGGTGCTTAGCTAGATGAACCGATCTTGTTGAGGCAAATATTTATTACCTGTGTTGCTAATCCTTTGTTCTACACACAAAAATGAAAAATACAAAAGAACAAAAATATTTCATTTTCTTTTTAGTTTGTTTTCAGCAGGTTCTAATGGAGGGCAGCCGCCGGACCACGACGAGGAGATCACATGAAGCAAGGTCCACGTCTATTAAAAGAGAGGTCATATGCACCTCCACGGTAAAAGTTTCTAACCCTTGCTTAGACGTAAGCTTGGGGAGGTAACCACTTCTCGTGCCCTCTTTTAATAACTGTATTTTCTCTTTACTTTCGTAATTTTCCCTAGTTTAGTTCTAAGCGTGGGGAGGTTACTTTTGCATGTGTAGTGTCGTGTGCAATGCTGTTCATCATATGGTTTTGTGCATTAGTGTGTCCCGCTGTTTTGACATGCTTGCTTTGCACTTGTTTGACTTAGCTTGGGGGAATTGTGGCACCCCGGCTCAGAGAAACCGGAACACCCCGTATTCCAGCCCAGAGATCAAGTCTTCTGGAATACGGCAATACTTGGCATAGAACAAATCAGCTCTTTATTACAAATAATCAGGTACAAGGGTCTGATATTACAAAGATTACAGGGGCACGGCGATACTACGCCTGCTCAGATAGCTCTATGCTAGCAGCGAAACAACTCGTAACAGCGGAATAACCTCTAGCAGCGGAACAACGACAGCGGTGATGAACTCCACTTCACAGGGACTCTGGCTGGGACACGACCTAGGGCGCAAACTCGGGATCCTCGACAAGCAATAAATCACGGCATCACCTGCAATCTGGCATGACACGCCAGGTGAGTACTTTGAATGTACTCGCAGGCTCACAACAACCAAAGCAATCAAGAAAAACAATAGCATGGCATTTACAGGTTAATTAATGAGCATGATACAACTAGAACAGTATGAGATGAGCATGACATGTACATGTTAATCCGGATATGAACATGATGATACTAGCACTAGCATGAGAGGGGGGGTCGATGTTTAAGGTCCCTTGGACCAACTTACTCTTCTCGGAGGTTATCTCATAACCACCATATGTAACAAACTCACCGTCGTGAACATCACACGATCACCTCATGATCAACCAAGCTCGGTATCAACTATACCATCGTGATCATCACATGACCACACGAAGCTTGATCTCTACCTGCGATCATCGCATGACCACATAAAGATCAACCAACTTCTTTTCTCATGGAACCGGGATTGTTTATTATTCAGGTTAATATTACTGTTGACCCATAGTGTGACCTACTACGAACTGTGTCCATGACCGAGGACGCGGCTATCGATAGATTATACACTCTGCAGAGGTTAGTACACTGTACCCACACCACGGAACTCATGGCCTTGTGCTCCCATTCGGGTGGACCAACGACACTCCGACAAAACCAATCTATTGCATGACACTCTCCCGGCCACTCCGACAAACTCCCCTTTGGGCTATGTCATGGGTGGCCCCGATGTCAACTCGTGACATCCTGCCGCCTCGTGGCCAGCCACCATCATGGCAAAACAAACTCATCCCAAACGGGGACACCCGGGTACAACAGAACTTGGGCACACAAGGCTTATGGCTGCCTACCTGATCAGGGTAGCGCGCGCACATAACCTTCCCTAGTTGGAGGCACCGGCGAGAGGCATGACAATAGACCGAATTAGGGCCTCCCCATCCAGGCAAGTGTGGTTGCACTGGTGAGCTCGATTCGGTGGCACCATGACCAAGTCAACAGATTTGTTCAAGTTCGATTAATGTCAGGTTCAACTTGAATGGTGATGAGCTGAGCCATAACAAAAATATCATGATGAAATGCATACGAGCATGATACCAACATTTGCATGGATGGGTAACACCGGCATTAAGCATATGAATCTTAACATCAACAATGATAAATCATTTAGTCCATCGGAGGCAAATGAGCATGGCATAGTGGTGATCATGCATCTCACCATTATAACAAACCATGGCAATTTATATGAGCATATCATTTTCACTAGCATATGAAATGATTACAAAAATTGAGCATGAGAATAGTAACATTAGCAATAAATCATTTCACTTACTAGATGAAAATGAACATGGCATAAGAAATGAGCATGGATTCACAAGCATATCAGTAGCATTCAAAATAATTACATGAACAAATAATTATTCGAACATTCAAGTCGAAACCATGGCTATTGCAATGCCATCATGCAAGTGGCTGTTGTGGCTTGCCTGGGGATGAAGGATTCATCGGGAAGAAGTGCAATGAGCTCGCGGAAAAAATTTGCCGGAAAAATTTCTCTCCCGGCGGAGCTGATAAAAGGGCAAGGGCAAAATGGTCATTTTCAGAATGTTACAACTTGGTGAAAATGAAACCATCGGAACGGGCTCGACAAACTGAGATCGTGGGCTTTGGAATCACCTGAATCGGAGTTACGGTTGCGAAAATACGACCATTCGCTTGTTAGGCAGAAAAAGAAATAAAAACTGTCCATTTCTCCTCTTAACGGACGAACGTCTGCAATATAACCGTTTCGGCGCCGGCGGCTGAAAAACAGAAAGCGCAGTTCTAAGATTACGCTTTCGAACGGAGAAAGCGCCTTTCAGTCCGAAGAAGCAGCGGAATACGCTTTCCTTAGACGAAAACGTATTTTGGTGAATACGCCTCCACTTATGCTGACTGGACTGGGGCCCTGTGTCGCTTACAGGTGGGTCCCATGGCATCTCTCTCTCTCCTCCCACCTCCTTCTTCTTCTCCCCGAGGTGGACCCGCAGAACAGAGGGGGGCCGCCGGCGCCGGCGCTTGTCCCGGTGGCTCGGGTCACCTCCGGTGGAGCTTCGACCACCAGAGTGATCAAGGCGGCGCCGCGCTTAGCGTGGGCTACCGCACGGCTCCCTGGGAGCGCCAGGGCGAGTAGGACATCGGCCACGGCGGAAGACGGCGTCAGCCGTCGCCGGGGCGCGCGACATGGTGGCGGAGAGGAGGGCCGAGGTTATGGGGCGGGTCTAGGGTGGTGGTGGAGACCTCTGGATGTGGTTAGAGGGAGAGGGGGCCGGCATTTCCCGAATTTAAGAAAAGGCCGGCGGCAGCC
The DNA here is from genome assembly GCA_039707655.1 of Elymus sibiricus. Lineage (NCBI taxonomy): Eukaryota > Viridiplantae > Streptophyta > Magnoliopsida > Poales > Poaceae > Elymus > Elymus sibiricus. The sequence goes on along the minus strand of CM077672.1, from coordinate 303,022,300 downwards.
ATGGCGGCCATTGGAGGACAGGGGAACTCCTCGAGCTCGGTTGAGTGGAGGGGCGGGGCTCTAGGAGGGAGGAGAGGAGCTAGGTGAGGAGAACCAAGGCCGGGAGCGGCTTAAATAGCCATGGCGACGATGCCCTTGCCGGATGCCGCCACAGACGTGCAAACGATGCTCCGGCGTGACCGCGGACGCGTGGGCTTGCGAGATGGCTCGGATGGGACTCGAGCGAGCTAGTGGGGCGCCAGAGGATCAGCGAGGAGGAAGAGGACAGAGGCAAAGAGACGACGGCCATGGGCACGCGGTGCGGCGTGGCATGCTGGGGAGGAAGGAGGAGGGGAAGAGGGGTCCAGAGGGGTTGCGTGGACGGAGGAGAGTGTAGGTGATGCTGTAGACATGATTCGGTGGCGAGAGCTCGCCGTTTGGGCGGTGGCCGAGGGCCCCGACGTCCAGAGCGCGTCTAACGGCATGCTAGCCGCATGGTCACCATGTGAACAGGCGCACGCGGTGCATTCTGGCCAGCAAAAAGATGTCTAGTGTGTGGACCCTACTTTCTGGAGCACCACTATGGGCTTGGTTCGATGAAAGCAACTATGTGCTGATGGGAGTGATCATCTAAAGTTTGCTGTAGCAAACTTGGGCATGAAGATGTGGTCAAATGACTTAACCAATGGGCCAAGAAAGATGTCACAGGGGTTTAGGGTAGGAAGGACTACAATCCTGTGAAATATGAAAAGATTTGGACCAAGATTTATCATAGTTGCTTCACAATTGACAATCTGGTCCAGAAAATAGATTTAGATGAGGCACTCACATGGAGTGTTGGATAGAGCTGAAACTTGGTGGAGGATGATGATTTAGACATAAGAAGGCACTATAAAAATTTCATACCATTTGGATAAATAAAAATGGTACTTCCTTCACAATGCTTCCCATTGGACAAAAACTTGGGGGAATTATTGAGAAATATTGGGAAGATAGAATGAGCCCAAATTTGGTGGAAGGAATTTATATAGGTAGGATAATGTCCTGGTACAATTTCAAAATTTATGAAGCCATATAAAACATAGTTGCTTCACAAACAGAAATTATGACCAGAAACAAAGATTGGATGGGGTGCTCACCATGAGCATGGAATCTTGAATATTTTTACATATCCAAGTTCATATGGTCTAAAGGAATTTTTAGAATTTTGTGGAAATTTTTGTCATGATAGAAATATAGGTTGCTTCACAACCCTGAGCAAACAGGGTTATTCCTTTAATAGAAAAAGGAATATTCTCAAGGAATAAAAATTAGGGTTGGGATAAGATGGAAATGACATGGTCTTGGGATGGATTTGAGAATGACAAGCCACTAGGGAGAGGAAGAAGAGATGATCTTCCCAGGTTTCAAGACCACAGAGCCACAGAAAAGGAATTCCAAATAAAATTCCAAAGAAATCCAAAATAAAAAAGAAAGGGCCAAAAATCGGGGTGTCACAAACCTACCCCCCTTACAAAAATCTCGTCCTCGAGATTTGGTTGCTCAGGGCACAAGTATGAGTATTCTGACTTAAGGAAACCGTTTCCAACTCGGGTATCCTTTTTCCTTTATATAATGTTCCCACTGAATTTCATATGACCTGACTGCCTTACTCTGGGGTGGTTTGCTTCACCGTATCCACATTCTGACAGGATTTCCTTCATATGTTCATCCTTACGCTGACTCCAATTCTTTTATGTCTGTTGGCTTATCTGATATTATCATGACTGGAATTTCCATAAGCCCGGGAGTGATTTCCAATTGACGTGACATTCTTCTATCCAGCACCGATAGTATTCAATGGAGTTATGAACAAATTCCCTTGGTGGACACGAAACATTTAATCATTGCATCGGGTTACTAGATGCATGTCCTCTGGGTTCAAAACCATACTGGAGATCACCATCGCTCTCTTGGCGGAATCTGACTGCTCGCAGGGATTTCTGAATCATCTTGGCTGGCTCCACTGCCTTGAGTATCAAATCCGTACCAAAGATTCGACTGTCGCTTATTGTGACCAGTATACAGAGTACGTCCTTATAGCAATAGCTTCTAGAGACTTGACTGACGATGGTTCTGGCGGAAGAATCTTGTTTATGATAGGCTATCATTTCACTGGGTACCATATGTGAGAACACATGATCTGAGCTTATGGTTTCAGCATTTTGATTACTCATCCTGTCGGTATACCCATATGTGGGTAGTAGGCCGTGCGACGATTTAACCCGGTCGTTGAAGTCAAGCTACCGAGCTGGCCTTTGGTCTGACATGACAGACTTGGATATACGATACTGACAATTCTGAGCATATACATTTGAACAAGCGAGTTACTTTGATATGGGGTCCTTACCAACAGAATAGACCCTTGGGTGTGTGTTCATGGTGATCAATACGGAATCAGACTGTCTTGGGTATCCATACCATGTTGTTCATGCAACAATTATCATACCTGTATTGCCGGTCTTGCTCCTTCATTATTGTTGCCTTTGTCTGAATCCTTTGAAGAAAGAACTTGGCCTTATGTACCCTTAATTCTTCGTGTGACCATAGGTGCTGTCAGGTGCAATATTCCAACAATCATACCTTAGCCTTGTTCATGACTCGTGTCATAAGAAATATACCAGGTTCACATGTACTGGTATACAGCTCATTGTTGTTGGCAATCATACAAGCTGGTGACGAGGGTTAACGATATCGCCTTGTCGGGTGTGAGGAAGCTGACCTTGATATCCATTGTCAAGATTGTTGTCCCAAAGTTGTCTTACTTTATAGCTTGTCGGTCCTTGCATCATACTGAGGTGTATAACTGGCTTTTCTTCCTCTTGCATAACTCATGTGGTTGTCGGATTCTTGCCGTGCTTGCAGCATCGTACGAGTGACTTGCATGACCTTGGCAGCATGCTCACAATATATATGGAAGTATGTGTAGCTGAACATTTTATTCCCGAGGCAGACTTGTGTCCTGACTAGCTCGTGCTTCTGACCAAACTGTTGTGGGCTTGACCCTTGAGTTGCACTACCATATACTACCAACTCACTGGGTAACATCTTGTACCAATGCTGATGACTGTTTGTAGTGCCGTACTGACGAAGACTAGATAGCTTGTGTTGGAAGCTATCTGAGAGTAGCGTGTTGAAGAAGACTGAATAGCTTATGCTCGAAGCTTTTGCCGGGATAGCTTGGTGAAAAAGATTGGGTACCGTGCTTCAGAAGCTTTTCCCTTGGTTGCTTACTGAGGAAGATTTGGTGACTTATGCCAGAAGCTTTCTGCGGTGGCTTACCGAAGAAGACTGGATATCTTACACTGGAAGCTATCCACATATCGTATCGAAAAAGATTGAGGAACCTTGCATTGTAAGCTTCTCTGGTAGCTTGCGGAGAAAGGCGGGATTACTTACTCCAGAAGCTTCTCACTATAGTGCATAGACTAAATGCCATACATACAACCTTAAGACTCCTGCTGTTGGTTACTTGTACGAAAAGAGTTGTCCGATTATATTTCTTGCTGGGTACTGGATTCATGGCACATTCTGGCTTTCTTCCAGGTATAACATGCTTCAAAGTTTTACTCCAGACCGAACCAACCTTGTATATTAGTCATACCTTTAACTGCAAGTGTACTATTGGTCTTGCACCCAACTGGTCTTCCTGCTGGTTTAATCATTACGGTTGTGAAGATTGCACCACTGATGTTAACTTGATGCTGATAATCAAGCCAGAATATCATTTGTATTCAACCAGATATTCCCAATATAATGCAGTTGGCTGAGAATTCCATAATGTTTAGCTAAGCTTCCAAATAATTGAATTCCTTACTAATTCTTCAAGTCCGGTGGCGGTTCGATGAGCAACTTTCATAAGGGGAAATAAGGTAACACCAAAGGCCTAAAGAAAGAAGCAAAAGAAACGACTTAAACAGAAGCACACAAGGCAACAAGATTACATACAAGCAACATCACATTTTACTACTATCCACAACAATATGCATGCCTACTTAAGCACACAAATCTTGCGGGAACTCCGGTACTACGATCTAATATGCTGTGATGGTGTGCACGAAAGTGAATCAATGTGTGGAGAGGTTGGTGTAAACGGAGCTACACGAAACGATGGCTTAACACCGGTTGCATCTGGACGGGCTTGGAGATGAGGACGTACTTGGTGATCATGTAGTGGAACACGGATGTCATGGCCACATCATCATCAAGCATACGGAAGGGAACCGTACTCGCCCAGGGAATGGGTGATAGGGTAGGATAGCGGTGGAAAGTAGGGTCTGCTAGCATTGCCCTTTCCTGGTGACAAAGACCGGTAAGGGTTGCCAAAGCGGCGGGTTGGATGGCCAGATCCGGGGTAGAAACATGTCTACCACCGAAATGATAGGTGTGGCCGAAGAGAATATATTGGTGCGATACATGTGCATCAATCCTGCAAGTGATTGACACCACTAGGTATCTCGGCATCACTCCGCTGGGACAGAGATGACACCAAACACCAAAGAGCAAGTATGCAAAATTGGAGGGTGCAGGTAATGGATCGAAATCGATGCCACCTACACTCACAAGATCAACCGTTAGCGACAATATAATAAGTCTATATGCATGCTATGCGACAAACAAATGCAACAACCAAATGCAGCAAACCGACTAGACTCTATACTAACGGTTTCTAACGCTCGCGCGGACTATGGCGTCCTACGGCCAGACCTGCTCTGATACCAAGCATTGTGGCACCCCGTCTCAGAGAAACCGGAACACCCCGTATTCCAGCCCAGAGATCAAGTCTTCTGGAATACGGCACTGCTTGGCATAGAACAAATTAGCTCTTTATTACAAATAATCGGGTACAAGGGTCCGATATTACAAAGATTACAGGGGCACGGCGATACTATGCCTGCTCAGATAGCTCTATGCTAGCAGCGAAACAACTCGTAACAGCGGAATAACTTCTAGCAGCGGAACAACGACAACGGTGATGAACTCCACTTCGCAGGGACTCTGGCTAGGACACGACCTAGGGCGCAAACTCGGGATCCTCGACAAGCAATAAATCACGGCATCACCTGCAATCTGGCATGACACGCCAGGTGAGTACTTTGAATGTACTTGCAAGCTCACAGCAACCAAAGCAATCAAGACAAACAATAGCATGGCATTTACAGGTTAATTAATGAGCATGATACAACTAGAACAGTATGAGATGAGCATGACATGTACATGTTAATCCGGATATGAACATGATGATACTAGCACTAGCATGAGAGGGGGCGGGGGGTCGATGTTTAAGGTCCCTTGGACCAACTTACTCTTCTCGGAGGTTATCTCATAACCACCATATGTAACAAACTTACCGTCGTGAACATCACACGATCACCTCAGGATCAACCAAGCTCGGTATCAACTATACCATCGTGATCATCACATGACCACACGGAGCTTGATCTCTACCTGTGATCATCGCATGACCACATAAAGATCAACCAACTTCTTTTCTCATGGAACCGGGATTGTTTATTATTCAGGTTAATATTACTGTTGACCCATAGTGTGACCTACTACGAACTGTGTCCATGACCGAGGACGCGGCTATCAATAGATTATACACTCTGCAGAGGTTAGTACACTGTACCCACACCACGGAACTCATGGCCTTGTGCTCCCATTCGGGTGGACCAACGACACTCCGACAAAACCAATCTATTGCATGACACTCTCCCGGCCACTCCGACAAACTCCCCTTTGGGCTATGTCATGGGTGGCCCCGATGTCAACTCGTGACATCCTGCCACCTCGTGGCCAGCCACCATCATGGCAAAGCAAACTCGTCCCAAACGGGGACACCCAGGTACAAACAACTTGGGCACACAAGGCTTATGGCCGCCTACCTGATCAGGGTAGCGCGCGCACATAACCTTCCCTAGTTGGAGGCACCGGCGAGAGGCATGAAAATAGACCAAATTAGGGCCTCCCCATCCAGGCAAGTGTGGCTGCAATTGTGAGCTCGATTTGGTGGCACCATGACTCAGTCAACAGATTTGTTCAAGTTCGATTAATGTCAGGTTCAACTTGAATGGTGATGAGCTGAGCCATAACAAAAATATCATGATGAAATGCATACGAGCATGATATCAACATTTGCATGGATGGGTAACACCGGCATTAAGCATATGAATCTTAACATCAACAATGATAAATCATTTAGTCCATCGGAGGCAAATGAGCATGGCATGGTGGTGATCATGCATCTCACCATTATAACAAACCATAGCAATTTATATGAGCATATCATTATCACTAGCATATGAAATGATTACAAAAATTGAGCATGAGAATAATAACATTAGCAATTAATCATTTCACTTACTAGATGAAAATGAACATGGCATAAGAAATGAGCATGGATTCACAAGCATATCAGTAGCATTCAAAATAATTACATGAACAAATAATTATTCGAACATTCAAGTCGAAACCATGGCTATTGCAATGCCATCATGCAAGTGGCTATTGTGGCTTTCCTAGGGATGAAGGATTCATCGGGAAGAAGTGCAATGAGCTCGTGGAAAAATTTTGCCGGAAAAATTTCTCTCCCGATGGAGTTGATAAAAGGGCAAGGGCAAAATGGTCATTTTCATAATGTTACAACATGGTGAAAATGAAACCATCGGAACGGGCTCGACAAACTAAGATCATCGGCTTTGGAATCACCTGAATCGGAGTTACGGTTGCAAAAATACGACCATTCGTTCGTTAGGCAGAAAAAGAAATAAAAACTGTCCATTTCTGCTCTTAACGGACGAACGTCCGCAATATAACCGTTTCGGCGCCGGCGGCTGAAAAACAGAAAGCGCAGTTCTAAGATTACGCTTTCGACCGGAGAAAGCGCCTTTCAGTCCGAAGAAGCAGCGGAATACGCTTTCCTTAGACGAAAACGTACTTTGGTGAATACGCCTCCACTTATGCTGACTGGACCGGGGCCCTGTGTCACTTACAGGTGGGTCCCACGCCATCTCTCTCTCTCCTCCCGCCTCCTTCTTTTTCTCTCCGACGTGCGCCCGCAGAACAGAGGGCGGCCGCCGGCGCCGGCGCTTGTCCCGGCGGCTCGGGCCACCTCTGTTGGAGCTCCGGCCACCGGAGTGATCAGGGCGGCGTCGCGCTTAGCGTGGGCTACCGCACGGCTCCCTTGGAGCGCCAGGGCGAGCAGGACATCGGCCACAGCGGAAGACGGCATCGGCCGTCGCCGGGGCGCGCGGCATGGTGGCGGAGAGGAGGGGCCGAGGTTATGGGGCGGGTCTAGGGTGGTGGTGGAGACCTCTGGAGGTGGTTAGAGGGAGAGGGGGGCGGCATTTCCTGAATTTAAGAGGAGGCCGGCGGCGGTGATGGCAGCCGTTGGAGGGCAGGGGAGCTCCTCGAGCTCGGTTGAGTGGAGGGGCGGGGCTCTAGGAGGGAGGGGAGGAGCTAGGTGAGGAGAACCGAGGCCGGGAGCGGCTTAAATAGCCGTGGCGACGATGCCCTCGCCGGATGCCGCCACGGACGTGCAAACGATGCTCTGGCGTGACCGCAGACGCGTGGGCTTGCGAGATGGCTCGGATGGGACTCGAGCGAGCTAGTGGGGGGCCAGAGGATCAGCGAGGAGGAAGAGGACATAGGCAAAGCGGCAACGGCCACGGTCACGCGGAGCGGCATGGCGCGCCGGGAGGAAGGAGGAGGGGGTCCAGAGGGGTTGCGTGGACGGAGGAGAGTGTTGGTGATGCTGTAGACATGATTCGGTGGCAAGAGCTCGCCGTTTGGGCGGTGGCCGAGGGCCCCGACATCCAAAGCGCATCTAACGGCATGCTAGGCGCATGGTCACCACGTGAACAGGCGCACGCGGTGCGTTCTGGCCAGCAAAAAGATGTCTAGTGTGTGGACCCTACTTGCTGGAGCACCCCTATGGGCTTGGTTCGATGAAAGCAACTATGTGCTGATGGGAGTGATCATCTAAAGTTTGCTGTAGCAAACTTGGGCATGAAGATGTGGTCAAATGACTTGACCAATGGGCCAAGAAAGATGTCACAGGGGTTTAGGGTAGGAAGGACTACAATCCTGTGAAATATGAAAAGATTTGGACCAAGATTTATCATAGTTGCTTCACAACTGACAATCTGGTCCAGAAAATAGATTTAGATGAGGCACTCACATGGAATGTTGGATAGAGTTGAAACTTGGTGGAGGATGATTATTTAGACATAAGAAGGCACTGTAAAAATTTCATACCATTTGGATAAATAAAAATGGTACTTCCTTCACAATGCTTCCCACTGGACAGAAACTCGGGGGAATTATTGAGAAATATTGGTAGATAGAATGAGCCCAAATTTGGTGGAGGGGAGTTATATAGGTAGGATAATGTCCTGGTAAAATTTCAGAATTTATGAAGCCATATAAAATATAGTTGCTTCACAAACTGAAATTATGACCAGAAACAAAGATTAGATGGGGTGCTCACCATGAGCATGGAATCTTGAATATTTTTACATATCCAAGGTCCATATGGTCCAAAGGAATTTTGACAATTTTGTGGGAGTTTTTGTAATGACAGAAATATAGGTTGCTTCACAACCCAGAGCAAACAGGGTTATTCCTTTAATAGAAAAAGGAATATTCTCAAGGAATAAAAATTAGGGTTGGGATAAGATGGAAATGACATAGTCTTGGGATGGATTTGAGAATGACAAGCCACTAGGGAGAGGAAGAAGAGATGATCTTCCCAGGTTTCAAGACCACAGAGCCACAGAAAAGGAATTCCAAATAAAATTCCAAAGAAATCCAAAATAAAAAAGAAAGGGCCAAAAATCGTGGTGTCACAGGAATCTTGTTATCTTCTGAAAAACATTGCCATGTTCTTTTATCAAAAACCCAATAAAGGAGTCCTTTGAACTGTTGCCTTTCTTTCACCTAATTACTTAAGTTGGGGACTCTAGTGGTGGATTGATTAGCGATTGAATGATTGTAGAGGCTTTTTGCTGATGAAACCCAGCATCTTTGGTTGATCCGGGACGCGCAACGGGGTTTATCTCCGCCAAACTATCCTCTCGGGGTACTTAGCTTTTGAGTCTTATGCAACATGACACTGTGATACTCTTGAGTAGTGTTTGATTTCTTTATGACTATGGCAAGTTCAAAACCTTTGCACTTCCGTTCATCTTATATTGCTAGCCTTTACGCTACCGTGCATTGTCCACTCTCACAATGAGACTTGGTGCATACTTCGCAGGTACATCCAAACACGTGGGCGGACTTTCTCTTGTTCTCCTACACATAAAACACCCTCTCCACAAAACAGCCACCATACCTACCTACATGGCATTTTCATAGCCATTCCGAGCATATCGCCATGCACTACCATCATTTTACATTACATGACTAGAGACATGTTTTCATTTGCCTTGCATGATCATAGTATGGCTAGCTCGATATTTTCATGGCTTGTCCGTTTTTTGATATCTATTCTACGCCGGATCATTGCACATACTGGTACACTGCCAGAGGCATTCATCATATAGGATTTCTCTCATGTTTTCAGTTTTGATTTATGATAAGATTCAGTTGAAGTGAGTCATTATAAAAGTGTGATGATGATCATTATTAGAGCATGCCCCAGTGAGGAAAAGAATGGTTGAGACTTATGGGTCCTTGAAAAAGTGGGGATGAGGTCCATGAAGCTGTTCTAATAATAATAATAAAAAGAGGTCAAAAAGAGCCCACAAAAAAATGATGAGAGAAAAAGAGAGAAGAGGCATGCTACTATCCTTTTACCACACTTGAGCTTCAAAGTAGCACCAGTTCATGCATTGTCAAGTAGAAAGTTTCATGAGCTTCAAGTGTTTCATACTAGTGCGGAACCTACACTATAGAACTTGGCTTGTATATTCCAATGACGAGCATCCTCAAAAGCTCGAGGTCTTCATGAGCAAGCAAGTTGGATTCACCCCCACTTAGTCCATAGGAGAGCTTTCACATATTCATAGCTCTATGTGCATCCTAGTTGCGTGGCGATCACTACTCCTTCTGTTGACATCGATCATAGGGCCTTCTCCATTGCCTAATGGTTAGCTGCGTTGATGCAAGACTTTCTTAGTTTTTGACTTCTCAAAACCCCAACCAATTTCTATCATTCCCTTAAGTGCGAGGCATACACTACTGCAGGCGACCGCTAACGCGACACATGAATCAGAGACCCCGCGACCAAACTGTGTGCGATGCATGAATCGCAAACGGTGTCGTAATAAAACCGTCGCCAATAAGACGAACTGTGTGCGATGGCGGAGACGTCAAGCATGATTCAGATTAGAGACGCGTGTGCGATACGTGGCATACAGTTGATCCATACGAACTGTTTGCGATAAGCTAGAACAACAGAAACGGGCAGCCAGTTCGAGGTGTGTGCGATACGGCATACAGTTCACTCGGATGAACTATTTATGATTACCCAACACAACATAAACGGTCAGGCAGATCAAGGTGTGTGCGATACACGGCATACAGTTCACTAGGATGAACTGTTTGTGATTACCCAACACAACAGAAATGGTTCAACTTAACAAGATGTGTGTGATACGCGGCAAACAGGTCAGTAATCCGAAATGTGTGGGAAGATCGATAATAACATAGATTACTCCAAATAAGTCATGTGTGTTGTAGGCAAATGCTTGTTGGTAAACAATTGTCAGCGATTGATGAAATCATCACCGACAGGTTCCGTAGTTTAATCCGTGTGCGATGTGATTTGCTCAGTCTGCAGAACATCTACGCTCACTGTGTACAGAACAATATTATTTTGTGTGAATAGTGTGCTCTGTTGGGCACACAAGATATATAGATCACACCCATGGGCAAGCAATGTGCGCGCACGCGTCGTGCTAGCTCGTGCTTCCTTCTATGCTAAGTTTCCATTAATTGATGGCCTTTTATGAACACACCACCGTTTCCCGCCATTTCCCCATCGGTTTCCCGCCGCCACCCAGCGATTGCGCATAAGCCTAGGCGGCGCACGACACACCAAGGCACAAGCGCAGCCTATAGCCCATCTAGCTACCTTTTCCAAGCATGCCAGCCCACTGAAGCGCCGCCTCTGCCATCAACCTCCTCGACGAGGTAAACGAGCAGGCGCCATGGCCCGTTGAGGCCAAGGGCGTCCCCGGCAACGCGATGGACGACGCCATGCTGTGCGTCATCGCCAGGGTTGAGAAGACTCGTTGCGGACGCCACTTCAGCGCCGTGGATCAAGATAGGCAACTCAGCGCCGAGAGGCTGCAGCTCGACGCACAACATGATCGGTGGTGCGCCGTAGGGCAAGATAGGCGCGTCCGCACCGATAGGCTGCGGCTCGCCGCACAGCAAGACCGATGGACCGCTGCAGAGCAAGAGGCGCGGCACGCCGCACAGTAAGAGCGATTCCATTGGCGCTTGCCTGCTGTCGACAGGGCGTTGCAGCTGGGTACATGGCCCGTCAGTAGCCCCATTCCTCGCCAGGAGTGGGCAGAGGCCGTCTGCGCCGTACTAGCACCAGAGGCCGGCCGCGCCGTGCTTGCACCAGACACCGGCCGCGCCGTTCGCATGGGTCGCGCCGTTCGCCTTGTCCGTGGCCCGCTCGATGCCAATGTGCTGGTCGCTAGGCTCGAGCGCCTCCTTGGCCCAGGTGTCCACATGGGTGCAGTAGAGGAACATGGCTGTCGCATCCTCGAGCTGGTGATCTCTGATGAATTAGTCAACTTGGAGCCCGAGATCGCGCTCCAGATGTAACGCGAGCGTGTCAACCACTTGGACGAACTCTTTCACGAGTTCAGGCAGAGGCAAGAGCTACCGTAGGTAGGAGTGGTGGTCATGGACGCATTTTATTTTGTTGAGTCATTTCAACGTTGATCGCTATGTATTCCCAACAATCATAATATTTCTCTGTTTATTGCTCTGTTTCAATGTGTGTACTCTGTTTTCCGTTCTTATATATTGTTCTGTTTCAATGTGTATGTTTTCCATTCTGTACATGTGGATGGTAAACAGCTAGATAGAAATTAGTACGAAAACGAACAATATGTGATGATACTTAACTGGGATCCCATACTTAACTACTAAGTACAATGCATAAAATTGAAAACGAACAATACTAAAACTAGTAATCCCTCCTTATGGGGCCAGTATTCCGGTAGCCCCTCGCTAGCAGCTCCCTGGTGCGTAGCGGCTTCCCAGCGCGGAGGGAGTTCTCCGCTTCCTCCGCCTCGCAGCGCTTGGCGTGCCGATCTGCCTCTTGCTGGCAGACGCATGCGAACGATCTTGCCATTTTGTTGGGTGCCCACCAGAGATCCTTATCGGTAGCATGCTAGAGTTTATCGACGCACCTCCACGCAGCGATGAGGCGCCTAGCGCCTTTGGCCTTCCTGGCGAAGTACCGGCCGTCTTCGTACACCTCGTCCGCATGTCGACGCGCCCGCCATCAAAGCTCCAGCTTCTCCTTTTCCCAGGCGGCCTCACGGGCTTCACAGGCCGCCTGGTACCTGGCGCACTCCTCCGCCAACTCCTTCTTGAATGGCACTTGCCTGGCTTTCTCAGCCGGCGGCAGCGCTTTCCATAGACAAAGATTGTACTGGCCCCAAAACCACTCTAAAGTTGGGGGTTCCGGCGCAACCTCGTCTGGTGGCGCGTAGGGGTCCTCCTCATCGCTGCTCAGCGTGTGGACGTCCTCGCGGGGCGGCACCTCCTCCTTGACGGGTGGGCAGATCGTCAGCGCCATGGCAGAGTTTTGTGAGAGAGAGGGGGGGCGAGCGAGGAGAGAATGTAGATGAGAATGCAGGCGGGACGACGTGGGCGGGGTAGTATTTATTGGCGGCCGAAATCTAGATGGACGGGAGCGGTAGAAGCGTCGGTGGCCGGAATTTACGAGTACTATAGATTGAATTACACACGATTCCCGCAGCAAAATCCGTGTGTGAAATAAATCGCTGACGGTTCCCAGAACTGAACCGTGTCTGATTAATAACCCGCGCCACTCACCTTCCAAACCTCGCTGCGCGAAACAGAGTGCCAATCATCTGGGGCCCAGTTGTCTTACCAGATATTTACATTTTCTTTCCAAATGTTTTGCTTGAATGCTTATTTTGTGTTACCATTATATTGTTGGAAAATGTATTACATAAATGATTTTTCCAACCCATGATGATATTTTGCTACATGTACATGTAGTTCAAATTTGAATGACGGCCATTAAATGGTTAGAAACTCACTTAATGTCTTAAAAATGTCAAATAACCCCTGAAATTTTTCAAATTTTAACATGAAAGTTGTGTTCGTGCATGTTAACGGTAGAAAAAAATGCCAAGCCATAAGAGGAAGCGACTGTCGGTTCGTCATCACTAGTGCATATTCTTCCCTCTCGGAACCACGAGTCTTCTCGTGAGATGCTTCGATTTGTGAGAGGTGTGTGCCAAAACTTTCAAAAAACATGCCAGTTGATGACCCACAAGTATAGAGGATCAATCGTAGTCCTTTCTATAAGTAAGAGTGTCGAACCCAACGAGGAGCAGAAGGAAATGACAAGCGGTTTTCAGCAAGGTATTCTCTGCAAGTACTGAAAGTAGCAGTAACAGATAGTTTTGATAGCAAGATAATTTGTAACAAGTAACAAGTAGTAATGGTAACAAAAGTGCAGTAAGGTGGCCCAATCCTTTTTGTAGCAAAGGACAAGCCGGAACGAACTCATATAATAAGCAAAGTGTTCTCGAGGACACATGGGAATTTCATCTAGTCACTTTCATCATGTTTGTTTGATTCACGCGTTCGCTACTTTGATAATTTGATATGTGGGTGGACCGGTGCTTGGGTGATGTTCTTACTTGAACAAGCCTCCCACTTATGATTACCCCCTCTCGCAAGCATCCGCAACTATGAAAGAAGAATTAAGATAACTCTAACCATAGCATGAAACATATGATCCAAATCAGCCCCTTACGGAATAGCGCATAAACTAGGGTTTAAGCTTCTGTCACTCTAGCAACCCATCATCTAATTACTACTCCATAAAATCTCCGTGAAATTTCAGATCAATTGGAGCTCTGTAGATTAGGTATCTCTGATGTGGCTATTTCAGGTCCAGAATTCCAGCTACCGGCATTCCCCCTCTTCATGTAAATCTTGCAAATTAAGAGAGAAAAGGCATAAGAATTGTACCATAAAGTGAAATAATAATCAAAAACTTAATAAATAACAGTAGGAAATCATGATGCAAATTGGACGTATCACCAGTTTTTTTACCACGGCATCTTGGTACCATTTCATGACATCAAGCAAGGTTTCATGTATTTTTGATCATTTTAGAATTTCTTGGATTTTAAAAGCAATGGTTCTTAATGTTTGTGTCCAAGCCATGACACCAATATGTTTGAAAATTCCTTCCAATTTACTGCACAGGGCATTAACTCGCACACAAGGACACAAATATGATTTTCCAACCCATGATGGTTTGCCGTTGCTTGTACATGTAGTTCAAACTTGAATTACGGCCATTATATGGCTAGAAACTCACTTAATGTCTTAAAAAGGTCAAATGAACACCGAAAATTTCAAAAAATTAACATGACCTTTGCATTAGTGCATGTTAACGGTAGAAAATAATCAGGGTGATATGAGGAAGCGAGCGCCGGTTCGTCATCAAACATGCATTGTTCCCTCTCGGAACCACGTGTCTTCTCGTGAGATGCTCCGATTTGTGAGAGGTGTGTGCCAAAACTTTCGTCAAAGTGGTCAATTCTTTTACCACAGCATCTTGGTGCCATTTCATGACATCAAGCAAGGTTTCATGTATTTCTGATCATTTTTGAACTTTTTGGAATTTAAAAGCCATGGTTCTCACTATTTGTGTCCAAGCCTTGACACCAATATGTTTGAAAATTCCTTTCAATTTACTGCACATGGCTTTAACTCGCACACAAGGACACAAATATGATTTTCCAACCCATGATGGTTTGCCGTTGCATGTACATGCAGTTCAAATTTGAATTACGGCCATTTTATGGCTAGAAACTCACTTAATGTCTTAAAAAGGTCAAATGAACACCGAAAATTTCAAAAATTTAACATGACTGTTGCATTAGTGCATGTTAACCGTAGAAAATTTTTTAGGGTCATACGAGGATGCGAGCACCGGTTCGTCATCAAACATGCATTGTTCCCTCTCGGA
The DNA here is from genome assembly GCA_039707655.1 of Elymus sibiricus. NCBI lineage: Eukaryota > Viridiplantae > Streptophyta > Magnoliopsida > Poales > Poaceae > Elymus > Elymus sibiricus. The sequence goes on along the minus strand of CM077672.1, from coordinate 303,007,071 downwards.
ACCACGTGTCTTCTCATGAGATGCTTCGATTTGTGAGATGTGTGTGCCAAAACTTTCGTCAAAGTGGCCAATTCTTTTACCACAGCATCTTGGTGCCATTTCATGACATCAAGCAAGGTTTCATGTATTTCTAATCTTTTTTGAATTTTTTGGAATTTAAAAGCGATGGTTCTCACTGTTTGTGTCCAAGCCGTGACACCAATATGTTTGAAAATTCCTTCCAATTTATTGCACAGGGCATTAACTCGCACACAAGGACACAAATATGATTTTCCAACCCATGATGGTTTGCCGTTGCATGTACATGCAGTTCAAATTTGAATTACGACCATTATATATGGCTAGAAATTCACTTAATGTCTTAAAAAGGTCAAATGAAGTCTGAAAGTTTCCAAAATTTAACTTCTCCGTTGTATTAGTGCATGTCAACGGTAAAAAAAAATTCAGGGTCATACGAGGAAGCGAGCGCCGGTTCGTCGTCAAACATGCATATTGTTCCCTCTCGGAACCACGTGTCTTCTCGTGAGATGCTCTAATTTATGAGAGGTGTGTGTCACAACTTTTGTCAAAGTGGCCAATTCTTTTACCACTGCATCTTGGTGCCATGACATGACATCAAGCAAGGTTTCATGTATTTTTTATCATTTTTTAATTTTTTGGAATTTAAAAGCCATGGTTCTCAATTTTTGTGTCCAAGCTGTGACACCAATATGTTTGAAAGTTCCTTCCAATTTACTGCACAGGGCATAAACTTGCACACAAGGACACAAATATGATTTTCCAATATATGATGGTTTACTGTTGCATGTACATGTAGTTCAAATTTGAATTACGGCCATTATATGGCTAGGAACTCACTTAATGTCTTAAAAAGGTCAGATGAATCCTGAAAAATTCCAAATTTTAACATGACAGTTGTATCAGTGCATGTTAACGGTACAAAAAATTTCAAACAATTTCCATCACCATCCATTGCAGTGTACTCCAAATTAGTCTGTCGCAGGTAATTAAAAAAATGGACTACATCGCACATAGTTGGTTATAGGAACCGTTTGCGATGAAAATTCACGGGTCTTTTTATATCTTCCTCCATAAGCTTCGCCGGATTCGTCTGCTCAAGCGCCATTCACCCCCGAATCCTCGAGTCCCCGATACCCATTCCCCATCACCTTCTTGCAAAGAATGATGCCGTGGAGACGCTTCGTGAGGGCCCGTACGGTCGCCGGGTCCTCCCCGAGCGGCTCTGCCTCCGCCGAGAGCGCGGCCGCCTACACCGAGAGCGCGACCGCATCCGCATTGAGTGCGGCCGCATCCACCGAGAGGGCATCTGCGGCAGCCGACAGGCCAGCTGCAGCAGCCGAGACGGCTGCAGCAGCTGCTGCGATGGCGGCTGCAAACGCCGAGAGCGCTCGAGCAGCCGTCTGTGCCGCGGAGGTCGCCCTGGCCCGGGCCGAGGCCATCCACGTCCAGGTCGAGGACGCCCACACCAAGATATTCCAGGCCTCCTCGGAATCCAGCATGCACCCCACGTCCGAAAAGGCGACGGAGATGCTTGTCGACGATGCAACGGCGGAGGCCATGGAGCCCTTGCTTCATCATGAGATCGCCAAGCGGGAGCTGGAGATGCAGGAGGCGGCGGAGATCAAGGAGCGCCGGGAGGAGGAGTTGCGCGTGGCTAAGGAGGAGGTAGAAAGCCGCCTGTCCGTCAAGGAATCAGCGGTGGAGTACGGACACGAGCTCTGGCACCGCCACTGCTACGAGTACTACAACCTTGAGGGCAGCACCGAGGACGAGGACGAGGACAAGGATGATGACGCGATCGACTTCAGCCTGGGGGGCGTGGAGTCCACCAGCGGCGGCATGTCGCCAGGACAAGTCATCGACATCTCATCTTACACCGGCGAGGCATAGGGCCGCGGCGCGTCGGCGGCTTTGTTTAAATTATGCATACTTAGCCTTGGTTTATAACGCTGGTCTTTTGTTAGAGCAATGTTTAGGTCAACTGGCTCTTTTTAATTACTAAAATTGCTCGATTCAGTAAGTGTGGTCAGTATGCTGTAGGCTCTTTTGTGTACCCCCCCAAATTAGCAAGTGATGTTAAATATGCAATGACGTGGATGAGCACTGTACCCATGGAAATTTCCACCATAATTCGAGTGCTCAAACTCATCACATGCGTGTAAAGCAGAAGAATCGTTTGTGACACACACATTTGTTCAAAGTGAATGGTGTCCGATGACATTGCACGCCAAGTCCGCACCCCCCCCCCCACCTTTCAATTTTTTTGCCTACCGCCGAAATATCTAACTCTTTCCCCCCTCCCCACCCCCTTTTCTTCCCGACCACGAGCCACATTTCCCCTGTTTACTCCTTCCTTCCTTCCCAAGCTATAGCCACTTCCTCGCTCTCGCCGTCTCGCATCCGACCGCCGCGGACGCCATGGTCTTCTTTGACCTCTCCAGCTGTTCCTCCGACGACGACGACTATGTCACCAGCCGGGTATGCCTCTCTCCTCTCTCTCGCCCCCTAGGCTTAGGGTTCTGATTTGTAATAAAGGATTTTAACCCAGAGGCTGATTTGAGCCATTTGTTCCTCTTGTAGCTCCCTAGGACCATCGCTTGCAAGGAATGGAGCGGGGTAGCTGATAACCCACAAGTATAGGGGATCGCAACAGTTTTCGAGGGTAGAGTATTCAACCCAAATTTATTGATTCGACACAAGGGGAGCCAAAGAATATTTGCAAGTATTAGCAGTTCACACTTGGAGACTAAATATCTGCAGCAGAGTGATCAGTAGCACAGTAGTATGGTAGTTAGATAGCAATAGCAATAATAGTAACAGTAGAAGTAACAGTAGCAGCAATAGTAGTAGCAATTGTGACAGTAGTAGCAACAGTAGTAACTTAGCAAGGAACAATATGTGAAAAACTCGTAGGCATTGGATCTGTGATTATGTTGGATAACATTCATCATGTAACAGTCATAACCTAGGGCGACACAGAACTAGCTCCAATTCATCAATGTAATGTAGGCATGTATTTCGTATATAGTCATACGTGCTTGCGATAAGAACTTGCATGACATCTTTTGTCCTACCCTCCCGTGGCAGCGGGGTCCATAAGGAAACTAAGGGATATTAAGGCCTCCTTTTAATAGAGAACCAGAACAAAGCATTAACACATAGTGAATACATGAACTCCTCAAACTATGGCAATCACCGGAAAGAATCCCAATTATTGTCACCTTGGGGTATGCGGATCATAACACATAGCAGGTGCGTATAACTTGCAAGATCGGATCAAGAACACAAATATATTCATGAAAACATCAAGGGTTCAGATCTGAAATCATGGCACTCGGGCCCTAGTGACAAGCATTAAACATAGCAAAGTCATAACAACATCAATCTCAGAACATAGTGGATACTGGGGATCAAGTCCTAACAAAACTAACTCGATTACATGATAAATCTCATCCAACCCATCACCGTCCAGCAAGCCTACGAGGGAATTACTCACTCCCGGCGGTGAGCATCATGAAATTGGTGATGGAGGATGGTTGATGATGACGATGATGGAAGATCCCCCTCTCCGGAGCCCCGAACGGACTCCAGATCTGGCCTCCCGATGAAGAACAGGAGGTGGCGGCTGCTCCATATCGTAAAACATGATGAAACTTCTTCTCCTATTTTTTTCTCTAGAATTGTGAATTTATAGGCCTGAGATTAGGGTCAGCGGAGGCACGTGGGCCCCACAAGCCACCAGGGCGCGCCAGGGGGGGTGGCGCGCCCTGGTGCCTCGTGGGTAGCAGGTGGCCCCCCTCAAGTGGATCTTGGCTCCAGTATTTTTTATTTATTCCATAAAAATCTCCAAAAAGTTTCGTCCAATTCCAAGAACTTTTATTTCTGCACAAAAAACAACACCATGGTAGTTCTGCTGAAAACAGCGTCAGTCCGGGTTAGTTTCATTCAAATCATGCAAATTAGAGTCCAAAACAAGAGCAAAAGTGTTTGGAAAAGTAGATATGACGGAGACGTATCAACTCCCCCAAGCTTAACTCATTGCTTGTCCTCAAGCAATTCAGTTGACAAACTGAAAGTGATAAAGAAAAACTTTTACGAACTCTTTTGTTCTTGTATCTATATATATGCTTAAATAATACCCAGGGTTTCAGCAAGGATTATAAATAACCATGCAAATGATAAATCTTAGAAATTATATTCACTCATATCAATAGCATAATCATCTAGCGAGCAATAATAAGGTATCTCAAGTGCCAACACTTTGTCAAAACAATCATGATATAATATGACAACACGGTATCTCGCTAGCCCTTTCTAAGACCGCAAAACATAAATGCAGAGCACCTCCAAAGTTCAAGCAGCGACTAAACATTGTAATTCATGGTAGAAGAGATCCAGTCATGATGCACACAACATTAACTATACACAATGCATGAGAGTGACAATAGTGCCTTCAGGACTGGTGCTTATTTGAGAAGATGGTGACTCAACAATAAAAGTAAAATAACATAAAAGTAAATAGATAGGCCCTTCGCAGAGGGAAGCAAGGATTTGCATAGGTGCCAGAGCTCAGAGATTAAATCAGAGATAAATATAATTTTGGGAGGTATGCCTTTCCTGTCAACGTCACGACCGAGAGTTTTCAATATCTTCCATGCTAAACACATTAGCAGAGGTTCCCAAGCGGTAAAGTAAAGTTCACTCCCCCTCCACCAACAAACACAAGCCATGGCTAGCCGAATCCTCGGGTGCCCTCCATACCAACAACTTTCCGGGGGAGTTTGTTTTATTATTTTCCAATTTTAATCATGGAACTGGGCATCCCGATTACCAGCCCCTCTCGTGCAAGGACAAGTGAATAAACACTCATCATGAGAATTACCCGCTTAGAATGGAAGATACTGACCGCCCCCTGTCGCTCCATGAGCGGTACGGGCACACAAAACAGATGTTCATTTGAATATTTAGAGGTGGCACATGCAAATTTACTTAGAACGGCAGGGTAATACCGCATATAGGTAGATATAGTGGACTCGTCTGGAATAACTTTGGTTTAAGGGTTTTGATGCACACGCAGTATTCCCGCTTAGTACAGGCGAAGGTGATACGTCTCCAACGTATCTATAATTTATGAAGTATTCATGCCATGTTTATTATAGTTTTATATGATTTTGGTTCACTTTTATATGGCTTTAATATGATTTTTATGGACTAACATATTGACCTAGTGCCTAGTGCCAGTTGCTGTTTTCTGCTTGTTTTTGATTTTCCAGAAAATCCATATCAAATGAAGTCCAAATGCAGCGAAACTTTTTGACGATTTTTTCTGGAAGGAAACAGACCCAGGAAGCTTCGGAGGAGCAGTAGAAGAGCCACAGGGGCCCCACGAGCCACAGGGGCCCTGGTGCCTCGTGGGCCCCCTATGGCCCCTCTTCACGTGATTCCAACGCTGAAAAATCATATATATTCAGAGACCCCCGAAAGTTAACCTAGAAGAGTTTTTACGCCGCCGCAAGCCTTTGTACCTCCACGATCTCATCTACAACCCTTTTCCGGCACCCTGCCGGAGGGGGGAATCATCACCAGAGGCCATCTTCATCATCCCGGCGGTCTCCATGACGAGGAGGGAGTAGTTCACCCTCGGGGCTGAGGGTATGTACTAGTAGCTATGTGTTTGATCTCTCTCTCTCTCTCGTGTTCTTGATATGGCACGATCTTGATGTATCGCGAGCTTTGTTAATATAGTTGGATCATATGGTGTTTCTGTTGGGGAACGTTGCATGGGAAACAAAAATTTTCCTACGCACACACAAGATCTATCCATGGTGATGAGCATCTACGAGAGGGAGAGTGAATCTACATACCCTTGTAGATCGCTAAGCGGAAGCGTTAAGAAACGCGGTTGATGTAGTCGAACGTCTCCGCGATCCAAATCGCAAGTCGTCCCTCGATCCGATCACGAACTAGTGCCGAACGGACGGCACCTCCGCATTCAACACACGTACGGCTTGATGACGATCTCTGCCTTCTTGATCCAGCAAGAGGGAGCGGAGAAGAAGAAGAGTTCCAGCAGCACGACGGCGTGGTGATGTTGGTGAGGAACTATTTCAGCAGGGCTTCGCCTAAGCACTACTGAAATTATGACGTAGGAGGAACTAGAGGTTGCCGGCACACGGCTTGGGGCAATCTAATGTATCCCGTGTGCTAGCCCTGCCCCTCTATTTATATGTTGAGCCCAAGGGTCTAAACTTGGAGTAAAAGCCTCCTCCAGGTCGGTTTTGCCCGCACAAGGTCGGTTTGGCCCGCAGGGAAAGAGTCCAACTCGGATCCCTGCAGTACCGCGCACAAGCGGTAGTACCGCTTAAGATAAGCGGTAGTACCGCTTGACCAGCTTAAGCGGTAGTACCGCTGATACAGTAGCGGTAGTACCGCTTGACCAGCTTAAGCGGTAGTACCGCTGCTACAGTAGCGGTAGTACTGCCTTACCAGCTTAAGGCAGTAGCAAAACTTCCTTTTGCACTTTCCAATACCTCGTGGGCTTTATCCCTTTGGCCCATATAAAGTGTTGCTGCACCCGAACACTTCGGTAAACATCCGGAACCCCTTCCGGTGAATTCTGGAACCCTTCCGGAAACCAAAACACTATTATCACATATATCAATCTTTGCCTCCGGACTATTCCGGAGATCCTCGTCATGTCCGGGATCTTATCCGGGACTCCGAACAACCTTCGGTCACCAACAAAATAACTCAACTATACTAATCGTCACCAAACGTTAAGTGTGTAGACCCTGTGGGTTCGAGAACTATGTAGACATGACCGAGACACCTCTACGGCCAATAACCAATAGCGGGACCTGGATGCCCATATTGGCTCCTACATATTCTACGAAGATCGTTATCGGTCGAACCTCTATGTCAAGGATTCAGTTAATCCTGTATACTATTCCCTTTGTTCTTCGGTATGTTACTTGCCCGAGATTCGATCGTCGGTATCTCTATACCTAGTTCAATCTCGTTACCGGCAAGTCTCTTTACTCGTTCCGTAATACAAGATCTCGTGGCTAACACTTTAGTCACATTGCTTGCAAGGCTCATTGTGATGTTGTATTACCGAGTGGGCCCTGAGATACCTCTCCGTCACACGGAGTAACAAATCCCAGTCTTGATCCATGCCAACCCAACAGACACCCTCGGAGATACCTGTAGAGCACCTTTATAGTCACCCAGTTACGTTGCGACGTTTGATACACACAAGGTACTCCTCCGATGTCAGGGAGTTGCATGATCTCATGGTCAAAGGAATAGATACTTGACATGCAGAAAACAATAGCAATAAACTGACACGATCATATGCTACGTTCGTAGTTTGGGTCTTGTCCATCACATCATTCTCCTAATGATGTGATCCCGTTATCAAATGACATCTCATGTCAATGGCTAGGAAACCTTAACCATCTTTGATCAACGAGCTAGTCAACTAGAGGCTTACTAGGGACACAGTGTTGTCTATGTACCCACACATGTATTTGAGTTTCCAATCAATACAATTATAGCATGGATAATAAACGATTATCATGAACAAGGAAATATAATAATAACCAATTTATTATTGCATCTAGGGCATATTTCCAACAGTCTCCCACTTGCACTAGAGTCAATAATCTAGTTCACATCACTATGTGATTTACATTGTAATGAATCGAACACCCATGCAGTTCTGGTGTTGTTCATGTTTAGCCCTTGGAAGAGGTTTAGTCATCGGATCTGCAACATTCAGATCCGTGTGTACTTTGCAAATATTTATGTCGTCCTCCTTGATGTAATCGCGGATGGAATTGAAACGTCGCTTTATGTGTCTGGTCCTCTTGTGAAATCTTGGTTCCTTGGCTAGAGCAATGGCACCAGTATTATCACAAAACAGAGTCATTGGGTTAAGTGCACTAGGCACTACTCCAAGATCTGTCATGAACTCCTTCATCCAGACACCTTCCTTCGCCGCCTCCGAGGCAGCGATGTACTCCGCTTCACATGTAGAATCAGCTACCACGCTTTGCTTGGAACTGCACCAGCTAACCGCACCCCCATTAAGAATAAATACGTATCCGGTTTGCGACTTAGAGTCATCCGGATCAGTGTCAAAGCTTGCATCGACGTAACCCTTTACGACGAGCTCTTGATCACCTCCATAAACGAGAAACATATCCTTAGTCCTTTTCAGGTACTTCAGGATATTCTTGACCGCCGTCCAGTGTTCCATTCCTGGATCACTTTGAAACCTTCTGACCATACTTATGGCAAGGCTGACATCGGGTCTTGTGCACAGCATTGCATACATGATAGAGCCTATGGCTGAAGCATAGGGGATGACACTCATCTTTTCTCTATCTTCTGCAGTCACTGGGCATTGAGTCTTACTCAACTTCACACCTTGCAAAACAGGCAAGAACCCCTTCTTGGACTGATCCATTTTGAACTTCTTCAAAATCTTATCAAGGTATGTGCTTTGTGAAAGTCCTATTAAACGTCTTGATCTATCTCTATAGATCTTGATGCCTAATATGAAAGCAGCTTCTCCTAGGTCCTTCATTGAAAAACTCTTGTTCAAATATTCCTTCACGCTTTCCAACATTTCTATATTGTTTCCAATCAGCAATATGTCATCCACATATAATATTAGAAACGCTATAGAGCTCCCACTCACTTTCTTGTAAATACAAGCTTCTCCGTAAACTTGTATAAACTCGAACGCTTTGATCACCTCATCAAAGCGAAGATTCCAACTCCGAGACGCTTGCACCAGTCCATAAATGGATCGCTGGAGTTTGCAAACTTTGTCAGCATTCTCTGGATCGACAAAACCTTCTGGTTGCATCATATACAACTCTTCCTTAAGGAAACCGTTAAGGAACGCTGTTTTGACATCCATCTGCCAAATTTCATAATCGAAAAAGGCAGCTATTGCTAACATGATTCTGACGGACTTAAGCATCGCTACGGGTGAGAAGGTCTCATCGTAGTCAACTCCTTGAACTTGTGAAAAACCCTTTGCCACAAGTCGAGCTTTATAGACGGTGACATTACCGTCCGCGTCCGTCTTCCTCTTAAAGATCCATTTGTTCTGAATGGCCTTACGCCCTTCAGGTAATACTTCCAAAGTCCATACTTTGTTTTCATACATGGATCCCATCTCGGACTTCATGGCCTCTAACCATTTCTTGGAATCCGGGCCCATCATCGCTTCTCCATAGCTCGTAGGTTCATCGTTGTCCAACAACATGACCTCTAAGACAGGGTTGCCGTACCACTCAGGAGCAGTACGCGTCCTTGTCGACCTACGAGGTTTGATAGCAACTTGATCCAAAGCTTCATGATCATCATCATTAACTTCCTCTTCAGCTAATGTAGGCTCCACAGAAACAACTTTCTGCGCTGCGCTACTCTCAGGTTGAAGTAAAGGTTCAACAACCTCATCAAGTTCTATCTTCCTCCCACTCAATTCTTTCGAGAGAAACTCTTTCTCAAGAAATGTTCCGTTTTTAGCGACAAACACTTTGCCTTCGGATCTGAGGTAGAAGGTATACCCAACTGTCTCTTTTGGGTATCCTATGAAGACGCATTTCTCCGCTTTGGGTTCCAGCTTTTCCGGCTGAAGCTTTTTGACATAAGCATCACATCCCCAAACTTTAAGAAACGACAGCTTTGGCTTCTTGCCAAACCAAAGTTCATATGGCGTCGTCTCAACGGATTTCGATGGTGCCCTATTTAAAGTGAATGCAGCTGTCTCTAATGCATAACCCCAAAACGATAGTGGCAACACGGCAAGAGACATCATAGATCGCAGCATATCCAATAAGGTTCGATTACGACGTTCGGACACACCATTACGCTGTGGTGTTCCAGGCGGTGTCAATTGTGAAACAATTCCACACTGTCTTAAGTGACTTCCAAACTCATAACTCAGATATTCTCCTCCTCGATCAGATCGTAGGAATTTAATCTTCTTGTTACGATGATTCTCAACTTCACTCTGAAATTGCTTGAACTTTTCAAACGTTTCAGACTTGTGTTTCATTAAGTAAATATACCCATATCTACTTAAGTCATCAGTGAAGGTGAGAAAGTAACGATAACTACCGCGCGCCTCAATGCTCATTGAACCGCACACATCAGTATGTATGATTTCCAATAAGTCACTTGCCCGTTCCATTGTTCCAGAGAACGGCGTTTTAGTCATCTTGCCCATGAGGCATGGCTCACATGTGTCAAGTGATTCAAAATCAAGTGACTCCAAAAGTCCATCAGCATGGAGCTTCCTCATGCGTTTTACGCCAATATGACCTAAACGGCAGTGCCACAAGAAAGTGGTATTATCATTATCAATTCTACATCTTTTGGCATCAATGTTATGAACATGTGTATCATTACTATCGAGATTCAATAAGAATAAACCCCTCACATTGGGTGCATGACCATAAAAGATATTACTCATATAAATAGAACAACCATTATTCTCTGATTTAAATGAGTAACCGTCTCGCAATAAACAAGATCCAGATATAATGTTCATGCTTAACGCAGGCACTAAATAACAATTATTCAGGTTCATCACTAATCCCGATGGTAATCGAAGAGCGAGCGTGCCGACGGCGATCACATCAACCTTGGAACCATTTCCCACGCGCATCGTCACTTCGTCCTTTGCCAGCCTCCGTCTATTCCGCAGTTCCTATTTTGAGTTGCAAATATGAGCAACCGCACCGGTATCAAATACCCAGGCACTACAACGAGAGTTGGTAAGGTACACATCAATAACATGTATATCATATATACCTTGTTTGTTGTTGGCCGCCTTCTTGTCAGCCAAATACTTGGGGCAGTTCCGCTTCCAGTGTCCAGTTCCCTTGCAATGAAAACACACAGTTTCTGGTTTGGGTCCAGCCTTGGGTTTCTTCACGAGAGGAGCAACTGCTTTGCCACTCTTCTTGGAGTTACCCTTCTTACCCTTGCCATTTTTCTTGAAACTAGTGGTTTTATTGACCATCAACACTTGATGCTCCTTCTGAATTTCAGACTCAGCGGCTTTCAGCATCGCAAACAGCTCGGCGACTGGCTTGTTCATCCCGTGCATGTTATAGTTCAACACGAAGCTCTTGTAGCTAGGTGGCAATGATTGAAGAACTCTGTCAGTGATAGCTTCTGGCGGAAGGGGCATCCTCAATTCAGCCAGACGGGTGGAGTACCCAGACATTCTGAGTACGTGATCACTGATAGACCCGTTCTCCTCCATCTTGCAAGCATAGAACTTATCGGAGATCTCATCCTTCTAGGGCATATTTCCAACAGTTTCTTCCCTCTCTATCCTTGTTGTGATGAATCGAATCTTTTCCCTTTGAGGTTTCGTTATTGTCGGATTGAATATTTCAGATTTGAGAACACTTGATGTATGTCTTGCATATGAATACCCGTGGTGACAATGGGGTATTATATTGATTCACTTGATATATGTTTTGGCACTCAACTCGCGGATTCCCGAGGTGACATTGGGGTAATCTATGCATAGGGGTTGATGCACGTTTTCATTATCTTTTCTCCGATAGAAACTTTGGGGTGCTCCTTGGAGTTCTTTGTGTGGATTGAATATTATGATTATGAAGTTGTTTGATGCATATCGTATAATCAACTCACGGATACTTGTGGTGACATTGGAGTATCTAGGTGACATTAGAGTTGGTTGATGCGTATCATATGGTGTTATTTTAGTACGAACTCTAGGGCTGTTTGTGACACTTATAGGAATGGCTCAATAGATTGATCGGAAAAGATAACTTTGAGGTGGTTTCGTACCCTACGACAATTTCTATCTTATGTTCTCCACGAATAGGAACTTTGGAGTGATTCTTTGTCGCATGTTGAGGGATTGTTATATGATCCAATTATGTTAGCATTGTTGAGAGATTGCACTAGTGAAAGTATGAACCCTAGGCCTTGTTTCTAAGCATTGCAATACCGTTTATGCTCACTTTTGTTACTTGCTACTTTGCTGTTTTTATTGTTCGCACTACAAAAACCTATATCTACTATCCATACTACACTTGTATCACCATCTCTTCGCCGAACTAGTGCACCTATACAATTTACCATTGTATTGGGTGTGTTGGGGACACAAGAGACTCTTTGTTATTTGGTTGCAGGGTTGTTTGAGAGATACCATCTTCATCCTACGCCTCCCACGGATTGATAAACCTTAGGTCATCCACTTGAGGGAAAATTGCTACTATCCTACAAAACTCTGCGCTTGGAGGCCCAACACGAGTCTACAAGAATAATTTGTGTAGTATACATCAGAAGGCTAGCAAATAGGTTGAGAAGCGACCAGCTAGAGAGCAAAAACGGTCATAATCATGCATTATGAATAATCAACATTGAATACTAGCATGAGTAGGATATAAGCACCATGAACATAAATATCGTGGAGGCTATGTTGGTTTTGAATCAACTACATGCGTGAACATGTGCCAAGTCAAGCCACTCGAAACATTCAGAGGAGGATACCATATCATCATACTACATCATGAACATTTTAATGCATGTTGACACCCAAGATAAATCATTATCCACTCCTAGCTACTTAAGCATGGCATGAGCAACTATAATCTCTAATTGTCATCATAGACATGTTTAATCATAATATGCTGAATCATGGATACTGAGTTAAACATATTTACAAAAAGAAAAACAAGTTGAGTTCATACCCGCTTTTCCTTGCCACAGTCACATCATCAAATCATCATCATTATTGCCTTTCACTTGCATGACCGAATGATATGAAAATAATAATAGTGCAAGTGTGCCATGGACTAAGCTGGAATCTGCAAACATTTTATTCAAAGGAGAAGACAAGGTAATATGGGCTCTTTGTTAGATCAACAATAATGCATACGAGAGCCACTCAACATTTTCATCGTGGTCTTCTCCTTACAATGACTCAAGAAAAGAAAAGAACTCCAGAGAAACACATTGAAATATTTTTGGAGTTTTTAGTTTTTTCTTGAAGGAAGCAAATTAAAGAAGACAAAACAAAAACGAGAAAAACTATTTACACGGGAAAGCTCCCAACAAGCAAAAGAAGAAATGGGAAATCTTTTTGGGTTTTCTTTTAGTACTACAACTAATTAAGCTTGAAAGAAAAACCGAAAAGAAACGAGAAATGTTTTTGGATTTTCTCAAAGTTTTTCAAACACACAAGATGAAAGCGAGAAAATAAGACTAACATGGATCATACAATGAAAAAGTATGAACACCGACAACTGAAATGAAATGTGTGATCATGAATGTAATGTCGGTGAGAAATACGTACTCCCCCAAGCTTAGGATTTTGCCTAGCTTGGTCTATGGCCATCTGTAGTAGCCATCCGGTCCCATATGAAAGTGCTGAGGCGGCGGCACCCTAGCGTCCCAACCCTAGGCCTCATCCTCTGCCGCTGCCAATGTGTTCCGATAGGCAACGATGACCGGTGGCATAATAGTATATCCATTCCTGGCATGGGAATCAAACAAAGCAGGTGCAGGCAACGGAATAATATCACGAGTATCCTCACTAAAAACCAAGTTATAACGAATGTGGTGGGGAGGCTCAGGAGCATCAAGAAAGTGGTGATCCCGCATAGACTGGTGATCTAAGTAAACTCTGGGCAACAAGTAATCATGTGGGCGTATGTTAACATTAAAACGTCTCGCTAAGCGAGTAGCATAAATACCACCATGAATTTTACCCTTAGTTCTATTAGTGTGCAGGCGACATGCAATGATAGCTCCCAGGTTATAAGTGTTGTCATTATGCAGTGCGTAGCATCAAATGGCAAAGTCAGGTGCACATAGCACACCACCTTGCTCTCTAGCAGTCAAGCATTTCCCTATGAATAAAGCGAAGTAATGAACAGCAGGAAATTGCAAGCTAGTGGCTCGGGCTTTCGACATGCCCCTTTCCTCTCCCACAGTTAAAGTGCAGAGGAAGCCCTCAAACTCCTCCGGTCGAGGGTCTCTTATTTCCCCATCAAAGGGGATCAAACATATCTCACAAAATTCAGCAAGCGATATCTGATGATGTTCAGCATATAAATCAAAGCGCACCGCAGGGGGTTCGAGCCTATTCAGGAAATGAAAGTTTTGCACAAAGGAATTCATAAGGATGTGGTGCTGGTCACACTCATCTGCGAGGAAGTCGGTCAATCCGGCATTGGCAACAAATTGCGCGAACTCTTGGTAGAATCCGGCTTCGTTCATGAAGGCATTGTGCAACCATTCGCACGGTCGGACCTCCGTCCTACGCGGAATGTTGAGGTCGCTGTCCGAGGAGTCCCCAAGGACTCCCTTGGCGTTCCGCTTCGAGGAACTCCTCCGGAAGAAATCCATTTTCTCTACGAACAAATTTCTGAAAATTTTTGGGCCACAAAAAGATGTTAACAAAACTTCACAAAATTGATAGCAACTACTCATATGGATGTCTAGAGGCCCTATCAAGCATTCAAACTACTTGGAACTCAAAGAATTCAACATGCAAGCTCATTTTCAGTAGCACCAAGAGCAGCTAATTATGCAAAATATAATCCACTAGAGCAAAAACTAATTGGAGCAATGGAGGAGTCACATACCAAGTAGCAATCTCCCAAAACAGTTTCGGAAACGGAGCTCCGAGCAAAGAGATCCAAAATCTCTGGTTTGGGAGCAAGAACATGAGAGAGAGAGCTACCAGGAATTTTTGCTAGAGGTAAGAGACGAAGTGGGCTAAAGGGATAAGTGAGGAGGCCCCTGTGACACCCTGATTTTGGCAACTTTTTCTTTTCAAAATTTTTCTGGTTTTATTTGCAAGTTGTTGGTTTTGGAATCAAATCATTTGACTTTGGACTCGAGGATTCCTTGGATTTCACTCTAAGTGATCCAACACCCTCAACATTCTGCCAAAATCTTGTCTCATACCCTGTGATCAAAACCCTAATTCCTATTTTCTCAAAATAATTCAATTATCCCTTTGGATATGCCTATTCTCACTATGGGTTGTGAAGCAACCTATTGATTTGTTGATCAGAAAAATTCCAAATTAATCCCACATCTCCTTGAGATCATCTACTCCCACATTCTCCAAAAATATTTCATTGGCCAGTACAAAGTTTTGTCCAGAATATTCCTTTTATCTTCTGGACAGAATTGACACTTTGTGAAGCAACATATATTTCTAGGCCTTAGAAAATTCTCAAATAATTTCCTGAGGTACTAGGAGTCATATCTTGCCACAATATCCAAAAACATCTCCTAGTCCAGTATAAATTTTCAGCAAGAATATTCTGCCAAGCTTCTGCTCATTTCAAACCTTTGTGGAGGAAGTGCTATCTAGAGATGTCCAATTGCTCTAAAAAAATTATTGCATCTTCTACCTACCAAATAACCTTCCAATACCCAATTTCAGCTTCAGGAGCCAACCCATGTGAGTGCAACAACCTCATCAAGTTTCTGGATCAGCAAAGTGGTTTACACAGGAACCATGTTCAAAACTTGATGAAAGTTTCTCAAACCTTGCTAGAATGTAGTCCTTCCAACACAGATCCTCCCAGACAACTCCAATGGCTTCATTCACAGCTCATCCATGCTCTGGATCCCATCCAAGTTCCTGTCCAGGAACTGTTCTTGATGCTACACTTCATCAAAGAGTGCATCTAGCCGATCTAGTGGCATAGAGAGGCTATATGGCCAAGGGTCGAGGCAATGGAGAAGGTGCGCCAGGCGTGCGTGGCCTCCAGGTGCCAGCACCCATGGTGAGCACGGCACTGGCATGCCTGTGCACACGCTCTGCGCACCGCCAGGCTCGGGTCTCGTCGGAGCGTGACACCCGCGTGGCCGTACCTTGTCCTCGCTCGCCGACGACCTCTCCGCCGTCCACCTGGCCGCTCTGGAGTCTTCTCCTCGCCGGAGAAGCCCTCGCCGTCCGCCACCGCGTGCGCCACTGTGGCGCCCGTGCGGCCACAGTAGCGTGAGCTGGCCGTCGTCTTCCCCGAGCGTTGTCGCCTTGCTCATTAAGTGCCCTGCCCTCCTCCATCATGTCGCCCACGCCGCGCCAGCCAACTAGCCGTCCTCACTCCGGCGACGTGGCCGTGGCGCCGCCCGACTCTAGAAACCTCCTCCCCGCCTATAAACAGGCCGCCCGACCGCTCCCAGCTCCTCATCGCCCTCCACCACCTCCCAATCGAGCTCCCGAGCATCGAGCCAAGGTCGAGAGGCCCTCTGGCCTCGCATCTCGCCAGCGTTCTGCCGCCAAGTGAGCTCCGCCTCCCAGCACACTCCGCTCCACCCCAGCCCTGCCCGACTTCATATTCGAGCTCACTACACTGCCACGACCCTCCCTGACCTCTTGCCCGGCCGAAACCCTGCCGGAATCGCCGACTCCGGCGACACCCGAGAGCAACCGCCGCCGGAGAGGAAGGGGGCGACGCCGTTAGGTCGTCTCCGGAGACGCCGCGGGTACAGGGAGATTCGCCGTCGTGCGCTCGTTCCATCCCCGCAGTCACCTGAGCTCGCCGCCGTCGCTATCGCCGGTGATCGCCGTCGGTAAGCCGCCCGCTTCTGTTCCCTTCTCTTTCTCTTTTAAATATGACAGCGCGGCCCCACCCGTCAGCGGCTCAGCCCCACGGCCAAAGCGGTATAAGTGGAGGCGCCCCTCCACTTTACGCTTTCGACGTGGCCCGCTGTGGGTTTTTCCATTTTCTGTTAAATTCAATTTAATTCTAGAAATTTGACCAGACTTTGACCATCTCTAACTTTTTAACCACAAGTCCAAATCAATTGATTCTTTTTGCATTGGTTTTGTCTTGAGCCCCTCTATTTTCTGACCAAAGTTGGTATTTTTCTCACATGTATAGAATTTCTGGTTAACAGAAATGTATTATGTGACATTTTCTTTTGTTATTTAAAAATATTTTCAGAGGGAAATCACTTTGGATTTGAAGACCAGGAGTTTGTTGATCCTTCACTTGAGCAAGGAAAGCCACATCATCCATTGCATAAGGCATATCAATATTATTGGCTTAATATTGGATTATTTTGCATTTAATTCCATTTAAATATGCTATATTTCATATTGTTTAAATCGTGCCATACTAGTTCATCTACTCAATGTAGCTAAGATGACCAGCAACCCTACATGTTAAATTCACTTTGATGGTTGATCAAGTGCCACTGACCCGGACGTATCCGTGCAGCCACATCTGCCGGTATGGGACGGCCTTGACTTGGTCTGACCGCGTGCTCTTTTACCGGTACCACCAAAGAGAGGAGGTTATGCGTGCGTGCTGCTCTGATCAGGTAGGCGACGATAACCTCGTGAGCCCAAGTTGAGTTATTTGCCGGCGTCCCCATTTGGGACAGTTTAGTTGGACACAATGGTGGCAGGTGTCAGGAGTGACACAGGGGCCACCCAAGGCATGACTCGGACGGGGGATGATTGTCGATGGTACGATAGAAGGGTCACGGGTTAGGCAAGTCTCGTTGGACAAAGGTCCATGGTGTGGGTAACGTGCGCAACCTCTGCAGAGTGTATGAATCTATTCGAATAGCCGCGTCCACGGTATTGGACACAGTCCGCACTAGGTCACACTGAGTGGTCAACCGTAATAATGATAATAATGATGGAAGAACTCGTCTCATGCTCGGAAGTGACCGATGGGTCACGAGTGCTCCGGGTGTCAGGGAGTGAACCCGGAAGAGAGTACGTGAATAGCCAGCAGTATTAGTGAGCATCTTAAATGTTTAACATGATCATTGCCATGCTGTTGTTTGCTGCACTGTTTTGGTTGATGTGAGCTTGCGAGTACATTCCAGGTACTCACCTGGCGTATCATGCCAGATGCAGGAGAAGCCGGAGTTGGAGATCCCAACGGTTTGTGCTACGCTAACTAGATCGTGTCCCAGCAGTGTCCCTTTGGGATGGAGTTTCCCACCCGATGTTCCGCTACGCTGTAGAGTTTTTCCCTAGTACTGAGGCCCTAGTTGTTTCATAAATAATGTAGATACTGTCATAGCACGCGGAGTGCTGCTGGCCTCATCCACCTATGTAATATCCAAGCTTGTATTTGTACGATATCAATAAAGTTCAGTTATGTTCTGATGAGTGTAGATGGCACCAGTTCCGTACCACTACAACCATGAGCCGACACCGTTCACCTTTCCAGTACTGCTCCGCAGCGTCTGGCTTTGACTGTATCCCAACGGCGAAGACCCAGTGTACCAGGTGTTCCGAGAACAGCTTGCGGATTCGGTGTTCGAGTATCACGCTGAAGCTTTCCTGACTGCGAGCTCGGAGATCGAGCTACTCCCGCTCCTCCAAGGGCGGAACTGCCTCTACTCCCGATCTGGTGATCCAGTTTGCTGCGATGGAGGCTCTCACTAACTTGCGCTTCCACGAGGTCGAGATGCAGACACACCCATGTTTCTTTCACTACCCCACCCTGTCACCTACGATAGGGCGAGTCCTTTTTGCACCTGTTGATCCGGCGAGTGATCGTGCGACTGGTGTTCTATCCCGTTACCTGAACGCCAGTTATCGTATGATCATTTCCTTGGCCGAGGAGCTATCTCATGTCCAAGAGGCACTTGTAGCTGCTACGGCACAGTCTCCTCCTCCTCCTGCGTTCTCACCTATGTACACACCGCCCGTTCCACCTCCACGTATGCCTGAGACTCCTTCTAGCTCATTCAGACAGCCAGGCACTTCATCTGGTACCCGACGTGAGACCCCAGCTGAGTGGGCCTCACTCTTAGCCACTCCAGCTGCTCCGATGCTGAGGCGTCGTGCTTCTTCTTCCTCAGAGGGAGGAACTTCCTGTCAGCGTCGTCGTGTTTCCTTTGATTCGGAGGCCGAGATTCACATCATTAGTTTCGATTCCGAGACAGGTTCAGACGACGTGGAGTCTTCAGTCTGCCAGTGTCCATGCCACCCGCGCTACTAGAGTGGATGCTTGAGTTTCAGCACATGTATGCATCGTAGCAGCTTTGCATATGTCAACTGCCGTATGAGCAGTACCAGTCATGATAACCCCTACTAGTTCGCCATGTATGATGTTGGAATGCCTTGTATAATTATGTTGCTTTTCTCGCTTTTTCCTTGATTTTGTTTCTTTGGTGTTATTTTGCCATTTTTTCCCCCTATGGATGTTGCTCATGAATTCGGTATTTTGCAATGGGAACGGATATAGGATGAAGAGGTGTAGCAATCAAGACGGTGATGGAACTCCGATCCGTCGATCCGCCAGACAGGCAGGACAACCGCCAGAAGATTTGCCACCTCCTCCATCACAACCACCGAGCACTGATCAGATTATGAGGATGTTCGAAGAGAAAAGAAACCAGGATCTGATGGAATTTTTGAAAAGTATGCAGACTATGGTAGGACAGAATCAAAACAATGGGACGCACTCTAAGCTGTCTGATTTTCAGCGTACAAAGCCACCAAGTTTTGGTCAAGCTGTTGATCCAATTGAAGCTGATGACTGGCTGAGGACCATGGAAAATAAGCTGGAAATAGCTCGCTGTGGTGAGTCAGACAAGGTTCCTTTTGTTACTCACTACCTGGAAGGACCGGCAGCCATCTGGTGGGATAATGCAAAAATGGCATGGCCTCCTGGGGAAAACATTTCCTGGGAGAAATTCAAGGAAGTGTTTCGAAGGTATCATATCCCCACCGGCATCATGAAGGTGAAGCAGAGGGAATTTCTGGCCCTTACTCAAGGAAGTATGACAGTCGGTGAGTATCTGAACAAATTCAATAATCTGGCATGATACTCCACCCATGATGTGTCCACCGAAGAAAGGAAGATAGACCGATTTCTAGGAGGACTCAACCATGCCCTCCGATGTCAGCTCTGCATGCTGGATTTTCCAGACTTTCAGACTCTGGTCAACAAAGCTTTCATAGCTGAAAGGGAGCATAAGTCTGGATATGATGACCGCAAGCGTAAGTTTGAGCCCAAGAAGAACATCCATATGCAGTTCACGCAAAAGCCACGTGTATGGCAACCAGTTCAGTCTGAGTACAAGCCCACCTGGAATGGCGGCAACAATAACAATAAGCCAGGCAACCAGGACAAGACCTATGGCAAACAACCCGTGAGGGAAGACTGCCGCCGCAACAACACTTGCTTCACTTGTGGCCAAGGCGGGCATTATTCAAAGCAGTGCCCCACAAGAGCTGGAAAGCCACCATCCGACTTCAAGCCACAAGTCAACACTATTGGACGCCGCCCCAACCAGAATTTCTGTCGCGACCAAGTCCATCATATCTCTGCCGAGGAAGCCCGCGAAGCACCAGATGTAGTCCTTGGTATGTTTTCTATTAACGACATACCCGCAATAATTTTATTTGATTCCGGAGCTTCCCATTCGTTTATTTCGCGGAGTTTTGCCACCATATACAAATTTTTCCCTTCTCTTTTGGACAAAATCATGGTGGTACAATCCCCTGGCTCCATGCTCAGAACAAATGTGATATACAAGGACTTGGAAATCTTGATACACGGAGTTAAGTTTCCAGCCACTCTCGTTGCCATTGAATCCCCTGGATTGGACATAATACTGGGGATGGACTGGTTGACACCACATCAAGTCTGCATCAATTGTGCCACTAGAACCGTGACATTGGTTAACCCGGCAGGACAGACAGTTCAGTTTGTTGCCAGCAGAATGATGTCAAACAAGGGAATGGCGTTCAAAACCATCGTTACAGATATGAATTTGATCCCGGTGGTCAGTGAATTTCCGGATGTGTTCCCTGAGGAACTACCGGGGATGCCACCCGACAGAGAATTGGAATTTGCTATTGATGTTGTTCCCGGAACTGCTCCAATCTACAAGAAGTACTACCGCATGCCGTCCCCAGAGCTAGTGGAATTAAAGAAACAGTTGGATGAATTGCTACAGAAACGGTACATTTGCCCAAGCATCTTGCCATGGGGATCACCCGTGCTATTTGTTAAGAAGAAGGATGGCAGTCTACGGATGTGTGTGGACTATCGCCAATTGAATGAGGTCACCATCAAAAATAAGTACCCACTCCCTCGCATTGATGACTTGTTTGACCAATTGAGTGGAGCCCGGGTATTTTCTAAGATTGACCTCCGAACGGGGTATCACCAGTTGAAAATTAGAAAAGAGGATATCCCCAAGACAGCCTTCACTACTCGATATGGTCTGTATGAATTCACAGTCATGTCGTTTGGGCTGACGAACACTCCATCTTATTTCATGAGCATGATGAACAAGGTCTTCATGGACTTCTTGGACAAGTTTGTAGTGGTGTTCATCGATGATATTTTAATATACTCAAAGGATGAAGATGAGCACAAACAACATCTCCGTGCTATCCTGGAAAGATTAAGGACCCATCGCTTGTATGCCAAGTTCAGCAAATGTGAATTTTGGCTAAGAGAGGTGGGATTCCTGGGGCACATTCTGTCAGAACAAGGTGTGGTCGTCAACCCCAGTGTCGGTACCAAAACCGGCAGATCTCGGGTTGGGGATCCGAACTATGGGTCTAGGAATCAATGGGTAACAGAGAACGTAGAGACGGTGATTTACCCAGGTTCGGGCCCTCTCGAAGAGGTAATACCCTACGTCCTGCTAGATTGTATTCATGTGATTGTATGAAGGTTACAGAGTTGATCTACCTTGAGATCGGATGGGCTAAACCCTAGGCAATGGATATGATGATCCTCTACGGACTAAGCCTTTTGGTTTATATAGACACCAGAAGGTCCTAGGGTTACATATGGTCGGTTACCATCAAGGGATAAACATGCCGGTCACGCCAATTATTCCTTGGAGGAGACGCCAAGTCTTCGAAGGTTTCCTTCTGATACACGGGGTCGCCCACAATCCGGCCTTCCATCGACGAGTAGAGAGTGGCCCACCAGCCCGGCCTATGAGAGATAGGCCGGCAGCCCGAGTACCCCCTAGTCCGGGACACCCACAGTAGCCCCCGAACTAGTCTTCGAAGCCAAGGTAGACGCCGAACACCATCGGCTTTGTGGACCAGTTCCCTTCCTTCTGTGATATCAATGATCGGCCTGTATCTCCTCTGAGTCGAGTCTTTAAGTGTTGCCTGGCCGCACACGCCCCGAAATACACTTCGGTCGCCAAGGGGTATCGATAACTTAGTCTCGAAGGCTAGTTACCTCGGTATGAACAGTACCCCATGTGACAACTTTTTACCGAAGGGTCACAATGCGCCACGACCACGAGTTGTTTTATGAAAAACTCGATCCGCGGTTCGAGGCGGTTTTTTCATTGGCACGGCCCATCGATATGGAGATCGTGCCCTGGTTTTAAGGGATATGATCAATAATCTGCCCCGCCCCACGCGCGCATGACGGCACGGTTACATGGGGAAATGGCAAGGACTGTGGCGCAGTAAAGGGGCCGTGGGTTTTATAGCCCATAAAAGGGGAACGGTCTCCATTTCCTTCGCATGCTCCCATCTCTGCCTTTGCCATTGCCTTCCCCATTCTTTGACCTCCAGCGCCCAGATCCACTTTCCTATCCAAGAACCTTTCCGGCCACCAGTTTCAATCCAGCAATGGCGGGCTCCGGGTCCAAAGGCAAGTGGGAGGCATCCGTCGTCACTGAGAGCGCCATCTTGGAGCTGAAGGATGCGGGCTATCTCCCCGCCAACATCGCCCACCGTGCCCCAGAGGCCGGCCAGGTCGTCCCCACGCCGCGGCAGGGCGAGAGGGTGGTATTCCTGCCCCACTTCATTCGAGGTCTGGGCTTTCCCCTCCATCCCTTCGTCAGGGGCCTTATGTTCTTCTACGGGCTTGATTTCCACGATCTCGCACCGAACTCCTTCCTCCACATCTCGGCCTTCATCATCATCTGTGAGGCCTTTCTTCGGATCCGACCACACTTCGGCCTGTGGCTGAAGATCTTCAATATCAAGCCGAAGATCATCGATGGCCAGCGGGCGGACTGTGGGGGTGCGATGGTCAGCAAGCTCCCCCGAGTGGAGTGGCCAGAGGGCACCTTCATCGAGACCGTCAAGGTCTGGCAGAAGGAATGGTTCTACATCACCGAGCCAAGGAGCGCGGATTGGGGGCGATTCTGGCCTTCCGATCCGGACCCCCTACGAGGCTGGTCTCATGGACCAAGAAAGGCCTCGACTGGGGGGTGAACAAGGAGGTGGCGCAGCTGCAGAGCCGGATCGCCAAGTTGATAGAGCAGGGCGTCGAGCTGCCCAACATGATCCAGATCATGCTCGGCCGCCGAATCCTCCCATGCCAGGACAGGGCCTCCCCCATGTGGGCCTACAAGCCCAAAGACCCGGCCACCGTGCGCAACTTCTTCCGTACCTCCCACGCTCAGCTGTGGAGGGCGCTGTTCAAGCCGCAGAAGGACTGGTCGGCCGAGGAGGAAGACATCGGACTCGACGCCGCAAATCCCCCACGGGAGGTATGACTAATTTTGTTCTTATACCCGAACTGTTCCCTTTTGATAAGGTACTTAGCTTTTTTGCTTCCCATCCGCAGAACTGGCTGAAGAAGGCCGAGCGGATCAACAGTCCGGCGCCGCTGCCAGAGGGGCCCAGGACACCCCTACTGACGGCCATGTTGGCCGTGGAGCCATACGAGGCGTCGGAGAGGAAGGAGAAGAAGAAGGACCAGAAGAGGGAGGCCAGAGAGGGCCTCCGCTCCCGAGGACCCCCGGACACTGGATCCGGGGACACCAACACTCCCTCCGCACAAGAGGAGGAAAAGGAGCAGGGAGGAGAAGGGGAGGAAGACAATTCCTCCCGAACAGGAAAAAGGGCGGCGTCCGAAGACGTCGAGGAGGAGCCGCTTCGCCCCTCCCTCAAGAGAGCATGCAGGGCCAAGGTGGCCCTGTCCGACAATAGCTCGGCTTCTGCCGAGGACTCCGAGGCCTTCGAAGAGGTTCCTCGGAGGATCCCCAGGGCCAAACCGCACGCCCAAAGGTACGCATTCCAGTATCCGCGTAAGTGTTTTCGGCCGAACTAAGCTCAATATCGATCACTTTTTGCTTTTGACATCTCAGCCCGCTGCACGACCTCCCCACCGACCGAGTCTCAGAGGGGGACTCTCCACCGGCCGCACTGGCGGAGAGCGGGACCGAATCGCGCGCCTCGCCTCCCCCAATCGTCGAGGAGGCCGAGGAGGTCCTGTCGAGGAGGACCCCTCCCGTACCGCACACAGGGGGAGGGGGCGACATCATCATGGCCGAGGCGAACCCCTCGGTCGCCGAAGACCAGGAGGGGAGGGCCCCTCTGGTTAATGAAGAGGAGGAGCCCGGACAATCCGAGCTCTCTCCGAGAGCGGCTCTGGAGTCGTCAAGGCGTCCGGAGTCTGGCACTCCGGTCCTCGAGAGGGAAGAAACCGAAGTGCCCCCGCCACCCCCGCCCGCCCCAGAGAGGGCGTTGACTGGGTGGCCAGATGAGATGGAGGATGCTCTAACCAGCTCCTCTATCGCCGAAGAGCACCGTGCCCTGATGGGCGCGGTGTTGCAAAGTCTTCGGTCCGTGGATAGCGGACTGAAGGAGGCTTTCAATGGCCTTCTCACAGGCTTCAAGGTGAGCCAAGTAATGTTTTCCCTTCAAGAATTTCTTTTGTACAAATGTATAGCCTCATACACAGCAGCCCCCGAGACTCTGACTGGCTTGATCAAAGCCGGTCAGAGGATCAAAAATCAATATCTCGGATACAAATGTGCGTAGAGTGATGCGCAGGTGTCGTCTTCGGCAGCAGCCGTCAACGCCGAGGAGTTGGCCGAGCTGAATCGGAAGCTCAAAAGCTCCGAGGACGACCTCAGCCTAGTGAACAAGAGGTTTGACGAGGCGCAAGGTAAGTCCGAACTGCAGTATTTACTACAGCCGTTGCATTTTTGTTAAGTAAGGTTTAAAGTAGCCTAAACGGAATCAGTGGATATGACTACAGCTACCGCCGCGGAGGTCGAGAACCTCAAGACCGCGCTAAGGATGGCTCAGCTTGAAGCGGCGGAGCAAAGGTCGGCAGCCGAACAATCAGCTACCGAACTGGCAACGGTGAAAACCGCTAGTCAGAAGCACGAAGCCAGAGTGGCGGAAGTGGAACAAGAACTCGCGGATGCCGTCACAAAGTGTGAGGCTCTCGAGCAGAAGAATAAAGAGCAGGCCGCCGAGCTAACCTCACTAGGGTCGGTGGCCAAGGAAGCGCGGACAGAGGCACGTGACTACCAGGAGGAACTCCGCCAAGTGAAGCTTATTGCGGATGGTAAGCCATATTTGCTACAAAGTGTCTTTGGAGGTAACAGGTTCGCTTTGCTCACGCGGGTGTGGCGTTCCGCAGGCGCCTTTGCGGACCTCCCGAGGAGTGCGGCTGATGCGGTGAGGTTCTTCGCCGCCCAGGAGGGTCGGGCCGAACAAAGGCTGTTTTGGGCGCAATTTCAAGCGCCCGAACACCCTCCCCTCCTTAACAACCAGATGAAGCAGCTGATGGAGCTGCATCGGATGGCGGAGCCCGTGATGAAGGATCTCTACGTCAAGCTGTGGCCTTCAGAGCCGCTGCCGAGCAGCTATTTTGGTTTGGTGCAGAGGCTGTACGACGCCGTGCCCCGAATTGATGCTTGGAAGCGCTCCGCGTGCATTGAAGGAACTCGGATGGCCTTCGGCAAGACCATGGTGCACTGGCCGAAGATCAAGCCAGCCGAGATGGCCACCGGACCTCCACCCCCTGGGAAAGAGCTTAGGCGCCCCGAGCAATATTTTCCCATCGTGATGGATGGTGCTCGGGCAATAGAGGCCCAGTGCTTGAAAGATCTAATTTATGAGTAGATTTAGTTTCCTTGTAGCCAAGGAGTTGAAACTTTTGTTTTATTCTTATGCAAGTTGTTGGCTGTGAATATAGTGCCTGCTTATGTTAATTTTGACTCCTGTGCAGCCGTTTTTAAACTGAAAGTTACCAGTCGTCAGCTTCAGCCTCCTTGCAGATACTGCATGGGGTGTTTTCTCGTAATACTTGAACCCTTAGCCGACGTCTCAGTGCCCGGAGGCGGTCGTATGTACGGAAAACCAGGCAATCAGACTATGCGGTTTTAGTGCTTTCACTTAGCCATAGGAGCTTGACTGCGGGGGTTGGTGACTAGCCCCCAGTGTTTGTGATATTCGGACGAGCCGCGGTTGATACCATCATCACACGGTTTCTGTAACAGAGAACCCTTCGTTTAACACGGACTAACCTCCAACGATTTTTGGTTTGACACGAGTCATCGGATCGCCAACCAGTTCTCGCTTTATTGTGACAGTCAGTTATCGGCTTTCTCAACTGAGGTACTTAACCAGGTTAGCTAGAAGTACAATCGCAGTGGTTCTCCCTTTACCCTCTTAGCCGAACAGTGCGGAACGTAAGAGGGTAAACACAGGAGCCGGGCAACCCAACTATTGACCAAAGACGCAATTCGGAACTGATTCATATAGTGCAATATCCATGACGCCGAGCACATAAAATAAAAGTAGGTGCCGGGATAAAGTTTGAGGCAAGATTTATGGTCGAGCCCCCGGTCTATTAGCCGGTTACTAAAAAAGCGACGTATCGTAATAGTTTACTTCGGCCTAAAAAAGCGGAAAGGAATATGCAACGCAAATGACTGCACAATTACCAGAGAAAAATTGGTCTTTATTTCCTTGAATATGTGACGTCCAACCGTACAATCCGGATTGCCGAAGTAACTTTGATAGATACTTTTGAAGAAATAAATATGTTAGAGTAAAGGTTTACACAGGGCCTTCATGAGTAGTTTGACGTCCCTACTACGCCTTGCTGCACGTCTGCGCCTTTGCTCTTTAAGAAGCTTCCGTGTGAGCGAAGCTGTCGACTGTATGTTCGGCGGAAGTAGTAATGTACGGCAGATGAGCCCTTGGGGAAGGGTTTTGAGAAGTCGCTGTGGTATATCAGTTTGACGCTGATCAGGCCCTAGATGGTGCCCGTTGTCGATATTGATTTGAAGACATCTGTTGGCCATTGCTCGGTCGAACTGAGCTCTCGGTCTTTGTTTCAAGTGTCCCCACAACTGCCCATGGAATTTTGAGCGCGAAATTATGCACTCGAGGTACGTATTTCGCGACTAGGTGGGCCATGCTGTGGGGCGCGTACCCCTATTTGGGGTGAGCATGGGAGTGCTCCGGGACCGAGGCTGCAGCTCGGGAGCACTTGCGTGCGTCCAGTGTCTTGGCAGTAGACTGGGCTTGCGACGCCTCTTCGGCGGCCTGGACTTCGGCGGCTAGAGCTGCCGTGTGTTCCTCTGTTCGGAGCGAGCGCTCGGTATTACCGTTGATGGTAATAACGCCCTTTGGTCCTGGCATCTTGAGCTTCAGGTATGCATAGTGCGGGATGGCGTTGAAGTGGGCGAACGCAGTCTGGCCGAGGAGTGCGTGGTAACCGCTGCGGAAGGGGACAATATCGAAGATCAAGTCCTCGCTGCGGAAGTTATCGGGCGAGCCGAAGATTCCAATGTCATGGATCCCGAGCAGCGTGCCTCGACACCTGGGATTACACCTTTAAACGTGGTGTTGTTGGGTTTGATCCTTGACGGGTCGATCCCCATTTTCCTCACTGTATCTGAGTAAATCAGGTTGAGGCTGCTACCTCCGTCCATAAGGACTCTGGTGAGGTGAAATCCGTCCACGATGGGCTCGAGCACCAGAGCCACCGTTCCTCCATGGCGTATACTGGTCGGATGGTCTCGACGGTCGAAAGTGATCGGGCAAGCTGACCATGGGTTGAATTTCGGGGCTACCGGCTTTAAGGCGTAGACATCCCGAAGAGCGCGTTTCCGCTCCTTCTTCGGTATATGCGTGACGTAGATCATGTTCACGGTTTTGACCTCTGAAGGGAACTGCTTTTGGCCTTCGTTGTTCGGTCTGCGAGGTTCGTCGTCATCCTCGCTGCGGGGGCCCTTGCCCTGTTCTGCGGCTGTGACCTTGCCGGCCTGTTTCATTACCCAACAGTTACGGTTGGTATGGTTGGCGGGCTTATCCGGGGTGCCGTGAATCTGACAGGGCCTATCTAATATTCTATCCAGCACAGACGGGCCGTCCCGATTCCCTTTAGAGGATTTTTTCCGCGGTCCCGATTTTGAGCCGCTGAATCCGGCGTTTACTGCTGCGTCATCGACTTCACCACCGTTGTTTGAGTGCCGGCGCTTATTGTTCTTATTGCGCCGGGGTTTCCCGTTTCCGTCCCGGGCCTCTGAAGTGCCGGGGTCTTCGGGGTGGTTGCTTCGACGAGCTAACCAGCTATCCTCACGCATGCAAAAGCGGGTCATTAGGGAGGTAAGGGCCGACATTGTTCTCGGCTTGTCCTGGCCGAGCTGGCGGGCGAGCCACTCGTCCCGGATACTATGTTTGAATGCCGCAATCGCTTCGGCATCCGGACAGTCGACGATCTGGTTCTTCTTGGTCAAGAACCGGTTCCAGAATTGCCAGGCTGACTCCCCGGGCTGCTGAATGACATGGCTTAGGTCATCGGCGTCTGGTGGCCGAACATAGGTGCCTTGAAAGTTAGCTCAGAATGCATCCTCGAGCTCCTCCCAGCTCCCGATGGAGTTTTCGGGTAGGCTGTTCAGCCAATGCCTTGCTGGTCCCTTGAGTTTCAATGGTAAGTACTTAATGGCGTGGAGATCATCTCCTCGGGCCATATGAATGTGGAGAAGGAAATCTTCAATCCACACGGCTGGGTTAATTGTCCCATCGTAGGATTCTATATTGACGGGTTTGAGCCCCTCGGGGAACTGATGCCGCATCACCTCATCGGTGAAACACATTGGGTGTGCGGCGCCCCTGGCCCGGGCCACATCGCGCCAAAGATCGGTTGTCATCCGGGCACGGTGCTGCTCCCGAGCTCCGTCGTTCCTATCGCGCTAGGCTTGGTATCCGTCCCGTCCAGCGGGCGCGTATCCTGTGGATCCATAGATGGATCTGGACTGGATCCCTCGGGCGTTCAGGTTGCGGCGCAGATCGTATCGGTCGTCCGGTTGAACCGGGTCTTTGCCTGCTCGGCAAGGAGGCGCGGGTGGGTATTCGGCTTCCCCGGCCGCCCTATCCCGTCCTCGAGGGGGGACGGGTGGGAGTTCGGTTTCCACAACCGGCCTATCCCGTCCTCGAGGGGGGCGGTCGGGCTGGCTTGCGTAAGTTCGTCTGGGAGGCATGGGCTCAAGGGCCTCATCCTCAAATTTTGGGAGTAGGCGCCGCCGTGGGTAACTCTTGTATTGACCCTAACGTTGATCGTCAAGGCCCTCTTCAACAGCTAAGACCATCGTCCATCTGTCGTTGAGCGTATTTTGTTCCGCTTTTAACTGTTGTTGCTTCCTCTTCAAGCTTCGGGCGGTGGCGATGAGTTGCCGTTTGAATTTCTCTTGCTCCAGGGGGTCCTCTGGGACGATGAAGTCTTCGGGTCCGAGGCTATCCTCCTCTTCGGACGGAGGGAGGTAATTGATGTCCTCGGAATCCTCGAGGTCCACGGGGTCACCCTGGTCTTCATGCCCTTCAGGGGCGTCGTGGTGCTGCTCGGGGGTGTTGTCGCCGAGCTCCCCCATGTTATCCGGAGTGTCGTTCTCTCCGGTGCCGTTTGCGTCTGTGTTGTTTTCCTTGCCCTTTCCTCGCCCTCTGGCTCGCCGTCGTCAGCATTTGGGCGGCTCCTCGGCGGGGCCGTCGCCGTCCTTCATAGTTGTGTCATCGTCCTTCTTGGGGGTATCGACCATGTAAACGTCGTAGGTGGAGGTGGCGGTCCACTTTCCGATGTTGGAAGTGGCAAGGGAAGGAGCCGTATAGGGCGGGACGTCGATATCTTCGTCCATGTCATCAGCCTCCTCGGAGGCGTAGTCCAGCATGTCGGTTAAGTCTTCGACAGTGGCTACCAAGTGGGTGGTGGGTGGGACGCAAAATTCCCCGTGGCTGGCCTCCTGTCTGACCTGCTCCTGGTCCGAGGATGGGCCATCCGCGATATTCATCCTCTGGATCCAATCTAACATCTCGCTTAAAAACGAGAGGTCAACCGGATTCACGTTCGAGCATCCGTCGGAGTTGAGCTCCGGCGCGCCAATACTGTGAATGTGTTCGGCCAAGGGAGACCCTTGGTTTTCTGGCGCAGGGGTTGGATCTGAACTCAAGGCCAGATCCGAACTGAGGCTCGGCCCGGGGACAGGGACGGGGAGGGAATCCAAGGTTGAGGCCTCGGGATTGGTAGGCTCCTCGGGTAAAGCCGAGAACCCAGTAAAGACCAGATCGCCTCGAGCATCGGCGACATACTCAAGGCTGCCGAACTTGATTTCCTGCTCAGGGGCGAAGCTGCTGACTCGGTCAAGGTGACCGGTCGGATCGGCGTGCAGCACAATGCTGGCGAACGCGAAGAGTTGTCTAGGGACGAAGATGTCCCCGCTGTGGATTCCATCGCTGATGAGAAGGCGAGCCATTGATCCTTGGTGACCCACGGCGGAACTCTCAATGAAAGCACAAATGTCGGTACCAAAACCGGCAGATCTCGGGTAGGGGATCCGAACTGTGGGTCTAGGAATCAATGGGTAACAGAGAACATAGAGACGGCAATTTACCCAGGTTCGGGCCCTCTCGAAGAGGTAATACCCTACGTCCTACTAGATTGTATTGATGTGATTGTATGAAGGTTACAGAGTTGATCTACCTCGAGATCGGATGGGCTAAACCCTAGGCAATGGATATGATGATCCTCTACAGACTAAGCCTTCTGGTTTATATAGACACTAGAAGGTCCTAGGGTTACATATGATCGGTTACCATCAGGGGATAAACATGCCGGTCACGCCAATTATTCCTTCGAGGAGACGCCAAGTCTTCGGAGGTTTCCTTCCGATACATGGGGTCGCCCACAATCCGGCCTTCCATCGACGAGTAGAGAGCGGCCCACCAGCCCGGCCTACGAGACATAGGCCGGCAGCCCGAGTACCCCCTAGTCCGGGACACCCACACCCAGCAAGGTGACTGCTGTGTTGAATTGGAAGACACCAGCCTCGGTAACGGAAGTTCGCAGTTTCCTGGGTTTGGCAGGCTACTACCGTCGTTTCATTGAAGGCTTCTCTAAGATAGCCAAGCCACTAACAGAGTTGTTGAAGAAGAATCACAAATTTGAATGGACGGAGGAATGCGATAGCAGCTTTATGGAGCTAAAGACGAGGCTAACTACGGCCCCTGTCTGAATTCTTCCAGATATTCACAAGAGTTTTGACATATACTGTGATGCTTCCAGGCGTGGAATCGGCTGCGTATTAATGCAAGAAGGAAAGGTTGTAGCATAGGCATCCAGACAGCTATGACCCCATGAAGAGAATTACCCCACGCATGACTTGGAATTGGCAGCCGTGGTTCATGCCCGGAAGATTTGGAGGCATTACCTCATTGGGCAGCGCTGTGAGATATACATAGACCACAAGAGTCTCAAGTATATTTTCACACAACCCGATCTCAACCTCAGACAAAGAAGATGGCTTGAACTGGTCAAGGACTATGACCTTGGAATCAATTACCATCTGGGAAAAGTCAATGTGGTCGCGGATGCCCTCAGCAGAAAACCAGGCATGGTAAATGCAATAATGGAAGGTATCCATCCAAGGCTACAGGAAGAGTTTGCCAAGCTCAACTTGGTACTTTGTGGCCCAATTAGCCCGAATACGTTGGAAATTACTCCAACACTTGTGGAAGAAATTAAAGAAGCTCAGAAAATAGACAAGGGCATACAAGAGATCAAGGAGAACGTACAGCAAGGGAAGGCCAAATCCTTCCGTGTTGACGAGCAAGGGACATTATGGTTTGACAGCCTAATATGTGTGCCTGACCAGGAAAATCTGAGACAGCAGATATTGCGAGAGGCACATGAGTCCGCAAATTCTATTCACCCGGGAGGAACAAAAATGTATCAAGACCTGAGAGAGACCTTTTGGTGGCCAGGAATGCGAAGAGATATTGCGTACTATGTCGCGTGTTGTGACATATGCAATAAGGTTAAGGCTGAGCACCAGAAACCAGCTGGACTATTACAACCCCTACAAGTTCCCCAATGGAAATGGGATGATATATGCATGGACTTCATTGTTGGACTACCCAAGTCAACCAAAGGCCATGATGCCATCTGGGTTATCGTGGATATACTTACCAAAGTGGCTCATTTCATTCCAGTAAAGACTACTTTCCGGGCCGATCAACTTGCATAGCTCTATATGTCCCGGATAGTCAGCCTTCATGGAGTACCCAAGTCCATCACGTCAGATAGAGGATCCCTGTTTACCTCAGCATTCTGGCTACGTTTGCATCAGGCCCTGGGCACCGTGTTGAAGCATAGCACGGCATATCACCCACAGACGGACGGGCAGACCGAATGAGTGAACCAGATCTTGGAGGATATGCTTCGGTCTTGTGCCCTCACCTATGGACCCAAGTGGGAAGATAGTTTACCCTATGCAGAATTTTCATACAACAACAGTTATCAATCGAGTCTCAAAATGTCACCATTTGAAGCACTGTATGGGCGAAAATGCCGCACTCCCTTAAATTGGTCACAAACAGGAGACAGCTGTATCTTTGGCACGGATTTGATGCTCGAGGCTGAGAAACAAGTCAAGGACATTCAAGAGCGTCTTCGAGAAGCTAAGTCCCATCAGAAGAGTTACTATGATCCTAAGCACCGGGAAGTGACTTTTGAGCCCGGAGAGTATGCTTACCTCCGAGTCACTCCTATGAAAGGGGTAAAGAGGTTTCATACTTGAGGAAAGCTCGCACCTAGATATATTGGTCCTTTTCCGGTAATTGCTAGAAGAGGTAGAGTGGCATATCAGTTGGAACTACCACCGGAACTGTCCGAAGTGCATGATGTCTTTCACATATCACAGCTAAGAAAGTGCATTGCACCTCCGATCAAACAGGCAGATATGAGTGAATTAGAACTGACCAAGGACTTGACCTATGAGGAGAAGCCTGTCAGAATTCTGGATGAGATGGAAAGAACCACTAGGAGCAAGGTGATCAGATTTTACAAGGTACTATGGGATCACCATACTGAAGAAGAAGCTACATGGGAAAGACAGGATTTCCTGAGATCAGCATATCCGTATTTGTTCCCTGAGCAACCGAATCTCGAGGACGAGATTCATCCTAAGGGGGGTAGGTTTGTGACACCCTGATTTTGGCAACTTTTTCTTTTCAAATTTTTTCTGGTTTTATTTGCAAGTTGTTGGTTTTGGAATCAAATCATTTGACTTTGGACTTGAGGATTCCTTGGATTTCACTCTAAGTGATCCAACACCCTCAACATTCTGCCAAAATCTTGTCTCATACCCTCTGATCAAAACCCTAATTCCTATTTTCTCAAAATAATTCAATTATCCCTTTGGATATGTCTATTCTCACTATGGGTTGTGAAGCAACCTATTGATCTGTTGATCAGAAAAATTCCAAATTAATCCCACATCTCCTTGAGATCATCTACTCCCACATTCTCCAAAAATATTCCATTGGCCAGTACAAAGTTTTTTCCAGAATATTCCTTTTATCTTCTGGACAGAATTGACCCTTTGTGAAGCAACATATATTTCTAGGCCTCGGAAAATTCTCAAATAATTTCCTGAGGTACTAGGAGTCATATCTTGCCACAATATCCAAAAACATCTCCTAGTCCAGTATAAATTTTCAGCAAGAATATTCTGCCAAGCTTCTGCTCATTTCAAACCTTTGTGAAGGAAGTGCTATCTAGAGATGTCCAATTGCTCTGAAATTTTTATTGCATCTTCTACCTACCAAATAACCTTCCAATATGCAATTTCAGCTTCAGGAGCCAACCCATGTGAGTGCAACAACCGCATCAAGTTTCTGGATCAGCAAAGTGGTTTACAAAGGAACCATGTTCAAAACTTCATGAAAGTTTCTCAAATCTTGCCAGAATGTAGTCCTTCCAACACAGATCCGCCCAGACAACTCCAATGGCTTCATTCACAGCTCATCCATGCTTTGGATCCCTCCCAAGTTCCTATACAGGAACTGTTCTTGATGCTACACTTCATCTCAGAGTGCATCTAGCCAATCCAGTGGCATAGAGAGGCTATATGGCCAAGGGTCGAGGCAATGGACAAGGTGCTCCAGGCGGCCTCCAGGTGCCAGCACCCGTGGTGAGCACGGCACTGACATGCCTGTGCATGCGCTCTGCGCACCGCCAGGCTCGGGTCTTGTCGGAGCGAGACACCTGCGTGGCCGTACCTTGTCCTCGCTCGCCGACGACCTCGCCGCCGTCCACCTGGCCGCTCTGGAGTCTTCTCCTTGCCGGCCGCCACCGCGCGCGGCCACTATGGCGCCCGTGCGGCCACAATAGCGTGAGCTGGCCGTCGTCTTCCCCGAGCGTCGTCGCCTTGCTCATTAAGTGCACTGCCCTCCTCCATCACGTCGCCCACGCCGCGCCAGCCAGCTAGCCGGCATCGCTCCGGCGACGTGGCCGTGGCGCTGCTCGACTCCAGAAACCTCCTCCCCGTCTATAAATAGGCCGCCCGACCGCTCCCAGCTCCTCATCGCCCTCCACCACCTCCCAATCGAGCTCCCGAGCATCGAGCCAAGGCCGAGAGGCCCTCTGGCCTCGCATCTCGCCGGCGTTCTGCCGCCAAGTGAGCTCCACCACCCAGCACACTCCGCTCCACCCCAGCCCTGCTCGACTTCATATCCGAGCTCACTACACTGCCACGACCCTCCCTGGCCTCTTGCCCAGCCAGAACCCTGCCGGAATCGCCGTCTCCGGCGACACCCGAGAGCAACCGCCGCCAGAGAGGAAGGGGGCGACGCCGTCAGGCCATCTCCGGAGACGCCGCGGGTACAGGGAGATTCGTCGTCGTGCGCTCATTCCATCACCGCACTCGCCTGAGCTCGCCGCCGTCGCTATCGCCGGTGATCGCCGTCGGTGAGCCGCCCGCTTCTGTTCCCTTCTCTCTCTCTTTTAAATATGACAGCGCGGCCCCACCCGTCAGTGGCTCAGCCCCGCGGCCGAAGCGGTATAAGTGGACGCGCCCCTCCACTTTACGCTTTCGACGTGGCCCGCGGTGGGTTTTTCCATTTTCTGTTAAATTCAATTTAATTCCAGAAATTTGACCAGACTTTGACCATCTCTAACTTTTTAACCACAAGTCCAAATCAATTGATTCTTTTTGCATTGGTTTTGTCTTGAGACCCTCTATTTTCTGACCAAAGTTGGTATTTTTCTCACATGTACAGAATTTTTGGTTAACAGAAATGTATTATGTGACATTTTCTTTTGTTATTTAAAAATATTTTCAGAGGGAAATCACTTTGGATTTGAAGACCAGGAGTTTGTTGATCCTTCACTTGAGCAAGGCAAGCCACATCATCCATTGCATAAGGCATAGCAATAGTATTGGCTTAATATTGGATTATTTTGCATTTAATTCCATTTAAATATGCTATATTTCATATTGTTTAAATCTTGCCATACTAGTTCATCTACTCAATGTAGCTAAGATGACCAGCAACCCTACATGTTAAATTCACTTTGATGGTTGATCAAGTGCCACCGACCCGGACGTATCCGTGCAGCCACATCTGCCGGTATGGGACGGCCTTGACTTGGTCTGACCGCGTGCTCTTTTACCGGTACCACCAAAGAGAGGAGGTTATGCGTGCGTGCTGCTCTGATCAGGTAGGCGACGATAACCTCGTGAGCCCAAGTTGAGTTATTTGCCGGCGTCCCCATTTGGGACAGTTTAGTTGGACACAATGGTGGCAGGTGTCAGGAGTGACACAGGGGCCACCCAAGGCATGACTCGGACGGGGGATGATTGTCGATGGTACGATAGAAGGGTCACGGGTTAGGCAAGTCTCGTTGGACAAAGGTCCATGGTGTGGGTAACGTGCGCAACCTCTGCAGAGTGTATGAATCTATTCGAATAGCCGCGTCCATGGTATTGGACACAGTCTGCACTAGGTCACACTGAGTGGTCAACCGTAATAATGATAATAATGATGGAAGAACTCGTCTCATGCTCGGAAGTGACCGATGGGTCACGAGTGCTCCGGGTGTCAGGGAGTGAACCCGGAAGAGAGTACGTGAATAGCCAGCAGTATTAGTGAGCATCTTAAATGTTTAACATGATCATTGCCATGCTGTTGTTTGCTGCACTGTTTTGGTTGCTATGAGCTTGCGAGTACATTCCAAGTACTCACCTGGCGTATCATGCCAGATGCAGGAGAAGCCGGAGTTGGAGATCCCGACGGTTTGTGCTACGCTAACTAGATCGTGTCCCAGCAATGTCCCTTTGGGATGGAGTTTCCCACCTGATGTTCCGCTACGCTATAGAGTTTTTCCCTAGTACTGAGGCCCTAGTCGTTTCATAAATAATGTAGATACTGTCATAGCACGCGGAGTGCTCCTGGCCTCATCCACCTATGTAATATCCAAGCTTGTATTTGTACGATATCAATAAAGTTCAGTTATGTTCTATTCCAAGTTGTTGTGTGTTTCTAGAAGACATGATCTCTGGGTTGGGAACACATGGTAAACCGGTCCTCTGAGCCGGGGTGCCACAGTCCCTGTGGGGCCCACAAGCCACCAGGGCGCGCCCTAGAGGGGGTGGCGCGCCCTGGTGCCTCGTGGGCACCTGGGGCATCCCCCTGGTATGTTTTTAGTTCCAAAAATTATTAAATATTCTATAAAAAATTCATGTAAAAAATTCAGATCATTCTGAGCACTTTCATTTTTGGGCACTTTTTTATAGCACGGATAATTCAGAAAACAGGGTAATCATGGCATTTTATTGCATTTGACTAAAAGTAACAGAAAACAAAAGGTGGGTATAGCAGGTTGTGCTTACTAAATTCATCGACCACATGCCTCTCAAAAATAATCCATTAATAAGGTTGATCAAGTCTTATTAACAAACCATTTCCGAGTAATATGAAACCAAAGAACCTTCGTAAAAACACTAGGTTACCTCAACGGGGATGTGTACCTCCCCAATAATAAGAGTTTCATATTTCTTATAGACAGTAGGAAGAGGGAGTTGAAAACTTCCAATAGTAATTCTCGGAGTCTTTTCAATAACATGAATACCATTTACTTGAAGTTGTTTCTTCGGAAAGTGCACCGTATGTTCATTACCATTGATATGAAAAGTGACCTTGCTTTTGTTGCAATCAATAACAGCCCCTGCAGTATTCAAAAAAGGTCTACCAAGGATAATCGACATGTTGTCGTCCTCGGGCATATCAAGTATAACAAAGTCTGTTAGGATAGTAACATTTGCAACTACAACGGGCACATAATCACAAACACCGATAGGAATGGCAGTTGATTTGTCAGCCATTTGCAATGATATTTCAGTGGGAGTGAGTTTATTCAAATCAATTCTTATATATAAAGAGAAGGGCATAACACTAACACCAGCTCCTAAATCACACAAAGCAGTTTTGACATAATTTCTTTTAATGGAGCATGGTATAGTTGGTATTCCTGGATCTCCTAGTTTCTTAGGTACTCCATCCTTAAAAGAATAATTTGCAAGCATGGTAGAAATTTCAGCTTCAGGTGTCTTTCTTTTATTTGTGACAATGTCTTTCATATATTTAGCATAAGGGGACATCCTTAAAATATCAGTCAAACGAGTACACAAAAAGACTGGCCTAAGCATTTCAGCAAAGCGTTCAAATTCTTCCTCATCCTTATTCTTAGATGGTTCAGGAGGAAAGGGCATGGGTTTTTGAACCCATGGTTCTCTTTCTTTACCATGTTTTCTAGCAATGAAGTCTCTTCTATCATAACGTTTATTTTTAGGAGGTGGGTTATCAAGATCAACAGCAGGTTCTATTTCAACATCATTATCAGGTTCTTTATCATTATCTGGCTGGGCATTCACATGAGCATCATCATCATTATTATCATCAGGTGATTGTTCATTACCAGATTGTGTCTCAGCATCGGAAATAGAAACATCATTACTATCCTCAAAGGGTTTTTCTACCTCAGGTTCACTAGAAGTATGCAAAGTCCTATCAATTTTCTTTTTCTTTTTCTTTTTAGATGGACTAGGTGCATCAACATTAATTCTTTGAGAGTCTTGTTCAATTCTTTTAGGGTGACCTTCAGGATAAAGTGGCTCCTGAGTCATTCTACCTCCTCTAGTCATTACTCTAACAGCATGATCATTCATATTGTTATTCATTTCATTGAGCAATTCACTTTGAGATTTAGCAACTTGTTTTAATTGGGTTTGAACCATAGATGCATGTTTACCTACACCTTTGACATCATTAGCAATTCTAAACAACAAGTCACTCAAGCGATCAATCATGTAGGCATTTCGTTTCAACTGTTTCGTAACATTTGCATTGAAATGATCTTGCTTAATAATATAATTGTCAAATTCATACAAACATTGACTAGGAGGTTTGTTATAGGGAATATCACCTTCATCAAATTTTATAAGAGAATTTACCTCTACTACCTCTGGCGGTGTGTCAAGACCATGTATTTCTTCAATTGGTGGCAAATTCTTAACATCTTCAACTTTAATACCTTTTTCCTTCATACATTTCTTTGCTTCTTGCATATCTTCAGGACTGAGAAATAAAATACCCCTCTTTTTCGGAGTGGGTTTAGGCGGTGGTTCAGGAAGTGTCCAATCATTACCATTCTTCAATATATTATTCAATAGCTCCTCAGCTTGTTCAATAGTTCGTTCCCTGAAAACACAACCAGCACAACTATCTAGGTAGTCCCTAGAAGCATCGGTTAGTCCATTACAGAAGATATCAAGTATTTCATTCTTCTTAAGAGGATGATCAGGCAAAGCATTAAGTAATTGGAGAAGCCTCCCCCAAGCTTGAGGGAGATTCTCTTCTTCAATTTGCACAAAGTTAAATATTTCCTGTAAAGCAGCTTGTTTCTTATGAGCAGGAAAATATTTTTCAGAGAAGTAATATATCATATCCTGGGGACTACGCACACAACCAGGAGCAAGAGTATTAAACCATTTCTTAGCATCACCCTTTAATGAGAAAGGAAACAACTTAAGAATATAGTAATAGCGAATTTTTTCCTCATGAGCGAATAGGGTGGCTATATCATTTAATTTAGTAAGATGTGCCACAACGGTTTCGGTTTCATAACCATAGAAAGGATCAGATTCAACCAAAGTAATTAACTCAGGATCGACAAAGAATTCATAATCCTTATCAGTAACAAATATGGGAGAGGTAGCAAACTTAGGATCGTATTTCATTCTGTCCTTCATAGATTTTTCTTTCATTTCAGCAAGCAATTTTATAACTTCATCTCTATCATTACAAGCAAGAATGGCTCTAGCCGTTTCCCTATCAAAGACATGCTCATCAAGTGATTCAACTCTAGTAGGAGAGCTAGGCATAATAGGTGAGTCATAATTCTCAAGAGTTTCAGCATTTTCAACATTCTCAATTTCTTTAGCTTTAGGAAGTTGTTCATCAAGAAATTCACCAAGTGGCACAGCATTATCAAGCATAGTACTAGCATCATCATAAGTATCATTCATAGCAGAAGTAGTATCATCAATAACTTGTGACATTTCAGAATTAATAGCAGCTGGTGGTGTTGCAAGCTTACTCAAAACAGAAGGTGAATCAAGTGCAGAGCTAGATGGCAGTTCCTTACCTCCCCTCGTCTTAGAGGGAATGATCTTGGTCTTAGCGTCTTTCAGATTCTTCATAGTGATCAACTGATATCAATCCCAAGTGACTCAGCAAATAGAGCTATGCTCCCCGGCAACGGCGCCATAAAAAGGTCTTGATAACCCACAAGTATAGGGGATCACAATAGTTTTCGAGGGTAGAGTATTCAACCCAAATTTATTGATTCGACACAAGGGGAGCCAAAGAATATTTGCAAGTATTAGCAGTTGAGTTGTCAATTCAACCACACCTGGAGACTAAATATCTGCAGCAGAGTGATCAGTAGCACAGTCGTATGGTAGTTTGATAGCAATAGCAATAATAGTAACAGTAGCAGTAGTAGTAGCAGCAATAGTAGTAGCAATTGTGACAGTAGTAGCAACAGTAGTAACTTAGCAAGGAACAATATGTGAAAAACTTGTAGGCATTGGATCAGTGATTATGTTGGATAACATTCATCATGTAACAGTCATAACCTAGGGCGACACAGAACTAGCTCCAATTCATCAATGTAATGTAGGCATCTATTCCGTATATAGTCATACGTGCTTGCGATAAGAACTTGCATGACATCTTTTGTCCTACCCTCCCGTGGCAGCGGGGTCCATAAGGAAACTAAGGGATATTAAGGTCTCCTTTTAATAGAGAACCGGAACAAAGCATTAACACATAGTGAATACATGAACTCCTCAAACTATGGCAATCACTGGAAAGAATCCCAATTATTGTCACCTTGGGGTATGCGGATCATAACACATAGCAGGTGCGTATAACTTGCAAGATCGGATCAAGAACACAAATATATTCATGAAAACATAAAGGGTTCAGATCTGAAATCATGGCACTCGGGCCCTAGTGACAAGCATTAAGCAAAGCAAATTCATAACAACATCAATCTCAGAACATAGTGGATACTAGGGATCAAGCCCTAACAAAACTAACTCGATTACATGATAAATCTCATCCAACCCATCACCGTCCAGCAAGCCTACGAAGGAATTACTCACTCCCGGCGATGAGCATCATGAAATTGGTGATGGAGGATGGTTGATGATGACGATGATGGAAGATTGATACGTCTCCAACGTATCTATAGTTTTTAATTGTTCCATTCTGTTATATTATCAATCTTGGATGTTTTTATAAGCATTTACAGCAATTATATATCATTTTTTGGGACTAACCTATTAACTTAGTGCCCAGTGCCAGTTGTTGTTTTCTACCTGTTTTTGGTTTTACAAAATATCAATACCAAACGAAGTCCAAATGCCACGAAACTTTTTGGAGATTTTTTTTTGGACAATACCAACACTAGAAGCTTCGGGAGAAGACCAGACGCTAGAGGAGGTGGCCACAAGCCACCAAGGCGCGCCTGGGGGGCAGGCGCGCCCTGGTGCCTTGTGGGCCCACCCCAGCTCCGTTTGACCTAATTCCACCACTATAAATTCCCAAAAAATTAGAAACCCTTAGAGGAGTCCACGAAATACTTTTTTCGCCACCGCAAGTTTCTGTTCTCGAGAGATCCCATCTGGAGGCCTTTTCCGGCACTCCGCCGGAGGGGGAATCGATCACGGAGGGGCTCTACATCAACCTTCCTGCCCTTCCGATGATGCGTGAGTAGTTTACCACAGACCTTCGGGTCCATACTTAGTAGCTAGATGGCTTCTTCTCTCTTTTTGATCTTCAATACAATGTTCTCCTCGATGTTCTTGGAGTTCTATCCGATGTAATCACTTTTTGCGGTGTGTTTGTTGGGATCCGATGAATTGTGAGTTTATGATCAGATTATCCATGAATATT
Source organism: Elymus sibiricus (assembly GCA_039707655.1). Taxonomy (NCBI): domain Eukaryota; kingdom Viridiplantae; phylum Streptophyta; class Magnoliopsida; order Poales; family Poaceae; genus Elymus; species Elymus sibiricus. The sequence goes on along the minus strand of CM077672.1, from coordinate 302,965,511 downwards.
ATTTGAGTCTTCTCTGATCTCTTTTATGCATGATTATTATAGCTTTGTATTTCTTCTCCGATCTATTGATTTGGTTTGGCCAACTAGATTGATTTATCTTGCCATGGGAAGAGGTGCTTTGTAATGGGTTCGATCTTGCGGTGCTCATTCCCACTGACAGAAAGGGACATGACACGTATGTATCGTTGCTATTAAGGGTAAAAAGATGGGGTTTATTCATACATGAGTTTATCTTGTCTACATCATGTCATCGTTCTTAAGGCGTTACTCTGTTCTTTATGGACTTAAAACACTAGATGCATGCTGGATAGCGGTCGATGTGTGGAGTAATAGTAGTAGATGCAGGCAGGAGTCGGTCTACTTGTCTCGGACGTGATGCGTACATACATGATCATTGCCTTGGATATCGTCATGATTATTTGCTTTTCTATCAATTGCCCAACAGTAATTTGTCTACCCACCGTATTCTATTTTCTTGAGAGAAGCCTCTAGTGAAAACTATGGCCCCCGGGTCTATCTAAATCATATACTAAAACCCTAAAAATACTTGCTGCACTTTTTCTTTATTTATTTTATTTTTGTATTTTTGTTTCAATCTATCTATCTATCACATACAATTTAATCTTGCAACTTACCGCCGAGGGATTGACAACCCCTTGATTGCGTTGGGTGCAAGGATTTGTTGTTTTGTGTGCAGGTGCTGCTAACGAGGTGTTCCGTGATTCTCCTACTGGATTGATAACCTTGGTTTCATAACTGAGGGAAATACTTATCTCTACTATACTGTATCTCCCTTCCTCTTCAGGGAATTACCAACGCAGCTCACAAGTAGCAAAGATCCCCCTCTCCGGAGCCCCGAACGGACTCCAGATCTGGCCTCCCGATGAAGAAAAGGAGGTGGCGGCGGCTCCGTATCGTAAAATGTGATGAAACTTCTTCTCCTATTTTTTTTCTCTGGAATTGTGAATTTATAGGCCTGAGATTAGGGTCAGCGGAGCCACGTGGGCCCCACAAGCCACCAGGGCGCGCCAGGGGGGTGGCGCGCCCTGGTGCCTCGTGGGCAGCAGGTGGCCCCCCTCCAGTGGATCTTGGCTCCAGTATTTTTTATTTATTCCGTAAAAAATCGCCAAAAAGTTTCGTCCAATTCCAAGAACTTTTATTTCTGCACAAAAAACAACACCATGGTAGTTCTGCTGAAAACAGCGTCAGTCCGGGTTAGTTTCATTCAAATCATGCAAATTAGAGTCCAAAACAAGAGCAAAAGTGTTTGGAAAAGTAGATACGACGGAGACGTATCAGTACCTGAAGATCTGCCTGCTCATTGTCACCATCAATCTCCATGCGTGAAGTTAGTGGCTTTTGAATCTGTGGACAGTGGGAGGAAGTTTCTGGCATGTGCAGAGAAGGTTAGCCCCACTTTTGTTGTTACAAATCATTCGTTAGATGTGATTCAGACACTGTCACTGTGCTATGTTAATATGGATGTGATTAAGACATTGTCAAAGTTTCTACCTAGTATCTAAAAATGTTGCCATCTCATCAGCGGTGCCCTGAGAAAATTATTTGGCACCGCTTTAGCAGTTTGTGCACCCAACTTTGCTTCACACATCCGAGCAGCCAAGCAGTAAAATACTAATACTTTATGGCACGAAGGAACTGGGCATCAGAGCAACTAGGTGCTTCGGTTCCCTGAATTTTTCCTCTAGCAACGACTCGGCAGTGCAGGGCACCGGTGCCAAATGTAGCAACAGTTGATTTGACACCGGTTTTGGCCTACACAGTGGAGGGCCTTTATTGGTATTAGTTCTATGTTATTAAATTTGTGCATGTACATACCTATTAGTATTAATTTCATGGCATTGAAACACTGTTGCTGTGCTGTTGCAGTTATATTTAGCTTCCTCATAAAATGGTCAATTTGTTATTATAGTACCTGACTAAGAACTTAATTATAGCTTGTGATGTTCCTGAATTTGGTTGTGGTCTTAGTAGCAATTAATTCATTTGCACATTGAACTTTTTGAGAAGATATGTCATAATAAATGTGTTTCTTCACTTTTTCAAAATATGTATGTGGTGATTTTCTATGTTGCTAGAAACCCATTTTCCCTACAACTGTAACTGATTTAGTTTTAAATATTATAGGATGAACGGAAGTGTTCTTACCTGGAGTGGGTTGATCAAGAGTGGCCACCGTCTTTGAAGATGTGCCTAGCAAAGCTCTGGAGCATGTTTGAGGAAGAGAATAGAGATAGGCTTAGAGAAAATGTTGTCAACGCTGAAGAATATTTCAAGGTACTGAAAAAAAAGAGGAAGATGGAGAATAAGCTCAGATTTTTTATATTATACTTTGCTAAGAAGGTGTTTGCTAAGGAGGAGGCACGTTCCCAGTTGGTCAGTGCAAAACAGGTTCTTACTGAACTGAAAGCAGAGGTGGAGAAGACTAATTTGGCTGATCATGCATCAGTCGATTAGGGAAATGAATATATTGTTCTAATATTGTGCTCAACATACTTTGTGCTTATGAAGGTGAACTAGCTATATTTGTACTGTGCTGTATTCTCGTAGCTATCGTACAGTGATGTTAAAATATATATGTGTGCCTGATATGAAAGTGGTAAACAGCTGTTCGATATGAAATTGGAATTTGCTTAATACTGGAGATATTAATAGTAAACTAATAAACCTGCTAAATGGGTCATGGATTTTAGTAAAAGCGTGTGTGATGGATAGCCCAATGGCATACAGTTTTCTTCATCGAATCGTATGTGATTGATAACCCACAAGTATAGGGGATCAATTGTAGCTTTTTCGATAAATAAGAGTGTCGAACACAACGAGGAGCTAAAGGTAGAATTAATATTCCCTTCAAGTTCTGTCGACCACCGATACAACTCTACTCACACTTAACGTTTGCTTTACCTAGAACAAGTATGAAACTAGAAGTACTTTGTAGGTGTAATGCTAGAACTACTTTGCAAGAATAAAACTAGGAGTACTTTGCGAGAATAAAACTATGAGTAATTTGCAAGATAATAAAATCTAGTTGTTTAGTAGAAAGCTTTTGTAACACAAGAGAAGGATTTGTCCCTAGGCAATCGATAAATAGACCGGTAATCATTATTGCAATTTTATATGAGGGAGAGGCATGAGCTAACATAATTTCCATACTTGGATCATATGCACTTATGATTGGAACTCTAGCAAGCATCCGCAACTACCAAAGATCATTAAGGTAAAACCCAACCATAGCATTAAGTAAAAAGTCCTCCTTACTCCCATACGCAACAAACCCCTTACTCGAGTGTAAGCTTCTGTCACTCTAGCCGCCCACTATAAGAGAATTGTGAACGTATTGCAAACCCTATAGCGGGAATCCCTCACGCTTGCGTGACACGAAGGGCACCATAGGACAACACCAAAATAAAACATACAACTCAAACCAATCACGATCATCAATCAACCCATAGGACAAAACGAATATACTCAAATATCATAGGATGGCAACACATCATTGGATAATAATATGTAGCGTTAAGCACCATGTTTAAGAAGAGATTACAAAAGGGACAAGAGGTGTTACACCGCTGCATAGAGGGGGAGAGAGTTGGTGTTGACGGCGGCGAAGTTGTTGGTGTAGATCGTCATCACGATGATTGCCCCGGCGGCGTTCCGGCGCCACCGGGAGAGAGGGGGAGAGAGGCCCCCTCCTTCTTCTTCTTCCTTGGCCTCCCCCCGATAAGGGAGGAGAGTTTCCCCTCTGGTCCATGGCCGCCATGGCTCCCGGAAGGGAGGAGCCCCTCCGAGATTGGATCTCTCTCTCTGTTCTCTTCTGTTTCGCGTTCCTATTTACAGGGTAGCCACAAGCCTGCTGGGCGCGCCCAGGGTAGGGGGCACGCCCCTCGAGCTTGTAGGCCCCTCGGGCATCGTCTCGCGTTGATTCTTCATCCCAAAAATCACATATATTCCAAAATAAATCTCCGTAAATTTTTATCGCGTTTGGACTTCGTTTGATATGTATTTTCTGTGAAACAAAAAACATGCAACAAACAAGAACTGACACTGGGCACTGGATCAATATGTTAGTCCAAGAAATCATATAAAATGTTGCCAAAAGTATGTGGAAATTGTAGGATAATGGCATAAAATAATCAAAAATTATAGATACGATGGAGACGTATCAGCATCCCCAAGCTTAATTCCTGCTCGTCCTCGAGTAGGTAAATGATAAAAAGATAATTTTTGATGTGGAATGCTACCTAGCATAATCTTGATCATATAATCTAATCATGGCATGAATATTAAGACATGAGTGATTCAAAGCAATAGTCTATCATTTGATATAAAGACATCAATACTCAGGCATACCAACAAACAATCATGCCTTTCAAAATAAAAATGCTAAAGAAAGTTATCCCTACAAAATCATATAGTCCTGTCATGCTCCATCTTCTTAACACAAAGTATTTATCATGCACTACCCCGATGAAAAGCCGAGCAATTGGTTCATACTTTTTAACGCGCTTCAACTTTTTCAACCCCCACGCAATACATGAGCGCAAGCCATGGATATAGCACAATGGGTGGAATAGAATGATGATAGAGATTAATAAGGGGAAGTAAAAAAAAAGGAAGATAGTCTCACATCGACGAGGCTAATCAATGGGCTATGGAGATGCCCATCAATTGATGTCAATGCGAGGAGTAGGGATTGCCATGCAACGGATGCACTAAGAGCTATAAGTGTATGAAAGCTCAAACTGAAAACTAAGTGGGTGTGCATCCAACTTGATTGCTCATGAAGACCTCGGGCATTTGAGGAAGCCCATCATCGGAATATACAATCCAAGTTCTATAATGAAAAATTCCCACTAGTATATGAAAGTGACAACTTAGGAGACTCTCTATATGAAAAACATGGTGCTACTCTGAAGCACAAGTGTGAAAAAGGATAGTAACATTGCCACTTCTCTCTTTTTCTCTCATTTTTTTGTTTTCTTTTGTTTTCTCCTCTCTTTTTTTATGGGCTCTTTTTGGCCTCTTTTTTGTTTTTTTGTTTGTTTTTAGAACAGTCTCATGGACCTCATCCCCACTTTTTCGAGGACTCATTAGTCTCCACCAATTTTTCCTCACTGGGACAATGCTCTAATAATGATGATCATCACACTTTTATTTACTTACAACTCGATATTACAACTCGATAAAAGTTATACAAGATGACTCTATATGAATGCCTCTGGCAGTGTACTAGGATGTGCAATGATCTAGCGTAGCAAAGATATCAAAAAAACGGACAAGCCATGGAAATATCATGCTAGCTATCTTACGATCATGCAAAGCAATATGACAATGAATGCTCAAGTCATGTATATGATGATGATGGAAGTTGCATGGCAATATATCTCGGAATGGCTATGGAAATGCCATAATAGGTAGGTATGGTGGCTGTTTTGAGGAAGATATAAGGAGGCTTATGTGTGATAGAGCGTATCATATCATGGGGTTTGGATGCACCGGCGAAGTTTGCACCGACTCTCGAGGTGAGAAAGGGCAATGCACGGTACCGAAGAGGCTAGCAAATTCCGGAAGGGTGAGAGTGCGTATAATCCATGGACTCACATCAGTCATAAAGAACTCACATAGTTATTGCGAAAGTTTATAAGCCCTCAAAGCAAAGTACTACTACGCATGCCCCTAGGGGGGTAGATTGGTAGGAAAAGACCATCGCTCGTCCCCGACCGCCACTCATAAGGTAGAATATCAATAATAAATCATGCTCCAACTTCTTAGCATAACGACAGACCATACGTGCAGGCTTTGGGAATCACAAACCTTAACACCAATATTCTTACTAAACCACAATCATTCACTAGTACCTCCCACATATCACCATCTTAATATCGCAAAACTATTGCAAGGAATCAAACTGATCATATTCAGTGATCTACAAGTTTTATGTAGGATTTTATGACTAACCATGTGAATGACCAATTCCTGTTGACTCTCTAAAAAGATATAAGTGAAGCATGAGAGTTTAATTCTTTCTACAAAAGACATGCCCACTCTCTAATAAATATAAGTGAAGCAAAAGAGCATTCTACAAATAACGGTTTTCTATATGTAGAGAAACAGGCATCCAAACTTCAAATGATATAAGTGAAGCACATGAAGCATTCTATAAAGCCATACTCAAAAGATATAAGTGAAGTGGAAAGAGCATTCTATAAATCAACCAAGGACTATCTCATAGCAGCATGGTGCATTATTAAAAGAAAAAGAAAAAGCACACTACACTCCAAGAATTTACGCATATAACGTGAACGAAACAAAAACCGAGACATACCGATAATTGTCGAAGAAAGATGGAACACTTCATCCACACAAAATTTGCTGCTGTAACATTATTATATATTTATAATCAAACATTACCCACTGTATGCTATCACAATTCTATGGCTCTGATGTCTACTACACAACTTGTTCTTGTAGACTCGTGTTGGGCCTCCAAGCGCAGAATTTTGTAGGACAGTAGCAAATTTCCCTCAAGTGGATGACCTAAGGTTTATCAATCCGTGGGAGGCGTAGGATGAAGATGGTCTCTCTCAAACAACCCTGCAATCAAATACAAGAAATCTCTTGTGTCCCCAACACACCCAATACAATGGCAATTTGTATAGGTGCACTAGTTCGGCGAAGAGATGGTGATACAAGTGTAGTATGGATAGTAGAAATATATTTTTATAATCTGAATAAATAAAAACAGCAAGGTAGCAAACGATAAAAGTGAGTACAAACGGTATTGCAATGCATAAAAACAAGGCCTAGGGTTCATACTTTCACTAGTGCAATCTCTCAACAGTGCTAACATAATTGAATCATATAACAATCCCTCAACGTGCGACAAAGAATCACTCCAAAGTTCTTATCTAGCGGAGAACATAAGATAAAATTGTTTGTAGGGTACGAAACCACCTCAAAGTTATCCTTTCCGATCAATCTATTGAGCTATTCCTATAAGTGTCACAAACAGCCCTAGAGTTCATACTAGAATAACACCATATGATACACATCAACCAACTCTAATGTCACCTAGATACTCCAATGTCACCACAAGTATCCGTGAGTTGATTATTCGATATGCATCAAACAACTTCAGATTCATAATATTCAATCCAACACAAAGAACTTCAAAGAGTACCCCAAGATTTCTACCGGAGAAAGTAGGACGAAAACGTGCATCAACCCCTATGCATAGATTACCCCAATGTCACCTCGGGAATCCGCGAGTTGAGTGCCAAAACATACATCAAGTGAATCAATATAATACCCCATTGTAACCACGGGTATTCATATGCAAGACACACATCACGTGTTCTCAAATCCATAAAAGTATTCAATCCGATAATAGTGAAACCTCAAAGGTAAAAACTCAATTCATCACAACAAGATAGAGAGGGGGAAAACACCATATGATCCAACTATATTAACAAAGCTCATGGTACATCAAGATCGTGCCAAATCAAGAACACGAGAGAGAGATCAAACACATAGCTACTGGTACATACCCTCAGCCCCGAGGGTGAACTACTCCCTCCTCGTCATGGAGACCGCTGGGATGATGAAGATGGCCTCCGGTGATGATTGCCCCCTTTGGCAGGATGCCAGAACAGGGCAATAGATGAGATCGTGGAGGTACAGAGGCTTGCGGCGGCGGAGTTGAAGTTCTAGGGTTATTTCTGGGGGTTTTGGTATTTATAAGAATTTTTGGCGTTGGAATCACGCGAATAGGGGCCACAGGGGGCCCACGAGGCACCAAGGCGTGCCCAGGGGGTGGGCACGCCCAGGTAGCTTGTGGGGCCCCTGTGGGTCTTCTGCTGCTCCCCCGAAGCTTCCTGGGTCTGTTTCCTTCCAGAAAAAATCGTTAAAAAGTTTCGCTGCATTTGGACTTCATTTGATATGGATTTTCTAGAAAACCAAAATCAAGCAGAAAACAGCAACTGGCACTGGGAACTAGGTCAATATGTTAGTCCATAAAAATCATATAAAAGCCATATAAAAGTGCACCAAAATCATACAAAACTATAATAAACATGGCATGAATACTTCATAAATTATAGATACGTTGGAGACGTATCAGCATCCCCAAGCTTAATTCCTGCTCGTCCTCGAGTAGGTAAATGATAAAAGAAATAATTTATGAAGTGTTAATGCTAGCATAGTGCATAAGTTTGATTAATGATAATTTCAATCACTTTTCCTAGCATCATGACGGCAACTTTTTCTCATAAAACTCATCAAGATAAAGTAGCAATCAATTCACATGTTATGGTTCAACCAATGCATTCTCTTGAAACTTAACAACCTATGTTCTTAGTCACCAAACAATTGCAATTCAACTTATCTTCAACAAAGTCTAAGTAAGATCTCCACATACTCAATTATCATCTAGTCTTCTATGATTGCTAGTACTCAAAGCATATTTTAGAACAAATAGCATCCATCGAACACAGAGAAAGATAGGGGCTTAATGTTTCGCCTCCCAACTTATTTATCATAGAGATAATTGTCAACAATAATAATTCATGACCAAATATATTTGACTGGCCATATGTGCCTGGATCTTTCCCCACCACATGATGCTTGCCAACTAAAGAATAGGTTGGAATAATAAGAAATACTATTGACTCTTGCATGAAAGTAAATACTGAAAAGTAAAGGATAGGCCCTTCGTAGAGGGCATTGATTTGTAGAGGTGCCAGAGCTCATTGCTTAAAACAGAGATGAATATAATTTTGAGAGGCATGCCTTTCCTGTCAACGTCACGACCGAGAGTTCTCAATATCTTCCATGCTAAACACATTATAAGCGGTTCCCAAATAGAAAGGTAAAGTTTACTCCCCCTCAACCATTCAAACACAAGCCATGGCTAGTCGAATCCTCGGGTGCCCTCCATACAATCAACTTTCTGGGGGAGTTTGTTTCATTATTTTTCGTTTTGATCATAGGACTGGGCATCCCAATTACCAGCCTCTCTCGTGCAATGACAAGTGAATAAACACCCATCGTGAGAATAACCCGCTTAGCATGGAAGATACTGACCACCCCCTGCCGCTTCATGAGCCAAAACAGATGTTTATTTGAATGTTTAGAGGTGGCACATGCAAATTTACTTGGAACGGCAGGGTAATACCGTATATAGGTAGATATGGTGGACACATGTGGAAGAAACTTGGCTCAAGGATTTTTTTTTTATGCACAAGTAGTATCTCTACTTAGTACGAATTTTTGGCTAGCAAAAGATCCTAAGCAAACACCACATGTTAGAGGATCCATAACAATACAACTTCTATACAAATATACCCAAACATAACTCATTACGTTGTCTTCCTTGTCCAACTTCAACTAATTTGCTCAAGCTTGAAAATAATTAATGGGTATTCACAATCATAAAAGATGTCCAAGATAATATATTTATATGTGAAAGTTCTCTTCCTTATACTAATCATTCATGAATTGCTTGTATGACCAATATTGTGATTGTCAATCTTCAATAGATTTTACCTTCTAAACCCAATGTGAAGCTACTGCTAGGCATGATACCAGCATATGAAGCTCATATTATTTCAACTTCATGATATTCAATTCATTTAACAATTTACTCTTAGGATATAAGTGAAGCACGAGAGTAAACGAGAAACTACTCCAAAAGGTATCAGTGAAGATCAATGAGTAGGCAAGCAACTAAGTAGCTATGCGAAGACTCTCTCTCAATAAAGATTTCAGATCTTGATAATTTTATTCCAACAGCAAACAAAACAAAATAAAATGACATTCCAAGGATAGCACATATCATGTGAAGAAGCAAAAACTTAGGCTCAACCAAAACTGACCGATAGTTGTTGAAGAAGAAAGGTGGGATGCCTACTGGGGCATCCCCGAGCTTAGATGCTTGAGACTTCTTGGAATAATAACTTTGGATGCCTTGGGCATCCCCAAGCTTGAGCTCTAGTGTCTCCTTAATTCCTCTCATATCACGGTTTCCTTAAATCTTAAACACTTCATCCACACAAAACTCAACAAGAACTCGTGAGATAAGTTAGTATAAATCAATGCAAAACCTTATCATTCTCTAATGTAGAAAATCACTAAAATTATAATTTAACATTGCATACTAAATGCCTCTACACATTTAATACTCGTATCCTCAAATAGAAACATTAAACAAGCAACATATGCAAACAATGCAACTATAACCGAAATCTGCCTAAACAGAACAGTCTGTAAATGGTGAATAAGAATTCATACTTCCCTAACTCCAAAAATTCTGAAAAATTACCACGTGACATATAACTCATGCATATCCTGACTATTCAGAAATATTCTGGACATAACAGAAAACTTTCTGTTTTCAAACAGCAACACATAAACTTGCAAACTGAGCATGGTAAAGGCTATAATTGGCATTTTATTGAACTAAAAGATACAAAACATGATTATTTATAACACCAAGAAAATATCAACAGAATAAAATGATGCTCCAAGAAAAACTCATATTATGTGACGAACAAAAATATAGCTCCAAGTAAGGTTACCGATAATGTTGAAGACGAAAGAGGGGATGCCTTCCGGGGCATCCCCAAGCTTAGACGCTTGAGTCTTCTTTGAATATTAACTTGGGGTTCCTTGGGCATCCCCAATATTAGGGTCTTTCCACTCCGTATTCTCCTCATATCGATATCTCACCCAAAACTTGAAAACTTCAATCACACAAAACTTAACGGAACTGGGTGACATAGGTTAGTATGATAAAAATAAATCATCCACTTAGGTACTGTCAAGACAAGATTCATAATTGTTATCACATAATGCCTACTGTATTCTATCATTTCGACAATTTATATTGCTCAATATAAGCTATGGAAACACTAAAACAAGCAAACTATGCATCGAAAACAGAATCTGTCAAAAACAGAACAGCATGTAGTGAGCGATTTAAAAACCATACTTCTGTACATCCAAAAATTCTGAAAAATTATTAAAACGTAAAAAATTTGTAATCCAATGCTCTGTAAAAATTTCAGAATTTTCTCACGCTCCAGTACAGAATAGAAATTACAGCACTGGACTCAAAAGTTTCTGTTTTTGCACAGAATCGAATCAACAAGTATCCACACTATCCCAAAGGCTTTACTTGGCACATTATTGAAAGAAAACATATAAAACATGATTACCACATTAGATTAATCATGTGAACACACAAAAACATAAGGTATAAGTATTGGGTTGTCTCCCAACAAGCGCTTTTCTTTAATGCCTTTTTAGCTAGGCATGATGATTTCAATGATGCTCACATAAAAGTAAAGAATTGAAACACAAAGAGAGCAACATGAAGCATATGACTACCACATTTAATACTAACCCACTTCCTATGCATAGGGATTTTGTGAGCAAATAGTTTATTGGAGCAAGAATCAACTAGCATAGGAAGGCAAAACAAGCATAACTTCAAAACTTCCAACACATAGAGAGGAAACTTGATATTATTGCAACACCTACAAGCATATGATCCTCTCTCATAATAATTTTCAGTAGAATCATGAATAAATTAAACAATATATCCATCACACAAAGCATTCTTGTCATGATACATAAGCATAGAATTTTTATTACTCTCCACACAAGCAATTTTCTTCTCATTCATAATAGTGGGAGTATCGTATGAAACTCGAATACTATAAATTATTTCCACATTAAAAGAGTGATGTTCAGTAAAAGGATTTTCATAATTATAACAAGTATTATAATAATAATCATCACTATTTTTCATAACATAAGTATCATCACAATAATCATCATAGATAGGAGGCATGTCATCATCATAATAAATTTGCTCATCAAAAGTAGGGGAATAAAAAGATCATTTTCATTAAGCATAGCATCCCCAAGCTTAGGGCAAACGTTATTTGCAGCAAATAAATTCTCAAACATATCATTCCAATCAAACATAGCATCTCCAAGCTTGTTGGTTTGCATATCATTAGCATTATCACTATTATCATCAATAGTATGAATATCACCAATAGTATAACAATTATTATCATGTTCCTCCAAGTTGGTGCCATAAAGATTTTCAAGATCATAAGTATCATTATCTTCCCAATCATAATCATCACAACAAGCAATAGGCATAATCATCACAACAAGCAATAGGCATAACAAAATCATCAATTATTTTTGATTCTTCCTCATGAGGTACAACAATAATAGGAGCAACATTATTTGGGAGATATACCTCTTTACCTCGACATTTCCTTCTTTTCTTTTTCTTTACCACATTATGTGTGGGTTTATTTAATTCTTTCGAGCTTCTTATTGAAGAGATTGGTTGGATAGGAAGCTCCTCCTCGTTACCTGTTTCATCATGAGAGAAAATAGGAGGGAAAGGGGGAATCTTTACCCTTCCATTATTATTTCTTTTATATTCTATTTGTTTTCCCATTTTTCTATAGTTGGCTATATAAGCATTCTCATTGCAATTTACCATACAAAACATATAGATTTCTTTCAAAGTAGTTTCAGCATGGTCTGTGAATATGAATGCTTCAAACCAACTATTTTTATGTGACAATTATGCACACCCTAAAAATAAGCAAAGTTTGTTATAAAGTTCAAGGGTGATCAAGTCATTACAATATTTGGTCATGATTCGATCATGAAAAAGTTTGCATTGGAAATTAAGATGACCAACCCTATCGCAAAGTTCACAAATAATGGGATGAAGAGAGCATCATTTTGTAGAAATTCATCTATCACTTTAAGCCACCAATTGGTTTTATCATGTTTATGCTTCTTACAAAATCTATCATCCCTATAAGGCATGTCTTCACAAACTTTATGCACTCCAAAAAAATTGACATTCTTATAAGAAACACTTTTGTCATGACTAGTGCAATCATCATTAGTATTTTGGATATTCATAGAATTCATACTAACAAAATTGCAATCATGATTATCATTTATGCCAAACATTTTGTTGAATTCTTCTTTTAACAATTGAGCACAATTTTCCGATCCATCAATTTCAAGGAAGACATTATAAAGATGAATAATATGAGGCAACCTCAATTCCATTTTTTTATAGTTTTATTTTATAAACCAAACTAGTGATAAAACAAGAAACTAAAAGATTCAATTGCAAGATCTAAAGATATACCTTCAAGCACTCACCTCCCCGGCAACGACTCCAGAAAAGAGCTTGATGTCTACTACACAACTTGTTCTTGTAGACTCGTGTTGGGCCTCCAAGCACAGAGTTTTGTAGGACAGTAGCAAATTTCCCTCAAGTGGATGACCTAAGGTTTATCAATCCGTGGGAGGTGTTGGATGCAGATGGTCTCTCTCAAACAGCCCTGCAATCAAATACAAGAAATCTCTTGTGTCCCCAACACACCCAATACAATGGCAATTTGTATAGGTGCACTAGTTCGGCGAAGAGAAGTTGATACAAGTGTAGTATGGATAGTAGAAATATATTTTTATAATCTGAATAAATAAAAACAGCAAGGTAGCAAAGGATAAAAGTGAGCACAAACGGTATTGCAATGCTTAAAAACAAGGCCTAGGGTTCATACTTTCACTAGTGCAATCTCTCAACAGTGCTAACATAATTGAATCATATAACAATCCCTCAACGTGCGACAAAGAATCACTCCAAAGTTCTTATCTAGCGGAGAACATAAGATGAAATTATTTGTAGGGTACGAAACCACCTCAAAGTTATCCTTTCCGATCAATCTATTGAGCTATTCCTATAAGTGTCACAAACAGCCCTAGAGTTCATACTAGAATAACACCATATGATACACATCAACCAACTCTAATGTCACCTAGATACTCCAATGTCACCACAAGTATCCGTGAGTTGATTATTCGATATGCATCAAACAACTTCAGATTCATAATATTCAATCCAACACAAAGAACTTCAAAGAGTACCCCAAGATTTCTACCGGAGAAAGTAGGATGAAAACGTGCATCAACCCCTATGCATAGATTACCCCAATGTCACCTCGGGAATCCGTGAGTTGAGTGCCAAAACATACATCAAGTGAATCAATATAATACCCCATTGTCAACACGGGTATTCATATGCAAGACATACATCACGTGTTCTCAAATCCATAAAAGTATTCAATCCGATAATAGTAAAACCTCAAAGGTAAAAACTCAATTCATCACAACAAGATAGAGAGGGGAAAAACACCATATGATTCAACTATATTAACAAAGCTCACGGTACATCAAGATCGTGCCAAATCAAAAACACGAGAGAGAGAGAGATCAAACACATAGCTACTGGTACATACCATCAGCCCCGAGGGTGAACTACTCCCTCCTCGTCATGGAGACCGCCGGGATGATCAAGATGGCCTCCGGTGATGATTTCCCCCTCCGGCAGGATGCCGGAATAGGGCTATAGATGAGATCGTGGAGGTACAAAGGCTTGCGGCGGCGGAGTCGAAGTTCTAGGGTTATTTCTGGGGGTTTTGGTATTTATAAGAATTTTTGGCATTGGAATCACGCGAATAGGGGCCATAGGGGGCCCACGAGGCACCAGGGCGCGCCCAGGTGGCTTGTGGGGCCCCTGTGGGTCTTTTGCTGCTCCCCCGAAGCTTCCTGGGTCTGTTCCTTCCAGAAAAAATCATCAAAAAGTTTCGCTGCATTTGGACTTCATTTGATATGGATTTTCTGGAAAACCAAAAACAAGCAGAAAACAGCAACTGGCACTGGGCACTAGGTCAATATGTTAGTCCATAAAAATCATATAAAAGTGCATCAAAATCATACAAAACTATAATAAACATGGAATGAATACTTAATAAATTATAGATACGTTGGAGACGTATCAGGCTCCCAAGTCAATGGGGCTCAACAAGATTTCAAACATACGCAAATAAAGAAACTATAACAGCAATCTGTGAAAACAGGACAGTCTGTAAAGATGCAAATGAAACATATACTTCTGTAACTCCAAAAATTCTGAAAAATTAGGAAAAAATAAAAAATTTGCATAGCAGTACTGTGTAAAAAGTTCAGAATTTTTACATGTTCCAATAAAATATAGAAATTCAAACACTACAGCAAAAGTTTCTGTTTTTTCATAGCACACACCAAACAAGCAATTTAAACATCCTAAAGGTAAATCATGGCACATTATTTTTATAATACAATGAATTTGTACAAGGGGATAATTATTTTTGTTGAAAAGTTTCTATAATCAAGGTTCACAAAGTTTCCATGGGCATGAACAAAGTTCAAGGCTAGCCCCCACTTCCACATTGCTCATTTGTCTCACTTTCACTTTTCTTTTTGAAAAAGTTTTAGGTTCCCTCTATATTTTTTTTGTTTTCAAACTTTTTAAAAGCACACAACAGAATAAAATGACTCTCTAAAACTTCCGGGTTGTCTCCCAGGCAGCGCTTTCTTTAAAGCCATTAAGCTAGGCATAAAGTGCTCATGCTATCGATCCACCCGTATCCCAAGGTATATCAAAGCCAATTTTAATTAACAATGATTTGTAATTTAGTAATGAGCACAAATCAACATATTTCATTCAATGACGAAGTCTAACTCTCTTCCTATGCATCGGCATGTCATAAAAGAACAATTCATGCACATCTAATAAAGGCCAATGCATAGTATAAACAGTTTCGTGCAATTTTATCGTACTAGAAACATAGAGAGGTGGAGATGTGGTTCCTCTCTCATAATAATTGCAAGTAGGAGCAGCAAGCACAAGCATATTATATTCATCAAAATCATCATGTGTAATAGGAAAACGCAACCCATCAATATAAACCTTAATAAGAACAGACTTCTCCGATATAGTGTAGTTGGGAGAATTCAAAAAGATAACAGGACTATCATGTGTGGGTGCAATAGAAACAATTTCATTCTTAACATAAGGAACTATAGCAAGTTCATCTTCATAAGCATAATTCATATTGGCATCATGGCCACAAGCATAGCAAGCATCAATTTCATCAAAAAGGGATATTTCAAACGAATCAAAGGGATCATAGCAATCATCATAGCATTCATCCTTCGGTAAGCACGAAGGGAAATTAAACAATGTATGAGTTGAAGAGTTACTCTCATTAGAAGGTGGGCATGGGTAGCTAATCCGCTCTTCCTCCCTTTGTTCTTTGCTCTCCTCGTCATCTTTTTCATCTAATGAGCTCACAGTTTCAGCAATTTCTTCTTCCATAGATTCCTGCAAAATATTAGTCCCTTCTCGGACAGTGGAGATTTTATTAATAAATTCATCAATATAGGCATTGTATTCATAATTCTCATAGCAATATTTAAGTATAGCATAATTTCAGATCTGTAAAGAGCATCATCACAATCTTCATACTTTTCAAACAAAGATTCAATTTCATAAGCACCCTTAAAAGCAACAAATTCTTCTATTTATTACACATCATAGTAATCATATATACCATTAGCATAAGAAGCCAAAGTTTCATTATCATTAAATTCACACTGAAAGGGGAGGTGTGGAGCCTCCATCCTAGAGCAACAAGTATAATCACACCTTAAGCATAAATTCCAAGCATACCAACGCAACATTTTAATTTGATCCCATAAGAGTTTCCCTTTTTGAGACAAGCGATAATCCCTAAAGTATTCCCGTTGATCCAAAGTATCTCCCAATATCAAGTTGAATGGAGATTTATCAGGATTATCAAAGTAGTATTTAATGTTTTCCACATAACCAGCATCGAGGGTTTTAGGACGTTCCCCATCTCCATGAGTAGCAAGTACAACTATTTTTTTTGGTATTTCGTGTTCCATATCCATAACTAAAGATATAAAACAACTTAGAACAAAAAATAAAAGCTACTTAGTGATAAAGCAAACAAGCACACACGAGAATATCAACCCCACGCTGTTGCTCCCCGGCAACGGCGCCAAAAAAAGGTCTTGATAACCCACAAGTATAGGGGATCAATTGTAGCTTTTTTGATAAATAAGAGTGTCGAACCCAACGAGAAGCTAAAGGTAGAATTAATGTTCCCTTCAAGTTCTATCGACCACCGATACAACTCTATGCACACTTAACATTTGCTTTACCTAGAACAAGTATGAAACTAGAAGTACTTTGTAGGTGTAATGCTAGAACTACTTTGGAAGAATAAAACTAGGAGTACTTTGCGAGAATAAAACTATGAGTAATTTGCAAGATAATAAAAGCTAGTTGTTTAGTAGAAAGCTTTTGTAACACAAGAGAAGGATTTGTCCCTAGGCAATCGATAACTAGACCGGTAATCATTATTGCAATTTTATATGAGGAAGAGGCATGAGCTAACATACTTTCCGTACTTGGATCATATGCACTTATGATTGGAACTCTAGCAAGCATCCACAACTACCAAAGATCATTAAGGTAAAACCCAACCATAGCATTAAGTAAAAAGTCATCTTTACTCCCATACGCAACAACCCCCTTACTCGGGTGTAAGCTTCTATCACTCTAGCCGCCCACTATAAGAGAATTATGAACATATTGCAAACCCTACAGCGGGAATCCCTCACGCTTGTGCGACAAGGAGGGCACCATAGGATAGCACCAAAATAAAACATACAACTCAAACCAATCACGATCATCAATCAACCCATAGGACAAAACGAATCTACTCAAACATCATAGGATGGCAACACATCATTGGATAATAATATGTAGCATTAAGCACCATGTTTAAGAAGAGATTACAACAGGGAGAAGAGGTGTTACACTGCTGCATAGAGGGGGAGTGAGTTGGTGTTGACGGCGGCGAAGTTGTTGGTGTAGATCGCCGTCACGATGATTGCCCCGGCGGTGTTCCGGCGCTACCAGGAGAGAGAGCCCCTCCTTCTTCTTCTTCCTTGGCCTCCCCCCCTAGATGGGAGGAGAGTTTCCCCTCTGGTCCATGGCCGCCATGGCTCCCGGAGGGGAGGAGCCCCTCCGAGATTGGATCTCTCTCTGTGTTCTCTTCTGTTTCGCGTTCCTGTTTTCTGGCCGAAAACCGTTTCTTAAATTTCCGGAGATTCGTAACTCCGATTGGGCTGAAATTTTGAGGGGATTTTCTTCTAGATATTATCTTTCTTGCGGCAGAAGAAGGGCCCCAACCACCTTACGGGGTAGCCACAAGCCTGCTGGGCGTGCCCAGGGTAGGGGCGCGCCCCTCGAGCTTGTGGGCCCCTCGGGCATCGTCTCGCGTTGATTCTTTTTCCCAAAAATCACATATATTCCAAAATAAATCTCCATAAATTTTTATCGCGTTTGGACTTCGTTTGATATGGATTTTCTGTGAAACAAAAAACATGCAACAAACAGGAACTGGCACTGGATCAATATGTTAGTCCAAGAAATCATATAAAATGTTGCCAAAAGTATGTGGAAATTATAGGATAATGGCACAAAACAATCAAAAATTATAGATACGATGGAGACGTATCAGTGATATACTTGAACAACGCAAATGTTTGTTCCATAATTACTGTGTGGGATGGCAAGACGATCTCCCACGGCTTGTCCAACGAAAGCGTCTGCGTTATCTCCCCCGATCGCACACGAACAAAAAAATTGTGTGCGATGTACATATGAACGGAAACATTTGTCTGGGATTCACTGTGTGGGATCTACATACGAACGGAAACGTTTGTCTGGGATTCACTGGGTGGGATGTACATACGGACGGAAACGATTGGGCCAGTATAATTGTCTGCGATGGCTTGCTCGATCGCACACGAGCTCTTTTTGCCCCGCGTGTCTGACCGGAGGCCCTATTGCCGACGGTTTTTGGGTCGTGTGGGAAGGACCCCCCCTATCGCACATACTGGCAAGGCGACGGTTTAAAACACTGTCACGGAAAGGGGGTAAAAACCGTTTGTATAGCAGGTCGCTGCACTAGTGATAGGCTTGCGCTCAGTGCTGCATAAGTAGTTGAGCGGTTGAATAACGCAGACAGATGATTTTGCTATTGTACCTGGTATGCCTCGGGTTGGTGTCTTTGAAGCGATCGCTGATGCTTGATTTCTTTTGTCTTTGATAGTCATTGCTGTGTTCCTAACATAATATTGACCCTCTCTCTAAACCTTTGGCAATGGGAATTTGGGCTCCACAAAAATATTTTCTTCTTTCTTGACCTCCATGGCAATGGAACTAAGAGGATAACTTGTATTACTCCCTTGCTGGTTAACTTTTGCATGCTTGCACGATAAACATGGATATCACTTTTGGGGTTTGATTCAATGTATGCTTTAGAGTTGGTAGCAATGAGCTTTTAGTAGTCAACCTTCTTACTCGAGGACGAGCAAGGTTTAAGCATGGGGAGGTTGATGGCTCTATATTTTACGCATTTTCAGATCTCATTTGTTGCATGTTCTCTGCATATATCATGTCCCATTGAACCAAATAGCTGTCCATTATGCATGATTACCGGTATCTACACTTTTCATTGTGAGCATTGCACTTTTAGTATTTTAGTTGGTTTTTATTAGTTTTCTTTGTTTTCTTGTGTCTACAGGTGTTTTGGAGCAACCTAGGACCAAGCACGATGAAAGTACCAAGGATGGGATTGATACGGAGTCAGCCGAGGGTCAGACTTAGCCATTTCGAAGGTCGAAAAAAGTCATTTTTCCAAAATGCTCCAAATCAATATCTAAGACCAGAAATGGATCGGCGTTGTTCATACGAATCCAACGAGCCCAAGAACGTCAAATTCCGAGTTCGTATGAAGAAATGGCGGTCGTTTTACCGGAGAAGAATTGCACAAAAAGACAGAATAAAAGACGGCCTTTCGAACGACCGCACGCGGTCGTTTTAGCGGTCGTTTGACATGCAGACAGCTCCGAAAGTTGCCCTTCCAAATGGGATTCTTCACCAATTTCGTCCCTGTTCGATCCCACGAGATCCTTGGCTCGTAAATAAGAGATTGCGAGAGGATAAGGCTCAGTGTGAGCCCTTGGATGAAGCCCATCAAGAGAGGAGGCTAGGAGGCGCCCTATATACACCTCTCCAACCCTAGCCACCGTCTCCAAGCTCCATCACATCTCATTCATCCACCTCCCATCTCCATTGCTCCACCACCAAGAGAAGGAAGGGACAACCATCAAGGGAAGAGGAGAAAGCTCCGCCACCATGAGCACCGGCCTTCGGGCCGGTGCCCTCGCGCCGGCGCCGCCACCACCGGTGGAGCCCCCGTCTCCATCACCACCGTGGCGGCCACCATCATCACCGCCGCGCCACCGCCATCACCACCATGCCTTCTCCCTTCACCGGCTCGATGCCGGCTTGTAACTTGTCCCTAACCTTCATGTCATTGATTGAGTAGTTGAACTTGTTCTTGAGGATATGGTTGAACCCTTTATGTTATTTATTGCGATCCAGTATTACCTATGCATGATTCGAGTTAGTAGCCTTCGCGAATGTTGAGAGGAGCTCTCACTCACATTTGTGCCTTGTGCCGTGAAGTATGTTACAGTCCTTGTGATGGTTGGGGATATTGGGGTAATTTGAGGTGACAGTAAAAGCCTCGGTTCCTAGCCTTTGCGAAGGATTGGGGAATAACGGAGAACCCTTAGAGAGGCCGCGTCCATGGGGCAACCCTTAATTGTCATCAGTTGTAACCCTATGGGGGAGACTATGATGGTGGCGTGCGTGGCACGAAGTCTACCTAGAGTAGAACGTGTACTGTACCCGGCTCTGCCCACTTATGCATCTGACTAGTTACTAGAGGATACGATAGTTCATATGTGGTAGTGATTTCGGACCCCTCGAGAACGTTTACTACTCAAGCGTCGTCCCTACTAACTTAGTGTCTTTTAATTCCTGTTTTTATTCCTCTTGTTAGTAGTTTAGTTAAATCCTTTTTATCTAGTTTTCCTAGCAACGATAGAGTAGACTATTTCCAAACTCTGGGTTGGGTGCGTACGTGGCTGCGTGAAAGTGACAGCGTAGTTGCGGGGTTTGTGGTGCCTTCCTATTCGCTCCCTGTGGGTTCGACACTCTTCTTATCACAACGAAAGTGCTACAACAGCCCTGTGCACTTGCAGGTCATCACCAAGTTCCTTAGAAAATGTTCTCAGGAATGAATAGTGTTTTAGGAGATCGTTCCTCTAATCCAATTTCTTCTACCCATCATCATGGCAATTCTTCCTAGATTTTTCTTGCTTTCTTTAACTAGACTAGAAATCCCAAGGGAATCTTGATTAATTAAGGTTGCATGATTTTTGTTCTTCATGGATTTTTATTCCATCTCTTTTTGTGTATGTGCCTCACAATGAGCCAATGTGTTTGGTTTTTCATCTTAGAGAGAGGAACGGAGGGGATGCGGGATGTATATTACATGCCGCCGCCCCTCGCCCACCCGTGCTACCTACTGCATGTAACAAAGGACATTGTTAGATCCATGAGCAAATTGGGGAATCAGATTCCTCAAAAAAAGTGGAATATGATCCTTGTTGTCAACTACCAAGTAGCAATAGGCCTGCATCAGCCTGTGATTCATGGACGAATTTATGGACGACAGACAAGTTTACAGAAAAGACTAGGATTGGTTAGTGTACCGGTTAGTATATGGATTTTATGTACCTCTTTGCGTACATTAAAAGCAGTAGGGTTTTTATCACTTTTGCCACTAGTTGTGCCACACTACTCATTTTGCCACTAAATTTTTTGCCTACTAAACAAATGCCATTTTCTACCGTTACCGTCAGTCAAAGGCTCGTTGACCGCGCTATATGACCGAAATGCCCCTGGTTCCATTTGTCAGATCCTTCTTTCTATTTCTTCCCGAAGTGTGGGCCCACATGTCAGGGGGCAGAGAATAATTTATATAGGATGTAAAAATAGGCACTACAGGGGTTCGAACCCCAGATCTCAGGTATGCGCTCGCACGGGCTAGCCACTGCACCCAAGATTATTAGTTGACAAACACATGGAGATATGCTATATATCCTTACACGTAATATCTAGGCATAGCTATTAACGAACCAAATAAACTTGAGTTGTACACACAACAGCAGCAACATATGGTTCTCTGAATTTCTCTGAAAATTTTAGCATGACGCGTGTACATAAGGTTCAAAATATTCAGCACACAAGCAAACATTAGGTTCAAAAAATCCAACACACAAGCATACATCAGGTTCAAAATATCCAGCACACAAGCATACATAAGGTTCATTTCCTGGATTTTCAGCACACAAATGTCTCAGGTTCACAAACATACATTAAGGTTCAAGAATATCCACTTGCTGGTTTGAAGTAAAAGGTCCACATTCTCAACATAAGGTTCAAAATAAACAGGTCGAGGTTCACAATCTTATAAGGTCACAATCACACAAATGTTCATATGTGTAGCCTTTTTTTTGCTTCTTGTGTTTTGGGCAGGGTTGTCTGGCGATCCAGCATTCACAACTCGGATATGCATGGGAGATGCAACAGATCCACTTGTAGAACCTTCAATTCTGGTTGAAGGTGCATCTTGCATGTTCTTCCTTTTATTGGTTTTCTTCTCTGTTTTCTTCTTCACGCTTTTCCTTGAGTTGTATAGAAGTTGGTCATGTTGCAAAAAAAATTGGAAATATAAAGCATCAATTTTGTATAGAAGATAGTCATAGCTTACTTGTAATCAAATTCTTTAGGAAGTGGAAAGTAAAATTAGTCTTTGACAACTCAGATTTAGGACAGAATGTTGAAAATGCATGAATGTAACAATGTAGCCATGGATGCTGAAAATACATATAGAAAGCACAGATTTTGGAGTTACCCAGCAGAACTTGCAACCACAGATGGCTCAGGGTCGCCTTCTCCTGCCACAAAAGGGGCATCTCCAGCATGTAGGTTAGCCTCATCTTCTCCAAATGCCGACTCAACTGGATTTTTGCAAAGTCTCGCTATGTGGCAGAAGCCTCCGCAACACTTGCACTTCCTTTTTCTAGGGCCAAGGCCAGCGCCTTCAGCACTAGATCTGATTCTTCCTCGGTTGTCCTTTTGGCCTCCTCAACATTGGAGCTTGTAGTTTGAAGTCAGGGTCAACAATGTCCCATTGTTGCTTGCCTACCATTGCAGGCATGTTGTCTACATACGTAGCCTTGAATTTTGCAACGGAGTAGAACTCATGTACATAAGGTTCAATTTCTGATACCGGACCTCTAAGTGAAGTAATGAAATATAGAGCATGGATACATGGCAAACCCTTGACCTACCATTGCCTGCAGCTACATGTTTCCTTGGCTATGTCAACAGGATACCTCCATTCCCTATTTTCTTTGTCCATTGCAGTAATTTCTGCCTCAACATCACCGCATCTAACTACCTTCATCTTCAGTCCTGAAAAGAACACAAAATATTAAACAATTAATTTAGTTGGTTATGACATTAATCGGTTGAAAGAACACAAGATGTTTACCTTTGGATTTGGCATGCAGTGCCTTTATCACACTTGGCATTATGAGATGGCCAAACCATTTTTCTAATGCTATCCTCATCCGCAAATCAAACTTCTCCATTATCATCTACCTAATCTTGTCCAACATGTCAACAATAAGAAGAGCCTTAATTTTCCTGACTTTGCTATTAAATGACCCTGCAAGGTTGTTATTGATATGGTCAACCTTGCAGATTTCATTGAACTTGCTTCTACACCATATCTTTGTGTGGTGTTCACTCTTCTTAGCAAGGATCTTCTTCATATGCCAATTGTGCTTCCTAAAACTGTAAGTCAAGCTTGCTGGCCAAAGATTATCATCATAGACCTTGCCCTTGATTTTTTTTTTCAAAATTTGCAACAAGATGCCTCATACACTCCCTATGTTCTACTCCAGGCCACACTTGTTCTACTGATGTCTCTAAACCTTTGCAAGTGTCGGTGTGTATGACTAGTCCTTCTGGGTGCCCAATAAGATTACCTAGATTTTTAAGAAACCAAGCCCAACTATCTGATGATTCTGTCTCTATCACCCCGTAGGTAACCGGGTAAAGCCAATTACGGGCATCAATGGCACAAGCAGAAGCTAGCTGCCCTTTGAATTTCCCATTTAGTGCAGTTGAATCCACGTCCAAGTATGGCCGACACCCATCTAAAAAC
The DNA here is from genome assembly GCA_039707655.1 of Elymus sibiricus. Lineage (NCBI taxonomy): Eukaryota > Viridiplantae > Streptophyta > Magnoliopsida > Poales > Poaceae > Elymus > Elymus sibiricus. The sequence continues at coordinate 302,941,374 of CM077672.1, read as the reverse complement.
CCTTGCCAACATGCCTCGAATGAAACAAACACTCTCCTAAAGCATTCCTTCTGCCTGACTTTTCCTTTGATTGTGTACTTCACAGTCTCTTTGTCTACTTCCACTACACTACCAGGAGAACACTTCTCCACCTTAGCCTTGAAACTATAGAGAAGATGGAAGCTATCCTTCCATTTTCCACTAATCATATCCATTGATTTCTCCTTACCACGAGATACACGCATGTAAGGCTCCGTGAAGTGATACTTCTCCTCGATCTACTCTTGAAGAGCAGTAGGGCCAATGTCCGGGTTCTTTCTGACCCAATCTAGGATAACATCAGCAACCCACCTACTCTTAGCCGGCTTGAACTTCTCACTTCTCAGCTTAGTTGGGCATGATTGAGAGAAAGTACACACCTTGATCTGCATTTAAAAACAACAAAATCAATTAGTATGTTGCTAGTATTTTAAACTTGCCACATTGTATTGCTACCAGTTGCACACAAGCAAGGGTAAAACAAACAAATCAATTAGATGTTAGCAAGGTATACCTAAAATATTGTGCTATTCCTCATATAAGAGCCATGTATCCTCTACTTACACCTCTTATATGCACAACAAACTCTAAGCCCCTTAGGATTACTCTGTTGGACTATATAGCCAAATTCATGTTTAATTGCAAAAGTAGAAAGTGCATTCTTGCAATCCAACAAACTGGGTAATACTGAGCCTTCTACAAATGATGGATCCTCCTTATCATACACTACAACGGGTATGTCCTCCTCCTCCTCCTCTTCCTCCTCATCAACTAAACCCATGTCTCTATTCTCTTGTTCCTCTTCAGTGTCAGTGGATTCATATGTTGGAGGATCATCTTCCTCTTCTATATCTATTGAATCATCTTCTTTCGTAGACTTCTTGACTAAGTCAGGATACTCTCTCTCATCATCATTATCTAAGAGTATAGCTTCATCATCAATATCTAAGAGTATAGCATCATCAAGTATAGCATCATCATCATTATCTAAGTCAGGATACTCCCTCTCATCATCATTATCCCCCACTACTCCTTCCTTTTCTTTTCCTGCTCGCTACAAATGAGCCCACATGTCAGTACAGAGATAGGTAGAGGAGCATTTTGGTCACAATAGGGCGGTCAACGGGCCTTTGACTAACGGTAACGTCAGAAAATGGCATTTTTAAGTGTGTCTCTAATGGAACAGTGGCATTTTTGAGTAGTGAAAAAATTTAGTGGCAAAAGTAAGTAGTGTGGCACAACCAGTGGCAAAACTGATAAAAACCCAAAGTAATATTATCTCTGCATATGGGAAACTCTTTGGCTCTCGGGTGTAGGTGCACCCTATACGAGGAAAAGTAGTAATTCAAAAAAATTCTAAAACTTTTTTGGAAACAAACTTGACCTTCAGTTGTACTTGTATAAAAAGTTTCGTCAAGAAAAAACTCCCATCGACTTTAGGGGAAAAAGAAAATATGAGGACAAAAAGTGTGAATTGGTAATTTGTATATAGCGTTGATTTTTTTTCCACCTAGAATACCATGAAAGTCATTCATTGGCAAAACTTTTTATACGAATACAACGGAAGGTCAAGTTTGTTTCCCAAAAAATCCATATATATTTTTGACCTTTTTCTGGAATTAATATTTTTTTTCCCATATAGGGTGCACCTAGACCCGAGAGACAAAGGTGCTTATTCCTCTGCATATGCACTACTATTATGTATAAAAAGCTTGAAAATCTATTGTTGTTTCCTCTCCATATTCTTGGGAAGGTACTAAATTCCTTGGATGAACTAAGATTATTTAAATAATGTTGTCAATATGGGGATAATTCTTCTATAAGGATTACAAATGGATAGAAAAAACTCAAATAAATTCTGCTCACCACATCTCAGTTTTTTGTTGCAGCCATATATGCTAACATAATATCACCAAATTACATATTTTCAATTTATGATGAACCATGAATGTCAGCTAATTGAAGTTTAATCAACCACTGTGATAAAAGATTATCACTAGCATGATAGATGGGTGCGCGCAGAGCGTGCCATCTCCTCTAGTGTTACTTACATTTTGACCTCATGCCTTCGCTTCTTATTTTATGCTTGTAGTTCTTTTGCATCGCGACACCCTCTAGAATGTATCCCATGGATGATTAAGAGCCATCGACTAATATTCATATTTTTCTCTTACATCAATAATGCTAATTTAAGTGGGAACAAATTAATGGGACAACAATTTGGCCAAACATGATTACTTGATTTTAAATATTTTTACAACTAAATACCTTAATGATCAAGTGCAAATGATGATGAAAACAACCGAAAACCGAGAGAATTTGGTCCTACAAAATAGAGAAACACAAAATGGGTATTTTTTGCGACTAGAAACTTTTTATTTGTATGCACAAAGTCCAAACAAACACATATGAAACACTAATTTGAGCGACAATTGATGAAATGGTATTTTCTAAAATAAATAGAAGATGAGTAGGCTTTACGTGTAGACCATCGAAGTCCACATGCCAAAACATGCAAAACACGCACACACACACACACACACACACACACACACACACACAACAACAACAACAACAACAACAACAACAACAACAACAACAACAACAACAACAATGAGAAATTTGTCCTACAAACAATGAGAGTTTATTTGCGGGAAAAGGCAATGAGAAAAGATGAAATGATGTTTTTTGCTATTGAGAATTTTGGATCTATATATGGGCCTAATTGGTTTGATGCCAATATTTGGCATTCCTACTTTTGGTAAGTACAAGAAATTGGCTAGCAATTGGTTGGCTACCAATTGATTCTTGTGAATCTATAAAAAAGGTTACCATTTATTGACAACATTTGGTTTTGTCAAATGTTGGCTTTTCAAATATTGGCAATGTCAAACTAGTATCAAACCAGTTACCCTCTATGTCTATCACCAAACTCAATGAAAGTAGATAACCATAATTTTGGTGTTGTGAACGAGGACCACACGACAAACACCAAACTTGGTCTTCGTTTTCAATGCAAAGTATTGTAAAAACTAGAATGTCACAAAACTTTAGCATTTTAAGTAGTTGGCATCAAATACCACCATCTTTAAATAATATAGTAACAATTTTAATAAAAACGCATGGCATTTGGAGATGGTGATTGTAGTATTTTTCATAGTATTCATTTTTCATTTTGCATGCTGATAGATAAAATAGTTGTAGTAAGGACACTCATATCAAACACGTTTGTAATAACTGGATCATTTTGTAGTTTAGCGGTTGTTTATCAGCTTACGTAGCAACTTTGATTCTCAGTGAGCTTACGTGAACCCACTCGAAACCTACAAAAGTATACACATGCGTACCTACCACATGTCGACAAAGGCCACCGCCCCCTCCCCCGCCCCACAACAAAGTTTGGACACAATTGTGAAGACTTTTTAGCGGTGATTAGATCAGAGAAATACGAGTTTTTTTGCCTCCCTAGAAATTCACATTTTGTGTTTTGCTCCCTCAACCAACCTTGTCAAACACCAACACTTATTTACATGTTTGATGTTTTAAAAAAGGAAAGTAACCAACTTATGAATGTTGTTGTTCATATCACATTAAAATCTCACAGACAGAATTAACAACGGATCCAGGGAAAAATATGCGTGACTTGTCGTGTAAAGAACAGACGGGCAAGGGATTAATGAAAGGAGCAAGAGTTCCTCGGCCTGGTGGTCAAAGATTTAGAAGGAAAATTGATAAGGGTGCATGCTATCTAGTACCGAGTCACTGCTTGTGTTCACGCTATGGAGGCATACGCCATCAGATACGGTCTCCTGCTTGCTCGAGATATGGGATACAGAAGGATATGTGTGGAAAGTGATGCTAAAAATGTGGTCACAATTTGCAACTCTAAGGATTCAGAGAGGTCAGCTATCACAACCATTTGCCACGGAATCAAAGAGCCTATGGAAGGGTTTACTAGTTGGGTGTTATGTTTTGTGCAAAGGGAATCTAATGAAGCAGCCCATCGATGCGCCAAACAAGCCACAGAGGATTGGAGGAGATGTATCTGGATAGATTATATTCCCACCTTCCTCACTGATTGTATTCAAACTCATTGTAACCCCTCCTGCTTGAGTAACTAGCTAATTGCTCGTAATAGGGGCATACATATTCTAGTGGCTTAACACCAATCATATCCGATATTTACCTTACACCCACCATATTCTAGATATTAGTAAGATTTGATTTGATTTTGGATATGCGTAGGGGAAGGCAAGGAAAGTTTTGATTTACTTGAGGTTTTGATAAGATTTGATTTGATTTGATTTGGGTATGGGTAGGGGAAGACAAGGAACATTTTGATTTATATGATGTTTTGGTCAGATTTGATTTGATTTGATTTGGGTGTGGGTAGGGGAAGACAAGAAACATTTTGATTTAGTTGAGGTTTTGGTAAGAATTGATTTGAGTTGATTGAGTTAATGCAAGAAAAAACCAACGTAGGAGGGACGCAGGAGGAGGTGAGGTGAACATACCAACTCCCTTTAATAGTATATACTAACTAATGGCCCGTGCATTGCAACAATGACATACATATTCTAGTGGTTTAACCTCAGTCGTGTCTGACATATACATCACACCCACCATATTCTAGATATTAGTAAGATTTGATTTGAGTATGAGTAAGGTAAGCCAAAGAAAGTTTTGATTTAGTTGAGGTTTTGGTTAGATTTGACTTGATTTGGGTATGGGTAGGGGAAGGCAAGAAACATTTTGATTTAGTTGAGTTTACGGTAAAATTTGATTTGATTTGATTGAATCAATGCAGGACATGGTTTTGGTAAGATTTGATTGATTTAGTGCAGGACATGGTTTCCAATAGGACAAAGAAATAAAAGTAACGATTTGGTTTAAATTATTGCAAACATGGGCGCATGGAGAGGGAAAAAAAATCAAGGTAGGGGGACGGAGAAGGAGGTGCGGAGAACTTACCAACTCCTAATTAATAGTAGAGATAGATACAAGCTCTTGATTCGAAAAAAGGATTTTATCATCTTGGAAAAAAAAAAGGTTAGGGTTAGATTTAAAGTACTCAAAAAATGCCATGGTATTTGTGACAGGACGGTTTGTAAAACCGCATTATTGACTTAGTCTAAGCACCTTGAAGTACATGAAACCATAGTTTTCTGCAAACCATGGTATTCTAAGATAATCTCAAAAACACTTTGCTTCCAAATGGGGTTATAAATGGTACTCCCTCCACTCACCAATAAATGTTTTCAATATTTTAATACAAACTACATACAGACCTAATGAGTGAAAAGTTCAAAAAAAAAGAGACCGAAATGAGCGAACAAACGTACTAAAACGTGTCTATATACATCCGATTAAAAAAAGTTAGAACATGTTATATTTATATTTGTTAACGGAGGGAGTAGTAAATAAGCTCACAAATATAAGATGTTTTGGACATTTCAATATGAACTACATACAAACTGACATGAATGAACAAACACACTAAAACGTGTCTACATACATCGATTAAAAAAAAGTTAAAACATCTTATATTTATATTCGTGAACGGAGGGAGTAACATTTTAGCGAGAAATGATGACTAGGTTTGTTGTAGGAAAATGCAGCCTAAACTGTGATGAATGGACGAAAGAGTAAAAGGGGAAGGAAAAGGCCAAGGTAAAACGCCGAACGCGATCGTCAAAGCAGAACGGGGAGAGGGTCTGACCCGAACAAAGCAGAGCAGAACAGAGCGCAAGAGGGTTGTTTACTCATACTCTCCCCCACCATTCCCCTCTCCTCCCCCTCCCTCCGCGTCGTCCTCCTCCGTCCCCCAATTTCCGCTCCAAAACCCTCCCCGATTCCCCCCGCCCTCCGATGGTCCTGATCTAAGCATGTACCGCCGCCACGCCAAGCGCCGCCGCGAAGCCCCCGATCATGCCCTCCCGGCCTCCTCCAAGGCGCCCGTGATGACCACCCACTCCGGCGGCGCCTCCTCCTCCTCCAGCGGGGCGGCGGGCGCCTCGTCCTCCTCCTCCTCCTCCGCCCCCTTCTACGCACCGCCCCCTCCCCCCCGCCGCCTCCACTTCTTCGTGCGCGCCACCGACTCCAAGACCATCGCGATACACGCGGCGGCGGACGACACCGTCGCCGCCGTGCTGGCCCACCTCGCCGACTGCGGCTACGGCCGCGATCTGCGCCTCCTCTACGCCGGCCGCCAGCTCCAGCCGGAGGCCACCGTCGCCTCGCTCGGCCTCGCGCCCGACTCCACCCTCCAGCTCGCCGCCCGCCTCCGCTCCACCCCGCACCCCAAGGCCTGGCAGCTCGCCTCGCACATCGCCGCCACCGCCGCCTCCGGGGACGCCGGCACCAACTCCGCCCACACCCTCGACGACCTCGTCAAGGAGTACATCGCCTGCTGCGACCCCGGCAGCGACCAGAACCGGAACGATCGTAGGGCCAAGGGGGACACCAGCAACACCGAGCGCCACGCCGAGGACTACCTCGACATCTTCCTCCAGTCCGGCGCCGCCATCGCGCTGGTTCGCCTCTACCTCTCGGATTTCTCCTTCTCTCGCTCCTATGCCGAGCGCGCCATCAGGTGCTTCCTCAGCACCGACCCTGTCACCTTGCCGCCTAATGTAATGCTCGTCACGGCGCCGGTGCTGCTCGAGTTCTGCCGCCTGCTTGCTCTGACCGCGGGCAATAAGGATTCCCTCTACAAGTCATGCCGTTATACACTTGCATCGGTGCTCTGCTTGCCACTCTCGGTGCTGGGTGCCTCCAAATCGCCTACCAAGGTGATCGAGCAGGTCCTCCCGTTTGCCAGAGAAATTGTTGAATTGGTCCTGAATGGACTTGGATCAGAGACCATGTTGGTGCCAAGAACAGACCTCGAGGAGCTCTCAAACTTCTTTAAAGTCTTGCGCCAGCAGGTACTCCTTTGGATGCCTGACGGCCCAATGCCAAAGAATATGTACAGCAGGGAGTGTAAGCGTACTGACACATGGGTATGGGAGTTGCACGAAATGTCGATGAACCTGCTGAAAAGGGTGGATGAGTGTCTCAAGAGGTTGGAAATGGATCTTTCATCTTTGTCATCTGACAGTAGGGGGGTCATAGAAAATCAACCTATCTGGGCCACCCGATTACATATCCTTGCCATATTGACAGAACTGGATTTCATCTCAGGGATATTCGAGGATGTGGCACACAACCTGCGGTTCGTGTTGCTGGCACACAAAGCACCTCTCAATGCGCTCGTGCGCTGTTCCAAGAGGAACGAGCATCTCCACTGGCTCATGAAGCATAAGGATCTGCTCTGCTTCGAAGCCAGAAGGAACTTGGTCTTAATGTTGTTTTCTGAGGGGAAAGATGACTATGGGGAGCTGCATGAGATGTTGATCGACCGGTCACGTTTACTGGATGAGTCCTTTGAGTACATCACACAGGCAAAACCCAGTGAGCTTCACAGTGGTCTGTTTATGGAGTTTAAGAATGAGGAGGCTACTGGCCCTGGTGTTCTGAGGGAGTGGTTCTGCATGGTGTCTCAAGCTCTGTTCAGCCTACAGCAAGTACTCTTCTTGCCTTGTCCTAATGATCAACGGAGGTTCTACTTGAATGGAAGTAGGTTCTCTCGGTATTAACTTACTACTTTATATCCAGTTCTATACTTCTATTGGTAATTTGGTACGGCACTTTGACTGAACAACTTGGAAATCTGAATTGGATAAGCTGATGAGTGTAGCTCGCTTGTTGACCCAGGTCTTTTTACATGTGTGGTATAATAAATAACTGCATATCTTAGCTTAGTGGGATGAATAGGATCTGTTCATCTGATTTTTCTATCGCGCAGTGCATGTATTTTCTTGAAACTCTCATACATATGAATGCCACTACATACAGGCTCTGCAACTGGTTTCGATGAATGTAGGTTCAATACCCAGTAGTATAAGCTCACAAAAGAAAAATCCTAGTTTGCTCTATTGTCGGATGTCCTGGAAGGGACATATTCTTCTCAATTTAAAAGAACTAATGATTGCAAAATGCGTTTCTTTTGATCAGTCTGTTGAAACATCCACTTAGTATTTTGAAATGAATTTAACTGTAGAAGGTCTGCAAATCATATGGCTGCTTATGGGGCTACATTTTCATTTTCACACAAATAAAGGATGGTTGTTTTATTAGTTACAATATGTACTTCTAGTACTAGTTGGCAATTTGGCATGCACCATGCTACCGATCTAGCATACAAAACCAAAGCTGGGATATTGTAGTCTTGCCTTTACCTGTCTGCTTGGTTGAGTATATTAAGCCTAAGGAGATGTCTCACTAACTTTTGCGTGTTTGTGCCTGTTACACACTCTGGTTACCATATGTATGTGCTGGTACAAGTTACTCCAAATAGGGCTTTTTGTCACGCATGTTGGGTGTGAGGATGCCCATATAGGGTGAGGGTGTAGGCAATTTTTTTGTAAATTTGTTGTGGCTACTCATTGTTTCTATTTGCAATCAAAACAATGGTTTGTTCATATCTCACAAGTAGCCTTTTTACCCTTTTAATATGCGATGAAGAGATACTTGGTCTAAATTCTTATTTTTATCTGCGCATGTTTAAAATTTGAGATAAAATCTATAATCCTTTTTTTCTCATACCCTATTTCCTTTGATCAATAGCTTGCAGTTAAAATTCCTATTAAGAGGCAGATTATCCATTCTGCTCTCCAGCTTGAACCTTGCACAGTGGCTCCCGGTGGTCCTGTTAGGAATATTCTGATACATCTTGATATTCATTTGAAAGTGTGTGAAATAACACTAACCATATTAATAAGTACAGATCTGTCCCAAGTCACTAAAAACTACTTTTTGCATAAGATATACAAACTTCTTATATAGGGGAATGCTAAACCGTTTGTAGTGAGTTAATTCCCCTTTTGCCTAAATACAGTGGTAATTTCTTATTGGATTCAAACAAATATAAAATGATCATCTGGTTAGCCTAATAGCAACCAAGCTGTCTACCCTGTAGACATATGGTGGCACATTTATTTTCAGAAAGGCAAAATAGGACTGTAAGCCTTCAACCTATTTCCATCTAGGTGATCAAGGAGTTAATGCTGCCGATTTGAGCTCCTTACGCCTCAACACTTCAGTTTTTTGTGCGATCAAGCCTTTAAGTGCAGTTTTGTTCTTTTGACCCATCGACTACCCCTTTTAGTTCTAGCTGTCTTGACCCTTTTGCTTACAAGATTAACAATTGGCAGCACAACTACAGAGTGTTGTTAATATGGACTGCTAACTATTGATCAAACTAACATGTTTTCGAGATATTTTTTCTACCGATATTAGGTCTCTTTGTATTCACACTTAAACTTAGTTAAGAACATTCACAAGCCCCAATAAACCTTCTGAAATTTCAGTATGGATACTCATTTGCTCAAATAACGCCCATATAGAAGACATATTAGTTGTAAGGTTCTAACTAGATGTTCTTTAGCAGTGGCCTAATTAGAGCAAAAACAAACAGTGGATGCTCTAATTACCGATCAGTTTTGTCAGGCTTAATTGCAAATACTGAATAGTTCATTGCTCAAATCAGTAAATTGGAAGTTGGAGGTGGCTTGATTGACAAGTTGAAATAGTTAGGGGCTTATTGGGGCAATTTTCCTTTCTGAAATAAACTTCACATCAAACTGAATTAATTCTAGTTATTCGAGCAAATGAGCAATCTTTCGGCTTTCTTCTACTTAATTGTGGTTCTTATGCATTCAATATTGATGAGACAAGTTATCTCCGCAAACCAAGTCGGTGCTGATTGAATATCTTCTAACTTTTGGTACTTCTCTGTGCTTTGCAGCATCTGTTGTTGATCCACTGCACCTGAAATACTTCGTTTTTTCTGGACGAGTAATTGGATTAGCATTGATGCATAAAGTGCAAGTAGGGATAGTTTTGGATCGCACCTTATTTTGTTATCTTGCTGGGAGAAGTATTACATTGGAAGACATTTCTGCTGCAGACCCTTTCACGTATGCAAGCTGTAAAAGAATTCTAGAGATGGATGCTGCCGAGATTGATGATTTAACTTTAACATTTTCCCGAGATGTTCATACCTTAGGGTCTCGAAAGACTATTGAGCTTTGCAAAGGAGGGCAGGATATCTCTGTGAACATCAGTAACAGAGAGCACTACATTGATCTTCTTATTAAGAATATCTTTGTTGACTCTATTTCTGATCAGCTAGCTAATTTCGCAAAAGGATTTGGTGACATATTAGCTAATCCAAAACTCCAGAAGGTATTTTTCGGGTGTTTGGATCTAGAAGACTTTGACCGAATGCTAGGGGGAAGCAACAACACTATAAATCTGAAAGATTGGAGATCACATACTCAATATAACGGCTACAAAGAAAAAGATCGCCATGTTAACTGGTTCTGGAAGGTATGCCGTGTATTACTTAGCCATGGATTTTCATTTATTTTATTCCATGCCATGATATGCTTTAATCACCTCCTCATCCCATGTTCTCAATTTCTCATGGGCAACATACCATCTCTCACTTTTTTTTGTGATTCATACCATCTCTCACTTTGACTCCATGTAGATTTAGGAGGAAACATTGATATCAACCATAGATAAATAGGTGAGGTATATACGTGTGGTGCAATGTGCAAGAGATATTTCGATCACAATCCTAACATCCATGTATCCATTAAGCTCTATTCACTTGATACCCAGTATTTTGTATGTGCCATCCTGTATATTATTTTCCCAACAAAAATGGTTGAACTGCTTCTATCATTGCAGAAAAAGTTTTTTAGTGGCTCTTCTTTTGGTCCTAGTGTCAGTCCGTGACCGAGGCAAGTAACCAAACAAAGCCTGGCCAGTATTCTTGCTGGTTAGTCCAAAGAACTGGGAAATAGTATGTTGTGTTCACTGACAAGACTGTTAACATGTGATCCTGCGTATGTTAAAATCCCAACTATGATTGCATCATTTTTCTAGCTTATCGGAGTTATGTAACACTTACCGTACTCATTCTAAAAAGAAAACCATGTTCGTCCTTTGTGTAATGAGATGAGTACAACCAAACAGCTTTTCCCAACACTCGACCGGAGTTGGTGTGGTGCTGATATCAACCATTGTTTTAAATATAGTGAATTGTGCAAATTTAGTGGCAAAGAGCCAGCACATTGCCCTATCTGTGTCCGCTTATACATCTCGTGTGTATGTGTGAAGAAGTTTCAGTTGAAATTTGTGTATCTTTCTTTTGTAGCATAATAATCAATCTATGTATCTCTAATCTGTTCTGTCTACTTGTTTATTCACACGGCAGGCTGTCGAGAGCATGCCAGTTGAGCAACAGAGGCAGCTCCTCTTCTTCTGGACTTCAGTGAAATATTTGCCCTCAGAAGGCTTTGGTGGGCTGAGCTCAAAACTGTACATATACAAGACAACGGAGTCAGCCGACCATCTCCCGTCGTCGCACACATGCTTCTACCGCCTCTGCCTCCCCCCATACCCGTCCCTCAAGGTGATGCAAAGCCAGCTGCAGAAGATCACACAGGAGCATGTGAGCTGCAGCTTTGGTACGTGGTAGAATGCTTGGTTGTGGGAATCCAAAGTGGTACATTTTGTATATATCCGAGTTAGCGACAACCCTATCTATCTCATTTAAAATCTATTGCCAGTAGAGCTTAAAAATTAGGCTGCTGTGGTTTGATTTGTATGTATGGAAAGTTAGCGTCCCCAGTCGTTTAACCTTGATGTAGGTGGAATCAGAAGAGAGCAAGGTTCATTTTCCTTACCCGTCCTGTTAACTTGCCATTGATTCCTTTTTTGCTGTTGTTAATGTTCTGTTTCTTCCCCAAGGCCCTGTTTGGATCGAACGCAAACTTTGTGTGATCCCGGCGTTCATTGGAAATCCAAACAGGGCCTAAAGGAGTGAAATGCGCGCACATTGTGACCCTGTATGTATAGCGAGTACCATCCCAACAGCAGATGGTACTAACTGCAACATCTCTCAAGTTAGTTCTGGCTGCCAGTGGATGGATGGATGAAGGTGTGACATACAGGCAATGGCAACCGGTTGCAGATGTGCCGTTTGGAAGCCGTTGGTGGAGTCTGGTTATTTTTGTTGATCCTTTCACATTACATTGTTGCTGCCTTTGTCGGTCTGCCCCCAGTTTTGTGAAACTGGTCAAAACTTGCTGGTTAACAAGTGGGGTGCCTCCAGTAATCCCATGGCAGCTCGGGGATTGAAACATTGGCAGTAGATTTGTGGACGCTTGTTATTACCTCCTGAAGTTGGCGTAGACGAATCTTTCAGCACCGAGAAATGGCCATGGCATCGCAGAGATTCTTTGGACAGTGAATAAACATGGAAGAGGTCAGGAGATTTGGTTTTGTCGGTCGAGAAACTACGTACGTACTGGCCGTCCTCCGCTGATTGAGAATCACATGTTCGTGTGTAGCCGCTGCACCTTCCCGGACCGACCTTGCTCGAACTTCACATGACAAATATACGTATGTCCGTGCAAAATGCAGCACACTGCAGTTGAGTGACTGAAATTCTGTAGAACGATCTGTATATATATCTTCCGATGGATGCACGCACCAACAAAGCTACGGATGCTGGCGCCGGATCCATATGCGTTTGGCAATTCATCATTTTTAGCGTATTTGCATCTGTGATTGAGTTGAGCTTGGCTGAGTAAATACATGCCAAAAATTATGTTTTGCATATAGTTTGGTACCTGCATCCTCCTCAGCCTGGCTGAGAAGAAACGCACACACGACTGTTTGGTTCAAGCATTTTCTCCTCAGATGCAACATGCCGATGTTTGGTTGATTAACCTCACCTCTTACCCACGTGATGAACTTACCTCACGTGAAAACGGAGTGCTGAAGGAACAAGAGAAGGATCGGCTCGAGGTAAAAGAAGGTGTGAAAGCCCTCAGAAGCTCATTCAACGGTCACGAAATCGACTGAGAGCGAATCATTTTCCAGGCAATTGAAGCCCATATGTCAGGCCCGTAACCCTTTGTCTTTGTCTTAACCGAATAAGTGACTAGGGTTCCTGCATCCCGTCGTCTGCGTCGTCGATTTGCCTCGATCTATGTTTCTCTTCATTGGTGACGATTGTTGTTCTGGTGCGCTGGTCCAGTGGAGCCTTAGCACGACGATTTCGTGACTGTCTATTACAATAAGTTTTGCCTAGCTCCGGTGAGTGAGGGGCGATAACGGCGGCTCGCGTCAGTGCTTTTAGTCTTCGCTAGTTAGTCTACGGATCTGGATGTAATTTTTGTTATTTCTGGTGTTTGTTGTACTACCATGATTGATGATGAATAAATCGAAAGTTTTCCTAAAAAAGAGAGTAGGGAAGACACAATTTTACTCGTCTACTACCGCTGAAACAAAAAAGGCACAACACGAAAGTCAAAGTCGTGTGGAATAGCAAGATGAAGCTAGTGGGGAAAGGAAATTTCAAACGGTCGACCGTGTGATTCACCAGTTCATAACATGCACACATGAACACATCTGTCCAGACATTTGCAGGCGCTTTGTAGCACAACATCAAAGATTGCCGCACAACGTCGAAGATGCCCTAAGCGCCAGGGCGGGCGGCCCGATCACTGACTAGTCAAATAGAAACCAATCCAGACGGGCTCCTCATACCGGCCCTAAATGCCCTGACTGACCTGCACCCCTCATATCCAGCCCAAATCTAGGAGGGTATGAGGAGGCCCGGGTGTGTCCGCCACGTCGGACCTGACATCCCGACCCCACCAGAAATTGCACCAACCCCCCCCCCCCCCCCGAGTCCACCAAACCCACCGCCCTCCTGCCTCGTCCGAGCCGTCGCCGTCCACCCTTGCTCCCCCAACCTCGCCGCCAGCCCCCATCCGTGTCGACTAGTCGATCCCACACCGCCACCACGGAGGCTACTTCGGCATCGTCCGTCGGTGTCCTGTCCTCGGCTCCGGCGTGCAAGCCGAAGAACGTCGCCCGTAGGAACCGGCGACGGAGGCAGTGGGAGAGGGAAGCGGCTTCACAGGGAGCGGATGTGGACCTCGAGGAGCAGCATTCACCCCCGTCACGCCCAGCCCCCGAACCCCTTCCATCCCGCCGCCGACAAGGATCGCGCCGTCCGACCCGCTCGGGTCAGAGGACGATCCGGCTGCCGGTTGAGAGGGCATTCCGGAGTGTTTTTCGCCGACGCAGAGGGTGGCAGACGATGTCTTTCACTCGTCGCAGCTCCAACGGACGCGGACACGCACTGGCAGCGGCAGTGCTCAGTCTACCCACGTCCCGTTCGACGAAATGATAGAGCAGGACTCAATACATTTTTTTGTTCAATTCCGATCATTGTTTTGCATATATCATTGCAATTAGTTGCGTACACCTTAGTTTATTTCAAATCATAATAATTTTAGGAGAACATACTGTCGGACATGATCAATGATAATCAAGACCCAACTCAAATGGACTATGAGTTGGGGATCCAAATGGTCCTACGTTTGAAGTTGGCGGAACATCAAACCCCAATCCTAACAAGAAAAAGAAGGCAAAGGTGCCCAGGCAAGAGATCCGGCATTCACAACTTTTGAGAATATCTTGTTGGTTAAATCTTGGTTGGCCACAACCTTGGACCCGATATGTGGCACGGAGCAAAAGGCCAATAGGTATTGGCAGAAGATCCACAAGCACTATCATGAGCACGAACACTATGTGGAGCCGCATCCTATCGTGACCACCTGCAATGTGGCAGCTCTCCAACATCGATGGGGGGTCATTCAAGGGGAAGTGAACAAGTACGTCGGCTACTATGCACAAGTGCTTGGCCGCTCTGAAAGTGGGATGGGAGTGGCAACACACGTAAGTTTTTTTTTCATCATTTCAATTGCTAGTTTTTTTGTCATCATTTCAATTGTTTTTTTTGTTGTTGCATTCTCATTCTTATACATGCATTGTTTGCTAGAGTATGGTGGCTGCCACTATGTATCAAGAAACGGAGAAGAAGCCATTTGGTTTTAGCCATTATTGGGTGCTATAGAATAGCAAACCAAAATGAACACAACTTCTGGAAGATCTCAAGGCCGGCAAGAGGAAGAATGATGGGTCAAGCTCACATCAATCAATTGGGTTGGACGACGAAGACGAAGATGTTGTAGGGGAGAATGGAAGAGCCACCGTGTCAAAGAATAACTGACAAGTGATGGGAAACAAGTGCGAGAAGGCGAGGGCCTCCCGTGACGCCGCGACGACAAAAATATCCTCCACATGGACAAGCATTTTTCCCGTAAGGGAGAACAAGAAAGAAGACAGTTGCAAACTCATGTTGGATGCACAAAAGTAGAGGATGGATTGGGACCGGGAGAGGGCGAGCCAGAAACTACGAATTAAGAGGAAGAAGATCGAGTTGGAGAAGAAAGAGGCGGTGATCAAATGGGAGCTCGAGAACGCTCAGACATTTGGAGAGACCGAGCTTGAGAAGGAGAGGTTGCAACTTTCTCGAGACACGGAGGATGCGAAAATCATGTTGACGGACAAAAGCCTCTTGGATGAGTATGCAAAGAAGTGGCTTTGTGGGGATGAACAAGGAGATCAATGAACGTAGGGAGTATGAGGCGGCGAGAGCGGCGATGGCAGCAACGAAAGTGGAGGCAAGGATGCAGGCAGAGGAGGCGGCAAGGGTGCAGGCAAAGCAGGTGGAGCAGGTGTTGACACACGAACACGTCACGTGTACCCTCGACGCCGGGGGTGATGCACCGCAACTCACGTCGAAGGAGGTCCGTCCGGCAGCGCGATACGCAAGACAGCCAGCAGACGCTTTTGAAGACCCGAAACCCCACACGCCCGGGAGGGACCCCGTCAGGGAGTGCGGCAGCTATGGGCTGCTCTAGGTCGATTCGCTCGCCCCTAGAGCCTCGGGATTCGCAGCTCTCAAACTTGAGGGACAGCGAAGAACGAGAGAGAAAAACGATGGAGAGATAAAATGTAGATGAAAAACTAGTAGATTGATTTGTTCGATTGTGTGTTGTTCAATCGGCCGTCACCTCTCATCTATTTATGAGGCGGCTGGACTTCCCGTACAAGAAAAGGACTCCAAATCCCGTCCAAATCTTTCCAAAATTACCCGAACTCGGATTGGGATGATTTTTATATCAAAATCAACCGATTCGACGAGACGAAGACAATTCATGTAGAAAGTTTTCTCATATTAGGCCGTCTTGAGGGCGTAATTGGCCGAACAGTACTTTGAGTGCCAAAATCTCAGTATTTCAAGCATAGTTTCGGCCTTTTAGATGGGATCGGATGATGATGACCCAAACTTCAAAGATGTTCATGTCGATCATACGAAACTTCTTCATGTAGATTACCTATTCATTTGAGATCATCTTAAACACTTTCTTCCGTGCCAAAATCTGATGTCAACACATGCCCCCCTGTTTTTCGGCAAAACTTGTATGCCGAAAAATAATTTGCATTGTGCTTGTTCTAAGGACGATGTCAACACTCCATCGGCCATTTTAAATTTTCTTAGGGCGATAAGCATGTATCGGCCATGTTTTATGCTAAGGGTGATAATCACATATCGGCCATTGGCTACTTAGGCTTCTTGCCACACACTCGTGTCGGTGTAAAAACCGGCAGATCTCGGGGTAGGGGGTCCCGAGCTGCGGATCTGGGATCGATGGTAACAGAGACAATGGAGACGATGTTTACCCAGGTTCGGGCCCTCTTAATGGAGGTAAAACCCTACGTCCTGCTTCTGTTATATTGATGAAGATGTATCGAGTACAGAGTTGATCTACCTCGAGATCGTAATATGAGTCTAACTCCTATGGCTAGTAAGCAATGTTGCATATATCTCCCTATCACGGGCTAAACCCTATGGCTTATATACACGCCAGGGAGGGTATCTAGGGTTACAAGGTCGGTATCTAGGAGCAAGGCGGCTAGAGAAATCTTGAAGTGTACTACAAGTCTCTAGTAGAGGCAGCCTTGATCACGTCCCCCATGTATGGCCTCCGAAGTCCATCTTGGTCACGCACGAGGGTACATCGGCCCAACCGAGGAGTCGGGTCGGCCCGGTTAGCACCCCCTAATCCAAGACATCATCAGTAGCCCCCGAACTAGTCTTCTACGCCGAGGACGATGGTCGACAGGTATTACTTCGGATCCGGAGTCTTTGGCTTGACAGACGAGTTCCACTTTACATTTCGGATTTTCTTTAACAGAACATCGATATCCGTGGTCCAACCGAGCTGGCACCCTGCCCGAGGGGTGTAGGTATCTTAGCCTCGAAGGCTGGTCGTACAGGTATGAACAATCCAATCCTGTCTGACAACTTTAGCGGAGAGGCTCGCCCCATGATGGGTCGAGCAGCTACTGCCTCATCCTCAAATCGCGGTTCGAGACAGCTTATTTACTGGCACGTCCCTTCGAAACAGAGATCATGCCCACTTTCTTAGGGATATCATCAAGATTTTGTTGCCCCCCATATGTTTCAACGGCATTTTTTATAGCGGCCGCGAATTTATCGGCGCAGCAGGGGGACTCTTGGCCTTTTACAGGTCTATAAGAACCAAAGGGAGAACAGCGCAACGACGCACGCTCCCATTCCTTCCCTATTGCTACGCCGTCTAGCTCCAGCGCCCAGATCCAACTAGCACGCCTGCCTCTTTCGCGAGCTCAGCTTCTCAACCAGCCATGGCCGACACCCTCAAAGGGCACTGGGGCGGCTCCATGGTGACAGCGGCGACTATCGCCGAGCTGCGCGACGCGGGGTATCTAGCCCCCACCATCGCTGCCCGAGCTCCAGAGGCCAACCAGCTGGTGCCCGCTCCCAACGCGGGGGAACGGGTGGTCTTCGTCCCCCACCTCATCCGAGGCCTGGGGTTCCCGCTGCACCCCTTTGTGCGCGGGGTAATGTACTATTATGGGTTAGATTTCCACCATCTGGCCCCTAACTCCGTTCTCCACCTCACCGCTTTCATAACGGTCTGCGAGGCCTTCCTTCGCTGTGAGCCGCACTTCGGCTTATGGCTGAAGCTCTTCGGGATCAAACCGAAGTCAAGTGGCTCGGAGCTCGCGGAGTGCGGAGGGGCCATGATCAGCAAGAACCAGGGAGCCACCTGGTTCAAGGGTACCTTCATCGAGACGGTGAAGGAATGGAAGAGGGAGTGGTTTTATATCACTGAACCTCTTGCTCCTGGTCAAACCGAAGTCCCGGCCTTCTCGGCCGGGCCACCCAAGAAACTCAAGTCCTGGAAGGAGAAGGGCGTTGCTTGGGGGAATCCAGAAGAGGCGGAGACCCTGGTTGACAGGATCCTGTGGTGGTCCATGGCGGGGAAGGTTGAGCTGGCCGACGTCATCAACGTCATGCTCAACCGTCGGATACTCCCTCTCCAATTTCGGGCTACCCCAATGTGGGCGCAAAAGCCCGAGGACATGGACACCATCAACACTTTCTTCCGCTCCACCTTGGCAGCCATGTGGTCCAGGCTCATGAAGCTAGCCAAGGATAAGATTCCTCCCGCGGGGGAGGACCGCGGTATCGAACACGGGTACGAAGCCCCCCGGTAAGTAGCCTCGCCCTTCAATATTTGTTTTGTTCGCTCATTGTGACGAGGAGCTAAGTCTTTGCTTAAACTGTCGTGTTATGACGTTTTCCAGAAATGGTCGGCCTGGGTGAAAGGGGTAAGATGCCCAGCCCCACTGCCGGAGCAGCCCCCAACTCCCCTGCTCTCGGCGCTTCTGACCGAGGAGCCACATGTGGTGGCCTCCAAAGGGACGAAGTCCCAGACGGGGAGGTCAAGTGCTCGGACCCGAGGGACTTCGGTCACTCGGTCCGAAGAGACCCACCATTCCGCCGCTCAAGACGGCGGCACCGAGGAGGGTGAGGAGGAGGAGGTTCCTCCTCCAAAGGGGAAGAGGTCGGCGATAGAAGACGCCGACGTGGTCCTGCCGCCGAAGGGCTCAAAGAGGCCGAGGCGAGCCTCATCCGAGGCCACCAACAAGTCATCGGAGAGGGCCGAGCTCTCCGGTGACTCAGAGGAAGACCCCCTCGCAATGGGGAGGAAGAAACCGGCACCTCGAGGGTAAGCCCTTGTTTCTATCGTCTTTCCTTGAGTCACTTTTTTTAGTAAGGGAGATCTTACAGTAGTAATCTTTCACACGCAGTCTGCCGAGGGTAATCCCCAGTGGCTCTTCGAGCGGGCTGCCATCCGCTAGCGGGACTCCAGAGCCCGCCGCTTCTCCCCCGAAGCATTACGGGCTAGGGGAGGCGACATCCACCATGGTCCCCGACGTCAACTTGACGGGGACCGACGAGGTGGCGATCATGACCGAGGTCAATTCCTCGGCCCAACAAGACCTTGGGACGGGACACCCCGAGGTCATCGAGGAAGGGCTGGGCCAATCACTGGTCCAGCCGGCATCTACCTCGGCGCTACCACCCCAGGCGGAGGCTGCTCGGGTGGAGGCACTCGAGGTCCTCCCTCCACCCGAGCCCCCTGTCCGAGGACGGGCCAGGGCGGGATGGACCGAGGAGATGGAGGACGCCTTGAAGGGCTCTTCCATTAAGGAGGAGCATCGTGCCTTCATAGGCACGACGCTGCAAGGCTACCGGTCCGCAGGGGCCGGCCTGCACGAGGTTTTTAAGAACCTCATAGCAGGTTTCGAGGTATGCCTTATGCGTATTCATGTTGTTTATTTAAGCTTTTTGTTTTTGTGAGTTCTGTCCGAGGACATAAGAGTGTAGCCTTCTAAACGGCTTAGTGAGTGAGTAGCCCCCGAGCCCGAAGGCGGTTTCAAGAAACCGGCATCGGGGTCGTATGAAGTAGTAGGAGCTGATGGGTGATCGTAATTGTTCCCTTGATAAGGAGAATTCGTTCTGTTCCAGGGTGCAACCCCGATTCCGGACTCCGCCTCCGAAGAGATGGCGGAGATGAACCGGAAACTTAAGCAATCTCAAGGTAAGCAAGTTTAAGCTTGCCGTACATTTTTACTGAATATGAGTAATGTGTGTGAAAGAGGACAACTAAGGCCGAACTGTGTTGACAACGGAGCTGGAGATGCTCAAGGCCGAGCTAGCCAGAGCTCGGAAAGAGGTGCGGCAGCAGGAGACTGCTGCCGATGTAGCCGAGAAGGCGCGGGCTGCCGAGAAGGCGGCCGGAGAGAAGCACCAGGCAAGGGTGCTAGAGGTCGAGCAGACCCCGAAGGGCGTGTTCGAGGCACGCGACAAACTTCAGGAGGAGGGGCAGCGGACGAAGGAGGAGCTCGAGAAGCTGCAGCATGCCTACTCCGAGCTCAAGACCTCGGCCCGAGCAGACCGCGAGGTGCTCCAACAAGTGGAGCAGATCGCCTCGGGTAAGAAGTTCTTGCTGCAGTGTGCATTTGGCAGCAAAGGGTGTGTCAAGCTCACCCAATTATGGCGTTCCGTAGAGGTCTTCGAGGATCTCCCGCGAAGCGCAGAGGATGCGGTGGCATATTTTGGCCAGCTGGTGGGCCATGAGGCGGAGAAAGCTTTCTGGGGTCAATTCCCGGGGTCGCCGTTTGCGCAGCTGCTGAATCATCGAGTGAAGCAGCTGGTCGAGCTGTTTCGCATGACAAGGCCGGCGCTCCAGGACCTCTGCGTCGTGTTATGGCCTGCCGAAGCCATGCCGAGGAGTCTATTTGGCCTGACGGCTCGTCTCCAGAATGCCGTGCCCTGCGTTGAGCGCTGGAAGAGATCCGCGTGCTTCGAAGGGACGCGGAGGGCATATGCTTGCGTGAAGACTCACTTCCGCAAGGTTGATGCGGAGACATGTGCCGCTGGCCCTCCTGCCGACAAGCCACGGACCGCCGAGCAGTTTTTCACCGAAGTGGAGGCGGGAGCTCGGACCACCGAGGCCATGTGCCCCAAGGACACTCTGTATTTTTAAGTGAGTCCCCGGAATGCCGGAGTGCTATAATGTAAAGACTTTGTCTCGTGTTTAAATGAAGATGGCTTTAAATTCCATGTGTTTTTATTGTAGTATTTGATTATTCCTCCAATATGACGTTTTAAAATGAGAGTGGCCAGTCGTCGGCTTCAGCCCCAGTGCAGGTTATACAGAGGGTGTTCCTTAAGGCATACTTGACCCTTGGCCGACGTCTCGGTACCCGGAGGCGGTCAATGACTTAAAGGAACTAGGCAATCGGACTATAGTGGCTTGACATCTTTCATTTAGTTGTAGGAGTTTGACTGTGGGGGCTGAGGACCAGCCCCCGGCATAGGGAGTGTGCGGCCAATGCGGCCGAGGTCTAGGCCATGGCACACTTCGGCTAGAAATAAAAGCCCTTCGTTTGACATGGGTGATCTCTATCGTCACATCGCCTAACGCAGTCTTCGGATGGCAGACCAGTTTGCGCTTACCCAGATAGTCAGTTTTCGGCTTTCTCCACTGAGGCGCCATGCCAATTAACCTAGCGGCGCAATCGCAGTGGTTCTCCCGTTACACCCTTAGCCGAATACATCGGGAACGTAAGGGGTACACATAGGAGCCGGGCAACCCAACTATTGACCGAAATCCAGGTTCGAAACTGATGCATATAAGGCCCAAAAATCCGGGACGCCGAATACATCGGACTTTCCTACACAATTGCATCTTTTTTAAATACTTCATCGTCCTGGAGCTATGCTGATAAAGAAATACAATAAAGACCTTGAAAGGGCACGGTTTCTTTATTTCATAGTGTCAATCATGTACATGCCCCGTTGTGACGAGAGTGATCGAAAGAATACAACGTGAGTAATAAGGAAGAAAGAGGAAAAAACAGGTCGGGTAATTACTGACGGATTTTAAAGGATCCGGACCGAAGCCTGCCGCACGTCTGCGTTTCCGAACTGTTGAACAGATCGCTCTTGATTGATGACGACTGATTTGCGAAGGCTGATGCCTGACCAGCCCTTTATACACTCTAAGTGTTTGATTGACCGAGTTCCTCAAAGGGAGGTGTTTGCCAGAGTCGTTCTATGGTTAAGGCCACAGGGATGTAGTGACGCTTCGGCCACTTCTTTTACAGATACCTGCCTGTGCAGGGGCTCTAAGCCTTGTCTTCGCGTGGTTAATCTGCGTGTGACGCGTGGGTAGTTGTATTGGCTCCTCGACGTCCCAGGGAATTTTGAGTGCGAAGTGGTGCACCCTGGGGACGTAGTGCCCGCAGCTAGGGCACGCGAGGAGCCTGCATCCCTATTTCGGGTGCGGGGGTAGCTGGCCGAGGCCGACTTGTGCATCCCGGGCTCGCTTCAAAGAGCGAGCGGCGCGTTTATCGCTGCGGGCTGCCTCCTCGAACGCTTGGACCTTGGCTGCAAAAGCCGCGGTCTGTTCCTCTGTCTGGAGTGAACGCTCGGTGTTACTGTTGACCGTGATGACACCGTTGGGTCCCGGCATTTTGAGCTTGAGGTAGGCGTAATGGGGGACTGCGTTGAAGCATGCAAAGGTCGTGCATCCTAAGAGCGCATGGTATCCACTCCGGAAGGGTACAATGTCGAAGATTAACTCCTCGCTTCTGAAGTTCTCGGGCGAACCGAAGACTACCTCGAGGGTGACTGTCCCGGTACAGCGGGCTTCGATGCCCGGAATGACACCTTTAAAGGTGGTAGAGCTCGGCTTTATCCGAGATGAGTCAATGCCCATCTTCCAAACCGTGTCCTCGTAGATGAGGTTAAGACTGCTTCCCCCGTCCATCAGGACGCGTGTGAGATGATAACCATCAACAATAGGGTCCAGAACGAGCGCCGCAGATCCGCCATGCCTGATGCTGGTCGGATGATCGTGCTTGTCGAAGGTGATTGGGTAGGCCGACCATGGGTTATACTTCGGGGCGACCGGCTCCAACGCATATATGTCCCGAAGCACACGCTTTCTTTCCCGTTTAGGGATGTGGGTGACATAGATCATGTTGACCTCTGTTACCTCGTTGGGAAATTTCTTTTGCCCTCCATTATTGGGCTGCCGAGGTTCATCCTCGTCGTCGCTGCGGTGTTGGGTTTTATTCTGACCCTCTGCCGCTATCTTGCCAGCTTGTTTGAAGACCCAGCAATTCCTATTAGTGTGTGTTGCTGGTTTTTCCTGAGTACCGTGAATTCCACATGGGCGGTCCAGGAGCCTGTCAAGCTGGCTAGGTCCGTCTTTGTTCCCCTTATAGGGTTTTCTTTTCTGCCCGGATTTAGGTCCGGCAAATCCAGCATTGACCGCGGCGTCTTCAGTGTCGTTTCCGCCGTTCTTATACCTACACTTATTTTTATTGCGCTTCGGTTTTCCATTGGCGTCGCGGGTTTCCGAGGTGCCTACTTCGCCGTTATGAGTACTTCGGGTGAGCCAGCTATCCTCTCCCGCGCAAAAGCGGGTCATCAGAGAGGTCAGGGCGGCCATAGTCCTCGGCTTATCCTGGCCGAGTTGTCGGGCTAGCCATTCATCCCGAATATTATTTTTGAAGGCGGCAATGGCCTCAGCATCGGAGCAGTCTATGATCTGGTTCTTCTTGGTGAGGAACCTATTCCAGAATTTCTGGGCTGATTCGCCTGGCTGCTGGGTAACACGGCTGAGGTCATCCGCGTCCGGAGGTCGGACATACGTGCCCTGGAAGTTTGCCCGAAAAGCGTCTTCTAGGGCCTCCCAGCTGCCGATAGAGTGGGGAGGGAGGCAATTAAGCCAGTGTCTGGCCGGCCCCTTTAGCTTGAGCGGCAGATATTTGATGGCATGGAGGTCATCTCCATTGGCCATGTGTATGTGTAGGAGGAAATCCTCGATCCAGACTGCTGGGTCTGTGGTACCGTCGTATGATTCGATGTTAATGGGTTTAAACCCTTCCGGAAACTGGTGCTCCATCACCGTGTCTGTAAAGCAGATTGGGTGAGCTGGACCTCAGGACCGAGGAGGATCTCGTCGGGTCTCGGGAGAGAGCCGTGAGTAAGCTTGATCTCGGGCACAGTCGTTCCTGTCCATCCAGGCATCGTAGTCGTTGGGCCCAGCGGGGGCGCGTCCCCTGGATCCATAGATGGACCGAGGGGGGGCTATTTTCTTCAATACGACGTCTAGCGTCGCGAGGATCCAGGTGGTCCATGGGGTCTTTACCATGACGGCGTGGAGGTGGCCTTTCACCACGGTCTTCTCGCCTTGGCCTGTCCCGGCCTCTAGGGGGGCGATCGAGGTCGTCAGCAAGCTCTTCATCAAATTCTGGTAGGAGGCGCCTACGTGGGTAAGACTTCGGCGCGCTATGGCGTCGGTTTTCCATATCCTGCTCGGCGGAAAGCACTTCAACCCACTTGTCATTTAGCGCGTCGGTATTTTCCTGCAGCTGTCATTGCTTGCGTTTTAGGCTCCGGGCCGTCGCGACGAGGCGTCGCCGGAAGCGTTCTTGCTCGAAGGGGTCCTCGGGGACGATGAAGTCCTCGGTACCGAGGCTGTCGTCCTCCTCGGACTCCGGCATGTAATTGTCGTCGGCCCCTTCGAAGAGGTCATCGGGATCGGAGTCCACAAGAGGTCGGTCTAGTGTGCCGTTCCTTACTGGGGAGGCTTGAATGTCCTCCTCCAGGTTGTCGGCGTCGCCGTCCTCCTCGTTGCCGTTATTGGCTGTTGCATCATTGCCACTGGGTTCCCCAGTATTGCCCCTTCGGCGCCGTCGCCGTCGTCTTGGAGGGGATTTGGGGGTGTCCACCATATAGACATCATAGGTGGATGTGGCGGTCCACCTGCCCGTGTTGACCGAGGGCAAGGTGTTCTCGATGGGGCCGTCTGCGTCTTCCTCCATATTTGAGGGTTCGCCGTAGTCCAATACGTCGGTTAAATCATCAATCGTAGCGACTAGGTGGGTGGTGGGTGGTGGGTGGAATGTAGATTTCCCTATCGTCGGCTTTAAGTCTGATCTGATCGTAAACCGAAGCCTTGCCGTCCGAGATGGACATGCTCTGGATGCGGCAAAGCATCTCATCAAGGTGAGATAACTCTTCGGGATCCATGGATGCGCCATAGGCAGGGCTGATTCGAAGTACATCCGGTGTGTGACCAGGCGCATCCTCGGAGCGAAGAGAGTCTGAACGTAATTCGGAGTTTTGATTCGAAGTCACTTCCGGCACCGCTTCAGGAGTGGGAGCCGGATCTCTCTCCGAACTAGCGGTCGAGGGGAGATCAGCCGGAGTGGCGGCGTCGGTAGTCTCAGAGGATATCGTGACAGAGTTCGGTTCCGGAGTCGAGCCTCCAGAACCGGCCGAGCTTTCGATCAGGACGGGCGTCCGTCCCGATAGGACGAGTTCGCCACGGGAATCGGCAGTGTACTCGAGGCCTCCGAAGGTTATGACCCATCCAGGGGCGTAGTTCTCGATGGAAGTCAGATGTCCCGTCGAATCGGCGCAGAACATCATGCTGCCGAAGAGGAAAAGCTGTCCGGGGACGTAGACGTCCCCACAGCTGTTATCGTGATCGATCCGTAGGTGAGCCATCGACCCTTCCGGTGATCACGCAGCGGAACTCTCAATGAAAGCACCAGTGTCAGTGTAAAAACCGGCAGATCTCGGGGTAGGGGGTCCCGAGCTGCGGATCTGGGATCGATGGTAACAGAGACAATGGAGACGATGTTTACCCAGGTTCGGGCCCTCTTAATGGAGGTAAAACCCTACGTCCTGCTTCTGTTATATTGATGAAGATGTATCGAGTACAGAGTTGATCTACCTCGAGATCGTAATATGAGTCTAACTCATATGGCTAGTAAGCAATGTTGCGTATATCTCCCTATCACGGGCTAAACCCTATGGCTTATATACACGCCAGGGAGGGTATCTAGGGTTACAAGGTCGGTATCTAGGAGCAAGGCGGCTAGAGAAATCTTGAAGTGTACTACAAGTCTTTGGTAGAGGCAGCCTTGATCACGTCCCCCATGTATGGCCTCCGGAGTCCATCTTGGTCACGCACGAGGGTACATCGGCCCAACCGAGGAGTCGGGTCGGCCCGGTTAGCACCCCCTAATCCAAGACACCGTCAACTCGGGTGGTACTTCTTCAAATATTTGCCATTGAGAGCTCGTGTTAACAATGCCCCTTGAATGGATTCCACCAAATATGAGTTTCCGGGAACTACTCTTGTAACCTTAAAAGGACCTTCCCAGCTTGGAGACCACTTCCCGAATTTTCTATCTCTTGAACCAATCAGCAAGACCACCTTTCACACAAGATCGCCAACTTGAAAGTTCTTCAACTTGACCTTTTTATTGTAAGCCTTTGCCACCCTCAACTTGTCTCTCTCTATGGCCTTTAAAGCAACCAAACGTTTATCGGCAACCTCATCAATATTGTCCATCATCAAGTTATAAAAGTCCACTGCCGATAAATCATTTTGTTTGGCTATCCTCAAAGCATTCAGATTCACTTCCACTAGTAAAATGGCCTCTTGACCATATACTAGCTCATACGGAGTTACCTTTGTGGCGCCATGTCTTGAGATTCTATGTGCCCACAAAGCTTCGGACAACAACTCATGCCATTTCCTTGGATTATCCTCAATCTTTTAATTGATGAGATTGATTAATATTTATTGCTAGACTCAGCTTGTCCATTAGCTTGGGCATACTATGGAGAGGAATTGAGCATCTTTATGTTATAAGATTCGGCAAATTCTCTAACTTGATGTGACATGAAAGATGAACCTTGATCTGTAGTTAATGTTTGAGGAATGCCGAATCTATGAATAATATGCTCGGTTATGAATTGAATTACCTCCGTATGTGTCATGTTCTTGAGAGGTACTGCTTCAGACCATTTAGTGAAATAATCGGTTACCACCAATACGAACCGATGCCCCTTTGAGGAAGATGGATGAATTTCTCCAATGAAGTCTAAACCCCACCCTCTAAAAGGCCACGGTTTGATAATAGGATGTAACATAGCAGCAGGAGCCAACTGAATATCACCAAATTTTGACAAGCTTCACATCCTTTATAATACCTGAAGCAATCATTGATCATAGTCAGCCAATAAAACCCAACACGTCACAGTAACCATTTCATTTTGGGGGCCGACTGATGACTGCCACAAATTCCTTCATGGACCTCTCCCATAGCAACTCTCACTTGGTCCTCGTCCAAGCACTTTAACAGAACATCATCAACAGTTCGGCGGTAGAGATCATCATCTCTCATTGTATATTTGAAAGCCATGCGCCGAACGGTCCTGTCCACCCTTTCACTCGGATTACACAGATATTCAATAATGGGCCTCCTCCAGTCTTGATTTTCACCTGCACTAGATTGCATGTTAGTGGCCGAAGCAGTGGGCTCTGGTTCGGTCTCTACACTTACAAGGCTAGACATCGGCTTTTGAGAAATATGAAACATGCCATGACCAACATGATAGCCGGATGCCTGCTGTGCCAATTCATTTGCTCTCCAATTATCATGCCTAGATATATGAGCAATGCTAAAATAATCTAGAGTAGAAATTATATCTAGACATTTATCAAGATAAATATTAAGTGATTCGTCGAAACATTGAAAAACTCTGGATATTTGCTGCACTACCAATAATGAATCACCAAAAGCCTCAATATGTGTAGCACCTATAGCCAACAACATCTCTAGGCCGAATAACAATGCTTCATATTCAGCCTGATTGTTTGTGCAAAAATATTCTAAGCGTCATGAGGCTTCAAAAATAGCACCATGAGGAGATATATAAACAATACCGACACCTTGGCCATTGCTACAAACTGAACCATCAAAATATAATCTCCATGGTACTAACGAGACAAGATTTATATCAATATCATGCTTGTCATCAATCCGATGTTCAACGATAAAATTAGCAATGATTTGGCCTTTCATGGTTTTCAGAGATTCATAGGCCAAATCATATTCAATTAAAGCATAAGCCCACTTGCCAATTCTACCACTAAGAATTGGCCTATGCAACATGCATTTGATGACATCGGTTTGACAAGCTATTATACAAGTACTTGGCACTAGATAATGTCTTAACTTTGTGCAAGCATAATATAAGCATAGGCATAATTTTTCAATAAATGTATACCTCGTCTCGGCGTCCAACAAGCATCGGCTCAAATAAGTGATAGCATGCTCCTTTCCTTCGGTCTCTTGAGTCAAAACAACACCAATAACACCTTCCTCCGCTGCAATGTAAAGCCTGGAGGACTCCTTATGCTTAGGTGCTTTCATCACCGGAGGAGTGCACAAATAATTCTTGATCATATCAAATGCTTCTTGCTGTTTTGCCCCCCAAGTAAAATCAACATCATTCTTTAACCGAAGGATAGGAGTAAATGCATCAACTTTTCCTGACAAATTAGCTATGAACCTCCTCAAATAATTGACCTTGCCAAGGAATTTTTGCATATCTCTCTTGCATGTTGGAGCCTCCACTTTTTGTATAGCTTCTATCTTTTTGGGATCAATCTCTATGCCATCTTCAGAATAATGAAACCCAAAAACTTGCCAGCCAACACGCCAAATGAACACTTCAAAGGATTCATTTTTAGTCCATATTTTTTCATTCTTTCAAAAGCTAAACGCAAATCGGCTAGATGAGATTCAAAAGCATCTGATTTGACATCAATATAGACCTCAAGTATAACACCGAGTAAATCATGAAAAATTAAATTCATAGCCCTTTGATATGTGGCGCCGACATTCTTTAATCCAAAGGTCATCACCGTCCACTCAAATAAACCAAGGAAACCGGGGCACCGAAAAGCCGTTTTGGACACGTCCTCTTCGGCCATAAAAATCTGGTTATACCCCGCATTACCATCAAGAAAACTAATGACCTATGTCCAGAAGCATCATTAATAAGCATATCGGCTATTGGCATGGGGTACTCATCTTTGGGTGTAGCTCTATTCAAATCTCTGAAATCAATGCACACCCTCAACTTGCCGGAGCCTTTCTTCTCCACCGGTACAATATTAGAAATCCACTCGGCATACCTGCAAGGTCTAATAAAATTAGCTTTAAGCAAACGACCGATCTCTTCCTTGATCCGGTCATATGTTTTTGGATTAAACTTTCTGGCCGATTGTTTGTACGGTCTAAAACTGGCCTTTATAGGTAACCGATGCTCCACTAGCTCTCGGCTTAAACCTGGCATTTCATGATACTCCCATGCAAAGCAACAAACATATTCTTTCAATAGCTCGACTAACTAAGCTTTACAATCGGTTTTCAAATTTTTGTTTACAAATGTCGGCCTAGGAACTGAACCATCCCCAATATCTATTTCTTCTAATGGATCGGCCGATGTAAAACCTTGTCCAAGTTTATCCATATCATCTAACTCTTCTATAGACTCATACATATCGTTCTCATTGGACCGATATTCCGTAAGTCGTTTTTGTAACCATTCGGAGTTAGGATCCATTCAAATACATCATACCTTGGAGCCGATTGCCACCAACCGGCTTTAATGAGACGGGCACGAAACCATTCTTGGTGGCGCTGAGAAAGTCAAACTCTGATAGGTCGCGCCCCGTCAAGCAAGTAGCATTGAGATGTTGCCAATCCACCGATGCATCGGCCAAAGCAACGCAGGCCGAGTTATCCGCATGAATGACTTCCACTTCATCATCAACCCACTGGATTAAAAACTGGTGCATAGTAGATGGCACGCACTGGTTTGCATGAACCCAATCACGGCCTAAAATAATGTTGTAATTACCTTGCACCTCGGCGACAAAGAAAGCAGTAGCCAAAGTCTTGCTTCCGACCGTAAGCTTCACATACATCACACCTTTGGCTTCGGTTTTCTCTTTGCCTTCAAACCCATTAAGCACCATATTGGTCTTGATCAATTCTTCATCGGGCAAACCCAATTTCTTGAAGACCAAATAGGGCATGAGATTCACCACAGCACCACCATCAATAAGCATCCGAGTAAGCGGCGATCCATTAATATGACCTCTGAGGTACAACAGTTTCAAGTGTGTTACTGGTTCTTTTGGTTTCTCAAATATTGCATTCTTAGGGCAAAAATCCAGCTGAGCCACCTCCCCTTCTTCATCTACAGCACGAAACTCAGCGGGTAAGTAATACACCATATTGATATCCATACCTTCGTGGACCGGTGTAGGCTCATAATCCACCATCTCATCTCCTTCTTCAAGTGTATCCACCGATTCTGAAACTTGTTCGAGTGAAAGAGAAGTGATAGGTGTCGCGGACGATGTAATAGTGTTCGCATCGTCCTCCTTTAGTTGACACACGAACACGTCACGTGTACCCTCGACGCCGGGGGTGATGCACCGCAACTCACGTCGAAGGAGGTCCGTCCGGCAGCGCGATACGCAAGACAGCCGGCAGACGCTTTTGAAGACCCGAAACCCCACACGCCCGGGAGGGACCCCGTCAGGGAGTGCGGCAGCTATGGGCTGCTCTAGGTCGATTCGCTCGCCCCTAGAGCCTCGGGATTCGCAGCTCTCAAACTTGAGGGACAGCGAAGAACGAGAGAGAAAAACGATGAAGAGATAAAACATAGATGAAAAAGTAGTAGATTGATTTGTTCAATTGTGTGTTGTTCAATCGGCCGTCACCTCTC
Organism: Elymus sibiricus; assembly: GCA_039707655.1. Classification (NCBI taxonomy): domain Eukaryota; kingdom Viridiplantae; phylum Streptophyta; class Magnoliopsida; order Poales; family Poaceae; genus Elymus; species Elymus sibiricus. Next base: position 302,910,800 of record CM077672.1, on the reverse strand, counting down.
ATCTATTTATGAGGCGGCTGGACTTCCCGTATAAGAAAAGGACTCCAAATCCCGTCCAAATCTTTCCAAAATTACCCGAACTCGGATTGGGATGATTTTTATATCAAAATCAACCGATTCGACGAGACGAAGACAATTCATATAGAAAGTTTTCTCATATTAGGCCGTCTTGAGGGCGTAATTGGCCGAACAGTACTCTGAGTGCCAAAATCTCAGTATTTCAAGCATAGTTTCGGCCTTTTAGATGGGATCAGATGATGATGACCCAAACTTCAAAGATGTTTATGTCGATCATACGAAACTTCTTCATGTAGATCACCTATTCATTTGAGGTCATCTTAAACGCTTTCTTCCGTGCCAAAATCTGATGTCAACAGCAGGACACAAGTATGGCCGTGAAGCAGGAGGCAAGTGCGCGGAGCAGGTGGCATGGATGGTGTCCGGCCAGTGATCCGACCAGTGAGTGATCCGTCACGCTCGGACTTGAATTTCATTTTGGCATGTTCAGATTGTTGAACTATGATTTATTTTGCTTTATCGCATTATTGAACGGTCCAATTTGTGAACTATGATTTATTCTGCTTGATCGCATTGTTGAACGGTCAAATTTGTGAACTATGGTCCACGTGCATGAATTACATGGATTTGAGGATCCACATTTAAGATGTGTGACTGTTCGGCACGCCAAATGAGGACCGTCTGGCGCTGTCCGTAAACACGTCCGGACACGTCCACGGGCATATAGGATAATAGGAGGCTATACTTGCAAGTCCAGCTGTAAACGCTCTAACAGGAGAAACATGATCAGGCGTTCTCGAATCACAAGTACGAGTACATATTCGACGCCAGTGGATATGCTCCTACATACTACTGCTTTGCGTATTCCACTAAGAGCGAGGAACTTTAGACTAAGTTGTTGAACGAATTTCCGCTGCGCTCTACGTGAACATCTCCTTGACTGCCCTGCATTTCCTCCCCCTAGTCTGGGTCTCAGACTGAAGCAGTGCCCCGGCCTGGCCAGTGGCTGCCGACGGCCGCGGTGACCGCGAGTGGTCAAGCGGCCATCAAACCAATGGGGCACATATACATTGCAGGGAGAGGTTCTCTGGTGGACAATGAAAGACATCAGGAGATGCGGCTGCTGTCGATCATGCCGTGCTGTCGTCGGTGAAAGTGAAACAGCCACTTAGCCGTCCTTTACCGATTCAGAAATCAGAATCCCATCTTCCTATCCCGGACCTTGGTCGCTCGAATCTCGCAGGGCAGATGCAGCGCATCATCGACCTCTCGTGCGTCGGCGCTTCGTTTTTGACGCAGGAATGCAGCACTGTTTAATGTTTAGCGATCGGAATTACGCCGATGTGAATGAACCGAAGAGGAAGCTACGGCCGCCGGCGATCGCCGGATCTATATGTACGCCTGCGTGATTTGTCTGGATGCATCAGTAAAGTGGTAAATTAGCTGGAGACCATCCTCCAGAGACATACTCAATAGCCAGGGGTAACACAAACCGGATAGGATACCGATCATAGGTGGAACTGACACTGTGACATACACCACAACAAGCTGCAGCTAAGCAGACGCAGCCAGGCACGGGGGCCGGCGAGAGTGGCACTGCGTCGCTCGCTCGCTGCTGACTGACACTGGGCGTCGACCCGACAACACTTTTATTTAGCCCACGTCACGCGACCCCGCGCATAGCACTCCCACTCCACACCTAGTAAAAAGTAACACTCCACTCCACTCCACTCCACTGGCTAACTGAGCATCACGCCGTGCCACGTAGGAGCACACGGCTGCCGCCGTGGACGCTGAGCCAGCCAGCCCCTCCTCTGTCTCTGTGCGCGCCTCACACGCTGACGCTGGCCACCGCGGCGGCCGGCTCCTCTGCCGCGGCCGCGGGGGCCTCCTCCGGTGCAGCCGGCGCTTCCTCGGCGACGGCCGGCACCTCCGGCTCGGCAGCAGGTGCAACCTCCTGCTTCACCTCCTCGGCCGCCGCCGGCTCTGCCTCTGCCACCGCCTCCTTGGTCTCTGTCTCGACCACGGCTGGCGCCTCTGGCTCTTTGGGCGCCTCGGCCTCCGGCTCGGCCGCCGCGGCTGGCTCGGGCTCCTTGGTCTCCTCCGCCTCAGCGGCGGCCGGCGCGTCCTCCTTGGTCTCCTCGACCTCGACGGGGGCAGGCGCCTCGACTTCGGCCTCCGCCGGCGCGGGGGCCTCCTCCGTCTTCGCGACCTCCTCGGCGGCCACGGGCGTCTCCACCGCGGGCGCCTCCTCCGTCAGCGCGGCCGATGGGTTCTGGACCTGCACGACGCACAGTTACGTTCATTAGCCCCACGCACATGTCATCACATACACAAACCGATCTAGCTCGAGCTGGATCATGATCACCCGGCCGTTCGTCAGATCACATGTAAGCAGATGAAAAGATGAAGAACCCATCGGAACGACCATCATTCCGAGCATACGAAAAGAGAATAGACGATCGAGACAAGGGAGACAAGTTATACGTACATCAGCGGTGGCCATTGCTGTCCTTGATGCAAGAAAATGCCCGGAGTGGCAGAGGGTGGCTAGCTGAAGCTAGTGCTACTGTGACTCTGTGGCTGATCTGAATCAGAGTGTGAGGCGCGTGTGTCTGTGTGGAGCAATGGGTCGGGGTGGAGGGGCTATATATAGCGGCCTCCGGAGGCCAAAACGGGGAGAACACAAACGAAAATCGAACGCCAAAAAATAAAATAAAAATGAAACGACTGATCGAGAAAATAAACAAGTCGAGTCCATCTCATGATGATCGGGAATCTGGGGAGCTGTGTGTGCAAATAAACACGTCCTGACGACGTGCGGTTGTACGTGCGTGTCATGCCATCCAACTAAAGGTGGCCCGTGAGTCATGACACTATGGAAAGGGTCCAAAGAGCAAACCAGATCAGACCAGGGTGCGCACCATGCAACAGTACGCCCATGCACGGCCGGCGTCTAGTTCATCTCGCTCCACATGTTGCGCGATCGGGACGGATCGTGTCACACACACACACACACATATTCGAGAAAGGCAGCGAGATTCTTGAATTTGTTTTCTCATTTCTCATAAATTTCAGTGTATGATCGACGATCCCCGGTGGCAGTGGCAAGGAGCAAGCGGACCTTTTGCGTTGTAGGTCTAGCTAGCCTTGAGGTGTGCACAGTACACACAGGCACAGCGCATCTCATCGTTGCTGCACGTTCTGCGCCGTCCTTTCCATCGAATCGTCGATCGCCGATTAAAGTATGCTCTCGCCGATTTAGCTGTACTGGTAATTCTGGCCGGGGAGAGAGATTCGATCGATCGATCTGTGATTTGGATCAAAACGTATTTGATTAGCGTTTGTTTTGTACGAGATTATGATCGCTGAACAGGGGCGGCTGTCGGGGTTGGCGTCAAGACAATGCAGTTGGAACTATGCTTCTTTTGTATTTTTAGCCATGATGTAATTCGGTATCTAACTATGCTTCTAATTAAGTTTATGTTTGCTTCATGCATATTTGTAGAGTATAATAATGTCCTAAGCATCCCAAGTCTTTTTTTTTTCCAGTTTATAACAAGACGGTGTCAAATGGATCAAAGTTTCTTGTGAGAGCAGCTCCAGATCCCCAAGCAATCACCGCTGGAATTCTGTCCGTGTTCTCGTGGCTAGTGCTACTGTAGTAGCTCCCATGTGTCATGCTTCAGAGTTCATCAACAACAATCATGACAGCAAATGGACGTCCCCTGTCACCTTTGGGGCTCGTCTGCTTGCTCCGGCCTCCACCACCTTTACCCAAAAGCTAGCGTAGATATATGCAAGCCGATTACTACCGCGCCGCAGGGGTAGTTATCAATGGATCAACCTCATCCTCCAAAACAAGGTAATTTGCAAAAGTAAATGAATCTGATCTCATCAGCAAGACAGCGAGATTACACTAATTAATCGCGTTGGTGGCACCTCGCAACCTGATCTTTTCCCTCGCCGCCGCCGAAAGGTCGAGAGGCAGACAAGCACAAGGTAACTGAGCTCTTACAAATGGCCAAAAAACCGTGGTTTCCCACGCAATCTTCTCTCCTCCTCTAAACTACTTTGTTTCCAGATGATTTTGGCCCCAGCAGAGGAGGAGGACGATGGGGTTGGTCTCTAGTGATCTTAAGTGTCACAACAAGGAAACATATTGAAGGGAAGTATCACCATGTATATTTTTGTGAGTTTTCAACATAGTGTTCATGTGATTGTTGGTCCCTTGACTAAGCCTCTTAGTCATGAGGTATTTGGCAAGCATGTTAAGACTATGGGTTTACGAATATTTGAATGATCGTTTTGGACAAGTGGGAGATGTTGGAATTATGTGTCCTACAACTATATTCAAGTTAATAGGAATTGCTAATATCTGGAATACCTCATTATGGAATTATACATGTATTTATACATGGAATTACTTTACATGATTTATCATGGAATTGTCACTTGTTGGAACTTACTTAAGTTATATGCTTAAGGAAGCTGGTCGATTATCAGTGGAATACAATATACTATTTATATTGGAAAGACTACCCGGGTACAGTGATAATCGGAAGGAGCTAGATCGTATAGTTAGATTACAGCCCTAATGTTGATCTACATAATTAGAGGAATTTACACTCTATTATGGCACGTTGCTCACAAGCGTGTGCTTCGGGGACATAACGGGTAGAATCCGTTAACAGACAAATATGATCGTGGTTGGTAATTTGCTCTGGACTCTATCCCGAAAACTAGTGAAAAATACTAGGAATCTTATATCTGTATAAGAGGTGGACTCTTTGGAAAGACAGTATAAGAAGGTCCCTACCCCCTAGCCTCAGATATGCGAATTGTGAGCGGCACCACGGATAAGCGCAGAGGAATAGGGGGTAGACCACAAACCCTAAATTTCTAACATTGGCATCCGAGCCGATTATGGTTAACGACTTTGTCGTCAACTCGATACGATCCATATTCCGCTGCGTACTCTGCCGATCCACACCAATGTCTGCTTGGGAATCAGATCGATTTGTTGTGTGCTTCGTGGTCCAACTCGCCATAGATCGATTTGTATGGGTTCGCACACTAGTAGCTCCAGATCGATTTGATTTGCACGTTCGCTGCCAGATCAGCTCGCCCTCTTGCTAGTCGATCTTGCTGTCCTCGTGTGGAAGCGGCGCCTCCTACCATGCCCTGGCGATCTCGTGGAAACCGGTGTCCTCCTGCTGCACCATGTTTCGTCCACAGCCTCGCTCATCGCCGTCATGGGGCCCGATCTCCAGCCGCTCAGAGGCTGGTAGCTCGTCTGCAACCCGCGTCGGGTAGCTTGCAGTCCGCGCTGGTGTCGGCCGTCATCGTCGCCGCTGCATCACCAGACCCGAGTCGACAAGTCGCTGCATGGAATCACTTGAGGCTAGGTCCTTCACATGAGGCTTGCGCGTCGATCGTTGACACACTTGCGACAGGCAAGGAAATCCAACCGAACTAGCGGCCATGTGAAATCCACCCGAGGAAGCACGCAGGGGTCAAATCCCAAGGAAGTCATGTAGTACATCAACACGAAGCCATCAGATCGATTGCTAGCTTGCTACTAGTACTCCACGATCGAGGAAGGAGTGCAGGAAATATCTCGTCACTGCGGACCAAGGAAGTTTTTTTGCTGTTGTTTGTACAAGTATTACTTGTCCTACTCATCTATCTTGCATAAGGAAATCAAGGAATTTAATCTTAGCATATGCATCTAAAAGCTGAAGCCCACGTCTACATTATTTGTCTAAGGATCAGATTGTAACAAGGAAGGCTGGTGTTTCTGGATTGTCTTGATACTTGTGCACACCCTGATCTGATCTGGGATGGAAATCACAAGGAATTAATCTGCGTAATTTTGAGCAATTGTCTTCGCAACATATACAATTGGATCATTGTATTATTTATTTTTGGTGGGCTGTTGAAAATCAGAGTGGGCAAATTGAAAATTAGTGCAATCTGGAATATATATTTTTTCTGGCATCTATCGGGAAGTACATATTGCTGACTATATATTGGAAGATAGAAACTCTCCAAGGGAAGGATCTTACCAAATATTATTGGCAAAGTGGAAGGTATGTCTATAATTTGTATGCATGGAATTTTGCATTTGCCACTATTTTTTCCAAAATAGTTGTCTTGTGCATTCTGGTTATATGTCATATATTAGTAGCAATTTTTACTTCCATGCAAACAATTTGAAGGGAATGCTAAAGTTAATAAACTTGGAATTGGAAATATGCCCTCGAACTCCATTGTGGAGGAAAATTATTATTGATGGAAAGCTATTATACTAACCTTGCATGAGAAGGAATTCAAAGAAGTGTCTATTATGAGCATCACTTATTTGTGGAGGAAGATGTGAACCACTCCATGGAAAAGGAAATTTACTCTCACTTAAAGTATGCACATTTTTAATGTTTGCATTAAATATGTATATATCGCTATTTTTTTAACTAGTTGTATTGTGGCAATGTCTTATATTGCTAGAATACTATAGCAATTGTATTGACACGCTAACAATACCAAAGGAAATTATATATATTGTGTATTATCTCATTGTTGCTAAATCTTATACACTTTGGAATTGGAAATTTTGCCACGGAACTCCCCGGTGGAGGAAAAGTATTATTTTTATAGGACACTCTATGCAACTTCGGTGAGAAGGGATTTAATTTAGTGTTCTATCTTGGAATCCATTGATTATGGAATACTATTTGGAAAAGGAAGAGCAGAAATATTGCTCAATGGTAAAATTAGTGCATTATTGAATTTTACACAATGGTCTCTTCTATCTTGATGGTCCATTGGAAGTTGGCAAACCAATTTGTTTATTTGGAAATGATAACTCCATATGGAGGAATACCGACAATGGGAACACATGCTTGGAATTTTATTATCTACTTCATCAACGACTTGATCACATATCTTGGAACAACATAAATTGGCTTATTTATTATGGAATTCTAAACTTTAGTGGGAGGACTATGGTATGTTAAGCATATATACTGGATATTTTACTAGCACACCTTTTATTAAGGTGGAAGGAGATAACAAAAGGAAACTTCACATCAATTTTTTTTCCTGATATACTTACAGTATTTTTTTTATTTCACTCCCACTGGTGGCTAGATTATTTATTTTATATCATTCATTGATAATTGCACTTGATATGGTTATGTTTATACTATTTGAAATACAAGTCGGAATGTTTTATTGTGCTTGTCACATCACGTACTAAAGTGGAAAATCAGTTGATTAAAAGATATCAAAGTTTTAACAACTGATTGGTGGGGGAAAGTACACTTCAGGAATATGTCAATTGAACCTGAAAAGAGCATGGAACTATTCACCATTGTAATAGACCGTACACTCCGCAATTAAATGGAGGAATTGAATACTTTTACTACCATTTGTTTTTGGGAAGAAGCATTGCATATATACTGTTGGTTGTAAATATTGCACAGTCACTCCTTACGGTTTGTAGACTGGAATAGAATATATTTTATTGGCAGGGAATTCTTAATTACTACAAAGCACACACCAGGAATTTTTTTCATGGTTATTCTAGTGGATCAAAGGGTGTATTCTTTTTATCTGGAAAAGGAAAACTGGTGGAAAGTAGGAACACAATTACTTTTATGATCAAGGATGAAATACTGGAATACAATCTTTTCCCCAAGGAAACTATAAGTGACACTCCCAACACTGACATGCTTAGGATAAGTGGGAGGAATTAACTTGGAATGTTATCTTTGGATAATTGTTATGTGATTTTTGGGGAAGTCACTCTAAATACTAGAGGAAGACTCTTAAGAAGGCTTAATTTTTTTTTATCAATGCCAACTATGGGTGGAAGAAATGCGGGAAGGAATAAACTCAATGAGGAAATATATAGTTTGGGAAGTTATTATCATACCAAATAACTCCAAGCCCATTGTTTGTAAGTCTCTTTTTGTGAGGAAATTTTCAGTGGAATATTATAATGTCATTCTTGTTATTCAGTTCTTTACACAAAGGAAAATATACTTTGTGGAAACGCTCTCTCCTGGAATTTTGGGAAAGAGGAACTAAAGGCATGGTTTGCTAATTGAATATATTAATGTATGATCTTATAACAAGCTTCATATCAATGGAATAGCAGGTCATATGGTTTTCTAAATGAAGCAAGGCGGTCATCTACAAATGTAAGTATAAAATATTTTTCATTATTATTTTATATGTTATATGTTAACATTGTTTTGCTATTTGCAATGATAAAGTCACATTGATGGAAGTGAAAGCTTGGTCATGTTTTAACTTTCATATGAAAGGAACGTTTGAAGCTTCCTATGTTTTAGGAGTGGAACTACATAGAGTAAGTTTTGAAACTTTTCCTATGGAAAATTGCAAACTTATTAAAGTATCTGGAACCAAACACAGTGAGGAATTATGTTTGAACTCTTGAAGACAACAGGATAATATTGGTGTTGAAATTTACTGTATCTTCTTTATACACTCATACCTTAGCTTTCGGAATTTATGCTGCACTCAAGTAGTGGAAGGAAAGACGAGCAGCTAAGGGAATCTCACACATCATTTAAGATTGTGGAAAGTGCATCACAACTTGTCACTTCTTCTGGAATTTATATTAAAGGTTAACACATTGAGGAAGCTATTACTATATCTATGAGATGAGAAATAAGTCCAGGTATGCATATTCAATTATTATTTTAGTACTGATATGGTGCAGGTTCACTGACTAAAGTGAGGAAATTCTTTCAAAACATGGTTACTGATGGAACTTCATTTACTGATTGGATTTGATATTTATGTGGTTTTGAAAATTTATTCAGCCCACTTATCATATATTTTGACTCAATGTGGAATTATACATATTATTGATTATGTGACGGAATATAATTGATGCGGAATTTTCACTTGAGGAAGTAATACTCAAGGTGCCTATAAAGGTGGAATTACACTCGAGGAAAGAATACTCGAGACGCCGAGGACAGCTATGCTGGAATAATTAGGCGGAAACTAAAGGTCTCTAGTGATCTTAAGTGTCACAACAAGGAAACATATTGAAGGAAAGTATCACCATGTATATTTTTGTGAGTTTTCAACATAGTGTTCATGTGATTGTTGGTCCCTTGACTAAGCCTCTTAGTCATGAGGTATTTGGCAAGCATGTTAAGACTATGGGTTTACGAATATTTGAATGATCGTTTTGGACAAGTGGGAGATGTTGGAATTATGTGTCCTACAACTATATTCAAGTTAATAGGAATTGCTAATATCTGGAATACCTCATTATGGAATTATACATGTATTTATACATGGAATTACTTTACATGATTTATCATGGAATTGTCACTTGTTGGAACTTACTTAAGTTATATGCTTAAGGAAGCTGGTCGATTATCAGTGGAATACAATATACTATTTATATTGGAAAGACTACCAGGGTACAGTGATAATCGGAAGGAGCTAGATCGTATAGTTAGATTACAGCCCTAATGTTGATCTACATAATTAGAGGAATTTACACTCTATTATGGCGCGTTGCTCACAAGCGTGTGCTTCGGGGACATAACGGGTAGAATCCGTTAACAGACAAATATGATCGTGGTTGGTAATTTGCTCTGGACTCTATCCCGAAAACTAGTGGAAAATACTAGGAATCTTATATTTATATAAGATGTGGACTCTTTGAAAAGACAGTATAAGAAGGTCCCTACCCCCTAGCCTCAGATATGCGAATTATGAGCGGCACCACGGATAAGCGCAGAGGAATAGGGGGTAGACCACAAACCCTAAATTTCTAACATTGGGCAGCCATCTTTTCGAGAAATTCTCGGCCCCGTCGTTATCGTCGCTTTGAACCGGCCATTTCGTTCAGATCATGAGATGACATGGAAAGTGATGAACAAGGAGCTTTCGACCTCGACCAGAGAGAGAGTCCACACCGGACATCCAACATGCGCCGGCCAGTGCCCAGTAGGATGGTCCGCCGGGCTGATTGGTGCCATATCACCCGGAAGAAATAGTAGGCGACATGGCCGGCTGTCACCCCGGGCCCCGCCTGCATATCCACCGCCGTGATCTCCCGTGGCACCGCACCGGCCAGCCGGCCAGCTAGCTGCTCACTTTCGGCGGCCGTGCCGTGTGTGGTCGCCATCTCGTACGCCAGTTCGATCCAGCACCACTGTGCCATGTGTGCCCCTGCAGCTACAGGCTAGCTTCTTAACATACTCTCTCGATACTGCTATCTCCTTGGACAAACACAAGCTTCCTAAAAGTGACGGCTGAGGCGCCGCAAATGGAGCTATGGAGTTGCTGGCCGCAGGGAGTGGGAGTGGGATGATTGGAGTCCATGACCCGGAAGCGATGGTGAGGTGGCGCCACGGCTAGGGGCGGTGGAGAGGGGCCCGCCCCACAGTGCCCATGATGGAAACAGCGATGCGCACGGAGTTCCACTTCCACCTGTGAATGACGTGTGATGTGCCTCCATGTCGGACTGCGGCCACATGCAATTTAATACGGGTACGTGTACGAGCTGATCCACCTCAGCGTTTTGTTTGGCCGTCCAAACGACAAGCCGAGATTTATGCAAAGCAGGTTGCTTGATTGAAAGATATACTTCTTTTTGAATATGTGTAGTAAGCAAACTTCGGCTTGCGGCTTTTGATAATTTTTTGGCTGCATTTGTCATCTGGCGTGACAAAACAAAATTTCTTTTGGCCGCTCCATCATTGTCATAAAAATACATGAATTATTAAGGCAGAGCTTTGGTAAGCTAGAGAAAAAATGATGCATTGATTGGTCATGCATACTGCGGCTGGTACATGCATGCATGTGGATGGTCTCCAGTAGATTGAGCATAGTCCAAGTCCTGATGCTGCCGACTGTACTTGAGGATAAATGAGGCCTCAGTACGTGGCAGTGATCATCCTCCCAGTATATACTGTATTAAACCATGTTGAAAAGCATGCATGCATGCATTTGGAGCAATTTGTGCCATTGGCAAACGGAGCACCGACACGCCCTCAAAATAGCAATCTCATGCAGCAACTGCTCCTTTTCTGACCTCGTCACTGTGAGTAGGTCATCCCACATAACTAATTAACAGATTCTCTACAGGTTTGCCCGAACAAATGGACGATGAAACACACAGTTTATTTCACTGTCGACGAGAGGCCGGGCATGCATGCGTGTCTAGCTCACACGGACAGGTACTTAGGATAACCTCCCCGCAAAAAAAAAAAAGGGTACTTAGGATAACCTTGTTTATATTTGCCATGCCAAAGACAAAACAGATGTGCAAATAATGAAGCATATCTTCACGAAAAAAGAAGTGTACATTATCAAAGAAGGTTTGCGTCGATCGAGTGGTTAATTTGATCTATCGTTTCTGAAGCCAAACAGTACATCGTCATCACCAAAAGCAAAGGTACATCTTTTTATTGGCTCAAAACGAAGCATCAAGAAGATACTACAAACCCAAAGAACACATACCTGACATCTGCATAGTTAGGATGTACACAGCCAACATCAATGCACTCACAAAAAAAATACGTCGACAAATAACAAAGTCATGTAAGACCAAAACTATGTGTAGGCGAAAAAAAAAGCCCAAAACGACCAGATCCATAATCGGCAAACTATATCAATGACCATATTCGCATCAACCATCTCATGACAGCACAGATAACAATGCCTTCAACAATAACGCCTTCAATAAGGGAGCGACACTCAAGCGTCGCCATCCCCGAATCCAACCACCAAGGTCGGAATCTAGGTTTTCACACAATCCAAGCATATCCGAGTAATGCCTTCAACAAAGGTATCGACATAAAAAAACATCGTCATTACCAGCTATAACCAACTCGGGTTTGACCTAGGCTTTCACCCCGGAGCTCGCGACCGGGTACTCGAGTAGTATCACCATCGAAGTCACTCAAGTGATGTCGCCACCACTTTTCCGCGATCCCAGTAGCATGCGGTGCGACCGCCGACGCTGCACAACTGTTCATCTGCGTCAAGTCGTTGGCCATAATTTGCATCTCGCCGCCGAAGTCAACCACTGGACCTTGAGAGGTGAACACTCCCGAAGATCTTGCGGCTCTCACCGCCATAGTGGAGCTATAGGAGGTCGCTACTGCATAGTGGTGCAGTCACTCCCACTCGACCGACCGGATCTGAATCACCACCACCAAGCCGTGGACCATACCGCCGCTAGCCGGTCACCACGCTCGGGGAAGTCCATCACCTCGCCGTCGTGTTCCATCTCCAAGCAGAGAGCCTGACACCGGACAGGCCATTGGAGCCGTGATATGTCTCCAACGTATCTATATTTTTTTATTGTTCCATGCTATTATAATACCAATCTTGGATATTTTATATGCAATAATATGCTATTTTATATCATTTTTTGGACTAACCTATTAACCTAGTGCCCAGTGCCAGTTGCTGTTTTCTGCTTGTTTTTGGTTTTTCAGGAAATCAGTACCAAACGAAGTCCAAATGCCACGAAACTTTTTGACAATTTTTTCTGGACAAAAAAGACCCTAGAAGCTTCGGGAGGAGGCTAGAAGCCTCACGAGGAGATGACAAGGCAACAGGGCGCGGTCCCAGGGCGGCGCGCCCTGATGCCTTGTGGGCCCCTTTGGCTCCGTTTGACCTAATTCCACTTCTATAAATTCTCAAATATTGGGAAACCAACCGAGAGCCACCTCGAATAACTTTTCCGCCGCCGCAAGCCTCTGTTCTTCCGCGATCCCATCTGGAGGCCTTTTCCGGTACTCTGCCGGAGGGGGAATCGATCACGGAGGGCTTCTACATCAACCTTGCTGCCCTTCCGATGATGTGTGAGTAGTTTACCACATACCTACGGGTCCATAGCTAGTAGCTAGATGGCTACTTCTCTCTCTTTGATCTTCAATACAATGTTCTCCTCGATTTCCTTAGAGTTCCATTCGATGTAATCTTCTTTTGCGGTGTATTTGTTGGGATCCAATGAATTGTGGGTTTATGATCAGATTATTCATGAGAAATATTTGAGTCTTTTCTGAACTTATTTATGCATGATTGTTATAGCTTTGTATTTCTCTCCGATCTATCCGTTTGGTTTGGTCAACTAGATTGATTTATCTTGCAATGGGAGAGGTGCTTTGTGATGGGTTCAATCTTGCGGTGTTCTATATCCCAGTGACAGAAAGGGACAAGACACATATTTGTATTGCTGCCATTAAGGATAAAAAGATGAGGTTTAATCATATTGCTTGAGTTACTTTGTCTACATCATGTCATCTTGCTTAAGGCGTTACTCTGTTTTCATTAACTTAATACCCTAGATGCATGCTGGATAGCAGTCGATGGGTGGAGTAATGGTAGTAGATGCAGGCAAGAGTCGGTCCACTTGTCTCTGATGTGATGCCTATATACATGATCATTGCCTTGAATATCGTCATAACTATGCGCTTTTCTATCAATTGCCCAACAGTAATTTGTCTACCCACCGTATGCTATGGGTTCGAGAGAGAAGCCTCTAGTGAAAACTATGGCCCCCGGGTCTACTTTTATCATATATTAAAATCCAAAAATACCTTGCTGCAATTTTATTTTCTTTCTTTTATTTTGTAATTTACTTTTCTATCTATCACTATCAGAATTAATCCTTGCAAGTACTAGTGCAGAAAAGCCTAGCTATGGCGTGCCAAAAATCGCCCTTGCTGGCGTAGGGCTCCAACGCCACCAATATGGTGCCAGTGAGAATTTTTACTGCTGGCGTTGGCGCAAACGTCAGCACTATTGTGAGTACTGATGGCGTGACACGTGTGCAACGTCAGCAATATGACTGTGTTAGCTATGGCGTTAAGGTTGTGTCAAAGCCAGCAACTAGAATTTTTGCTAATAAAACAATTATATGCAGCAATTTAAACCTAGTATATATCCATCCATTTAAACTTACCTAGATTAAACTTCACAAAAGGTTAGTACTTGTAAACTACGTAGTCAACTCCACAAAAGGTTACTTGTAAACTACGTAGTGATCAAGTACTCCACAAAATTTCGTTAGTACTTCTAAACTATCTACACACATTACATATTTCTCCGAAGGATTAACTTCATCTCACGAAGCTTATTCCTATTGCTCTCCCCCTCCTTCTTGAAATGGGCTTTCTCCGTCTTGAGCTGAATCCTCTTGGCCTTCAGGAGCTGCATGTCCCTCTTCAGCTCCTTCGTCTCGGCGACCAGTTCATCCTTCTGGTCATTCAGCTTTAGTATCTTATCGTAATAATCAGAATTATCATCGATAAGCTGATCCTTCTCATTCCTCAGGGAGTCATTCAACTCCTTGAGGGCCTTCACTTTACTCTCATGTGACGCGACCAGCTCGCGGTTGAGCATGTCCACGTCACATGGCTGCTGCTCGATGGGTGCTGGAGACGGGTCCCGTACGTACTCCTGGCAAGTCAAAAGTTTGAAATCATCAATAATTACTGGTTAGTTATATATATGCATGTGTTTGCAATGCTCATGGATGTTTTTGTAATCTTACCTTGTTGGTGCTCGCTTCGCCTTTGTCTAGTTCGGCATACGCCGCGAGGTTGCTCGAGGATTCGTAGTGGTTGTACAAGCTACTCATTGCTGCAACTACAAAATAATACAAGAAATACAAGAAATCTCTCAAGTGGATGACCTAAGGTTTATCAATCCGTGGGAGGCGTAGGATGAAGATGGTCTCTCTCAAACAACCCTGCAATCAAATACAAGAAATCTCTTGTGTCCCCAACACACCCAATACAATGGTAAATTGTATAGGTGCACTAGTTCGGCGAAGAGACGGTGATACAAGTGTAGTATGGATAGTAGATATAGGTTTTTGTAATCTGAAAATAAAAAACAGCAAGGTAGAAAGTAACAAAAGTGAGCACAAACGGTATTGCAATGCTTAAAAACAAGGCCTAGGGTTCATACTTTCACTAGTGCAATCTCTCAACAATGCTAACATAATTGGATCATATAACAATCTCTCAACGTGCGATAAAGAATCACTCGAAAGTTCCTATTAGCGGAGAACATAAGATAGAAATTGTTGTAGGGTACGAAACCACCTCAAAGTTATCCTTTCCGATCAATCTATTGAGCCATCCCTTTAAGTGTCACAAATAGCCCTAGAGTTCGTACTAAAATAACACCATATGATACGCATCAACCAACTCTAATGTCACCTAGATACTCCAATGTCACCACAAGTATCCGTGAGTTGATTATTCGATATGCATCAAACAACTTCAGATTCATAATATTCAATCCACACAAAGAACTTCAAAGAGTACCCCAAAGTTTCTCATCGGAGAAAAGATAATGAAAATGTGCAACCAACCCCTATGCCTAGATCACCCCAAGGTCACGGGAATCCGCGAGTTGATCACCAAAACATACATCAAGTGAATCAATAGAATACCCCATTGTCACCACGAGTATCCACATGCAAGACATACATCAAGTATTCTCAAATCTGAAATATTCAATCCGACAATAACGAAACCTCAAAGGGAAAGACTCAATTCATCACAAGAAGATAGAGAGGGAAGAAACACCATGTGATCCAACTATATTAACAAAGCTCGCGATACAACAAGATTGTGCCAAATCAAGAACACGAGAGCGACATAGAGATCAAACACATAGCTACTAGTACATACCCTCAGCCCCGAGGGTGAACTACTCCCTCCTCGTCATGGAGACCGCCGGGATGATGAAGATGGCCTCCGGTGATGATTCCCCCCCTCCGGCAGGGTGCCGGAATAGGGCTCTAGATGGTATTTCTTCGGTACAAAGGCGTGTAGCGGCGGCGTCGAAGTTATAGGTTTATTTCCGGGGGTTTCTCTATTTATAGGATTTTTCAGCGTTGGAATCACGCAAAACGGAGCTACGAGGGCCCCACAAGGCAGCACGGCGCGACCCCCCCCCCCAGGCCGCGCCATGGTGCCTTGTGAGCACCTCATGAGGCTTCTGGTCCTTCCACGAAGCTTCGGGGGTCTCTTTTGGTCCAAAAGAAATTATCAAAAAGTTTCGTCCAATTCCGAGAACTTTTATTTCTGCACAAAAAACAACACCACGGTAGTTCAGCTGTAAACAGCGTCAGACCGGGTTAGTTCTAATCAAATCGTACCAAAACCATATAAAATTGTTATAAATATGGCATGAATACTTCATAAATTATAGATACGTTGGAGATGTATCAGCATCCCCAAGCTTAATTCCTGCTCGTCCTCGAGTAGGTAAATGATAAAAGAAATAATTTATGAAGTGTGAATGCTAGCATAGTGCATAAGTTTGATCAATGATAATTCCAAACACATTTTCTAGCATAATTATATATCATAAACAGTAGCTCATCTCATAAAACTTCTCATGATCAAGTAGCATGCTATTCACATGTTAAAGTATAGACCATAAACTTTCTTGAAAACTAACAAGCTATGTTTTCAGTCATCAAACAATTGCAATTCATCTTATTTTCAGGAAGGGTCTATGTAAGAGCTTTGATTTAGCAAATTCCACATACTCAACTATCATATAGTCTTCCATGATTGCTGACACTCAAAGCATATTTTTAGAACAAATCGTTTCAGTCAAACACATAGGAAGATAGGGGCTTAATGTTTTGCCTCCCAACTTATTTATCTCAGGGATAATGTCAACAATAATAACTCATGATCACCTATATTCAACGGGATATATATGCCTAGATCAATCCCCACCACATGATGCTTGCCAAGAGAGAAAATAAAAACAGAATAGAGAAGAACATTATTGACTCTTGCATAAAAGTAAATGCATAAAGTAAAAGATAGGCCCTTCACAGAGGGAAGCAGAGGTTGTCATGCGCTCTTTGTTTTTGGATGTGCAAGCTCTTAATGCAAAGGAACGTCACTTTATATTGCCCCTTGTGATAGCAACCTTTATTATGCAGTCCGTCGCTTTTATTTCTTTACCATCACAAGTTCGTACAAAGCTTATTTTCCCTTACAATAAAAGATCATACATATTTAGGAGCATTTTTTATTGCTTTGCACCGATGACAACTTACTTGAAGGATCTTATTCAATCCATAGGTAGATATAGTGGACTCTCATGACATGAAACTGGATTCAAGGGTTTTGGATGCACAAGTAGTATCTCTACTTAGTGCGGATTTTTGGCTAGCAAAGGATAGGGGGCAAGCACCACATGTTAGAGGATCCATGACAATATAACATCTATGTGAATATAAACAAACATAACCCATTACATTGTCTTCCTTGTCCAACATCAACTACTTGATCAAGTTTGAAAATAATTAATGGGGGCTCACAATCATAGAAGATGTCCAAGATAGTATATTTATATGTGAAATCTCTCTTCCTTCAATATTCTTTCATGAATTGTTCAAGTGACCAATGCTATGTTTGCTAACTTTCAATAAATTTTACAACTTATACTTTGTATATGTGAAGTCACTACTCCCCATGGGACAAGCATATGAAGCACATATAATTTCAACTTTATGATATTCAATTCATTCAACAATTTACTCTTAGGATATAACTGAAGCGCGAGAGTAAACGAGAAACTACTCCAAAAGGTATAAGTGAAGATCAATGAGTAGGCAAACAATTAAGTAGCTATGTGAAGACTCTCTCTCAATAAAGATTTCAGATCTTGAAAAATTTATCCAAATAGCAAACAGAATGAAAATAAAAGGACACTCCAAGGATAGCACATATCATGTGAACAAGTAAAAAAATTAGGCTAACCGATAGGTGTTGATGAAGAAAGGTGGGATGCCCACCGAGGCATCCCCAAGCTTAGTTGCTTGAGACTTCTTGGAATGTTAACTTGGGGTGCCTTGGGAATCCCCAAGCTTGAGCTCTTATGTCTCCTTAATTCCTCTCATATCATGGCTTCTCCTAAATCTTAAAAACTTCATCCACACAAAACTCAACAAGAACTCGTGAGATAAGTTAGTATAAATCAACTCAAAACCTTAGCATCCTCTACTGTAGCAAATCACTAAAATTATAATTAAACATTGCATACTAAATGCCTATGCATATTTAATACTCCTATCCACAAATAGAAACATTAAACAAGCAAACATATGCAAACAATGCAACTATAACAGCAATCTGCCAAAACAGAGCAGTCTGTAAAGGGGGAATAAGAATTCATACTTCCCTAACTCCAAAAATTCTGAAAAATTACCACGTGACATAGAACTCATGCATTCTTACTGTGTAAAATTTCAGATTTTTATCATGTTCTGACTATTCAGGAATATTCTGGACATAACAGAAAACTTTCTGTTTTCAAACAGCAACACATTAACTTGCAAACTGAGCATGGTAAAGGCTATAATTGGCATTTTATTGAACTAAAAGATACAAAACATGATTATTGAGAACAGCAAGCAAATATCAACAGAAGAAAATGACGCTGCAAGCAAAACTCATATGATGTGATGAATAAAAATATAGCTCCAAGTGAGGTTACCGATAGTGTTGAAGACGAAAGAGGGGGTGCCTTCCGGGGCATCCCCAAGCTTAGACGCTTGAGTCTTCCTTGAGTATTACCTTGGGGTGCCTTTGGAATCCCCAAGCTTAGGGTCTTGCCACTCCTTATGATTCTCATATCGATATCTCACCCAAAACTTGAAAACTTCAATCGCACAAAACTTAACGGAACTTGTGAGATAGGTTAGTATGATAAAAATAAATCATCCACTTAGGTACTGTCAAGACAAGATTCATAATTGTTCTCACATAATTCCTACTATATTCTATCATTTTCACAATTTATATTACTCAATATAAGCTATGAAACACTAAAACAAGCAAACTATGCACCGAAAACAGAATCTGTCAAAAACAGAACAGCGTGTAGTGAGCGATTTAAAAACCATACTTCTGTACGTCCAACAATTCTTAAAAATTTGGACAACTTAAACAATTTGTAACCCAATACTGTGTAAAAATTTCAGAATTTTCTCACGCTCCAGTACAGAATAGAAATTCCAGCACTGGACGCAAAAGTTTCTTTTTTTACACAGAATCAAATCAACAAGCATCCACACTATCCCAAAGGCTTTACTTGGCACATTATTGAAAGAAAACATATAAAACATGATTACTACAGTAGCATAATCATGTGGACACACAAAAACAGTAGGTACAAATATTGGGTTGTCTCCCAACAAGCGCTTTTCTTTAATGCCTTTTAGCTAGGCATGATAATTTCAATGATGCTCGCATAAAAGTAAAGAATTGAAACACAAAGAGAGCATCATGTAGCATATGACTAGCACATTTAAGACTAACCCACTTCCTATGCATAGGGATTTTGTGAGCAAATATTTTATGGGAGCAAGAATCAACTAGCATAGGAAGGCAAAACAAGCATAACTTCAAAACTTTCAACACATAGAGAGGAAACTTGATATTATTGCAACACCTACAAGCATATGATCCTCTCTCATAATAATTTTCAGTAGCATCATGAAGAAATTCAACAATATATCCATCACACAAAGCATTCTTGTCATGATACATAAGCATAGAATTTTTATTACTCTCCACACAAGCAATTTTCTTCTCATTCATAATAGTGGGAGTATTGTATGAAACTCGAATGCTATAAATTGTTTCCACATTAAAAGAGTGATGTTCAGTAAAAGGATTTTCATAATTATAACAAGTATTATAATAATAATCATCACTATTTTTCATAACATAAGTATCATCACAATAATCATCATAGATAGGAGGCATATCATCATCATAATAAATTTGCACATCAAAAGTAGGGGGAATAAAAAGATCATTTTCATTATGCATAGCATCCCCAAGCTTAGGGCAAACGTTATTTGCAGCAAATAAATTCTCAAATATATCATTCCAATCAAACATAGCATCCCCAAGCTTGTAGGTTTGCATATCATTAGCATTATCACTATTATCATCAATAGTATAACAATTATTATCATATTCCTCCAAGTTGGTGCCATAAAGATTTTTAAGATCATAAGAAGTATCATTATCTTCCGAATCATAATCATCACAACAAGCAATAGGCATAACAAAATCATCATCAAGTGTATCATCTTCCACAATTATTTTTGATTCATTCTCATGAGGTAAAACAATAATAGGAGCAACATTATTTGGGAGAGATACATCTTTACCTCTACTTTTCCTTCTTTTCTTTTTCTTTACCACATTATGTGTGGGTTTATTTAATTCTTCCGAGCTTCTTATTGAAGTGATTGGTTGGATAGGAATCTCCTCCTCGTTACCTGTTTCATCATGAGAGAAAATAAGAGGGAAAGGGGGAATCTTTACCCTTCCATTAGTATTTCTTTTATATTCTATTTGTTTTCCCGTTTTTCTATAGTTGGCTATATAAGCATTCTCATTGCAATTTACCACACAAAACATATAGATTTCCTCTAAATTATTTTAAATGTCTTTTGTGAGAATGAATACTTCAAACCAACTATTTTTATGTGTCAATTCTTCACACCCCAAAAATAAACAAAGTTCAAGGGTGATCAAGTTATTGCAATATTTGGACATGATTCGATCATGAAAAAGTATGCATTGAAAATTAAGATGACCAACCTTATTGCAAAGTTCACAAGTGATGGGATGAAGAGAGCATAATTTCGTAGCAAATTTATCTATCACCTTAAGCCACCAATTGGTTTTATCATGTTTATGCTTCTTACAAAATCTATCATCTCTATAAGACATGTCTTCACAAATTTTATTCACTCCACAAAAATTGACATGCTTATAACAAACTTTTTTATCATGACTAGTGCAATCATCATTAGCATTATGGGTATTCAAAGAATTCATACTAACAACATTGCAATCATGCTCATCATTCAAAGGACTCACATTAAACATTTTATTAAATTCTTCTTCTAAAATCTTAGCACAATTTTCTGATCCATCATTTTCAAGAAAGACATTATAAAGATGTATCATGTGAGGCAATCTCAATTCCATTTTTTTGTAGTTTTCTTCTATAAACCAAACTAGTGATAAAACAAGAAACTAAAAGACTCAATTGCAAGATCTAAAGATATACCTTCAAGCACTCACCTCCCCGGCAATGGCGCCAGAAAAGAGCTTGATGTCTACTACGTAACTTTATTCTTGTAGACGTTGTTGGGCCTCCAAGTGCAGAGTTTTGTAGGACAATAGCAAATTTCTCTCAAGTGGATGACCTAAGGTTTATCAATCCGTGGGAGGCGTAGGATGAAGATGGTCTCTCTCAAACAACCCTGCAATCAAATACAAGAAATCTCTTGTGTCCCCAACACACCCAATACAATGGTAAATTGCATAGGTGCACAAGTTCGGCGAAGAGATGGTGATACAAGTGTAGTATGGATAGTAGATATAGGTTTTTGTAATCTGAAAATAAAAAACAGCAAGGTAGCAAGTAACAAAAGTGAGCACCAACAGTATTGCAATGCTTAAAAACAAGGCCTAGGGTTCATACTTTCACTAGTGCAATCTCTCAACAATGCTAACATAATTGGATCATATAACAATCCCTCAACGTGCGATAAAGAATCACTCCAAAGTTCCTATTAGTGGAGAACATAAGATAGAAATTGTTGTAGGGTACGAAACCACCTCAAAGTTATCCTTTCCGATCAATCTATTGAGCCATACCTTTAAGTGTCACAAATAGCCCTAGAGTTCGTACTAAAATAACACCATATGATACGCATCAACCAACTCTAATGTCACATAGATACTCCAATGTCACCACAAGTATCCGTGAGTTGATTATTCGATATGCATCAAACAACTTCAGATTCATAATATTCAATCCACACAAGAACTTCAAAGAGTACCCCAAAGTTTTTCATTGGAGAAAAGATAATGAAAACGTGCAACCAACCCCTATGCCTAGATCACCCCAAGGTCACGGGAATCCGCGAGTTGATCACCAAAACATACATCAAGTGAATCAATAGAATACCCCATTGTCACTACGGGTATCCACATGCAAGACATACATCAAGTGTTCTCAAATCTGAAATATTCAATCCGACAATAACGAAACCTCAAAGGGAGAGACTCAATTCATCACAAGAAGATAGAGAGGGAAGAAACACCATATGATCCAACTATATTAACAAAGCTCACGATACATCAAGATCGTGCCAAATCAAGAACACGAGAGAGAGAAATCAAACACATAGATACTAGTACATACCCTTAGCCCCGAGGGTGAACTACTCCCTCCTCGTCATGGAGACCGTCGGGATGATGAAGATGGCCTCCGATGATGATTCCCCCCCTCCGGCAGGGTGCCGGAACAGGGCTCCAGATGGTATTTCTTCCGTACAGAGGTGTGCGGCAGCGGCGTTGAAGTTCTAGGTTTATTTCTGGGGGTTTATCTATTTATAGGATTTTTCATTGTTGGAATCACGCAAAACGGAGCTACGAGGGCCCCACAAGGCAGCACGGCGCGACCCCCCCAGGCCGCGCCGTGGTGCCTTGTGAGCACCTCGTGAGGCTTCTGGTCCTTCCAAGAAGCTTCGGGGGATCTCTTTTGGTCCGAAAAAAATTATCAAAAAGTTTCGTCCAATTCCGAGAACTTTTATTTCTGCACAAAAAACAACACCACGGTAGTTCTGCTGAAAACAGCGTCAGTTCGGGTTAGTTCTAATCAAATCATACCAAAACCATATAAAATTGTTATAAACATGGCATGAATACTTCATAAATTATAGATACGTTGGAGACGTATCATAGAGCATCTTTATGAGCACCCTATTACGAAGTGACGTTTGATAGCACACAAGGCATTCCTCTGGTATCCGGGAGTGACATGATCTCATGGTCTACTGATACTTGACATGAAGAAAGCTGTAGCAAATAAACTAAACGATCTGATGCTAAGCTTATGGTTGGGTCTTGTCCATCACATCATTCTCCTAATGATGTGATCCCGTTATCAAATGACAACTCATGTCTATGGTTAGGAAACCTTAACCATCTTTGATCAACGAGCTAGTCTAGTAGAGGCATACTAGGGACACGGTGTTGTTTATGTATCCACACATGTATTTAAGTTTTCGGTCAATACAATTCTAGCATGAATAATAAACATTTATCATGAACAAGGAAATATGATAATAACCAATTTATTATTGCCTCTAGGGCATATTTCCAACAGTCTCCCACTTGCACTAGAGTCAATAATCCAGTTTACATTGTAATGAATCTAACACCCATGGAGTCCTGGTGCTGATCATCTTTTGATCGTGGAAGAGGTTTAGTCAACGGGTCTGCCACATTCAGATCCGTATGTACTTTGCAAATTTCTATGTCTCCATCCTTAATGCAATTATGAATGAAGTTGAAGCGGTGCTTGATATGCTTGGTCTTCTTGTGAAACCTGGGCTCCTTGGCAATGGCAATAGCTCCAGTGTTGTCACAAAAGATAGTCATTGGATCCGATGCACTAGGTATTACCCCCAGACCAGATATGAACTCCTCCATCCAGACTCCTTGCGCTGCTTCCGAAGCAGCTATATATTCCGCTTCACATGTAGATCCCGCTACTACGCTTTGCTTGGAACTGCACCAACTGACTGCTCCGCCATTCAATATAAATACATATCCGGTTTGAGACTTAGAGTCATCCGGATCTGTGTCGAAGCTAGCATCGACGTAACCCTTTACGACGAGCTCTTTGTCACCTCCATAAACGAGAAACATGTCCTTAGTCCTTTTCAGGTACTTAAGGATATTCTTGACCGCTGTCCAGTGATCTACTCCTGGATCACTTCGGTACCTCCCTACCAGACTTATGGCAAGGCACACATCAGGTCTGGTACACAGCATGGCATACATTATAGAGCATATGGCTGAGGCATAGGGGATGACCTTCATCCTTTCTCTTTCTTCTGCCATGGTCGGGTTTGAGTCTTACTCAACTTCACACCTTGCAACACAGGCAAGAACCCTTTCTTTGACTGGTCCATTTTGAACTTCTTCAAAATCTTGTCAAGGTATGTGCTCTGTGAAAGTCCTATCTGGCATCTTGATCTATCTCTATAGATCTTGATGCCCAATATGTAAGCAGCTTCACCCAGATCTTTCATTGAAAAACTCTTGTTCAAATAACCCTTTATGCTTTCCATAAATTCTACATCATTTCCAATCAACAATATGTCATCCACATATAATATTAGAAATGCTACAGAGCTCCCACTCACTTTCTTGTAAATACAAGCTTCTCCGTAAGTTTGTATAAAACCAAAAGCTTTGATTACCTCATCAAAGCGTATATTCCAACTCCGAGATGCTTGCACCAGTCCATAGATGGATCGCTGGAGCTTGCATACTTTGTTAGCATCCTTAGGATCGACAAAACATTCCGGTTGCATCATATACAACTCTTCCTTAAGAAACCCGTTAAGGAATGCTGTTTTGACGTCCATCTGCCAGATCTCATAATCATAAAATGCGGTAATTGCTAACATAATTCTAACAGACTTAAGCATCGCTACGGGTGAGAAGGTCTCATCATAGTCAACCCCTTGAATTTGTCGGAAACCCTTTGCGACAAGTCGAGCTTTATAGATGGTGACATTACCATCAGCGTCTGTCTTCTTCTTAAAGATCCATTTATTCTCAATGGCCTGCCGGTCATCGGGCAAATCCACCAAAGTCCATACTTTCTTCTCATACATGGATCCTATCTTGGATTTCATGGCCTCAAGCCATTTGTCGGAATCCGGGCTCATCATTGCTTCTTCATAGTTCGTAGGTTCGCCGTTGTCTGACAACATGACTACCATGACAGGATTATGATACGTCTCCAATGTATCTATAATTTTTGATTGTTCCATGCTATTATAGTATCAATCTTGGATGTTTTTATATGCAATTGTATGCAATTATATATCATTTTTTGGGACTAACCTATTAACCCAGTGCCTAGTGCCAGTTGCTATTTTCTGCTTGTTTTTGGCTTTTCAGAGAAACAATACCAAATGAAGTCCAAATGCCACGAAACTTTTTGGAGATTTTTTTCTGGACAAAAGAAACCTGGGGTGCTTTGGGAGGAGGCCAGAAGCCTCATGGAGGCTTCACAAGGCACTAGGGCGCGCCCCAGGGGGGGCGCGCCTTAGTACCTTGTGGGGCCCACGTGACTCCGTTTGACCCAATTCCACTTCTATAAATTCACAAATATTGGGAAACCCCCAGAGAGCCAGAAGAAAAAACCTTTCCGCCGCCGCAAGCCTCTATTCTTCCGCGATCCCATCTGGAGGCATTTTTCGGTACTCTGCCGGAGGGGGAATCGATCACGGAGGGCTTCTACATCAACCTTCCTGCCCTTCCGATGATGTGTGAGTAGTTTAACACAGACCTACGGGTCCATAGCTAATAGCTAGATGGCTTCTTCTCTCCCTTTGATCTTCAATACAATGTTCTCCTCGATGTTCTTGGAGTTCTATCCGATGTAATCTTCTTTTGCGGTGTGTTTGTTGGGATCCGATGAATTGTGAGTTTCTGATCAGATTATTCATGAGAAATATTTGAGTCTTCTCTGAACTCTTTTATGCACGATTGTTATAGCTTTGTATTTCTCTCCGATCTATCGGTTTAGTTTGGCCTACTAGATTGATTTATCTTGCAATGGGAGAGGTGCTTTGTGATGGGTTCAATCTTGCGGTGCTCAATCCTAGTGACAGAAAGGGACATGACACGTATTTGTATTGTTGCCATTAAGGATAAAAAGATGGGGTTTATTCATATTGCTTGAATTTGCTTCTCTACATCTGTTGGGGAACGTTGCATGGGAAACAAAAATTTTCCTACGCACACACAAGATCTATCCATGGTGATGAGCATCTACGAGAGGGAGAGTGAATCTACATACCCTTGTAGATCGCTAAGCGGAAGCGTTAATAAACGCGGTTGATGTAGTCGAACGTCTTCGCGATCCAAATCGCCGAGCGTCCCGCGATCCAATCACGATCCTTCCGATCTAGTGCCGAACGGACGGCACCTCCGCGTTCAACACACGTACGGCTTGATGACGCCTTCACCTCCTCGATCCAGCGAGCGATGATGAAGTAGTGGTTGAGTTCCAGCAGCACGACGGCGTGGTGATGGTGGTGAGGAACAATCTCTGCAGGGCTTCGCCAAGCACTACGGAGATTATGACGGAGGAACTAGAGGGTTAGGGTTGCCGCACACGGCTTGGGGAAATCTTAATGTATCCCGTGTGCTAGCCCTGCCCCTCTATTTATATGTTGAGCCTTGGGGTCTAAACTTGGAGTAAAAGCCTCCTCCGGGTCGGTTTTGCCCGCACAAGGTCGGTTTGGCCCGCAGGGAAAGTGTCCAACTCGGATCCCTGCCGAACCGTGCACAGCCGCGCACAAGCGGTAGTACCGCTTCACACAAGCGGTAGTACCGCTTGGGCGGTAGTACCGCTTCACACAAGCGGTAGTACCGCTCGGGCGGTAGTACCGCTTCACACAAGCGGTAGTACCGCTCCGGCGGTAGTACCGCTTCACCAAGCGGTAGTACCGCTTACGCGGCAGCAAAACTACTTTTGCACTTTCCAATACCTTGTGGGCTTTATCCCTTTGGCTCATATAAAGTGTTGCTGCACCCGAACACTTCGGTAAACATCCGGAACCCCTTCCGGTGAACTTCGGAACCCTTCCAGAGATCAAAACACTATTATCACATATATCAATCTTTACCTCCGGACTATTCCGGAGATCCTCGTCATGTCCGGGATCTTATCCGGGACTCCGAACAACTTTCGGTCACCAACATAATAACTCAATTATACTAATCGTCACCAAACGTTAAGTGTGTAGACCCTGCGGGTTCGAGAACTATGTAGACATGACCGAGACACCTCTACGGCCAATAACCAATAGCGGGACCTGGATGCCCATATTGGCTCCTACATATTCTACGAAGATCTTTATCGGTCGAACCTCTATGTCAAGGATTCAGTTAATCCCGTATGCTGTTCCCTTTGTTCTTCGGTATGTTACTTGCCCGAGATTCGATCGTCGGTATCACTATACCTAGTTCAATCTCGTTACCGGCAAGTCTCTTTACTCGTTCCGTAATACAAGATCCTGTGGCTAACTCTTTAGTCACTTTGCTTGCAAGGCTCAATGTGATGTTGTATTACCGAGTGGGCCCTGAGATACCTCTCCGTCACACGGAGTAACAAATCCCAGTCTTGATCATGCCAACTCAACAGACACCCTCGGAGATACCTGTAGAGCACCTTTATAGTCACCCAGTTACGTTGCGACGTTTGATACACACAAGGTATTCCTCCGGTGTCAGTGAGTTGCATGATCTCATGGTCAAAGGAACAGATACTTGACATGCAGAAAACAATAGCAATAAACTGACACGATCAAATGCTACGTTTACAGTTTGGGTCTTGTCCATCACATCATTCTCCTAATGATGTGATCCCGTTATCAAATGACATCTCATGTCCATGGCTAGGAAACCTTAACCATCTTTGATCAACAAGCTAGTCAACTAGAGGCTTACTAGGGACACAGTGTTGTCTATGTACCCACACATGTATTTGAGTTTCCAATCAATACAATTATAGCATGGATAATAAACGATTATCATGAACAAGGAAATATAATAATAACCAATTTATTATTGCCTCTAGGGCATATTTCCAACAGTCTCCCACTTGCACTAGAGTCAATAATCTAGTTCACATCACTATGTGATTTACATTGTAATGAATCGAACACCCATGCAGTTCTGGTGTTGTTCATGTTTAGCCCTTGGAAGAGGTTTAGTCATCGGATCTGCAACATTCAGATCCGTGTGTACTTTGCAAATATTTATGTCGTCCTCCTTGATGTAATCGCGGATGGAATTGAAACGTCGCTTTATGTGTCTGGTCCTCTTGTGAAATCTTGGTTCCTTGGCTAGAGCAATGGCACCAGTATTATCACAAAACAGAGTCATTGGGTTAAGTGCACTAGGCACTACTCCAAGATCTGTCATGAACTCCTTCATCCAGACACCTTCCTTCGCCGCCTCCGAGGCAGCGATGTACTCCGCTTCGCATGTAGAATCTGCTACCACGCTTTGCTTGGAACTGCACCAGCTAACCGCACCCCCATTAAGAATAAATACGTATCCGGTTTGCGACTTAGAGTCATCCGGATCAGTGTCAAAGCTTGCATCGACGTAACCCTTTACGACGAGCTCTTGATCACCTCCATAGACGAGAAACATGTCCTTAGTCCTTTTCAGGTACTTCAGGATATTCTTGACCGCTGTCCAGTGTTCCATTCCTGGATCACTTTGAAACCTTCCGACCATACTTATGGCAAGGCTGACATCGGGTCTTGTGCACAGCATTGCATACATGATAGAGCCTATGGCTGAAGCATAGGGGATGACACTCATCTTTTCTCTATCTTCTGCAGTCACTGGGCATTGAGTCTTACTCAACTTCACACCTTGCAAAACAGGCAAGAACCCTTTCTTGGACTGATCCATTTTGAACTTCTTCAAAATCTTATCAAGGTATGTGCTTTGTGAAAGTCCTATTAAGCGTCTCGATCTATCTCTATAGATCTTGATGCCTAATATGAAAGCAGCTTCTCCTAGGTCCTTCATTGAAAAACTCTTGTTCAAATATTCCTTTACGCTTTCCAGCATTTCTATATTGTTTCCAATCAGCAATATGTCATCCACATATAATATTAGAAACGCTATAGAGCTCCCACTCACTTTCTTGTAAATACAAGCTTCTCCGTAAACTTGTATAAACTCGAACGCTTTGATCACCTCATCAAAACGAAGATTCCAACTCCGAGATGCTTGCACCAGTCCATAAATGGATCGCTGGAGTTTGCAAACTTTGTCAGCATTCTCTGGATCGACAAAACCTTCTGGTTGCATCATATACAACTCTTCCTTAAGGTAACCGTTAAGGAACGCTGTTTTGACATCCATCTGCCAAATTTCATAATCGAAAAAGGCAGCTATTGCTAACATGATTCTGACGGACTTAAGCATCGCTACGGGTGAGAAGGTCTCATCGTAGTCAACTCCTTGAACTTGTGAAAAACCCTTTGCCACAAGTCGAGCTTTATAGACGGTGACATTACCGTCCGCGTCCGTCTTCCTCTTAAAGATCCATTTGTTCTGAATGGCCTTACGCCCTTCAGGTAATACTTCCAAAGTCCATACTTTGTTTTCATACATGGATCCCATCTCGGATTTCATGGCCTCTAACCACTTCTCGGAATCTGGGCCCATCATCGCTTCTCCATAGCTCGTAGGTTCATCGTTGTCTAACAACATGACCTCTAAGACAGGGTTGCCGTACCACTCGGGAGCAGTACGCGTCCTTGTCGACCTACGAGGTTCGATAGCAACTTGATCCAAAGCTTCATGATCATCATCATTAACTTCCTCTTCAGCTAATGTAGGCTCCACAGAAACAACTTTCTGCGCTGCGCTACTCTCAGGTTGAAGTAAAGGTTCAACAACCTCATCAAGTTCTATCTTCCTCCCACTCAATTCTTTCGAGAGAAACTCTTTCTCAAGAAATGTTCCGTTTTTAGCGACAAACACTTTGCCTTCGGATCTGAGGTAGAAGGTATACCCAACTGTCTCTTTTGGGTATCCTATGAAGACGCATTTCTCCGCTTTGGGTTCCAGCTTTTCAGGCTGAAGCTTTTTGACATAAGCATCACATCCCCAAACTTTAAGAAACGACAGCTTTGGCTTCTTGCCAAACCAAAGTTCATAAGGCGTCGTCTCAACGGATTTCGATGGTGCCCTATTTAAAGTGAATGCAGCTGTCTCTAATGCATAACCCCAAAACGATAGTGGCAAATCGGCAAGAGACATCATAGATCGCACCATATCCAATAAGGTTCGATTACGACGTTCGGACACACCATTACGCTGTGGTGTTCCAGGCGGTGTCAATTGTGAAACAATTCCACACTGTTTTAAGTGACTGCCAAACTCATAACTCAGATATTCTCCTCCTCGATCAGATCGTAGGAATTTAATCTTCTCGTTACGATGATTCTCAACTTCACTCTGAAATTGTTTGAACTTTTCAAATGTTTCAGACTTGTGTTTCATTAAGTAAATATACCCATATCTACTTAAGTCATCAGTGAAGGTGAGAAAGTAACGATAACCACTGCGCGCCTCAATGCTCATCGGACCGCACACATCAGTATGTATGATTTCCAATAAGTCACTTGCCCGTTCCATTGTACCAGAGAACGGCGTTTTAGTCATCTTGCCCATGAGGCATGGCTCACATGTGTCAAGTGATTCAAAATCAAGTGACTCCAAAAGTCCATCAGCATGGAGCTTCTTCATGCGTTTTACGCCAATATGACCTAAACGGCAGTGCCACAAGAAAGTGGTATTATCATTATCAATTCTACATCTTTTGGCATCAATGTTATGAACATGTGTATCATTACTATCGAGATTCAATAAGAATAAACCCCTCATATTGGGTGCATGACCATAAAAGATATTACTCATATAAATAGAACAACCATTATTCTCTGATTTAAATGAGTAACCGTCTCGCAATAAACAAGATCCAGATATAATGTTCATGCTTAACGCAGGCACCAAATAACACTTATTTAGGTTCATCACTAATCCCGACGGTAATCGAAGAGCGAGCGTGCCGACGGCGATCACATCAACCTTGGAACCATTTCCCACGCGCATCGTCACTTCGTCCTTTGCCAGCCTCCGTCTATTCCGCAGTTCCTGTTTTGAGTTGCAAATATGAGCAACCGCACCGGTATCAAATACCCAGGCACTACAACGAGAGTTGGTAAGGTACACATCAATAACATGTATATCATATATACCTTGTTTGTTGTTGGCCGCCTTCTTGTCAGCCAAATACTTGGGGCAATTCCGCTTCCAGTGTCCAGTTCCCTTGCAATGAAAACACACAGTTTCTGGTTTGGGTCCAGCCTTGGGTTTCTTCACGAGAGGAGCAACTGCTTTGCCACTCTTCTTGGAGTTACCCTTCTTACCCTTGCCATTTTTCTTGAAACTAGTGGTTTTATTGACCATCAACACTTGATGCTCCTTCTGAATTTCAGACTCAGCGTCTTTCAGCATCGCAAACAGCTCGGCGACTGACTTGTTCATCCCGTGCATGTTATAGTTCAACACGAAGCTCTTGCAGCTAGGTGGCAATGATTGAAGAACTCTGTCAGTGATAGCCTCTGGCGGAAGGGGCATCCCTAACTCAGCCAGACGGGTGGAGTACCCAGACATTCTGAGCACGTGATCACTGATAGACCCGTTCTCCTCCATCTTGCAAGCATAGAACTTATCGGAGATCTCATATCTCTCGATCCGGGCATTCTTCTGAAAGATAAACTTCAACTCCTGGAACATCTCATATGCTCCATGACGTTCAAAACGTCTTTGAAGTCCCGGTTCTAAGCCATACAACATTGCACATTGAACTATTGAGTAATCATCAGAACGAGCCTGCCAGGCGTTCACAACGTCTAGAGACTCAACTGGAGCGGGTGGATCACCAAGCGGTGCATCAAGGACATAAGCCTTCTGGGAAGCCGTAAGGATAATCTTTAGATTACGGGCCCAGTCCACAAAGTTACTTCCATCATCTTTCAACTTAGCTTTCTCTAGGAACGCATTAAAATTCAGGGGTGCTACTGCGCGAGCCATGATCTACAACATAAATATAGCAAAGACAACTTAGACTATTGTTCTTAGATAATGAGTTTAGTTAATCATATTTTAAAAAACTCCCACTCAAATTGACATCCCTCCGATCATTCGAGTGTAACATGATCCAAATCCACCAACTCAAGTCCGATCATCACGTGAGTTGAGGTGGTTTCAATGGTGAACATCTTCATGTTGATCATATCTACTATATGACTCATGTTCGACCTTTCGGTCTCTTGTGTTCCGAGGCCATGTCTGTACATGCTAGGCTCGTCAAGTTTAACCCGAGTGTTCCGCACGTGTAACATGGCTTACACCCGTTGTATGCGAACGTAGAGTCTATCACACCCGATCATCACGGCGTGTCTCGAAACGACGAACTTTCGCAACGGTGCACACTTGGGGAGAACACAATTTATCTTGAAATTTAAGTGAGGGATCACCTTATAATGCTACCGTCGTCCTAAGCAAAATAAGATGCATAAAAGGATTAACATCACATGCAAATCATAAGTGACATGATATGGCCATGAACTTGTGCTTTTGATCTCCATCTCCAAAGCACCGGCATGATCTCCATCGTCACCGGCATGACACCATGATCTCCATCATCTTGATCTCCATCAACGTGTCGCCATAAGGTTGTCGCGCCGACTGTTGCTTCCACGACTATTGCTAACGTTTAGCGATAAAGTAAAGCATTACATAGCGCTTAATGATTGACACGCAGGTCATACAATAATTAAAGACAACTCTATGGCTCCTGCCAGTTGCCGTACTCATCGACATGCAAGTCGTGATATTCTATACAAAACATGATCATCTCATACATCACATATATCTCATCATGTAATTGGCCATATCACATCACAACATACCCTGCAAAAACAAGTTAGACGTCCTCTAATTGTTGTTGCAAATTTTACGTGGCTGCTACGGGTTTGCAAGAACCGTTCTTACCTACGCAAAGCCACAACGTGGTGTAGTGATTGCTTTTTGATCTTCTAAAAGAACCCTCTTCATTGAAATCGATTCAACTAAAGTGAGAGAGACAGACACCCGCTAGCCATCTTTATGCAACGAAGTTACATGTTAGTTGAAGGAACCTGTCTCGCGTAAGTGTACGCGTAATGTCGGTCCGGGCCGCTTCATCTCACAATACCGCGGAATCAAGTATCAACTAGTAACGGCAAGCAATATGTATACACCCACGCCCACAACTCGTTTGTGTTCTACTCGAGATCTCATCTACGCATAGACCTAGCTCATGATGCCACTGTTGGGGAACGTTGCATGGGAAACAAAAATTTTCCTACGCACACACAAGATCTATCCATGGTGATGAGCATCTACGAGAGGGAGAGTGAATCTACATACCCTTGTAGATCGCTAAGCGGAAGCGTTAATAAACGCGGTTGATGTAGTCGAACGTCTTCGCGATCCAAATCGCCGAGCGTCCCGCGATCCAATCACGATCCTTCCGATCTAGTGCCGAACGGACGGCACCTCCGCGTTCAACACACGTACGGCTTGATGACGCCTTCACCTCCTCGATCCAGCGAGCGATGATGAAGTAGTGGTTGAGTTCCAGCAGCACGACGGCGTGGTGATGGTGGTGAGGAACAATCTCTGCAGGGCTTCGCCAAGCACTACGGAGATTATGACGGAGGAACTAGAGGGTTAGGGTTGCCGCACACGGCTTGGGGAAATCTTAATGTATCCCGTGTGCTAGCCCTGCCCCTCTATTTATATGTTGAGCCTTGGGGTCTAAACTTGGAGTAAAAGCCTCCTCCGGGTCGGTTTTGCCCGCACAAGGTCGGTTTGGCCCGCAGGGAAAGAGTCCAACTCGGATCCCTGCCGAACCGTGCACAGCCGCGCACAAGCGGTAGTACCGCTTCACACAAGCGGTAGTACCGCTCGGGCGGTAGTACCGCTTCACACAAGCGGTAGTACCGCTCGGGCGGTAGTACCGCTTCACACAAGCGGTAGTACCGCTCCGGCGGTAGTACCGCTTCACCAAGCGGTAGTACCGCTTACGCGGCAGCAAAACTACTTTTGCACTTTCCAATACCTTGTGGGCTTTATCCCTTTGGCTCATATAAAGTGTTGCTGCACCCGAACACTTCGGTAAACATCCGGAACCCCTTCCGGTGAACTTCGGAACCCTTCCAGAGATCAAAACACTATTATCACATATATCAATCTTTACCTCCGGACTATTCCGGAGATCCTCGTCATGTCCGGGATCTTATCCGGGACTCCGAACAACTTTCGGTCACCAACATAATAACTCAATTATACTAATCGTCACCAAACGTTAAGTGTGTAGACCCTGCGGGTTCGAGAACTATGTAGACATGACCGAGACACCTCTACGGCCAATAACCAATAGCGGGACCTGGATGCCCATATTGGCTCCTACATATTCTACGAAGATCTTTATCGGTCGAACCTCTATGTCAAGGATTCAGTTAATCCCGTATGCTGTTCCCTTTGTTCTTCGGTATGTTACTTGCCCGAGATTCGATCGTCGGTATCACTATACCTAGTTCAATCTCGTTACCGGCAAGTCTCTTTACTCGTTCCGTAATACAAGATCCTGTGGCTAACTCTTTAGTCACTTTGCTTGCAAGGCTCAATGTGATGTTGTATTACCGAGTGGGCCCTGAGATACCTCTCCGTCACACGGAGTAACAAATCCCAGTCTTGATCCATGCCAACTCAACAGACACCCTCGGAGATACCTGTAGAGCACCTTTATAGTCACCCAGTTACGTTGCGACGTTTGATACACACAAGGTATTCCTCCGGTGTCAGTGAGTTGCATGATCTCATGGTCAAAGGAACAGATACTTGACATGCAGAAAACAATAGCAATAAACTGACACGATCAAATGCTACGTTTACAGTTTGGGTCTTGTCCATCACATCATTCTCCTAATGATGTGATCCCGTTATCAAATGACATCTCATGTCCATGGCTAGGAAACCTTAACCATCTTTGATCAACAAGCTAGTCAACTAGAGGCTTACTAGGGACACAGTGTTGTCTATGTACCCACACATGTATTTGAGTTTCCAATCAATACAATTATAGCATGGATAATAAACGATTATCATGAACAAGGAAATATAATAATAACCAATTTATTATTGCCTCTAGGGCATATTTCCAACAACATCATGTCATCTTGCTTAAGGCGTTACTCTGTTTCATACTTAATACCCTAGATGCATGCTGGATAGCGGTCGATGGGTGGAGTAATAGTAGTAGATGCAGGCAGGAGTCGGTCTACTTGTCTCGGACGTGATGCCTATATACATGATCATTGCCATGAATCCGTCATAATTATTTGCTTTTCTATCAATTGCCCAACAGTAATTTGTTTACCCATCGTATGTTTATGCGCTCAAGAGAGAAGCCTCTAGTGAAAACTATGGTCCCCGGGTCTATCGTTATTATATAAAAAACCTAAAAATACCTTGCTACAATTTATTTACTTTTATTTTAATTAGTAGTTAAGTTTATCTATTTAACTCGATAAGATTTAATCCTTGCAAATAACTGATGTCTACTACACAACTTATTCTTGTAGACTCGTGTTGGGCCTCCAAGCGTAGAGTTTTGTAGGACAGTAGCAATTTTCCCTCAAGTGGATGACCTAATGTTTATCAATCCGTGGGAGGCATAGGATGAAGATGGTATCTCTCAAACAACCCTGCAACCAAATACAAGAAATCTCTTGTGTCCCCAACACACCCAATACAATGGCAAATTGTATAGGTGCACTATTTCGGCGAAGAGATGGCTAGTAGATATAGGTTTTTGCAATCTGAAAATATAAAAACAGCAAGGTAACAATTAATAAAACGGAGGACAAACAGTATTGCAATGCTTAGAAACAAGGCCTAGGGTTCATACTTTCACTAGTGCAATCTCTCAACAATGCTAACATAATTGGATCATATAACAATCCATCAACGTGCGATAAAGAATCACTCTGAAGTTCCTATTAGCGGAGAACATAAGATAGAGATTGTTGTAGGGTACGAAACCACCTCAAAGTTATCCTTTCTGATCAATCTATTGAGCCATTCCTATAAGGGTCACAAACAGCCCTAGAGTTCGTACTAAAATAACACCATATGATACGCATCAACCAACTCTAATGTCACCTAGATACTCCAATGTCACCACAAGTATCCGTGGGTTGATTATTTGATATGCATCAAACAACTTCAGATCATAATATTCAATCCACACAAAGAACTTCAAAGAGTGCCCCAAGATTTCTACCGGAGAAAGTAGGATGAAAACGTGCATCAACCCCTATGCATAGATTACCCCAATGTCACCTCGGGAATCCGCGAATTGAGTGCCAAAACATACATCAAGTGAATCAATATAATACCCCATTGTCACCACGGGTATTCATATGCAAGACATACATCAAGTGTTCTCAAATCCAACAAAGTATTCAATCCGATAATAGTGAAACCTCAAAGGTAAAACTCAATTCATCACAACAAGATAGAGAGGGAGAAACACCATATGATCCAACTATATTAGCAAAGCTCACGGTACATCAAGATCATGCCAAATCAAGAACACGAGAGAGAGAGATCAAACACATAGCTACTAGTACATACCCTCAGCCCCGATGGTGAACTACTCCCTCCTCGTCATGGAGACCGCCGGGATGATGAAGATGGCCTCCAGTGATGATTTCCCCCTCTGGCAGGGTGCCGGAACAGGGCTCCAGATGGTATTTCGAAGATACAGAGGCTTGCGGTGGCGGCGTAAAAACTCATCTAGGTTAACTTTCGGGGGTTTCTGAATATATATGATTTTTTAGCGTTGGAATCACGCGAAGAGGGGCCCCAAGGGGCCCACGAGGCACCAGGGTGCGCCTGGGCGGGGGGGGGGGGGGGGGGCAGGCGCGCCCAGGTGGCTCGTGGGGCCCCTGTGGCTCTTCTGTTGCTTCCCCAAAGCTTCCTGGGTCCGTTTCCTTCCAGAAAAAATTGTCAAAAAGTTTCGCGGCATTTGGACTTCATTTGATATGGATTTTCTGGAAAACCAAAAACAAGCAAAAAACAGCAACTGGCATTGGGCACTAGGTCAATATGTTAGTCCATAAAAATCATATAAAACTGCACCAAAATCATACAAAACTATAATAAACAAGGCATGAATACTTCATAAATTATAGATACGTTGGAGACGTATCAGCATCCCCAAGCTTAATTCCTGCTCGTCCTCGAGTAGGTAAATGATAAAAGAAATAATTTATGAAGTGTGAATGCTAGCATAGTGCATAAGTTTGATCAATGATAATTTCAATCACTTTTTCTAGCATCATAACAGCAACTTTTTTTCATAAAACTCATCATGATAAAGTAGCAATCAATTCACATGTTATGGTTCAGACAATGCAATCTCTTGAAAGTTAACAACCTATGTTCTTAGTCACCAAACAATTGCAATTCAACTTAATTTCAACAAAGTCTAAGTAAGAGCTCCACATACTCAATTATCATATAGTCTTGTATGATTGCTAGTACTCAAAGCATATTTTTAGAACAAATGGCATCCATCGAACACAGAGAAAGATAGGGGCTTAGTGTTTCGCCTCCCAACTTATTTATCATAGAGATAATTGTTAACAATAATAATTCATGATCAAATATATTTGACTGGCCATATGTGCCTGGATCTTTCCCCACCACATGATGCTTGCCAACTAGAGAATAATTAAGGTTGAAATGAGAATGAATACTTATTGACTCTTGCATTAAAGTAAATACATAAAAGTAAAAGATAGGCCCTTCGTAGAGGGAAGCAGAGGTTGTCATGCGCTTTTTATTTTTGGATGCACAAGCCCTTAATGCAAAGGAACGTCATGTTATATTGCCCCTTGTGATAGCAACCTTTATTATGCAGTCCGTCGCTTTTATTTCTTTACCATCACAAGTTCGTACAATGCTTATTTTCGCTTACAATAAAAGATCATACATATTTAGGAGCATTTTTTATTGCTTTTTGCACCGATGACAACTTACTTGAAGGATCTTATTCTATCCATAGGTAGATATGGTGGACACTCATGGCAAGAAACTGGGTTTAACGGTTTTTCGATGCACAAGTAGTATCTCTACTTAGTACGAATTTTTGGCTAGCAAAAGTTCCTAAGCAAGCACCACATGTTAGAGGATCCGTAACAATATAACTTCTATGCAAATATACCCAAACATAACTCATTACGTTGTCTTCCTTGTCCAACTTCAACTAATTTGCTCAAGTTTGAAAATAATTAATGGGTATTCACAATCATAAAATATGGCCAAGATAATATATTTATATGTGAAAGTTCTCTTCCTTATACTAATCATTCATGAATTGCTTGTATGACCAATATTGTGATTGTCAAGATTCAATAGATTTCACTTTCTAACCCAAATGTGAAACTACTACTAGACATGATACAAGCATATGAAGCACATATAATTTCAACTTCATGATATTTGATTTATTCAACAATTTACTCATAGGATATAAGTGAAGAACAAGAGTAAATGACAAACTACTCCAAAAAGATATAAGTGAAGACCAAAGAGTAGTTAAGCAAATAGGTAGCTATGTGAGGACTCTCTCTCATTAAAAAAAATCAGATCTTGATAATTTTATTCAAACAGCAAAGAAAACAAAATAAAATGACATTCCAAGGATAGCACATATCATGTGAAGAAGCAAAAACTTAGGCTCAACCAAAACTGACCGATAGTTGTTG
Organism: Elymus sibiricus; assembly: GCA_039707655.1. NCBI lineage: Eukaryota > Viridiplantae > Streptophyta > Magnoliopsida > Poales > Poaceae > Elymus > Elymus sibiricus. Next base: position 302,872,189 of record CM077672.1, on the reverse strand, counting down.
AAGAAGAAAAGTGGGATGCCTACCGGGGCATCCCCAAGCTTAGATGCTTGAGACTTCTTGAAATATTAACTTGGGATGCCTTGGGCATCCCCAAGCTTGAGCTCTTGTGTCTCCTTAATTCCTCTCATATCATGGCTTCTCCTAAATCTTAAAAACTTCATCCACACAAAACTCAATAAGAACTCGTGAGATAAGTTAGTATAAATCAACTCAAAACCTTAACATTCTCTACTGTAGCAAATCACAAAAATTATAATTAAACATTGCATACTAAATGCCTCTGCATATTTAATACTCCTATCCACAAATAGAAACATTAAACAAGCAAACATATGCAAACAATGCAACTATAACAGCAATCTGCCAAAACAGAACAGTCTGTAAAGGGTGAATAAGAATACATACTTCCCTAACTCCAAAAATTCTGAAAAATTACCGCGTGACATAGAACTCATGCATGCTTACTGTGTAAAAAATTCATATTTTTATCATGTTCTGACTATTCAGGAATATTCTGGACATAACAGAAAACTTTCTGTTTTCAAACAGCAACACATAAACTTGCAAACTGAGCATGGTAAAGGCTATAATTGACATTTTATTGAAGTAAAAGATACAAAACATGGTCATTGATAACAGCAAGCAAATATCAACAGTAGAAAATGACGCTCCAAGCAAAACTCATATTATGTGACGAATAAAAATATAGCTCCGAGTGAGGTTACCGATAGTGTTGAAGACGAAAGAGGGGATGCCTTCCGGGGCATCCCCAACCTAAGTTGCTTGGGTATTCCTTGAATATTACCTTGGGGTGCCTTAGGCATCCCCAATCGTAGTGTCTTGCCACTCCTTATTCTTCTCATATCGATATCTCACCCAAAACTTGAAAACTTCGATCACACAAAACTTAACGGAACTTCGTGAGGTGGGTTAGTATGATAAAGAATAAATCATCCACTTAGGTACTGTCAAGACAAGATTCATAATTGTTCTCACATAATGCCTACTGTATTCTATCATTTCCACAATTTATATTACTCAATATAAGCTATGGAAACACTAAAACAAGCAAACTACGCACCGAAAACAGAATCTGTCAAAAACAGAACATCATGTAGTGAGCGATTTAAAAACCATACTTATATACCTCCAAAAATTCTGAAAAATTAGTAAAACATAAAAACTTTGTAACCCAATACTGTGTAAAACTTTCAGAATTTTATCACGCTCCAGTACAGAATAGAAATTCCAGCACTGGACGCAAAAGTTTATGTTTTTGCACAGAATCAAATTAACAAGCATCCACACTATCCCAAAGGCTTTACTTGGCACTTTATTGAAAGAAAACATATAAAACATGATTAACACAGTAGCTTAATCATGTGAGCACAAGAAAACAGTAGGTATAAATATTGGATTGTCTCCCAACAAGCGTTTTTCTTTAATGCCTTTTTAGCTAGGCATGATGATTTCAATGATGCTCACTGTCGTGGTATTCTCGCGGGGGGTGCCACGTCATAGCAGATGCCATGGGATGGCTTGAAGAGGTGAGGGCAAGGCTGCGGTGGAGATCCGGGACGGGTTTGGACAACTGTACACGGTGGTTTACCCAGGTTCGGGGCCCTCCGTGGGAGGTAACACCCCTACTCCTGCATGTCTGATGTATATGTGGAGTATATGGTAGTACATGGTTGCTCCTGGAGCTGTTTGGAGGAGGAAGAAGGAGGCACTAAGCTCTCCTCTTCTCCTGTGAGAGTGAGAACGAGAGGGAGAGTGAGAGCGTGGCTGGCCTTGTGGCCGTCTGTGTGTGAGGCCTCCCTTGGTGCTCCTTATAAAGGGGAGCCCAGGGGACAAGGGGTGGCCCATATGCCCACTACACTATTGGGGGGACACCAGACAGGTGAACAGTGCCAGCCGCTAAATCTACAGTGCTCTACTGTAGAGAGTGGCTATCTCGTCCGCGCAGTCCGACGGGACGTTGTGGTTGACTTCGTGTGGCAGGCCAGCTGGCTCCAGGTGGCCAGCCGGACGAGTTGTAGGGTTGCCAGCCGGACGGGCTCCACCCGGACGGCTCCAGCCGGACGACTCCACCCGGATGGAGAACCCGGATTGGGAACCCGGATGGGGAACCCGGCCAGGGAACACGGATTGGGAACCCGGCCAGGGAACCCGGATTGGGAACCCGACCTGTATGAACAGTGCCAGGGTGAACAGTGCCGGGTTCCAGCCAGCTAGGCTCCAGCCAGCCAGGCAGGTCGCCGGGTCGCGAGGCGGCGAGCCGGACGGGACGTCGGGTGGCGAGCCGGCCGGGTTGCCAGGTCGCCAGGGGACGCTTCCCTGGCAAAGTTTGAAGTGTCGTTTCGCCATCTTGGGCCTACCCGGGGGTCATCCCCCCGACAGTAGCCTCCGAGCCTCCGGGCGACTTGGCAAGTCGGGCGGAGGGTTTTTGCGGGCGTTGATGTAGCAAATGTCGTTGAATGACAACCGACTGCGGGCGGCAGCCGGCGCGGCTTGCTTCCAGTGGGGGCGTGCCAGCGCACCCACTGGGTGTAGCCTCCGAGCCTCCGGGCGACTCGAAGAGTCGGGCGGAGGGTATTTGCAGTTTGTAGATGTCGTCGATGACAGCCGGTTGCGGGCGGCAGCCGACGCGGCTTGCTTCCAGTGGGGGCGCGCTAGCGCACCCACTGGGTGTAGCCTCCGAGCCTCCGGGCGACTCGAAGAGTCGGGCGGAGGGTATCCGCGGATGTTGGAGCAGACGGTGGCGTCGAGGATGCCGGTGGCAGCCGGCGGTGGGCCTGCAACCGGCGTGGCGTTTTCCTAGCGGGGCGCGCCGGCGCACCCACTGGGTGTAGCCTCCGAGCCTCCGGGCGAGGAGTGGGGGTCCCCACGTAAATGGTTATGCAAAAGACAAAGTTTAGTCAGTGCATATATATCAAATATTTAGCTTTGGCAGCGCAAGTTAAATGCAGAGGGGTGCCGACTCGGGTTCGTCCGAGCCCCCTTCAGTCTTTTTCGTGTCCCCTCCGCCCTTTGGCTTTTGCTCTTGCCAGCCGGACAGCCGGGAGCCGGTCTATGGCTGAGGCGAAGAGTGGGCCGCGGAGTGGAGCGTACAGTACTTGGACTCTGGGAGCAGATTCGACCGAGCAGATACTCATAAAGTAAACAACCGGGTCGCCGAGGCCGTTTTCTCCCCGGACGTCTTTCGTGTGGGCTGACTTCCAGCTTTGCTCTCGCTAGCCGGACAGCCGCGGTGCGGTCTGTAGCTGAGACGAAGAGTGGGCCTTTGGTACCGTACATGCTACTAAGCCGTCTGCGGGGAAAACGAATGGGGCCAAACGGCAAGCCTCCGGGCCGAGACTAGCTGGCGCCGGGCTAGGCAGCAGTGCAATTGGAAAAAAGCGGAAGTGGCCCCCGAGGGTCGCTCGGGGTTATCCGTTTTGTGCACTGTGTAACGATATGCGGACGGGAGCTCACATTGCTTTTTGACACGGACGGGTCGGAGGTGACCTCTGGCAGGCGGCCCGAGCCTCCGGGCGGTCGAGGGGCGCCCCAGCCGGTCAGGCCCAACCGGCCAGGCGTCGAAACGGACGGGCGGCGAAGCGGGCAGGGGTCCGGGCCGGCTCTCCAGCCGGCCCGGCCTCAAAGCGGGCAGACAGGCCAGATCGGCCAGGTGGCGACGCGGGCGGGCGGGCGAGCCGGTCGAGCGGCCACGCAGGCAGGTGGGCGCGGCGGACGCCTTTTTCCTTCTCTGTCTGTGTCTCTCTCTCTCTTTTTTTTAACCGGCTTGACAGCGCCTTGCTCCCTTTGACTTTTCTTGGGCAGCCGGCCCGCTGCTTTTCTTAGCCGGGCTCTCGCCTCTTTTCAGCCGGCGCCTGGGCAGCCGACCTGCGAGGGCGGCGGCCGGAGCGGCCAGCCGGCGTGCGGGGAGCGGAGCGGGTGGCTGCAGCGGCGAGCCCGCACGGCAGCGGCCAGCTGAGCGGCGAGCTGGCGGGGAGGCGCGGCAGAGGCCTGCTCGGGAGGCGAGGTCACGGACGGAGGCGTGGCCGGGTCGAACGGCGAGCCGGCGGGCGGGACTCAGCCACGGCGGTGGGGGCGCGGAGCCGGAGTGGCGCGCAGCCGTGGAGGGGAGAGGGCGGTGCCCGGCGGGGAGCCAGGGAGGAGGCCGGGATGGGACGCGGCCGCGGCGGCGCGAGGTGGCACGGGGAATGCAGCTGGAGCCGGCCCGGTCCGGCGGGCGCGCAGGCGGGGCGTGCGGCACGCGCGGAGCCGGCACGGCACAGGCAAGGCCGGGCGAGGCGGCGAGCGGAGGCGGCCAGGCCAGCAGGCGCGCGGGAGGCGGCCGGGCGCAGCGACGCGGGGACGCGGAGGGCGGAGCAGGCGACCCGCAGGGGTCGCTCAGGCGGTGTGGGCGCGCGGGAGGAGAGCCAGGCGAGCCGGCGCGCGCGGGCGGGTCCAGCTGGCGGCGAGCCGGATGCGGGGCGAGCGGGGCCGGCCAGCGTGGGAGCGGCGAGCCGGCAGCCGGGAAGCGGCAGCGGGACGGGCGCGGGGGCGAAGTAAGCGGCCGACGCGGCGACCCGGAGGCGGAGCAGCCGGCGTGGGTGCACGACCGGCGCGGGGCGAAAGGAGAGGCGAGGCAGGCGCGCGGGCACGCGGCCGAGCAGCCAGCGCGTGGAGGCGCGGGAGCGACGGGGCGAAGCAGCGACGGCTGCACGCTGGGTGTTTTCCAGGAACTTTTTTTTGCTTTTGCTTGTACTAGTGTGAAAAAGAAGAACGAGGGAGAGGCTGCAGCAGAGCGCGTGCGGAGACGAGGAGGCGTCCAGGAACGAGCGCGAGCTCGAGGAGCGGACGCGCGACCGCGGTCGGAGCAGCGCGCGGAGGCACACGAGCACGCCGCCTCTGGACGGCGTCGACGTCGTGGTAGTGGTGACGAAGAGGGTCCCGCCCGGACCGCGATTCTAGTAGCAGCTAGCCCCATGGTGGGCGCCAACTGTCGTGGTATTCTCGCGGGGGATGCCGCGTCACGACAGATGCCATGGGATGGCTTGAAGAGGTGAGGGCAAGGCTGCGGTGGAGATCCGGGACGGGTTTGGGCAACTGTACACGGTGGTTTACCCAGGTTCGGGGCCCTCCGTGGGAGGTAACACCCCTACTCCTGCATGTCTGATGTATATGGTAGTACATGGTTGCTCCTGGAGCTGTTTGGAGGAGGAAGAAGGAGGCACTAAGCTCTCCTCTTCTCCTGTGAGAGTGAGAACGAGGGGGAGAGTGAGAGCGTGGCTGGCCTTGTGGCCGTCTGTGTGTGAGGCCTCCCCTGGTGCTCCTTATAAAGGGGAGCCCAGGGGACAAGGGGTGGCCCACATGCCCACTACACTATTGGGGGGACACCAGACAGGTGAACAGTGCTAGCCGCTAAATCTACAGTGCTCTACTGTAGAGCGTGGCCATCTCGTCCGCGCAGTCCGACGGGACGTTGTGGTTGACTTCGTGTGGCAGGCCAACTGGCTCCAGGTGGCCAGCCGGACGAGTTGTAGGGTTGCCAGCCGGACGGGCTCCACCCGGACGGCTCCAGCCGGACGGCTCCACCCGGATGGAGAACCCGGATGGGGAGCCCGGATTGGGAACCCGGATGGGGAACCCGGCCAGGGAACCCGGATGGGGAACCCGGATTGGGAACCCGGCCAGGGAACCCGGATTGGGAACCCGACCAGTATGAACAGTGCCAGGGTGAACAATGCCAGCTCCAGCCAGCTAGGCTCCAACCAGCCAGGCTCCAGCCAGCCAGGCAGGTTGCCGGGTCGCGAGGCAGCGAGCCAGACGGGACGCCGGGTGGCGAGCCGGCCGGGTTGCCAGGTCGCCAGGGGACGCTTCCCTGGCAAAGTTTGAAGTGTCGTTTCGCCGTCTTGGGCCTACCTGGGGGTCATCCCCCCGACACTCACATAAAAGTAAAGAATTGAAACACAAAGAGAGCATCATGAAGCATATGACTAGCACATTTAAGCCTAACCCACTTCCTATGCATAGGGATTTTGTGAGCAAATAGTTTATGGGAGCAAGAATCAACTAGCATAGGAAGGCAAAACAAGCATAACTTCAAAACTTTCAACACATAGAGATGAAACTTGATACTATTGCAACACCTACAAGCATATGATCCTATCTCATAATAATTTTCAGTATCATCCTGAATGAATTCAACAATATAGCTATCACATAAGGCATTCTTTTCATGATCCACAAGCATAGAAATTTTACTACTCTCCACATAAGCAATTTTCTTCTCATTTATAATAGTCGGAGAAAACTCAACAAAATAACTATCATGAGATACTTGATTGGCATAATCCAATTGAAAATTAAAATCGTGACGACAAGTTTCATATTTATCATTATTCATTATAGCATACATGTCATCACAATAAATTTTCTCATCAAAACTTGGGGGACTAAAAATATCATCTTCATCAAACATAGCATCCCCAAGCTTGTGGCTTTGCATATCATTAGCATCATGGATACTCATAGAATTCATACTAACAACATTGCAATCATGCTCATCATTCGAAGATTTTATGCCAAACATTTTATTGAATTCTTCTTCTATCAATTGTGCACAATTTTCCTTTCGATCATTTTCACGAAAGACATTATAAAGATGAATAATATGAGGCAACCTCAATTCCATTTTTTGTAGATTTCTTTTATAAACCAAACTAGTGATAAAACAAGAAACTAAAAGTTTCGATTGCAAGATCTAAAGATATACCTTCATGCACTCACCTCCCCGGCAACGGCGCCAGAAAAGAGCTTGATGTCTACTACACAACTTATTCTTGTAAACTCATGTTGGGCCTCCAAGCGCAGAGTTTTGTAGGACAGTAGCAATTTTCCCTCAAGTGGATGACCTAAGGTTTATCAATCCATGGGAGGCATAGGATGAAGATGGTATCTCTCAAACAACCCTGCAACTAAATACAAGAAATCTCTTGTGTCCCCAACACACCCAATACAATGGCAAATTGTATAGGTGCACTAGTTCGGCGAAGAGATGGTGATACAAGTGTAGTATGGATAGTAGATATAGGTTTTTGTAATCTGAAAATATAAAAACAGCAAGGTAACAAGTGATAAAACGGAGCACAAACAGTATTGCAATGCTTAGAAACAAGGCCTAGGGTTCATACATTCACTAGTGCAATCTCTCAACAATGCTAACATAATTGGATCATATAACAATCCCTCAACGTGCGATAAAGAATCACTCCAAAGTTTATATTAGCGGAGAACATAAGATAGAAATTTTTGTAGGGTACGAAACCACCTCAAAGTTATCCTTTCCGTTCAATCTATTGAGCCATTCCTATAAGTGTCACAAACAGCCCTAGAGTTCGTACTAAAATAACACCATATGATACGCATCAACCAACTCTAATGTCACCTAGATACTCCAATGTCACCACAAGTATTCGTGAGTTGATTATTCGATATGCATCAAACAACTTCAGATCATAATATTCAATCCACACAAAGAACTTCAAAGAGTGCCCCAAGATTTCTACCGGAGAAAGTAGGACGAAAACGTGCATCAACCCCTATGCATAGATTACCCCAATGTCACCTCGGGAATCCACGAATTGAGTGCCAAAACATACATCAAGTGAATCAATATAATACCCCATTGTCACCACGGGTATTCATATGCAAGACATACATCAAGTGTTCTCAAATCCAACAAAGTATTCAATCCGATAATAGAGAAACCTCAAAGGTAAAACTCAAATCATCACAACAAGATAGAGAGGGAGAAACACCATATGATCCAACTATATTAACAAAGCTCGCGGTACATCAAGATCGTGCCAAATCAAGAACACGAGAGAGAGAGATCAAACACATAGCTACTAGTACATACCCTCAGCCCCGAGGGTGAACTACTCCCTCCTCGTCATGGAGACCGCCGGGATGATGAAGATGGCCTCCGGTGATGATTTCCCCCTCCGGCAGGGTGCCGAAACAGGGCTCCAGATGGTATTTCGAAGATACAGAGGCTTGCGGCGGCGGCGTAAAAACTCATCCAGGTTAACTTTCGGGGTTTTCTGAATATATATGATTTTTCAGCGTTGGAATCACGCGAAGAGGGGCCACAGGGGCCCCACGAGGCACCAGGGCGCGCCTGGGGGGGGCAGGCACGCCCAGGTGGCTCATGGGGCCCCTGTGGCTCTTCTGCTGCTTCCCCGAAGCTTCCTGGGTCCGTTTCCTTCCAGAAAAAATCGTCAATTTTTTTTGCTGCATTTGGACTTCATTTGATATGGATTTTCTAGAAAACCAAAAACAAGCAGAAAACAACAACTGGCACTGGGCACTAGGTCAATATGTTAGTCCATAAAAATTATATAAAAGTCATATAAAAGTGCACCAAAATCATACAAAACTATAATAAACACGGCACGAATACTTCATAAATTATAGATACGTTGGAGACGTATCAATAACCGCTAAGAGGATTGATAACCCTCTTATTTGTGTTGGGTGCACGTGTTTGCTTTTGTGTGTGCAGGTGCGCTTAACGGAATTTTGCTTGGTTCTCCTACTGGATTGATAACCTTGGTTCTTAACTGAGGGAAATACTTATCTCTACTGTACTACATCATCCTCTCCTCTTCGGGGAAATACCAACGCAGACTACAAGTAGCAGGAAGAATTTCTGGCGCGTTGCCGGGGAGACATCATCAAAATTACCAAGTACCTTCGCACACATTATCATTCACTTGCATTTACTTTATTTACCTTTTATTTGCATTTGCCTCACGTTTTCATCTCCCCCACTTCTAATTTTTTTTACAAAAACATAAAAATATTTTGTTTGCTAGTTTGCTTGCTTTGTCGCGATGTCTCAAGAAAATACAAAATTGTGTGACTTTTCCAATACTAATAATAATGATTTTATTAGTACTCCTATTGCTCCTCCCGCCCCTAGTGCGGAGTCATGTGATATTAATGCTGCCTTGCTTAATCTTGTTATGAAAGAACAATTTTCTGGTAGTCCTAATGAAGATACTGCATCCCATCTAAATACTTTCATTGAACTTTGTGATATGCAAAAGAAGAAAGATGTGGATAATGATATTGTCAAATTAAAATTATTTCCGTTCTCACTATGAGATCGTGCTAAAACTTGGTTTTCATCCTTGCCTAGAAATAGTATTGATTCTTGGGATAAGTGTAAGGATGCTTTTATTACCAAGTATTTTCCTCCCGCTAAGATTATTTCTTTAAGAAATCAAATTATGAATTTTAAGCAACTTGAGCATGAACATGTTGCCCAATCTTGGGAGAGAATGAAATTAATGATAAAAAATTGCCCAACTCATGGTTTGAATTTATGGATGATCATACAAATTTTTTATGCGGGACTAAACTTTGTCTCTAGAAATTTGCTAGACTCTGCCGCAGGTGGCACTTTCATGGAAATTACATTGGGAGAAGCTACAAAACTTCTTCATAATATTATGGCAAATTATTCTCAGTGGCACACTGAACGAACTCCAACTGGTAAGAAGGTAAATTCTGTTGAAGAAATTAATACTTTGAGTGATAAGATGGATGCTTTATTGAAATTGGTTGCCAGTAAAATGCTCATATTGATCCTAATGATGTGCCATTGTCCACCATGATTGAGCAAAATAATGATGCTATTGATCTGAATTTTGTCTCTAGAAATAATTTCAACAACAATGCTTATAGGGGTAATTTCAATGCTAGACCGTTCCTTGGAAATTCCTCTAATAATTATGGCAATCCTTATGGTAATTATTATAATAATAATAATAGGATGCCCTCTGATATTTAAAGTAATATTAAAGAATTTATTAGTTCGCAAAAGAATTTCAATGCTATGATAGAAGAAAAATTTAATAGAGTTGATGAATTGGCTAGGAACATGGATAAAATTGCTCATGATGTGGAAAATCGCAAAACTAAAATTTTGCCATATAAGTATGATATAAATGAGTCTATTAAATCTATCCATGTCTCCATTAATGAAAGTAAAGAAAGGACCGCTAGGTTGAGAGCTAAGCGAGAATTTCTAGAAAAAGCGATTCCACCCGGTTTCTATCGTAGTAATGACGAAGATATTAAAATGATTGGTGTTACACCTATTGAATCTTTGTTTAATAATATAAAAATTGATGAAAAAGGGACTGAAGAAGAGTCAACTTTAGAAAGAAGGAGTCCCACTTGCTTGGAGGGTTATAATCTTGATCATAAAAATGAAAAAAGTGGGTTTGGAGAGGTTACAACTTTAAATAGTAATGCACCCACTACTTTGGATTACAAGAACTTTAATTATGATAGTTGTTCTTTAATTGAGTGTATTTCCTTGTTGCAATCCATGATTAATTCACCAAACACATATGAACAAAATAAAGCTTTCGCTAAACATATTGTAGAAGCCATGATGAAAGCGCATGAAGAAAAACTTGAGTTGGAAGTATCAATTCCTAGAAAATTACAAGATGAATGGGAACCCACTATTAAAGTAAAAAATAAATATTATGAATGTAATGCTCTTTATGATCTTGGTGCTAGCGTTTCCACTATACCAAAGTCTTTGTGTGATGTGCTAGGTCTCACCAACTTGGATCCTTGTTCCCTTAAGTTGCATCTTCCGGATTGCACTATTAAAAAGCCATTGGGTAGGATAAATGATGTGCTTATTCTTGCAAATAGAAATTATGTGCCCATGGACTTTATTGTTCTTGACATTGAATGCAATCCTTCTTGCCCCATAATACTTGGGAGGCCTTTTCTTCGAACTATTGGTGCTATTATTGATATGAAAGAGGTAATATAAGATTTCAATTTCCACTAAAGAAAGGGATGGAACACTTCCCTAGGAAGATAATTAAAGCACCATATGAATCCATTATGAGGGCCACTTATGGAATCAATTTGAAGGATGACAACACTTGAAACTATGCATTATGCCTAGATAGGGGCATAAAACAATAGCGCTTGTTGGGAGGCAACCCAATGAATAAAATAAATTTTTGCTTTTACCTACTGTCCTTGAGTGTTTGCATGATTATAGCTTCTGTTATAATTATGTTTTTATGTTTTAATTAGTGTTTGTGCCAAGTAATGCCTTTGGGATGATTTGTAAGATAGTATAATTGATGCTGTTTGGAAAACAGAAAGTTTTGCGTCCACTGCTGGATTTTTAATTCTGTACTGAGCGTCAGAAAAATCTGAAATTTTTACGCAGTATTGTTATATGAATTGTCCACGTTGTCCTAATTTTTCAGAATTTTGGGAGTTACAGAAGTATGGCTTTTAAATAGATCTTTACAGACTGTTCTGTTTTAGACAGATTCTGTTTTTGTTGCATAGTTTTCTTATTTTGATGAATCTATGGATCGTATCGGGGGGTATGAGTCATGGAGAAGTTGGAGTACAGTAGAATTATGCCAATATTAAATATGAATCAATTTACTACAGTACCTAAAGTTTAAGATTTGTTTGTTATACTAACGGATCTCATGAGGTTTCTGTTGAGTTTTGTGTGCTAAAGTTTTCAAGTTTTGGGTGAGACTACGATGGACAAAGGAATAAGGAGTGGCAAGAGCCTAAGATTGGGGATGCCCAAGGCAACCCAAGGTAATATTCAAGGAAGAATCAAGCGTCTAAGCTTGGGGATGCCCCGGAAGGCATCCCCTCTTTCGTCTACAATCTATCGATAACTCACTTGGAGCTATATTTTTATTCATCACATGATATGTGTTTTACTTGGAGCGTCTTGTGAAATAGTTTGTTTGCTTTTTAGTTTGTCACAATCATCTTTGATGAACACACCTTTTTGAGAGGGACACACATTATTCATGATTTCTTAGAATACTCTATGTGCTTCACTTATATCTTTTGAGCTAGGTAGTTGCTCTAGTGCTTCACTTATATCTTTTAGAGCACGACGGTGATGATATTTTAAAGAAATAGTTTCACTCTCATGCTTCACTTATATCTTTTTGAGAGTCTCATGATAGCAATGGTAATATGCACGGGTTATGAATTTGGTCCTGATATGATAGGTATTCAAGAGGGATATAATAAAAACTTTCATGTAGATCACTAAATATGATAAATTTGATTCCTTGCAATAGTTTTGCGATATTAAGATGGTAATATGCGGGAGGTATTAGTAGATAATTGTGGTTTAGTAAGAATAATTGTGTTAAGGTTTGTGATTCCCGAAGCATGCACGTTTGGTCTGTCGTTATGCTAAGAAGTTGGAGCATGAATTATTATTGATTGACTTCCTTTGTGTGGCGGTCGGGGGCGCGTGATGGTTAACTCCTACCAACCTCCCCCCTAGGGGCATGCATAGTAGTACTTTGCTTCGAGGGCTAATAAACTTTCGCAATAAGTATGTGAGTTCTTTATGACTAATGTGAGTCCATGTTATACGCACTCTCACCTTTCCGCAATTTGCTAGCCTCTTCGGTACCGTGCATTGCCCTTTCTCACATCGAGAGTCGGTGCAAACTTCGCCGGTGCATCCAAACCCCGTGATATGATACGCTCTATCACACATAAGCCTCTTTATATCTTCCTCAAAACAGCCACCATACCTACCTATCATGGCATTTCCATAGCCATTCCGAGATATATTGCCATGCAACTTCCACCGTTCCGTTTTTTATGACACACATCATCATTGTCATATTGCTTTGCATGATCATATAGCTGACATAGTATTTGTGGCTTAGCCACCGTTCATCATTTTTATACATGTTACGCTATCATCATTGCACATCCTGGTACACTGCCAGAGGCATTCATATAGAGTCATATTTTTGTTCTAGTAGCGAGTTGTAATTTTGAGTTGTAAGTAAATAGAGGCGTGATGATCATCATTATTAGAGCATTGTCCCATTGAGGAAAGGATGATGGTGGCTATGATTCACCCACAAGTAGAGATGAGACTCCGGATGAAAAAAAATATAGAAAAAAAAGGGAGGCGAAAAAGAGCCATGAAAAAAAGAAAAAAAAGAAAAAAAGGAAAAGAAAAAGAAAAAATAAATGAGAGAAAAAGAGAGAATGGACAATATTACTATGTTTTTCCACACTTGTGCTTCAGAGTAGCACCATGTTTTTCATATAGAGAGTCTCCTATTTTGTCACTTTCATATACTAGTGGGAATTTTTAATTATAGAACTTGACTTGTATATTCCGATGATGGGCTTCCTCAAATGCCCGAGGTCCTCATGAGCAAGCAAGTTGGATGCACACCCACTTAGTTTTCATGTTGAGCTTTCATACACTTATAGCTCTTAGTGCATCCGTTGCATGGAAATCCCTACTCCTCGCATTGACATCAATTGATGGGCATCTCCATAGCCCGTTGATTAGCCTCGTTGATGTGAGACTTTCTCCATTTTTGACTTCTCCTATTTATCTCTATCACCATACTCTATTCCACCCATAGTGCTATATCCATGGCTTGCGCTCATGTATTGAGTGGGAGTTGAAAAAGCTGAAGCGCGTTAAAAAGTATGAACCAATTGCTTGGCTAAAACCGGGGTTGTTCATGATAAATACTTTGTGTGAAGAAGATGGAGCATGACAGGATTATATGATTTTGTAGGGATAACGTTCTTTAGCATTTTTATTTTGAAAGACATGGTTGTTTGCTAGTATACCTGAGTATTGATGTCTTTATATCAAATTAAAGACTATTGCTTTGAATCATTTGGATCTTATTATTCATACGTAAGAGAGAGAGAGAGAGATTACATGAGGAAACATGATAGGTAGCATTCCACATCAAAATTTACCTACTCGAGGACGAACAGGAATTAAGCTTGGGGATGCTTGATACGTCTCCAACGTATCTATAATTTTTGATTGTTTCATGCTATTATAGTATCAATCTTGGATGTTTTTATATGCAATTGTATGCAATTACATATCATTTTTGGGACTAACCTATTAACCCAGTGCCTAGTGCCAATTGCTGTTTTCTGCTTGTTTTTGGCTTTTCAGAGAAACACCACGAAACTTTTTGGAGATTTTTTTTCTGGACAAAATAAACCTGGGAAGCTTTGGGAGGAGGCCAGAAGCCTCATGGAGGCTTCACAAGGCACTAGGGCGCGCCCCAGGGGGGGCGCGCCGTAGTACTTTGTGGGGCCCACGTGTCTCCGTTTGACCTAATTCCACTTCTATAAATTCACAAATATTGGGAAACCCCCAGAAAGCCAGAAGAGAAAATCCGCCGCCGGAAGCCTCTGTTCTTCCGCGATCCCATCTGGAGGCCATATCCGGTACTCTGCCAGAGAGGGAATCGATCACGGAGGGCTTCTACATCAACCTTGCTGCCCTTCCGATGATATGTGAGTAGTTTACCATAGACCTACGGGTCCATAGCTAGTAGCTAGATGGTTTCTTCTCTCTCTTTGATCTTCACTACAATGTTCTCCTCGATGTTCTTGGAGTTCTATCCGATGTAATCTTCTTTTGCGGTGTGTTTGTTGGGATCCGATGAATTGTGAGTTTATGATCAGATTATTCATGAGAAATATTTGGGTCTTCTCTGAACTCTTTTATGCATGATTGTTATAGCTTTGTATTCCTCTCCGATCTATCGGTTTAGTTTGGCCTACTAGATTGATTTATCTTGCAATGGGAGAGGTGCTTTGTGATGGGTTCAATCTTGCGGTGCTCAATCCCAGTGACAGAAAGGGACATGACACGTATTTTTATTGTTGCCATTAAGGATAAAAAGATAGGGTTTATTCATATTTCTTGAATTTGCTTCTCTACATCATGTCAACTTGCTTAAGGCATTACTCTGTTTCATACTTAATACCCTAGATGCATGTTGGATAGCGGTCGATGGGTGGAGTAATAGTAGTAGCTGCAGGCAGGAGTCGGTCTACTTGTCTCGGACGTGATGCCTATATACATGATCATTGCCATGAATCCGTCATAATTATTTGCTTTTCTATCAATTGCCCAACAGTAATTTGTTTACCCACCATATGTTTATGCGCTCAAGAGAGAAGCCTCTAGTGAAAACTATGGTCCGCGGGTCTATCTTTATTATATAAAAACCTAAAAATACCTTGCTGCAATTTATTTACTTTTATTTTAATTAGTAGTTTAGTTTATCTATTTACCTCAATAAGATTTAATCCTTGCAAATAACCGCTAAGAGGATTGACAACCCTCTTATTTGCGTTGGGTGCAAGTGTTTGCTTTTGTGTGTGCAGGTGCGCTTAACGGAATTTTGCTTAGTTCTCCTACTGGATTGATAATCTTGGTTATTAACTGAGGGAAATAATTATCTCTACCGTACTGCATCATCCTCTCCTCTTCGGGGAAATACCAACGCGGACTACAAGTAGCACTCTATCACACATAAGCCTCTTTATATCTTCCTCAAAACAGCCACCATACCTACCTATCATGGCATTTCCATAGCCATTCCGAGATATATTGCCATGCAACTTCCACCGTTCCATTTTTTATGACACACATCATCATTGTCATATTGCTTTGCATGATCATATAGCTGACATAGTATTTGTGGCTCAGCCACCGTTCATCATTTTTATACATGTTACGCTAGCATCATTGCACATCCTGGTACACTGCCAGAGACATTCATATAGAGTCGTATTTTTGTTCTAGTATCGAATTGTAATTTTTAGTTGTAAGTAAATAGAGGTGTGATGATCATCATTATTAGAGCATTGTCCCAGTGAGGAAATGATGATGGTGGCTATGATTCCCCCACAAGTCGGGATGAGACTCCGGACGAAAATAAAAAATATATATAGAAAAAAAAGAGGCGAAAAAGAGCCATGAAAAAAATGAAAAAAAGGAGAAAGAAAAAAAAGAAAAAAGAGAAAAAAAAACAGAAAAGAAAAAGAAAAAATAAATGAGAGAAAAAGAGAGAAGGGACAATGTTACTATCGTTTTCCACACTTGTGCTTCAGAGTAGCACCATGTTTTTCATATAGAGAGTCTCCTATTTTGTCACTTTCATATACTAGTGGGAATTTTTAATTATAGAACTTGACTTGTATATTCCGATGATGGGCTTCCTCAAATGCCCGAGGTCTTCATGAGCAAGCAAGTTGGATGCACACCCACTTAGTTTTCATGTTGAGCTTTCATACACTTATAGCTCTTAGTGCATCCGTTGCATGGCAATCCCTACTCCTCGCATTGACATCAATTGATGGGCATCTCCATAGCCCGTTGATTAGCCTCGTTGATGTGAGACTTTCTCCATTTTTGACTTCTCCTATTTATCTCTATCACCATACTCTATTCCACCCATAGTGCTATATCCATGGCTTGCGATCATGTATTGAGTGGGACTTGAAAAAGCTGAAGCGCGTTAAAAGGTATGAACCAATTGCTTGGCTAAAACCGGGGTTGTTCATGATAAATACTTTGTGTGAAGAAGATGGAGCATGACAGGATTATATGATTTTGTAGGGATAATGTTCTTTAGCATTTTTATTTTGAAAGACATGATTGTTTGCTAGTATACCTGAGTATTGATGTCTTTATATCAAATTATAGACTATTGCTTTGAATCATTTGGATCTTATTATTCATACCGTAAGAGAGAGATTACATGATGAGACATGATAGGTAGCTTTCCACATCAAAAAATTCTGTTTTTATCATTTACCTACTCGAGGACGAGCAGGAATTAAGCTTGGGGATGCTTGATACGTCTCCAACCTATCTATAATTTCTGATTGTTCCATGCTATTATAGTATCAATCTTGGATGTTTTTATATGCCATTGTATGCAATTATATATCGTTTTTTGGGACTAACCTATTAACCCAGTGCCTAGTGCCAGTTGTTGTTTTCTGCTTGTTTTAGGCTTTTCAGAGAAACAGTACCAAATGAAGTCCAAATGCCACGAAACTTTTTGGAGATTTTTCTCTGGACAAAAGAAACCTGGGAAGCTTCGGGAGGAGGCCAGAAGCCTCACGGAGGCTTCACAAGGCACTAGGCGCGCCCCCACGTGACTCCGTTTGACCTAATTCCACTTCTATAAATTCACAAATATTGGGAAACCCCCAGAGAGCCAGAAGAAAAAACCTTTCCGCCGCCGCAAGCCTCTGTTCTTCCGTGATCCCATCTGGAGGCCTTTTCCGGTACTCTGCCGGAGGTGGAATCGATCACGGAGGGCTTCTACATCAACCTTGCTGCCCTTCCGATGATGTGTGAGTAGTTTACCACAGACCTACGGGTCCATAGCTAGTAGCTAGATGGCTTCTTCTCTCTCTTTGATCTTCAATACAATGTTCTCCTCGATGTTCTTGGAGTTCTATCCGATGTAATCTTCTTTTGCGGTGTGTTTGTTGGGATCCAATGAATTGTGTGTTTATGATCAGATTATTCATGAGAAATATTTGAGTCTTCTCTGAACTCTTTTATGCATGATTGTTATGGCTTTGTATTTCTCTCCGATCTATCGGTTTAGTTTGGCCTACTAGATTGATTTATCTTGCAATGGGAGAGGTGCTTTGTGATGGGTTCAATCTTGCGGTGCTCAATCCCAGTGACAGAAAGGGACACGACACGTATCTGTATTGTTGCCATTAGGGATAAAAAGATGGGGTTTATTCACATTGCTTGAATTTGCTTCTCTACATCATGTCATCTTGCTTAAGGCGTTACTCTGTTTCATACTTAATACCCTAGATGCATGCTGGATAGCGGTCGATGGGTGGAGTAATAGTAGTAGATGCAGGCAGGAGTCGGTCTACTTGTCTCGGACATGATGCCTATATACATGATCATTGCCATGAATCCGTCATAATTATTTGCTTTTCTATCAATTGCCCAACAGTAATTTGTTTACCGACCGTATGTTTATGCGCTCAAGAGAGAAGCCTCTAGTGAAAACTATGGTCCCCGGGTCTATCTTTATTATATAAAAAACCTAAAAATACCTTGCTGCAATTTATTTACTTTTATTTTAATTAGTAGTTTAGTTTATCTATTTACCTTGATAAGATTTAATCCTTGCAAATAACCTCTAAGAGGATTGACAACCCTCTTATTTGCGTTGGGTGCAAGTGTTTGCTTTTGTGTGTGCAGGTGCGCTTAATGGAATTTTGCTTGGTTCTCCTACTGGATTGATAACCTTGGTTCTTAACTGAGGGAAATACTTATCTCTACTATACTGCATCATCCTCTCCTCTTCGGGGAAATACCAACGCAGATTACAAGTAGCAGATTACCGTACCACTCTGGTGCAGAACGTACCCTGGTCGACCGACGAAGTTTAGTAGTAACTTGATCCGAAGTTTCATGATCATCATCATTAGCTTCCTCTTTGGATGGTGTAGGCATCACGGGAACTTCTTTCTGTGATGTGCTAATTTCCAATTCAGGAGAAGTTACAATTACCTCATCAAGTTCTACTTTCCTCCCACTCACTTCTTTCGAGAGAAACTCCTTCTCTAGAAAGGACCCATTCTTAGCAACAAAGATTTTGCCCTCGGATCTGTGATAGAAGGTATACCCAATGGTCTCTTTAGGGTATCCTATGAAGACGCACTTCTCCGCTTTGGGTTCGAGCTTATCAGGCTGAAGCCTCTTGACATAAGCGTCGCATCCCCAAACTTTAAGAAATGACAGCTTAGGTTTCTTGCCAAACCATAATTCATACGGTGTTGTCTCAACGAATTTAGACGGTGCCCTGTTTAAAGTGAATGTGGTACTATCATCATTAACTTTGCATCTTTTGGCATCGATATTATGAATATGTGTATCACTACGATCGAGATTCAACAGAAATAAACCATTCACCAAGGGTGCATGACCATAAAAGATATTATCCATATAAATAGAACAACCATTATTCTCTGACTTAAATGAATAACCGTATCGCAATAAACAAGATCCAGATATAATGTTCATGCTTAACGCAGGCACCAAATAACAATTATTCAGGTTCAAAACTAATCCCGAAGGTAAACGTAGAGGGAGCGTGCCGACGGCGATCACATAAACCTTGGAACCATTTCCGACGCGCATCGTCACCTCGTCCTTAGCTAGTCTCCGTTTATTCCGCAGCTCCCGTTTTGAGTTACAAATACTAGCAACCGAACCAGTATCAAATACCCAGGCGCTACTACGAGCACTAGTAAAGTACACATCAATAACATGTATATCAAATATACCTTTGTTGACGTTGTCAACCTTCTTATCTGCCAAGTACTTGGGGCAGTTCCGCTTCCAGTGACCATTCCCCTTGCAATAGAAGCACTCAGTCTCAGGTTTGGGTCCAGCCTTGGGTTTCTTAACGGGAGCGGCAACTAGCTTGCCGTTCTTCTTGAAGTTCCCTTTCTTTCCCTTGCCTTTCTTCTGGAAACTGGTGGTCTTGTTGACCATCAACACTTGATGTTCTTTCTTGATTTCTACCTCCACGGCCTTAAGCATCGCGAAGAGCTCAGGGATCGTCTTCTCCATCCCTTGCATATTATAGTTCATCACAAAGCTTTTGTAGCTCGGTGGCAGTGACTGGAGAACTCTGTTAATCGCTACTTCATCCGGAAGATTAACTCCCAACTGATTCAAGCGGTTGAAGTACCCAGACATTTTGAGTACGTGCTCACTAATGGAGCCGTTCTCCTCCATCTTGCAGCTAAAGAACTTGCCGGAGGTGTAATACCTCTCGACCCGGGCGTGAGCCTGAAATACCAATTTCCGCTCCTGGAACATCTCATATGCTCCGTGGTGCTCAAAACATCTTTGGAGCCCCGGTTCTAAGCCGTAAAGCATGGCGCACTGAACTATCGAGTAGTCATCAGAACATGCCCGCCAGACGTTCATAACATCTGCAGGCGCATCTTGAGGGGGTGCATCACCAAGCGGTGCATCAAGGACATACACTTTCTGTGCAGCAGTGAGGATAATCCTCAGATTACGGACCCAGTCCGCATAGTTGCTACCATCATCTTTCAACGTTTCTTTCTCTAGGAACGCATTAAAATTTAGGGAGCTACAGCGCGAGCCATTGATCTACAACATTAATTTGCAAAGACAATTAGACTAAGTTCATGATAATTGGTTCTTCTAATCAAATTACTTAAGAACTCCCACTTAAATCAACATCCCTCAAGTTGTCTAAATATTACATGATCCACATGAACTGACCCATGTCCGATCATCACATGAGATGGGGCAGTCATCAATGGTGAACATCTCCATGTTGATCATATCTACTATATGACTCATGTTCGACCTTTCGGTCCTCCGTGTTCCGAGGCCATGTATGTACATGCTAGGCTCGTCAAGTTTAACCCAAGTATTTTGCATGTGTAAAACTAGCTTACACCCGTTGTATGTGAACGTAGAGTCTATCACACCCGATCATCACGAGGTGCTTCGAAACGACGAACTTTCACAACGGTGCATACTTTAGGGAGGACACTTTTATCTTGAAATTAAGTGAAGGGATCATCTTATAATGCTACCGTCGTACTAAGTAAAATAAGATGCATAAAAAGATAAACATCACATGCAATCTATATGTGACATGTGCTACTTGTGAGCTGCGTTGGTAATTCCCTGAAGAGGAAGGGAGATGCAGTACAGTAGAGATAAGTATTTCCCTCAGTTATGAAACCAAGGTTATCAATCCAGTAGGAGAATCACGCAACACCTCGTTAGCAGCACCTGCACACAAAACAACAAATCCCTGCACCCAACGCAAACAAGGGGTTGTCAATCCCTCGGTGGTTACTTGCAAGATTAAATTGTATGTGATGGATAGATAGATTGAAACAAAAATACAAAATAAAATAAATAAAGAAAAAGTTCAGCAAGGTATTTTTAGGGTTTTTAATATATGATTTAGATAGACCCGGGGGCCATAGTTTTCACTAGAGGCTTCTCTCATAAAAATAGCATACGGTGGGTAAACAAATTACTGTTGGGCAATTGATAGAAAAGCAAATAATCATGACGATATCCAAGGCAATGATCATGTATATAGGCATCACATCCAAGAGAAGTAGACCGACTCCTGCCTGCATCTACTACTATTACTCCACACATCGACCGCTATCCAGCATGCATCTAGTGTATTAAGTCCATAAAGAACGGAGTAACGCCTTAAGCAAGATGACATGATGTAGACAAAGTAAACTCACACATGAATAAACCCCATCTTTTTACCCTTAATAGCAACGATACATACGTGTCATGTCCCTTTCTGTCACTGCGATTGAGCACCGCAAGATCGAACCCATTACAAAGCACCTCTTCCCATGGCAAGATAAATCAATCAAGTTGGCCAAACCAAATCAATAGATCAGAGAAGAAATACGAAGCTATAATAATCATGCATAAAAGAGTTCAGAGAAGCTCAAATAATATTCATGGATAATCTAATCATAAACTCACAATTCATCGGATCCCAACAAACACACCGCAAAAAGTGATTACATCGGATAGAACTCCAAGAACATCGAGGAGAACATTGTATTGAAGATCAAAAAGAGAGAAGAAGCCATCTAGCTACTAACTATGGACCCAAAGGTCTGTGGTAAACTACTCACACATCATCGGAAGGGTAGCAAGGTTGATGTAGAGCCCCTCCATGATCGATCCCCCCTCCGGCGGAGCACCGAAAAAGGCCTCCAGACGGGATCTCTCGAGAACAGAAACTTGCGACGGCGGAAAAAGTATTTCGTGGACTCCTTTGTTGGTTTCCCGATTTTTGGGAATTTATAGTGGTGGAATTAGGTCAAAAGGGGCAGAGGTGGGCCCACGAGGCACCAGGGAGCGCCTGCCCCCCCCCCCCCCCAGGCGTGCTCTGGTGGCTCGTGGCCACCTCCTGGGTCTTCTGTCCTTCTCCTGAAGCTTGTAGTGGTTGTTATGTCCAGAAAAAATCTCCAAAAAGTTTCGTGGCATTTGGACTTCGTTTGGTACTGATATTCTGGAAAACCAAAAACAGGCAAACAACAGCAACTGGCACTGGGCACTAAGTTAATAGGTTAGTCCCAAAAAATGATATATAATTGCTGTAAATGTATATAAAAACATCCAAGATTGATAATATAATGGCATGGAATAATAAAAAATTATAGAAACGTTGGAGACGTATCAGCATCCCCAAGCTTAATTCCTGCTCGTCCTCGAGTAGGTAAATGATAAAAACAAAAAATTTGATGTGGAATGCTACCTATCATATTCATCATATATTCTTTTCTTTTATAGCATGGACATTTGGACTTGAATGATTCAAAGCAATAGTCTAGAATTTGACATGAAGATATAAATACTCAAGCATGCTAACAAGCAACCATGTCTTTCGAAATATCAACGCTAAAGAAAGTTATCCCTAGCCCATTATGCTCAATCATTGATCCATTCATGAAACACACTCAATATTAGCTACACACAATGCACAAGTATGACAATAGTGCTCTCTAGTTGGTGCTTTATAAGAGAAGATGGAGACTCAAAATAAAAATAAAAATTGCATAAAAATAAATAGATAGGCCCTTTGCAGAGGGAAGCAGAGATTTGCTAATGTGCCAGAGCTCAAAGCTTCAATTAGAGAGATAAAATTATTTTGAGAGGCATGCTTTTCCTATCAACGAAAACGACCAAGAATTCCCAATATCTTTCATGCTAGACACATCATAGGCGGTTTCCAAACAGAAAGTAAAGTTTATTTCCTTTCCACCTGTCGGTGTAGTGAGAACCAGGGCCTCACAAACCTTCTGGACTTGGAGTTGTGCCAATCTAGGGTTGTCGCAAGGCAGACCCGGCAAGGACCAGTCTTTCCGGCAAGCACTTCGTCCGGCAAGCGCTGTGTCACCAAGCAAGAACAAGAAGCTACCAGAAAGAAGATGAAAGCACGACACTCAACTAACACCAAGGGTGAGGACAATTCCTCGTCGGCAAGCATAAACCGGCAAGGTGAAGACCCGGCAAGCTCCATGCCGGCAAGCTTATGCCAGCCCTCCAGCGCTCCACCTGCCGCACAGGTGTTCACTGGTGCGTGAGGTGTCGACCGCGCAGGTTGGTTGGTGAAGCTTGTCGGGCACGTGTCAGCTCGCTGAGACAAGATTTGCCTCTAATGACACCCGTCCAGGAGGCGTGTCATGATAATACGAGGTAGCTGGGCAAGCGGTGCAGAATCCTTGCCGGGACTACCTCTTCGCATGACACCTAATGGCGCAATAAATGCCTTTGTCCTAAACTGGCAGAGTTACGTACGATAGCACTGTTTACTATCTAGTCACACTGTAATTACTGGTTTGCCACTGTGGTAACCCCTTGAACTATAAAAGGAGGGCCAAGGCAACAGTTTAGAGGATACAGACTATTGAAGATTCACACAAGCACCTCTCGCGTAGCTGCTCTCCCCACACCTTGCCGGGAGAAGCGCTCCTTGTACTGTGCTTCCACACCGCTAATACACTAAAAGTAGGAGTAGGGTTTTACGCTCCTCAGCGGCCCGAACCTGGGTAAAATCCCTCGCGCTCCATTGTTCATGCTCTTTGTCCACGTCGATCCTCCCCGTCGAACCACAAAGGGGCTGCATGGTCCCATAGATGGTTGCACACCCGACATCATGGGCGCGCCAGGTAGGGGCGAGAGCGCTGTGCGAACCTTGATCAGTGGACCACGCGTCCCCTTCATCTTCATCATCAATGGCGCTCCCAGAGGAGCGAGGGCGTCGCCGCCACGTCTACTTCTGAGGCGCAGTTTTTACTGCTTGCGACGGTGAAGACGGTGGTAGCCAAACCTATAAACATATCGGCGACATCGGCGGCACAGCATTCGTCACGAGCAATTCGAGCGCCCTGCGTGACGCTCTGATGAATCGCAGTGTTTTCGCCGTGCTACAGAGAGCTAAGTTCCAAATACTCTAGTTACTTCTGTTATCTAGCCTTTTCCTCGAATGGCATTTTTGCGCTTAACCTGTGCGCGGAGGAGCACTCTTGAAACATTCTGCGCTCTGGGTTGTTCTGGGTCCGCCCAACAACGTCGCTGTGGCTGCGTTTGTTTCTAGAGTGTTAAGCTTCCGAGAAGGCGGCGTTCTCGATAGGCTGCTAAACAGGACCTGATCCTAAGCGCCGTCGACCAGATCGTGCGCAATCGGAATGCATTCCGGCAAGCGTAGGGAACAATCGTGCAAAAATGCAATTAATTAAGGAAAAGGCTGGACAGTTTTTATTCTTTTAAGATTTCTGTGACCCGTACGCTAAGGAGCCTTTTCGGGACTAGTTGCGCTCCTAGTTGCCTCGAGTCCGCTCGGCAACGTGAGCAGCTGCATTAGGACCGACAAGGTAAACCTTTTCGGGAAGCGGCGTTCCCGGCAAGCTGCTAAGGGCCCGTTCCCTCAAGCGCTGCTGACCGGAGCGTGCGCACCGGGAAGCACTCCGGCAAGCGAGGGGAATATTCAGCAGAAATCAAGTTTTCACATGAGTTAAGTGCGACTAAGATGCTAATTAACTCATTATGTTAAAACACTGTAGCGGCATTTTTATGCCTGAATCAGTGTTGCAGGTAAATGGATGGAAGATAGCTTCACGGTAGCACCAGCTTTGGTAATTGCAGAAGCCGGCATCGAGAACGTCAAAGTTCTTCGCTGAAACCGCAAGACTTTTCGGCAAGTTCCTTGCCGGAAGCCGGCGTCGAGAATGTCAAAGTTTTCCGCTAAAACCGCAAGCCTTCCCGGCAACAGAAGCCTTCCCGGCAACATAAGCCTTCTCGAAAATGCCTTTCCAAAAGCCAACATCAAGAACCTCAGAGTTTTCTGCTGAGGTCGAAACCTTTCTGGCGACGATCTTGCTGGCATCGAGAATTTTGAAGTCCTCTGCCGGAAGCTAAAGCCTTCCTGGGAACTTTCTCCTCGGAAGCTGACATCGAGAATCACGGATTTCTCTGTCGAAACCAGAAGCCCTCTTGGAAAGATTTTTTCGGAGGCAAAACCAAAGATTTGTTGTTAAGCAGTATGCTTCCGGCAAGCAAGACTTGTCACTGAGCTGTGCGCTCCAGCAAGGGGGCTTTCGCCCTTTTCATTGAGCCAATCGCTCTAACGAGGGTGGAAGCATAGCAAACCTTGTCGTTGAGTTGTGCGCGCCAACAAGGGGGCTTTCGCCCTTGTCATTGAGCCAATCGCTCTGACCAGGGTGGAAGCATAGCAAACCTTGTCGTTGAGCTGCGCGCTCCGACAAGGGGGCTTTCGCCCTTTTCATTGAGCCAATCGCTCTGATGAGGGTGGAAGCATAGCAAACCTTGTCGTTGAGCTGTGCGCTCTGACAAGGGTGCTTTCGCCCTTGTCATTGAGCCAATCGCTCTGACAATGGTGGAAGCATAGCAAACCTTGTCGTTGAGCTACGCGCTCTGACAAGGGGGCTTTCGCCCCCAAATTCAGTGGCGTTCAGGAAAGAAATTGAACGCACCATGGGCAGGATGGACAATAGAAAAAGCTAAGTTGAAAAACTTTGAGTTAATTTCCTGTTAGTCTTGTCCTTCTTCCTTGAATAATTTTATCCTTGTACGTAAACCTACACGCGAAGGAGCCTTCTCGGGGCTAGTTGTGCTCCTAGTTGCCTCGAGTCCGCTCGGCAACGTGAGCAGCTGCATTAGGACCGACAAGGTAAACCTTTTCGAGAGGCGGTGTTTCCGGCAAGCTGCTAAGGGCCTGTTCCCTCAAGCGCTGCCGACTGAAACATGTGCACCGGGAAGCATTCCGGCAAGCGAAGGGTGTAAAAATGTACAAGGATAGTATTACTCAAGGAAGAAGCATACAAAATAAAAGTATGCATTACAGACATAATAAAGTTGGACTAATTAAAGAAAAGCTATTCTCTTTATATGTGTCTTTACAGCAGAAGATATGCTGGAGAACTTCAGTACAACAATTGTCATTCCATGCCGGCAGCATTCGATGACGACTTGGGCCGGTGATTGGACGGTAGCTGAACTAGTCTTTTCGAGCTTGATGACAAGTAGGGAAGACGAAGACGCTGACAAGGTGGCGGAACGTCCTTCTCGGAAGCTGGCATCGAGAATCTAAGAGTTCTCTGCCTTAAACATAAGTTGGCATCGAGAACCTAGAGTTCTCTGCTGACAATAAAAGCCTTGCTCGGAATCGCCTTTCCGGCAAGCCAGCATCGAGAATCTCAAAGTTCCTTGCTGAAATCAAAAGCCGGCATCGAGAACCTTAAAGTTCTCTGCCGGAAGCTAAAGCCTTCCCGGGGATAGCTTTCCCGGAAGCCAACGTTGAGAACCATAGAGTTCTCCGTTGAGAACAGAATTGACATTGAGAAACTAAAAGTTCTCTGCCAGAAACAAGTTTTCTTTTAGCATCGAGATCTTCAAAGTTCTCTGCTAAACGGAAGTTTCAACATGAAGATCTCCCGAGCTATCTGCAGATAAGCTCGGGGGCTGGCGGCCTTTGGGAAACAATCTTTTCCTAGGGGCTACTTGCCGAATACAATCTTCCCCGGCAAGCAAAATATGACTGTCACAATCCAAGCCAGTTTTTTGGTCCCACCTTAAACATCGAGATCTTCCGAGTTCTTTGTTAAAGGCGGTCCCGGGGGCTCCTGTCGGTGTAGTGAGAACCAGGGCCTCACAAACCTTCTGGACTTGGAGTTGTGCCAATCTTGGGTTGTCGCAAGGCAGACCCGGCAAGGACCAGTCTTTCCGGCAAGCACTTCGTCTGGCAAGCGCTGTGTCACCAATCAAGAACAAGAAGCTACCAGAAAGAAGCTCAAAGCACGACACTCAACTAACACCAAGGGTGAAGACAATTCCTCGCCTGCAAGCATAAACCGGCAAGGTGAAGACCCGGCAAGCTCCATGCCGGCAAGCTTATGCCAGCCCTCCAGCGCTCCACCTCGCCGCACAGGTGTTCGCTGGTGCGTGAGGTGTCGACCGCGCAGGTTGGTTGGTGAAGCTTGTCGGGCACGTGTCAGCTCGCTGAGACAAGATTTGCCTCTAATGACACCCATCCAGGAGGCGTGTCAAGATAATACGAGGTAGATGGGAAAGCGGTGCAGAAACCTTGCCGGGACTACCTCTCCGCATGACACCTAACGGCGCAATAAATGCCTTTGTCCTAAACTGGCAGAGTTAGGTACGATAGCACTGTTTACTATCTAGTCACACTGTAATTACTGTTTTGCCACTGTGGTAACCCCTTGAACTATAAAAGGAGGTTCAAGGCAACAGTTTAGAGGATTCGGACTATTGAAGATTCACACAAGCATCTCTCGCGTAGCTGCTCTCCCCACACCTTGCCGGGAGAAGCGCTCCTTGTACTGTGCTTCCACACCGCTAATACACTAAAAGCAGGAGTAGGGTTTTACGCTCCTCAGCAGCCCGAACCTGGGTAAAATCCCTCGCGCTCCATTGTTCATGCTCTTTGTGCACGTCGATCCTCCCCGCCGAACCACAAAGGGGCTGCATGGTCCCATAGATGGTCGCACACCCGACACCACCATTCTTTCACAATCCATGGCTAGCCGTATCCACGGGTGCCCTCCATACCAACACTTTCCAAGGAATTTTGTTGTTATTAATTTTTGATTCATTGTGGGACTGGGCATCCCTATTACAAACCACTCTCTCGTGCAATGACAAGTGAATAAACACTTATCGTGAGAATAACACACCTAGCATGGAAAATATTGGCCACCCCCTGCTGCTTCATGAGCGGTACGGGCACACAAAACGAAAAAATTATTTTGAAAATTAGAGTTGGCACATGCAAATTTACTTGGAACGGCATGGAAACACCGCATATAGGTAGATATGGTGGATTCATTTGGCACAACTTGGGTTTAAGGAGTTTGGATGCACAAGCAGTATTTCCGCTTAGTACAAATGAAGGCTAGCAAATAGATTGAGAAGCAACCAACCAAAAAGCGAAAACGGTCATAAACATGCATTGAACATAACTAACACCGAATAATGCACCATAAGAAGGATATAATTTCTTTGCATAACTATTGACTTAATGTCCATGCATAGGGAATCACAAACCTTAACACTAATATTCTTACTAAATCACAATTACTCACTAACATGACTCACATATCATCATCTCCATATCGCAAAACTATTGCAAGGAATCACACTTATCATATCCAATGATCTATATGAAAGTTTTTATTATATCCCCCTTGAATATTCATCACTTTGGGACCAAATTCATATCTTGTGCAAATTACCATTACTATTATCAACTCTCAAAAAGATATAAGTGAAGCATGAGAGCGCAAATATTTCTTCAAAATTTTAATCTTATCAACTCTCAAAATAATATAAGTGAAGCATGAGAGTGCAAATATTTCTTCAAAATATGGCCACCGCCGTGCTCAAAAAGATTTAAGTGAAGCACTAGAGCAACTGCCTAGCTCAAAAAATTTAAGTGAAGCACATAGAGTATTCTAACAAATTATGATGAACGTGTGGCTCTCTCAAATAGGTGTGTCCAGCAAAGATGATTGTAACAAACTAAAAAGCAAAAACTCATATAATACAAGACGTCGAAGTAAAACTCATATCATGTGACGAATAAAAATATAGCTCCAAGTAAAATTACCGATGGTTGGTAGAAGAAAGAGGGGATGCCTTCCGGGGCATCCCCAAGCTTAGACGCTTGAGTCTTCCTTGAATATTACCTTGGGGTGCCTCGGGCATCCCCAAGCTTAGGCTCTTGCCACTCCTTATTCCTTCATCCATCGTGATCTCACCCAAAACTTGAAAACTTCAATCACACAAAACTCAACAAAACCTTCGTGAGATCTGTTAGTATAACAAAATAAATCACTACTTTAAGTACTATTGCAAACCCATTCATATTTTATTTTTGCATTATACCTACTGTATTCTAACTTCTCCATAGCTTATACCCCCCGATACAATCCATAGTTTCATCAAAACAAGCAACTAGTGCATCAAAAACAGAATCTGTCAAAAACAGAACAGTCTGTAGCAATCTATTTAAAAGCCATACTGCTGTAACTCTAAAAATTCTGAAAAATTAGGACAACATGGGAAATTCATATACAAATACTGTGTAAAAATTTCTGATTTTTCTGACGCTCCAGTACAGAACCAAAATTCCAGCACCGGACGCAAAACTTTCTGTTTTCCAAACAGCATCAATTATACTATCTTCCAAATCATCCTAAAGGCTTTACTTGGCACAAACACTAATTTAAAACACAAAAATACAATCATAACAGTAGCATAATTGTGAAAACACACAATAACATAAACAAAAAGGTAAAAATTTAATTTATTCATTGGGTTGCCTCCCAGCAAGCGCTATTGTTTTATGCCCCTAGCTAGGCATAATGCATAGTTTCAAGTATTGTCATCTTTCAAGTTGATTCCATAGGTGGCCCTCATAATGGATTCATATGGTGCTTTAATTTTATTCCTAGGTAAATGTTCCATACCCTTGTTTAATGGAAACTAAAATTTTATATTCCCTTCTTTCATGTCAATAACGGCACCTATGGTTCGTAAGAACGGTCTACCAAGTATTATTGGGCAAGAAGAATTGCATTCAATGTCAAGTACAATAAAATCAACGGGCACATAGTTCCTATTTGCAAGAATAAGAACATCATTAATTCTATCCAAAGGCTTATTAATAGTAGAATCCGCCAAGTGCAAATTAAGAGAACATTCATCTATATTGGTAAAACCTAGCACATCACATAGAGATTTTGGAATTGTAGAAACGCTAGCACCCAAATCACATAAAGCATTGCACTCATGATTTTTAATTTTAACTTTAATGGTGGGTTCCCATTCATCATATAATTTTCTAGGAATTGAAATTTCTAGTTCTAGCTTTTCTTCTAACGCTTTCATCATTGCTTCTACGATGTGTTTAGTAAAAGCCTTATTTTGCTCATAAGTGTTGGGTGAATTTAACATGGATTGTAACAAAGAAATACATTCAATCAAGGAACAATTGTCATAATTAAAATCTTTGTAATCCAAGAGAGTGGGCACATCGCTAGTTAAAGTTTTTACCTCTTCAAACCCACTTTTATCAATTTTCTTATCAAGATTTTCACCCTCCGAATTATGGGAACGCCTACTAGCTAAAGTTGACTCTTCTTCAGTCCCCTTGTCATCAAGTTTTATATTGCTAAACAAAGAATCAATAGATGAAACACCAATCATTTTAATATCGTCATCATTACTACGATAAAAACCGGGAGGAATCGCTTTTTCTAAAAATTCTCGTTTAGCTTTTAGCATAGCGGTTCTTTTCTTACTCTCATCCATGGAGACATATTGTGACGCCCCCGACTAAACCATGCGCTAATCATACACGCAAATGCACACGATCAAGCCTAAGGACTCACGGGAAGATATCACAGCACAACTCTAAACACAAATAAAATAATACAAGCTTTATATTACAAGCCAGGGGCCTCGAGGGATCGAATACAAAAGCTCGCATACAAGCGTTAGCGGAAGCAACAACAGTATCTGAGTACAGACACAAAGTTAAACAAGGATGCCTTAAAAAGGCGAAAACAAACAACGGCTCTAATCGAAAAGGCGCAGGCCTCCTGCCTGGGAGCCTCCTAAACTACTCCTGGTCGACGGTCTCCACGTAGTAGTAAGCTCCACCGGGGTAGTAGTAGTCGTCGGCGGGATCTGCTGGCTTCGGGACTCCACCATCTGGTCGCAGCAATCGGGCTTGGGGAAAAGAGGTAGCAAAGCAACTGTGAGTACTCATCCAAAGTACTCGCAAGACTTACTTTAGAACTATGCTAAGTATGCATCGGTATCAAAGGGAAGGGGCTGTATCTGTGGACTATACTGCAGAAATGCTAGAATAGAGGGGAAGGCCTAGCCTATCGAAGACTAGCATCTTCAACGTCTTGCAGCATTAGAAGAGTGAAGATTAGTACCATAACATAAAGTAACAAGCATGTAGTAGCAAAGCCTAGGGATCCTTCCTCGACTCCCTGCGAGAAAGCGATCCCGGAGCTTACAATTAAATAACTTGTATCCAGTTCAAGTTGTAATAGATCGGGATACAACACTGAGCGTCCTGTTACCGTGGACACGGCTATTCGAATAGATAATCTTCCATGCAGGGGTGCACTACTGTTACCCAACACGCTCGATTAACTCTGGCCAGACACACTTTTTTGGGTCATGCCCGGCCTCGGCTGATCGACACACCGTAGCCCTACCTAGAGCTTAGTAGAGAGATCCTCGTCGGTCTACATCCTAAGTGCTCAGGGGTCTTGGGCCCATCGCCCTTTGCACTCTGGGTCATTGCGAGCAGGGCGATCCAGGCACCACCTCTGGGGTGCCGACCCGGCCGTGCCGCAATGCTCAACTGGACGTCTGACAGAGCTTTCGGCTGATACATACGGCGTCGAGGGGCCCATTAAACCATTATCCCACGTGGTGGTAGTGCGTATAGGCTAGTGGCCAACTCAGATCAATACCCAAATCCGTTAGTGCGTTATTAATTTTAGTGACGGTTGTCGAGACAAGTCCGGAGCTACCACCACAACCTGGGTGGTACCGCTAAACAGCCAGCCACCACAGTAACTCTCGCGGGTGCTCTCCGGGCCCGCCCGACTTTCATGTGTATCTCTCGCGGGTACCCCTCAGGGTCGACCCGTCTTTATCCTGTAACTGTAGTAAAATCTAGGTAACTGTGTGTTCATATCATCAAGAAGGAATCCGAGGAATCACCCTCATTGGATTTCCCTCTCAACGTATCCGTCAAGGTGAATCCGGAGGAATCACCCTCGATGGTATTCACACTTGCGGGGTTGCTCGACATAAGCTTCATTGGAGGTGGTGAAAGAGGAATCACCCTCGGTAACCCACAACCAACTAGCTGTACCACAGAGGCAACATCAGGAGTGAGATAAGAGGGATCACCCTCGGCACTCGATGTTAGCTCTGCAGAATCGAACAACGTAGGGAGGTGTGTGGTGATGTGCTGGTCTCAGCCCGTCGATCACATCGATCAGGGCACTGGTACCTAAGCGGGGCAACTAGGACAAGGAAGAGGGGCCACAGATGGATTTCCATCCAACCTATATGTAACGCCCCATGTAATTAAGCTATAGTGATCACCTTTTGATAATGCCAAGTCATCATGCTTAGTAGTGCTTGATCATCATTTGCATCATATCTCATTTCAAATTCCAATTCAAATTGAAATTCAAATTTTAAGTGAAAATAAAAGTTGTTCCAATTTGGAAACTAAAATGTTCATTAAATAGCAAATAATCCATAACTAATTATGTTAAGAAAAACAACATCACCTAAATTACCAAGATGACTCTAACATCATCAAAACAGTACCAAACAGCAGTATTTAATACCATTTGGTTTAATAAAATTGCAAATGAAATCATATTGTCACCAAACCTTTTTCTGGTAGTGAGTTATATTGCCTAGTATTTAATTGGATAGTTTCCATATTTTATAAAATTGAAATGGAGGCCAGACATTTTGCAAGACAGAAAAGAAAAAGGAGAAAACAGAAAAGAAAAGGGGAAAAGGAAAAGGGCCGCAGTGCCTGGGCCTAAGTCAAACCAGGCGGCCCAGCCCACCAATGGGGTCGCCTCCCACCTCCCGCACTGCTCACCCGCGTCACTACAGGAGGTCGGGGAGGATAAGGCCACCACCGCGGCAACCCCAGCCGCCCAGATATTTCCCCCCTTTCCCCTCTCGCTCGCTCTCTTCCTCCCTGACATGGCCGCCTCTGCCTTCGCTGTCCACCGCGCATCCGCGTAGCCACCGCCACCGTTTCGCCGCCTCACCGTGCCAGATCGAGCCGTTGTCCTCGGTTACGTCCTCTACACCGGGCCGTTCGAGCTACGGAACCGTGACGCCGTCGCCAGCTTCATCTTCTTCCCCTTAGGCCGCCGTCGCCTCGCCGTCGATTTCGACGCCGTCGAGCCCTCCCCGCGCCCACCTAGCTCACCTGCAGGCTCACGGTGAGCCCGCGCTTCTTTCTCCTCTCTCTCCCATGCGATCCCGCCGCCGTAGCCGTCGCTGCCATCACCGCCCAAAACCGCCTCCGCCGCGTAGCTCGCCGCCGTCGATGTAGTCGACGTCGTGGCCGTCCGAGCCCTGCATCGTGTTCCTGGGCTCCCCGGGACCCCGACGCGCTAGCCCATGCGCCTCGCCATGCCCGAATACGCCGGATCCAAGCTCGACCGAAATGCTCCGCCGTAGACCTCGTCGTCGGCGACGTTTCCGGCCGACTCCGGCGACGCCGCCACCACCACTAGATGCGCCGCTCGCCGCTCGTTCGTTTGGGCCAAGCCATGCGTAGCCGAATTCCGGCGGGTTCCCGTGCGCGCCACCGCGTTTGCGCGTCACCGGCGGCTAAACGCCGGTGGCCGCCGACGTGGCTAGCCTGGGGCCCACCCAGAGTCACTGACCAGTGGGTCCCTGGGCCCCGTTGACCACGTTGATTGTGGTCAACGACCTGACGTGGCGGCCCCGTGTCCCTGACATGCGGGCCCCGCCTAAATTAAAATGTTTTTAAAATAAATAAATTGTTAATTAATCTGTTAGTTAATTAGTTAACTTAATCAGTCACTGACAGTGGGTCCCACTGGCTAGTTAGTTAAATTAGTTAGTTTAACCTACTGATTAGTTAGCCTAGTCTATGACAGATGGGCCCCACCTGTCAGGTTGACCAGTCAACCGACTGGGTTGACTGCTGACGTCATCATGACATTCTGCTGACGTCACCAAATACTGTTTCGGATAATTCCAAAAAATGATTAAAACTTTGAAAAATCATATAAATTAAACCGTAACTCGGATGAAAATAATTTATATATGAAAAATGATCAGAAAAATATGAAGAATCCGAATATGTGGTCAAAATGCTTGACCATCACTCCTATCTAGATGAACATGGGACTTTTGCCCGTATTCGATGGATGAATAGTGCATAACCCTGATAGAATAAATCCAGATAAATTCCTAAATTATCTAAAACAACTAGATAGGCATTATATCACCTCTGCATAACATTTAGGCATGTCATACATCGTTGTTGCATTATTGCCGTGAATTTATTGTTTCTTCCCCCTCCTTCTCTCCCGATAGACGCCGAGACCGCCGCCGACGCAACTGAGTACGACTACGCTCCAGACGAGCAGCCTTCAGACGAACAGCCCCTCTCAGCAGAGCTTCCAGGCAAGCAAAACCCCCTTGATCATCCAGATATCGCCCATTCCTTCTCTCTTATGCTTGCATTAGAATTGCTTCTGTTGTTATTCCGATAGCTCCTATTCTGTTGCATAGCCTGATTTCGTCGCCTGCTGATGATATCTACCAATTGTCCCATGATGCTTAGTTAGCTATGCTATTGATTCATCTGTGGCCCTTCACCCTTGTCCATTTGCCATGCTTGTTATCGGGCCGTGATCACTCTGGGTGATGATCACGGAAATGTTTACTTATTGCAATGCTATGAACTGTTAAAGTCGGGCTGGCCCCAAGGGTGCCCGCGAGAGAATAACATTAAAGACGGGTCGACTCCAAGAGCACCCGCCTGACATGTGTTACCAAGTCGGAGCGACAGGAATCCTGTTCGTCTCTGCGAGTTACTAAATACGCCTAATGGATTTGGGTATTTGATCTGAGTGGGTCGTTGGCCCTATACGCACTACCACCACGTGGGATAATGGTTATGGGACCCTCTACGTCGTATGTATCAGCCGAAAGCTCTTCAGACGTCACAGCTCAGAGATGCGGGCTGATTGTTGGGGTGAGCTGGTTACGTCTGTGGTGCTTCCACAGTCGCGCTTGGGTCCCGGCCAGTCACGCAACGTGCAGGAGTGCGAAGGGCGATGGCCCAAGACCCCTTCGTGCTTAGGATTTAGACCGGCGTGCTGACCTCTCTGCTGAGCCTAGGTAGGACTGCGTCGTGTCGATCTCCCGAGGCCGGGCATTACCCAGCAAGTGTGTCCGGCCAGATGTGATCGAGCGTGTTGGGTAACAGTAGTGCACCCCTGCAGGGAAGTTATCTATTCGAATAGTCGTGTCCACGGTAACAGGATGCTCGGAGTTGTATCTTGATCCACTACAACTACAAATGGTTACTGTCACAATATTAAACTGTTACTACTGCTCTCGGGATCACTTTCTCGTAGGGTAGTCGAGGAAGGATCTCAGGGCATTACTAATATATGATTGAATATATATTATCTTGCTCTACTCTCTTCTGTTGCTGCAAGAAATGCTTCAAGATGCTAGTCTTCGGTAGGCTAGGCCTTCCCCCCTCTGTTCTGGCATTTTTGTAGTTTAGTCCAAAGATATAGCCCCATTCCTTGATACCGATGCATAATTAGTATAGTTCTGATGTCAGTCTTGCGAGTACTTTGGATGAGTACTCACGGTTGCTTTGCTACTTCTTTTTTTTCCATACCCGGTTGCTGTGATCAGACGATGGAGCCCTAGAGGAGGAGATCCCCGGAGGCACCAACTACTATGTTGAGCCCGCAGACCAGTAGTAGTTCGGAGGCCCTAGGCAGGAGGCCTTTGCCTTTTCGATCAGTGTCGCTGTTTGTGCTAGCCTTCTTAAGGCAAACTTGGCTAACTATGTCTGTACCCAGATGTTAATTGTTTGTATGACTTATGTATTCAGGTCCTCGTGATCCGTGGTTTGTAATATAAAGTTTGTATGACTTTTATTTGAGTTTAGAGTTGTGTTGTGATATCTTCCCGTGAGTCTCTAATCTCGAGCGTGCACGTTTGCGTGTATGATTAGTGCACGGTCGAGCAGGGGCGTCACAAGTTGATATCAGAGCCGACTGCCTGTAGAAAGCCCCCTTCCGGTTCCTTGGTCGAAGTTGAGTCTAGTCTTTCAAAACTATATTTTGCTAACATGGCTGTGTGGCTTACGGGCCCACGTCGCCAATGGGTGGTATTAGGATCTTTTATTCCTCTTCTATACTCTGGGATTCTACTCTCTCTTCTATTCGGGTTAAAATTTTACTAACTCTGACTCTAGGTTCTCATGATCACGTCCACCCGGAGCTTTGATTATCTGCAAGTTACTTTCTTGAATGCATGATGCAAGAATTCACTCACTGTCATTTGACAATCTTGAAATTTCCTCTGTTTCAGATGGATCGCTTGTTTCCTCCGCGACCTGCGACGCAACTTGTACTCCGCACTTGGGCTCATGATGCGCCTGGTTTTCCAGCTATCCTGATCGCCCTCCTGACCAGATTGGGCTACCACTGGTACCCCGAGTACATGGTTTACGAGGATTTCCGCGAGTTCAACCAGGAGCAGTATCATGCCGATGTTCGTATCTTCGATCAGCGGAACGACTCCGACACTGAGTTGCACACTTTTCACGGTATCGGCATGACGATTGATATGGCAGTCCATGATGCTGCCCACTCTGCTGTCGCACGTCTTCGTGGCGAGCATAGTCGCTTGGATGACTCCGAGTTCCGATACATCCCGTATGCCCCTGTTGGAGATGATATAGCTGTCTGTGCCCCTTACGAGCGACGTCGATACGACCCGCATGTTTTGATTCAGTGCACTCAGGCTCTGGATCGCACTGCCCGGGCTCTTGTCGTCGAGTTGTTTGCCACTCGAGCACGTCTTTACGATGCTATGACACAGTTGCTGCCAGCTGTTCGTGCAGGGATACATCCAGAGTACATCCTTTACCCGCGCAGGACTCAGATGCCTACAGGTATTGATTGGCCTGCTGTTGGAGGTCACACACCCGCACGTGAATCTCTTCTCCCAGTTCGAGTTCGGGTTCTGCATCAGAGTGCTCATGGAGCGCATGACCTTCCTGCCATGGACACTCATCGTCCGCACCTGCAGTTACCTGGTTTCAGTGGTTTTCCCCGATGTTGATGTAGCCTTTGCTATGTCTCGTTGTGTATTCCTCACCGCGTGCCTGTGCGCCGCCTAGTATGTCTAGCTGTTTTATTTCCGAACTTGTGCTGCCCATGTGTAACCGACTCTGTGTATGGATCTGTATGTCTTAATTGACTACTGTTATGTATCTATTGCACTACTTATTTATTGTCGTGTTACATCATGTTTATCTCTAAACACTTGCAGTGGTTTTACTAAACTACCCCCTGTTAATTATTTAGCAGGATGGTTAGACCAGGTGGTCGTGGTCGTGGCCGTGCTCCCGAGCAGCCACCACCACCAGACTATATGGCAGCTATGATGCAGCAATTTGAGTTGAATCGCCAGTTCATGGTTGGGATCATGGCTCAGTTTCCGCACCAGAACCAGAATGCTCAGAATTAGCAACCCGCCGCAATAACTCTGCAGGAGTTTGTGCGTCTCAGCCCTACTGTGTTCCGCAACTCTGAACAGCCACTGGATGCTGATGACTGGCTTCGCGACATCACCTACGAGATGGAGTCTGCAAATGTCACCCCCGCCAACTTTTTCACCTTCACGTCCTACTTCTTGAAGGGTGCCGCTGCTCAATGGTGGCACACCCACAGGAGTTCACTACCTGCTGGGACAATTGTTACCTGGATCTAATTTCAGACATCTTTCCGCGCCCATTACATTCCTCGGGGAATCATGGACCGGAAGAAAAGGGAGTTTCGCAACCTCACCCAGGGCAGTAAGATTGTCGAAGCTTATCAGCAGGAATTTCTTAACCTGTCCCGCTATGCGGAAGAAGACATTGCCACAGATGCTCGCAGACAGGAGAAATTCCATGATGGACTCCACCCAGACCTCTAGCTTGCACTTGCTGTTCATGACTTCGCCGATTTCGCCACTCTGGTGAACAAGGCTATCCAGGTTGAGACCGCTCAGATGGAACATAGGGAATCACTTAAGCGCAATCGTGGCATTGGCTCATCTTTGAGCTCAGGACAAAGGCGTAAGATCTGGATTCCCAACAGCATGTATCGTCCAACTGCTCCTGCGCTGAGGCCTTCCTATGCTGCACCTCGTCTGCCTCCTCCACCACCGGGGCCGCCGAGAGCTCAAGCTGCTCCACCACGTGCTGCTCCTCTTCGTCCTGAAGATGGTCTGTGTTTCAAGTGTCGTCGCCCAGGTCACCTTGCCAAGGACTGCCGTCAGAATCAGACCCAATTGGCACTTCCTCCTACTGGCCGTGGCAATGGCCGTGGCAACAACCAGACCCGCAACTATAATACTGGGTCTTCTGTTTATGGTCGAGGACAGGCTTACCGCGTAGATATTGAAGAAGTTCAGGATCAACCTGATACTGTGATGGGTACCCTTCTTGTTAACTCAGTACCCGCTTCTGTTTTATTTGATTCAGGAGCATCGCATTCATTCATGATAGAAGCATTTGCATTAGCACATGACATTGCATTTGAAAAGATGAACCTACCCATAGTTGTCCACACCCCTGGAGGCCATTGTCACACCTCCATGATGGCACACAATGTCACTGTTGAAATCAAAGGACTCGAATTCCTTGTTTCACCTATCATCTTGAAATCTTCCACGATAGACCTCATTCTGGGAATGGATTGGTTGAAAGCTCACATTGCTTCGATCAATTGTGCCACCAAAGTCGTCCAAGTCCTTCACCCCTTCGACGAGATAGTGAACTACACCGCACGAATTACTCGGAATGCCGAAGCTCAGATATATGCTCTGAATGCTTTGACCGCTTCACCTCTTGAGGGAATTGAGAACGTACCAGTCGTTCGCGATTTTCCGGATGTCTTTCCGAAAGAACTTCCCGGAATTCCCCCTGTTAGAGCCGTTGAATTCGTCATCGACTTGAAACCAGGCACCACTCCTATTGCCAAGCGCCCATACAAGATGCCGCCGCATGAACTCCTTGAACTTAAGGAGGAAATCGACAAGTCACTTAAGAAGGGTTTCATACGCCCCAGTTCTTCTGCTTGGGGAGCACCTTCTCTCTTTGTTAAGAAGAAGGATGGGACTAACCGATTGGTCCAGGACTATCGGCCTATTAACCAAGCAACAATCCAGAACAAATACCCACTTCCCCGGATCAATGATCTTTATGATCAGCTTGCTGGATCCTCTGTGTTCTCTAAACTCAACTTAAGGTTGGGTTATCATCAGATCCGAGTTCGTAAAGAGGATATTCCGAAGACCGCTTTCGTTACTCGTTATGGATCATACGAGTATATCGTCATGTCCTTCGGATTAACTAATGCTCCAGCAACCTTCTCTCGATTGATGAACTATATCTTCATGGACTACCTCAACAAATTCGTCGTGGTTTATTTGGATGATATCCTTATATTTTTCAGGAATGAAGAAGAACACGCCGAACATCTTCGGCTTGTATTGGAGAAACTTCGAGAACACCAGCTATATGCCAAATACTCTAAGTGTGAATTCTGGTTATCTGAGGTGACTTATCTTGGTCATGTGATTTCCAAGGATGGCATTGCTGTTAACCCAGAACGAGTTCAGGCTATTCTTGACTGGACTCCCCCAAAGAATGTCAAGCAAGTCAGAAGTTTTCTCGGTCTTGCTAGCTATTGCCGCCGTTTCGTCGAGAACTTCTCCAAGATTGCTAAGCCACTAACTGATTTACTCCACAAAGGCAAGAAGTTTGAGTGGACGGGAAAATGCCAGGAAAGTTTTCAGACACTTAAAGATAAGTTGACATCTGCCCCAGTGCTAGCTCCCCCTGATTCTCGCAAGGACTTTGTGATATATTGCGACGCATCCCATCAAGGATTAGGCTGTGTCCTAATGCAAGAGCGCAAAGTGATTGCTTATGGCTCTCGTCAGTTGCGTCCTCACGAAAATAAGTATCCAACACATGATCTCGAGTTAGCAGCAGTTATCTATGCTCTAAGGCTGTGGCGACATTACCTTCTTGGTAATCGTTGCGAGATATACACGGACCACCAAAGTCTGAAGTATCTGTATACTCAACCAGATTTGAACCTCCGGCAACAAAGATGGCTCGAGACCATAGCCGACTATGACATGGATATTTCTTATACCCCTGGCAAGGCTAATGTAATGGCCGATGCTTTGAGTCGCAAGTCTTGTTGCAACAACCTCATGGTTCAGCAAGCACAACCCCTTCTTTATGAAGAACTTCGCAAGTTGAACCTTCATATTGTTCCACAGGGTTATCTCAATACCCTGGTTGTTGAACCGGACCTCGAGTGCAACATCAAGACGAGGCAGAAATATGACTCTGAAGTCGAGAAGATTAAGAAATACCTCTCCCAGGGAAATTCTTCATTCTTCCTTGTTGATGATGATGGTGTCATGTTCTTCAAAGGCCACCTAGTGGTCCCCAGAAAGCATAATCTGGACTCTCATTCGGATGTCATGAAAGAAGTACATCATACACCTTTGTCAATTCACCCTGGTAGCACCAAAATGTACCAAGACATTCGACAGAGATACTGGTGGCCTGATATGAAGCGAGACATTGCTCGCTATGTTGCTGAGTGTGACGTTTGCTGTCGCATCAAAGCTGAACATCAAAGGCCTGCTAGAACTAACCCCTTGCTATTCCTGAATGGAAATGGGACAAAGTCGAAATGGATTTCATTACTGGTTTTCCCAGATCGCAGAAGGGTCATGATGCTATTTTCGTCGTCATTGACCGATTCTCCAAGGTTGCTCACTTTCTGCCAGTCAAGGAGACGATCAC
Source organism: Elymus sibiricus (assembly GCA_039707655.1). NCBI lineage: Eukaryota > Viridiplantae > Streptophyta > Magnoliopsida > Poales > Poaceae > Elymus > Elymus sibiricus. Next base: position 302,831,510 of record CM077672.1, on the reverse strand, counting down.
TGCTAGTCAGTTAGCAGACTTATATGTTTCCAGAATCGTGTCACTTCATGGTGTTCCGTTGGAGATCAGTTCAGACCGTGGCCTCAAGATTTTGGAACAGTTTCCAAGAAGCTATGGGAACTCATCTGTCCTTCAGCACCGCTTTTCATCCCCGGTCCCAGGGACAAGTTGAACGAGTCAATCAAGTGCTTGAAGATATGCTTCAAGCTTGTGTCATCTTATTTGGTAAGAAATGGGAGGAATCTCTCCCGTATGCCAAATTCTCATACAACAATAGCTATCAGGCTAGTTTGAAGATGGCACCATTTGAAGTTCTCTATGGATGTAAGTGCCGAACCCCTCTGAATTGGTCAGAAACTGGGGAACGGCCACTCTTCGGTCCGGACATTATCCAACAAGCTGAAGAACAAGTCCGCATTGTCCGTGATCATTTGAAAGCTGCTTGGTCTCGTCAGAAGAGCAATTATGATCGCAAACACCAGGTAATGGTCTATCAACCTGGCGAACAAGCTTACCTTCATGTCACTCCGATGAAAGGTACTCACCGCTTCGGAATCAAAGGCAGGTTAGCTCCTCACTACATTGGCCCGTTCCGTATCCTCGCCTGACGTGGAGAAGTGGCATATCAATTGGAACTGCCGCCAAACCTTTCACAAGTGCATGATGTCTTCCATGTATCGCAACTCCGCCGCTGCTTCATGGATCCTATCCGAGCAGTGGATCATGAAATGCTTGAGCTGCAAGAGGATCTTTCTTAGAGTGAATTGCAGAAAACATCGACATTGAAGGCTAGGGTTGCAGAGACCACAGTTCTACGGTTTTGTGCCGAAAACCACTAATTCTGAGACTAATTTTTTGCAAAAAACACTAGTCACCCGATTCGTTCATTTTAATCACGATTATGACAGATGGGTCCCGCCGAAAAGGGTGATGTGGCACGACATAACGGATCGCAATTAGACAGAATATAAGGGACTACATTGTAAAAGGGCATAAGAGGATAATGTCATTTTTTCATTTTAAAAAGGAAGAGGATAAGGTTCCGGCACCGCTGCTCGCTCGCGCCTGGCCACCTGGCCGCCGGCGCCGCTACTCGCTCGCGTCGCTCCCGTTGCCACTCTGCTCGCTCCGGCGCCGCTGCTGCTGCTCTCTCCCGCCGGCGCCGCTGCTCGCTCGCGCCTGGCCGCCTGCGCCACTGCCGCTGCTCGCTCCGGCGCCGCTGCTACTGCTCTTTCCCATCGTCGCTGATGCTCGAGGCCGGCACCGCTGCTGCTGCTCGCTCCCGTCGCCGCCCCTCCCCCCTGCTCTACCTCCCTCGCGCCCCTCCCCATCTTCCTCACAGCCATGGCTCCGGCCAATAGCCAGCGCCGCCGAGCTTCGCAGCCGCCCTCGTCGCCGGCGACCCCAACCCCTCTGCTCCCGCCGACCGGCGATGCCACCCCGAGCCTTGTCTACGGCGAGGACCCCAGCCACCCGCAAGCCAGCAGCGCAGCCGCCCGCTTGACCCTCACCCAGTCGCCACCTCCTCCATTTGTGCCCGTCCCACCACCGCCCGATGCGGATGCGGCACCACCGGCCGAAGGCCAGACGCCGCCCTCTTTCCCCTCCGGGCGACGCTCCGGTGTCCGTACCTCGCCGGCGACGAGACCCCATGAAGGCCGCCGTGTCGTGCTGCAGTTTTTGCTTGGGCAGGACCCGATTGCGTTTTTATTTTTGCCCGAAGGGTGTCTGTAAATGTAGATAAACCTGCCTAACGCCGTTTGTGCAGAACTGTTATGCCACGTCATCTTTTGCGGGCTCCACTTGTCATAATCGTCATCAAATAGGTCAAAACCGACAACTAGTGTTTTTTGCAAAAAATTAGTCTCAGAATTAGTGGTTTTTGGCACAAAACTGTACAACTGTGGTTCCTGCAACCCTAGCCTTCAATGTCGATGTTTTTTGCAATTCACTCTCTTTCTTATCAGGAGTATCCGATCCGCATTCTTGATCAAGCTGAACGTCGAACCCGTCAGAAGGCAATCAAATTCCTTAAAGTTCAGTGGTCGAATCATTCTGAAGATGAGGCCACTTGGGAACGCGAAGATCGTCTTCGTGAAGAATACCCCGCTCTCTTCCAGCCTACCTCTTAATTCTCGGGACGAGAATTTCTTTTAGAGGAGGAGAATTGTAACACCCCATGTAATTAAGCTACAGTGATCACCTTTTGATAATGCCAAGTCATCATGCTTAATAGTGCTTGATCATCGTTTGCATCATATCTCAATTCAAATTTCAATTCAAATTGAAATTCAAATTTTAAGTGAAAATAAAAGTTGTTCCAATTTGGAAACTAAAATGTTCATTAAATAGCAAATAATCCATAACTAATTATGTTAAGAAAAACAACATCACCTAAATTACCTAGATGACTCTAACATCATCAAAACAGTACCAAACAGCAATATTTAATACCATTTGGTTTAACAAAATTGCAAATGAAATCATATTGTCACCAAACCTTTTTCTGGCAGTGAGTTATATTTCCTACTATTTAATTGGACAGTTTCCATATTTTATAAAATTGAAATGGAGGCCAGACATTTTGCAAGACAGAAAAGAAAAAGGAGAAAACAGAAAAGAAAAGGAGAAAAGGAAAAGGGCCGCAGCGCCTGGGCCTAAGTCAAACCAGGCGGCCCGGCCCACCAACGCGGTCGCCTCCCTCCTCCCGCACTGCTAACCCGCGCGCACGACCGCGCCCGTCGCCGGCTTGCCGTCCCAGCCGCGCCCGCTCACCCCGCGTCACTACAGGAGGTCGGGGAGGATAAGGCCACCACCGCGGCAACCCTAGCCGCCCAGATATTCCCCCCCCCCCCAACCGGCTGGGTTGACTGCTGACGTCATCATGACATTCTGCTGACATCACCTAATACTGTTTCGGATAATTCAAATTAAATAATTTCAGAAATTCCAAAAAATGATTAAAACTTTGAAAAATCATATAAATTAAACCGTAACTCGGATGAAAATAATTTATATATGAAAAATGATCAAAAAAATATGAAGAATCCAAATTTGGGGTCAAAATGCTTGACCATCACTCCTATCTAGATGAAGATGGGACTTTTGCCCGTATTCGATAGATGAATAGTGGATAACCCTGATAGAATAAATCCAGATAAATTCCTAAATTATCTAAAACAACTAGATAGGCATTATATCACCTCTGCATAACATTTAGGCATGTCATACATCGATGTTGAATTATTGCCATGAATTTATTGTTTCTTCCCCCTCCTTCTCTCCCGATAGACGCCGAGACCGCCGCCGACACAGCTGAGTACGACTACGCTCCAGACGAGCAGCCTTCAGACGAACAGCCCCTCTCAGCAGAGCTTCCAGGCAAGCAAAACCCCCTTGATCATCCAGATATCGCCCATTCCTTCTCTCTTATGCTTGCATTAGAATTGCTTCTATTGTTATTCCGATAGCTCCTATTCTGTTGCATAGCCTGATTTCGTCGCCTGCTGTTGATATCTACCTGTTGTCCCATGATGCTTAGTTAGCTATGCTATTGATTCATCTGTGGTCCTTCACCCTTGTCCGTTTGCCATGCTTGTTATCGGTCCGTGATCAATCTGGTGATGATCACGGAAATGTTTACTTATTGCAATGCTATGAACTGTTAAAGTCGGGCTGGCCCCAAGGGTGCCCGCGAGAGAATAACATTAAAGACGGGTCGGCTCCAAGAGCACCCGCGCGACATGTGTTACCAAGTCGGAGCGACAGGAATCCTGTTCGTCTCTGCGAGTTACTAAATACGCCTAACGGATTTGGGTATTTGATCTGAGTGGGTCGTTGGCCCTATACGCACTACCACCACGTGGGATAATGGTTATGGGACCCTCTACGTCGTATGTATCAGCCGAAAGCTCTTCAGACGTCACAGCTCAGAGATGCGGGCTGATTGTTGGGGTGAGCTGGTTACGTCTGTGGTGCTTCCACAGTCGCGTTTGGGCCCCGGCCTGTCACGCAACGTGCAAGAGTGCGAAGGGCGATGGCCAAAGACCCCTTCGTGCTTAGGATTTAGACCGGCGTGCTGACCTCTCTGCTGAGCCTAGGTAGGACTGCGTCGTGTCGATCTCCCGAGGCCGGGCATTACCCAGCAAGTGTGTCCGGCCAGATGTGATCGAGCGTGTTGGGTAACAGTAGTGCACCCCTGCAGGGAAGTTATCTATTCGAATAGCCGTGTCCATGGTAACAGGACGCTCGGAGTTGTATCTTGATCCACTACAACTACAAATGGTTACTGTCACTATATTAAACTGTTACTACTGCTCTCGGGATCACTTTATCGTAGGGTAGTCGAGGAAGGATCTCAGGGCATTACTAAAATATGATTGAATATATATTATCTTGCTCTACTCTCTTCTGTTGCTACAAGAAATGCTTCAAGATGCTAGTCTTCATTAGGCTCGGCCTTCCCCCCTCTGTTCTAGCATTTCTGCAGTTTAGTCCGAAGATATAGCCCCATTCCTTGATACCGATGCATAATTAGTATAGTTCTGATGTCAGTCTTGCGAGTAATTTGGATGAGTACTCACGGTTGCTTTGCTACTTCTTTTTTTTCCATACCCGGTTGCTGCGATCAGATGATGGAGCCCTGGAGCAGGAGATCCCCGGAGGCACCTACTACTACGTTGAGCCCGCCGACCAGGAGTAGTTCGGAGGCCCTAGGTAGGAGGCTTTCACCTTTTCGATCAGTGTCGCTATTTGTGCTAGCCTTCTTAAGGCAAACTTGGCTAACTATGTCTGTACCCCGATATTAATTGTTTGTATGACTTATGTATTCGGGTCCTCGTGATCCGTGGTTTGTAATACAAAGTTTGTATGACTTTTATTTGAGTTTATAGTTGTGTTGTGATATCTTCCCGTGAGTCTCTAATCTCGAGCGTGCATGTTTGCGTGTATGATTAGTGCATGGTCGAGCAGGGACGTCACACTATACTAAGCATTTAGGATAGTAGGTAAGGCATCAATAGCAGTTTACAAAAAACAGGCTATGCATCGGAATAGGATCAATCAAAAGCAGTAGCTAATTCTAATGCAAGTAGGAGGGAGAAAGAATAAGTGATATAGGCATGCTCAAGGGGGTTTGCTTGCCTGGTTGCTCTGCAGGCGAAAAGGAAACTTCAACGGTGTAGTCGATCCCCGGTTCGTCAGCGGTCTCGGAGTCTACTGGAGAAGAAGAGGGGGAAGAAACAGATAAATACACGCATACAAATGCAATTGCTATGCATAACATGCCTAAATGATATGCAGGGGTGATATACTGCATCTCTGAATATTTTAGATGTTTTAGGAATTTATTTGGAATTATTTATCTGAGGTCATGCACTATTCATCTATCGGAAACGGGCAAAAATTTCCATGTTCATCTACTTAGAGGGTTCCAACATGAGTGCAGATGACATAACCGGATTCGTTGGATTTATCTAATCATTTTTCATATATAAATTATTTTCATCCGAGTTACGGTTTCTTTTATATGTTTTTTCAAAGTTTTAATCATTTTCTGGATTTTCTGGAATTAATTCTAATTATTAAATACGGTTTATTTTATATGATTTTTCAAAGTTTTAATCATTTCTGGTTTATTTTATATGATTTTCTGGACTCATGCATAAAAGAGTTCATAGAAGACTCGAATAATAATCATGCATAAAAGAGATCAGAGAAGACTCAAATAATATTCATGGATAATCTGATCATAAACTCACAATTCATCGGATCCCAACAAACACACCACAAAAAGTCATTACATCGGATAGAACTCCAAGAACATCGAGGAGAACATTGTATTGAAGATCAAAAAGAGAGAAGAAGCCATCTAGATACTAACTATGGACCCAGGTCTGTGGTAAACTACTCACGCATCATCGGAAGGGCGGCAAGGTTGATGTAGAGCCCCTCCGTGATCGATCCCCCCTCCGGCGGAGCACCGGAAAAGGCCTCCAGATGGGATCTCTCGAGAACAGAAACTTGCGGCGGCGGAAAAAGTATTTCGTGGACTCCTCTGTTGGTTTCCCGATTTTTGGGAATTTATAGTGGTGGAATTGGGTCAAAAGGGGCAGAGGTGGGCCCACGAGGCACCAGGGCGCGCCTGCCCCCCCCCCTCCCCAGGCGCGCCCTGGTGGCTCGTGGCCACCTCCTGGGTCTTCTGGCTTTCTCCCGAAGCTTCTAGTGTTTGTTATGTCCAGAAAAAAAATCTCCAAAAAGTTTCGTGGCATTTGGACTTCGTTTGGTACTGATATTCTGGAAAACCAAAAACAGGCAAAAAAATAGCAACTGGCACTGGGCACTAAGTTAATAGGTTAGTCCCAAAAAATGATATATAATTGCTGTAAATTTATATAAAAACATCCAAGATTGATAATATAATGGCATGTAACAATCAAAAATTATAGATACGTTGGAGACGTATCAACATGATATGGCCATCATCATCATCAAAGTTTTAATCATTTTCTGGATTTTCTGGAATTAATTCTAATTATTAAATACGGTTTATTTTATATGATTTTTCAAAGTTTTAATCATTTCTGGTTTATTTTATATGATTTCCTGGACTCATGCATAAAAGAGTTCATAGAAGACTCGAATAATAATCATGCATAAAAGAGATCAGAGAAGACTCAAATAATATTCATGGATAATCTGATCATAAACTCACAATTCATCGGATCCCAACAAACACACCACAAAAAGTCATTACATCGGATAGAACTCCAAGAACATCGAGGAGAACATTGTATTGAAGATCAAAAAGAGAGAAGAAGCCATCTAGATACTAACTATGGACCCAGGTCTGTGGTAAACTACTCACGCATCATCGGAAGGGCGGCAAGGTTGATGTAGAGCCCCTCCGTGATCGATCCCCCCTCCGGCGGAGCACCGGAAAAGGCCTCCAGATGGGATCTCTCGAGAACAGAAACTTGCGGCGGCGGAAAAAGTATTTCGTGGACTCCTCTGTTGGTTTCCCGATTTTTGGGAATTTATAGTGGTGGAATTGGGTCAAAAGGGGCAGAGGTGGGCCCACAAGGCACCAGGGCGCGCCTGCCCTCCCCAGGCGCGCCCTGGTGGCTCGTGGCCACCTCCTGGGTCTTCTGGCTTTCTCCCGAAGCTTCTAGTGTTTGTTATGTCCAGAAAAAAAATCTCCAAAAAGTTTCGTGGCATTTGGACTTCGTTTGGTACTGATATTCTGGAAAACCAAAAACAGGCAAAAAAATAGCAACTGGCACTGGGCACTAAGTTAATAGGTTAGTCCCAAAAAATGATATATAATTGCTGTAAATTTATATAAAAACATCCAAGATTGATAATATAATGGCATGGAACAATCAAAAATTATAGATACGTTGGAGACGTATCAACATGATATGGCCATCATCATCATCAAAGTTTTAATCATTTTCTGGATTTTCTGGAATTAATTCTAATTATTAAATACGGTTTATTTTATATGATTTTTCAAAGTTTTAATCATTTCTGGTTTATTTTATATGATTTTCTGGACTCATGCATAAAAGAGTTCATAGAAGACTCGAATAATAATCATGCATAAAAGAGATCAGAGAAGACTCAAATAATATTCATGGATAATCTGATCATAAACTCACAATTCATCGGATCCCAACAAACACACCACAAAAAGTCATTACATCGGATAGAACTCCAAGAACATCGAGGAGAACATTGTATTGAAGATCAAAAAGAGAGAAGAAGCCATCTAGATACTAACTATGGACCCAGGTCTGTGGTAAACTACTCACGCATCATCGGAAGGGCGGCAAGGTTGATGTAGAGCCCCTCCGTGATCGATCCCCCCTCCAGCGGAGCACCGGAAAAGGCCTCCAGATGGGATCTCTCGAGAACAGAAACTTGCGGCGGCGGAAAAAGTATTTCGTGGACTCCTCTGTTGGTTTCCCGATTTTTGGGAATTTATAGTGGTGGAATTGGGTCAAAAGGGGCAGAGGTGGGCCCACGAGGCACCAGGGCGCGCCTGCCCTCCCCAGGCGCGCCCTGGTGGCTCGTGGCCACCTCCTGGGTCTTCTGGCTTTCTCCCGAAGCTTCTAGTGTTTGTTATGTCCAGAAAAAAAATCTCCAAAAAGTTTCGTGGCATTTGGACTTCGTTTGGTACTGATATTCTGGAAAACCAAAAACAGGCAAAAAAATAGCAACTGGCACTGGGCACTAAGTTAATAGGTTAGTCCCAAAAAATGATATATAATTGCTGTAAATTTATATAAAAACATCCAAGATTGATAATATAATAGCATGGAACAATCAAAAATTATAGATACGTTGGAGACGTATCAACATGATATGGCCATCATCATCTTTGTGCCTTTGATCTCCATCTCCAAAGCACCGACATGATCTCCATCGTCACCGGCATGACACCATGATCTCCATCATCATGTCGTCACGTGGTTGTCTCGCCAACTATTGCTTCTACAACTATTGCGAACGCATAGCGATAAAGTAAAGCAATTACATGACGTTTAATGATTGACACGCAGGTCATACAATAAATTAAAGACGACCCTATGGCTCCTGCCGGTTGCCGTACTCATCAACATGCAAGTCGTGAACCTATTACAAAACATGATCATCTCATACATCAACATATATCATATCACGTTTTGGCCATACCACATCACAACATGCCCTGCAAAAACAAGTTAGACGTCCTCTACTTTGTTGTTGCAATTTTTACGTGGTTGCTAGGGCAAACTATAAGAACCGTTCTTATCTACGCAAAACCACAACGGTGATATACAAGTTGCCTTTTAACCTTCTACAAGGACCGCCCTTGTCAAATCAGATTCAACTAAAGTGGGAGAGACAGACACCCGCAAAGCCACTTTTATGCAATACAAGTTGCATGTCAGTTAGTGGAACCGATCTCTTGTGCGTGGACAAGTAAGGTTGGTCCGAGCCGCTTCATCCCACAATACCGCCGAATCCAAATAAGACAAAGGAAGTAAGCAATTTGAACATCAACGCCCACAACTCTTGTGTTCTACTCATGCAAATACATCTACGCATAGACCTAGCTCATGATGCCACTGATGGGGAACGTTGCATGAAAATCAAAAAATTCCTACAAAACACCCAAGATCTGATCTAGGAGATGCAAAGCAACGAGAGGGGAGTGTGTCTACATACCCTTGTAGACCGAAAGCGTTAGCGTCGTAACGCGGTTGATGTAGTCGTATTCTTCACGATCCAATCGCGATCCAATCCGATCTAGTGCCGAACGGACGGCACCTCCGAGATTAGCACATGTTCTGCTCAATGGCGTCCTCTCCTTCTTGATCTAGCAAGAGAGGGGGAGGAGGTAGATGAGATCAGAGCCAGCACGACGGCGTGGTGGTGGTGGTGGCAGCGGAATTCCGGCAGGGCTTTGCCAAGCGCGTACCGGAGGAAAGGTTGGAGGAATTGGGAGCGACGGAGGGCAAGGGTGGAGGCGTCCGGCTGCCCTCCGACCCCCCCCCCCCCACTATATATAGGGGCAAGGGGGGAGGGGGCGCCAGCCCTAGCCCCTCCTCCAAGGAGGGGGCGGCGGCCCTAGGGGGGTAGCTTGCCCCCCAAGTCAAGGGGGGCGCCCCCATCTAGGGTTCCCACCAACCCTAGGCGCATGGGCCTAGGTGGGGAAGTGGTGCCCAGCCAACCAGGGGCTGGTGCGCCCCCTTTGCTGCCCATGTGGCCCTCCGGGGCAGGTGGGACCCCCCCCCTGTGGACCTCCGGAACCCTTTCGGCATTCCCGATACAATACCGGCAAATCCTGAAATCTTTCCGGTGACCAAAATAGGACTTCCTATATATGAATCTTTACCTCCGAACCATTCTGGAGCTCCTCGTGATATCCTGGATCCCATCCGGGACTCCGAACAACCTTCAGAATTTCCACTATTAATATCTCATTACTACCCTAGCACTATCGAACGTTAAGCGTGCGACCCTACGGGTTCGGGAACATGCAGACATGACCGAGACACCTCTCCGGTCAATAACCAATAGCGGGATCTGGATACCCATATTGATTCCTACATATTCAACGAAGATCTTTATCGGTTGAACCATGATGTCGAGGATTCAGTTAATCCCGTATGCAATTCCCTTTATCCGGCGATGTGTTACTTGCCCGAGATTCGATCGTCGGTATCTCCATACCTAGTTCAATCTCGTTACCGGCAAGTATCTTTACTCGTTCCATAATACATGATCCTATGACTAACTCATTAGCCACATTGCTTGCAAGCTCTTTACGATGTTGTATTACCGAGAGGGCCTAGAGATATCTCTCCGTCATACGGAGTGACAAATCCCAGTCTCGATCCATGCAACCCAACAGACACCTTCGGAGATACCTGTAGAGCATATTTATGATCACCCAGTTATGAAGTGACGTTTGATAGCACACAAGGCATTCCTCTGGTATCCAGGAGTGACATGATCTCATGGTCTAAGGAACTGATACTTGACATGAAGAAAGTTGTAGAAAATAAACTAAACGATCTGATGCTAAGCTTACGGTTGGGTCTTGTCCATCACATCATTCTCCTAATGATGTAATCCTGTTATCAAATGACAACTCATGTCTATGGTTAGGAAACCTTAACCATCTTTGATCAACGAGCTAGTCTAGTAGAGGCATACTAGGGACACGGTGTTGTTTATGTATCCACACATGTATTTAAGTTTCCGGTCAATACAATTCTAGCATGAATAATAAACATTTATCATGAACAAGGAAATATGATAATAACCAATTTATTATTGCCTCTAGGGTATATTTCCAACAATTAAGATGGTAATATGTGGGAGGTACTAGTGAATGATTGTGGTTTAGTAAGAATATTTGTGTTTAGCTTTGTGATTCCCGAAGCATACACGTATAGTCCTTAGTGTGATGAAGTTGGAGCATGATTTATTATTGATTGTCTACCTTTGCGTGGAGGTCGGGGGCACGCGATGGTTAACTCCAACCAACCTCCCCCCCTAGGGGCATGCGTAGTAGTACTTTCCTTCGAGGGCTAATAGACTTTTGCAATAAGTATGTGAGTTCTTTATGACTAATGTGAGTCCATGGATTATACGCACTCTCACCTTTCCGTAATTTGCTAGCCTCTTCAGTACCGTGCATTTCCCTTTCTCACATCGAGAGTTGGTGCAAACTTCGCCGGTGCATCCAAACCCCGTGATATGATACGCTCTATCACACATAAGCCTCCTTATATCTTCCTCAAAACAGCCACCATACCTACCTATGATGGCATTTCCATAGCCATTCCGAGATATATTGCCATGCAACTTCCACCGTTCTGTTTATTATGGCACACATCATCATTGTCATATTGCTTTGCATGATCATATAGCTGACATAGTATTTGTGGCTCAGCCATCGTTCATCATTTTTATACATGTTACGCTAGTATCATTGCACATCTTGGTACACTGCCAGAGGCATTCATATAGATTCATATTTGTTCTAATATCGAGTTGTGATATTGAGTTGTAAGTAAATAAAAGTGTGAGGATCATCATTATTAGAGCATTGTCCCATTGAGGAAAGTATAATGGAGACTGTGATTCCCCCACAAGTCGGGATGAGGCTGCGGATGAAAAAAAGAGAAAAAAAGAGGCCAAAAAGAGCCCAACAAAAAAAATAAAAAAAAATGAGAGAAAAGAGAGAAGGGGCAATGTTACTACCCTTTTCCACACTTGTGCTTCAGAGTAGCACCATGTTTTTCATATAGAGAGTCTCCTATGTTGTCACTTTCATATAACTAGTGGGAACTTTTCATTATAGAACTTGCCTTGTATATTCCGATGATGGGCTTCCTCAAATGCCCGAGGTCTTCATGAGCAAGCAAGTTGGATGCACACCCACTTAGTTTTTATTTTGAGCTTTCATACACTTATAGCTCTTAATGCATTCGTTGCATGGCAATCCCTACTCCTCGCATTGACATCAATTGATGGGCATTTCCATAGCCCGTTGATTAGCCGCGTCGATGTGAGAGTATCTTCCTTTTTGACTTCCCCTTATTAATCTATGTCATCATTTTATTCCACCCATAGTGCTAGGTCCATGGCTCGCATTCATGTATTGCGTGAGGATTGAAAAAGCTGAAGCGCGTTAAAAAGTATGAACCAATTCCTCGGCTGACATTGGGGTAGTGCATGATTAATACTTTGTATTAGGAAGACTAAGCATGACGGGCTATATGATTTTGTAGGGATAGCGTTCTTTAGCATTTTTATTTTGAAAGGCATGATTGTTTGTTGGTATGCCTGAGTATTGATGTCTTTATATAAAATTATAGACTATTGTTTTGAATCACTCATTTTTTAATAATCATACCGTAAAAGAAGAGATTACATGAGGACGAGCAGGAATTCTGTTTTTATCATTTACATAAAAATTCTGTTTTTTAGCATTCCACATCAAAAATTCTGTTTTTATCATTTACCTACTCGAGAACGAGCAGGAATTAACTTGGGGATGCTTGATACGTCTCCAACGTATCTATAATTTTTTATTGTTCCATGCTATTATAGTATCAATTTTGGATGTTTTATTTGCAATAATATGCTATTTTATATCATTTTTTGTGACTAACCTATTAACCTAGTGCCCAGTGCCAGTTGCTGTTTTCTACTTGTTTTTGGTTTTTTAGGAAATCAATACCAAACGAAGTCCAAATGCCACGAAACTTTTTGATGATTTTTTTCTGGACAAAAGAGACCCTGGAAGCTTCGGGATGAGGCCAGAAGCCTCACGAGGAGATGAAAAGGCAACAGGGCGCGGCCCCAGGGGAAACCAACAGAGAGTAGGCCCTCGTGGCTCCGTTTGACCTAATTACAGTTCTATAAATTCTCAAATATTGGAAAACCAACAGAGAGCCACCTCGAATAACTTTTCCGCTGCTGCAAGCCTATGTTCTTCCGCGATCCCATCTAGAGGCCTTTTCCGGTACTCTGCCGGAGGGGGAATCGATCATGGAGGGCTTCTACATCAACCTTACTGCCCTTCCGATGATCTATGGGTAATTTACCACAGACCTACGGGTCCCTAGCTAGTAGCTAGATGGCTTCTTCTCTCTCTTTGATCTTCAATACAATGTTCTTCTCGATCTCCTTGGAGTTCTATTCGATGTAATCTTCTTTTGCTAGTTGGGATCCGATGAATTGTGGGTTTATGATTAGATTATTTATGAGAAATATTTGAGTCTTTTCTGAACTTATTTATGCATGATTGTTATAGATTTGTATTTCTCTCCGATCTATCCGTTTGGTTTGGCCAACTAGATTGATTTATCTTGCAATGAGAGGGGTGCTTTGTGATGGGTTCAATATTGCGGTGTTCTATATCCCTGTGACAGACAGGGACAAGACACATATTTGTATTGTTGCCATTAAGGATAAAAAGATGAGGTTTAATCATATTGCTTGAGTTTACTTTGTCTACATCATGAGGATTATACGCACTCTCACCTTTTCACAATTTGCTAGTCTCTACCGTCCCGTGAGGATGCCGTGTCGTCCAGGGCGATGTGCCACACGAGAAGGAGGTCGCCCTGCCGTAGCCGTTCGCTATGGCAGGCTTCGCTCGCCGGCCTCATTCGACAGTGGCCATGGCCGGAGAGTGAGGGAAGGGACGGGCAGCGGCGGCTAGGTTCGCCCGTGCCACCCTCCCTGAAGAGTGACGCGAGCATCGTTTCAGGATCACGAGCGGCCTTAGAAAGGTACAATGTCATGCACGATGCATTTGAGCGAGTGCTTGAGTGGGCGTACGTAGTTGCTGCTGGTCATCCAAGATCTAATATATAGGGTTTCCATTGCATGCCATCTTGATTTTTTTGAGGGGTTTGCATGCCATCTTGATACTTTCACAAATTTTGGACGTGGTAGCAGTGACGGAGCTTGAAGCCGATTGTTGGGCGGGCCAGGCGGGCCAAACAGAAGGAAACATTCTGTGGGCTGGTGTTCCAAGACCCAAATGGGAAAAAATAGCGTATAAACTGCAGAAAGTTGGGCGGGCCATGGCCCATTAGGCCTTGCCGTGGCTCTGCCGGTGCGTGGTAGACCGTAAACTGATATAAAGGTGCTATCGAGTTGGCATGTACACAGTGGACTTATGCGTGACAACTAGACTCGGGCATGGCCGGCCCGGCCCAGACAACCGGCCCGAAAGCCCCACATCTGGGCTGGGCTCGGGCTCAGCTTTTCCGCCCGAAGCCTGTCCCGAAAGCCTGAAGATAAGCCCGAACAGGGCATAAATCATTATTTTATTTGATATATATGTATAATATTTTTTTAAATATACTGAAAATTATTATTTTAATAAAAAAGAGCACTGCTCATATGTTTCGGGCCATGCTCGGGTTTGAGATTCTGATGCTGGGCTTTGCAAAGCCCGGCCTGAACCAAGCCTGGCCTGGAGAATGCCCAGGTTTGGTGACAACTAAAGCTAGTTTCAGTGGCCGATAAAGCAAAAAAAATCGAATCGATAAACCAAGTTGATTAGGCATTCGTCTCTTCTCCCTTGATACTTACTGCAAATAAGAATATTTCTGTTGAAGTTTCCTTTTTAAGGCATATACACCTTTTTTTTAGAAACATTGACGTGTATACACGGGTACCATGTAGTATCTTTTTTTTCAAAAGTACAGTGAGTTTTTTTAGGGAAAGAAAGTACAGTGTGCTGATGCACTTCCTTGGAGGCCTTGCAGCCTTTTCATTTTTGAATTAAGGGGTCGAAGGCGAGAGCAAATAACTGAGGAGCGCTCGTTCCCAGCCTTTTCAAGGGTCACTTGGGGATGGGCTGAGAGCGCGCCACTTGGTGCGCTCTGGGCACTCCCTCCGGATTTTTTTTTTATTTTTCCGCGCGCGTTTTCAGCTTTTTAGATGGTTTTTTTCCTAGTTTTTTTCGGCTTTTCGGTTTTTCAACGGTATTCTTCAAAAAAAAAATTGCGCGAAAAAACGCGTTTTCTTTTTTTTCCTTTCGCGCGAAGCACGGTTTTGCTTCCGTGAGAGGCACGGCCGTAACTCTCGGAAACGGGAAAAAACGCGTTTTCTCTTTTTGTTTTCTTCCGTGAGAGGCACGGTTTTGCTTCCGCAAGAAGCATGGTTTTGCTTCCGCGAGAAGCACGACCGTGCCTCTCGGAAACGAAAAAAAAAACGCGTTTTTTTTCTTACTTGAGAGGCACGGTTTTGCTTCCGCGAGAGCCATGATTTTGCTTCCGTGAGAGGCACGGCCGTGCCTCTTCGGAAACGGAAAAAAAACCTCATCTTTTCTTTTTTTTTTCTTCCGTAAGAGGCATGGTCGTGCCTCTCGAAACTGCTTTCGGAAAGGGAAAAAACGTGCTCCCGGTCTGGTTTTTTGTCCGGTTTTTTTCATGAAAAAAAGTTTGTCAAAACCTATCAACATGCGATGTAGTTTTGAAGATCTCTACGCGAGGAATCCAACGGTGAAAACGGTTCAAGATTTGGACGCACGGTTTAAGAGATAAATTATTTTGAATAAATGGATCTACGAAAAAAAGGAAAACTCCCGGGTTGCGACAAGTGACGCACATAAAGCGCGCCACTTGTCGCTTCTTGGGGAGGTCGAAGTGATCTTTTTTGGAAGGAGTACTCCATTTCGGTCCAAGGCCTTGCAACTTAGAGCATCTACAGTCGGACCTCTCATACCCATCTCAAACGCCCGGCAGGCCGTCCGGTCACTGACCGGTCAAAAAAAAGCGACCCAACCGGACCTCTCAACCCGCGGACAAACGCCCAGGCTGACCGGCACCCCTCATATCCAGCCCAAATATAGGGCGGATATGGGGCGGCCTGGGCACGCCCGGGCCCGTCCGCCTGACAGGCTCGGCCCACCACCGACCCCATAGTTGTCCCACAAAAAATCCCAATCCGGGCGCCTCGCTCGTAACCCTAGCTCACTCTCTCCCTCTCTCTCGCTCCGTCCACTCCTCTCCCTCTCTGATTCCGATCCCATCCACTATGATGAGCAGCTCCGGCAATGACTCCGGCTCCGAGCTCGACTACGAGGAGGAGATGACCCTCCGCATTGCGCTGGAGCGGTCCAAGGTGGAGACCGGCGGCAGCTCCGGATCTGGAGCGTCGCCGCAGCTCCCGCGCCGGCGCAGCGCGGACGGCGGTGCTGGACCCTCCCGGCCCGCGTGCAGCGATGCCAAGACAGCGCAGTCCGCACCGGCCCTGTGCCGTCTCCTTCCCCCGCCGGCGGCTCCTCCACGTGGCCAGCGGTGGGCACTTGTGCCCGTGCCTCCGGCACGCACGCGCACTCCGGAGTCAGAGGCACGCGCCATGAGAGGCAGCGTGCACGGGAGAGGAACGCGGCGGAGCAGTCCGCGCGCCGCCGCCGTAGGACGGAGGCGGGCCCCGACGAGGACGTGCGTCTCCTCGCATGGGTCTACCGCCGCTCCCTCACGATGGCGGAGACGGACGCTCGCCGCCTCCGACGGAAGAACGCCAAGGCGCTTCGGCTTGCTATTGAGCAGTCGGAGCGCGAGGCGAAGGAGGCAGCGGCGGAAAAGGCTCGGGTCGCCAGGTTGAAGCGGGAGCAGGACAGGGCGGTCCATCGGATGAAGGGGCTCATCGTCCTCTCCGACTCCGACGACGGCGACAACAACACCTCCTCGTCGGACGACCAACACCCTGATGGAAATATGCCCTAGAGGCAATAATAAAGTTGTTATTATTTTATATTTCCTTGTTCATGATAAAGGTTTATTATTCATTCTAGAATTGTATCGACCGGAAACTTAAATACATGTGTGAATACATAAACAAATACCGTGTCCCTAGTGAGCCTCTACTAGACTAGCTCGTTGATCAAAGATGGTTAAGGTTTCCTAACCATAGACATGAGTTGTCATTTGATAACAGGATCACATCATTAGGAGAATGATGTGATGGACAAGACCCATCTGTTAGCTTAGCATATGATCGTTCTGTTTATTGCTACTGCTTTCTTGAGTGTCAAATACATGTTCCTCCGACCATGAGATCATGCAACTCCCGGATACCGGAGGAATACCTTGTGTGCTATCAAACGTCACAACGTAATTGGGTGATCATAAAGATGCTCTACAGGTATCTCCGAAGGTGTCTGTTGAGTTGGCATGGATCAAGACTGGGATTTGTCACTCCGTGTTTCGGAGAGGTATCTCTGGGCCCTCTCGGTAATGCACATCATAAGAAGCTTGCAAGCAAAGTGACTAAGGAGTTAGTTATGGGATGATGTATTACGGAACGAGTAAAGAGACTTGCCGGTAACGAGATTGAACTAGGTATGGAGATACCGACGATCAAATCTCGGGCAAGTAACATACCGACGGACAAAGGGAATTACGTATGTTGTCATTGCGGTTCGACCGATAAGATCTTCGTGGAATATGTAGGAACCAATATGAGCATCCAGATTCCGCTATTGGTTATTGACTGGAGAGGCGTCTCAGTCATGTCTACATCATTCCCGAACCCGTAGGGTCCGCACGCTTAACGTTCGTTGACGATAAAGTGTTATATGAGTTATGTGAATTGGTAACCGAATATTGTTCGGAGTCCCGGATGAGATCCCGGACGTCATGAGGAGTCTCAGAATGGTCGAGAGGTAAAGATTTATATATGGGAAGTCATATTTGGGTTCTGGAAAAAGGTGCAGTTTTTTCGTTATTGTACCGGGAAGCTTCCAGAAGGTTCCGGAGGATTCCGGAGGGGTACGGAAGTCCACAAGTGGGTCCACCACGTCCCAAGGGCTGGCATGGGCTAAGGGGGGGCGCCCTGTCCTTATTGGTCCAGACGCACCAAGTCCTCAAAAGCCCACGCAGCTAGGGAAGGAAAAAAGGAGTCCTAGTAGGAATAGGATTGGACTTTGGAGTCCAAGTCCACGTGTGTACTATTCACGTGGTACTGTTCACGTGGCACTATTCCTTCTACTCCAAGCCCCTACACATATATAAATAGAGGAGAGGGGGCGCCCCAAACAAGACACAACATTGTCTTAGCCGTGTGCGGCGCCCCCCTCCATAGTTCCGTCCCTCGGTCATATTTTCGCTGTGCTTGGCCGAAGCCCTGCGGAGATAGCATCACCATCACCGTCACCACGCCGTCCTGCTGCCGAAACTCATCCACTACCTCGCCGTCTTGCTGGATCAAGAAGTCGAGGACGTCACCGAGCTGAACGTGTGCTGAACGCGGAGGTGCCGTACGTTCGGTGCTCGGTCGGTTGGATCGTGAAGTTGTTCGACGACATCAACCGCGTTGTTCTAACGCTTCCGCTTACGGTCTACGAGGGTACATAGACACACTCCCCCTCTCGTAGCTATGCATCTCCATGGATAGATCTTGCGTGTGCGTAGAATTTTTTTTGTTTTCCATGCAACGTTCCCAATAGTGGCATCATGAGCCAGGTCTATGCGTAAATGATATGCACGAGTAGAACACAAAGAGTTGTGGGCGGTGATCGTCATACTGCTTATCACCAACGTCTTATTTTGATTCGGTGGTATTGTAAGATGAAGCGGCCCGGACCAACCTTACATGTCCACGTACATGAGACCGGTTCCACCGACAGACATGCAACTTGTTTTGCATAAAGGTTGCTGGCGGGTGTCTGTTTCCCCTACTTTAGTTGAATCGAATTTGACTGCGGCCGGTCCTTGTTGAAGGTTAAAACAGCAAACTTGATAAATCACCGTTGTGGTTTTGTGCCGTAGGTAAGAACGGTTCTTGCTAGAAGCCCGTAGCAGCCACGTAAAACTTGCAACAACAAAGTAGAGGACGTCTAACTTGTTTTTGCAGGGTATGCTGTGATGTGATATGGTCAAGACATGATGTGATATACGTTATTGTATGAGATGATCATGTTTTGTAATTTATCGGCAACCGGCAGGAGCCTTATGGTTGTCTCTTTATTGTATGAAAGGCAAGCGCCATGTAATTGCTTTACTTTATCGCTATGCGTTAGCAATAGTTGTAGAAGCAATAGTTGGCGAGACGACCACGACACAACGATGGAGATCAAGGTGTCGAGCCGGTGACGATGGAGATCATGACGATGCTTTGGAGATGGAGATCAAAAGCACAAGATGATGGCCATATCATGTAACATATTTTGATTGCATGTGATGTTTATCCTTTATGCATCTTATTTTGCTTAGAACGACGGTAGCATTATAAGATGATCCCTTCACTAAATTTCAAGATAAAAGTGTTCTCCCTGAGTATGCACCGTTGCTAAAGTTCGTCGTTTCGAAGCATCTCGTGATGATCGGGTGTGATAGATTCTACGTTCACATACAACGGGTGTAAGCCAGTTTTACACAAGCAGAATACTTGGGTTAAACTTGACGAGCCTAGCACGTACAGACATGGTCTCGGAACACTGGAGACCGAAAGGTCGAACATGAGTCATATAGTAGATATGATCAACATGGAGATGTTCACCATTGATGACTATCCCATCTCACGTGATGATCAGACATGGGCTAGTTGATTTGGATCATGTAACACTTAGTTAACTTGAGGGATGTTAATTTAAGTGGGAGTTCATTAGTAATTTGATTAATTGAACTTAATTTATCATGAACTTAGTCTTGATAGTTTCTTTGCATATCTATGTTGTAGATAAATGGCCCGTGCTACTGTTCTGTTGAATTTTAATGCATTCCTAGAGAAAGCTAAGTTGAAAGATGATGGTAGCAACTACACGGACTGGGTCCGTAACTTGAGGATTATCCTCATTGCTGCACAGAAGAATTATGTCCTTGATGCACCGCTAGGTGATGGACCTACTGCAGGAGCTGCTGCAGACGTTGTGAACGCCTGGCAGGCTCGATCTGATGACTACTTGATAGTTCAGTGTGCCATGCTCTACGGCTTAGAACCGGGACTGCAAAAGCGTTTTGAACGCCACAGAGCATATGAGATGTTCCAAGAGCTGAAATTGATATTTCAAGCTAATGCCCGGGTTGAGAGATATGAAGTCTCCAACAAGTTCTTTAGCTGTAAGATGGAGGAGAACAGTTCTGTCAGTGAACACATACTCAGAATGTCTGGGTACCACAACCACTTGACTTAGCTGGGAATTGATCTTCCGGTTGAGAGTGTTATTGACAGAGTTCTTCAGTCACTGCCACCAAGCTATAAAGGCTTCGTGATGAACTATAATATGCAAGGGATGGAGAAGACAATTCCCAAGCTCTTCGCGATGCTGAAATCAGCGGAGGTAGAAATCAAGAAGGAGCATCAAGTGTTGATGGTTAACAAAACCACTAGTTTCAAGAAAAAGGGCAAGGGAAAGAAGGGGAACTCCAAGAAGAACGGCAAGCAAGCTGCCGCTCCCACGAAGGAACCCAAAGTTGGACCCAAGCCTGAAACTGAGTGCTTCTACTGCAAAGGAACTGGTCACTGGAAGCGGAACTGCCCCAAGTATTTGGCGGATAAGAAGGATGGCAAAGTGAACAAAGGTATATTTGATATACATGTTATTGATATGTACCTCACTAGTGCTCGTAGCAGCGTCTGGGTATTTGATACCGATTCAGTTGCTAATATTAGTAACTTGAAGCAGGATATGCAGAGTAACGGAGACTAGCTGAGGGCGAGGTGACGATATGTGTTGGAAGTGTCTCCAAGATTGATATGATCAATATCGACACGCTCGTAATACCTTCGGGATTAGTATTAAACCTAAATAATGGTTATTTGGTGCTTGCGTTGAGCATAAAACATTATATCTGGATATTGTTTATTGCAAGACGGTTATTCATTTAAGTCAGAGAATAATGGTTATTCTGTTTATATGAATAATATCCCTCGTGATCATGCACCCCTGTGAATGGTTTATTCTTGTTGAATCTCGATCGTAGTGATACACATATTCATAATATTGATGCCAAAAGATGCAAAGTTGATAATGATAGTGCAACATACTTGTGGCACTGCCGTTTAGGTCATATTGGTGTAAACCGCATGAAGAAACTCCATGCTGATGGACTTTGGAATCTCTTGATTATGAATCATTTGATACTTGCGAACCATGCCTCATGGGCAAGATGACTAAAACTCCATTCTCCAGAACAATGGAGCGAGCTACTGATTTGTTGGAAATAATACATACTAATGTATGCGGTCCGATGAATGTTGAAGCACGCGACGGGTATCGTTATTTTCTAACCTTCACAAATGATTTGAGTATGTATGGGTATATCTACTTGATGAAACACAAATCTGAAACATTTGAAAAGTTCAAAGAATTTCAGAGTGAAGTAGAGAATCATCGTAACAAGAAAATAAAGTTTCTACGATCCGATCGCGGAGGCAAATATTTGAGTTACGAGTTTGGCCTTCATTTAAGAAAATGTGGAATTGTTTCACAACTCATGCCACCTGGAACACCACAGCGTAATGGTGAGTCTTAATGTCGTAACCGTACTTTATTGGATATGGTGCGTTCTATGATGTCTCTTACCGATTTGCCACTATCGTTTTGGGGTTATGCATTAGAGACAGCTGCATTCACGTTAAATAGGGCACCGTCTAAATCCGTTGAGATGACACCATATGAACTGTGGTTTGGCAAGAAACCTAAGCTGTCGTTTTTTAAAGTTTGGAGATGCGATGCTTATGTGAAAAAGCTTCAACCTGATAAGCTCGAACCCGAAGCGGAGAAGTGCGTCTTCATAGGATACCCTAAAGAAACAATTGGGTACACCTTCTACCACAGATCCGAAGGCAAGGTCTTTGTTGCCAAGAATGGGTCCTTTCTAGAGAAGGAGTTTCTCTCGAAAGAAGTGAGTGGGAGGAAAGTAGAACTTGATGAGGTAATTGTACCTTCTCTCGAATTGGAAAGTAGCTCATCAGAGAAAACCGTTCCCGTGATGCCTACACCAATAAGAGAGGAAGATAATGGTGAAGATCATGAAACTTCAGATCAAGTTACTACTGAACCCCGTAGGTCGACCAGAGTATGTTCCGCACCAGAGTGGTACGGTAATCCTGTTCTGGAAGTCATGTTGTTAGACAACGGCGAACCTACGAACTATGAAGAAGCTATGATGAGCCCAGATTCCGACAAATGGCTTGAGGTCATGAAATCTGAGATAGGATCCATGTATGAGAACAAAGTATGGACTTTGGTGGACTTGCCCGATGATCGGCAAGCCATTGAGAATAAATGGATTTTTAAGAGGAAGACAAACGCTGATGGTAATATCACTGTCTACAAAGCTCGACTTGTCGCGAAAGGTTTTCGACAAGTTTAAGGGGTTGACTACGATGAGACTTTCTCACCCGTAGCGATGCTTAAGTCTGTCCGAATCATGTTAGCAATTGCCGCATTTTATGATCTGGCAAATGGATGTCAAAACTGCATTCCTTAATGGTTTTCTCAAAGAAGAGTTGTATATGATGCAACCAGAAGGTTTTGTCGATCCTAAGGGTGCTAACAAAGTGTGCAAGCTCCAGCGATCCATCTATGGACTGGTGCAAGCATCTCGGAGTTGGAATATACGCTTTGATGAGGTGATCAAAGCATATGGTTTTGTACAGACTTACGGTGAAGCCTGTATTTACAAGAAAGTGAGTGGGAGCTCTGTAGCATTTCTAATATTATATGTGGATGACATATTGTTGATTGGAAATGATATAGAATTTCTGGATGGCATAAAAGGATACTTGAATGAAAGACCTCGGTGAAGCTGCTTATATATTGGCATCAAGATCTATAGAGATAGATCAAGACGCTTGATAAGACTTTCAATGAGTACATACCTTGACAAGATTTTGAAGGAGTTCAAAATGGATCAGTCAAAGAAGGAGTTCTTGCCTGTATTGTAAGGTGTAAAGTTGAGTAAGACTCAAAGCTCGACCACGGCAGAAGATAGAGAGAGAATGAAAGTCATTCCCTATGCCTCAGCCATAGGTTCTATAATGTATGCCATGCTGTGTACCACACCTAATGTGTGCCTTGCCACGTGTCTGGCAAAGGGGGTACAAGAGTGATCCAGGAGTGGATCACTGGACAACGGTCAAAATTATCCTTAGTAACTAAAGGACTAAGGAAATGTTTCTCGATTATGGAGGTGATAAAGAGTTCGTCGTAAAGGGTTACGTCGATGCAAGCTTTGACACCAATCTGGATATCTCTGAGTAGCAAACCGGATACGTATAATGGAGCAGTCATTTGGAATAGCTCCAAGTAAAGCGTGATAGCAGCATCTACAGTATGACATAAGGATTTGCAAAGTACACATGGGTCTGAATATTGCAGACCCATTGACTAAAATTCTCTCTCACGAGCAAAACATGATCACACCTTAGAACTCTTTGAGTGTTAATCACATGGTGATGTGAACTAGATTATTGACTCTAGTGAACTCTTGGGTGTTAATCACATGGCGATGTGAACTAGATTATTGACTCTAGTGCAAGTGGGAGACTGATGGAAATATGCCCTAGAGGCAATAATAAAGTTGTTATTATTTTATAGTTCCTTGTTCATGATAAAGGTTTATTATTCATGCTAGAATTGTATTGACCGGAAACTTAAATACATGTGTGAATACATAAACAAATACCGTGTCCCTAGTGAGCCTCTACTAGACTAGCTCATTGATCAAAGATGGTTAAGGTTTCCTAACCATAGACATGAGTTGTCATTTGATAACGGGATCACATCATTAGGAGAATGATGTGATGGACAAGACCCATCTGTTAGCTTAGCATATGATCGTTCTGTTTATTGCTACTGCTTTCTTGAATGTCAAATACATGTTCCTCCGACCATGAGATCATGCAACTCCCGGATACCGGAGGAATACCTTGTGTGCTATCAAACGTCACAACGTAACTGGGTGATCATAAAGATGCTCTTCAGGTATCTCCGAAGGTGTCCATTGAGTTGGCATGGATCGAGACTGGGATTTGTCACTCCGTGTTTCGGAGAGGTATCTCTGGGCCCTCTCGGTAATGCACATCATAAGAAGCTTGCAAGCAAAGTGACTAAGGAGTTAGTTACGGGATGATGTATTACGGAACGAGTAAAGAGACTTGCCGGTAACGAGATTGAACTAGGTATGGAGATACCGACGATCGAATCTCGGGCAAGTAACATACCGACAGACAAAGGGAATTACGTATGTTGTCATTGCGGTTCGACCGATAAGATCTTCGTGGAATATGTAGGAACCAATATGAGCATCCAGGTTCCGCTATTGGTTATTGACCAGAGAGGCGTCTCAGTCATGTCTACATCATTCCCGAACCCGTAGGGTCCGCACGCTTAACGTTCGTTGACGATATAGTGTTATATGAGTTATGTGAATTGGTAACAAAATATTGTTCGAAGTCCCGGATGAGATCCCGGACGTCACGAGGAGTCTCGGAATGGTCGAGAGGTAAAGATTTATATATGGGAAGTCATATTTTGGGTTCCAGAAAAAGGTGCAGTTTTTTCGGTATTGTACCGGGAAGCTTCCAGAAGGTTCCGGAGGATTACGGAGGGGTCCGGAAGTCCACAAGTGGGTCCACCACGTCCTAAGGGCTGGCATGGGCTAAGGGGAGGCGCCCTGGCCTTATTGGGCCAGGCGCACCAAGTCCTCAAAAGCCCACGCAGCTAGGGAAGGAAAAAGGAAGAGTCCTAGTAGGAATAGGATTGGACTTTGGAGTCCAAGTCCACGTGTGTACTATTCACGTGGTACTGTTCACGTGGCACTATTCCTTCTACTCCAAGCCCCTACACATATATAAATAGAGGAGAGGGGGCACCCCAAACAAGACACAACATTGTCTTAGCCGTGTGCGGCGCCCCCCTCCACAGTTCCGTCCCTCGGTCATATTTTCGCAGTGCTTGGGCGAAGCCCTGCGGAGATAGCATCACCATCACCGTCACCACGCCGTCGTGCTGCCGGAACTCATCCACTACCTCGCCGTCTTGCTGGATCAAGAAGTCGAGGACGTCACCGAGTTGAACGTGTGCTGAACGCGGAGGTGCCGTACGTTCGGTGCTCGGTCGGTTGGATCGTGAAGTTGTTCGACGACATCAACCGCGTTGTTCTAACGCTTCCGCTTACGGTCTACGAGGGTACGTAGACACACTCCCCCTCTCGTAGCTATGCATCTCCATGGATAGATCTTGCGTGTGCGTATAATTTTTTTTGTTTTCCATGCAACGTTCCCAACAGACCCTCCACCAGCCGCGGACGCCTACAGCTGCGCCGGCGACCGGAATGGCAAAGGCCCGGCGAGGAATTGGTGATCCCGCTCCCCCTCCTCTATGTTTATATCATTTTTAGTTGTAGAAGTTTAAGAACTTGTCTGGTGACGAGCTATGATCTTTTGGATGTGGCAAAGTTTGTTAATGTCCGTTTGCAGCCAATTTTTGTTGTCCGTCGTTTGATCACGTAGAGTAGATCAACGTTGCATATGTAGTATGGATATAAGGCGCCCGATATGAAATACGTGGATACAGGGTGACAAATATGAGGCGTGCCCGGTCAGTGCCCACGGACGCGCTCGGGCGCGTCCGTGGGCGTTTGAGGGGCCGGATTTGGGGAGCACCTTTCTCGCGTTACGCGAGACGAGGGCGAACCCTCGCATCGGGGGGAGCCCAAATGGGCCGGCCCAGCCGCGCAGGAGGCCGCGACCTTTTTTTTCTGTTTCCTGTTTTCATTTTTTGCTTTATTTTTGTACTTTTCTTTATACTTTGTATGTATCTATATATATATATATATATTACAAAAACCACTGTTCAAAACACATTTCAAAAATGTTTAACAAGTATTTTAAAATTGTTGAACAAGTATTAAAAATGTTGAACGGGTATTTGAAATATTTTGAACAAGTATTTGACAATGTTGAGCAAGTATCAAAAAATGTTGAACAAGTATTTTAAAAATGTTGAACAAGTATTTTAAAAATGTTGAATAAATATTAAAAATGTTGAACGAGTATTTGGAAAATGATGAACAAGTATTTCAAAATGTTGAATAAGTATAAAAACTGTTGAACAAGTATTTAAAAAAATGTTGCATAAGTATTAAAAAATGTTGAACGAGTATTTAAAAAATGTTGAAAAAGTATTTAAAAAATGTTGAAATAAGTATTAAAATGGTGAACAAGTATTTGAAAAAAAGCGTTCGGACAATGTTGAAAGTGTATACAAAAAATGTTGATCACTTATTAAAAAAATGTTTTTTCACACAAACGAAAATGTAGAGTGAAAACGAAAACAAACATAAGAAAAATAAAAAATGGAGAAGAAAAAAAAACCCAAACAAATGTTTGAAATTTGAGAAGAAAAAAGAAAACCAAACATAAAATGTTGAAAAAGTATTAAAAAATGTTGAACGAGTATTTGGAAAATGTTGAACAAGTATTTGAAAATGTTGAATAAGTACCAAAATGTTGAAAAATTATTTGAAAAATGTTGCAAAAGTATTAAAAAATGTTGAACGAGTATTTAAAAAATGTTGAAAAAGTATTTAAAAATGTTGAAATAAGTATTAAAATGTTGAACAAGTATTTGAAAAAAATTGTTCCGACAATGTTGAATGTGTATACAAAAAATGTTGATCACTTATTAAAAAAATGTTTTTTGACACATACGAAAATGTACAGTGAAAACGAAAATAAACATAAAAAACAAAAGAAAAACAAAAAAATGGAGAAGAAAAAAGAAAACCAAATAAAAAAATGGAGAAGAAACAAAATGCAAGAAAACAAAAAACGAAGAAACAAAATGCAAGAAAGAATGAAAAAAAATGGAGAAGAAAAATAAAAGAAATAAAAGAAAACAGAAAAAAACGGCTCGAATAGCCTCAAGTAGGACGCGCTCTATAACCTACCGTGAGAGGGACCTTGGTGGAGTGGCTAGCGACACCTGTATTTTTAATCTGCGCGTGCCAGTAGGCCGGCCCAATACGACGCAGCTAGACGGAAATCTTCAGCAAGAGCTCGCCTGACGCCTCGCTTAAAGCGACAAATAGTCGCCGCACCGGATTTGGCCATCGCGGCTGTAGATGCGTTTACGTCCACATGATTACAGCCCACAAAGAAGTTACCAAACCAGGCCCGTAGCTAATAGCCATAGGTCTGGCCCGGGCCATAACCTACCATGAGAGGGACCTTTGTGGAGTGGCTAGCGACACCTGTGATCAGCCTGGAGACCAGGGATCGAATCCTGGATCTCCCAAATTCTCTGCTGTATTTTTAATCTGCGCGCGCCAGTGGGCCGGCCCAATACGACGCAGGTAGACACGCAGGTAGACGGAAATCTTCAGCGAGAGCTCGCCTGAAGCCTCGCTTAAAGCAACAAATAGTCGCCGCGCCGGATTTGGCCATCGCGGCTGTAGATGCTCTTACGTCCACATGATTACAGCCCACAAAGAAGTTACCAAACCAGGCCCGTAGCCCATAGCCATAGGTCTGGCTCGAATCCCCAGTGGGCCAGCTCGCCTGCTAAGCCCTTGAACATGTTCGACGCGCGTTGAGCCGCCGTGCCGCCGCCGCCGCCGCCAGAATTCGCAAAACCAGCGGCGCAACCTGAGATGGAGCGCAGCGTGCGGGAGCTGTGGGCGGAGTCGCGCGAGCTGCTGGGCCTCCACTCCGCTGACGCCGTGCCGCGCGCCGACCTGCCCCCCACCCCGCTCGCCTTCCTCCGCGACCACGTCTCCCCGGGCCGCCCGCTCCTCGTCTCCGCCGCCGCCACCCGCCACTGGCCCGCCGCCTCGCTCTGGCCCACCGAATCCTACCTCCCCGACGCGCTCCGCTCCACCGACGTCTCCGTCCACCTCACCCCCGATGGCCGCGCCGACGCCCTGGCCCCGCACCCGCGCCGCCCCGGGGCCAGGTGCTTCGCGTCCGCGCACGTCCGCCGGGTCGACTTCCCCGTCGCCGTGCGGCTCATCAGGGACTCCGACCCGGCCGCCGGCCTGGTGGCGTACGCGCAGCAGCAGGACGACTGCCTGCGCGGGGAGTACGCGGCGGTGGCCGGCGACGTGGACGCGCACGTGCCCTGGGCCAGCGAGGCGCTCGGCTGCCTCCCCGAGGCCGTCAACCTCTGGATCGGCAACTCCTGCTCCGTCACCACCTTCCACAAGGACCACTACGACAACATCTACGTCGTCCTCTCCGGCGAGAAGCATTTCCTCCTCCTGCCCCCCACCGAGCACCACCGCCTCCACGTCCGCGACTACCCCGCCGCCCGCTACGTCCCGGTGAAGGAAGGGGAGGAGGTACCGAAGCTCAAGCTGGAGATGGAAGAGCCCGAGAGGGTCGTGCCGTGGAGCAGCGTGGACCCGTACCCGGCGTCACCGGAGATGGCGGCGCAGGTTTCAGCCTGCCCTCTCTACTTCAAGGGTCCCAGGACGATTCGTTGCACCGTCCGCGCCGGCGAGATGCTCTACTTGCCGAGCATGTGGTTTCACCATGTCAGCCAGAGCCCCGGGCCTAACGGGCTCACCATTGCCGTGAACTACTGGTATGACATGCAGTTTGACATCAAGTATGCCTACTTTAACTTCCTGAGGTCACTGGAGATCAAAGATTCTCCATTGGAGAACAATGATGATGCTTTCGAAGGTGAGCTCGAGGACAAGAACGATTGAGCTCATGGGTTGCGATCGTATTGGCGTTTCGGACAATGCAGCAACAGCAGTATTAGCAGTATATGGCTCGGTTTTTCGTTGCCATTATCTAACAGTTCTTCAAGGTTTTGAAGTAGTTATCCAGAGCATGGATCTGGATTACTGGCGGTGTATGTTATACCTAAATTTGCAGGTGCCAAATTGGACATCAGGACTGCTCTATTAACAAAAGAACATTTTGGGAGGTGTTAAACTTTATTCAGAAAGGGCAGCATGGGTTCTTCTTTCGTCCAATGGCTTACATTCTGCAGGTCTAGAAACGGCATCTTGAGTAAATTATGCATGAGACATTTGAGTAGCAGATGAATCAGACGGAAGACAACACAATGTCAATTGATGAGCTATTCTGACAGTGTTAGCTCTGGTGCTGGTAATGTAAAGTTGCTACCAATTCTGCAACCGATCCATACTTTTCTTCAGTTAATTTCTTTGTAACAAAACTCTGTTAACTTCTCTTTGTACTAACATAAGATGTTGAATTGAAATGTACTTTCTTGAATTTGGATATACGCGGTTGATTCAATTTGTGTTAATTTGATTCTTCTTGGTGACTGTTCTGAACATATTCTTTCTGAATTTTCAGTCGTCATAACATAATCTTATTCTGGACAAGTGAAAACAAAACACCCAAATTCTGAAACTGCTAGTAGTTTGGTATTTCTCATGTAGGCATCCACAAACATAGATTCACAAAATTTCCCTTTACATAACTAGCTTGTGATTTTGTAAATTAAACTGACATTGTAGCTTCTGTTTCACTTATTAAGTATACAAATAACGAGTAGCACTGGTGTAGTTGTAATAACACAACAAAATTGGCAATACAAAGTTACAATTCGTAAACATGCAACCTCCTGATTCTGAAAAGTCGCTCCAAGCAGATCTTCAAGCTGCGTTGGCCAGCTCCCGGTCCACAGCCACCTTCAGAAAGCTGCCTTCTTCGACCACCATCTGCACCGGCAGGAAGCCGAGCCCATTAGCCACAGCAAGCATCACCTCCTTCATCTCAGCCCGGAACTCCTCGAGGTCCACCGTGCCATTGCCATCTCGGTCAAACCTCGCAAACAGGCCACGGTAAAGCTCGACAAGCTCACCACGGCTCATGGCGGACTCATCAACGCCAAAGTGCTTCTCAAGAACCCTGAGGCTCATGAGCTCCTGGGCCATCTCGGAGTATGACAGCAGGCCATCATGGTTGGTGTCGAGGGCCGCAAACCGGCCGTCTACCGATGAGTTGAAGGCGCCTTCGTCCTCGACAAAGCTCTGGACGGTCTTGCCATCAAGGATTTCTACACTCATGTTGTTTCTCAGGATGTGGATGTAGCAAAGTTGTGTTCTGGTTTGGCTCTGAGGGAATGTGAATCAACGCTGGTGTGTGCTGTTTAAATAGGCTACTTAGCAGCGAAAATGCTCAATGGAGCTCGGGCTCCATGGAGCCCGGGTTTGACTTGATCAAAATTCAAATTTTCACGTTTCAAAAAAATTTGAAAAAAAATACACATATACTTAGAGACATAAAGCATAAGTGTGTAAATTTTCAGGACGAAATACCTTAAAATGAGTGCTACACAAAAAGAACAAATCTGAGGCTTTTTAGTAGATGCACTATTCATCCTCAAAGTTCATGGATTTGTCTTTTTTGTGCAGGTCGCATTTCAACGTATTTCATCCTGAATTTTTACACACATATACATTTCATCCTTGTTTACTTGTATATTTTTTTTTAGATTTTTTTGAAATCGAAAAGTTTGAATTTTGATTTTTTTCAAAAATTCCGGGCTCCATGGAGCCCGAGCTCCAAAACGCTCTACTCACTTAGCAGATGGTTTTTTCATGGATATTTCAGTGCCATGTTGCCAACTGCTAACTGGTTTCGTCCTGGTCAGAAGTAGCCTGTGGTTTTGGGGCATTTCAGTGCTATGTTGGCATGCTGCCAACTGCTAGCATTAGCTTCGGTGGTGAGAAGCAGCCTGTGGTTTTTAGTATGTTGTATGCTATGGGCATGAATGCTTTTGCAGATGCTAGCTGTTGTGATATTTAATTTGTTTGAAGCCGTCATTTGCGAAATCTGAGAAGAAAAGTCTCTGGTCCACCCAGCTTTGGCAATGAGTAAATTCCGCTTTGGCAATGGAGCAACTTATCTTGTCCCAATTATATTATTTGAACCACAAAGCACCGAATTAAGGTGAATACGAAAATGCACCCGCTCTAACTAGTTGTCCTAGTGGTGCATGTTATGAATCTTGCTAAATCGTTATAGAATTCTATCCAATACTTAAAATTCATAGCTTGCCCCGCTCTTTAATACAGTGATCCTTTTTTGAAAGGACCCTCATAACCAGCGAAAGTTCGCCAGGGAGGGTGGCATATGCGAACAATTTGGTGGCATTTTTAGTTCTGATGAAGTGGTGAGGGGTGGCATTTTCTTTAGAAGACATGGCAGTTTCTTCCTAAGGCAATTTTCGTTTAAAACTGACATCGTTTATCTCTTCTCGGAACTAAAACTGCCATCAAACATGGTTAGCTTGGCACCCGTCTCCCAGCGAAGGTCAGCTGGATAACATTACCGTTTTGAAAAATGATTCGTATACACAAGGAAATTTCCAACCGACGGTCTACTTAGGTTTGAGCGAGTTTTCAAAGCATAGTAACATATTTATTGTTCTTACAAAGATTTTTAGTGGAAGTTTCATTCTTCCACTTCCATTCTTACTTAAGTGTAGTTTAATTTACTTGCTTGAATTCAATAACATTGATCTGATATGCGTCTTGGTTCCAAGAATATCTTGTTAGATTCACAGATATAGGCAAGGTGCCCTTTTTTCTTGTAAATAGTTCAATACTTCAATCATTTTCTAAACATAAGTGTAATTGGAACAAAATAAGGAATATAGGTCAATTGAGTCGAAATGATACGTATAACAAATTTTAGAGATGACTCAAACAAACACAAAGGATTTTGCGTCCAGTCAAAATTAGCCAACTTGAGTCAGTAGTATAGACAATTACCCGCAGAAAAGAGTAGTATAGACAATGTTAGAAATGGTGCATTTTGGAGAAAAAATCCATGATCCTCGAGTGTTGTTATGGATTACAAATTACACTGCAAATTTGAACATGATTATATTGTTTATGCTAGGTCAAACCAATACTTCATCTCGTCCCAATCGTTCATTAACAAGCCATTCAATCTATTATTATTATGTAAAGAAATAAAATGAGATTTGATCTTAATTTTAGGACATCTTCGGAGCCCACGCGGTAATATCCACTGGGAGTTGGACCGTCGTTTGGCCCAAAATTGAAGACATTGTGCAACGAAAACAAATCTTGGATCCTCAAAATGAACCCAAGAAAGCTGGTACTGCCTTAGAGGGATCCGACAAGTGCAGCTATAGCATGAAGTTGGCAAAAATACAAAAGATTGATCTTCGGGAACCCAGGCGCTACGACAGTGAGAGGGTTCGGGAACCCCGGATCTGTGTGTCCAGTCCGTGTCCCGTATGGTCTTTGAGTTCTTCATCGCCGGTGAAGTTAAGGCAGCGACGACGATGGAAATCATGTGAGCTTCGGGCAATTAATGTTTGCTAACCAGTACGCTTTTCATATTGCCATTAGAGAACCAGTATAGCTTGCGTCTGATTAAGGACCTAGGCATAGCACCTAGCTGAGCATGCCCACTGGCATTAAATTCAAGATACCGTTGCAACCAACACATGAAAATCGATTCTTACATGATCAGTTGAGTGAAGTTTTATGTAATAATATTTCTGTTGTTTATATGAAATCCGAGATCAGTTGATTTGCTAATCATTTCTGGTTGGCAGTCCCTCAAAAACTCAGGTGAAAAATACTTGTATATGATACAACTCCAGGTGCACTTTGGCCTCATGGCGCTTGTTTAACACTTCTTGCTCCGCAATGTCCATGTACAACTCAGTTAACTGAACTCTTCTTTGTTTCTTTTCCTTCGAACCGCACAACACCTTTTAGTGCCTCTCAATAATACTTGCACGGACAAGCTATTCCATATTCACGGCTGCTCTCCGCCATCATATGTCTGCCGAAAGGAAGTTGTCGGACAAAGTAACCTGGAGATCAAGAAACGAAGGAGTCAACATATTATTCATCAAAAGAAGCTCAAGCCATACCCCAAACCTCTCTTCGCGAATCTAGTTAAGTTAGAATGAGGAATAGCGATTGGTTACCTTCTCTCCCTACTTAAACGGTGCCAGGCCTCTGTATGGGCAAGTGCTGCATCGGAACGCATCGCCCAACCCACACTGAAATTGATGTTTCGCAGAGGAATGTAAGATATAATCAGTCGGTGACTTGAGAGTCAGTTGGCTAGTGAGAATCACCAGTGGCGTTGCATGTCTACAAGCTTTAAATTGACTTACATGCCACAAGCTGACACGGGGTTATCGATCTGTTCTGCGGTCAGCCCCAGCTTCTCCACCTTCTGCTCAGCCTCAGCTCTGCCACAACTGCAATTCTTGCATGCCTTCTTTGTGGGCCCCACTTCACAATCTCCGACTGGTGAAAAAACAACCGACCATTTTAGCATCTAAACCTGAATTAAACATCTTCACAATAATTAAACAGGGTCAGAGGGTTTATTGGCTATACCAACTGGAAGCTGTGGTTTCTTCAAGTCCTCCTCGGTCAAGAGGCTGTCTTCGTCAATCAGTTCATCGTCGTCATCAATTTCAATCTTTGGAAGAGCCTTTATTGCTTTCTTCAGGGGGAAGGAAGAACCCATACTCCAAGATGGCTTCTTTGCCTTGATCTGCAAGTGATTCGAGTTAGCACTCATCATTCATCAATAGAGAAAAATCATGTACAACAGCCTTAACACAATGTGTCCTACTCACAGTAACAGACTGCACGCCATCCTGTGAGCTTGTAGCAGAAGCGTTCACTTCAACAAAACCGCCCATGAGTAGTTGGCGCTCGATATAATTGTTTGGCTGATGCAAAGAAAAATTGAAAATCAGGTTGTGCCAAATTAAAATCACAAGACAATGGATGTAAGCAAAAACTGCTCCGTGAATTACCTTCTGATCAGATGAGGGTGTGAAGCTCTGTACCAGCACAATTCCACCAGCTTTCAGCACTCGGCTAATTTCAGCAACCAACTGATCCCCAAAGCTCTCTACCTTTTTAATGGCAGACAGGACAGCACCAACGGATGCATCATCAAAAGGAAACTTCCCACCTGACCCATGTTCACAGCAAAGGTTTACAACAGGTTCATGACATACTTAAGTTTTAATACAAGGATGTGGCACATTAAAATTTAAGCCTAAGTAGGAGTCATTGAAAGCTAAAACAATGAAATGTCTACTCCCAGATTAGTGAAATACACAACAATTGGATTGTTAAGAAAGACTTGGCTGAAACACGGTGTCTGTAATAGCTCATTCATATACCAGTCTATGAGTGGTAGCCTGATAGGCCAATTGTTCGGTGAGATAGTATATCTTTTTCTCATGATCGAAGTGAGAATATAGACCTCTCTCTCTTTTAATTTCTCAACCAGTTCGTGTGTGTTTCCTTTGTGTATTCTTTACATGTATAGAGTAACACTTGTGCAGTTGGCAATTATCATACATATGTAGAATATACGCTTGAACGCATCAAGTCTAAATCTGAACCAGCAAGCGAGCAATATGTTAATGAGCACCGGGCGATCTCGAATTTGATTCCAAGCTACCGCTCGGGAAACACTATCCTCTCAGATTGTATAATAATGTAAACATGCAGAGGTCCTAACCCTAGCTTAGCTTAGGCGTACGCGCGAGCGAAATCGCGGCTTCGGGTTCGGGTAACAGGGGAAAGGGGCAAGGAGCTTTTACCGGGCGAGGCGCACTGCGTGAGGACGACGACCTCCTCCCGCGCGACCCCCGCGGCCGCCGCCAGGTCCCCCACCGCGGGAAGCGGCAGGGCCAGCTCATCCGTCACCGCGAGCGCTGCCACCGCCGCCGCCATGGACCCGGATCGAATCACCTGCAACCGCTGCGAGCAACGGCAGCCAGATTGGTTAACGCCCCTGGCCAAAAACTAAGGTCCCGTTCGGAAGTTGCCGAATGGAGGACCTGCTCGAGGAGGCCCTCGTTCCTGCCTCCGGTGGCTTCTTCCTTCGCAGCAACGACGGCCCGAGAGAGGTGAGGCGAGGCCGGCGGCTAGAGAGCAGGGTATGCTGGTGGCGGCGCGAGACGGGCGGCCTCGAGCAGGGGGTGGCAGAGGACCGGCGCGTGGTCACGGGTAAGCGATGCGAATGAAGGCGGCGGGGTGGCGGCGTCGCTGCGTGCTCACGCTGGGTGGCGGCGGCGGCGGCCGACCCTAGCTCGCACGGTGTGGAGCCGTGGAGGAGAACGGGAGGAAGGGGGAGGGAAGGGGCCGACTCGTGCGTGAGGAGAGGGAACGGCCGGCTGGGCCTTTCACTTCGCAGTGGCCTGCTTGTAATTTCACCGAACAGCTGAACCGTTCATTTTTCATTTCGCGGTGGCAGAGGGTGTAATTTCTGTCAACTCCTCGAAAGGAATGAATACACAGCTTCTCCAACTCCAGAAAAATGCCGGTTCAAAAAAAAAAACTCCTTTGTAGTTTTATCGACTTAAGACTTATCAAACTCCCATAGCACATTTTAAAATATTTAAAAATTCTAAAAAAGCACTTGCGTATTCATATAACATCAATGTATGTTGTGTCAATGTGCTAGAATTTTTTTTAAAAAAAATTAAACATTTAAAATGTGCTAAGTCATCCAGTGTACCGGTAGCACCACCAGTGTGGGTGCACCGGATACATTCCTCTCTGCGGAGCTGTAGCGTTTGGCCTGGGGGATCCTAACACGCATTTCCAACTCCAGAAAAATCATGTTAGTCTTAATGTATTCCCTGAAAAAGTATTAGCCTACATGATACCTACAAGGAATACACCTACTTGAACCCAACTACGAGGTCGCAGTTCACGGAATGGGGCACTCCCTAAGGCTTTGTTCGGCCACACGGACAGCGAACCCAGGGGAGCAAAGCCCCATCGGGGGAATTTACCTGTCAGCTGGGATCCCCTCCCATGGACGGGCGAGATTTCCCTAATCCATGTTGCCATTTGGCAACAGGGAGGAATGATTTTTGCCCCTGATTCACATAGCACCATGGATCTGCGATACTGGGCACGACAGTGCTGGGATAGGAAGGCATCACCATGCCGAAGCAAAACTTAGGAAGGGCCTTAGTTGAAGGAGGAGGATGACGGCCTGGCGTCGCCGTCGCCGGAAGTGGGAGCAACTTCTTAGCGGAAGGGGGCTCGGGGAAAGGAGGAGGACTCGACCGCCGGGTTGTTGCCGTCGCTCGAGGGGCGGGGGCTGGCGAAGCGCTTGGTACCTGGACGGAGAAGCTTCAGAGGCGTCATCCAACGCCGCCGCTTCTCAGTTGTGAGAGCGAGACGAGACGAGGATTTCTTCCCTGACCTCTCGAGGTGTGGAAGTCCCACCCGGGGAAGGGCCGAGGAAAGGGTGGGGGTCCCTCCCGTTCGCGGGCGACCAAATTGTGCGCTAGACTTCCCTGGGTTGATTCAGCTCGTGATTTTCCCACCCAGGGAAAGAACGTGTATCCCGGGAGGATCCCTGGTAACCAAATTAGCCCTAAAAAGATCATGAGAATACGGGAGCAGGAGAGTTCAAGCGTTCCATTGGGCATGGTTCATGGATGGTCTAGTATCAGCATGGATTTCAAGTGAATTCTATTCACGCAAGACTGTGAATTCAAGGTCTAGTCCATTCACTAGTTGTGAAGAGATGATTTTTTTTAATCCTAGGTGCAAGTTCAACCTGTACGGTACTTGTCCCAAAAAACTGGTATATAGCACATTATCCTTCTTTTCTACTTTCGAATGGGTGAGGTTTGTTAGACTTTAGCCCAATAAATGGCAGCCCATGTGCACATGTGGCCCATCCTAAATTATGAAAATAAGTGTTGCACAAAATTTAGTCTCATACTGTCAAGCCAAGGATGTGGAGGGCAGTGGTTGTGACTAATGTCCTTACATCAGGACGCCGCCTCCTAACCCTAAGCCGCCGCCGCCGCCACAACTCTTGCCACCGCCTCGGTCCCCCTCCTCTTCCCTGTCCGGCGGCCTCGTCAGCGGCAAGAGGAGTGGGGACCCGTTGTCTTGTTTTATTTTTCTTAGGTTTTTGTTTCTCCGGCGACATCGACGAGGTGGTGGCGACGATGGTGTGTTGGAATAAGGTCTCTCCGGTCTCTCCCTACCTCGACGACGTCCGATCCGGCGCCGGCGACAGTGAGAGTTTGTGTCCCCAGATCGGTTGGTTTCCTTCAGATCTTGGCAGTTTGTGTGTCTTTCAAGGAGCGCTTTTGGCTGGCGTTTGGTGTGGCGACTTCGACATCTTCTTCTGTGTTGTTATGTGGCTTCACCCGGTTTCTCCAACCCTCTGAACTGGTGGTGTTGGATTGCAAGCCTGTTCTGCTTGGGGTGATGCTCCAGCCGATGCTACTTCAACGATTTTTAGATCTCATCTCAAGGGGCGAGTGGCTATTGCGGTCTTCAAAGCCTTGTATGGCGAGGGCGTTTGCAGGTGTCGTTTTTCTTTGCTGTTGGTTCAGTGCACTTTTCAATCTCCGGCGGGCGGCGTACAATCAGAGGAAGAAGAAGACTAGTATGCTTTTTAATATAATTTTATTTTTTACTGGTCATTGTACGTCCAGTTGTCTATCCATTGTACTGGCCTGTGTTTTCCTCGATGTTAATCAGATCTAAGATACCCTTTGGGTGTCTTTATTAAAAAAAAAGGATGTGGGGCGGACGCAGCTCTTCTGCTCCCGGGCTCACATGAGCCCGGATGAACAGTAAAATAGAAAAAAATAGAAAAAAAATCAAAAAAATCTGATTTTTTTTTGTGTGAAACATTGATGTTTTCCCCACATTCCTGCAAAATTTCATCACCAGATGACATCCGAGGAAAATGTGGCAAAAAAACAAAATCGATGCTCCAAAAAGTCTGTTTTTTGTAGCATTTTGGAGCATCGATTTTGTTTTTTTTGCCACATTTTCCTCGAATGTCATCTGGTGATGAAATTTTGCAGGCATGTGGGGAAAACATCAATGTTTTACACAAAAAAATTTCATATTTTTTTGAAATTTTTTCTATTTTTTTTTCGATTTTACTGCTCATCCGGGCTCATGTGAGCCCGGGAGCAGAAGATCACTTTCGATGTGGGGCAGCTTATAAGGCGAAGCACATATTGCATTCTAAAATACTAGAAACACATTAAGACTTGTGTTACACACATAGCACACACTCATGGATTTTCGCGTAACTTGCGACGAGGGGCAGTGTGGCGTGGTGTGTGACTACTAACCAATAAATATCCAATTTTATTTTTGCTAAACCATGTTATTATTTCTCATGTAATTCGAGCATGTGAAATGTGATTTAACCTGATTAATTCGAGCAATTAGGATGGCAGCTTCACACTGCAATATTGCTCAAATTAATATTTTTGTTACTGTGATTTATAGTCCTTGATCACGGTTATTTCCAAATTACTGGTATATAAGGACCAGGAGACGTCTTCTTTGGGACACCTGAAATTCATCCATTTTCCTTCTTCCTCATTTGCAGAGTACTCAATCTCCCGAACCTAGCCGACTCTTCTCCTTAGCATGCACCAAGGAGAGGAGAAGCGATACCTCCGTTCTTTTGCCGTCACAAGTACCTACACCGGGGGGGGGGGGGGGGGGGGGGGGGGGGGGGGGGGGACAAGGATTCTAGGCAGCGCGGCAATTTGCCATGATGCGTCAAGTTCTGCATCAATCCTGCCCTACTATGCTCGTTATGCAACGACTTCCTTGATAAGAATGGCAATTTTATCCATGGACATGGATACCCTGGATACCCGACCCGAATGGGCATGGTTTGGATCCGCTTTTGTGTCCATGGGCAGTGCCCAAAGCCGACCCGACTAATCATGGGTAGGGAATGGGCATAGTTCCGTACCCATTGGCATGACCAAATTTTACCAGATTTTTTTTTATAACCAAATT
Source organism: Elymus sibiricus (assembly GCA_039707655.1). NCBI lineage: Eukaryota > Viridiplantae > Streptophyta > Magnoliopsida > Poales > Poaceae > Elymus > Elymus sibiricus. The sequence goes on along the minus strand of CM077672.1, from coordinate 302,792,715 downwards.
TTACTAGATATTCTGACTCGTGGGACAATGTTTTCTGATGCCTACCCATCATCATTAACTTTAATCAAAGAAAAAAAGCAGTTACTTCACAACAATTTACTCAGCGCCCACCCCTTTCCATTCTCCTTGTTACTTGATGTTGTGCTATGTTATGAGTCCAGAGGTTTTCTATGGTGTTCTTGTAAGAATGGGAGACCAAGAATTGATGTGTTTTTGTTGTTTACTGAGGTATTATGTATACACGTCAAGAGTACCCGATGGTTCCCAAGAATTGATGTGTTTTTGTTGTTTACTGAGGTATTATGTATACACGTCAAGAGTACCCGATGGATATCAATGGAGTTTGCACATGGACATAGTTTTCTATCCGAAGGTTTTTTCAGGTGGGCAAAGAATGCTTTCATGGATATGGGTATGGATTCAGTATTGTTCAACTCAAGACGAGTCCAACCCATTGTCATCCTTATGGATTCAGGAGGTGACACTATGCTGCGGATTAAAATCACAACGCAACCCCGTGGGCATGTTAAATGAGAAAAAAAAAGAGGTTCAAGATAAAACTGAAAAGAAAAAATGTGACAAAGGGATCAAAATATCCAGGTGGACCTTCATTGACATATCATATTGCCATGCGTAAAAACTTCAGACTAGACTCTTGAGACCGACTTTAAACTTAAAAACTCTGACACGGACACGATCGATGCTAAGACGATTTATTCAACTGGTCCACCAACGCCGCGCGAAGCCCAATCCAACGAAGAACACTCACATGAACTTCTTCTTCGGCCTCAGCTGAAAATGGACACAAATCAGATCAAAACATGCATCAAATAAACTAGGATCACAAGATCTCAAAAATTGCTGACCGAAAAACAAACGAACCTCGTTGCTGTGGCCGCACTTCTTCTTGCGGCAGTTGGTCGCCCTGGCGGGAAGGCGCGCGTAGCACCTGCAACGAAGAGCAAGGTCAGTCCATCGTAGTAGCAGGCATGCATGTCACATGGGAATCTACGGATGTGTGGTTCATCGTATATACGTACTTGCGGCAGACCATTCTCTTCTCGTTGTACTTGAGCGCGAGCTGCAGGAGGTTGGGCGGGACTCCGGTGGGGCGACCGCCGCGACTGCCCCCGCGGAGGCGCAGCACCAGGTGGAGCGTCGACTCCTTCTGGATGTTGTAGTCGGCCAGCGTGCGGCCCTCCTCCAGCTGCTTCCCGGCGAAGATCAGACGCTGCTGGTCCGGCGGGATCCCTACACAACAGATGTACAGCGAGTTGAGCAGATCAAGAGAGGCGCTCGGATCGAAAATTGGCGGCGAAGATCGTCGATCGGTCCGGCAGGCAGATCGATCCGCTCATACCTTCCTTGTCCTGGATCTTGGCCTTGACATTGTCGATGGTGTCGCTGCTCTCGACCTCGAGGATGATGGTCTTCCCGGTCAGGGTCTTGACGAAGATCTGCATCTTGGCGGGACGGCCAAACGCGCGCTCGCACTCGCTCGAGAGGTAGGGTTCGCGTGCTTCGGTGGCCGTGATGGGAATGAGGAATGGCGGTGGTGCATGGCGCCCTTATATAGAGCCTGCAGGGGGGAGGAAACGCGGGCGCTACGAAAACCCTTCGCATGCCTGCATGATCGCAACTGATTAGTCCGCGCGTATCGTAACTGCATAATAATTAAGATATGTAATTAACATCGCCCCACGGATACGGCGTTAACCGCTCGTCCAGATCATCGGGATTGCATAGCTAATTTTGTTTTGTTAGGGCATCTCCAATGGGAAACGCTTAAGTAGACGTTTATAGAGAGAAAAAAATGCTATTAAATTCAAAAATACCTAAGCGCTTTATCTCCCAATGCTAGGCGCTAACAGCCGATGCTAATTGATCGCTAATTAAACAGCGAACCCACCTTTTACGAGGGAGAAAAGGAACAAGCGGCCGATGCCACTCTTTGCGCCTAAGTAGCGTCCGATGCCAGGATTCCAGCGCCCAACTGCCAATTGACGTGCAAATCGCTAGGAAATCGATCCTGGCGCCTCTCCTAGCGTCTCCCGTTGGAGATGCCCTTAAAGAGAGAAATGAGGAGTTGCCTTTACTTTCTTTTCCAAAATGGAAAATCGGGATCATGCATGTTTTTTTTTATATAAAAACGATCACGCATGTTGTTATTTGTAAATAAATGGGATAGAATATGTGGATTGTGTTATTCGACGGAAAATAAGGAATTTTCTAACTGGTGAATGGATTGTGATTAGCTTATAGATTTGTCTATATACGGATGTATCAAGTCACATTTTAGTATTAGATACATTCGTATCTAGAAAATGAAAGACAAGAATTTTAGGACGGAGGTAATACTATTATTGAAAATTGAAACTGGGGCACTTTGGGGTTTTGAGCATTTGTCGCTAACTCCCAGACCTGAAGCTCAAATGGCAGCTTTCAGGGATGTACTTATGACATGTGAATTGGTTGATTTGGGGTTCAGTGGAGTCCCCTATACATATGATAATATGAGAGCGGGGTCTGCAAATGTACTAGTTCGACTCGACCGCGCGGTGGCCACGAACCCGTGGAGGAACATGTTTCCCTTTACTTCAGTGCAACATTTGGCGTCACCCAGCTCGGACCACGTTCCCTTGTTGGTGAATGGTGCAGCGGAACAACAGAGGACAACTGCAAAGTCACGGAGATATGAAATTTTCTAGGAACGGGACGCTGGCTTGCCCAACATCATTAAACAGGCCTGGAGCGCCTTTGGAATTATGGAGGATCTTGACCAAGTTAATGCTGCTCTTAAATCAACCATGTCTTCCCTCAAGTCATGGAGTAACAAAAAATTTGGGAACATCACAAAGGAAATAAACAAAAACTCGCACTAGACTTGAAGAGTTGATGAACATGAATGCTGATAGACAAGAAATAAGAGAAGTTTCTGACAGACTTAGTGAAATGCTCTATAAAGAAGAAATGTTATGGCTACAAAGGTCTCGGATCACATGGCTAAAAGAGGGGGATAGAAACACGAATTTTTTTCAAAGCAAGGCTGTCTGGAGGGCAAGGAAGAATAGTATACGGGAACTTCATGATGATATTGGTAATGTGATAACTGATAATCAGGCCATGGGCCATATGGCCACATCATATTTTCAGAAAATCTTTACTAGGGATCCTGGTTTGGATGGTTCAGGTGTTGTGGAACTTTATGACTCAGTAATTTCTGAGGATGATAATTTAAAGCTTTGTGGTGAGTTTTTAGAGAAAGAGATTTCGGATGCACTCTTTCAGATTGGGCCTATAATAGCCCCAGGTCCCGATGGTTTCCCTGCGAGATTCTTCCAGCGCAATTGGGAGGTCCTGAAGGATAATATCATTCGAGCAGTCAGGGAGTTTTTTAGGACGGGAATTATGCCGGAAGGGGTAAATGACACTTCCATAGTTTTAATCCCGAAAGTTGCTAACCCAACTAAATTATCTCAGTACCGTCCTATCAGCTTGTGTAACGTGGTTTATAAAGTGGTTTCCAAGTGCTTGGTTAACAGGTTAAGAACTCTTTTAGATGACATAATCTCTCCTGAGCAAAGCGCTTTTATATCCGGTAGGATGATCACTGACAATGCCCTAATTGCCTTTGAATGTATTCACTATATCAAGCAAGATAAAGATCCATCCAAAAGTTTTTGCGCTTATAAATTAGATCTTTCAAAGGCATATGATCGGGTAGATTGGAATTTCTTGAAGCAAGTGATGCAAAAGATGGGTTTTGCTCACCGATGGATTGACTGGATTATGACTTGTGTCACGTCGGTGAGATATTCTGTGAGACTCAATGGAACCCTCTTGGATTCATTTGCACCGTCGTGTGGACTTCGGCAAGGTGATCCACTCTCCCCGCTCTTGTTCTTGTTAGTTGCTGACGGTCTATCCTTGATTTTGAGACACAGAGTTGAGTTGGACACAATTACTCCAGTAAAGATTTGCAGGCGTGCACCGGGTATTTCGCATCTCCTTTTTGCGGATGATACACTTTTGTTTTTTGAAGCTTCTCGTGAGCAGGCCGAAGAAGTTAAATCTTGTCTTGATCTCTATGCAAAGGCTACAGGTCAGCATCTGAATTATGATAAATGTTCTATTATGTTTGGAGATGCATGTCCAGTCAACTCACAGGATGATGTTCGGGAGGTGCTGAACGTGACGAACTATAGTTTTGAGGAGAAATATCTCGGTCTCCCAACTCCCAATGGCAGGATGTCAAAAGGGAGATTCCAAAACCTGCAGACACAACTCATGAAGAGGCAAATACAGTGGGGCGACGGCCATCTCGCCCAACCGGGTAGAGAAGTGCTCATCAAATCAGTTGCAGAAGCACTACCGGTATATGTTATGGGGGTCTTTAAACTTCCTTTTTCAATATGTGATGAGCTAACTGAGATGGTGAGGAGCTTTTATTGGGGAGCCGCTAAGGGAAAACGTAAAGTCCATTGGAAGTCTTGGCAGAAATTGCAACAGCCCAAGTGCAAAGGAGGTGCTGGATTCCGAGATTTTCGTATGTTTAACCAAGCCCTCTTGGCTCGACAGGCTTGGAGACTACTGACTAGGCCGGATAGTCTATGTGCTCGACTGTTAAAAAGTAAATATTATCCGAACGGCAAACTTGAAGACACTGTCTTTCCTGGGAATGCGTCGTCTACATGGACTGCGATTAGTTATGGACTCGATTTACTCAAGAAAGGCCTGATCTGGCGGGTTGGAGACGGGAAGAGCATCAGAATCTGGAGGGACAATTGGATCCCGAGACCGTTTTCGTATAAACCAATTTCCCCACAAGGGTTATGCAGATCAAGGTTCGTATCTCAGCTTTTGAATGACAATGGATCCTGGAATGTTAACATGTTGCAGACATTCTTTTTACCTTGTGACGTGATGGAAATCATGAAAATTCGGGCATGTCCGAGAGGTGGTACATATGTGATTGCATGGGGGCCTACAATTAACGGAGTTTTTTCTGTGAAGTCAGCTTATAACCTTGCCTTTGATGAGTCCTGTAGAACTACAACTCCGGCTTCTAGTACGTCACCTGATGGAAGGCGAGCCTGCTGGAAGCTTATTTGGAAGAGCCTGGTGCCACCGACGGTGAAGAATTTTGCTTGGCGCATCTCAGTGAATTCACTACCCACTTGGCAGAATAAATACAAACGAGGGCTTGAAACTGATGCAACCTGTCCTGTTTGTGGGCGAGAGACTGAAGACACTTTCCATGCTTTGTGTCGATGTCCCCTTGCTGTGCAACTTTGGCGTTGTATGTCGTCAAATTGGAGCCTGCCAAAGATAGAGGAAGTACGCAATACAGGAAGGGAATGGCTTCTTGAAGCTTTATACCCACTGTCTGCTGTTCAGAGATGCATGCTACTGATGACCTTATGGAGGGTATGGCATAACCGGAATGAAATAACACATCAGAAAGAACTTGCGCCTATGGATGTATCAAGGAGGTTTTTAATGAGCTACTTAGACTCTTTGTTGGTGCTGCAAAACTCTGATTGTGATCCAGAAAAAGGTAAACAGGTGATTTCATATGAACATTCCATAAACACCTCGCATGTGGCTGTACACACAGGGGCACCACTGAGATGGTCTAAACCGAAGGAGGGATGGACAAAACTGAATGTAGATGGCTCTTGGTCTGAAGATGGTCGAGCTGGTGCCGGCATGATTCTTCGTGACAGCAGCGGCAAAATCATATTCTCATCCTGTAGAGAGCTATTCTCTTGCAGGAATGCTCTTGAGTCGGAGCTTTGTGCGTGCAGGGAGGGGTTGTCGATTGCCATTCAGAGAACGGAGCTTCCTATTCATGTGGAGATGGATTCTCTAGTAGCAGTTAACATGATCAATGAGAAGGATATGGATAGATCCATCTTTGCTTCTTTGGTGCGGGAGATTAAGCGTCTCTTGAGTCTTCGGACAACTTTTGCATCACATATTTCTCGTAGTCAGAACCTTGTTAGTGATTTCTTGGCAAATTTTGCTAGGTCAGATAGTAGAACTGTAGTTTGGTTAAACTATGACTTGTCAGAGGTACACGATCTTTGTATTGCAGACTGTGGTGTTTCTGCCATTTGAGTAATACATTTTTCAACCGCAAAAAAAAGGAAATTGGGAGGACCAGTTTATGAGCACGTCACAACTTCGGGCCGAACCAGGAGAGGTGCCTTACATCTGGACGTAGTCTTTGTAGTGAAATCCAATCACTGAAGTAACTGCAAAGACGCCACGCGTAACGCTTTGAGCGGGGGTAGGTTAGTGATAACCCACAAGTATAGGGGATCAATTGTAGCTTTTTCGATAAATAAGAGTGTCGAACCCAACGAGGAGTTAAAGGTAGAATTAATATTTCCTTCAAGTTCTATCGACCACCGATACAACTCTACGCGCACTTAACGTTCGCTTTACCTAGAACAAGTATGAAACTATTTTGTAGGTGATTGGATAGGTTTGCAAGAATAAAACTAGAAGTACTTTGTGAGAATAAAACTACGAGTAATTTGCAAGATAATAAAAGTTAGTTGTTTAGTATAAAGTTTTTGTAATACAATAGAATGATTTGTCCCTAGGCAATCGATAACTAGACCGGTAATCATTGTTGCAATTTTATATGAGGGAGAGGCATGAGCTAACATACTTTCCGTACTTGGATCATATGCACTTATGATTGAAACTCTAGCAAGCATCCGTAACTACCAAAGATCATTAAGGTAAAACCCAACCATAGCATTAAGTATCAAGTCCTCTTTACTCCCATACGCAACAACCCCCTTACTCGGGTATAAGCTTCTGTCACTCTAGCCGCCCACCATAAGAGAATTATGAACGTATTGCAAACCCTACAGCAGGAATCCCCCACGTGTGCGCGGTACGGAAGGCACCATAGGACAGCACCAAAATAAAACGTACAACTCAAACCAATCACGATCATCAATCAACCCATAGGACAAAACGAATCTACTAAAACATCATAGGATGGCCACAAATCATTGGATAATAATATGTAGCATTAAGCACCATGTTTAAGTAGAGAATTACAGCAGGAAAAGAGAGGTTACACCGCTGCATAGAGGGGGGGAGAATTGGTGTTGACGGCGGCGAAGTTCTTGGTATAGATCGCCGTGACGATGGTTCCCCCGGCGGCGTTCCGGCGTCACCGGGAGAGAGGGGGAGAGAGAGCCCCTCCTTCTTCTTCTTCTTCCTTGGCCTCCCCCCTAGATGGGAGGAGAGTTCCCCCTCTGGTCCATGGCCGCCATGGCGGTGGAGGGGCAGGAGCCCCTCCTAGATTGGATCTCTGTCTCTGTTCTCTTCTGTTTCGCGTTTCTGTTTTTTGGCCCTTCACCGTTTCTTAAATTCCCGGAGATCCGTAATTCCGATTGCGCTGAAATTTTAACACGATTTTTTCTCGGATATTAGCTTCCTTGCGGCCGAAGGAGGGCACCAACCGACCTATGAGAGCCTCACGAGGCACCACGGCGCGCCGGACCCCCCCTGGCGCGCCCTAGTGCCTCGTGGGGCCCACGAGCACCGCCTTGCATTGATTCCACCTCCCAAAAATCACATATATTCCAAAATAATTCTCCGTGAAATTTTATTGCATTTGGACTTCGTTTGATATGGATATTCTGTGAAACAAAAAACATGCAACAAATAGGAACTGGCACTGGGCACTGGATCAATATGTTAGTCCCAAAAAAACAATATAAAATGTTTCCAAAAGTATGTGAAAATTATAGAATATTGGCATGAAACAATCAAAAATTATAGATACGATGGAGACGTATCAGTTAGCCATGCGATCTCAAGGAAAGGGGGTCCCTTTGTGCACCGCTGGTTCCCTCTCCCTCCGTCAGGCGCTCCGGCGGGAGGAAGGGGGAACCTCGGATCTGTGCGTCCGGTGTGTTCTTAGTAGGGTTAGGGTTGAGCGAGTCACTGCCGAGGCCGTCGCGGTGGCGTCACGTCTGAATAAGTTTCTCCGGGCTCCATTAGTGGTCAGGCGGGGCTCTTGCCTTCGTCTAGGAACCAGCGGGATGGGGGGTTCCCGGATCTCATCGAGGTCACGGGCTAGGGTGTCTGGAGGTCGACCGGCATTGATCGGTTTGGTCAGATGGGTGGTGGTGGTGTGGAGACGGAGATTTTTCTTCCTTGTTGGTATGATTTTCTGATGTTGTTCTTCCTCCTTTGTGCTGTTGCTAGAGGGATGTCTTGCTTTGCCTAGGCGGTTGACCCGGTCACGGCGCCAGAGCCGGATCCTAGTTCTCTTCCATCTGGAAGGGACACATATAGCGATACTCAAAGCCATAGATTGCGAAGGCTGGTGTAGGCGTGTTGGATACACATGTGTGTCCTTGTCTTTTCGGCGCCGGAGCGAAGAAGTGAGGGAGCAGCATGGCGATGATTATGTCGTGGTTGAAGATGAGAACCTGCTTGGGTCTGGATGCAGATAATTGTGTTGCAAGGGTCTCCTTGCAAGGTTTAGGGGTGATGACACAGAGCTCCATAGGTATTCGTGTTTTATTGGTTGTTTTAGGGTGCTCTTTGTTATTCTGGTTTTTCTACGTGTGTTAGGGTGTGCTTATATGGGTTAAGAACTTTGTATTATGTCGTGATTTGAATATAAGCATACTTTCTAAAAAAAGTAACTACAAAGACAATTTATAGAGAAACAAATCTCGCTGAATCGTCGCGATAGTAGATCGTCGCGTGCGAGAAGATTGGCAATCATGCCAAGCATATCGGCGGAGGGGGGGGGAGGTCATCCCGATCTAGACAGGCATCCGCATTAGTATCGACCAAGGAAAAAAAGCGCTCTATAACAAAATAGCGCCGGCCTTAAAATATGTTATTAGCGTGCTATATCGCGCTATAGCGTGTTATTAGCAAGACATTGTACACTGATTAATTTAGCGAGACAATTCTCAGCACACTATAGCGTGCTATTAGCGGCGCTATAGCGTGCTATTTTTTCAATGGTATCACCAAACCAAGCCGACGACGTTCGCAAAGGCTCGAATGAAGAGGTTGTGGAAGAAGACAAATGTTACTGCCGCCGATGCACATGAAACCACGTCCACAAACAACACATATAACCAACCAGTCATCCATGAAGAAAAGCAGTGACAAAAATTTCAGGGCTCCTCAGCAACGCCGCACCAAGCGTCACCAAGACAAGATAGTTGGAGGATTTCTATTCGAGATGACACCGCCATCATCGTCGGAGTGTCGTCACCTTGACCCCAAAATCTACGACACAGTGGAGCGACCGCTGATGGTAGAGGGGGGAATTCACTTTTGGCGGCTAGTGTTTCTCCATGAGTCGGCACAAAGAAAATTTATTGCAGAAAGAAAAAAACAGGTGATGAGCTGGGGAGTATAACTCTTTGAGTAAGTTGCAAATGAGGTCTTTCATTCGATACATGGATGCCACCCTGGGAGAAGATTGATAGAAACTATTGAAATCGGCTTTTGCCCCGCATTACAACAAAATCCCACAAGGTTGATCGATACAAACTAATGAAAATTCACTCCTACAAAGCTGATCAAAGAAAAACCGGACAACAGAAATCTCACCGTATAAAATAAACATGTGCGCTACTAACGACTTATGATGCTGCGTCACAGCGAGGACAGATGATCTCCTTGGCGACATGCCCAGGACGATAACGACACAAAGCGTCACCGCCGCCGAGTCCGAAGGGATGGACATGGGTTTTTATCCGGAGCCCTAGCACGTGGAGGAGAACCACAATGATGTCCTCATGAGGAAAGCAACACCCACGGGCGTTGCACCGTCGACGCCAAAGTGCGGAACATTCACTCCATAACTTGCGTGTGCCGCTACGAGCCCAACCTGAGGGAAATACCGTAATGACCAAGTCCAGGCCTCCAGATCCAAACTTGGGCGCCGCCACTGCGACCATAATTGAACGTGTCAGGCACCCCTAGCCACCAGCACTACCAAGGAATGCAACCACAACCACTGCCATGAGGCTCACCGGAGAACCCCCCCCCCCCAAGGGATGCCGCCCCGACACACATGAGCCCCCCACCACACGCACCAACTGCTGGTCCACGAACACCAGAGGAAACCACTAAACCCTGAGGAAGGCAAAGCCTAGTCTCGGCCCCGCTCTGGCCAGGCCCAAGACCGTCGACGTTCCCCACACAACCACGTTGGACTTGACTCAAAAGACCTCAGCAAAGGCGGAGCCCTCCCTTCTCCCCGGCGCTGACGCACGCGCACCCAACAAATGGGTGAACAGCGCCACAACCCGGTTGGCCAAGGCCACCGGGCCGAGAGCCTCGGTACCACCCTAGATCCGGGGACCACCAACTCCCAACAGGGCTCGCTAAGGCACTTGTTGACGAGGTGGTTGATGGCCCCTCTTGTCACGACCATACCTCCATAGAATAACGGCGAGGAACACCATCGGCGGCACAAGCAAGGATAGGGTTAGAGGAGTGGGGAGGGGAAGGGGAGAGGAGAGGAAAACGCCTTGTCGATACCCGACAGCGGCGAGTGGAAGTAGCCGAGAAGAGGGAAAGTGCGACGACGGGCTTGGTCACCGGCCGAGTCGCGAGGGAGGCGACGCGATGTCCCTGCAGCTAGGGGTGTGGCAAACTGGAGCTTATGACAAGAAAGCCATAAAACAGGAGAATTCTTTTTTGTTGTAGATGTCTTTTTTTTTGCGAGGATAACTTCCGATCTATTCATCAACTGTCAAGGTAGTACAAAGAACACCAGAAGTAAAAAATGCATCTAGGTCCATGCACCACCTGCGACGACTACTAGCACTAGAGCGAGTCGAAGGCGCGACGCCGTCTTCGCCCCGGAGCTGAGCAAACCTTATTATAGTAGACAGTCGGGAAGTCGTCGTGCTGAGGCCCCATAGAACCTTTTTGAACCCTTTTGTGGATGCATTTTGATAAGTTTAGACCTTGTTGTGAGGTTTGTAATGAAATCGTTTTCCTTTCTGCTGGAGCAAATCTTTACATCTCCGACTTGCCTGTGTGGAAGGTGTGTTAGTTTGTGTATGATGCCCCTACGTGGCGTTGTCAGTCTTTTCTTTTTTTGGTCTTTGGTTTTTAGGATTTTTGTAGGAATTCTATAGGATAGGATTTTTAAAAGCAAAACTTCTTTGGAGCCTTTTGATTTGTAGGAAAGGATTCCTATTCCTATGTAGGATAGGTATCAATCCTTCGCATTTCAAAAGAAAAAATACATTAGCCTCGACTCAATGGAAAAATTCATATCCTATGCATCAAATGAAATCTTTTTTCCTATTCCTATGTAGGATAGGTATCAATCCTTCGCATTTCAAAGGAAAAAATACATTAGCCTCGACTCAATGGAAAAATTCATATCCTATGCATCAAATGAAATCTTTTCCGTTATATGAATTGAGATACGTGCCATCTCACTTTCTATGATTTTCATATTCCTATCCTATGAATCAAAAAATGCCTTATTTTCTTGTCTCTTTTCCTTACTTTTGTTCTTGTCATGTTAGTTTCTTACGAAGGCATTGGTTTCGTTAACGAAATCGTGGAGGTAGCTTCTTTCCCAGAAAAAAAGGTCCCCTATCGATTCAATAGGTGCTTGAAGAAACATTGTGTTAGTCGAATGATCAAAGTTGTTGTTTTTTTTTTTTTTTTTTTGAAAATGAATGATCAAAGTTGTTGGATGAGAAATAAATGCCAGATCTACTTCTTCAACATGTGAACCGTTTTCTGTCGTGAACAATTTTCTTCAACCTACTAATCGAGCGCTTGCACTATGGCCATTCAGCCCATGCCTAACTGCATGTGCCCCCTAGCCCCGTGGGCCGGCGACGCTTCTGAGACCTCCCCCCTCCCCACCCACCCCTCACCGCATCCCACCACCACCCAAGGCCATCCCTGTAAGACCTCCCCCCTCTTCTGATCTACAGCGCCGGCGTTGAACCATGCCCCTGATCCCGACCAATCAAGTTTAGGACTCACTCCGCCGTCAAGAGTGCGGCGAGCCGCAGAGTCGCCGGCTCCCGCTCGTTCACGGCTCGCACTGCCGTGGAGTCCACGGCCGTCCTCAACCTTCACGTCCCGCACTTAGGGCGAAGCAGTGACCGACACAATGAAAAAATTTCAGGTACCTGGTGTTTAGCAAAACTGAAAGAAAGACTTGAAGCTTCACAAACCACCAAATGAAATGCCCGACCTTCAAGTAATAATCATAACTGCCACTGTAAATACGCAATCACACTTACATAGCCTAATGACATTCCGCATTAGTAGTCCTCGTTTCGAAAGAAAAAAAAAACACTAGTGAGTACTCACTTAACGATGTCTGGTTCATGCTCTGCAGCATACACTCGTACTCGTACAAGCACAAACAAAATCGGTCACGCAGCTCTGGCCAGCTCCCTGTCCACCGCCACCTTGAGAAAGCTCCCCTCCTCGACCACCATCTGCACCGGCAGGAACCCGAGACCGTTGGCCACGGCGAGCATGACCTCCTTCATCTCGGCCCGGAACTCCTCGCGGTCCACCGCGCCGTCGCCGTCATGGTCGAAGCGCGCGAACAGGCCGCGGTAGAGCCCCGCGAGCTCTTCGGGACCAATGGCACCGGCCTCGTCGACACCGAAGTGCTTCTCAAGGACCCGGAGGCTCATGAGCTCCCCGGCCATCTCGGTGTAGGAAAGCAGGCCGTCGTGGTCGGCGTCGAGCGCCGCGAAGCGGCCGTCGACGGAGGCGTTGAAGGCGCCCTCGTCCTCCACGAAGCTCTGCACCGTCTTCCCGTCCAGGATCTCCACGCTCATCTTGAAAAGAATCTCTCTGCTGCAACTGACCCTAGTTTCAGGAGTTTCTCGTGTTGTGTGTTGTGATCTCAACAACCGGTTTGTGGACGTGGGGAAGAGGTGTTGGCCGGTATTTATAGGCGGCGCTGCTTCAATTGGTTTTTTGGACTTACGGTGGTGGCCTGGTGGGCAATATCTCTGTGCGATGCGCCGAAGTTGACGAGACTCGCTTCGGATGTAAGCAAAGTAGTAGTAGTATAGTAGTAGTATTTTGTCTTGCCCACAGAATCGTGTTGGGTTCGTGCCAACTGTGGTGTTCCCTGGTGTCGGCCGCGTCGCACAAGGGTGTTGACAGCAACGGCGGCGTCTCGTGCCGAAGAATTTTAATACGCGGGGAATATGCGTAGGTTCGACGGCATGGAAAGCCCTCGAAGCAAAGGCCGTGACACTGACACTGATCGCTCAAAAGAGTAACGACGGCCGACGCCGTAGTCGTCGTACGCGCACCGTACGCCTAGCCTCAAGGCCCCTGTTTGTCTTTCTCACACGGTTTACAAGTTTGCGCCAGCTGCTGGATTTGGATCCTGCGAGTGTTACGACATCTCCAACGCTGACCGTCCGTGGATCGGCGGGGACGAGTCCACGAATAATGATGCGAGAGACGGGCATCCAACCGTGTTCGTATTCATTTTAAAACAAATTTAAACAATGTCTTCTCCTCTTTACTTTTTATATTCTCATATTTAATAATAATAATGGAATACTTGGAATTAGTAGAATTCTCAAACTACGACCTAAGGATCACCAGGCAGCTCTTTCACTCTATAGGGATATCGGGGGAAATTCAACTTGGAGTAGGAGATTCAATTAAGCGAGATTCGGAAGCTACAATTTCACCAATTTGAAGAATTTTATCAAACATGACGGATTTCAGCATAGTTCGGACATAATAATTTACATAAAACAGATGATATTTTGACTGTACACTCTAGGAGTAGCGGACGACGACGTTGTACACTTGGCCGCCCTGGCAGCCACACCGTCGTCGTCCTTCCAGCGGTGGAAGGACGCGGGCCGCGGCAGCCTTGCCCGATCGCCGCCTCGCGCTCGCGAAGGAGCTGTTCTGCTTCCTCCTGCACCGTGTGGAGGGCCGCCGCGGCCAATGCCGACCCCGACCGCGGTGCCCTGGTGGCGGCCTTGGCACTACCGAAAATTGCTGGAGGTGTCGCTTAGCGCCATTCCTTGCCAATCTTGGCGAGCTCCCCGTCGAAGCAGCGGCTCCGGCTGTGCCTGCCGGAACGCCGACACTGGCTGCGGCTCCCGCTGCTCCTTCACCATGACGGCGTTAAAGTGCGTCTGCGCTTGCTCCATGGTCAAGCCGGCATGGAACGGCACGGGCAGGGGCGCCGAGTCGTCGTCGGAGGCCATCTACATCGTCGGGTCGTCGTCGGAGACCTCCGGAGAGCTGGCCCATAGGCCAGCCTCTGTCCGCCTCGCACTACGGCTCTACCAGGGGTTCGCAAGGGTAGCCAACTCGTGCTTCTACTCCGTCGAGAGGCTCTCGCACAACGCGCTAGAGCTTGTGGTCATGGCGAAGGTGGCGCACAGAGGAGGATGTGAAGCAAGACGAGGTGTAGTGCGGTTTGTGTCGGGCATGGCCTCATTTAATAAGTGGATGCCAGCCAGGCCAAGCGGCGGGGTGTGTCAATGCGCACACCGAAGTTGGTTTCTCCGCAGGCGTGTATGTTTAATGACGGTCGACGAATGGCGGGCATCCCATTTAAATGCGGTAAATATCCGTCCCGTCTAGTCACATCTCTTCGGTATTGAATAGGTGCGAGCACCGGAACGCGACGTGGGCAGCGCTATCGGCGGACGCACCTCTTCAGTGTCGGCATCAGTGAGAGGTCGCGTCCGCTCTGTGTCGGCATGAATGCGGCGCTGACACTCTGAAGTGGCGCTGCGTGGCAACTACTTTGCTTGAGAAAGGGCGCGGGCAAGGGAGAGAGTTTTGGGTGGGTCTGGGTTGTCCGTCGCGTACGTGCTAACGGTCCGAATGTTCACTAAGCCCTCTGGTTTGCCTTCAGTTTGCAGGAAAACGAACGTCCGGACATGACATTGAATGGTAAAATGGGTCCGAACAAATGCAGACGGTTTGAGAGTGAACGTTGGAGATGCCCTTTGGCACAAATGTGATGGTTCTAAGTAATTATCTAGCAGTCGTCATTTCATCATATGCCTGACCTTTAACTCGTATGAAAATAGTACATAAACGCATTGGTGAGAAAATCGTTAACCGGTACCTGCTCGGTTGGCTGGCGAGTAAGGAATTAATAGGCTAATCGGCATATTAATCGGTCAATTAACCAATTAATCAGATGATTTATCGGCTAGTCGATAACCCTACTAGTAGCGATTAATCGGCAAGTTAACTGTTTAATCGGTCGAATTCTTTAACAGGGCATAAACGTCTATGTAAATACACAATTACGTAGATATAGCTGAATGCCATTGAGGCTTCAGCATTAATACTCACTTCCCGTTTTGAAAATAAAACAAAAACATTATCTTCACTCGCTTAATCGTACAAGCTATACAAACATAATCGGTCAGGCAGCTCTCGCCAGCTCCCAGTCCACGGCCACCTTGAGAAAGCTCCCTTCCTCGACGACCATCTGCACCGGCAGGAACCCGAGGCCGCTGGCCACGGCGAGCATGAGTTCCTTCATCTCGGCCCTGAACTCGTCGCGGTCCACGGTGCCGTTGCCGTCGCGGTCGAAGCGCGCGAAGAGGCCGCGGTAGAGCCCCGCGAGCTCGTCGGGCCCCAGGGCGCCGGCCTCGTCGACGCCGAAGTGCTTCTCCAGGACCCGCAGGCTCATGAGCTCCCCGGCCATCTCGGTGTAGGACAGCAGGCCGTTGTGGTCGGCGTCGAGCGCCGCGAAGCGGCCGTCGACGGAGGCGTTGAAGGCGCCCTCGTCCTCCACGAAGCTCTGCACCGTCCTCCCGTCCAGGATGTCCACGCTCATCTTGAAAAGAGTCTCGCTACTGCTACTGACGTTGGAGTTTTGTCAGTGTGTGTGCTGTGATCTCTCTCGGTTGGCTGTGGAAATGGGGAGATGTGTTGGCAGCTAGTTATAGCCAGCGCTGCTTCAGTTGTAGTAGTGCCACTGTATTGGTCCTGCCCACGGAAACGTGTTGGGTTCATGCTAGCTGTGGTGTTCGCTGGTGTCGCCGCGTCGCACCACGGTTTTGACGGCGGCGGCGAGTTTTAATACGCGGGGACGGCGTGGACGGCTGGAAAGACCGCGAAGCAAAATGCCGTGTTACGTGTGACTGCTAAAGCGAGGCCGATGGGTCAAAGAGTGGCGACGTCTTTTCTCGTCGTCCCCACACCGGGCGCCCATAGAGTCTGAACACCTCCTGTTTGTCTTTCACCGACGGCCTGCAAGTTTGAGACGAGCAGCAGCTGGGTTTGGATGGTACGCGTGTTCAACAGATGCCTAATAGACCTCAGGCTTGTGTCAGGTTGGTTTTCGGTGTACCGATACCACGATACCACGCCGGCTACGAGGATCTGTAGCACGCAAGTGCGGAGGCACACAACCCACTTTTTTTTTTGGCTTTTAATTTTGAATCTTTCGTAGCTTTTAAATTAAAAGTTCAAATTAAGTTTCGTTTATATATTCGTGTTTCTGGCCACGAGGGCTTTCAAATGAGATTTATCTTGAATGCGTTTTGACGAGTTTTTAGAAAGTTCGTTAAGTTTTAACTTCTGAAGCTTGGTACGAGCGACCGGCAAAACCGTAAGTTTCAGAACTTGCGATCGACAACTTTTGAAATTTGGGATCCCGACCCTGCTTCCCATCGCCGCCCTCCTGTGATGTCACGCCCGTCGTCCGCTGCCTTAGGTGGGGGTGATCAAGGGGGATCCGGTGAGGATCCTGCCCACCCGAAGCCTGCTGGTGGTGGCGCGATCGTGTCTGTCAGGGAGGCGCGTGTGCATGCAGTCGAGATTGAGGAGCCGGCGAAGAACATCAATTGGGATGGACCGGCGCCGGGAGAAGGGCTGCCGGAAGGAGCGGAGGCGGAGATCGGCGGGGAAGTGGACATGGACGACGTTGCGTTTGTGGTAGTGGACTTCGAAGATGATGAGGGAGAGGAGGAGGAAGAGATGGGATGGAAGCTGATGAGCCTGTACAAATCGCAGAAACGCCCAAGTGCAAAAACTCTGTCAGACCACTTTGAGAAAATCTGGCTGCTGCGGACTGGGGTAAAATTCAAGCCAATCCAGAAGAACTACTACTTGATCACCTTCTACTCAGAAGGGGATTATAGGTTTGTGGCACGTGGAGGTCCGTGGATCTATGATGGCGATGCTCTGCTAGTGAAACCTTTTGATGGTGATGCTAGACCATCAGAGACGGCTCTCGACTCGGTGCCGGTGTGGGTGCGAGTTTTTGATGTTCCATTTAAGAAACAAACCAAAGCCTATGGCAACGCTCTTGGGGGTACCCTGGGTGAGGTTGTGGAAGTGGATGCTCCTGCTGTGGGACATGGCACAAACGAGTTCCTCCCGATCCGTGTCAGGCTCCCGTACAACAGAAGGCTGCAGAAGGAAGTCACGTTGGAATATACTGTTAAAGGAGTAACAAAACGGAGTAAGTTTAGCTTGAAGTACGAGAGGGTGCCACACTTCTGTTTCCATTGTGGTTTCCTCGGCCATGACAAGATTGCTTGTGAAAAGAAGAGGCTGGGTTTACCTTCAAAAGCTTATGATTCAACTCTTAGATGCTCCCCGTTCAAGAAGTTTGAGCATAGGCCTGCCTACACGGCATCCCCAGGGCAACCAAGGGCCAGACGCGCCATGGATTTCTCGCTGGGTAATGCAGGTTCAGAAGGCCAGCGTGCGGAGCGTTCCTCGGTAAGCAGTGCGACTCGCCGGACAGAAGTTATTCCAGACAGAGTTGACGAACATGATGGTTTTGACGAGAATGAGAAAGAGGGAGATGCAATGGCGGATGAGCAGCTGGCCAGCCATGTGGAGGGACTACGTCTCCGATTGGCGAAGGAAAAACCTGAATGTAGCAAAGTCCAGATGATGAAAGCGTAGTTTGAGGCAAAGGCCAGCGACACACCTGCTGGTCACCCGCCTAAGCAGAGAAAGAAGAAGGGTGCATCACTGTCACGGAAGGTCCCGGCTGGGAGGAAGCACGGCCCATTGATGATCTATGACAAGCCAATCGGCTCGGAGGAAATGATCCCAGCAATCAGAGACCTTGGTAATTTGAACACATCATTGGGAAGTGATACCATATCCATGGACTATAATGATTCTGTGCTAGGGAAGAGACAGGTGGTGGGCTTGCTGGGTTATGTGCAGGGAATGACTGACGGAAAGGCACTTGTTCCGTTTGTTGATATACCTCTGGGGGGTGTCCAGAAGAAAGGGAAGGTAGAGCTACAGCAGCTGGAGGATGATGCTTGTAGCAGGGTGTGTGAGGAGGTAAAGGAGGCAACCGACTCAAGGGCCGTCGGTGGACTGACGGGGTCGCAAGTGCCGCCCCGTCAGGAGCCATGAATTGCATCATTTGGAAGTGTCGAGGTGCAAGGAACGCGTCGACAGTTCGAGATATTCAGGCTCTCTCTCGAGCCCATTCCCCTAGTATGATTTTCCTGTGTGAAACTAGGCAAAATAAAGATAAAATGTACCGTCTTCGTAATAGGCTGGGTCTAAGAGGTTTTGAAGGAGTCAACAGTGAAGGTAATAGTGGAGGTCTAGCTTTGTTTTGGCATGAGTCTGTATTAGTTGATGTCCGTGATTGCAATAAAAGATGGATTGATGTGTATATCCGGCTACCTGCTGATAACCAACAGCGGCGTATCACTTTTGTGTATGGCGAGTCGAGAGTTGAAAATAGACACTTAATGTGGGAGGGTCTGAAAAGATTAAGGGCTCAGGACGATATTCCGTGGCTCTTAGCTGGTGATTTTAATGAAGTCATGTGGGACTATGAACACTTATCAGAGACACCTCGCTTAGCTGGTAAAATGATAGCATTCCGGGATGTTCTCGAGGCGTGTGATCTCTCGGACCTAGGCTTCTCCGGCTACCCATTCACATATGATAACAAACGCAGTGGCAGGGCCAATGTTCAGGTTCGTTTGGACAGGGCTGTAGCAGATAATGCATGGAGAAATAAATTCCCAGAGGCCTCGGTTAAACACTTAATTTCCTCTTGTTCTGACCATCTGCCGCTGTTGCTAAAATGCATTCCAGAATCAGGTTGTAGAGTGGCTTGTACCCGGCGCTATGATGTGTTCTGGGAGAGGGAAGCGACACTATAGAGGATGTGGTGTCCGCAGCATGGAATGAAGGTGGTCCGAAGCATGGGCTGCATGACATCAAATTGTCACTAGACTCAGTTATGAGGAAGTTACATGAATGGAGCAGGAAGAAGGTTGGTGATAACCCACAAGTGTAGGGGATTAATTGTAGCTTTTTCGATAAATAAGAGTGTCGAACCCAACGAGGAGCTAAAGGTAGAATTTATATTCTCTTCAAGTTACAACTCTACGCACACTTAACGTTTGCTTTACCTAGAACAAGTATGAAACTAGAAGTACTTTGTACGTGTAATACTAGAACTACTTTGCAAGAATAAAACTAGGAGTACTTTGCGAGATAATAAAAGTTAGTTGTTAAGTAGAAAGCTTTTTGTAGCACAAAGAGAAAGATTGTCCATAGGCAATTGAATATAACACGATAGATACTTATCATATGCAAGGAGGGAGAGGCATATACTAACATAATTTCCGTACTTTGATCATATGCACTTATGATTGGAACTCTAGCAAGCATCCGCAACTACTAAAGATCATTAAGGAAAAATCCAACCATAGCATTAAGTAACAAGTCCCCTTTACTCCCATACGCAACAACCCCCTTACTCGGGTATAAGCTTCTGTCACTCTCGCCACCCACTATAAGTGAATCATGAACGTATTGCAAAACCCTACAGCGGTAATCCCACACGCTTGCGCGATACGGAGGGCACCATGGGACAGCACCATATTAACATACAACTCATATCAATCACACCATACCACAATTAACCCGTAGGACAAATGAAATCTAATCAAACATCATAGGATTGCCAGACATCATTGGGTAATAATATATAGCATAAAGCACCATGTTTAAGTATAGATTACAGTAAGGAGAAGAGGTGTTACACCGCTGCATAGAGGGTGAGAGAGTTTGTGGTGACGGCGGCGAAGTTGTTGGTGTAGATCGCCGTCACAATGGTTCCCCCAGCGGCGTTCCG
This sequence comes from Elymus sibiricus, assembly GCA_039707655.1. Classification (NCBI taxonomy): domain Eukaryota; kingdom Viridiplantae; phylum Streptophyta; class Magnoliopsida; order Poales; family Poaceae; genus Elymus; species Elymus sibiricus. The sequence continues at coordinate 302,772,572 of CM077672.1, read as the reverse complement.
GCGCCACCAGAAGAGAGAGGGGGGAGAGCCCCCCTCATTCTTCTTGCTTGGCCTCCCCCCTAGATGGGAGGAGGGTTTCCCCTCTGGTCCATGGCTGCCATGGCTCCCGGAGGGCAGGAGCCCCTCCGAGATTGGATCTTTGTCTCTGTTTTCTTCTCTGGTTCCCGTCTGTTTTCTGGCTGAAAACCGTTTCTTATGTTCCTGGAGATTCGTAACTCCGATTGGGCTAAAATTTTGAGGGGATTTTTATCCGGATATTAGCTTTCTTGCTGCTGAAGGACACCTCCAACCGACTTAAAGGGTAGCCACAAGCCTGTTGGGCGCACCCTACCCCTCTGGGCGCGCCCCTTGAGCTTGTGGGCCCCTCGAGCATCGTCTCGTGTTGATTCTTTTTCCCAAAAATCACATATATTCCAAAAAAACTCTGTAAAATTTTATCGCGTTTGGACTTCGTTTGATATGGATTTTCTGTGAAACAAAAAACATGCAACAAACAGGAGCTGGCACTGGGCACTGGATCAATATGTTAGTCCAAGAAAATCATATAAATTGTTGCCAAAAGTATGTGAAAGTTGTAGAATATTGGCATGAAACAATAAAAAATTATAGATACGTCGGAGACATATCAGTTGGCAATGTAACAAAAGAAATTGAGAAATCAAGGTCCAGACTAGAAGAACTCATGAATATGAATGCGGATCGCAGCGTTATTCGCAAGGCATCAGACCACTTGGACGAACTCCTATATAGAGAGGAGATGCTTTGGCGACAACGTTCACATATTGCGTGGCTGAAGGAGGGGGACCGCAACACCAAATTTTTTCAGCAAAAAGCGGTATGGAGAGCTAGAAAGAATAAAATCAAGGGTCTTGAGGACAACTCTGGAGTGCTACAAACTAACCAGAAGGTTATGGAAGGTATGGCCGTGGATTATTTTAAGAACTTGTTTATGGCTGATGCATCTCTTAATGCAGATAATGTGGTGTCCTTGTTTGAGTGCATCATCACGGACGAGATGAATGACAAGCTTTTCTCTCCTTTCTCTTAAAAGGAAATTAGTGATGCTATGTTTCAGATTGACCCTCTCAAAGCACCCGGCCCAGATGGTTTTCCCGCCAGATTTTTTCAGAAGCATTGGGCCATTGTCAAAGATGATATTGTTGCTGCAGTCAAACTATTTTTTGAATCAGGCCACATGCCAGAAGGTATCAATATGACAACCATTGTGCTAATTCCAAAGGTTGATGAGCCAACGAAGCTTTCCGAGTTCCGACCTATAAGTCTTTGTAATGTGATATACAAGGTCATATCGAAATGCCTTGTTAACAGACTGAGGCCGCTTTTGGGTGAGCTTATTTCCCCAGAACAAAGCGCGTTTGTACCCGGGAGGCTGATTACAGATAATGCTTTCTTGGACTTCGAGTGCACCCATTACATCAAGCAAGAAAAGAACCCGGACAGAAGCTTCTGTGCGTATAAGTTGGACCTGTCAAAGGCGTATGATCGAGTGGATTGGATCTTCCTGGAGCGAGTGATGCAAAAGTTAGGCTTTGATCACCGGTGGGTGAGGTGGATTATGTCATGTGTCACCTCGGTGAGATATTTAGTTAAACTAAATGGAGCCGGTTCAGATTTATTTGCACCATCCCAAGGGCTACGGCAGGCAGATCCTCTCTCACCTTTTCTATTTTTGTTTGTTGCTGACGGTCCTGCGGCGTTGTTAAAACAGGATGCGAGGGAGGCCCATATTACCCCTCTAAGGATCCGCACAAGAGCCCCGGGGATATCACATTTATTGTTTCCAGACGCCACCTTGCTGTTCTTCCGAGCCACTGAAGGCGAGGCTGCACGGATCAGGGGGGTGCTGGATGAATTTGCTCGGGCAACGGGCCAGCTTATTAACCCCCAGAAGTGCTCAATCATGTTTGGTGATCACTGCCGGCCGGCTGATAGGGAGGATGTGGTGCGAGTTCTTAAGGTCCAGAATGTAAACTTTGAGGAAAAATATCTTGGGCTACCAACACCAAATGGGAGAATGTCAAAGGGTCGGTTCCAGAATATACAAGAGAAGTTCACCAAAAGGTTCATGGAGTGGTGTGATCAAATGGCCCAAAGTGGCAAGGAGGTACTCAACAAATCCATTGCACAGGTGCTGCCAACCTACTTGATGAGCGCATTTCGTTTACCGACATCGACATGTGATGATCTAACACGGATGGTTAGAAACTATTGGTGGGGTGCCGAGAAGGGCTGCCGTAAGACGCATTGGCGAGCTTGAGAGAAACTTATTCAACCCAAATCACAGGCATGGCAGATCCTTGCTTTCCCGAACAGCCTGTGTGCACGTGTCTTGAAGGCAAATACTACCCGAACGAGACTTGGAGGATACAATGGTTTCCAGTGGCGCTTCCGCTACATGGCAGCCCATAGTACATGGATTAGAATTGTTGAAGAAGGGACTCATCTGGAAGGTGGGCAATGGACGATCTATTCGCATATGGCGTGATAGTTGGATTCCTAATGGTGTCTCAGGAAAGCCTATTACCCAGCAGGTAAGGTGCCGCCTAAGGAGAGTCTCAGAGCTGCTGGATGATCATGGTGGATGGCGCATGGAACTCCTCCAACGATTTTTTTCTTCCGGTGGATGTGGAAAAATTATCAAAATTCGTGCTTCCCCTCGTGTGGGTGACGATGTACTGGCCTGGGCACCGGAGAAAAGTGGTGTTTTCATGGCCCGGAGTGCGTACTGGCTGGCGCTTGAGGATCGTCTTCGTCCTTCTTTAGTCGTGGCGAGAAGGGCACCGGACGGGCGACGAGCCGTCTGGGCTTTATTATGGAGGTACCCTACTCCTCCTAAGGTGCGCGTGTTTGCATGGCGTGTCGCCACTGATTGTCTTCCCGCTTGGACTAATAAACATCATCGAAATCTTGAGGTAACTAACTTGTGTCATGTGTGTGCTACCGAGCCGGAGGACACATTCCATGCTCTCTGCAGATGCCCTCGTGCCGTGGAGCTATGACAGGCAATGGCGCAGCAATGGAGTCTCCCGGATGTACGGCGGCTAGTGAATACTGGCCTCGAGTGGCTACTTGAAGTGCTAGATGAGAGGACGGAGGAGGAGCGATTGTAATTCCAACGCTGAAAATTCCTATAAATACCAAAACCCTAGAAAGAAACCTAGAACTCCCACGCCGCCGCCGTAAGCCTCTGTTCCGAAGCGATCTCATCCGGAGCCCTGTTCCAGCACCCTGCCGGAGGGGGAAATCATCACCGGAGGCCATCTTCATCATCCCGGCGGTCTCCATGATGAGGAGGGAGTAGTTCACCCTCGGGGCTGAGGGTATGTACCAGTAGCTATGTGTTTGATCTCTCTCTCTCTCGTGTTCTTGATTTGGCACGATCTTGATGTACCGCGAGCTTTGTTAATATAGTTGGATCATATGGTGTTTCTTCCCTCTCTCTATCTTGTTGTGATGAATTGAGTCTTGCTCTTTGAGGTTTTGTTATGTTGGATTGAATATTGGATTTGAGATCACTTGATGTATGGCTTGCATGTGGATACCCGTGGTGACAATGGGGTATTCTATTGAGTTACTTGATGTATGTTTTGGTATTCAACTTGCGGATTCCCGTGGTGACATTGGGGTAATCTAAGCACATAGGTTGATACAAGTTTTTGTCCTACGTTCTCCAATAGAAATTTTAGAGTGATTCTTTGTCGCACGTTGAGGGATTGTTATATGATTCAATTATGTTAGCATTGTTGAGAGATTGCACTAGTGAAAGTATGAACCCTAGGCCTTGTTTTCAAGCATTGCAATACCGTTTGTGCTCACTTTTGCTACTAGTTACCTTGCTGTTTTTATATTTTCATATTACAAAAACCTATATCTACTATCCATACTACACTTGTATCAGCATCTTTTCGCCGAACTAGTGCACCTATACAATTTACCATTGTATTGGGTGTGTTGGGGACACAAGAGATTTCTTGTATTTGATTGCAGGGTTGTTTTTGAGAGACCATCTTCATCCTACGCCTTCCACGGATTGATAAACCTTAGGTCATCCACTTGAGGAAAATCTGCTACTGTCCTACAAAACTCCGCACTTGGAGGCCCAACAACGTCTACAAGAATAAAAGTTGCGTAATAGACATCAAGCTCTTTTCTAGCGCCGTTGCAGGGGAGGTGAGTGCTTGAAGGTATATCTTTAGATCTTGCAATTGAATCTTTTAGTTTCTTGTTTATTCACTAGTTTGGTTTTATAAAAGAAAGTTACAAAAAATGGAATTGAGGTTGCCTCAAATGCTTCATCTCTATAATGTCTTTCTTGAAAATGATGGATCAGAAAATTGTGCTCAAGTGTTAGAAGAAGAATTCAATAAAATGTGTGGCATTAAATCTTTGAATGATAAGCATGATTGCAATGTTGTTAGTATGCTTTCTATGAATATCCATGATGCTAATGATATGCAAAGACATAAGCTTGGGGATGCTATGTTTGATGAAGATGATATTTTTAGTCCCCCAAGTTTTGATGAGCAAATTTATTATGATGATTGCATGCCTCCTATTTATGATGATTATATTGATGAAAGTGGGTTTCGAAGAGTGTCAACTCTAGGTACTAGTGATCCCACTATTTTGGAGGGTGTTGAATCTTATGGCCATAATTATGAAAGTGGATTTGGAGAGGTCACAACTTTATTTAGTGATGAATGCACTATTTCGGAAGAGGTTTCAATTGATTATGGCAACAAAATTGCTATCTATGATGATTATTGTGATGACATGTATGTTATAAAGAATAATTATAGCCATGAAACTTGGTATCATGATTTTAATGCTCAAATTGATTATGCAAATCAAGTATCATATGATAGTTATTTCATTGAATTTTCTCCCACTATTATTGATGAGTAATAAAAATTCCATGCTTGTGGATCATTAAAAGAATACTTTATGTGATGGATATATTGTTGAATTTATTCATGATGCTACTGAAAATTATTATGAGAGAGGATCATATGCTTGTAGGTGTTGCAATAATATCAAGTTTACTCTCTATGTGTTGAAAGTTTTGAAGTTATACTTGTTTTGCCTTCCTATGCTAGTTGATTCTTGCTCCCAAAAGTTGTTTTCTCACAAAATCCCTATGCATAGGAAGTGGGTTAGACTTAAATGTGCTTGCCATATGCTTCATGATGCTCCCATTATGTTTCAATTCTTCACTTTTTATGCGAGCATCATTGAAATCATCATGCTAGCTAAAAGACATTAAAGAAAAGCGCTTGTTGGGAGACAACCCAATATTTATACCTACTATTTTTGTGTGTCCACATGATTAAGATACTGTATTAATCATGTTTTATTTCAATAATGTGCCAAGTAAGACCTTTGGGATAGTGTGGATACATGTTGATTTGATTCTGTGCAAAAACAGAAACTTTTGCGTCCAGTTCTGAAATTTCTATTCTGTAATGGAACGTGAGAAAATTCTGCAATTTTTACAGAGTATTTGGTTACAAATTATTTAAGTTTTCCTAATGTTTCAGAATTTTTGGAGTTACATAAGTATGGTTTTTAAATCGCTCACTACATGCTGTTCTGTTTTTGACAGATTCTGTTTTCAATGCATAGTTTGCTTGTTTTATAGTTTCTATGGCTTATATTGGTCAATATAAATTGTTGAAATGATATATTACAGTAGGCATTATGTGAGAACAATTATGAATCTTGTCTTGACAGTACCTAAGTGGATGATTTATCTTTATCATACTAACCTATCTCACAAGTTCCGTTAAGTTTTGTGTGATTGAAGTTTTCAAGTTTTGGGTGAGATATTGATATGAGGAGAATAAGGAGCGGAAAGACCCTAAGCTTGGGGATTCCCAAGGCACCCAAGGTAATACTCAAGGAAGACTGAAGCTTCTAAGCTTGGGGATGCCCCATAAGGCATCCACTCTTTTGTCTTCAACACTATCGGTAACCTCACTTGGAGCTATATTTTTATTCATCACATGATATGTGTTTTGCTTGGAGCATCATTTTATTTTGTGAGATTTGCTTTATGTTATCAATAATCATGTTTTTGTATCTTTTAGTTCAATAAAATGCCAAGTATAGCCTTTACCATGCTCAGTTTGCAAGTTTATGTGTTGCTGTTTGAAAACAGAAAGTTTTCTATTATGTACTGAATTTATGTGAATTGTCAGAACATGATAAAAATCTGAAATTTTTACAAAGTAAGCATGCGTGAGTTCTCTGTCACGTGGTAATTTTTCAGAATTTTTGGAGTTAGGGAAGTATGAATTTTTATTCCCCCTTTACAGACTGTTCTGTTTTGGTAGATTGCTGCTATAGTTGCATTGTTTGCATATGTTTGCTTGTTTAATGTTTCTATTTGTGGATAGGAGTATTAAATATTCATAGGAATTTAGTATGCAATGTTTAATTATAATTTTAGTGATTTGCTACAGTAGAGAATGTTAAGGTTTTGAGTTGATTTATACTAACTTATCTCACGAGTTCTTGTTGAGTTTTGTGTGGATGAAGTTTTAAGTTTAGGAGAAGCCATGATATGAGAGGAATTAAGGAGACACAAGATCTCAAGCTTGGGGATGCCCAAGGCACCCCAAGATAACATTCCAAGAATTCTCATGCAACTAAGCTTGGGGATGCCCTGGTGGGCATCCCACCTTTCTTCATCAACACCTATCGGTTAGCCTAAGTTTTTACTTGTTCACATGATATGTGCTATTCTTGGAGTGTCCTTTTATTTTCATTTTGTTTTATGTTTGAATAAAATACTTAGATCTGAAATCTTTATTTGGAGAGAGTCCTCACATAGCTACTTAATTGCTTGACTACTCATTGATCTTCACTTATATCTTTTGGAGTAGTTTGTCATTCACTCTTGTGCTTCACTTATATTCTAAGAGTGAATTGTTGAATGGATTGAATATCATAAATCTGAAATTATATATGTTCCATATGCTTAGTAATATTTCACATTCAGTTTAGAAAGTAAAATCTATTGAAGTTTGGCAATCACAATCTTAGTCATACAAGCAATCCATGAAAGATAGTATATGGAAGAGAACTTTCACATACAAATATATTATCTTGGATATCTTTTATGATTGTGAATACCCATTAAATATTTTCAAACTTGAGCAAATTAGTTGAAGTTGGACAAGGAAGACAACGTCATGAGTTATGTTTGGGTATATTTGCATAGAAGTTATATTGTTATGGATCCTCCAACATGTGGTGCTTGTTTAGAATCTTTTGCTAGCCAAAATTTCTGTACTAAGCAGGAATACTGCTTGTGCATCCCAAATCCTTGAGCCAAGTTTCTTCCATGAGTGTCCACCATATCTACCTATATACGGTATTACCCTACCGTTCCAAGTAAATTTGCATGTGCCATCTCTAAAATCTTCAAATAATCATCTGTTTTGTGTGCCCGTACCGCTCATGGAGCGACGGGGCGGTCAATATCTTCCATGCTAAGCGGGTTATTCTCATGATGGGTGTTTATTCACTTGTCATTGCACGAGAGAGGCCGGTAATTGGGATGCCCAATCCCGCAAAACAAAAACGTATATAATAAAATAAAAGCCCCCCCTAGAAAGTTGAAAGTTTGGAGGGCACCCGTGAATTCGGCTAGCCATGGCTTGTGTTTGAATGGTTGAGGGGGAGTTAAACTTTTCATTTCTGCATGGGAACCAGCCATAATGTGTTTAGCATGGGAGATATTGAATACCTTAGTCGCGACGTTGACAGGAAAGGCACACCACTCAAAATGTATTCATCTCTGTTTTAAGCTATGAGCTCTGGCACCTCTGCAAATCCCTACTTCCCTCTGCGAAGGGACATTCCATTTACTTTTATGCTATTTACTTTTATGTTATTTATTTTTGTTGAGTCAACTTCTTATTCCACCCTATTCTCTAGTTGGCAAGCATCATGTGGTGGGGAAAGATCCAGGCACATATAGCCATTCAAATATATTTGATCATGATTTATTATTGTTGACGATTATCTCTATGATAAATGAGTTGGGAGGCGAAACATCAAGGCCCTATCTTTCTCTGTGTTCGATGGATGCTATTTGTTCTAAAAATATGCTTTGAGTATTAGCAATCATAGAAGACTATATGATAATTGAGTATGTGGAGCTCTTACTTAGACTTTGTTGAAAATGAGATGCATTGAAATTGTTTGGTGACTAGGAACATAGCTTGTTAAGTTTCAAGAGAATGTATTGTTTAAACCATAACATGTGAATTGATTGCTACTTTATCATGATGAGTTTTATGAGAAAGAGTTGCTGTTATGATACTAGGAAAAGTGATTGAAATTATCATTGATCAAACTTGTGCACTATGCTAGCATTCACACTTCATAAATTATTTCTTTTATCATTTACCTACTCGAGGACGAGCAGGAATTAAGCTTGGGGATGCTGATACGTCTCCAATGTATCTATAATTTATGAAGTATTCATGCTATGTTTATAACAATTTTATATGGTTTTTGTATGATTTAATTAGAACTAACCCGGACTGACGCTGTTTTCAGCAGAACTACCGTGGTGTTGTTTTTTGTGCAGAAATAAAAGTTCTCGGATTGGGCTGAAAATTTACGGTGATTTTTTATGGACCAAAAGAGACCCCCAAAGCTTCGAGGAAGGACTAGAAGCCTCACGAGGAAGCGACAAGCCTGGGGGGCGCGCCCTCCCCCCCCAGGGCGCGCCTACCGAGCTTATCGCTCCCTTGTGGGCCCCCTGGCGTAATTCTAACGCTGAAGATTCCTATAAATACCAAAACCCCCAAAAAGAAACGTAGAACTCCCACGCCGCTGCCGCAAGCCTCTGTTCCGAAGCGATCTCATCTGGAGCCCTGTTCCGGCACCCTGCCGGAGGGGGAAATCATCACCGAAGGCCATCTTCATCATCCCGACGGTCTCCACGACGAGGAGGGAGTAGTTCACCCTCGGGGCTGAAGGTATGTACCAGTAGCTATGTGTTTGATCTCTCTCTCTCTCTCATGTTCTTGATTTGGCACGATCTTGATGTACCGCGAGCTTTGTTAATATAGTTGGATCATATGGTGTTTCTTCCCTCTCTCTATCTTGTTGTGATGAATTGAGTCTTGCTCTTTGAGGTTTCGTTATGTTGGATTGAATATTGGATTTGAGATCACTTGATGTATGTCTTGCATGTGGATACCCGTGGTGACAATGGGGTATTCTATTGAGTTACTCGATGTATGTTTTGGTATTCAACTCGCGGATTCCCATGGTGACATTGGGAAAATCTAAGCACTAGGTTGATACACGTTTTCGTCCTACGTTCTCTGATAGAAACTTTGGAGTGATTCTTTGTCGCACGTTGAGGGATTGTTATATGATTCAATTATGTTAGCATTGTTGAGAGATTGCACTAGTGAAAGTATGAACCCTAGGCCTTGTTTTCAAGCATTGCAATACCGTTTGTGCTCACTTTTGCTACTAGTTACCTTGCTGTTTTTATATTTTCAGATTACAAAAACCTATATCTACTATCCGTACTACACTTGTATCACCATCTCTTCGCCGAACTAGTACACCTATACAATTTACCATTGTATTGGGTGTGTTGGGGACACAAGAGATTTCTTGTATTTGATTGCAGGGTTGTTTGAGAGAGACCATCTTCATCCTACGCCTCCTACGGATTGATAAACCTTAGGTCATCCACTTGAGGGAAATCTGCTACTGTCCTACAAAACTCTGCACTTGGAGGCCCAACAACGTCTACAAGAATAAAAGTTGCATAGTAGACATCACATATTAACATACAACTCATATCAATCACACCATACCACAATTATCCCGTAGGACAAAAGAAATCTACTCAAACATCATAGGATGGCAATACATCATTGGGTAATAATATATAGCATGAAGCACCATTTTTAAATAGAGATTACAGCAGGGAGAAGAGGTGTTAGACCACTACATAGAGGGGGAGAGAGAGTTGGTGATGACGGCGGCGAAGTTGTTGGTGTAGATCGCCGTCATGATGGTTCCCCCAGCGGCGCTCCGGCGCCACCGAAAGAGAGGGGGAGAGAGCCCCCACCTTCTTCTTCTTGCTTGGCCTCCCCCCTAGATGGGAGGAGAGTTTCACCTCTGGTCCATGGCTGTCATGGCTCCCGGAGGGCAGGAGCCCTCCAAGATTGGATCTCTCTCTCTGTTTCTCTTCTGTTTCGCGTTCGTTTTCTGACCCCTTCACCGTTTTTTATATTCCCGGAGATCCGTAATTCTGATTGGGCTGAAATTTTGAGGGGATTTTTATCCGGAAATTATCTTCCTTGCGGAAAAAGAAGGGCCCCAACTGCCTTACGGGGTAGCCACAAGCCTGCTAGGCGCGGCCAGGGTAGGGGGCCCCTCGGGCATCGTCTCGCGTTGATTCTTTTTCCCAAAAATCACATATATTCCAAAATAAATCTCCGTAAATTTTTATCGCATTTTGACTTTGTTTGATATGGATTTTCTATGAAAAAAAACATGCAACAAACAGGAACTGGCACTAGGCACTGGATCAATATGTTAGTCCAAGAAAATCATATAAATTGTTACCAAAAGTATGTAAAAGTTGTAAAATATTAGCATGAAACAATCAAAAATTATAGATACGATGGAGACGTATCAGCATCCCCAAGCTTAATTCTTGCTCGTCCTCGAGTAGGTAAATGATAAAAAGATAATTTTTGATGTGGAATGCTACCTAGCATAATCTTGATCATATAATCTAATCATGGCATGAATATTAAGATATGAGTGATTCAAGGCAATAGTTTATCAATTTGATATTGAATCAATAATATAAAACATGCATGTATTTCATCATTGCTTTTCATAATAATGGTGCTAAAGGAAACAACCTCTATACACTTAGTTATGGTAAGCATGACACGCTCGTTCTTCCCTGCATAGACATATCAAATCAAGAGTACCCCATGGCCAAACCAAGCAATTGGATCATACTTTTTAACGCGCTTCAGCATTTTCAACTTCACACAATACATGAGCGTGAGCCATGGATATAGCACTATGGGTGGAATAGAATGCGGTGATAGAGATCAATAGGAGAAGTCAAAAAGGAAGAAAGTGTCGCATCAACTCGGCGGATCAACGGACTATGGAGATGTCCATCAATCGATATCAATGCGAGGAGTAGGGATTGCCTTGCAATGGATGCACTAGAGTTATAAGTGTATGAAAGCTCCCTATGAAACTCAGTGGGTGTGCATCCAACTTGGTTGCTCATGAAGACCTCGGGCATTTGAGAAAGCCCGTCAACGGAATATACAAGCCAAGTTCTATAATGTAAAATTCCCACTAGTATATGAAAGTGACAAATCATGAAGACTCTTTATATGAAGAACATGGTGCTACTCTGAAGCACAAGTGTGGTAAAAGGATAGTAACATTGTGACGGTGTAGTGAGAACCAGGGTCCCACAAACCTTCTAAGCATGGGGTCATGCCAGTCTTGGGCTATTGCAAAGCAGTCCCGACAAAGAGCTGATCTTCCCGGCAAGCGATGCGTCTGGCAAGCACTGCATCAACAAGTACCTAACTAGTACTGAAGATGAAGACCCAGTTGCGGATGCTACTGGAGAGAAGATCAAGATGAAGCATCAGGTTCAAACACTGAAGATAACCTTTGCCGGCAAGGGTTGGCCGGCAAGGTGAAGACCCGGCAAGCTTCGTGCCGACAAGCTCTCGCTAGCTGTTAGCGCTTCACCTCATCGAGCAGCTAGTCGCTAATCGATGAGGTATCGAGCCCGCAGGCAGTTAGGTGGGATTTGTTCGGCACGTGTCAGTGCGCTGGAAGGAGATTTGCCTTTAATGACACCCGTCCAGAAGGCGCGTCGAGCTAATAGGAGGTAGCTAAGCGAGCGGTGCAGGAACCTTGCCGGAGCTCCTCCTCCACATGACACCTAATGGAGCATTTATTGCTTTTGTCCTAAACTGGCAGAGTTAGGTATAATGGCACTGTTTGCTATCTAATCAACTTGTAATGACTGTTTTGCCACTGTGGTGACCCCTTGACCTATAAAAGGAGGGCCAGGGCAACCATTACAGGGATCACCGGATCAACCTTTTGCACAACTTGCATGCGCATCTGCTCTCTCTGCACCTTGCCGGGAGAAGCGCTCCTTGTACTTGTGCTCATACACATCCAATATACAAAGCAGGAGTAGGGTTTTACACCTCACGGTGGCCCGAACCTGGGTAAATACCTTGCGCCCTTCTGCTGGTTCTGCTCTTTGTGCTCGTCGATATCCCTAGCCGAATTGCAAAGGGGCTAGATGTCCCCATAGATGGTCGTACGCCTGACATCTTTGGCGCGCTAGGTAGGGGGATCGTGTGTGCAAACCTGAATCAGCTGTCTACGCGCTAGCTTCATTTTCTTCATCACCGATGGCGCCCAAGAGGAAGGGCGCAGCGGCGAAGGTTCCTTCCATGTTCAAGTTGCCTTCACGGGTGTCCACGGGCGGCGCAGGTGGCGTGGCCAGCGCGGGCGGAGTAGAGGCAGCAGAGGCAGCCCAATTTCTTCACCAACGTTGGCATTTTGTTCACCAACATCACGCTACAGAGAGAGAGAGAGAGCTAAGTTCTAATACTCTAGTTACTTTCTGTTATCTAGCCTTTTCCTCGAATGGCATTTTTGTGCTTAACCTGTGCGCGGAGGAGCACTCTTGAAACATTCTGTGCTCTGGGTTGTTCTGGGTCCGCCCAACAATGTCGATGCGGCTGCGTTTGTTTCTAGAGTGTTAAGCTTCCGAGAGGGCGGCGTTCTCGATAGGCTGCTAAACATGACCTGATCCTAAGCGCCGCCGACCAGATCGTGCACAATCGGAAAGCATTCCGGTGAGTGTAGGGAATAACTGTGCAAAAATGCAATCATTTAAGGAAAAGACTTAACAGTTTTTATTCCTTTTAAGATTTCTGTGACCCGTACGCTAAGGAGCCTTTGCGGGACTAGTTGCGCTCCTAGTTGCCTCGAGTCCGCTCGGCAACGTGAGCAGCTGCATTAGGACTGACAAGGTAAAACTTTTCGGGAGGCGGCGTTCCCAGCAAGCTGCTAAGGGCCCGTTCCCTCAAGCGCTGCTAACTGAAGCATGCGCATCGGGAAGCACTCCGACAAGCGAGGGGAATATCCAGCAGAAGTCAAGTTTTCACATGAGTTAAGGGCGAATCAGATGCTAATTAACTTGTTGTGTTAGAACACTATTGCGGCATTTTTATGCCCGAATCAATGTTGCAGGTAAATGGGTGGAAGATAGCTTCGCGGTAGAACCCGCCTTGGTATTTCCGGAAGCTGCCACTGGGCATCGAGAACCTCTGAGTTCTCTGCTGAAAGCAAAAGCCTTGCCGGGGGCTGGCCCTCCTGGCAAGCCGGCATCGAGAACCTCGGAGTTCTCTACTGAAATCAAAAGCCTTGCCGGGGGCTGGCCCTCCCGGCAAGCCGGCATCGAGGATCTCCGAGTTCACTGCTGAAAGCTAAAGCCTTCCCGGGAACATTCTTCCCGGCAAGCCGGCATCAAGAGTCTCCGAGTTCTTTGCTGAAATAAAAAGCCTTGCCGGGGGCTGGCCCTCCCGGCAAACTGGCATCGAGAATCTAGAGTTCTCTGCTGGAATCATAAGCCTTCTTGGATATGATCTTTTCGGCATCGAGAATCACGAAGTTCTCTGCCGACAAGCTAAGCCTTCCCAGGAACAAGCTTCCCGGAAGCCGGCGTCGAGAACCTCAGAGTTCTCCGCTGAAACAACAAGCCTTCCTGGGAACATCCTTCCCGGAAGCCAGCGTCGAGAACCCCAAAGTTCTCTGCTGAAATCAGGAATCAAGATTTTACTCCAGCATCGAGATCTTCAGAGTTCTCTACCGGAGAGCTCTCTTTGGAAAACGGGTTAGGGGGCTGGCAGCACCCCTGGGAAGAACCTTCCCGGAAGCCAACATTGAGAACGTCGAAGTTTTCTGCTGAAATCATAAACTTCCCAGGAATAACCTTTCCAGAAGCCAGCAAGAGATACAACAATCCTCTGCCAAAGACGACCCAAGTTGGTTCGGGGGCTGGTAGCCTGTCAGGAAGCTTCTTCCCGGGGGTTGCTTACCGTATGAGTTCTTCCCGGAGGAAAAGATGTGACTGTCTCGACCCATGCCAAGTTTGGTCCCACCTCCAGCATCGAGATCTTTCGAGTTCTCTGCTGAAGGCGGCCCCGGGGGATCCTTACGGTGTAGTGAGAACCAGGATCCCACAAACCTTCTAAGCATGGGGTCATGCTAGTCTAGGGCTATTGCAAAGCAGTCCCAGCAAAGAGATGATCTTCCCGGCAAGCGATGCGTCCGGCAAGCACTGCATCAACAAGTACCTAACTAGTACTGAAGATGAAGACCCAGTTGCGGATGCTACTGGAGAGAAGATCAAGATGAAGCGTCAGGTTCAAACACTGAAGATAACCTTTGCCGGCAAGGGTTGGCTGGCAAGGTGAAGACCCGGCAAGCTCCGTGCCGGCAAGCTCTCGCTAGCTGTTAGCGCTCCACCTCTTCGAGCAGCTAGTCACTAATCGATGAGGTGTCGAGCCCGCAGGCAGTTATGTGGGATTTGTCGAGCACGTGTCAGCGCGCTGGAAGGAGATTTGCCTTTAATGACACCCGTCCAGAAGGCGTGTCGACCTAATAGGAGGTAGCTGAGCGAGCGGCGCAGGAACCTTGCCGGAGCTTCTCCTCCACATGACACCTAACAGAGCATTTATTGCTTTTGTCCTAAACTGGTAGAGTTAGGTATGATGGCACTGTTTGCTATCTAATCAAATTGTAATGACTATTTTGCCACTGTGGTGACCCCTTGAGCTATAAAAGGACGGTCAGGGCAACCATTACAGGGATCGCCAGATCAACCTTTGGCACAACTTGCATGCACAGCTACTCTCTCTGCACCTTGCCGGGATAAGCGCTCCTTGTACTTGTGCTCATACACATCCAATATACAAAGCAGGAGTAGGGTTTTACACCTCACGGTGGCCCGAACCTGGGTAAATCCCTTGCGCCCTTCTGCTGGTTCTGCTCTTTGTGCTCGTCGATCTCCCTAGCCGAACTGCAAAGGGGCTAGATGGCCCCATAGATGGTCGTACGCCCGACACATTGCCCCTTCTCTCCTTTTCTCTCTTTTTCATTTTTTCTCTTTTTTTTGATGGGCTCTTTTTGGCCTCCTTTTTTTCTTTTTTTTTCGTCCGGAGTCTCATCCCGACTTGTGGGGGAATCATGGTCTCCATCATCCTTTCCTCACTAGGACAATGCTCTAATAATGATGATCATCACACTTTTATTTACTTACAACTCGATAAAAACTATACAAGATGACTCTATATGAATGCCTCTGGCAATGTACCAGGATGTGCAATGATCTAGCGTAGCAAAGATATCATAAAACGGACAAGCCATGAAAATATCATTCTAGCCATCTTACGATCATGCAAAGCAATATGACAATGAATGCTCAAGTCATGTATATGATGATGATGGAAGTTGCATGGCAATATATATCGGAATGGCTATGGAAATGCCATAATAGGTAGGTATGGTGGCTGTTTTGAGGAAGATATAAGGAGGCTTAAGTGTGATAGAGTCTATCATATCACGGGGTTTGGATGCACCGACGAAATTTGCACCAACTCTCGAGGTGAGAAAGGGAAATGCACGGTACCGAAGAGGCTAGCAATATGCGGAAAGGTGAGAGTGCGTATAATCCATGGACTCACATTAGTCATAAAGAACTCACATACTTATTGTAAAGCCTACTTGCCCTCGAAGCAAAGTACTACTCGCATGCCCCTAGGGGGGAGGTTGGGAGGAGTTAACCATCGCGCGCCCCCGATCCGAACAACACAAAGACTCAATCAATGATAAATCATGCTCTGACCTCACTGCTAATGTCAGCATCCACCACTTTACATGCGTGAGGATTTACTTGCGTAAAGACTTACCTCCCTTAACACCATTATTAATACTCAACTTTAATTCTTTTACTAGCATGCCCCAATATTACCACCTCAATATCGCAAGACTATTGCAAGGAATCAAACATATCATATTCAGTGATCTACAAGTTTTATGTAAGATTTTATGACTAACCATGTGAATGACCAATTCCGTTAACTCTCTAAATAGATATAAGTGAAGCATGAGGGTTTAATTCTTTCTACAAAATACCATGCTCTAATAAATATAAGTGAAGAAAAAGAGCATTCTACAAATAACGGTTTTCCATATGTAGAGAAACAGGCATCCAAACTTCAAATGATCTAAGCGAAGCACATGAAGCATTCTATAAAGCCATACTCAAAAGATATAAGTCAAGTGCATAGAGCATTCTATAAATCAACCAAGGACTATCTCGTACCAGCATGGTGCATAAAAGAAAAAGGGAAAATAAACACAAAAGACGCTCCAAGAATTTACGCATATCGTGTGAACAAAACAAAAACCGAGGCATACCGATAGTTGTTGAAGAAGAAAGATGGGATGCCATCCGGGACATCCCCAAGCTTAGATGCTTGAGTCTCCTTGAATATTTATTTGGGGTGCCTTGGGCATCCCCAAGCTTGAACTCTTGCCTCTCCTCATTCTTCTCATATCGATACCTCCTCGATCTTCAAACACTTCATCCACACAAAACTTAACCGAACTTTTTATTAGAGGGGTTAGTACATATAACATCAAATCCCATCATGTCCTGATGTAACATTATTGTATAATTATAATCAAACATTACCCACTGTATGCTATCACAATTCTATGGCTCCCAAGTCAATGGGGCTCAACAAGATTTCTAACATACGCAAATAAAGAAACTATAATAGCAATCTGTGAAAACAGGATAGTCTGTAAAGTTGTAGATGAAACATATACTTCTGTAACTCCAAAAATTCTGAAAAATTAGGACGTAGTAAAAAAATTTGCATAGCAGTACTGTGTAAAAATTTCAGAATTTTTGCACGTTCCAGTAAAATATGTAAATTCAAATACTACAGCAAAAGTTTTTATTTTTGCACTGCACACACCAAACAAGCAGTTTAAACACCCTAAAGGTAAATCTTGGCACATTATTTTTATAATACAATGGATTTATACAAGGGGGTAATTATTTTTGTTGAAAAGTTTATGTAATTAAGATTCACAAAGTTTCCATGGGCATGAACAAAGTTCAAGGATATCCCCCACTTCAACGGTGCTCGTCTTTCTCACTTTCACTTCTCTTTTTGAAAAGCTTTTAGGTTCCCCTCTATTTTGTTTTTGTTTTTAGACTTTTTTTAAAAGCACACAACAGAAATAAATGACTCTCTAAAACTTCCGGGTTGTCTCTCAGGTAGCGCTTTCTTTGAAGCCATTAAGCTAGGCATACAGTGCTCAAGTAATTGATCCACCCGGATCCCAAGGTATATCAAAGCCAATTTTAATTAACAATGATTTATAATTTAGCAGTGAGCACAAAGCAACATATATCATGCAATGATGAAGTCTAACTCTCTTCCTATGCATCGGCATGTCATAAAAGAACAATTCATGCACATCAAGTAAAGGCCAATGCATAGTATAAACAGTTTCTCGCAATTTTATCGTACTAGAAACATAGAGAGGTGGAGATGTAGTTCCTCTCTCATAATAATTGCAATTAGGAGCAGCAAGGACATGCATATTATATCCATCAAAATCATCCTGTGCAACGGTAAAACACAACCCATCAATATAATCCTTAATAAGCACAAACTTCTCCGATATAGTGTAGTTGGGAGAATTCAAAAAGATAATAGGACTATCATGTGTGGGTGCAATAGCAACAATTTCATGTTTAACATAAGGAACTATAGCAAGTTCATCTGCATAAGCATCATTCATATTGGCATCATGGCCACAAGCATAGCAAGCATCAATTTCATCAAAAAGGGATATTTCAAACGAATCAAAGGGATCATAGCATTCATCCTTCGGTAAGCATGAAGGGAAATTAAACAATGTATGAGTTGAAGAGTTACTCTCATTAGAAGGTGGGCACGGGTAGCTAATCCGCTCGTCCTCCTTTTGTTGTTCTCTCTCCTCGTCATCTTTTTCATCTAATGAGCTCACATTTTCATCAATTTCTTCCTCCATAGATTCCTGCAAAATATTAGTCTCTTCTTGGACAGCGGAGGCGTCCTCAATATATTCTTTAACATAAGCATTAGAAGCATAGTTTTCATATAAATATTTAAGTATGGAATTTTTTTCAGATTTGTAAAGAGTAGCATCATACTTTTCAATCAAAGAAGCAATTTCATAGGCACCCTTAAAGGAAACAAATTCTTCAATTTGTTCAATATCATAATAACTATAAACACCTTTGGCATAAAAAGATAAGATTCCATTATCATTAAACTCACATTGGTAGGGAAGGTGTTTTTTAGGGTCTTCAGAACAACAAGTAAAATCATATATTTCGCATAAATTCCAATCATAGCATTGCAAACAATTAATTTGATACCTTAAAAGTTTCCCTTTTTGAGACAAGCGGTGTCGCACAAAATAAGCATGCTCACCTAATGATTTTCCCTCAACTAAGCTAGTTGGGTTTTCAGCACGAGCACAAAGGGATCGAAGATGATCCAAGTAGAAAGCTTTAGCAGTATGAAAGATTTTGGGTGGTTCTTCAACCATTGGGTTAGCAAGTACACCTAATTTTTTTGGTATTTTACATTTCCTACTTATAACTAAAGATAGAAAACAAGAGCACAAAATAAAAACTACTTAGACATAAAGCAAACAAGCACACACGCGAATATTCACCCCACGCTATTGCTCCCCGGCAACGGCGCCAGAAAAAGGTCTTGATAACCCACAAGTATAGGGGATCAATTGTAGCTTTTTCGATAAATAAGAGTGTCAAACCCAACGAGAAGCTAAAGGTAGAATTATTATTCCCTCAAGTTCTATTGACCACCGATACAACTCTACGCACACTTAATGTTCGCTTTACCTAGAACAAGAATAAAACTACTTTGTAGGTGTAAGGATAAGTTTGCAAGAATAAAACTAGAAGTACTTAGCGAGAATAAAACTTAGGATTACTTTGCGAGATAATAAAAGTTAGTTGTTTAGTAGAAATATTTTGTAACACAAAGAGAAAGATTGTCCATAGGAAATTGAATATAACACGATAGATACTTATCATATGCAATGAGGGAGAGGCATACACTAACATACTTTCCATACTTTCCTTTGATTACTTGTATTCATTTGTTTCTTCCCCCTCTTCTCTCCGGTAGACCCCGAGACCGACACAGCTCCGGAGTACGACTACGTCGTCGACGACCCCTCTTTCCCCGTAGAGCTTCCAGGCAAGCAGACCCCCTTGAACATGCCTATATCACCCATTCTTTCTCCCTCATGCTTGCATTAGAATTTGCTACTGTATTTGATTGCTCCTATTCTGATGCATAGCCTGTTTTTGTAACTACTGTTGATACCATTCCTGCTATCCTAAATGCTTAGTATAGGTTGGTTAGTGAACCATCTGTGGCCCTTTACCCTTGTCCTTGTTGCCCCGCTTTGTTACCGGTGCCTCGATCATTGTGATCGATGTACAGAGCCCGACACATCACCACACACCCTCTTTAGTTGCATGACTCTGTATAGCTACCATCGAGTGTCGAGGGTGATACCTCTTACTTCACTCCTGATGTTACTTCTGTAGGTAGCTTGTCGGTTGTGGGTTACCGAGGGTGATTCCTCTTTCACCACCTCCGATGATGCCTTTGTCGTACAACCCCCTCAAGTGTGAACCCATCGAGGGTGATTCCTCCGAGTTCACCTTGACAGATACATCGAGTGGGAATCCAACAAGGGTGATTCCTCGGATTCCTTCTTGATGTTATGGACACACGGATACCTTGACTTTTATCTCAGTCCCTGATTAAAGTCGGGTCAACCCTGAGGGGTACCCGTGAGTAATGTGAAGTCGGGTTGACCATGAGGGTACCCGCGAGATAATTACGAGGCACGGTCGGGCAGGCAGATTGCCTCAGGAGAGGGAGGAGAGGAATTGGACCTGGCCCTTGCCGCAAGTCCCCGAGACGGGGCGACGGGACCACAGATCATGGAGCCCTGATCATCACCGTGAGCTCCCAACACACTAATGGGTTAGGATATGTGATCAGAGTAGGCCTCTGGCCTTTTCGCACTAACCACCACGCGAGAATAGTATGGGCACTCGGCGTCGTATGTATCAGCCGAAGCTGTTCAGACGTCAGTAGTTAAGCGGCGCGCGCCCGGGTGGACCGCGAAAGCCTGCGTGTGTATACAGGGGCTAGGTCTGGTCCCAGCCGCGTTCGCAACGCGCAGGAGTGCAAAGGGCAATGGGCTTAAGATCCCTGAGCGGTTAGGGTGTAGACCGGCGTGCTGGCCTCTCTGTTGAACCTAGGTAGGGCTACGACGTGTCGATCAGCTGAGGCCGGGCATGGACCGAGTAGGTGTGTCCGGCCAGAGTTAATCGAGTGTGTTGGGTAAGTTGGTGCACCCCTGTAGGGAAGTATATCTATTCGAATAGCCATGTCCACGGTAACAGGACGCTCAGAGAATATCCCGATCTACTACAACTAGAACTGGATACTTATGGAAATTAAGTAATATGTTAGCTCCGGGATTGCTTTCTTGCAGGGAGTCGAGGAAGGATCTCTGGGCATAGCTACTATTATACTTGTTGCTACTACTATAGTTATGTACTAATCTGCACTCTTCTAATGCTGCAAGATGCTGAAGATGCTAGTCTTCGATAGGCTAGGCCTTTCTCTCTATTCTGGCATTTCTGCAGTCTAGTCCAGAGATACAGCCTCCCCTTTGATACCGATGCATACTTAGAATAGATCTGATGTAAGTCTTGCGAGTACTTTGGATGAGTACTCACGGTTGCTTTGCTACCTCTTTTTCCCCTATACCCGATTGCTGCGACCAGATGACGGAGCCCCGGAGCCAGCTGCTCCAGTCGACGACTACTACTACCCCTCCGGTGGAGCTTACTACTATGTGGAGACCGACGACCAGGAGTAGATAGGAGGCTCCCAGGCAGGAGGCCTGCGCCTTTTCGATCAGATGTCGTTGTTTTGCTTAGCCTTCTTAAGGCAGACTTGTTTAACTTTGTGTTTGTACTCAGATACTGATGTTGCTTCCGCTGATGATTGTATGACTCGAGCTTATGTATTCGAGCCCTCTGGCTTGTAATATAAAGCTTGTTTTGCTTTTATTTGTGTTTAGAGTTGTGTTGTGATATCTTCCCGTGAGTCCTTAGGCTTGATCGTGTGCATTTGTGTGTATGATTAGTGCACGATTAAGCCGGGGCGTCACAAGTTGGTATCAGAGCCGACTGCCTGTAGGAACCCCCCTTTCCAACTTCTTGGTCGAAGTTGAGTCTAGTCTTTGAAAAACTGTTTTACTAACATGGCTGTGTGGCTTACGGGCCCACGTCGCCAATGGATGGGTTTAGGATCTTTTATTCCTCTTCTTTACTCTGAGACTCTGATCTCTCTTCTATTCGGGTTAAAGATTTTTGCTAACTCTAACACTATGTTATCGTAATCGCATTCACCCGGAGAGCTGGATTATCTGCAAACATTTATTTCCAATGCTTTCATATGCTTCTCACACTGTCGTTTGACATCTTGCACTCCCTTGTTTCAGATGCGTCCCGCAAGACAACTCGTATGCCACGCTATGGCTATTGTCGTTGTGTTTTCATGGCAGATGCCATAAGATGGCTAAAGAGGTGGGGCTACGAGAGGACGCCGGTGGGTTCCGGAGGCGAGGTTGGCACGAGCAAGTGTGAGACACGAGACGTACCCAGGTTCGGGGCCCTCTGGAGAGGTAACACCCCTAATCCTGCCGAGTGTAGTATGGGAAGCACAAGGGCTACAAGGTCGCTCCTGGAGCTATTCGGACGGAGGAGGGAGAAGGGGCTAGGCCACCGTTCTGCCTCTCCGGCGAGAGTGTGTGTGCTCTGTGGAGCGAGAAGGAGTCACTAAAGGGAAGCGAACCGGAATGCGGACGGCCCCTCTGCATGGAGGCCTCCCTGGGGGTCTTATAGGCCGACCCCCAGGGTTACAAGGGTAATGCTACAAAGGCGCGGGCCCCTGGTGTCATTGACCGGGAGCCGGTGGTGGGGGCCGCCGGGCCGCCGGGTCCCCAGGTGCGCCGCACCTGCCTGGCGCGAGGCACTGTGGCGGGTCTTGTCTCTCGCCAGTCTGGGTACGGGGCACTGTGGCGCGTCTTGTCCATCGTCAGAGGGAGGTCGGCACCGTTGTTTCTACAGGACCGCGCCTCCCTGACACCGTACGCCTCGGGCTGGGGCGCAAGGAAAGCTGCAGCCTCGCCTGCTCTGTCAGCGTAAAGGAAGGAGCGATGTAGCCACGCTTGCTTCGTCACGAAGGCTTCATCCCCTCGTGGCCAGCCGGCATGGGCCAGCCGGCTTGGCCGGGTCGCCGTGCCGAGCCGGCTCGCGCTAGGGAGCTGGCGTACCGGCAAGCCGGCCTGAGGGTCTTGACCTGCTCCGATGATTTTTTAAGAAGGGGTTCGAGCTCCGTTGCCTACCCGGGGTTCATCCCCCCGACAGTAGTCCCCGAAAGGTGTGAAGGCTTGCCGGCTCCAAGCAGGAGGGCCTTCGCAGCTTACCCCCTGAGGAGTCGGTTTTGTTGGTGAAGTGCGGGAGCCCGGCCGGGCGGCTCCGCTCGTCCGCATGCCGGCACGGCGGACACGGACGCCGGCTTCCGGTTGCCGGGTCGCGGCACCCCGGCCTGAGCGGGAAACGTTGGTCGAGTCTTGCTTCATACGGCGATTCGCGCCCGCCGCGGCCTGACGGAACGCCACGTGGTGCTCCGCAGTGGGTGAGGCCTGCCAGCCCACGCGCGTGACGGGACGCGACTGTGGACCGGGCCCGCCACGAAGCGCCCTCGGCCCTCGTGCGAGGGATTTACTGCGGCGGCACTTGACGGTTGCGCTTCCCCGCGCAGTAAATGTGCACGTAAAACGCGCGCGCACGGTGCGGAGGAGTGGGAATCGTGGGCGCAAACGATCCCACTCCCCCACGCTCTCTTCGTGGTTATAAATGAGAAGGGGAGAAGTGCGAGGGAAACGTTCCCGCACACACTCCCGCCCCTTGCTCCTCCTCTGCTTCTCCTCCACCACGCCCGAGCGAAGCGCTGCCGCCGCGTGCACTCGCGCCAGCCGCCGCACGCCGCGACCCGAGGCCCGCAGCTCGCAGCTGTCTCCTTCTCCTCCTTTCCTTCGCCGCGTCTCCACGCTAGCGGAGCCCTCCAATGGCGCTGCCGAAAGGTTCTTGGGAGGGCTCGATCATGACCGAGGAGAATATCCGGTACCTTCGCCGCACGAAGCGGCTGCCGCCGGCAGAGGCGCTGGTCACTCGCGCGCCCGGCCCGGAGAGTGTGCCGCAGCCGCAGGAGGGCGAGCACGTCGTCTTCTTCTCTCACTTCGAGCGCGGACTCGGCCTCCCCGCAAGTCTTTTCTTCCGGAGCTTCCTCGACTTCTTCGGGTTGCAGAGGCACCACCTCGGCGCCAACGCCGTGTTGCAGGTCGCCGGGTTCGCCACGCTCTGCGAAGGCTACCTCGGCATGCTGCCAACTGTTGACCTGTGGGCGAAGCTTTTCTTCCTCAAGCAGTAGGGGGTGTCGGCTGGCGCGATGTCGGATTGCGGGGCTGCCGTGGTCACCGGCAGGGTGAACGGGCCGTTTCCCAAGCTGCCTCTTGAGGACTCGGCCAAGAAGTGGCAGACGACGTTTTTCTACGTCCGGAACGCCAACCCGGCGGTGGACGTCATCAACCTGCAGCCTTTCGTCAACGCGGCGCCGCTCGCCAAGTCGAATTGGGGCTACTGCCCCAAGAAGCTGCCACAGGAGCTCCTGAACATCTGTCGCCGGATCGGGGAGATGACGGATCGCGAGGGGCTGAAGCCGGCTGACCTCATCGCGGCCTTCATCTCACGCTGGGTGCTGCCGCTGCAGCGCCGGGCACACCGGATCTGCGACATGAGCGGCCGGCATGACCCGACCCGGACGTCGACCAAGGCGCTGATGTCGGCCGGGATCATCCAGCGGGTCAACTATATCTCCAAGGCCGGGTTGAAGGAGGAGGGGTGGAGCTTCGGGAAGGAGCCCTATCACCGGGAAAACCCGGCGTCGGCGGTGAGTCCTTGGTCTCTATTTTTTGCCGCCTCAACATTATTTCTACGCCGCGGGAGGACCGCAGCTGTTCACCTGCCAGCGGAATCACGACGGGCCGAATCCCCAGATCCTGCTGGCCGACTTGCCCGAGTCGGACGCGGAAGAAGCTGGCGCCGAGGCGGAGGAGGGAGGAGTCGAAGCGCGCCTGGCCGACGCCGCAGCCGGCGGGTCACGGAACGTGGGTAAGTCTCCGCCCTCAGAACTTCTGCGCGACTGGCCGGACGACGACGAAGAGGACCTGACCGGAGCCCACGGTGCAGCGCCCTCGGCCGGGGAGGACGCCAGCGTCGATCCTCCAAGGCGGTTGCGGAAGACGGCTGGCGCCAGGCCGGCTTGCGCGGCGGAATCCGGCAGCCGGCCGCATGGGAAGGAGCCGGTCGAGTCGAGGCCGGCCGTGAAGCGCCCGGCGGCTGCCACGCCGACGCGGGAGAGGGCTGTCGTCAAGAAGAAGCGCCGGCTCGCCTCGTCCGTGGGCCAGAGGCGGGAGGTTCTGAAGGTCATCGGGTGAGTGATTCTTGTCTGTTTCTGATCACTTGCTTGTTTTCTTGCTTGAGCCCTTGTGGTGATGAACTTGCTGTGCACATGTCCGCCGTTAACCTGGCGTTGGCGGCCGCAGAGGCCGCGGCTGGCGAGGCCGTCTGGCGTAAGACCCGGAGCAGCGCCATCGACGCCGAGCCGGCCCGGAGCGCGGAGGAGGACATCGAAGCCCGCCAATCCGGCCAAGACCTCGACGCGGCGAGACGAGATGCCTGGCGGGATCGCGCGGAGGCTGCGAAAGAGATGGAGGAGGCCTCTGCCCGGGCGTGGGAGTGGGACTCCGCAAAGCAGGCCAGGATCACCGCGGGCCCGGCCTAGCCGGAGATGGAGCGGGGGATGGAGCCGGTGGTGCCAATCGTCGAGCCGCAGCCGGAGGGGGCGGCGGAGCCGGCCGGGCAGACAGAGCCGGCCGACGGCGAGTCCGACGTCGATGAGGACATCGTCGTGGACACGCCGCCCCGGGCCGACCCGGCAGGAGGAGGCGAGGGCGGCGAAGAGAGGCGCGAGGCGGACCCCGCACCATCCGGCCAAGCGCAGCCGACACCGGCCCCGAAAGGCCGCGGCTGGAGACGCCGGTGCCATAGTGGTCGTTCCGCCCCAAGCCGCTGCATCCTCCGAGCGGCCGGGTGGAAGCGGATCCGGCTCCGGGACCGCGATGCAGTATCCGTGGGCGAGCGCCGGCGCCATTGTGATCGGGCCACGCACTTGGGAGGACGACGCGGCGGACGCCTTGCGCTCGCAACTTCGCGGGCGGAGCGAACGCCTGCAGGCCTTCGTCCGGGACAAGCAGGAGGCGGCGCGGAAGCTGGAGCAGGCGTTTGCGATGAGTCTCTCCTTCTTTTCTTGTCTTGATCGTCGGATCAGTGGGGGCGCGCCAGCGCACCCACTGGGTGTAGCCCCCGAGGTTCGAGCCGTGCTGCGGAGCAGCCGGCTCGAATCTTATAGCCCGTCTTTTGCGTTCTTCTTACTTAACTTTTGCGCAGCACCTGTACGACCTGCGGGCCGCCGCGTATAACCGGCTTCGGGAGCGGTTCCGCGGGGTTAAAGCCCAGCTAGCCGGCAAGGAGGAGGAGTTGCGCCGGGTCCAAGGTACGTCTTGCACGTCTTCAGTGGGGGCGCGCCAGCGCACCCACTGGGGGTAGCCCCCGAGATTCGTGCCGGACTGCGGAGTAGCCGGGTCGAATCTTATGGCTTTGCCCTTCTTTTCTCTTTGTCCTTGCTTCCGGCGTCTGACCGGGAACCTTGTCGCGCAGCTGATGCGGCCGAGGTGCCGGGTCTCCGAGGCCGGCTTGCCGAAGCCGGTGAGCAGCGCGTCTTGCCGTCGCCGACCACGACCGGCTCTAGGCCGAGGTGGACCGGCTGGCGGCCGAGAAGGCCAAGGTGGAGGAGGCCCACCAAACGGAGCTGGGCCGGCTGGCGGAAGAGCGCGGCAAGGTGGCCGAGGAGCTGGCGGACGCCGGCAGGAGGGTCGCCCAGCTCGAGAAGGATCTCGAGGCTCAGGCCCGCGCATCGGCCGTGTGGGAGCACGGGATGCTGAGCGAGGCGCGGCACCTCGATGAGGCCTTCGCCCGTGAGTACCATTTTTTCTTCAATCCGGTTGGCCGAGCTGGCAAGTTGTTTTCTTCTGGCTAACTCTTTTCCTTCTTTGGCATGAGTCTTCCCCGAAACGCAGGAGGCGGCCGATACGGCCGTGTACGCCCACCGGGCGGACCAGCGCGCGCTAGGGGCGGACGTCGACGTTTACGCCGCCAGGACCTTGTCGGAGATCATCCTGGCCGGCGAGGCCCGTCTAGGAGCCGTCGAGGGCCACATGCGCCGGCTGTTCGATGCCGGCCTGGCCATGGCGCAGAGCCTTTGGCCGAGCGCGGTGGCGCCGAACAGCGTCACCCGGCTGGCGCGGTGGCTGGAGGCCGGCGTGAACCGGATCGGCGCATGGAGGGCATCTGCGGCTCGCGCCGGCGCGGAGACGGCGCTGCAATTTGTGGCGTCGTGGTATCCCGGCGCGGATCTTGACCGCCTGGCGGCGCAGCAGGCCGGCGCGGAGGAGCAGTTGGCGGCGCAGGCGCTGCGAATCGCCGGGCGGGCCAGCTACTTGGCCTCGTTCGCTCCATACGACGAATTCGTCTTGGAGCGGACAGAAGATGGCGAGGAGCTCCCTGCCGACGAGTTCGGCCTGCAGCTCAACGATCCGGACGGCAGCTCGGCCGAGACGGGGGCCTACGCCGATGATGAAGCCGAGCCGGATGACACCGCGACGACCGAGAGGCCGGAGAACTCCAGGTCCGACCCGGCGGCTGCATCCACCTCCGCCGAGCCGGCACCGACCAGAGCCGCCTCCACCTCCGCCGAGCCAACGCCGACCGGAGCCGACGCAGGTGCCGCCTAGGGCTTATCTTTAACTTTCCTGTACTCGGTCACTTGAATTTTGTTAGGTAGCAGGTCCACCCACTGGTGGTGTAGTTTATGTAATGAACTTGAGGCCGCGGGCCCGTGTTGTTTATAAATTTTGTGGCGCCAACTGTCGTGTTTTCGCTCTTTACTGTTCGGCCTTAGGCCTTTTTCTTGTTTGTCTTTTCTTCAGGCATCCTTCCCGCTAGCCGGACAGCCGGGTTGCGGACTGTGGCTAGGACGGGGATTCGGCCTTGAGAGGGGACGCACAATACTTAGGCTTTTTCGGACGTTTGAGCGCAAGCGAAAACACCCACTGGGCCGGCTGGCGGCAGGCGGCGAAGCCGGCTGGCGCGCAACCGGTCGTGCGGTGGATAAGTGAGGGCGGATATGGCCGGGTTGGCCGAGCCGGGCTCTCCTCCTTAGCCGTTCTTGCGCGACGACGCTTCCGGCCTTTGGCTCTTGCCGGCCGGACAGCCGGGAGCCGGCTGTGGCTGGCGAAGAGAGGGCTTTGACGGCTCGTACGCTTCGAAATGGACTAAGGAAAAAACAGCGAGGCGCGGTCTGGCCGGCTAGCCCCCGAGCCCCCGAGCCGACTGGGCCGACTCGGCGGGTGAAACGAAAACGGGGAAGTGTGTAGACACAGAGCCTAGTAAAAAGATTAAAGGAAGCCCCCGAGCCCCCGAGCCGGCTGGGCCGACTCGGCGTGATAAATGAGAACGGGGGGGGGGGGGCTTGTTGCTTTCATTAAACCCAAAAGGTGGTGATACATACATGCATTAGTTCAACTGTAAAATGGACGGAGGAGCTCCGCGTTCCAGGGCCGGCTGGACTCCTCGCCGGCTGCATCTCGCTTGCGCTTGTTTGGCTTCTGCGCGTCGATGAGGTAGTATGCGTTCCGGTCGTAGAGAGCCTTACTGACGATGAAGGGGCCCTCCCAGGGGGAGGCCAGCTTGTGCTGGCCGGCTATCCATTGGACGAGTCGGAGCACGAGGTCACCCTCGCGGAACGCGATGGGCTTGATTTTCTTGCTGTGGTAGTGGCGCAGGCCTTGCTGGTATATGGCTGACCGGCTGAGGGCCAGGAGGCGCGCCTCCTCGAGCAGGTCGACGCCGTCTTCGCTCGCTTTCTTTGTCCCGGCTTCTGTGTACATGGTCACCCGGGGCGAGTGGAACTCGATGTCGGATGGGATGATTGCTTCGGCTCCGTAGACGAGGAAGAACGGGGTGAACCTGATGGAGCGGTTGGGCATCGTTCGGAGACTCCAGAGGACGGCTGGCAGCTCATCCAGCCAGCTGCCGGGTGAGCAGATGAGCGGCTCGACGAGTTGCGGCTTGATGCCGGCTAGGATGAGGCCGTTTGCCCGCTCGACCTGGCCGTTCGACTGGGGGTGTGCGACGGACGCCAAGTCGAGCCGGATGCCGGATGCAGAGCAGTAGTGGGCGAGGGCGCCCTTGGGGAAGTTGGTGCCGTTGTCCATGATGATGATGTGGGGAACGCCGTAGCGAACCGCGATATCCTTGATGAACCGGACTGCAGTGGGCCCGTCGAGCTTCTTGATCGGTCTTGCCTCGATCCATTTGGTGAACTTGTCGACGGCGACCAGCAGATGCGTCATGCCGCCTTGGGCGGTCTTGAAGGGCCCCACCATGTCGAGCCCCCAGACGGCAAAGGGCCACGTGATGGGGATGGTTTGGAGGGCCGAAGCCGGCTGGTGGCTGCGCTTGCTGAAGCGTTGGCAGCCCTCGCACTTGAGGACCAGCTCCTCGGCGTCTTCCAAGGCCGTAGGCCAGTAGAAGCCATGGCGGAAAGCTTTGGCCACCAGGGACCTCGAGGCGGCGTGGTGCCCGCACTCGCCCTGGTGGATGTCGAGGAGGATCTCGATCCCTTTGTTCTGCTCGACGCAGCGCTGGAACACTCCAGTCGTGCTGCGCTTGACGAGCTCGTGGTTGATGATGCTGTAGGCGGACGCTCGCCGCTGCACTTGCCGGGCTTCAGTCTCGTCATTGGGGAGGTCGCCGTCTTCCAAGAAGGCGAGGATCGGCTGAGCCCAGGACGGCGCCGTCACCACCGTGAGGACGGCCGCCGGGATGGGGTCCGGGACGGCAGCCCCCGAGCTTGGGCCGACAGCCCCCGAGCCGGAGACGACAGTCCCCGGGCTGGAGCCGGCAGTCCCCGAGCTTGGGCCGGGAAGGCCAGGGTCGGCTTGGGGCGCATTGGGGTTGTCCGGGACGAAGATGGATTCAGACTCGGGAGACGGCTTGATGGACGGCTTCCACAGGTGCTCGAGGGAGATGCCGGATGGGATGGCTTGCCGGGTGGAGCCCACTTTGGCCAGGGCGTAGGCTGCTTCGTTGTCCGCGCGTGGGACGTGGAGGAACTCGCAGCCGTCGAACCCGCTAGAGAGAGGAAGCGGTAGCTGGCCATGTTGGCGTGTTTGGCGTCCCAGTCGCCGGAAACTTGCTGCACCACCAGGTCCGAGTCGCCGTAGCAGAGGATGCGCCGGATGCCGATCTCCTTGGCCAGCCGGAGGCCGTGCACGAGAGCTTCGTACTCGGCGACGTTGTTGGAGGCGGCGAAGTGGATCTGCAGGACGTACCGCAGCCGGTCGTTCTTGGGGGGGGACAGCACGATGCCGGCTCCCAAGCCGTTGCGCATCTTGGAGCCGTTGAAGTGCATGAGCCAGTGAGTCGACTCGGGTGCTGGCGGCAGGCACTGGGTCTCGGTCCAGTGGACGAGGAAGTCGGCTAGCGCTTGGGACTTGATGGTGGTGCGGGGCTCATAGTGGATCGTGTGGCCGGCTAGCTCGATGGCCCACTTGGCCACCCGGCCAGAGGCATCCCGGCAGCCCATGATCTCGCCGATGGGGGCCGTGCTCACCACAGTAATGGCGTGCTCTCGGAAGTACTGCCTCAGCTTCTTGGCGGCGAAGTACACGCCGTTGCACATCTTCTGGTTGTGGGGGTAGTTCTGCTTGGAGGTGGAGAGAACCTCGCTGAGGTAGTACACTAGGCGCTGAACCGGCTGCACCTTGCCCTCCTCCGAGCGCTCGACGACCAGCACCGTGCTGATGGCTCGGGAGGTGGCGGCGACGTACAGCAGGAGTGGCTCTTTCTCAGCCGGCGCGGCCTGGACGGGCGCGGTTGACAGCATGCGCTTGAGGTCGCGGAAGGCTTCGTTCGCCTGGTCGCTCCACTCGAACGCCGTCGTCTTCTTCATCAGCTGATACAGGGGCAGGGCCCTCTCTCCCAGCCGGCTGACGAACCGGCTGAGAGAGGCCAAGCAGCCGGTGAACTTCTGCACGTCGCGCAGCCGGGTCAGCCTGCGCATGCGCTCGATTGCCTTGATCTTCTCCGGGTTGGCCTTGATGCCGCGCTCCGAGACGAGGAAGCCGAGAAGCTGGCCGGCCGGCACGCTGAAGACGCATTTCTCCGGGTTGAGCTTGATCTGGAATCAGCGCAGGTTGGCAAAGGTTTACTGGAGGTCGGCCAGGAGCGTGAGGTGCTGCTTAGTCTTCACCACGATGTCGTCAACGTAGACGTGCACATTTCTGCCGAGTTGGGGCAGCAGGCATTTCTGCATGCAGTGCTGAAAGGTGGCGCCGGCATTCTTCAAGCCGAACGACATGGTGATTTAGCAATACGCCCCAAAGGGCGTGATGAAGGACGTCTTGAGGGCGTCGGCCGGGTCCAGCTTGATCTGGTGGTAGCCGGAGTACGCGTCCAGGAAGGACAGGAGCTCGCAGCCAGCTGTGGAGTCGATGATTTGGTCGATCCGGGGCAGAGCGAACGGGTCTTTGGGGCAAGCCTTGTTCAGGCTGGTGTAGTCGATACACATGCGCCACGTGCAATTTTTCTTCAAGACAAGGACCGGGTTGGCCAGCCATTCCGGGTAGAACACTTCCATGATGAAGCCGGCTGTGAGAAGCCGGGCGATTTCTTCACCGATGGTTCTCCGCTTCTCCTCGGAGAAACGGCGTAGTGGCTGTCGGGCAGGCTTGGCGTCCTTGCGGACATGAAGTTTGTGCTCGGCGAATTCCCTCGGGACACCCGGCATGTCTTTGGGGGACCATGCAAAGATGTCCTGATTCTCACGGAGGAAATCGATGAGCTCGCCTTCCTATTTGCTGTCGAGTCCGGTGCCCACGACGACGTACTTGCTGGAGCTGGGGTCGGCCGGGTTGAGCGGTACTCTCTTCGTGTCTTTGGCCGGCTTGAAGGAGGCCTCGTCGGCCGGCTTGGTCGGAGTCGGCACGGCCGGGATTGCACTAGCCAGCGCCACAATCCGGTCGAGCTGGCGCCTCTCCTCGGTGATGACCAGCGACTCGGCCAGCTGGGAGCCGGCTTTGGCGCACTCAAGGGACTTCTTGTAGTCGCCGACAATGGTGATGAGACCCTTGGGACCCGGCAGTTTTAACTTTAGGTAGGCGTAGTGGGGGACCGCCCTGAACTTGGCCATTGCGAGCCGGCCCAGCAGCGCATGGTAGGGGCTGGCCAGATCGACCACCTCGAACCAGATCGGCTCGCGGCAGAAGTGGCTGCTGGAGCCGAACAGGACGTCAAGCCGGACCCGGCCGATCGGAGAGCAGGAGAGACCCGGCACGATGCCGTGGAACACCGTCCGGGTCAGCTCCTGCTGTCGCGCCCCGATGCCGAGCTTGGTCATGGTGTCGCGGTACAGGATGTTGATGCTGCTCCCACCGTCGATCAGCACCCGCGAAAAGCGGCAGGTGCGCTTCTCGGAGACGAAGGTGGGGTCGAGCACAAGGGCGTAGCCACCCGGCGTGGGCATGACGGCCGGGTGGTCCTCCCGGGTCCAGCTCACCGGCCGGTCGGACCAGTGCATGTACTGGGGAACCGGGGGGACAACGGCATTCACCTCGGTTTGGTGCTTGCGCTTGGCGTGCTTGTCATCGCCTTCGCCAGTGAAGACGATGTACGCCGCGTCCGGACGTGGGAAAGCGTTGTCGGCGAGGGCGCCGGGTGGCGGCGGAGGCGGCGGCAGTGGCGGCTGCTACGAGCCGGCTCCGGGTGGCGGAGGCGGAAGGTTGCCCTTCAACAGGCGTTGGGTGAAGCTGCACTGCCGGAACGTGTGCGTTGACGGCTTCGCTCCGCTGTGGTTCTTGCAAGTCGAGCATCTGCTCGAAAGTCAGCTTGGGCTGCCAGGCGGCCTTGCCGGTGCGCGGGCGCTGGCTTGAGCCTTGCTCGGCCGGCTGCTCCCCCTCCACCGCGGCGACCTGCCGGTTGTCATAGCGGGGCGCCGGCTGGTCGTTCCTGCGCTTGCCATTGTTGGTGTTGTTGTCTTGGCGGCGCTGGCCGCCGTCGCTAGCCGGCTTGGGAGGCGCCGGCTGGACAAGGAGGAGCTTGCCGTCTGCGTCGATCGTGATCTTCACATTCATCGCGGAGTCGGCCGTGGCGTACTTGTCCGCCACGGCCATGAGCTCCGCCAAGGTCTCCGGCTCATCGCACACCAGCCGGTGCTTGACCAGAGTGCCGTCTAGGCACCCGTCGATGAAGTACTGGATGGCCTGGACCTCGTGGACGCTCTCGCAGGAGTTGCGCAGCTCCGTCCACCTCGTGAGGAAGTCGCGAAGGGGCTCGCCTGGCTTCTGGACGCACATGGAGAGCTGGCGAGGCTTGCCGGGTTGCTTGTACGTGCTGGTGAAGTTGCGGATGAACGTGTCTTCGAAATCCAGCCAAGAGTTCACGCTGTCGGCTCGCAGGCTGTTAAGCCATGTCCGGGCCGAGCCGAGCAGCATGAGGGGGACGTAGCGCACGGCCACTCGCCGGTTGCCGCCGGCTATGCCGCCGGCTATGGTGTAGTCCGTTAGCCAGTCCTCCGGCTTGGTGACGCCGTTGTATTTGGGGGAGTCGCGAGGCAGCGAGAAACCTTTGGGGAAGGGCTCCTCACGAATGCGGGGGCCAAAACACGCCAGGCCGACAGAGCTCTCCTCCTCCAAGGCGGTGGAGCGCGCCAGCCGGTCGAGGCGGTGGCGGGCGTTGTTTTCGTCGTAGGGCACGCGGGGGCCAAGCCGGTCAGCCACGGGGCCGCGCGGCGCGGGGGCTTCTCTAGCCGGCTCGAGCCATCGAGCCGGCTGCACGGGGGGCTCCGGCAGTTGAACCCGGCCGTTGCCAGCCGTCTCGTCGGCGACGCCGTCTCCAGTGGTGGTTGTGGCGTGATTATGCCGGCTCCGGCCAGACCGATGCCGGCCAGAGCGACTCGCGCTAGTGGCGTGGGAGGACGTTCGTTGCGCGTCCCGGAGAGCCCTCTCCGAGTCCCCGGTTTTTCCAGAGGTGGAGGCGGATGGCCGAGCTGGGTCGATGTGCTTCTGCTTCTCGTTCGCCGCGGTGATGAGGTCGCGGATGCGCTGCTGCTGCAGTAGCTCCTCGCCCTCCAGGAACTCGAGATCCGCCATGGCCGCCTACGCCGCGCGCATGTTTTTGACGGGGGTGTCGTACACGGGCCAGCCTGCGCCTAGCGCATGGCCGATTGCGCCCCCACGGATCCGTACCTCCGCGACCCGGCTGGGCTCGGCGGCGGCCAGCGTGAAGCCGTGGGCGCTGTCGTACTCCCGCTGGGTAGACTCCAGCCGCGAGCTCCGTGGCCTCCACCAGCAGATGCTCACGTACTCATTGAGCTGAGCCGCTGCGGCTGCCGTGTCGGCGTCGGGCGTGATGGGGGCTCGCAGGCTCCGGATCGTCTCGTGGAGCGGGTCGGCTCAGCGTGGCGGGGCTGCAGCCGCGGCAGCGGCAGCCGCGGCGGCCTTCTCCTTGTCGCGCGGGGAGCCGGCGCTAGTGCCGATGGTCAGCACCTCCGCACGGGCGCAGAGACCCGCGACGTCGTCGGAGACGGCGCAGCCAACGGGGACGGGGGAGTCAACGAAACAGCGCACCTCGCTGGGGAACGCGTTAGGGACGAGCGCGACGAAGACGCGCAGTGCGCCGAAGGGGACGATGAAGCAGCCTGCGGGGCAAGCCGTGTCTGTACCCGGCGGAGCGCCGCAGCCGGCCGAGTCGGCCGCGCGGGGAGCGCGGACCAGACCGTGCACAATGCGCTCGCTGGAGCTGGTGAAGGGCCTCGTCTAGAACTTGACTCCGGCCGACGCTGCGAGCAGCCCCACGGTGGGCGCCAACTGTCGTGATGTTTTCACGGCAGATGCCATAAGATGGCTAAAGAGGTGGGGCTACGAGAGGATGCTGGTGGGTTCCGGAGGCGAGGTTGGCACGAGCAAGTGTGAGACACGAGACGTACCCAGGTTCGAGGCCCTCTGGAGAGGTAACACCCCTAATCCTGCCGAGTGTAGTATGGGAAGCACAAGGGCTACAAGGTCGCTCCTGGAGCTGTTCGGACGGAGGAGGGAGAAGGGGCTAGGCCACCGTTCTGCCTCTCCGGCGATAGTGTGTGTCCTCTGTGGAGCGAGAAGGAGTCACTAAAGGGAAGCGAACCGGAATGCGGACAACCCTTCTGCATGGAGGCCTCCCTGGGGGTCTTATAGGCCGACCCCCAGGGTTACAAGGGTAATGCTACAAAGGCGCGGTCCCCTGGTGTCATTGACCGGGAGCCGGTGGTGGGGGCCGCCGGGTCGCCGAGTTGCCAGGTGCGCCGCACCTGCTTGGCGCGAGGCACTGTGGCGGGTCTTGTCTCTCGTCAGTCTGGGTACGGGGCACTGTGGCGCGTCTTGTCCGTCGTCAGAGGGAGGTCGGCGCCGTTGTTTCTACAGGACCGCGCCTCCCTGACACCGCCCGCCTCGGGCGGGGGCGCAAGGAAAGCTGCAGCCTCGCCTGCTCTGTCAGCGTAAAGGAAGGAGCACTGTAGCCACGCTTGCTTCATCGCGAAGGCTTCGTGCCCTCGTGGCCAGCCGGCATGGGCCAGCCGGCCTGGCCGGGTCGCCGTGCCGAGCCGGCTCGCACTGGGGAGTCGGCATACCGGCAAGCCGGCCTGAGGGTCTTGACCTGCTCCGATGATTTTTTAAGAAGGGGTTCGAGCTCCGTTGCCTACCCGGGGTTCATCCCCCCGACAGCTATTGATGCGACTGGGTTCCCTGCTATTTTGGTCGATCTCTTGTCAGGCTGGAATATCGCTGGTACCCCGAGTACACTGTTTATGAGGACTACCGCAAGTTCAACCAGGAGCAGTACCACGCTGTGGTTCATATATTTGATCGGCAGAACAACTCCATCACCGAGTTGCACCCCTTTCATGGTGTTGGAGTGACTGTCAACATGGCGGTCCATGATGCTGCCTATACTGCTATTGCCCGTCTCCGTGGAGAGCACAGTCGCTTGGAGGAGACTGCTTTCAGATATATCCCATATGCCTCCGCTGGGGATGAGAGTGGATATTACATTGCTATCTGTACCCCTTACGTGCGACGTCGTTATGACCCGCAGGTTTTGGTACAGTACACTGAGGCTTTGGATCGCTCTGCTCGAGCTCTTGCTGTCGAGTTGTAGGCCACTCGTGCTCGTCTTTACGACGTTCTGACACAGTTGCTACCAGCAGTCAGTGCAGGGATAAATCCTCAGTACATCCTTTACCCGCGCAGGACGGAGATGCCACCAGGTCTTGAGTGGCTTGCTGTTGGAGGTTGTACCCCTTCACGTGGTCCTCTTCTTCCAGTTCGGGACCAGGTTCTGCACCAGAGTGTTCATGGAGCACAGGATCCTCGTATCGAGGGTACCCTGCGTCGTCACCTGCAGCTGCCTGGCTTTAGTGGTTTTCTCCGACGTTGATGTAGCTATCGCTATGTCCCGTTGTTGTATCCCTCCACCGCGTGCCTGCGAGCCGCCTAGTGTGTCTAGCTTTTCCTTTCCGAACCTTGTACCGCTGGCTTGTAACCGAATCTATGTATGGATATGTATGTCATGTTTGACTATGATGTTGTATCCATTGCACTTCCTTTGTTGTGCGTGTTACTTCATGAATGATTACATACAACTACAATACTCGTTGCTAAACTACCCCCTATTGAACTTTAGCAGGATGGTTAAACCCGCAGGTCATGGCCGTGGTGCCAACAATCCACCACCGCCCGACTATATGGCTGGAATGATGCAACAGTTTGAGCTGAACCGGCAATTCATGCAAGGACTTATGGATCAGTTTCCTCATCCAAATGCCAACCAGCAGCCAGCCCCAATAACCCTGCAAGAGTTTGTGTGCCTCAACCCGGCTATCTTCCGCAACTCAGTTCAGCCGCTTGATGTTGATGACTGGCTCCGTGATATCACATATAAGATGGAGTCTGCTAATGTGGCCCCTGCCAGCTATGTCACTTTCGCATCCTACTTTCTAAAGGGACACGCAGCTCAATGGTGGGACAGTCACAGGCATACCCTAGCTGCTGGAACCATCATCACTTGGGTGGAGTTCCAAGCTGCCTTCCGTGCCCGTTACATTCCGCAAGGAGTTATGGACCGGAAGAAGCGTGAGTTCCGCAACCTTACCCAGGGCAGCAAGACTGTGGAGGTCTATCAGCGGGAGTTTCTTGAACTATCTCGCTATGCTGAAGAGGATATTGCTACCGATTTCCGTAGACAGGAGAAGTTCCGTGAAGGGCTCAACCCAGATATCAAGCTCGCACTCCTAGTCCAAGACTTTGCAACTTCGCCACCTTGGTGAACAAGGCCATATAGGTTGAGACTAGTTTGAAGGATCACAAGGACGCGCTCAAGCGCACTCGTGAAGCAGGCTCATCTTCGGGCTCGTCTTCCCAGAAGCACCGTATTTGGATCCCTCACAGCATGTACCGTCCGACTGCACCTGCTCCAAGGCCATCCTTTGTTGCGCCTTGCCTGCCTCCATCAACCACCGAGGCAGCTGAGACCTCAAGCTGCACCACTTCGAGCTCCTGCTCCTCGTCCCATTGACGGGCTGTGCTTCATGTGTGGTCGTCCAGGTCACCGTGCCAAAGACTGCCGTCAGAATCAGAATCAGTTGGCACTTCCCTCTGCTAGCCCTGGTAATGGCCAGGGCAGCAATCAGCCTGGCAACATCAATGCCAGACCTTCTTAAGGTCGTGGTCAGGCTTATCATGTCAACATGGCTGAAGCTCAAGACCAACCAGAGACTGTGATGGGTACTCTTCTCGTTAACTCAGTACCAGCTTCTGTTTTATTTGATTCAGGAGCATCGCATTCTTTCATATCAGAAGATTTTGCATTCATGCATGGCATTAAATATGAAAAACTGCACCAACCGTTAGTGGTAAACACTCCCGCGGGCCAATGTCAAGCCTCTATGTTCAGCCCCGATGTTACCATTGAAATTGAAGGGGTGGACTTCCATGCATTTCCCATTATTTTGAAGTCTTCCAAAGTTGACCTCATTCTGGGAATGGATTGGTTGAAGGCTCATACCACCTTAATCAATTGTGCCACCAAAGTCGTACAACTCCTGCACCCGTCGGATGAGCTAGTAAACTACCATGCTCATCTCGTTCAAAATGCCGAGGCTCAGATTTATGCCCTGAATGCGTTGAACGCTTCTCCTCTTGAGGGGATAAAAAACGTTCTAGTCGTTCACGACTTCCAAGATGTCTTTCCGGAAGAACTTCCAGGAGTACCCCCTGTTAGAGCTGTCGAGTTTGTCATCGACTTAAAACCAGGCACCACTCCTATTGCGAAGCGTCCCTATAAGATGCCGCAGCATGAACTCCTTGAGCTTAAGGAGGAAATCGACAAATCACTTCGTAAGGGTTTCATTCGACCAAGTTCATCTGCTTGGGGAGCACCCTCTCTCTTTGTCAAGAAGAAGGATGGTACGAACCGGTTGGTCCAAGATTACCGACCTATTAACCAGGCCACCATTCAGAACAAGTATCCACTACCTCGGATCAATGATCTGTATGATCAACTTGTTGGATCATCAGTATTCTCTAGACTCGACTTAAGGTTGGGTTACCACCAGATCCGAGTTCGCGAAGAGGATATTCCCAAGACTGCCTTCGTTACTCGTTATGGCTCATATGAGTACACTGTCATGTCTTTCGGCTTAACTAATGCTCCAGCAACGTTCTCCCACCTGATGAATTATATCTTCATGGATTACCTCAACAAATTTGTCATGGTTTATCTGGATGATATCCTGGTATATTCCAAGAGTAAGGAAGAACATGTTGAACACCTTCGTCTTGTTCTGGAAAAGCTTCGAGAGCATCAGCTATATGCCAAATATTCCAAGTGTGAATTCTGGTTATCTGAAGTAACCTACCTTGGTCATTTGATTTCCAAGGATGGCATTGCTGTCAACCCAGAGCGAGTTCTGGCTATTCTTGACTAGACTCCCCCGAAGAATGTCAAGCAAGTCAGAAGTTTTCTCGGACTCGCAAGCTATTGCCGTCGATTTGTCGAGAACTTCTCTAAGATTGCCAAGCCTCTGACTAATCTGCTTCACAAAGGTGTTAAGTTTGAGTGGACAGACAAATGCCAGGAAAGTTTCTAGACTCTCAAGGACAAGCTGACCTCTGCACCAGTGCTTGCTCCTCCGGATTCTCGCAAGGAATTCGTCATTTATTGCGACGCCTCTTGTCAAGGATTAGGCTGTGTCCTGATAAAAGAGCGAAGAGTAATTGCTTATGCCTCGCGACAGTTGCGTCCTGACGAAGAGAACTACCCAGTGCATGATCTTGAACTTGCTGCAGTTATTTATGCACTGAAGTTGTGGCGACATTACCTTCTCGGTAATCGATGTGAGATATACACGGATCATCAAAGTCAGAAGTATTTGTTTACTCAGCCGGATCTCAATCTCCGCCAACAACGATGGTTGGAAACAATTACAGACTATGACTGCGGTATTTCTTATACCCCTGGCAAAGCTAATGTGATGGCCGATGCCTTGAGCCGCAAGTCCTATTGTAACAACCTCATGGTTCAGCGAGCTCAACCCCTTCTTTATGAGGAACTTCGCAAGTTGAACCTTCATATCGTTCCACAGGGTTCTCTTAATACCCTTGTTTTACAGCCAGATCTTGAGAAAGCTTATAAGTTTGCGCAAGCAAAGGATGCTGAAGTTGATCAGATGAAAAGGGATCCTGTCCTTGAAAAGGCTAGAGATTTCTCGCTTGCTGAAGATGGAACCTTGCACTTCAGAGATCGCATTGTAGTACCTCGGTTCGAACTTATGACGGACAATGTTATGAAGGAGGCACATGATACACCACTGTCTATTCATCTGGGTAGTATCAAGATGTATCGTGATCTCCGTCAAAGGTACCGGTGGTCTAAAATGATGCAGGACATTGCTCGCTATGTTGCCGAATGTGATGTTTGCCGTCGTGTTAAGGCAGAACATTAGAAGCCTGCTGGAATTCTGCAACTGCTCCCTATCCC
This sequence comes from Elymus sibiricus, assembly GCA_039707655.1. Classification (NCBI taxonomy): domain Eukaryota; kingdom Viridiplantae; phylum Streptophyta; class Magnoliopsida; order Poales; family Poaceae; genus Elymus; species Elymus sibiricus. The sequence continues at coordinate 302,732,995 of CM077672.1, read as the reverse complement.
TCAGTGGAAATGGGACAAGGTTCAAATGGATCTTATCACTCGCCTTCCCAGGTCACAAAAGGGTCATGATGCTATTCTTGTCGTCATCGATCAACTCTCCAAAGTTGCCCATTTTCTGCCAGTCAAGGAGACGATCACTGCTAGTCAGCTAGCAGACTTATATATCTCCAGAATTGTAACACTCCACGGTATACCAAAGGAGATCAATTCAGACCATGGCAGCCTCTTCACCTCAAAGTTTTGGGCAAGTTTCCAAGAAGCTATGGGAACTCATATAACCTGGAGCTCTGCTTATCACCCCCAGTCCCAGGGCCAAGTTGAACGAGTTAATCAAGTGCTTGAAGATATGCTGCATGCCTGTGTTATCTCATTTGGCAAGAAGTGGGAGGAATCTCTCCCGTATGCTGAATTCTCATATAACAACAGCTATCAAGCTAGCTTGAAGATGGCCCCCTTCGAGGTACTATATGGACGTAAGTGTCGAACCCCTTTGAATTGGTCAGAAACTGGGGAACGGCCGCTCATTGGTCCGGATATTATCCAACACGCTGAAGAGCATGTTCGTATTGTCCGAGAAAATCTCAAGGTGGCCTAGTCTCGCCAGAAGAGCAACTATGATCGAAAACACTAGGGATCGATCTATCAACCTGGTGAGCAAGCTTATCTGCGTGTCACTCCTATGAAGGGCACTCATCGCGTCGGGATCAAGGGCAAGTTAGCTCCTCGCTACATTGGCCCCTTCCGCATTCTTGCCAGACGTGGATAGGTGGCTTATAAATTGGAGTTGCCGCCTCAGTTCTCTCACATCCACGACGTCTTCCATGTGTCGCAACTTCGCCGTTGCTTCAAGGATCCGCACCGAGCAATGGATCATGAATTGCTCGAATTACAAGATGACCTATCTTATAAAGAGCATCCGATCCGCATTCTCGATCAAGTTGAACGTCGGACCCGTCAGAAGACAACCAAGTTACTTAAAGTGCAGTGGTCAAATCATACTGAAGATGAAGCCACTTGGGAACGCGAGGATCGTCTTCACAAGGAATATCCCGATCTGTTCCCTTCTACCTCTTGAATTTTTGGGACGAGAATTTCTTTTAGAGGAGGAGAATTGTAACACCCCTGTGTAATGAGCTACAGTAATCCATCATGTTAATGCTAAGTCAAGTTGAATTGCAATGCTTGATCACAGTGGATTCATATCTCATTTCAAATTCCACCACTGAATTTAATTCAAATTGCAAGTGAATTTTGAAGTTGCACAAAAGTTGCTGCAAAATAGTTCACCATTTAGCAAATATTCCAAAACAAATATTTGTTTAGGAAAACAACATCAGCATCAAGCTAAATGTGGATTATGGCAATTAATACAGTGCTAAAACAACATTTTAAATGCCTTTTCATTTATGAAAAATTCAAATGGATTCAAATCTTCCCCAAACCTTTTTGTGGCAGTGCAGTATATCGCAATGTAATTATGTGGCCAACTCACATATTTTACAAAATTCAATTTGGCAGCTCATTTATTGCAAAACCATTTCTGTAAAAAGAAACAGAAAAAGAAAATGGAAAAAGGCCTAACAGCTACTGTGAGCTGGGCCTAAGTGCAAGATACGTCTCCAACGTATCTATAATTTTTCATTGTTCCATGCTATTATATTATCAATCTTGGATGTTTTTATATACATTTACAGCAATTATATATCATTTTTTGGGACTAACCTATTAACTTAGTGCCCAGTGCCAGTTGCTGTTTTTGCCTGTTTTTGGTTTTCCAGAATATCAGTACCAAACGAAGTCCAAATGCCATGAAACTTTTTGGAGATTTATTTTCTAGACATAACAAGTACTAGAAGCTTCAGGAGAGGGCCATAAGATGGAGCAGTGGCCCACGAGGCACCAGGGCGCGCCCCAGGGGGGGTGGCGCGCCCTGGTGGCTTGTGGGGCCCACACAGCTCCGTTTGACCTAATTCCACCACTATAAATTCTCTAAAATCGGGAAACCAACAGAGGAGTCCACAAAATACTTTTTCCGCCGCCGCAAGTTTCTGTTCTTGAGAGATCCCATCTGGAGGCCTTTTCCGGTACTCTGCCGGAGGGGGAATCGATCACGGAGGGGCTCCACATTAACCTTGCTGCCCTTCCGATGATGCATGAGTAGTTTACCACAGACCTTCAGGTCCATAGTTAGTAGCTATATGGCTTCTTCTCTCTTTTTGATTTTCAATACAATGTTCTCCTCGATGTTCTTGGAGTTCTATCCGATGTAATCACTTTTTGCGGTGTGTTTGTTGGGATCCGATGAATTGTGAGTTTACGATCAGATTATCCATGAATATTATTTGAGTTTTCTCTAAACTCTTTTATGCATGATTATTATAGCTTCGTATTTCTTCTCCAATCTATTGATTTGGTTTGGCCAACTAGATTGATTTATCTTGCCACAGGAAGAGGTGCTTTGTAATGGGTTCGATCTTGCGGTGCTCAATCCCAGTGACAGAAAGGGACATGACACGTATATATCATTGCTATTAAGGGTAAAAAGATGGGGTTTATTCATGCGTGAGTTTACTTTGTCTACATCATGTCATCTTGCTTAAGGCATTACTCCTTTCTTTATGGACTAAATACACTAGATGCATGCTGGATAGCGGTCGAAGTGTGGAGTAATAGTAGTAGATGCAGGCAGGAGTCGGTCTGCTTGTCTCGGACGTGATGCCTATATACACGATCATTGCCTTGGATACTGTCATGATTATTTTTTTTCCATCAATTGCCCAACAGTAATTTGTTTACCCACCGTATGCTATTTTCTTGAGAGAAGCCTCTAGTGAAAACTATGGCCCCCGGGTCTATCTAAATCATACATTAAAAACCCTAAAATTACCTTGCTACACTTTTTATTTATTTATTTATTTATTTTATTTTGTATTTTTGTTTCAATCTATCTATCTATCACATACAATTTAATCTTGCAACTTACCGCCGAGGGATTGACAACCCCTTGTTTGTGTTGGGTGCAAGGATTTGTTGTTTTGTGTGCAGGTGCTGCTAACGAGGTGTTGCGTGATTATCCTACTGGATTGATAACCTTGGTTTCATAACTAAGGGAAATACTTATCTCTACTGTACTGCATCTCCCTTCCTCTTCAGGGAATTACCAACGCAGCTCACAAGTAGCAGTGCACAGTGCACCGGCCCAGCCTACCCCTCTCTCTCTCCCACCTCCTGCCTCTCTCCTCCCCATGTCGACATGGGCGTGGCCGCGCGCGTGCTCGCCGGCCAGGGGATGACACGGCGACGCTATAGCGACGGGGAGAGGATAAGGCCGACGCCCTCGGCCCTGTCACCGTCCTCATCCACTCCTCCCCTTCTCTCGCTCGCTCGCTTGCTCTCTCTCTTCATCGCTCGAGCGCTGCCGTCGCCATGGCCTTGTCCTAGCGCGGCCACCGCCCTCCCCGCGCCGCCTCTCAGTGTCCAGCAGACGCGCCGTCGTCCGCTTCCTCTTCTCCGACCACGCGTGCGAGCTGGGGCGCACCCCAGCGCGGGATCGGCGCCGTCTTCCTCCTCGGGACGCCGGAGCTCCGCCGCTCGATTCGCCGCGTCTGCTGCTACTAAGCTTTCGCCGGGCCCCCGTGTGCCTTCCCGGTGAGCTTCCGCTCAGATTCCCTCCTTCTCCCCCTTCTTACCGCGCTCGTAGCCGCCGCATTTTGATATGGCCGTACTCATCGCCGCCGTTGAACTCGCCGCCGTGGTCACAGCCGCTGTCACGCGCGTCCGAGCTCGTAGTCAAGCTCCTGGAGCTCGTAGGACCCTAACGCGCCTAGCCCCGCATCTTGCTGTGCCCTGCATCGCCGGATCCACCATCTCCCGTACTCTGGCGCCGCCCGCGAGCTCACCGCCATCGTTTCC